>JAZHEH010001737.1:4800000-6168234 GCA_036589455.1 Ateles fusciceps
ACAAATCTACATTTCCTACCAACAGTGTACAAAGGTTCCCTTTTCTCTATACCCTTGCCAACACTTGTTATCTCTTGTCCTTTTAATAGCAGCTATCCTAATGGGTTTAAGGGGATATATCATAGTGGTTTTGATTTGCAGTTCGCTTGTGATTAGTGATATACAACATCTTTTATTACATACTTGTCGCCCATTTTTATGTCGTCTTTGGAGAAATGTCTATTGAAGTTCTTTACCCATTTTTTAATTGAGCTATATGTTTTCTTGCTGTTGTGTTATATGAGTTCTTTATAAATTTTGCATATTAACACTTTATCAGATAGCATGATTTGCAGATATTTCTTCCCAATCCGTAAGTTGCCTTTTTGTTGTGTTGGCTGTTTTCTTTGCTCTGCAGGAGATTTTAGTTTGATGTATTTATTTTTGCTTTTATAGACTGAGCTTTTGGTGTGATGTCTTAAGAAATCATTACCAGGGCCAATGTTAAGAAACTTTCCCATGTTTTCTTTTAGGAGCTTTATTGTTTCAGGTTTTACATTTGAATTAATTTCTGTGTATGGTGTCAAATAAGGGTCCAATTTCATTCCTTTTTTTTTTTTTTTTTTTTTTTTGTGACAAGGTCTCACTCTGTTGCCCAGGCTGGAGTGCAGTAGCGTGATCTTGGCTCACTGCTGCCATGATCTCCTGGGCTCAGGTGATCCTCCCACCTTAGCCTCCCTCGTGGCTGGGACCACAGGTGCACATCACTACACCCAGTGAATTTTTGTATTTTTTTTTTTTTTTTTGTCAGGTGGGGTTTTGCCATGTTGCCCAGGCTGGTCTCAACTCCTGAGCCCAACTGATCCACCCACTTTGGTCTCCTGAAGTGCTGGGATTACAGGCATGAGCCACCACACCTGGCTAATTTCATTCTTTTGAGTGTAGAAATCATAAAAAAAAAGTTTAAAAATATTTAACAGATGCAAAAGAATGTATAAAACTATTAACATGTAAAGAATACAGTAAGCACTCATGTACTTATCACCTTAATTTATGTTTAGTTTATTTTTAACCCAGTATTAAACCCTTTGGCTCACTTAACATTTTAAATTTTCATTTATTGTATTGTCTGGCATACTCAGCTTTGTGTTATCAACAGATATAATGGACTGGGTGCGGTGGCTCACACCTGTAATCCCAGCACTTTGGGAGGCCGAGGTGGGCAAATCAAGAGGTCAGGAATTCAAGACCAGCCTGGCCAACATGGTGAAACCCCGTCTTTACTAAAAATACAAAAAGTTAGTTGGGCATAGTGGCGGGCACCTGTAATCCCACCTTCTTGGGAGGCTGAGGCAGGAGAATTGCTTGAACCCAGAAGGCGGAAGTTGTAGTGAGCTGAGATTGTGCCACTGCACTCCAGCCTAGGCAACAAGAGCAAAACTGTGTCTCAAACACACAGACAGACAAAAAGCGGATATGATGAATAGTTTTTGAACTGTTAGAACAAGTCATTGAAAACAATATTTAACAGGGTAACCTGGGACAGAGCACTAAGGCAGATCACATTTCTGTTCATTGGTTGATACTGAGTCATTAGTCAACATTTTCTAGGGCAGAGTTATTTATTTTAGAGATAGGACCTCTCACTGTTGCCCATACCGGAGTGTAGTGGCATCATCCTAGCTCACTCCAGCCTTGAATTCTTGGGCATAAGTGATCCTCCCATCCTGGCCTCCTGAGTAGCTGGGACTACAGGTGTGTGCCACCTTACTTGGTTAATTATTTGTTAATCAATTGATTTTGTACATATACAGTCTTGCTGTGTTGCCCAGGCTGGCCTTGAACTGCTGACCTCAAGCATTTCTCCCGTCTGAGCCTCCCAAAGTGCCCTCCCAAAGGGCTGGGCTACAGATGTAAGCCATAGCTCCTGTACCTAGGGCAGAGTTTTTATAGTCAGTTTGACCTTTTCCTGAAAGTACCTTTAACCGCTTAACTTTTTAACACTTTCCTCCATAAGAATATTTGAGAGATAGAAGTCAGATATATATTCTCTTTAGTACAGACCTAATTTATCTACCTAATTTTTTTCTTGATGGTTATGGTATAAAAACTTATGTTTGCTAATTTTATGAAAAAGCAGCAATATTTAGCATAATGGTATAACCTAAACTCTTAGATATTTTAGCTAGTGATAAAATATACACATTCTTTACTTTTAGCATATTGCAGATGTTTTCAGTGCAACATACCGTGAACTACTAAATTCTCTACTACTTCTCAGAAATGGCATTTTATTAGATAGATTCAGATTAAAGATTGCAAAGTGCATCCAAAGAGTTGCAACAAGAGATTTCCAGGTTTAGAGTTGACAGTAGCTTATTTTTCTGGCATCACATTCGCAAGTCTTTTAGCCGTTGGTGAGCAGAATATCTGAAAGAGTGTTGGACAATGTATTCAGTGCAGTTTTGATTTAAGCAAAAAATGATCAATCTGTTTACTGTTAAGAGCTAGAGAAGGATGATTGGTTTAATAATTACATTTGCCTTCCCATTTATTTATATTGGAATGTTTTAGTAAGAATCTTTATTGTAAACAATGCTGTGGAACTTTCAGCTAATCACGGGTTTTTATTTTGAGAAATAAAGACAAATCTGATGAGTGGAAAAAGCTGTTTCTTGTATAATAATACAAGAAACCATATTATTCTTTTGCAATAATATGGTCCTGGGTCTGTGTTTCAGATTTTCGGCTTTTGATCATCTTGTCTTTCAGGTAACTTTTGTGTTCTTTTTTCTGCTGAGGACAGTTATTAATCTACCTGTTGTTTCCACGTAGCTACTTCCCATGAGTTCACCATCTATATGCAAATTAAACATGGTAAACATTAAAGATTTAAACATAAAACCTAAGACCATAAAAACACTAGAAGAAAACATAGGCAAAACCATCCAGGACATAGGCATAGGCAAGGACTTCATGACTAAAACACCAAAAGCAATGGAAACAAAAGCAAAGATAGACAAATGGGATCTAATTAAAATTCAGAGCTCTGTACAAGAAAAGAAACTATCATTAGAGCGAACCAGCAACCAACAGAATGGGAAAAATTTTTTGCAGTCTACCCGTCTGACAAAGGGCTAACATCCAGAATCTACAAAGAACTAAAACAGATATACAAGAAAAAAACAAACAAACCCATTCAAAAGTGGGCGAAGGATATGAACAGACACTTTTCAAAAGAAGACATATATGAGGCCAACAAACATAAGAAAAAATGCTCATCATCACTGGTCATTAAAGAAATGCAAACCAAAACCACATTGAGATACAATCTCACACCAGTTAGAATGGCAATCATTAAAAAATCTGGAGACAACAAATGCTGGAGAGGATGTGGAGAAATAGGAACACTCTTACATAGTTGGTTGGAGTGTAAATTAGTTCAGTCATTGTGGAAGACAGTGTGGCGATTTCTCAAGGATCTAGAAATAGAAATTCCATTTGACCCAGCAATCCCATTACTGGGTATATACCCAAAGAACTGTAAATCATTCTACTATAAAGACACATGTACACGTATGTTCATTGCAGCCCTGTGTACAATAGCAAAGACCTGGAACCAACCCAAATGCCCATCAATGATAGATTGAACAAAAAACAATGTGGCACCTGTACACCATGGAATACTGTGCAGCCATAAAAAACGATGAGTTCGTGTCCTTTGTAGGGACTTGGATGAATCTGGGAACCACCATTCTCAGCAAACTGACATAAGATCAGAAAACCAAACACCACATGTTGTTACTTATAGGCGGGTGTTGAACAATGAGAACACGTGGACTCAGGGAGAGGAGCATCACACACTGGGGGCAGTTGGGGGGGCTAGGGGAGGGACAGCAGGTGGTGGAGAGGGTGGGGAGGGATAAAATGGGGTGAAGTGCTGGATGTAGTCAAAGGGGGAATAGGGGCAGCAAACCACCTGGTTACGTATGTACCTATGCAACAACCCTGCATGACATGCACATGTACCCCAGAACCTAAAGTAAAAATTAAAAAAAAAAAAAAACCAAACATGATAAACAACATGCAGTGGCATTCTAGCCAGTCTGCCTCATGCCCACTTCATTTCCATTTTCCTTTTATTTTGTTCAGTACTTTAAAAAGTCCAGAGTCCACCTACATTTAGAGTTGGTGTCTAAGACCTTTGCAAATCTCTTCAGTGCTGGTAAAGAAGAGACAGACTGATAAATGTCTTAAAGGGGAAGAGTGAGGAGAGGAAAATGTATTTATGAATATTTAAAATAGATAAATACCTTTTAAAGGGGGTTGATTACTATGTGGCCAAAGTCTTGTAGGGATTTCTTATATATCAGAGTTTGTTATAGCCTCATATCAGCAGTATTATAGCCTCACAATAAAAAATGCTCTTATAGCATTCTGAGTGTTAAAGTGCAAGACTACCTAGAGTGGCTGTGATGGACTGCTTAGTTGGAAACCATAGTGAATAATGTACCACCTCACACCCATTAGGATAGCTATTATTAAAAAGGCAAGAGATAACAAGTGTTGGCAAGGGTGTGGAGAAAAGGGAACCTTTGTACACTGTTGGTAGGAATGTAGATTTGTGCAGCCATTATGGAAAACAGTATGGAGGTTCTTAAAGAAATTAAAAATAAAATTACCACATGACTCAGCAATCCCTCTTCTGGTTATATACTCAAAGGAGATGAAATCACCACCTTGTAAAGATATCTGCACTCCCACACAATTCACAGTTGGAAAGATATGAAACCAACCAAAATACCCATCAGCCAGTGAGTGGATAAGAAAATGTGGCATATATATACCATGGAGTACTACTCAGTCATAAAAGAAAAAAATGTGTTTTGCAACAACTTAGATGGAGCTGGAGACCATTTTCTAAGTGAAATAACTCAGGAATGGGAAACCAAATACCACATGTTCTCACTTACAAAAGAGCTAAGCTATGGGTACACAGAGGCATACAGAGTGTTATATATAATAGACTGTGGAGACTCAGGGGAGCGTGGGAGAGGGGGCAAAGGGTTAAAAAACTGCATATTGGGTATAATGTATGCTACTGTGGTGATGGGTGCACTGAAATCTCAGACTTCACTACTGTGCAATTTGTCCATGTAACCCCAAAACACCTATACCCACAAAGCTATTGGAAAAAAAGATATCTGCACTCCCATGTTCATTGCAGCATTAGTGACAATAGTCAAGATACAGGAACAACCTAGGTGTCCACTTATGAACAAGTGAATAAGGAAACTGTCACACACACATACACACACACACACAAATATTATACAAGGCTTAAAAAAGAAGGTCTTGCCATTTACCACAACGGATGGACCTGGAAGACATTATGCTAAGTGAAATAAGGCAGACATAGAAAAACATTGTATGATCTCACTTATATGTGGGAGATTTTATATGTACATATATATGTGTGTGTGTATGTGTATGTATATATATAAAATACACAGAGATAGAGAATGAAACTGATTACCACAGGTAGGGATGTTGGGGGAAAGGTGAGGAAATGGGGGATATGTAGGTCAGAGGATACAAAATAGCTGAGGTATAGGATGAACAAGTTTAGATATCTGATGTATAACACAAAGACCAAAGTTAATAAAGTTATATTAGGGTTTTTTGTTAAATAAGTAGATTTTAGATGCTTTTGTCACAAAAAGTATATGAGACAGTAAGTTATCTGTTTCACTCAGTATAGCAATCATGTTACTATCTATGTGTATATATATCTCATAATGTTATGTTGTAGATCTCAAATATATACAATAAAACTTGTTAAAAAAGAAAACTAACACAGCGAAAATTCTGTTTTGATTGCAATTCTGTATCTTTGCTAACTTTTTGTGTCTAAGCTAAGGGGACAATCCATAGCAAAAACAAACTGACAAACACTTTTCCTTCTGGGTAAACCCACACATATGCAAGTTAGGGAATTTACCTTGCTTCAGTGTTAAGAGATGACTTTTAATTTAATTTAATTTAATTAATTAATTTATTTTTTGAGACAGATTCTTGCTCTGTCACCCAGGCTGGAGTGCAGTGGCACGATCTTGGCTCACTGCAACCTCCACCTCTCAGGTTCAAACGATTCTTCTGCCTCAGCCTCCGGAGTAGCTGGGACTATAGGTGTGTACCACCACGTCCAGCTAATTTTTGTATTTTCAGTAGAGACAGCATTTCACCATGTTAGCCAGGCTGGTCTTGAACTTCTGACCTCGTGATCTGCCTACCTCAGCCTCCCAAAGTGCTGGGATTACAGGCGTGAGCCACTGTGCCCGCCGAATATTTTATTTTTTTTGAGAGATAATTTTTTAAATGTTTATTTGTTTTTAGGGAATCTGATGAAATTACAGACTATATCCATTAAAATATTAAGCCTAATATGTGTGTATGTTATTTGGCCACTCGATAAAAAAGCAAATTTATGGCCTGAAATGAATGCTTTTTACCTTTCCTTCCCCTGGTTTGAGCACTAGTAGCTGCCTCAAAGAACAGTCATATTCAAAAGCAAGTCTTGGCAGAATGCTTATAGACTAAAATTTAGGTGATAGTGCATGTTAGGAGAACTTTTATTTTCAAGCAGTTTTGTCTATTAAGATGGTATTATCCTTGCCAAATCCTCAAAAGACATGAAAAGCAATAAAGTCAGTGAAATTGAATGAACTTTGTAATGGGAATAGATCTGGGTTCAAATCCTTATTCTGCCAGAAGTTCTGAGTTTGAGCAGGTGAATTACTTGTTTGGGATATAATTCTTTATAACTTGAGAGCTTGGGATGTGATATTCTCTTAAAATCTTTTCCTGCTTAAAAAGTCTATGACTGCATAATTGTTATACGTTCCTCACTGCCTCTGAATGTCTGTATATACTTTTATTCTGTTTTTTTCTTGAAAGAAAAGTGACTTTCCAAGACCAGTTCATATGAGCTTAAAACTGTACCTTTCCAGTTGCTCTGATTTTGTTGATGTTCATTCATTTATCCAGCAAACATTTATTTGTCATGTACAAGATTTCAGGTTCTTTTAGGTTCTGGTGAGAGAAAGATGAAGAAAATAGACTCTGTCCTCAAGGAGATTACAGTCTGGTAGGGGAAGAAAAAAATTACAGTGTAATTAAAAAGGGATGTGACATGACAGCAGGGTGGCACAAAGAGGAAGTGAATATTCTTTTGACTAGTCAAGTAAGAGTTTACAGGGGACGGGACCTCTAAGCAGAGTGTTAAAATTCAAAGACCTGCCCCCCCCCAGTAAAATATTGTATATTCTTAACGTATAATAATTAGGAAGTACAGATAAGCAAAAATCAAGAAAACAACCACTGTTAGTATCTTGATATGCATTCCTTCTCCCCCATTTGAAGGTGAGTTGTTTTTTTTTTCTTTTTTCTCATTTAAGAGATGAGGTCTCACTAAATTGACCAGGCTGGTCTTGAACTCTTAGCCTCAAGTGATTCTCCCATCTTGGCCTCCCAAAGTGCTGGGATTACAGGCATAAGCCGCCATGAAAGTGGGTTTTATAGGATGCCTAGAATACTATAATAAAAAGAGTCAGGGTTGGAGAAGGAAGCATTAGAGACAAAAGGAATGATGAATGCAAAGGTATGAAGGCCTGAAAAAGCATGTTGTGTGTGGCCTCCCATAATTACTGAATATTTAGGTGTGGCGGGTTCATGAAAGATTGCATGGGGAATGAGCAGGTGTAGGAAGTCTTCAATTAGATCATAGAGGGCTTTTGCATATGATATACTAAGGCATTTAGTCTGTCTATAGGAAATCAGAAGCCTTAAAGGGTTTTAAGCTAGGCAAGGGACAGATTCATGATGTGATTTGCATTTCAGAATACTTATTCTGGCCAATTTCACAAAGGCAGACTGAACATTCACTGCCTTTTTGCGTTCCTTCACCAAACTTGTAGAAGTAATAGAAAAATTTGAATGTAGCTATGTATAGACACAAGAAGGAGAACTCTCCATAAATCCAAAAACTGTGAAGAATTTCTGAAAATAAATAGGAGGTCCTGTAGGGTAACAACTTACACCCATAGCTAAGAGGCTAGGAAGGGTCCTAGAATAATTAGTAGGGTGATTCATTAGCATTATTGCAACATGAGCAGCCAAGCAGCTTCGACTTCTATACATTCTAACACCAACTTGGGCCAAGTAAAGGATCTGTTGCCATGTGAGAACTGCATGTAGGAGCCCTGGTTCTATGAGAGTAGGAAGTACTTGTGGGTAACTGGCTATATTCATGCCTAGAAAACCAAGGACTGAGAACACTGTCTGTGACATGTTCTGCTTCTCCTCCACTCCCACTGAAAGCAGTAAGAGCACTGCTCCTGAGTGAGCTTTACCAAAGCCTGCAGGGTGTAACAGAATCCCAAGTACAAAGATAAGAATCTCTAAATATTTCAGGAAAGCCAACACTGTAAAAAAGAATCAACAAAAAAGAACTTAGGATCAAATAAAAAGTTACTAGAACAGAGTTCTAAAGTATACCTAATACTTTTAGACAGATAGGGAATTTATTATATCCTTAACAAAAACAAGTGGCTATAAAACAAGAGTAGGCATTTATTAAAAAGAGTCAATTAGAGATCTGGGGAATGAAAAATATGGTTGTTGAGATGGAACAATCTTTTGGTGCCAAGGTGGATGGATTAGAACTGTGCATGATTGGTAGCTGGGAGAACTTGCTCTTTTTTTTTTTTTTTAAAGATGGAGTTTTGCTCTTGTCACCCAGGCTGGAATACAGTGGCCTGATCTTGGTTCACTGCAACCTCCACCTCCTGGGTTCAGGTGACTCTCCTGCCTCAGTCTGCCCAGTAGCTGGGATTACAGGTGCCTGCCACGATGCCCGGCTAATCTTTGTTTGTTTGTTTGTTTTTTTGAAACAGAGTCTTGCCCTGTTGCCAGGCTGGAACGCGGTGGCACAATCTTGGCTCACTGCAACCTCTGCCTCCCAGGTTTAAGCGATTCTCCTGCCTCAGCCTCCCGAGTAGCTGGGACTACAGGCGTGTGCCACCACGCCCAGCTAATTTTTTTGTATTTTTAGTAGAGACAGAGTTTCACCATGTTGGCCAGGATGGTCTCAAATCTCTTGACCTCATGGTCTGCCCGCCTTAGCCTCCCAAAATGCTGGGATTACAGGCATGAGCCATTGTGCCCGGCCAATTTTTAGTAGAGACGAGGTTTCACCATGTTGGGCAGGCTGGTCTTGAACTCTTAACCTCAAGTGATCTTCCTGCTTCAGCCTCCCAAAGTGCTGTGAGCCACCGCACCCAGCCAGGACCGGATCTTTTTGATGCTCCAGTGATATAATGAGATCCTAAACTTAGCTGCTTAAGGAGACAAATACAAGAGTTGTTAAGTATGTAGAATGAAGAAGACATACCTGTGTGGGAATGAGACAGAAAAGGGATTCTAGACTATTCTTTTTTTTTTTTTTTTTTGAGGTGGAGTCTCGCCCTGTCACCCAGGCTGGAGTGCAATGGCGCAATCTTGGCCTACTGCAACCTCTGCCTCCTGGGTTCAAACTATTCTCCTGCCTCAGCCTCCTGAGTAGCTGGGTTTACAGGCGCCCACCACCATGCCCAGCTAATTGTTGTATTTTTAGTAGAGACGGGGCTTCTCCGTGTTGACCAGGCTGATCTTGAACTCTTGACTTCGTAATCTGCCCGCTTTGGCCTCCCAAAGTGCTGGGACTGTGTACGGCCTGAATTCTAGACTATTCTTAGGTTTCTTGATTGGTTGAGTGGAGAGATGATATTACCAGAAACCATGGTAGCAAATGCAATAGTAAAAAGCATTTTGGGAATGAGAATAAAAGATAATTCTATCTCACTTGAGCATGCTGAGATTGAGATGCCTGTGAGACAACCACACGGAAAAGTGTTATCGTCTGTTAGACTAGTGGATATATGGATTTGGAACTCAAATGTTTGGGATTGAGCAAAATTTGGAAGTCATACATAAGTGATAATTGTAGTTGATGGGTGAAGTTTCTCAGGAAGAAGGAATATACTGTGAGACCAAATGACCACTACTGTTTGAGACTATGTTGAAGAAGGGGAGCCTGCAGACAAGGGAGAAAAGAATGGTTGAAAGAGTGAGAGGTGAACCGAGAGTCATGTCATGGAAACCAGAAGTAAGGGAGTCGTCAGCAATGCCCGATTATCAAAGGATAAGTAAGGACTGAGCAGTAATTTGATAACTAAGACACACCACAACGGAACAGCTGAACTACCTTCCTCCAGACCACTTACGTGAGGAGAAAAATAAACCTCTCATTTTTACACACTACAGGTATTTGTCATGTGCAACAGAACCTAATCCTAACTGACACAGAGAGCCAGTCCGTTGGCTGGATTAAGGATAATATGGAGCCTGGCCTTAGCAGTCTGTTCTTTGCAGGTGAAGAGGTTATGGCCCCAGGTGGTTTTTGATTTGCAAGGCTGATAATAAAGGGGAGATTATCTGAAAAAGATTTTGACGCTGATCTAAATAATCCTTGAGAGAGCCTTTCTCAGCTTCAGATTCTGGAAGAACATGGCCATCCCTCTTGTAGTGTGAGCCTCAAAAATTCATAGGAGATAAGAAGACTCAGAAGTTCTAAAGAAGATGTAATTTGAGTTTCGTAACAGATGGCTGCCTGTGAAATAGTTATAACACTGCATCAGACATTAAAAATTTAAATTCATAGACTCAGTGCGGTGAGATTCAAGAGGGGATTATTATAAACAAGAAAGCATTCTGAGAACAGGAAAAAAGCTTTTAGAAAACAAAATCATTAATACTGAATTAAAATTAATAATAAAGAAAAGTAGATTGGATACTCCAGTAAACAATACTGGTGAGTTAAAAGACTAGTTTATTTGATGTTCCAGAGTTATGGGAAGGTAGACATGGAGATCATGACCAAAAAGGTAATAGATAGAGTAGATAGATGCAAGAAATTTGGTATATGTAAATTAGGTGTTTTAAAAGAACAGAAATGATGCATAAGTAGTCAAGAAGTACTTACAGAAAATGTTGAAAATGTTGCTAAATTGAAGACTTTAACTTTTAAAAGAACTCACCAAATAAGATTAGTGAATGTTGTAGTCACATTTCTGATATTTAAGGATAAGAGGGAAAATTCTACAAATATTCAAAGAGGGGGAACCAAATGATTTTCAAAGGTAAGACAATCAGGTTGGAATCCATTGTTCTAATGAAAAATGTTAGAGAATTTAAGATCCTTAGTTTAATAGACTAGTAAGATTCTAGTAGAAAATTTGGATGACTGGCATAAATTATAAACTTTTTTTTGGCTAAACAAGGATATAAAATATAAAACAATTCAATAATTTTTGCTTTAGGTTAAATAATACTGTTATTTTTGATTGTACTGAGAACTAGTGAAAACTTCGTCAACAAATAGCATTGGTTCTGGGCTTAGAGTTTGGGAACTACTGTGGTAGGTGATATTGGTCTCTCTACAAGTTTGTAAGAGAAGAAGATATGACCTCGGGTTTTTTTTTTGTTTTTTCTTTTTTTTTTTTTTGAGACAGAGTTTCACTCTTATTGCCCAGGCTGGAGTACAATGGTACGATCTTGGCTCACTGCAACCTCTGCCCCCTGGGTTCAAGTGATTCTCCTGCCTCAGGCTCCTGAGCAGCTGGGATTACAGGCATGCACCACCATGCCTGGCTAATTTTGTATGTGTAGTAGGGACAGGGTTTCTCCATGTTGGTGAGGCTGGTCTTGAACTCTCGACCTCAGGTGATCTGCCCGTCTCTGGCTCCCAAAGTGCTGGGATTATAGGCATGAGCCACTGTGCCTGGCCTGACCTCAGTTTTATACCTTGCTACACTGTCATTGATGTACAGAGGCTAAAAAGAGATTTCCAGACAGACAAGGTTTTGGAAATTATATTAACTTTGTACTTTTTCTAAAGAATATATCCAGGAGAACACTCTTTAGAATAATATAATTAGTAAACTTGATTTAACAGATTAATATTAAACTTTGTATGTTACAAGGGGATTTTGATTACCTGTAAAATAGTCACGAAACCTAAGCCACAGAAATAACAAAAAAGAAACTCAAAAGTATTTATTTTAAGCATTTGTTGTATTCTTTGTGCTAGTCTCTGAGAATACAGTGACAAACAGGGTTGTCTTATCCTGATCCTGCCGGCTGGGAAGTTCAAGAGCTTAGTGCTCCATCTAGGGGCTTATGGTGAGGACTAGGTGCTGGGTCAAAACATGGTGGAGAAACAGAAAAGGGAGTGAGCATGTACAAAGAGACCACATTGTAAGAGTGGAAGCAAGAGAATTCTAGGAAGCCAAACTTCCTTTTGTAACAATCCACTCTTGCAGTAACTAGTCCAGTCCTGAGGAGAACTCACTTCCACAGGAAAGAATTAAATCTATTTGAGGGATCTGCCCCCCATGGCCCAAACACCTTCCACCAGGCCCTGCCTCCCAACACTGCTACTTATGGGATCAAATTTCATCATGAGTTTTGGAGGGGACAAATCAAATTGTAGCAGAGATAATGTGATTTTTTTGTCCAGATTGAACATATAGTCTAGCAAGGGATACAAAATAACCAGATATTACAATGTAGGTTGGTGGATGCTACAAAGGATGGACCACATAATTGAATATGAGCATAGAA
This sequence comes from Ateles fusciceps, assembly GCA_036589455.1. NCBI lineage: Eukaryota > Metazoa > Chordata > Mammalia > Primates > Atelidae > Ateles > Ateles fusciceps. The sequence goes on from JAZHEH010001737.1 coordinate 4,812,700, forward strand.
CAGGAGGACTTAACCCAGATGAACAGGGGAGGCAGAGATGGCTTTCTAAAGAAGGAACATCTGGATTGAGACAAGGAAAGGGGACAGAGAAATTGAGAAGGTTTCAGATTAGTTGATTGCGGAGGGTATAAAGTGAGAGAAAGATGTCAGGAGAGAGGTCACTAGGTACAGTATCACACAGAACCTTGAAAGCAATGTTAGGGCAGTTGGACTTTATCCTGAGAGGAATTGGGAATCTATTGAAATATTTTAATAATGAAAAGTTATATGATCTGGTTTGTTTTTTTAGGAAGATTACTCAGGCTGTAGTGTGAATGGATTAGAGCTAGGTAAAATTAAAGTTTAGGGAGATCAATTAGGAAGTTGTCTTGAGTATTCATTTGTTCTAACAATAATTTTTCTAGATTGGAGGTAATGTTAGATTGGCTACAGTAGGATCATAAGGATGGAGATGGATTTGAGAAAAATGTAGGGTTTGGTGGTTGGATATTAGGAAGAGTAGAAAGAAGAGGACCAATCTAGTCTTAAATTTCTGGCTTATGTGGATAGGTAGATGATGTTGTCATTCAGTAGATAAACCTTGGAGCAGAAGATTAGGGAAGGATGGTTGAGTTCAGTTTGAGGTGCCTATGGGACATCTAACTTGAGATCCAGTTGGTGTTTGGATAAGTTGGTCTGAATTTTAGAAGAGAGATGTGGGTTGGAGATTCTGATTTGGAGAGTATCAGCATTTGGAAAATAAATAAAGTCGTGGATATGAAAGATCACCCAGGTAAAATGTGCAGAGATAGAAGAGGTTATCCAGGTCAAGGATCTTAGGAACATGTGCTTCTAAAATGAGGATTCTGACTGGGTGTGGTGGCTCATGTCTGTAACCCCAGCACTTTGGAAGGCCAAGGTGGTGGACTGCTTGAGTTCAGGAGTTTGAGACCAGCCTGGGCAACATAGCAAAACCCCATCTCTACAAAAAATGCAAAAAATTAGCTGGGCATGGCAGTATGCACCTGTAGTCCCAGCTACTTGGGAGCTGAGGTGGGAGGAGCACGTGAGCCCAAAAAACATTGTACATGTATGTTGGGATTAAAAAAATAAGTAAATGAATGGTGAATGATGGGAACTAGTTTTCTCATATTTAGGGAGCACAGGCAGGGGGAAGGCTAGAATGAATCATGTGGTACTGAATTAGAGTTTGAAACACAAGCATTGAACTCATGTTTACCTTAATATTGATACAGATTCAGAAATAAGTATAGATGTATACGTATACACAGCCTAGTATACATACATTTATTTCCTAGCTCTGTTTGCTGAGAGGGCCTAGAAGAAACAACAACCCAGTAGCATAAGCACACCCAGCATCAGATCTTGGTTTCTAATACCATTCTCAGGTAGAAAGAACTAAGGCTCCTTAGAAAATGGCTGACTCTAGGACTGGGGCAGGGAATTTGCAAGTTGAGCCTGGAACATTGTAGAGTGCCAGAAAATAAGAAAATATGCAAAATGCAAAAGGACAGGGGCTTGGTAAAGGGATATAGGAACTAACTAAAAGAGCACCCAGTGACTGAAGCTGGAACAATTTGCACAATAAAATAAATAATATCGTATTATTGGATTATGACCCAAAGCATAAAATAAATATCCCTAAGTCCACACTGATTAAAATAAACAATTAAATAAATAATTGTCCTTATTTATTTATCTTGTACAGAAGAATTCCAAATAATTTGTGCAGACACTTCTCTCCTCAAGGAAGTGGAACTTAATCCCCTACCCTCCCCACCACCCCCTTGAGTATGGGCTGCACTTGGTGACTGAGAGGGAATGATTAATTATATGGATTCTGTTTGAGATCAGGTAAGTCAAGAACCAAGGTATTTACGTAGGATATAGCATTAAAGAATGCTGGTCAATCCCATTACTGGGTATATATCCAAAGGATTATAAATCATTCTGTTATAAAGACACATGCACACATATGTTCGTTGAGGCACTGTTTACAATAGCAAAGACCTAGAACCAACCCAAATGCCCATCGATGATAGAATAGACAGGGAAAATGTGGCACATATACACCATGGAATGCTATGCAGCTATAAAAAATGATGAGTTCGTGTCCTTTGTAGGGACATGGATGAATCTGGAAACCACTGTTCTCAGCAAACTGACACAGGAACGGAAAATCAGACACTGCATGTTCTCACTCATAGGCAGGTGTTGAACAATGAAAACACGTGGACATGGAGAGGGGAGCATCACACACTGGGGTCTGTTGGGGGAGGTTGAGGAGGGATAACATGGGGAGAAGTGCCAGATATAGGTGACGGGGGGGATGGAGGCAGCAAACTACATTGCCATGTATGTACCTGTGCAACAATTCTGCATGATCTGCACATGTACCCCAGAACTTAAAGTATAAAAAAAAAATGCTGGTGATCTCAGAAGGAACAGTTTGTGGGGAGAGGTAGATACTTGTGCTCTTAATGTATATAGCTCTAAATTTAACCAACCTTGTAGAATATTCTGTGCTTTTATTAGATTTTTTTTTTTGAAATGGAGATTCACTCTCTTGCCCAGGCTGGAGTGCAGTGGTGTGATCTCAGCTCACTGCATCCTCCACCTCCCAGGTTCAAGCAGTCCACCTGCCTCAACCTCCCGAGTAGGTGGGATTCCAGGTGCCCGCCACCACACTCAGCTAATTTTTGTATTTTAGTAGAGATGGGGTTTCACCATGTTGGCCAGGCTGCTCTTGAACTCCTGACCTCAAGTGATCCCAAAGTGCTGGGATTACAGGCGTGAGCCACCACACCCAGCCTGTTTTTATTATATTTAATCACAAACTGACAGCTATTTAATGTCTATCAAAACTTCACTGAAGCTATGATTGTACCACTGTACTCTGGCCTGGGCAACAGAACAAGATCTTATCTCTTAAAAACTTTGCTTAATAGCAAAAAATCCACATCAGATATGCTAATGAATATCTTAATTATGCATTCATGTAGTTTCTTGTATTAAGTCTTCAGAGAACAAAAGTATCAAGACCACATCATCTTAGTCTCCTGTGGCATGACAATGCCTGTGCTGAGTTCTGATTTAATGATATGTTATCTGTCTATATAGAATCAATCTGTAAGACACATCATTTGAATGATTTGCATTTTCTAAAATTATATTTGAAACTACAGTCCTAGGTTAATTGTTCTTTGTACAAGTGCATCTCATTCAGATACAAAATTTACATGTTTTCTTTTTCTTCTTATTGCAAAATGAAAACTTATAACCTGGAAAACATGGACCCAGATTTGACACTTGGTGTTTTTAATTTGCTGATATCATGAGCTTGTTAGTATCTATTCGAATTGTCTATTGCCATGTAACAAATCACCCCAAAACCTTGTGACTACAGCAGTGATTTATAATTTTAACAATTCTGTGGATCAGAAATTTGATCAGGGCTCGGATAGGGGATTCTTCTGCTCTATGTGGCATCAGCTGGGATCACTTGGTAGCTGGTATGGGTTGGATAGTCTCAGGCTTTCTTCACATGTCTGACACTTTTGTATGCCTCCACATGGCGTCTCCACAGCATTGTGGTGTCAGGGTAGTTGAATTTCTTACATGGCCTCTGGCTTCCAAGAATAGAGAAGAAGGGGAAGCTACCAGTCTTCCGGGTTACTGCAGTTTCAGAACGTCACTTTGACTACATTCTTCCTGCTGGTCAAAGCAAGTCACAAGGCCAACCAGGATTCAAGGGACTAGGAAATAAAGCCTCATCTCTTCATAGGTGGAATGACATGTGCACATTAAGAAGGAAATAATCAATGCCAGCCATGTTTGGAAGATAGTATATGGCCATACCATCTATTATAGTGTCTAATCTTTTAATTACATGATTTTATTATGATTATCCTATTTGTCTTCTATTTTAACTTGTAACAATTTAAGTTCTTTTGGAAATTATGTTATAAATCTCAAATTAAAATTATTACCTTAATTTAATACAAAAGATTTTGAGATAATGGGAGGCCTGGATAAACCTCTTTTGTTGTCATTCACTATATATTTGTCTTGTCATTCACTATAAATTTAATAAGTATCTTGGATTATTTAGTTGAAAATCTTTAAAACATCTTTGTTTAGTAAATGCAGCTATATTATGAGAATTTGTTCTTTCATTTTAGTTTTCCCTGAACTGGAAGGCTTACTGACATGTGCCCATATTTTTTTAAGCCCTGATAAATTATGTAGAGCACAGTTTAGCACAGACTATCATAATTTAAAATGCAGATACTCTTTGACTCAGTAATTCTGCTTCATGAGTACAGAGATACAGCATTGTCTGTATGGCAAAATATTGGAAATGACATCATCAGTGAGAGACTGATTAAATTGTGATATATTCATGTATCATGAGATTGTTACAAAAAGGATGAAGGAATTCTATAAGGAATGGCATGAAATGAGTGATAAGATATACTATGTTAAAAAGATACAAAACTCTATACTACTGTATTAATCTGTTTTCTTGCTGCTGATAAAGACATACCTGAGACTGGGCAATTTACGAAAGAGAGAGGTTTAATGGACTTAACCATTCCACATGGCTGGGGAGGCCTCACAATCATGGTGGAAGGGGAGGAGGAGCAAGTCACGTCCTAAATGAATGGCAGCAAGCCAAGAAAGAGGCCTTGTGCAGGGAAACTCCCCTTATGAAATCATCAGGTCTTGTGAGATGTATTCACTACCACGAGAACAGCATGGGAAAAGACCTGCCCCATGATTCAGTTACCTCCCACCAGGTCCTTCCCACAACATGTGGGAATTCAGGATGAGATTTGGGCGGAGACACAGCTAAAACATATCATCTCACCCCTGGCTCCTCCCAAATCTCATGTCCTCACAGTTCAAAACCAATCCTGCCTTCCCCAACAGTCCCCCCGACTCTTAGCTCATTTCAGCATCAACTCAGAAGTCCACGGTCCAAAGTTGCATCCAAGACAAGGGAAGGTCCTTCCGCCTATGAGTTTGTAAAATCAAAAGCGAGTTAGATACTTCCTAGATACAATGAGAATACAGGCATTGGGTAGATACAGCCATTCCAAATGGGAGAAATTGGCCAAAAGAAAGGAGCTACAGGTCCCAAGCAAGTCCGAAATCCAGCAGGGCAGTCAAATCTTAAAGCTCCAAAATAGTCTCCTTTGACTCCATGTCTCACATCCAGACACGCTGATGAAAGGGGTGGGTTCCCCATGGTCTCAGGCAGCTCTGTCCCTGTGGCTTTGCAGGGTACAGCCTCCCTCCTGGCTGCTTTCATGGGTTGGCATTGAGTGTCTGTTACTTTTCAGGTGCACAGTGCAAGCTGTTGGTGGATCTACCATTCTGGGGTCTGGAGGTTGGTGGCCCTCTTCTCACAGTATCACTAGGTGGTGCCCCAGTAGGAACTCTGTGTGGAGGCTCCGACCCCACATTTCCCTTCTGCACTGCCTTAGCAGAGGTTCTCCATGAGGGCCCCACCCCTGCAACAAACTTTTGCCTGGACATCCAGGTGTTTCCATACATCTTCTGAAATCTAGGTGGAGGTTCCCAAACCCCAGTTCTTGACTTCTGTGCACTCACAGGCTCAACACTGTGGAAACTGCCAGGGCTTGGGGCTTGCACTTTCTGAAATAATAGCCTGAGCTGTACCTTGGCCCCTTTTAGTCACAGCTGGAGTGGCTGGTATACAGGGCACTAAGTCCCTAGACTGCATACAGCAGAAGGACCCTGGGTCTGACCCACAAAATCATTTTTTCCTCCTAAACCTCTGGGCCTGTGATGGGAGGGGCTGCCACAAAGGTCTGTGACATGCCCTGGAGATGTTTTTCCCATGTCATGGTGATTAACATTCGGCTCCTCATTACTTATGCAAATTTCTGCAACTGGCTTGAATTCTCCTCAGAAAATAGGATTTTCTTTTATATCACATTGTTAGGCTGCAAATTTTCCACATATTTTTATGCTCTATTTCCCTTATAAAACCGAATGCCTTTAACAGCACCCAAGTCACATCGTGAATGCTTTCCTGCTTAGAAATACTTTCCACCAGATACCCTCATTCATCTCTCCTAAGTTCAAATTTCTATAAGTCTCTAGGGCAGGGACAAATGCCAGCAGTCTCTTTGCTAAAAGATAACAAGAGTCACCTTTGCTCCAGTTCCCAACAACTTCCTCATCTCCATTTCAGACCACCTCAGCCTGTATTTCATTGTCCATATCATTATCAGCATTTTGGTCAAAGCATACAACAAGTCTTACGGAGTCTGAAACTTTCCCACATTTTCTTGTCTTCTTCTGAGCACTCCAGACTGTTCTAACCTCTGCCTGTTACCCATTTCCAAAGTAGCTTCCACATTTTTGGGTATCTTTTCATCTAACCTCTGCCTGTTACCCATTTCCAAAGTAGCCTCCACATTTTTGGATACCTTTTAGCAGTGCCCCACTCCCAGTACCAACTTACTGTATTAGTCTATTTTCATGATGCTGATAAAGACATACCCAAAACAGGGCAATTTATAAAAGTAAGAGGTTTAATGGACTTACATTTCCATGTGGCTGGGGAGGCCTCACAATCATGGCAGAAGGGGAGGGGGAGCAAGTCGCATCTTACATGGATAGCAACAGGCCAAGAGAGAGAGCTTGTGCAGGGAAACTCTTCTATATGAAACCATCAGATCTCATGAGATTTATTCACTGCCATGAGAACAGCATGGGAAAAGGCCTGCCCCGATGATTTAGTTACCTCCCACTGGGTCCTTCCCACAACACGTGGGAATTCAAGATGAGATTTGGGTGGGAACATAGCCAATCATATCAAATATGCCACCACTTTCGTTTAAAAAAGTGTTTGCTTTGGGCTGGACGTGGTGGCTCATGCCTGTGATCCCAGCACTTTGGGAGTCCAAGGCGGGTGGAAAACAAGGTCAGGAATTTGAGATCAGCCTGGCCAACATGGTGAAACCCCATCTCTACTAAAAATACAAACATTAGCCAGGTGTGGTGGTGGGCACCTGTAGTCCCAGCTACTTGGGAGGCTGAGGTGAGAGAATCGCTTGAACCCGGGGCTGGGGGATGGAGATTGCAGTGAGCTGAGATTGCGCCAGTGCTCTCCAGCCCGGGCAACAGAGCGAGACTCAGTCTTAAAAAAAAAGTGTATGCTTTTATATGCATAGAATATCTGTGAGTATATTAGTAAACAAGGGAAGGGGAGCTGGATGATTGGAGGGAAATTTCTGTTCACCATCACTTGTTTTGTAGTTTTCTTTTTGTACCAAGTACTTGTGTTACCCAACTTTAAAAATACTCTGATAGGCCAAGTGCAGTGGTTCTTGCCTGAAATCCCACCACTTTGGGAGGCCGAGGAAGGTGGATCTCTTGAGGTCAGGAGTTCGAGACCAGCCTGGCCAACATGGTGAAACCCCATCTCTACTAAAAATACAAAAATTAGCTGGGTGTGTAATCCCAGCTACTCAGGAGGCTGAGACAGGAGAATTGCTTGAACCTGGGAGGTAAAGGTTGCAGTGAGCCAAGATTGTGCCACTGCACTCCAGCCTGGGTGACAGAGGAAGACTTTGTCTCAAAAAAAAAAAAAAGCTCTGAGAATTATCATTTGTGGATGTCTTTTTGTGTTGTATGCTCTATCCAGGCAGCATTGGTCCTGTTTCAGATAGCAGAAAGACCAGTAGGAAAGATTAAACATAGGTACCGTGTCTCTAGACTGCTTGTTTGCTTGTTAAGAGTTGTCATTTTTGCATTGTCCAAATATTCTGTCCATTATTTTTATTTATTGTTTATTTTTTTTATTGTGTTGAAGAGTTCTTTATATTCTGAAAAGTTCTTCGTCAGATACTTGTTTTGCAAATATTTTCTCCAAATTTGTGGCTCATCTTTATGTAACACCATCTTTTGAAGAGTAAAAGTTTAAAATTTTAATAAAGTGTTATTAATTTTTTTCTTTTATTGTTTGTGCTTTTAGCATTATATATAAAAACTCTGCTTCACACTGGAATAAGACCAACCTGCATATGAATCCTGGCTTACCAGCTATGTGATATTGGGCAAATATAAGTTTTCTCATCTGCAATGACACTAATAATACCTTCCTTAGGAGAATATTGACGATTAAAGGAAATAAAATATATGTCATGCATTTGTTCATTCTTTTGTTTAACAAATGTTTACTCTGGGCCATCTATATGCCAGGCATGATGTGAATGCTCATTATTCAGCAGGGCATAAAAAAACAAAAAACTCTGCTTTAGTGAGAGGTTGGCAAACTAATGATGTGATTTTCAGCCCGCTACTTGCTTTTGTAAATAAAATGTTATTTGAATGTAGCCATGAACATTTGTTTATGTATTGTCTATGGCTGCTTTCGTGCTATAATGGCAGAGTTGCGTAGTTTCAGCAGAGACTATTTGGCCCTTTGCAGGATAAGTTTACCAACCCCTGGGCTAAGATTTTCTTCTATATTTTCCTAAGTTGTATAGTTTTGAATTTTTTATATTTAGGTCTATTAATTTTTGTGTAAGACATGAGGTGTGGGTTGAGGATTTTGTTTTGTTTTATTTTGTTTTAGCATATGGATTGCCAGTTGTTCCAGCACCATTTGTTGCAAGACAATTCTCTTTCCATTGAATTACCCTGGTACTTTTGTTTGAAATCAATTGACCATAAATATGTAGATTTATTTCTGGACTATCCTTTCTGTTCCATTGATCTTTGTGTTTATCGTTATGGCAGAATCACAATGTCTTAATTGCTGTAGCTTTATAGAAAGTCTTGAAATCAGTGAGTCTAAGTCTTCCAACTTTGTTCTTCTTTTTCAAAAGTGTTTTGACTATTCTAGTTTCTTTGCATTTTCATAAAATTTTAGAATCAGCATGTCAGTTTTTAGAAAAAGCCTGCTGGGATTTTAATTGGATTTACATTAATTTGGGGAGAATTGACATCTTAACAATATTGATTTATCTCATCTTTGAAAATAGTGTATCTCCAATTATTGAGGTCTTTGATTTTTCTCACTGTGCTTTGTGTGTGTGTGTGTGTGTGTGTGTGTGTGTGTGTGTGTGTGTGTTATTTTTTTTTTTTTTTTTTTTGAGATGTAGTCTCACTCTGTCGCCCAGGCTGGAGTGCAGTGGCGCGATCTCAGCTCACTGCAACCTCCGCCTTCCGGGTTCTCAGGGATTCTCCTGCCTCAGCCTCCTGAGTAGCTGGGACTACAGTTGCATGCCACCACGCCTAGCTAAGTTTTTGTATTTTTAGTAGAGATGGGGTTTCACCGTGTTAGCCAGGATGGTCTCAATCTCCTGACCTCATGATCTGCTTGTGCTCTCAAAGTGCTGGGATTACAGGCGTGAGCCACCACACCCGGCCTGTGTGGTTTATATTTCTCAGCACACAAATCTTTCATTTATTTTGTTATATTCTATTTCTTTTTAATGCTTATATAATTGCTACTATTTTGTTAATTCATTTCTAATTATTCATTACTACCACTAGAAGTACAATTTAATTTTGTGTGTTGACCTTGTCTTCTGAAATTTTGCTCAATTCATTTACCAGTTTTAGTAGTAGAAATTTATTAGATAAATTTAGTAGATAAATCCTTCGGGATTTCTATACAGACAATCTTGTTATTTGTGGAAAAGAACAGAACTGTTTCCACTTTTAAAATCCATCTTCTGGCTTTTATTCCTTCTTCTTGCATCACTATATTGACAGTATAGTACAATACAGTACATTGTTGAATAGGAGTGGTGAGAGCAGATGTTCTTGCCTCGTTCATCGTCTTAATAGACAACATTTAGTCTTTTGTGATTATCTATATAATATTAGCTATAGATTTGTAGGCTGAGGATGTTCTTTCTGTTTCTGAGAGTTTTGAATCATGAATGATTATGGAAGTTTTTCAAATGCTGGTTTTTGTTTTGTTTTGTTTTGTTTTGAGGCAGAATCTCACTCTGTCACCCAGGCTGGAGTGCAGTGGGGGCGATCATCTTGGCTTACTGCAGCCTCCGCCTTCCAGGTCCAAGTGATTCTCCTGCATCATCCTCCCCAGTAGCTGGGATTATAGGTATACGTCACCATGCCCAGCTAATTTTTGTATTTTTAGTAGAAACGAGGTTTCACCATGTTGGCCAGGCTGGTCCCAAACTCCTGACCTCCAGTGATCTGCCCACCTTGGCCTCCCAAAGTGCTGGGATTGCAGGTGTAAGCCACTGTGCCTGGCCCAAATGCCCCCCTTTTTTTGCATTAATTAAGATGATCATTTATTTTTCAGTGTGTTGATATGGTGGATTACATTGATGAATTTTTTTTTTCATGTTGAACCAGCATTGCATTTCTGGGATAAATAGTATTTGGCTATGATATATATTTCTTTTTATATATTGGCTAGATTCATTTGGTTAAGTTATTTTCCATCTATGTTCATGAAAGGATGATGGTCTGTAGTTTGTCTGATTTTTATATCAGGGTCAATGCTCTTTTCATAAAATGAACTGGGAAATGTTTTCTTCTTGTTTCCGGAAGAGTTTTTGTAATATTGGTATGATTTCTCATTAAATGTTTGGTAGAATTCACCAAGGAAGCCATTTGTCATGGAACTGTTTTCATGGGAAGATTTTAAATTATGAATTAAGGAATTGGTATGTTTTATCTAAGTTGTAGAATTTATTGCCATAAAATTGTTCAGAATATTCCTTAATTACTCTTTTAATAGCTATAAAGTCTCTAGTGATGTCTTCTTTTCATTACCAATGTAGGTAATTTGTGGCTTCTCTTTCTCTTTTTTTTGATTACTCTGGTCAGAAATTTAGTTTCACTGAACGTTTCAAAGAATTAGATTTTTGTTTCATAGATACTCTCTATTTTTTGTTTTCAAATTTTTTCCTTCAAATTGCTTTGTGTTAAATTTACTCCTCTTTTTCTGCTTCCTTAAGGTAGAGGGTTACATTATTGATTCAAGACCTTACTTGTTTTCTAATGTAAGCATTTCATGCTATAAGTTTCTAAAAACTACTTTAGTGGTATCCCTGTTTTTTAGGAGTGGAGGTGTAATAGGCAAGAGAAAGAGAAAGAGAGAAAGGAAAACAGTCCTCTCTCTAGCGAGAGAGAGGAGACTTTGAGGAGGGAAAGAGGACAGGAGATAATGGTGATCGTGGACAGGAAAGGAAGAAATTACGATAGAAAATGTGGAGATCCTGTTGCTGACACCCCATTGGGAGGTTGAAGGCTGGAGTCAGTCCAGAAGCCTTTGGATAACACCATGGGGTAGACCCAGCCAGAAATCCTCAGTTGCTCCAGAACCTCTTCCAGCCCCATACCACAGCTGAGTCGTCCTTGAAAGGAAGTCGGTTCAAACATGGCCAACATGCCCAGTAACCTGTGGGTGCTGGGGGATTCTCAGTGTTCTCCCTAGTAAGCCATACATCCTAGTCTGTAAGAATGACAGCCACTCTAACCATGTTTTTAACTGGCTGGTGGATGCCTGTTATTGATTTGATTTGGTTTTAATATGGAGGCTGAGAGCACCAAAATGAAAGGACAGAGTTGGAGTCCACTTCTCTGCTTACGTTTTGATGCATGTTGTTCCTTGGTATCCCAGTTGAGGTTCCCAATATGAAGCAGCTACGTTGTCTAGGGTAAGTACCTGGGGTCATCTCACACCAAGAAAATTTAGAACATAGACACACATAAGTTTAGGAGTGGAGGTTTAATAGGCAAGAGAAAGAGAAAGAAAGATAAAGGAAAACCACTCTCTCTCCAGTGAGAAAGGAAATTACGATAGAAAATGTGGAGATCCTGTTGCTGGCACCCCATTGGGAGGTTGAAGGCTGGAGTCAGTCCTGAAGCCTTTGGATAACACCATGGGGTAGACCCAGCCAGAAATCCTCATTGTTCAGCTCCCCAATTACAAGTGAGAACATGTGTTTGGTTTTCTGTTCCTGTGCTAGTTTGCTGAGGATAATGGCTTCCAGCTCCATCCATGTACCTGCAAAAGACATGATCTCATTCTTTTATGGCTATATAGTATTCAGTGGTGTATATGTACCACATTTTCTTTATCCAGTCTATCATTGATGGGCATTTGGGTTAATTCCATGTCTCTGCTATTGTGAATGGTGCTTCAGTGAACATATGCTTGGATGTGCCTTTATGGTAGAATGATTTATATTATATTCCTTTGGGTATATACCCACTAATGGCATTTCTGGGTCATGTTTACAGGAAAAAAACAAACAACCCTGTTAAAAAGTGGGCAAAGGACATGAACAGACACTTCTCAAAAGAAGACATTCATATGGCCAACAAATATATGGAAAAAAGCTCAACATCACTGATCATTAGAGAAATGCAAACCAAAATCACAATGAGATACCTTTTCACACCAGTCAGAATGGCTATTAAAAAGTCAAGAAACAACAGATGGTGGTGAGACTGTGGATTAATAGGAACGCTTTTATGTTGTTGGTGGGAATGCACATTAGTTCAATCATTGTGGAAGACAGTGTGGCGATTCCTCAAAGACCTAGAACCATAATTTTTTTCTTTCTTGCCTTGTATTGAATTACTCATTTTCCATGATTTCATTTTATCTCTACTCTTAGCTATTTATTTACCTTGCTCTAGGTCATGGTTCCTAAACCTTGACACTACCGATATTTTGGGCCAGCTAATTCATTGTTGTTGGGTTGGGGGGTGGCTATCCTGTATGTATTGTAGGATTTTTAGTAGCATCTTTGGCTTCTACCTACTAGATAAGAGTAGCAATCACTCCCCATTCCCAATTGTGACAACAAAAATGCCTTCAGACTTTGCTAAATGTTTTCATGGGGGTGGCAGCAGTGGGTAAGGGGTGGGAACTAACCTTGGTTGAGAACTGCTGCTCTAGAGTTTAAAAGATATGTCTTTAACTTATTACATTCTTCCTTTAAATAATATTATACCACTTTATATGTCATATAATACTTTACAGCACTGCACTTCAATTTTGTACCTGTCCTTTTTATGCTATTTGTGATATATTTTACTTCTATATGTTACTAACCCCACAATACAGACTTACTAATTTTTGCTTTAGTTGGTGAATAACCTTCTACAGGGAACAAAGTAAGAAAAAGTAGTATTTTATATTTATCTTCTAATGCTCTTCATCTTTGCCACCTCCTCCTCTCCCTCGCCCTTGTCCTCCCCCTACTCCTCTTCCTCTTCCTCCCCTCCTTGCCCCCTTTTTTGGTAGATCCAAATTTTTACCTGGTATTATACTTCTGCCTGAAGAACTACCTTGAACATATTTTGTGTCTGCAGGAAGTGAATTCTCTCAGGTATTGTTAATTCAAAAAAACTCTTTATTTTCTAAAAGTATTTTTGCTGGTTATAGAATTTTGTACGTAGAACTGAATTCTATGTTCAGTTTTTTTTTCTTTCAGTCCTTTTTCTTTCATTCTCTTTTGGCTTGCATAATTTCCTGATAAGAAGTCTTCTGTAATTTTAATCTTTGTTTTTTTGTATGTAATATTTCTTTTTCTCTCTCTACCTTTGCAGTTTTTATCTTCATTTTCAGCAGTTTGACTATGATATATCCATGTCTGTTTGTGTACGTGCATTTGGTGTTTATTATGAAGGGTTTTTGGGGATGTTTTGGATCTCTTGTTTGTTTCCTTGGGTTCAATTGGGAAAATTCTTGGCCATGAGCTCTTCCCATATTTTTTGTGTCCATTTTTTTTTCTTCTCCTGGGAGTAATAGACATTTTGATATAATTCCACAGCTCTTGGATATGCTGAACTGTATTTTTCCCCCCACTCTTTTTAACTTTGGTTTCATTCTGGGTTATTTTTATTGACCTGTCTGCAAATTCACTTATTCTTTCTTCATCCCTGTCCAGACTACTGTTGAGCCAGTCAAAGTGCTACTGAACTGAACAGGGTTTGTTTGCCTGTGTGCAGTGGAAAGCTGTATTAGTACCTTTTAATGCTGCTGATAAAGACATACCCGAGACTGGGAAGAAAAAGAGGTTTAATTGGACTTATAGTTCCACATGGCTGGGAAGGCCTTAGAATCATGGTGGGAGGTAAAAGGCACTTCTGAAATGGCGGTGGCAAAGAAAATAAGGAAGAAGCAAAAGTGGAAACCCCTGATAAAACTAATCAGATCTCGTGAGACTTATTCATTATCACAAGAGTAGCACAGGAAACACTGGCCCCCATGATTCAGTTACCTCTTCCTGGGTCCGTCCCACAACTTGGGAGAATTCTGGGAGATACAATTCAAGTTGAAATTTGGGTGGGGACACAGCCAAACCATATCAGAAGCCCAACACTGAAGCACCAGGTTTTTGTAGAAAGAAAAGTTTATTGTAAGGCTGCCGAGCTAGGAGACAGGAGAGTGGCTCAAATCTGTCTCCTGAGCCGAGGTTTGGGGCATGTTTTATAGTCAGAGGGTAATAAGGCATGATCTAATTGGATCTTGCAATGCGGTGGTACCTAGAGGTGTGATCTGACTGGATCCTGTCTTGGGGTAATGCCAGGGCTTGATCTGATCAGATCCTGAATCCTGCCATATACTGTCTGCTGCTTAATTCAGTCCCTGTTCCTTGGTCTGAACACTTAGGTTCTACTTGTGGTTGCATACTTGGTTTATCTGGGCATGATCAGGTTATGTGACATCCAACCTGGGGGGGTCCATGGCAATGAAAAACAACTCACAACTTTATTACATAAAAGTTGAATCAGACTGGGCTAGTGCAGTCAGAAAAGAGTTTTTCACCTCTGATATCTTTTTGTTTTTAGCTTTCATATTTTACTTTTTAAACTTTACATCTCTCTGCTCAAAGGACAAGAGAGACTAAGGTGATTGTCTTTTGCTGCTGCCTCTGTCAGGTTGTTTGTGCTGGAGGTTGAATCAGTGTACTCAAGAGTTGAGCTGATTTTGGGTTTTGTCACCATAATTACCCTCTCAGTGCACCACAGGCTTTGTATTTCTCCTGCAGTTGGCTGCTGGTCCCTTGTGTTAGAGAACGGCATGTCACTCTGCAAGATTTCTTTCTGTGTTCCTGTACCATCCTCATCTTCCAACAGTCTTTGCACATCTGTGCAATACAAGTATCAGTATTTCTCCTTATGTTATTGACCCTCTCCCAGTAATTGCCTATTGTTGGTTATTTAGTGCCATGCTTGTGGTGCAGAGCAGGCCTCTCTTTTGTTCTGGTTCAGACTCAATTATATTCAGGCCATTTGTCCTGGGCATCAGTTGGGCTCTCTCAGCCTCAGCATTACTGCCCTCTCTTCCTTGTGGCTTGCCTTTTGTTCCATGTATTTTTGGTAGGTCATGGACAGGAATATCCTTCTTTCCCCTAGTAGTAGTAGAAGTCTCTTTGGTATTGGTGCAGGATTCTTTGCCTAACACTTTTTCCTGCTCTGTATTCTACCACCGTGGCAGAGGTTCTTTTGCCTCTACCCCCTCTCCTAACAACATTATATCTTTCCCTGTCCCATAAGGGAGAGTGTTTGTCTACCTCTTCCCCAGAAGCAGAGGCATTTTCCTTCTATTCTGCCCTGAAGCAATGGATTTCTGCCAGGACCTTTGGTTAGAGGCTTTTCTGTTCTTCTCCTAGTGGTTTGAGGCTTTTTTTCTGTTAGAGAACAGTTGGGGAATCAGGCTTCAGCCTTGTCCTGGACACCTCCTGCACACTTCCCCTAATGATGAGGGCTGTCTCGGGTTTCCCGTCCTAGTATTTTAATCTTTCATGTGACCACCTGGTCAAGGCATGAGGAAAATCTTGCAACTGAGTGAGAACTTTCCTTATGTCTGAGGTCCCCAGCTATTCTAAATTGACATAGTAGGTCACACTTGGTCTTTAAGAATTTGTTAAAATTTTAGCTTTCTTCTTATACTGTTGTATAGTGGCCACTTCTTTTTCTGTGACCTGACAAAGGTCAGACAGTTTGTGTATAGTCTTTCCTTGGAGGAGTTATCCCTCCAAGGAGAGAAATAAAATTTGCTTGGAGTTTTATTAAATTTACTGGTTGACTTGTGACCGCCACTCTTTGTTAGACCAAGAGAAGTTTTGATTTTATAGATAGGATTTTTTTTCTCATTAGAGTGGGAGCGACATTGTTTTGTGGCTTTCTGCATTTAAGCAGAAATGGGACTACTTAGAGTACTTGACAGGTATGTTATTTAAAAATTATGTTTATGCTGATCCTCCTTTAATGTTTTCCCTTTTCCCTCATCTGCCTCTCAATCACTTCATCTTTTAGGATTAAACCCAAGCTATTTCCTCCATGAAACCTTTCCTGATTGCAATAAGTAGCATGGAACATTCTTGACTGTGTCTCTTGTAGAACGTGTTTCATTTTTTTGCAGGCCCATTGAAACCCTCAGTGATATTGGGCATCTTTAAGATTTTGCAAGTTTATGAGCATAATGGTTGTTGGATTTTTAGATAGGATCATAGAGTAAACTTGAGATAAAAGATAAAATGATATACAAGGAAGCTCATATTTATTAATAGAATACAATTTGTGAAATCATACCACACAGGTTTCTGTGCTGTTTAGTTTGTGTAGTTGTTGCTTTTTAACTAAATGATTGTCAGAAACAACACTTAAATTTATAAAAATCTAATATTTGAAAAATAAGGATTTGGTTACACAAACTAGTGTATATTTACACTATGGAATATTGTAGAGCTATAAAAGCTGCGAAGCAACATTTCCTAACTTGGAAAAATATCCAGGACATACTAGTGAATAAAAAGTAAGATGCAAAACTGAATATTTTGTGTCAGAAGGCAAGAGGAATAAGATTGTATTTATAGGTAAATGTCTTTGCATAAAGAATTGCTGGAAGAATATACAAGAAACTAATAAAAGTGGTAACCTACAGTAAGCAAGGGCAAAGTGAGCTGCATGTGGATGATGTGGGGAATGAGACTTTTTAGATATAGCTTTCATTTTGTATCATTTTGATCTTTAAATCGTGAATATAGCACATATTCAAAAAATGAAAACCAGTAGAAATAACTATGTAGACATTGAAAGATAAGAAGATCTGAAAAGTTCTTCAGAGCCAATAAAAAATGTTAGTCTATGAAACAAAACTTGGATGTGAGATGCTTTTATTTTACATAAGCCAGCTTTCACCAATGAGAGAGTGAATACAAAGCGTGGAAAATTGTGAAGGACAAGGTTTTATGAATCTGGCTCCAGATAAAAAAATAGGTAAAAAGGTAGCTTTCTAGCACAATTAGGAAGGTTTTGGTTTTAGATGCAGTAGTAGTTTAGATAATCACTCAAAGCAGAAAGGAGCACTCTGAATAGGTAAAAACTATGGCAGAAATACACAGTACTTGGAGTGAGCAAGGCAGCCATTTCTTACTCATAAAATCACCAGGAATACCCTTGGAATCCGATAAGATGTATTTATTTTCAAAAAAAATAGATAATAATACCAAGAATATTCTTATCACAAATTAAAGCCTACAAATAAACAATACTTATTTAAATAGATTATAGTTGAGACACCCACCTTACGGGCAAACAAATGAGATATAAAGAAGAAACTTTGTAAACCAAGGGATGTTGAGAATTCCTTAATGTTGCTAGGAAAAACTGGTTGGTAATTTGAAATGCAGATCAGTTTAGAGCCAAAGCTTTCTATACATTATATGAAATGAAGTATTGAGAAGGTTAGTCCATAGAAAAATGAAAATCAGAGCATTATCTACTATCACTAAAGGGGCAGAAATTTCAAAACAGAGAAATAATAAAAGATATGAAAAAGGGAATGATGGACAGATCCATCCACCTGAAAATAAAAACTTCTGTATTAAGGGCCAGTGTTAAGACTGAGAACATGTTAAAAGTAAGCAAGAGAAATAGTACAGGTTGAGCAACCTAAATTTGAAAATCTAAAATGCTCCACATTACAAAACTTTTTGAATGCTGACATGAGCTCAAAGGAAGTACTCGTTGGAGCAGTTTGAATTTCAGATTTTCAGATTTCAGATTCTCAACTAGTAAGTGCCATGCAAATACCCCCAAATCCAAAAAAATCCACAATCTGAAACACCCAGGCATTTGGATAAGGGATACTCAACCTGTATTTTCACAATGTAAACAATTTACACAAATGGGTAAGGAAAACATGAAGAAATCTCTATTCCATTCCACCCCTAGTAGGGGGTGGAAGAGGTAGAGTGGCAGAAGTTTGAGAAAAAAGGTAGTGTGAATTATGGGAGAAGGATCTGATTAATGAATGGTGCATAAAGGGTTGCTGCACAGCATTCAGTGTCTAGCCTTAAATAGCAAAACCCAGCAGGATCAATTCACATGGTTGTGTGATTTTTCTCTAGCGGGCAGCTGGATTAAGGACTTCGAAGGTGATGAAGCTGAAGGAAGAAATAGCATACTAGGTGGATTTATAGTTTAGGAGATAACCAAGATTTCGAAACTGGAGATAAGCGACTAGAATGGAGAAAGAACAGGTAGCATGCATCCAAGGTAATGAGTTTGGACCCAGGTTAGAAAAAATAGTGAGATATTGAGTGACAAATTGAAGAAGAGGGTCATACAGCCAGATGTGACATCACAGGGAAGGAAGGGGATTGCTTGTGAGGGTCTCGAAGTGTCACTCTGGAACATTTTGTCTCTACTGCCTTACTCTACACTCTAGATAGAGCATTATTTTCAAGAGCCAGATTTAGCCCAGTGGTTGAAGAGTTGGGCAGTGATGAAATTGAGAATGTAGAGATGATTTGTTTTACTTACGTAAGAGGGATTTCTAGAGGTCCTTGTGGAAAAGGTTGGAAGAAAGGGCAGCAGTGGGAGACCAAATGGAGTAGATGAGAAAGCATAACTGCATGCCAATAGGTCAGAGGGTAGTTGGCCAGAATGGTTTGTGTTTTGAATAAAGCCCAAGAGTTATAGTGGTAGGAGTCACAGGTAGAATTAACCAGCCGCACATTTCTGGCCTGCAGTATAATGACCATCTCTGGAGCTGACTGTCTTTGTGATTCTAAAGAGAATGTTAGTAAAAAGCTTAACCCTGGGTGGTAAAGCCTAAATTAATTTGGCCTTAAATAGCAAAAGCCAGTAAATCTTTCTTTGTCTCTCTTTTTTTTAGACAGGATCTCACTCTTTTGCCCAGGTTGGAGTGCAGTGGCATGATCTTGGCTCACTGTAGCCTCGACCTCTTGGGCGCAAGCCATCCTCCTACCTTAGCTTCCTGAGTAGCTGGGACCACAGGTGCATGCCACCATGCCCAGCTAATTTTTGTGTTTTTTTTTTTTTTGTTTAGAAACAGAGTTTTGCCATGTTGCCCATGCCAGTCTTGAACTCCTGAGCTCAGGCAATCTGCCCACCTTGGCCAAGCAAAGTACTGGGATTACAAGCATGATCTACTGTGCCATTAATTTAGTAAAATCTAGTCTGTAATATCTTACTTCCAGTGGCCTAGGGCAGAATAATAGCCATGATATCAGATGCTTCTTTACAGAGTTCTGCTGGGAACCTTGTTTCCTGTTACTGTTCCACTTTACCTAAAACTGGATACTCAGGCTACTGCTGCTGGGGTGACTTCAGCAGCTCCCCTGGGATACCAAGGCAAGCCCCAACTGATTGCATACCTTCTTGGGGATCTGAGCTTTTAAAAAAGCCAGCAACTACCTTTTGTCAAGTTGATATATTTATCTATTATACCTTTAAAATTTAATTTTTTAAAACTTGTTACTAGTGACAAGAATGATAATTGACATTTCTTGAATAACCAGAACATCTGTATGCTTACAGGGTAACAGTGGTGTGTCACAGTACCTAAAATCTGTAATGTTTTCAATGGCCTAAATGTGTCTTCTCTCTCCTGCTTTAGATCTGTCCATACTAATGGAAATGTAACTGGAACTGACTCCGATGATAAAATCAAGGACCATCAAGCAAGATCATGCAGTAGGCAAGTTTGCTTCCAAATGAAGTTACCAACATTTAAAATTTCTGCTTATTCTAAGGTATTTGAGGCACAATTTTACTTTAGTTTTGACTCCTTAGTAGTCATTTTATAGTGTTGATTTCTATACATAAGTTTGGTAAGTTTAAAAGTACTTATGTTAGAATGCTTAGCTCTCAGAGAAAAGTTCACTTCCCTCCTTTCCCACTATACTCCCAAAGAAACCAACTGAGAAAAGATCCAGATTTTTTTTTTTTTCAAAAGCCTATAGTACTCGGTATTCTCATGTGGTCTCACAACCAATACTAACCAGGCCCGAGTGGGCTTAGCTTTGAGACCAGGCATGTTCAGGGTGGTATGGCTGTAGACAAGATCCAGATTTTAAAGGGATATATTTATTAAAATTAGGAAAACATGTCAATTATAATAAATATATTAAGTGTAGATTAAGTCTCAGTAACTATATTAGAAGAACTGGAATAAATGTCAGTTTAATAATTATTTTATTTACATTATGACCCCTGAGATAAGCAACTGAATGCAGCACTCTGAGTCTACCTGCATGATGTCGGAGACCTTACTGACTGTCCTTTAGATGGTTTGAAACCCTGCTCGCCTTTCCTCCTAAACTTATTGTTAAGGATTTTCTATTCACCAATATGTGTCACTGTGACTCCTCGTAGGCTGTCCCTGTAGGACCTTTGGGATCTAATGAATTACTTGGACCAGAAAAGCAAGATATCTAATTAAAGAGTCAGGTGATACTTCCAAAACATGGGGTGGATCCCCACTTGAAAGACTACATAAGACAAATAAAACAAAAAGGAAATATAATGTCAACAGAAAGCAAAAATAGTTTGATGTTTTTACACATAAATTCCAAACAGGGAGAGTGAGTTAGGTTTTTATTTTAAAAACAAAATATTTTTGGCCGGGCATGGTGGCTCACACCTGTAATCCCAGCACTTTGGGAGGACAAGGTGGGAGGATCACCTAAGGTGGGGAGTTCAAGACCAGCCTGACCAACATGGTGAAACCCCATCTCTACTAAAAGGTTAGATGGGCATGGTGGCACATGCCTGTAATCCCAGCTACTTGGCAGGCTGAGGCAGAAGAATTGCTTGAACCCAGGAGGTAGAGGTTGCGGTGAGCTGAGATCATGTCATTGCACTCCAGCCTGGGCAACAAGAGTGAAACGCAGTCTCAAAACAAAAACAAAAACAGTATTTTTTTATTTTAACTATATTTTTCCAAAAAGGCAGAAAGTATGGAAAGTATTTTAGGGGACAGGTCAAAGTTTATTGATTTCTCTGAATATATTACAGAGTTTTATAAATTAGTATATTGCTAGAATATAGAGAAGGTAAAAACCTGAGAAAAATGTAAAAATGTATCACTTATTACTAGGATTCTTAACTTCTGTTTTAGAAGAAGACTATGTAAAGCATAAATTCCAAAATAATAAGAATTCGTGATATTAGAAATCCTAATGTCACAGGATCCTTGGGGTGTTTTATCACCAGCCAGAAACCTCTGGCTGGTGGTGCCTTGCCTGAGTTTTGCTTGGGTCCACTAGGCACAATCAGCCTGGCAGGCTGTGCGCAGCTCATACTACTGGCCTGGATCCCATGCCTGCCAAGGGCGAGCAGAGTGGTGAGGGGTGTGTGAGCGGGTGAGCATGGGGTCCGGCCACTGTGCACAGCCAGGCACGCTGGCTGTGGCAGGGTAGGCAACTCCAGGCACCAGCATGGGTGTTGGCTCCCTGCATGCTGTGTTTGGACCATGTTTACCACAGGCAGCTTCCCTGGCTGGCCTCAGGGAACAGTGGCGCCTGGAAGCTTGGAGATGCCAGGAATCTCAGAGCCCCAAAGAGGGTGTCACGGCCTAGCTTGGGGAACTCCTAGGTCTGGGCTCCCTGGAGGGCTGCAGCTCTTCTCTCCTTCTTGTCCCCTGCAATGTGGTGAGCAAGGAACGTGTTTCAGTCCTGTTTGTGTTACAGCTCTTTCAACCCTGCCATTCGACGGATCCCTAGTTATTGTCCCACACCCAAGAATAATAAGGTAACGTGGATAAGTGGAGGGTGAGCAAGGTGAACAGGAGTTTTATTGAGTGATAGAATGCTCAGAGGAGACTTGCAGTGGGTAGCTCCTTTCTGCAGCCAGGGTGTCCTGATGAGTGCTCAGCTTTTGGCAGACAAGAGACCGTGGAGTTGAAGTGGGTAGCTCCTCTCTGTAGCTGGGCGTCCTATCCTCTCCTCGAAGTTGGCTGAGTCCAGGATTTTCATGGGCTTCAGAGTGGTTGAGGCGCATGCTGCTTAGTTCATGGGCAGCTATAGGTAGGCCCAGAGAAAGCACCATAAGTTTCCATTCCGGTCTGCAGGACTGGCAGCCTGGCCCCCAGGCTTCAGATCTTCCCCCGGTTTGAAGGTGAGTCTTCACCAGAGATCTGCCCCTTTCTGCCCAGGAGCCTCTCTGCCTCCTACAACTGTTCCTGGTGCCTAGGCTGTTCCTGCTGAGGGGCACCTGCAGGCCAGCATCGAGCCCCTCCTTGGCTTCCCTCTTGTGCTTGTCTGCACCCACCCAGCTGGGTTGCAACAGTGCCTGGGCTTGGCCTCAACTTTGTTCCAAGATTGGAGCAGGTGCTGGGAGCAGGAAGAGGCCAGGCAGTGGGAGTAGGCACTTCTGAGCCTGCAGGGGAATGGGGGGGCCTTCCTCGGTGCAGAGAAGCCTGGGTCCACAGTGGTAGCTGGGTGGCTGCAGCCACACCCAGGAGCATGGAGCTTCTGTCTGCTCCAGCCCCTGCCAGCTCAGTGGAGCACACAGCCCTGCCCCCACTTACCCCACTGCAGCTGCTCTAGATGGGCCACTGCTGCCATCACTAAGATTGCTCAACTACAATAAATGGATTACGTCCTGGAAGGGGTTAGTGTAACTGAGCAATTTTTGCTAAAGAAAAATTATCTCAGTTCAAGTAGCAGATGAAAAAGAGGTTACTTTGATGATAAGTTCTAAAACTTCCCTGGCAACTTGTAGATGTTTTGTGCTTTCCTTTGTTTTCTTGATGTCATTTGAACTCAAATAGTAATGATGACTAAATATATAATTTTTCTTAGCACCAGAGCCATTTTACTTGTTTTTTTAAGGTATATCTTTTCTTCTTACTTTTATTTAGGAACATTAATGGACTTCCCAAGCTTTGCAAAGAATGAATCTAGATATGGGGGAAGAATATAAATTATTCTGTAACTTCATTGTAAATGAAGGTGTCTTTTATTCAAAATGCTTACTCTTGGGCTAGGAAGACTAAATACACCCATCTGAAGCCATTTATGTGTAGTCATAAGATGAGCACATCAAATTACAATCTAGAATCCCTTTCTAAGTAATATACTTAAGTTCTATATTCAGACCTTAACAAAAGTAAAGATTAGGGAACAGGAGAATTCTCATCAATTGAATTTGCTAATTGGTTGTGTAAAAGTGCCACATAGCCTAAATTAGGTTGCTTACATTTTTAAATTAGGAATTTATTACTTATCAGTTTCTTTTTTGAAGATGGAGTCTTACTCTGTTGCCCAGACTAGAGTGTTCCGTGGCATGATCTTGACTCACTACCTCTGCCTTCTGGGTTCAAGCGATTCTCTTGCCTCAGCCTCCCCAGTAGCTGGGCTTACAGGCGTGCATGACCACACCTGGCTAATTTTTGTATTTTTAATAAAGACGGGGGTTTCACCATATTGGCCAGGCTGGTCTTGAACTCCTGACCTTAGGTGATCCACCTGCCATGGCCTCCCAAAGTGCTGGGATTACAGGCATGAGCCACTGCACCTGGCCATTTATAAATTTCTCATATCTCCCCACTGTTTTTCAAATGTTCATAGTATGATAGCCCCTATTCATAGTTGTCATTTTCCATTTTGAAAATGAAGAAAAGTGAAAATCTCACAGATTTGTGCTTGGAAGAGTTATATAATACTTTTGAACTTCAGACTTAGGAAACATGGGATTTTGTTGTTCTGGGGATAAGAGCAAAACAAAGTCAGTACTTGAGATGGCAAGTTAAGGCCCTAGAACATTTGCAAGGTTATATGTCCTGGATTACAGTTTACATTAAGTTAAAATGGTACCTTTTAAAAATGTTGTGTCTGGACTCAGTAAAGCATTTGAAAGCAAATTTTGGCAATTTGTATGAAGGGAATGGATATTCCCTGCTACAGTTTTTTCCGTGCTATGATGGAAAGAACAGAAGCTTTACTTTCATGCTACCTTGGGAGAATTAATATTTCTTAGTTTCCTTTTCTGTAATAATTAAGTTTTAGAGGTGATGAAGAATGAAATGTATGTAAAATAATGAAAAATGCTGCTTTTTAGTGTGAAATTAATGAATGTTGTTGCTAAGACAAAGAGGACCACATTACTCTGTCATTCAGAGCTATCCTTTTCATAGCAAAAAACAGGTCTACTCACTACTATTGAGAAGCTTGTAAAACCAGTTTCAAAGTTAATAGCAAATACTATGTTTGGAGAGAAAGTAAAATGAGCTTTTGGCACAAATCCCTTATCAAAGACATACCATCTGGAAAAGTAATTACTGTCATGTGCACATGCCAGTGGATATTTTGTTTTTCAGCTAGATGAAAGCACTGATGTACAGAGGACATACTTGGTACAGGTGTGTTGCTGTTTGTCACTGAGAAACCACTATAGCAGAAGAGTTTTATGTTTTATTGTTGGTTGGTTGTTTTTTAAGCCATTACAGCCTAGAAAAGTTGCATTGTTTCCTTCTGATCAGAGAATCAACAACTATAGCTGCAGGAAATGGTCTACTTGCTTTTTAAGTAAAAGAAGTTGCAGCAGGGTATCAATTCATATACTGCTTTTATCAGAGAGAAGAATTGGCATTTAGTAATGTGACTTTTTATCATGATTTAATGTTCGATAGTAAAACTTGTGAATATGAGCAGTTTTGGCCACTTAAGTCATCTCTTTTCAGAGTTTTATGACAAAATAGCAACAATAGTATTTTGCTTTTTCATAGTGATATGCTAGCTGTGTAGGAGGAAAGGGTTTACATCTTTGTTAATTAGTTTTTTAGTAGAATGAGATAAATACTTGCTGCTATTGTCATTTCTATGATTTCAAGGGACATAACTTGCCTAATACCTGTGGTATTTCAAATAGTCTGAACTTACAACTTTGTATTCATGATATCATGAGTTTCAGTGTTAAGGATGAAATATGAGGATTTTGCAAAAGTCTGAATTATGGTGCAAAATAATTTAATCTCTGTGAGTTTGACCACATCTCCAAACTCGATGGTTTAATTTTTTTAAAAAAGAATTTGTATTATACATGTCTAAAAACTACGTCCAAATTTTGAAATAGAACATGAAGAAGTACTTTCCAGAGTCAAAATGCAAGCAGAAAGTAGATTAGGAATCTTTTTTCAATTTCTCAAGTTGAAGCACTTAATTTCCAGCTTTAACTGATATATACTTAAAAAAAATTTTTTTTTTATTTTTTTGCATTCAAAGTAATGTTCATATTAGAAATCAGTGCTCTCACTGATTCATGTCCATGTTCAATTATATCCAGTCTGTATAATGCCACTGATTTATTATTTATAATTAGAGATTTTTAATTTAGTAAAAATAAAGAACAAGTGTTAGAGTGAACCAGCAACCAACAGAATGGGAAAAAATTTTTGCAATCTACCCATATGACAAAGGGCTAATATCCAGAATCTACAAAGAACTAAAACAGATTTACAAGAAAAAAACAAACCCATTTAAAAGTGGGCAAAGGATATAAACAGACACTTTTCAAAAGAAGACATTTATGAAGCCAACAAACATGAAAAAATGCTCATCATCGCTGGTCAGTAGAGAAGTGAAAATCAAAACCACATTGAGATACCATCTCATGCCAGTTAGAATGGCAAGCATTAAAAAATCTGGAGACAACAGATGCTGGAGAGGATGTGGAGAAATAGGAACACTTTTACACTGTTGGTGGGAGTGTAAATTAGTTCAACCATTGTGGAAGGCAGTGTGGTGATTCCTCAAGGACCTAGAAATAGAAATTCCATTTGACCCAGCAATCCCATTACTGGGTGTATATCCAAAGGATTATAAATCTTTCTATTATAAAGACACATGCACACGTATGTTCGTTGCCCCACTGTTTACAATAGAAAAGACCGGGAGCCAACCCAAATGCCCATTGATGATAGACTGGACAAGGAAAATGTGGCACATATACACCATGGAATACTACGCGGCCATAAAAAACGATGAGTTCGTGTCCTTTGTAGGGACATGGATGAATCTGGAAACCATCATTCTCAGCAAACTGACACAAGAACAGAAAATCAAACACCTCATGTTCACACTCGTAGGTGGGTGTTGAATAATGAGAACACATGGACACAGGGAGGGGGAGCATCACACACTGGAGTCTGTTGGGGGTGCCTAGGGGAGGGGCAGTGGAGGGGTAGGGAGTTGGGGGAGGGATGATATGGGGGAGAAATGCCAGATATAGGTGATGGGGATGGAGGCAGCAAACCACATTGCCATGTATGTACCTGTACAACAATCCTGCATGTTCTGCACGTGTACCCCAGAACCTAAAGTGCAATAAAATATATATAAAATAATAATAAAATAATTGAAAAATAAAAATACAAATATTTTAAAAAATTTAGTCCACACAGAAAAATGTTTTCTCAAGTGTAATAAAGAAGGATTCAGTAAATTATATTTTTTGACTTTTCAAAAAAAAATAAAGAAAAATAAAGAACAGGAAAGAAACCAGCTGAATATGAAAATTGGTTTATGGTTCAATCTGATTCCAGATGTGGGGGTTTGAACATCTTGCAGTGAAGTTATCAAACACTAGCAGGGTTGTGACAGACAACCGAGGTGCATAATTGAATGGGCCCTGGTTGGCCAAAGAAAATGAGACAATTTGAGCATCAGTAAGCATTAACTGCAGTATAATGAATCACATCAAATATGTTTAAGTCCATGAGTTTTTAGTGATACTTTAAAAACTCATTCGTTTTCTTCAGAGTATGCTAAGGAGCCAACTATACTTGAGAGCAACCAAATAGTTGCTGAGAGGAAGTTTCTTTTCTCAGATAGAATAAAACATCACCATTTTGTAATGAATTCCTGGACCTAAGCAAAGATCATGAGTGGCTGCTAACAACACAGGAAGAAACAGACATTAGCTTTCTCTTAATGAAAGTTCGCAGTGCTACCCATGGTATTCTTGTCAAAAAAGTTGAAGCCGAATCTGATTAAGTCTCTAGCTCTAACTACCAATTTACAGGAAACTTAGAAGACACAGAAACACGTTAAATGATACCATGAGAATGCAGTTAGCCAAATATAGGTTATAGAGAACTTCTAGAGACATATGACTTGTTTTTTTTTAACAAGCAAATTGTAGAGACAAAAAAGAGAAATGGAGGAGGAAACTGTAGATTAACAGGAATAACTGGACTTTATTTGAGTCTAGATTTTAATAAACATTTATGAAATAGGGAGATTTTAATACTGACAAGATATTTGATATTAAAGAATTATTGTTAATTTTTAGGTGAGATAATACGGTAATATATTTTTTAAAAGCCCTTATCTTTTAGCGATACATAATGAAATACTGATATAATGAAAGATATGCCTGGGCTCCCCCATTCATTACTATCTGGAGTATAGGGTGGTTGTGGGTGAAGATCAAGTAAGATTGGCCATTAATTGATCATGCAGCTAGACACTTGTGATTTGGGGGACAGTACATGAGTGAGGGGGGTGGGAGTAATTCATGATAATATTTGCTAAACCTTTTTGAAAAATTCTATAGGAAAAAGGTCAAAAAATACAGTTGAATTATGTATATTTATCAACCTGCTGAATTCTTATTTCTAATAATTTCTTGAGTCTGTTGAGTGTACTATATAGAAAATCCTATTGCCTGTAAGGGACAGTTTTACTGTACAGTGCTTACTATGTGCCAGGCTCTATTCTCAGCACTTTATACATATTAACGTATTAGATCCTCACAAGAACATCAGTGAAGTAGACATTAACTTGCAAAGGTTACCCAGGTGGTATGTTTTAGAGCTGGGATTTGTATTCAGACATTCTAGCCCTAGAGTCTGTGCTTCTCTAGTTTTTCTATATCTCTTTATAACTTTTTATTTTTAATCCCTCTACTCCAGTCCTTAAACCTTTTATTTCTTTTGTTTGTCTTAGTGTGCTGGGGGAGTTCAGCTTTTAAAGACCAGTTTATGATTTTGATTTTGGAAGTTTTCTCAATACTTAGGGAATCCAGAATCCAGCTGACTTTGCTCCTTTACAAATACAAGGTACTTACTAAGAGACTAAGAATTAGCTTCATGTGTATCTAGAAACCAAAGGATCAAGTGTATTATAACAGTATTTAGTGTTTTTCTGTTATATTTCTCTCCTGATCTGTAAGCAGCCCATTCATGGCTCATTTTACTTTCAATTACTTGATTTTATTGGTATTACTTGCTGAATTTCTTTGTGATACTTAGATAAAATTACTTCTTCCTTCCCTTAACTCCTACATGTATTACGTAATAACCTCCTGCTTGATTTTACATAGATTACATGAGATAACCTTAGGCAAAGCACTTAGTACACAGTTTAGCACATAATATGTATCTAGTAAATATGCTTTTTGGTTTAAGAGACAACTACTTCATACTCTTGTTCAAAAATTGTTCTTTATTCTTTAGGTAACTTTTGAAATGGGGAGGGAAGAATATGGCTTAGTCACTTTAAGAAGTCCTAGGCCTGGGACAGGTGGGTAAAACTTGATAATGTGTTAGGGTGGTTTAATGAGTAATCTCTGTGTTCTCTGCAAGGAACGTTTTAATCATAGGCTCTAGGTTTGAGAAGGATTACTGACTGAGTTGGTTTCCAAAAGAATACTTGTTTATTAGAGGGTGAAGTGGGATCAATTTAGGGAAAATGTGACTTGTCCCAACCTCTTGAGTTTTTTGGTTCCTCTTTAGCCAACTACAAAGGATGTTATGACATAGTAAAATACTATATTTCATGAAAGGAGGCACATAGGCTCTAGTAAGAAAGAAAACTTTTGGTTTCATTCATATGAGAGAAGGGTCACAATTACAGATAACTTTTTCATGAAGGTTATGGAAAGTGACTCTCTGAAGTCCTGGGATAGCTATTTAAAAGTTGTAGTATTTTTCTGTGCTCCATCACCGCCCTCACTCCACCCAGATGCACCTACTCTTTTATATAGCAGTATACTGAAGCAACCTTTTAACATATCATTAATTATATTTTTGAAAATGATGCTAAAATATTTGGAAACCGAAGACCTTTCATTTTCCAAAGGCCAGTTATAATTATTCAGTGGCATAGCTATTAAAATTGCATCACCAATTACTTGACTGTGTTAAGAAGAGGATTTGCTTTTGGCGGCCCATAGGTTATTGATAAGAGATAAAACATTTTTTGAAGAATCAATGTGTATGACAGCAACCCACTCTCCTATCTGATCATGAAAACTTTGAGAAATGAAATGTTCCTCAATGAAATCTGGATGCTGTGGAAGCCAAAAGGTGATCTGCAAGAGGAAGAATAGTTGAGAAGTGCTCAGTTTAACTGTTGTTATCAGTTATTTGGTGAAGACATTGAAATGTTTATTGCTCTGAAGATGATCTTAAATGAGGAGGCATAGTTAATGTGGTCTATACAGAATGTGAGATAAAGTGAATTTAAGAGAAAGCAAGCTGATATGAGAAAAACAAAAATATAATAAGAAAATAGCTAGTATTTAATGATCGTTGTATATCAAGTGCTGTGTTAGATATTTTATATATATTTTCAGATACTGTCCCAATAA
Organism: Ateles fusciceps; assembly: GCA_036589455.1. Classification (NCBI taxonomy): domain Eukaryota; kingdom Metazoa; phylum Chordata; class Mammalia; order Primates; family Atelidae; genus Ateles; species Ateles fusciceps. The sequence continues at coordinate 4,842,586 of JAZHEH010001737.1, forward strand.
CCATTTAGGTGTAAGTTACTGAATAGCTACAAATGTTTTTGAGAATTTTTACATTTCTTGAAATTAGAAATTTCTTACATTATTAAGAAACACTCTTTGCTTGACCTTTGCAAGCCTAGTAAACACAGAATTAGATTAGGTGCAAAATTGAGAATCTCTGTCCTTAATCTTCATAGCATATGGATGCATTTAATGCTAGTAAAAATTGTAAGCCTGAATAAATATAGTATAAAACCTATATTAATGATCTGGGGTTTATTAAGTTACTTATGAAGCTTTTATTTAAATTCGGGATTAAGTTAATTTTTCCAGTTTTCCAATTAATGCAACATTTTGAAAAATCATTTTTAGATTAAACTACAAAGGTAAACCTCAGTAAGTTCCAGAAAAGCTGAAACTACGTATGTCCATTCTCTGACTACAACAGAAGTTTAAAATGTACCACTTTAACCATGTGGGAAAATCACAGAAAATTTGCTTAAATAAATATAGGGCTAAACAGGAGATCAAATATACAATAACCGGTCATTTAGCACCTGAAATGAGATTCAGGCCAAGATTCATACTGTGCTTAGAAGTAGATTAATAGTCTTCAATAAATTCACTGTTGATGAGTGAAATAAATGTACTAAGCACTAAACCTTAGAATTTAGTAAAACAAACAGACTCAACAAAATAAATGCTTAGGAGAAAGGGAAGATATTAATAAGATGAAAGCAGAAATAGGTGAATTAAAAACAGAAACCACAGAAATGAAAAATCTAAAAGCTGTTTCTTAGGGTTGAAAGACAAAACAAAAATATCTGGTAAATCTTACCAAGGAAAAGATAGAAAACCAAAATTAAGTTTACAAAGGGGATATAAGAATAGAAAATATATTTTAAAAATTATAAGCAAATACCATTTATTAATTATAAGCTGATTTATTTAAAATGAATTATGAAACACCCCAGACTGATTTAAGAACAGTTGGTCTGGGGCTACATCCAACTAGTTCCAGAACCAACTTTTTCCAGGTAATTCTTTTTAAAAAGTTGTCAAGGAACATATGATTCCTATGGTGAGAACTATTTTAGAGATTATAAAAAAGATGGAAGTATGCCCAATTAATGTTATAAAATCAGTATGACTCTCGTAATGGTTCAGTGGAGTAAAACTCTTTGTGGGGGGTGGGGGTTAGTGCTTTTTTTTAGTTTCTGTTGTAAGCACAGGTTTTTCTTAAAATTAAAACAATTGAGGTAAGAAAGAAACCCAGAAACTTAAAACGTAAAGCTATCTTTTATATCTATTAACATATTTACCATTGCTGGCACTCTCCTTTGTGTTGATCAAAATTTTGATCTGATATTCTTTTTTTTCTGCCTAAAAACCATTGAAGTACATAATCTGCTGGTAATGGATTTTTCTCAACCTTTGTCTATAAAGATTTCCACCTTCATTTTGAAATATATTTTAACAGGGTACAGAATTTGCTGTTGACAGGTTTTTCACCCCTTCCAATCTTGCTCCATTGTTTTCTTATTTGTATAATTTCTGATGAGAAGCTTGCTGTCATGCATACCTTTGTTTTTCTGTACATATCTTTTCCTCTTCTAGAAGTCTTTAACATTTTTCACCCCAATCACTGATTTTCAACAATTTGATTATGGTAATTGTTGGTGTGATTTTCTTTGTTTATCCTGCTTGGATTTTATTGAGCCTCTTAGGGATCTGTAGGTTTCTAGTTTTGATAGCATTGAAAAAAAATATGCTTAATTATTTCTTCAAATATGTTTTTTTATCATTTTTTTCCTCTTTTTTGGACCTCAGTTACATTTATCTTAGCTTGTTTGTATGTTGCTACAAATCAGTGTATTTTTTTCCTTTGTGCTTCATTTTGGATATTTTCTATTGCTATATCTTCAGTTAACTGTTAAATCTGCTGTCAGTCCTATGCAGTGTATTTTTCATATTTTCATTTCAGATACTGTTTTTTTTTTTTTTTTTTTTTTTGAGGAGCTGGGCCTAAGAGGAGGCCATGCTGAGGCCAAGAGCTGGGCCTGGACAGATAATGTATTTTTAATTTCTAGAAGCTCCACTTGGGCCTAAAAAATCTTGCACTTCTGTGTTCAACACTACCATGGCTTTCTCTGCTTTCTTGAGTGTATTCAGATTATGTATGATAGTTCTTTTAGCATCTCTGTTTGCCAAGCTCTCTGTCTCTATCAGTTCTGTGTCTGTTTTTATTGATTTGTTATTCTGGTTGTAGGTCATATTTACATATCTGGTAAATTTTGATTGTTAGACATTGTGAATTTTATGTTATTAGATGCCTGATTTTGTTATAAAGAAGCCATTCCTTTAAGTAATGTTGGTCTGAGTTTTGGCATGCAGCTAAATTTTTTTGATGCCCTTTGAGTCTTGCTTTGTTTTAAGGAAGCTTTCATAGGGTGAGTCTGGAGCAGTGAGTAGACTTTTCTCCTAGAGCTAATTTAGAAGCCGATTCCCTTCTGAGGATTTTACATGATGTTTCATGTATTAGGAGGTCTTTTCACGCTACTCTGTTGGAATACAAACTATTCATAGCCTTCTATGAGTTTCAGAAATTCTTTGGCCTTTTGTGTTTTTTTTTTTTTTTGGTGTGGTAGTCCTTTCTTCAGCCTCAGGTGGTTTCCTTCCACAAAGGACCTATCAGCACTACCAGCAGCTTGCAGGAACTCCTTTGCATGTCTCCAAGGCACTGGCTCTGTATGTAGTTTCTTTCTCTTGTTAGGCTAGTCCACAAATTCTGGCTTCCTTGGCCCCACTTAGTGTCAATCTTTGTGACCTCAACTCTTTGAGACTGTGAGGCTCTGTTTAAGCCCCATCTCCCTTCTGTACACTGCATCTTGTAAACTGCTTCAAGGGTGTGAGGTCGGGCAAATATAGGACTCACATCATTTTTTCACTCTTTCTCAGGGATCCCACTCTGCTCTGACTGTTGTCCAATATCTAAAAACCATTGTTTCATCTGTTTTATCCAGTTTTCTGGTAATATAAGCTGGGAGAACCAATCTAATATCTGTTACTCCATCATGGCTGTTTGTAGAAATTCTTGATTAACTTCTCCTCCTCCTTTTTCTGTGGATTAAGATGTGGACCTAAGTTCATCTCACATTTTGTATAGACTGCATATGAAGTTTGCTTGATCTCAGTGTTTCAGATGTTTGGCTTAGCAGTAACTGAGGCAGAAGAGTCCCTAGTTGTCTATGGTCCAAACTCTTTGATGACGATAAACAAATGATTTCACCTCATGCATCCCCCTCTCACTTTCACTGTCTGGAACCTACTGCAGTAGTAGGGTGGCTGATCAAGAATTATGGTATTCTGAGTCTTGGTCAACTACCACATAGTTTAAATAAGTTCTTAGTATTTTTAACTAAAGTAAGACCCATACTTATTTGCTTTTTCTCAGCTCTTTCTGTTTGCTGGTATTTACTTTTAATTTTACCTGTTTTTTGTTTGTTTGTTTGTTTGTCTCTGTTAGTTGCTAGTTTGTCTAACTGGTTGTCATTTTTCAGCTGGATTATATTTTCCTTATCTATTTTTCTGCATCATAGTAATGTTTAGGCTCTTGGAAGTGTTTGATCTGCATGCATTATATCTTTAGTTTTGTTATCTGTTTTTCTAATTGCTTTTCTCTACTCAAATGAATGAGTGAATAAATTAGTAACCAAATAAATGTAGACACATATACACAAAGTGCATTTTCTCAGTTCGAACATTATTAGTTGTGACATATACCACAGATTTAATATGGTTTCAGAAAAAAGAAACATTAAATTTATTTTTAAAATCGTTAAAGGTTTACTGACAGAAATATACATTTATCCATATAACTTCCACCTCACCTTTTTGGGAAAAATAAGGTTGAGTCTGATTGTCTTCCAGATTCTGACATGCTGCTTTTCCTTACCTGTGCTTGCTTTCCTGGTCTCTTTACACATTATGATTGACAGTATAATTTTGAGTCATATGGGAAATGTGTAGAATTTAACTGGTTTTCTTTTTGGCTAAACTCATGGTTTCAGTTTTTCTATAGATAAGCTGTGAATTAAATAACTTCGTTTTTGAGTCAGCTGGAAACTTTTGACAGATTGAGCTCCAGCACTTAGGTGATAGTACTTTGTAATATGTAAATTGGTCACACCAGTGTCTTCCAGCTCGGATAATTCAATGATCTGTTTTGAGAGATTGTGCAACTTTTACTGCCTTTGATTGCCTTTACTTGACTTGCAACAGACAACTTTTATATCACAATAGCGTTTTATTTCAGTGCTTTGTCATGGTTCAGTCTTTCTGAAAACATTTTCAAGCAAGTTATCCCTTCAAATTTAAGTTAAAATTCAGCTGCATCTGAGTTTATCTTTGAAGTTAACTCAGCTGTGGTCATAGCTGGATAGACAGATACCTTCTATGGGAATGTATTTTCCATAGGTTTACATGAGGGTAGGCAGTGACATACCTCACAACTTATTCTTTTGCCTGGCTAGTGGCAAATTTTTTTTAATTTTAATTCTGGTACTTCTAGTTTCAGAAACCTGAAAATATTATTTTAAGAAAAACAAATATCTTTAGTATTGAGAAAATCTAGTTTAGTAATTTAGTATACAATGAACAAGCATAAAATCTGTCAGTGGTAGAATTGTTTAATAAGTTTTGGGATGATCAGATAGCAGTTAGGAAAGTTCCTGTAGAGCCTTTTCATATGCAAATGTTATGGTTGACCTTTTTAAAATGGAAGAGCTAGTGAAACTGTAAAAAGAATAGTAATCTTCTAACATAAGAAGACTGTGAAGAAGTGATTGTAAAAATTAAGCACATCTGTATGAACAAACCCAATACAATTAAAACTAAAAAGAAAAGTAACAAAGCGGAAACACAAATATGACCTTACATGATTACTGTGAGTATTAGGAAAATATTTATAACACTAAGATTTCAGTAACTACATTAATAAAGGACAGACATGCCCATTAGCTCATAAGTTAAGAGTTATTACCTCATTAGTAATTAGGAACGATAGTGAATAACTTTTTTTATACTTATTGAGTAACCGTACTAAAGAATTCCATAGGGAATCAAGTGCTCATGCATTGCTTTTGGAATTGGAACAGCTCATTTGAAAAAGGTAGTATGGTATTATATATCTTTTTTTTTGAGACAGAGTCTTGATCTGTCATTCAGGCTGGAGTGCAGTGGCTTGATCTCAGCTCACTGCAACCTCTGCCTCCCTGGTTCAAGTGATCCTCCTGCCTCTGCCTCCCAAGTAGCTGGGACTACAGGTGTGTGCCACCATGCCTGGCTAAGTTTTTGTATTTTTAGTAGAGACGGGGTTTCACCGTGTTAGCTAGGATGGTCTCGATCTCGTAATCTCATGATCCACCCGCTTTGGCCTCCCAAAGTGCTGGGATTACAAGTGTGAGCCACCATGCCCAGCTAGTAGTATATATCTTAAAGCCATAAACATATCTAAGGCCATGGATTAATGATCTTACTCTTGGGAATTGACCCTAAGTAAATAAAATGAATTTCAAAAGCTATATTAGAGCTGCATTTACAATGCTATTACTTATCATAGTTAAAAACTGAAGACAACCTAATTGATCTACAGGGAAATTTTTGATGCATTATGCTAAATTAATGCCTGAATAGTTCGTATCCATTACATGTAAGTGTAAGCACTGTGACAACAGGGACTGTATCCTTTTTGTTCTCTGCTGTAAAACCAGTGTTTAGAAAAGCTTGGCATATGGTGAGTACTGACAAATTATTAGTAGTACTTTTTTTAAATGAACAATAGAATAATGTTGAGTTAAAAAAGAATTTAAAACATTCATATATAGAACCTGTTCTCAAATACCTTAATGAGTAAGAGAGATGGGGGAACAAGTTGGTTGATGAATTTTTAGAGGAATTTGAACTGGAGTTTGCAAGTTTAGTAGGATATGGGTTCTCCTGGGAGCCAGAAGTTGGGAATGCTACTCCAGGAAGAGGGGATTTGTCTGAGGAAAGACCTGAAAGTGGGAATTGACTGGAGAATAAGGCAGGAGGTTAGGTATAGATAAGGACAGAATTCTGAGTGGACTTGTTGAGTTAGCTAACGAGGTGGGACTTTATTCTTCTATATGAGAAGTCAACGCTGATGCTTTTTCAACAGAGTTTGACATTGGAAGAGCTATATAATTCAAGGAGTTAATCCACCTTTGCCATATAAGACAGGTTTACTCAGGGAGTTTAGTTAAACCAGGAGTCGCCAAACCCGGGTGAGAGACTCTTGCGAGTTCATGGTTACCAAGGTAGGTAGAGCTTGAGTGGCTAAGACAGTCACAGAGAAGTGAGCCTAGAAGTCTGAGCCCTGTTTCCCTTCAGAATTGTCACAGCTTAGTAAGCAACACAAACCAATAGGCAATAAAGTTAAGCAGAAAATGGCTACTAACAAACTGAGAAGCTCAGTAAAGTTTTTAGCAGTTTCATGGTGCTAGAGATAGAGGCGTCCTGGTAAACACCCTAAGTTGAACAACTGCATCCTAGCAGTAAGAGTGAAACAGAAGTAGACTAGGTCTTAATAAGATTGAAAACAAGCTTCAGGTTAGCTTGATCTCTGATTGGATTAGCTCCCACTGCCAACCAGAAAGTAAAAAAAACTCTTCAATTGAAGATAAAATTCACATCCTTTATAATTTTTAATGATACAGTGTTTGACATTGAGTCCCCAGATTCCAGGCATGCCAAGAGTTAGGAACAAGAGAAAAACAGATGCAAAAATAGACACAGATGATCAGGTGTGGACTTCAGTACAAAATGTTGTGCCTCTTCTTTCATTGCTCCTTTGTTTCTGATGAGATGTCTGCTGTCATTTGAATTATTTTCCCTTACAGATAAATAAATTATCATTTTCTCTCTTACTGTTTTTATTACATTTTCTGTATCTTTAGCTTTCAGAAGTTTAACTATGATATGCCTTGATGTGGATTGCTTTGGGTTTATCCTGTTTATGGTTCACTTATCTTCTTGAATCTGTAAATTTATGTGTTTTGCCAAACTTGGAAAGTTACTTGGTTTTATTTCTTAGAGCATTTTTTTAGCCCTGCCCACTTTCTTCTCTCCTTGTTGGACTCCATGGCAGAAGATAGATCTTTTGTTACAGTCACACAGGTCTTGAGGCTCTAATTATTTGTTTTTAGGCTATTTTCTCTCTGTTGTTTAGACTGAATAGTATCTGTTGTTCTGTCTTCTAGTTCAGTGATTCTTTTCTCTGTCTCCTCCATTCTAGTATTACATCCATCCATTACATCTTTTGTTTCAGCTATTGTATTTTTCAGTTCTGAAATTTCCATTTGGTTCTTCTCTGTGTCTTTTCTTTCTTTGCGGTATGTGCTTTGTATCTTTCTTTGTTTTTGAGACTCTCAATTATTTTGTTGTTTCAAGTATATCTGTAATGGCTGCTTGAGTCATTTTTATGATGGCTGCTTAAAAATGCTTTTCAGATAATTTTAATGCCTCCGTCATCTTGGTATTGGCATCTGTGGATTGTCTTTTTTCATTCTGTTTGAGATATTCCTGGATCTTGGCATGATGAGTGATTTTTATTTGATACCTGGACATTTTTGGTGTTAAGGGGTGACACTCTGGGTCTTATTGAAATGTTCTGATTTAGTTGGCTTCCTCTGGCCCTGCCCCAGCATGAGAAGGAGGGAGGTGCTGTGCCTCATTACTTTGCTGTGGGGGATACAAATCTAGGTTCTCTACTTTGCCTCCCTTGATACTCAATTTAGGGGGGAGATTCTTTGTTACTGCTGGTCATTGATGGGAGTTCCGGCCCCCATTGATTTCTCCCTGACCGGAAGGGGCAGGAATAAGTCATTATTTCCCACATATCCTCCACAGGGGGATAGTCTCTTTACTGTGTGATGGTGAAAGCCCTGACTTACTACTAGCCTTCTCTAAAAACGGCTTGTGGTAGACAGGGAGAAGGGTACCTTGTTACTACCAGGGGAAGGTCCAAGCTCTCCATGTGGTCTTCACAGACACTATGGAAAAGGAGGTCTCTATCATGTGGCAGGGACTGACCTTCTCTGACATTACCTGTGCAGGGAGAATTGAGTGCCCTATTACAGCCAGAGGATAGCAGACTTCTAGGCTCCCTACTTCACCTTTGCTGGTTGGGGTGGGACCTACAGGCACAGAGTTGTTTTTTTTCTTTTGTTTTTGGTGATGTTTGACTAGGTATAATGGCCTTTGTGTGGATTGTGTCTTTCCTTATTCTTTGCCTAGAGAGAACAGAATTTTATTTTGTTTGACTGGTTGGTTTTAGGGGCAAACTGGGCCTATGCGGTTTTTTGGGCTGCCAGCTTCTTCACCTCCAAGGTCAGGATATATAACAAAAACAGAAAACTACAGGCCAATATTCCTGATGAACACAGGTACAAAAATCTTCACTGAAATAAGAGCAAACTGAATCCAACAGCACATCAAAAAGATAATACACCATGATTACGTGGGATTTATCCTAGGGATGGTTCAACATATGCAGATCAATAAAAGTGATTGATCACATCAAACGAATATGAAGTACAAAAACCATATGATCATCCCAATAGGTGCAGAAAAAATCATTTGATAAAGCTTAGCAACCCTTCATGCTAAATCTCTCAACAAGTTAGACATAGAAGGAATATATCTCAGTACAGTTAAAGGTCATATATGACAAACCCACAGCTAACATTATACTGAATGGGGGAAAAGTTGAAAGTTTTTCCTTTAAGAAAAGGAATAAGACAAGGATGGCCACTTTCATCACCCTTATTCAACATAGTACTGGAAGTCTTAGCCAGAGCAGATAGGCAGGAGAAAGAAATGAGGGCATCTAAATTGGAAAAGAGGAAGTCAAATTGTCTCTGTTTGCAGATGACATGATTTTATATATAGGAAAACGTAGAAACTCCACTTAACAGTTTTAAAATTGGTAAACGAATGCAATAAAGTTGTAGGGTACAAAATCAAAATACAAAAATCAGTAGCATTTCTATACATTAATAATCAACTAGCTGGAAAAGAAAGCAATTCTATTTACAATAACTACAAAAAACCCTACCTAGGAATAAATTTAAGGAGGTGAAAGATCTCTACAATAAAAACTACAAAACACTGATGAAATAAATTGAAGAGAACATACAAAAAAGGGAAACATATGTCATGTTCATGGATTAACAAAGAGTTAATATTGTCAAAATGACCATACTACCCAAAGCAATGTACAAATTCAACACAAGCCCTATGACATTCTTCACAGAAATAGAAAAAAAAATGATCCTAAAATGTATATGAAACCACAGAAGACCCCAAATAGGCAAAGAATTCCTGGGAGGTGGGAGAGGACCTTGGAGGCATCACATTATCTGACTTCAAAATATACTGCAAAGCAGTAGTAACCCAAACAGCATGCAGTGGTATAAAAACAGACACATAGACCAATGGAGCAAGAACCCAGAAATAAATCTGCATATTTATAGCCAACTGATTTTTAACAAAGGTACCAAGAACATACATTGGGGAAAAGACAAGCCTTTTCAATAAATAGTGCTGGGGAAAACTGGATATCCATATGCAGAAGAATGAAACTAGACCCTCATCTGTCATCATATACAAAAATCAACTCCACATGTTTTAAGACTTAAATGTGCTGAAACTGTAGAGCTACTAAAAGAAAACCTAAGCAGAATGCTTCAGGACATTGATCTGCGCAAAGATTTCATGGCTAAAACTTCAAAAGCACAGGTCCAACAAAAGCAACAATAGACAAATGCTATTGCTAAAAAACTTCACAGCAGAGAAAACAATCAACAGAGTAATGAGACAACGTGAAGAATGGGAGAAAATATTTGCAAACTATTCTTCTGATAAGAGATTAATATCCAAAATAAGTAAAAATCTCCAACAGCAAAAAGCCAATAATTCAATTAAGAAATAGGCTAATGATCTGACTAGACATTTCTCAAAAGGAACATGCAAAAGGCCAACAAACATATGAAAAAATGTTAAACTTCAGTAATCATCAGGGAAATGCAAATCAAAACCATAATGAGGATTATTTCACCTCAGAATGGCTACTATCAAAAAGACAAAAAAAGCCATAAAAAAGAATGAAATCCTGTCATTTGCAGCAACATGGACGAGCCTGGAGGGCAGCATATTAAGTTAAATAAGTCAAGCTGGGCGTGGTGGCTCACGCCTGTAATCCCCGTGCTTTGGGAGGCCAAGGCGGGTGGATCACCAGGTTTAAAGATCAAGACCATCTTGGCCAACATGGTGAAACCCCATCTCTACTAAATATATAAAAATTAGCTGGATGTGGTGGCATGTACTTGTAGCCCCAGCTGCTCTGGAGGCTGAGGCAGGAGAATTGCTTGAACTTGGGAGGTGGAGGTTGCAGTGAGCTGAGGTCTTACCACTGCACTCTGGCCTGGCAACAAAGTGAGACTCCATCTCAAAAAAAAAAAAAAGTTAAATAAGTCAGACACAGAAGGACAAATACGGCATTCTCCCTCATATTGTGGGAGATAAAGTTGAGCATGTAATAATTGTGGTTACTAAAGGCAGGAAGAGTAATCGGGAGATAGGTATTGGGAGAGGCTGGATAACAGATACAAAATTATAGGTTAGATGGGAGGAATAAGTTCTGGTCTTCTGTAGCAATGTAGAGTGACTATCATTAACATAATTTAGTGTATGTTTTTAAATAGCTAGAAGAGAGGATTTTGAATGCTCCTAACACAAAGAAATGATAAATGTTTAAGGTGATTGATATTCTAATTACCCTGCTTTCATTATTATACATTACACATTGTATATATGTATTGAAATATCACTGTATCCCATAAATATATAGTTATTAAATGTCAATTTTTTAAAAAGCTATTATTTTTCAAATGATAAAAATTATTTTGTAGAATGTTAATTTTCTATATTCCATTTTATTAAAATATATACAATTTTGTTTTTGTTTGCTTCAGGAGAAATGTCCCAGTGTAGTTTATATATTAATTATGTGTATCTTGATGAATTCAGAATAGTACTTTAAATATATTAAATTTATTTACTGCTCCCCCCACCCATTTTCCAAAGTAGACTGCATTAATTTCATGTGATTGATCCAATTAGATCCAATTGATTGACTTACTGTTTTCCTAATTTCAGGTTCCATTTACAGCTACATCAGAGAATGAATTAATCTCCTCAGAAATCACTAAATACTACTCTGAGGGGCTTAGAAATTAACAGGGTAAGTTGAATATCATCTTAAATACTACCTGGATTTTTACTATGAATTCCTGATTTGGGCCTGTAGTGTGTCAGGCAACAACACAGTTGTTAGACACTGGGAAGAAGATTCTTATTTTTATTTTCCATGCCTTTAGTGGTTTTCAGTTTTCTTTTGGATCAGGGCCCTTTTGAGAGTCTGCTTAGAGCTGTGTAGATCTTTCACAAACATGCACACAGGTTCAGTCAGAGTTTGAAGATCTTCTAAAATTTCCTAAAGCTCACAGACCCTTGGGCAACCCTGTGCTTTGCAGTTTTTCGACATTTTTACATGTTTTTCTCTTTTAAATATTACAACTCTGTGAATTAGTGGCTGATACTGATATTTTACATTGAAGAAACTGGTACTCAAAATGGTATGTGACTTTTCTTGTAATGCAGCTGTCAAATGTGAGGCTAGAATTGAAGACTTTCCCAAATTGTAATAATTCTGTCAGAGCGCATCTGCTTTTTTTTAAGGCTCTTTCTTCTTAATGTGTCAAATTGCCCCTTAGTAAGATTGTGTTAACTTTTCCTCATTGTCAGCAAGTGAGCATGCCTGCTTCACCACATTATCCCATTGGGTGTTCCCCCACCCCAGTGTTTGCTAAATTGGCATGTAGATTATTGCATTTCATTTTAATTTGTTTCTCTGTTGTATTTAGAGTTCTCTATCTACTTATCCATTGGAGTCTTACCAATTTTTATAGCATGATATATGAATTTTGAATATATTAAGAATATTAACTTTGTCATGTTTTGTGCAAATACATTTACCCTTTCTATTTGCCTTTTTACTTTGTGATTTTTTTATGTATAGAAGTTTTGAAATGTTTAAGTCTTCAGATCTACTTTTTTCTCTACATTTTTTCTATTTTTTTAGTGTAGGAATTTCCAAACATTTGACACATTCAGTGAATGCAGACAGACACTTACATTCACAGATTTTTTTTTTAACATAATAGGAATCTAAAAGATTAAAAAAGCAGTGTCACTTAAGTTATAGTTTTCTTTTACTTTTTTTGTCATATGTTTATTGGCTATTGGTCTTTCATCTTCTCTGAATATTTTTAAGTATTTGATCTTTCATAATTTTTATAAATGATATGTAGAAATCTAACTTTTTTATCCTAAAAATAGATTATTAGTTCTGATAGCATTTAGTAAATGTTTCATTTTTACCCACAGACTTCAAAGTATACTTTATGTAATGTAAGATTTTCATATACACATTGATTTCTTTGTCTCTATTAATGTTTCTTTGATCTAATTCTCTGTTACAGCATAATTATGGTGTATTTTTAATGTTATTGTAGCTTTAAAGTCTTCTTTTATTAGTCTTTCAAAAATGTTTTATTCTTTGGTATTTTTCCAAATTAATTTGAGAATATATTCATCAAATTAAAAAGTAAACATATGAAGGATTTTAATTACGATTGCATTGAGTTAAAGATTTATTTGGGGTTGGGTGTGGTAGCTCTCACCTGTAATCCCATCACTTTGGGAGGCTGAGGCAGGTGGATCACCTGAGCTCAGGAGTTTGAGACCAGTCTGGGCAACATGGAAAAACCCTGTCTCTATAAAAATACAAAAATTAGCCAGGCCAGTGGTGTGTGCCTGTGGTCCCAGCTACTCAGGTGGCTGAGGTGTGAGAATTGCTTAAGCCTGGGAGGTGGAGGTTGCAGTGAGCGGAGATCATGCTGCTGTACTGCAGCCTGGGCGACAGAGCCAGACCTTGTCTCAGACAAACAAAAAACATTATTTGGGGGAGAATTGATATCTCTGAATTATTGCATCTTTCTGGGTGTTTTTTGTATGTTTGTTTTTTTGAGATGGAGTCTTGCTCTTGTTGCCCAGGCTGGAGTGCAGTGGCGCGTTCTCGGCTCACTGCGATCTCTGCCACCCAGGTTCAAGTGATTCTCCTGCCTCAGCCTCCTGAGTAACTGGGATTACAGGCACCCGCCACCACGCTCAGCTAATTTTTGTACTTTTAGTAGAGATGGGGTTTCGCCATATTTACTAGGCTGGTCTCCAACTCTTGACCTCAGGTGAACTTCCTGCCTCAGCCTCCCAATCTGTGTGTTTTTAATTGATGTTCATCTCCTCCAGCCTTTGCTATACTTTTTTTTTTTTTAAAGACAAAATCTTCCTCTCTAGCCCAGGCTGTTAATACAGTGGCATGATCTGGACTCACTGCAGCATCGACCCATTGGGCTCAAGGGATTCTCCCAGCCCAGTCTTCCTACCTGCTGGGACCACAGGTGCTCAGTGGCACAATCTCAGCTCACTGCAGCTTCTGCCTCCAGAGCTCAAGTGATCCTTCTACCTTACCCACAGAGTAGCTGGGACTCACGCCCAGCTAATTTTTGTTTTTGTTTTTGTAGAGATGGGGTTTCGCCATGTTGCCAAGGCTGTGCTCAAACTCCAGGCTCAAGCAGTCTGCCTGCCTTGGCCTCCCAAAGTATTGGGATTACAGGCATGAGCCACGATGCCTGGGCAGCGTACTATAATTCTTTATGCTTTTTCTACACATACACAACTTGGAATTAGATCTCTGTTCTCTTGGAAACTTTCCTTATACTGTCTGGCTCCCAGGAGCCTCTTTTCCTGGTCCTTTCACTATACCAGGGGTTTCTTTCTCTTAGAGTCTTAGTGTCCCCCCTCCTCCAGTGTTATGCCCCAGAGAAATGCATAGTGAAGATTCTTCCCATATTCTTCCTACTCCCCTGGCCCCTTTCCCATTTCTCAGGACAGAAGGACAGGTTTCTCTTAGGCTTTCAGATGTGCTGCCTCCATAGTGCTGCTTCATGACTTAGACCAGCTTTGAAGCAGAGTCAGCAGAGAAGAAAAAAGAAAAGTAAAGAAACTGGGAACTCCCCCTCTTACTGCTCCAAATCACATACTTTGTAGCCCACAGATCGTTGTTTTACACCTACTGGAAAGAGGGGGTTTCTCCTGGAGTTTTGCTGTATGAGTTGGCTGCCTAATTCTGGGACTCTTCCCACCCTCAGGTTAAAGTGGTAGATGAAGGAAGGATTTTTTAAAAATAGTAAACTCACCATCATATTGGTTATTCTTCACATTTTGACTTCCTTCTCCAATGTACCTGACATTGTTACTTTTCAGTTTTCAGGAAATTACTTTTAGTATTCTGTACAGAGTTTTTAGTTGTAATCAGTGAGGGAGATAGACTGTAAAGGGCTTATTACATCTTGGCATTCGCTGAAAGTCATATTATTTCATTATGAAAATAATTTTTGTTTTTATTTTCTAAAAATAATTCTTGTTCCTTGATTATTTTAAGAACATATTTTTTTGTTTGTTTGTTCTGTGGATTTATTGGCCTCCTGAATCTCTCTCAAGATACCAATAAAGGGGCCAGGCACGGTGGCTCACGCCTGTGATCCCAGGGCTTGGGAGGCCGAGGTGGGAGAGGTCAAGAGATCGAGACCATCCTGGCGAACATGGTGAAACCCAGTCCCTACTAAAAATAGAAAAATTAGCTAGGCATGGTGGTACGAGCCTGTAATCCCAGTTACTCGGGAGGCTGAGGCAGAAGAATCACTTGAACCTGGGAGAGGGAGGTTGCAGTGAGCCAAGATCGCGCCACTGCACTCCAGTGGCAACAGAGCAAGACTCCATCTCAAAAAAAAAAAAAAAGAATGGATACCAATAAAGTTAGGGACATTTTATTTATTTTTGTTGCCTTACTGTGTTTTTTTTGGGTCATTGTGTCTCTACTTCTTCATGTTAGTGCCTCTCGGTTTTTTTTAAGTGGCCGGTGATTGTTAGCTTTCTTCTTTCCGCTATTTTCAAGTAGAGGTCACAGTGGTTGTCCAACTTGAATTATAAAACTATTGCTTGGTGGCCCAGTTAAAATGTAGATTCCTGGCCCCATGCACAAAAATCTGATTCAGAAGTCTAGAGTAGGGCACATAAATACCTTAAATTATTTTGATGCTGATAGTTTAATGATAGCCCTTGAAATCTTGGAAACTGGTATGATTCTGTGTAAATAATTATTCCTCTTTACAAAATACTGTCTTATCTACTGAGCATCATGGCCAACCATAGGAGTCTGCAGTTGGTTTCCCACTTGCTGTGGTGAGTGAGAGGTGGGCTTTCCTTTTTCTTTTTTTTTTTTCCTGGAGATAGGATCTTATTCTGTCACCCAGGCTGGAGCGGCAGTAGTGTGATCACGGCTCACTGCATCCTTGACCTCCTGAAACCTGGGAATCTTTCCAGCTCAGCCTCCCAAGTAGGTGAGACTACTTGGGGAGTGCTCGCCACCATACCAGCTAATTTTTGTATTTTTTTGTGGAGGTGGAGTCTCTGTATATTGCCTAGGCTGATGTGGAACTCCCGGCCTCAAGCTGTCCTCCCACCTTGGTCTCATTGGGATTATAGGTTCCTGGACTCATTTTTCTTATGCACTTGCAGAAACAAGGCTGATAGCAGGGTCCTGTCCCTTAGTTTCTGCTATAGGAAAGGAATTTTTCTGCAGGGAGAGTTCTGCTTAGTTCTGAGTTGCCTTCCTTTGCCCCGCCCCCTTCATTGAGATTGTCTATAGCTTGTTATTATCTCCATTTCAAAGTTCACACTATAAGCCCTCAAAGACTTTAGACTCATGATAAATGCTGTGACTGGCACTTACTTGTCATTAGAGTTGTCCTGACCATCATTGGTGGTTTTTCACTCAGTTATTTTGTGACCTGCCCACACCCCCAGACCCTTCTAACCTGAGGTCTTTAGTAAAAGAAGAGGTAGATGAATGGGCTCAGCATGCCATCTTGAACTGAATGTCCACCGTTAATCTTAAGGTTATATTGGTTTCTAATGTGCAAAGTATTTCTGTTGAATTGCAGATAAAATAATCATCATGAAATTTGTAGCAGGATCACAGCTTATTCATACTCAGGTGTGCAAAGAAAATATAACTTCTTTATTTTTCTGTAACTTATCTCTTCCTTTTGATGAACGCTGGTCACTGGATGGCTGGAAAAGAGTACCAGACTTATGCCCATCTGGTAAACTAGGTCTTATCCAATAATTTAAATTGTTCTGTTTGGATATTTTAGCTTCTGGATACTATTCATTGAAATATTGTCTCTCCCCCTCAGACCTGCCCACAACAGAATCTGGACTTATGGGTTGGCTTGTGTGACTTCGTAGTGGTGGAAGCTCACCAAGCCCCTCAGTCTATGTACTATCTTCTCTGGTTTCTCACTGGTCTCTCCCTGGAATTGTGGCCACTGAGGTACTACCAGAACTGTTGTTTGTTAGTTAGTTAGTTAGTTTGTAAACTAACAAACGATGTTACTTGAGGCCTCTTCTTTTCTCTCCTGAGATGCACTGGCCATCTTTCCTAGTGTTACAGATAGCCTGAGGTCTGGCTTGGCCCCCTGAGCTACGTATTCTCTATTCCAGGCCCCTGCTATGGAATTACTTTGCCCCTCTGGCAAACTTATCAATCTGTATCTTAAGTTACCTTTTCCATACTACTTTACAGCACACAGAAATTTCCTAGTACCTTCTATGGCACATGAGAAATAACGGAGATGCCAGAGCTGATCTCACATTCCTCCTCAATCTTACTGTGTTTCTGTGCATATATTTTGGTATGGCTATCTCCAGCTTCTGTTGAGTAGGCATAGGGAGAGGAAAGAAGTTGGTGGTGTGAGAGAGAGAGAGAGTGTGTGTGTGTACATGCACGCACACGGCAGGGATGTTCCTGGAAGGCAGTCATTTTGTACAGTCTTCGTGGGAAGTGGAGCTGACTGTTCCAGCTCCCAGATTTCCTTACTCCGTCAGACATTCTTTTCTTCTGCAGCCTCTGCCTGAAAGATGATG
Source organism: Ateles fusciceps (assembly GCA_036589455.1). Taxonomy (NCBI): domain Eukaryota; kingdom Metazoa; phylum Chordata; class Mammalia; order Primates; family Atelidae; genus Ateles; species Ateles fusciceps. Next base: position 4,859,755 of record JAZHEH010001737.1, read on the forward strand.
GGAGTATTGGTCACTTGCGTCTCCTGTCTCTGTTTCACCTCTTAATCCCACAATCCTATGTCCAGAATCAGGAGTTTGGGGCTATAATTTATACTTTTTCCAATTTATATCATCCTTCTACCCTAAGTGGCAGGCCTCATGTTCTAACTGTTATGAGCAGAAGGGATATCTGCTCTGTACCGTGGAAGAAACTATAATCCTACTCTTTCAATCTTGGCCAGAAAATATTAGTGTCTAACAAATTCCTTCTTTGGGAAAACCAGACTTTCAAAATTTTTATCTTACTGCAAACTTCTTTCTTTAATTCATAAGGTAAATATTAACTATTTCTTTCTCTTTTCATTTTTAAACTTCACCAAAGTTATGGATGCTACTTATAGAATAGGAGGGAAGTCAGTGGAAGGAAAAGCAAATGAGAAAAGCCTATTAGTATCTTTTCATAATCATGAGAGTATATCTGCTCTCAAGATTTCCTTGGGTTTTCTTACATTTACCCTTTTAATTGTAGAGATTCTTATACGATTACTTTTTCTAAAACATAGTTTTTAATTTTATTTGTATTAAGCTTGTAACTTTGATATTTTTAATTATAGTTTTCTCAAATAGGAAAATAGTATGTGTCCATATTTTTTCAAATCTTCTTAAAATATCAATAAGGTTTTATAAAATGTTGAAATGTGAATTTAATATATAGGTTTCACATTCTTTTTAGGAATTTTTTTTCTTTTTAGTTTTTTTGTGTTTACGAGAGTAAAATCCAGGTTGCAACTCAATTTCTTCTGTCTTGTGGCTCTTCCCTGTGTAGACCCATGGCACTTTGTTTATTTGTCTTCTATGGAATTCTTCATATTTGTGTTTACCAAATTGTAGTCAGTTCAGTGCAGGGAATCAGACATTGCTTGTCTTTATTTGCCTTCGTGCCTAACAAATTCTTGCTCATGATAGGCATGGAGAAACCAGCAATTCCTGTGCTCCTTTCCTGATTATTTTTCTCCATAGGACTTACCATGTTCTAACATACTATATTGTTTATTTATTTGTTTTATTTATTGTCTGTCTCTTCCCGCTAAATTATAAATGCCATGAAGGCAGAGAATTTGAACTGTTTTGCTTACCACTGTATTCCTGACACCTAGTGGAGCACCTGTCACGAAGGTGACCAGTGAGTATTTGTTGAATTATTTAAAAATTATTAAAATTTAGATAATTGCATAAATTATACCATATGATCTATAAAATACTGTAAGTATAAACTTCTGGTATAAAAAAAATAGTAATGTAATTGGAAAGGTACATTAAAAGCTAGGAAGACCTTAATATAATCTGCTTCTATCCAATTTTGTGAAATTAGCAAGAGATGAAGTAATTTAAGCACAAAGTCCAAACTAATTGTGGAAATGGACCAAGAATTTAGAACTCTTAAGTAAAACATAATAATAGTGTCATCTGGGCAAGTGGTAAGCAGTATATTTGTATGACTGTAGTTAAGAGAAAGTACACGTTCTTCAATCAGACATTTCTAGGCATGTTTCTTGATCTCTCTGTGCCTTAGTTTCCTCCCCTGCAAACTAGGAAAAATTGTATCTTTTTTTATAGATTGTTCTAAGACATCTATGAAATAAATTGTAGTAACTCTTAGCACACTGCCTGACATTTAGTGAAGGCTCAAAAAGTTAGCTTCCATTATTACTACGTGGAATATCTGCCATCTGTAGCTTGTGAAAGTTGAGAGTTTTTTAGTTTTTGGTGGGGCTTTAAAAAAATAGTTTATAGGCTGGGCGCGGTGGCTCACACCTGTAATCCCAGCACTTTGGGAGGCTGAGGCAGGCGGATCACAAGGTCAAGAGATCAAGACCATCGTGGCCAACATGGTGAAACCCTGTCTCTACTAAAAATACAAAAATTAGCTGGGCATGGTGGTGCATGCCTGTAGTCCCAGCTACTGGGGGGCTGAGGCAGGAGAATCGCTTGAACCCGGGAGGTGAAGGTTTTGGTGAGCTGAGATCATGCCACTGCACTCCAGCCTGGCGACAGAGCAAGACTTCATCTCAAAAAAAAAAAAAGTTTATAGAGGCTAGGCTGTCTTTTTCTCTTTCCTTCAATCCCTCTAGTATGCCAGGCTCCCCAGTTCTCTGAATTGATGCATCTACTCTTCTCTTGGCCTAGAGAACATTCTTCTCTGCCATGCTTTGCTTCTTTAACACCTGCTTACCTTTCAGGTCTCTTCCTATTTCTTTCATTTTTGAATTTTTATTTTAAGAATTTCTAAATATAAACAAAAGTAGAGAGTATGGTGAATCCATCATTATTTCTGTGTATTCATTACTCACCATTAATAGCTATAAGGTTTTGATCTCTTGAAAAATCAAATAAAGTTTTCTTGAAATCCCAGTAAATACCTTTTACTGTTTTTCTTCATAGCACATTAACACAATTTGCAATTGTGTATTTAATGTCTCTCTTCTCCATTAGTTTATAAGTTTCATAAAAGCTTGAGTTTTGTCTGTTTTCTTTATTGTGATATATCCAATGTCTCATACAGTGCCTGAAACACGATAGACTCTCAAATATGAAAGGAATGAATTATTTAATAACTGAAAAGGTTGCTAAGGGGTTTGAAAAGATCAGCGTTTGATGGAAACTTTTTGAAAAAGATTGGTAAGAATGACTTAGGCAGCTTTATATTAAAAGGGTAGGTACTGTTTTAGGCTCAGATTCATATGTTTATTAAGCAACTTTGTGCTCTTAATTTGTTTTTTCCAGGTAAGCTTCTGTGTAAAGCAAATTCAGTGATCTCCTGACGAGAATATTGGTTGAGTTTATAAGATATTGTCCATAGTAAATAACTAAATTACCTTTGGGGGGATCACTCTTGCATAAGGTAAAATGATTCCTTGAAGTGCTGGGCCTTCTGGGCTGAGAGATCAAGCACCCTGATGACTCTGTAGAAAACTTAGCATCTTGAAGCCTTTGACCAGCCATCAGCCTACTCCTTGTTGCTATAGCTTCATTTGATGAAATTTAAGAAAACTGTTTTTCTCTTCAAATTGCTATCTCCTCCTAATTTTTTTTTATACTGTTTTGAACCAGTAACCATGGTTACTTGTAGAGGCTCCTTGGGAGCTTTAAAAACATCAGTCAGTTTCACAGCTGGAAGCAGAGTGATCTAGATAAAAGCATAAGAAAAAAGCTTATTGAGGTTTTTTTCCACTCTGTTATAACAGTTCTTTCATTAGGGAGCACTTTGCATAAAGTGAAATGTTCTCTGTTCCCACTGAAGTAGACATTTTAATTTAAATTAACAGTAAGGTAGCACCTGGTTCCTTTTTAAAGTCTAGAAAAGGGAGATAATACTAACACTCATCTGTCCTTCACCCGAATCTACTGTCTCTGTCCCCTTCTTTTTGTTTCCATTTTCTTACCATCTTTCTGGGCCAATGGTGAGTGATAGAAGATACTAACATTTGGGATTCAAGATGGATGAAATCGTGAAGTTGTAGCTTTGAATTAATGAGGGAAAAAGGAGTTAAGTAGCAATAAAAACTTGATACAGTGGTACCAGGAGTTTTATTTGCCAGGATCAAGAAGAGTCAAGGACTGGCTCTTGTCAGAGGGCCACAGTAAGTGATTTGTTAGAAGTCAAGCTTGGCAGCAAGCACTGTCTTGACGGATGGCACTATTGAGAGGGGGAAAGGAAACTTGTATCTATTAAACTCCTTACAGAAAAGCTTGCCAACCCTCATTGAGATAGACTGGATCAGTCTACCTTGGACTGTATATAAGAATGGTTATATTGTGGAGAAAGCACACTCTTAGGTTATACTGCTTGTGGATATTAGTATAGCAGTGGCATAAAAGGAGGGTGCTGGGGGTTTGGATGACAGTAGTGGGTCTTCTGGACCTTTCTTTATCAAAAGTCTAAACCCTGCCTGTGAAAGGAAACTCCAAAGGTAAACATTGAATATTTATTTTTTTTACACATTTCTTTGCCATTTTCTATTCCTGCATGTATACCTATGTCCATACTCTCACATGGATTTACTGTAATTCTGTTGCTCATTCATATACTTACATAAATGTGAACTTACACAAGTATCTTAATTGGAAATGACCTTGAAGATCACATGTTTCAACATCCTTATTTTACAGGTGGCAAAAACTAAGTCCCTTACAAGTTATATGCCCAGTATCACAAAAGCAGGTTAGTGGCAAGTCTTAGGAGTAAAACCCTGGTTCTTTGAATTCCTGTTGTCATGCATACAGGTATTCACATATGAAGTCGGCCCTATAAGGCCTCACCCAATATATATATTTAGCTTTAGCCTTTCTTAGAAAACTAAAACAGCTGAAGAGGAGAGAAGCATTAAATTTTAGATTCTTCTAACTTTACTACTGATTATCTTTGCAATTTTTAGGAAGCGCATGCACCCTTCTTTGATAAACAGAAATAAAAATCTAGAAGATAAATTAGGACTGTAAAGACTACTGTGGACTAAAATCCCGATATTTGCCTTATTTCCTGATCCTTTTCCACAGTGTAATTTATATGAAGGAAATGTACAGTTATTTAAGTAAGCACAGTGCTAGATTCACAATTCCTAAGTATAATAATTTTTAAGTGAAACATTGAAGAATCCAGAATTCATGTTGTTGTAAATATGTTACATAAGCTTGTTTAAATTTTTTTTTGTGAATTCAATAAATGGTAATTTGTAATTTATAATAACATGCTTAATTTATGATTTCATAACTTAATTAAAAATAAGAAAATTAGATATCATTCAACTGAAAAGGCAAGAGGAATATACCAGAAATTATAGCCATTTTGTTTTCATGTTCCTGATGCAGGTATTGCTGTCACAATTGGGGTAGAGTCATTATTTTTCTCAAATTCGGGATTTGAAAGGTCTTTGCCTTTATTGCATCGGAACATAATCACAGAATTTCTTCTTGCTGGTTCCCTGGGGGACCCCCTTTAGAAAAGAGAAATCCTAGGAGAAATTTGCACAAAAGATGTACATTGGAAACTAAACTACAAGAGCAGATATTAGTATCGTTTTGGTTTGTTGTGCAGATGGTTTATAAAAACCTTAACATAAGTATTACTTGCCTGTTTTTAATTAACCTCTAAAGAATTGTGTAATTGTTACTTCTTTCCTTCTCTGTGATAAGTCAGGCCTTTCAGCTTTCTTTCCTCTTGCATTTGAAAAGCATTTTAAATTTTATCCTTAGAAATACAAATAATGAACAAATTAGTGTTGTAGTTCAACATACTTAACCAATCTTAATTATAAATTAGGATGTGATGAGACTGTTTCCCTTTTAAAATACATGATTGGTGTTTAATCTTTCAGAAATTTAAGCCATTATAGTAATGCAATTGCTTATCTTAGTTTTGTGTTTTTATTAAAGTCTTACCTTTAAATGGATTGTCTCATTGAAGAAAATTAAAGGGGCCAAATGTTTGTTTAACTTTGGAATTCTAAATAAATGTTTTCCTTATAGTTGTTTTATTAGAATTGGGATTGACATTTATGTAATTATAATGGTTTGGTTGTCACTTATCTGGAGCTTTGATTTACCAGAACAGTTTAATAATCTAAGCCAGTATTTTTCAGTTCTTCAAAACCATGTTTCTATTTGATAGTTGTAAAATCACCTCTTCCTCTTTTCTATTGTTTGAAATTTAAAATAAATATACCATAACTTTTTTTTTCTTTTTTGAGATGGAGCCTCACTCTTTTGCCAAGAGTGGAGTGCAGTGGAGTGATCTCTGCTCACTGCAGCCTCCGTCTCCTGCGTTCAAGTGATTCTTCTGCCTCAGCCTCCTCAGTAGCTGGGACTACTGGTGCGCGCCACCATGTCCGGCTAATTTTTGTATTTTTAGTAGAGACGAGGTTTCACCATATTGGCCACACTGGTCTCTAAGTCCTGACCTTGTGATCTGCCCGCCTCGCCTCCCAAATTGCTGGGATTATAGGCTGAGCGACACCCGGCCAACATAACTTGTTTTTTAAAAATAAAAAGAATTAGGTACAAAGTACTGCTTTGTTTTCAAACTTAGCATACTTCCAGTGTTTGAATTCTATTTAAATTTACAAAACAGAAGTTTCTTACATGAGTTTCATGGACCACTTCAGAGGCTCAATAAACTCTCCTGAAACTGTATATAAAATTTTGTCCATGTGGGAATTCTTTTGAGATGGATTTTCTGTAGCTTTATTGGAGTCTTGATGCTTTCCATCACCTAAACAAGGTTAAAAACTATTTTTATAGGATCTCTGAAGTATCATACTTTCCAAAAGAATGTTTAAGATAAATTTGCTTTGCTTTCTAGAATCACTTAATCATAGAATCTTGGTGTAACCAGCCTCCATTTTTACAGATGACACAAGTCATGATTTACCCAGTAATACTGTAGTTTAATCCCTGTCAAATTAGCAGGGAACCCAATGAGGCTCTTTTGGTGTACTAATTGATTTCTTAGGGCCTTTTTAGCCTTTTGCCGTTTATGCAGAGGTTACTGAGCTTTCAACTTGGCAAGCAGATATTAGTATTTGAATACAAATCTTTTATAGGCACAATAGAAATCTCTGATAATTTGCCTCAATTATTCCATGAAGTGTTAATGTGCTACTGTGTCATCTCTTTGCTGTATATGGTGTATGTTCTTACACTGTATATGGAAGCCCCTGTATTTGCAGAGGAAAATCTATCTTTGACAACATCGATGTTGAGGTAGACTTTTAGGAGTGAGATCATGAAATTTCAGACTATAGGAATCTCAGACCTGTGAGCATTTCATTTATTCATTTAACAAAGATTTATTGTGTGCCTGCTTATGGAGATGTGGGTTTTACTGGTTTGGGGTTGCCCAAAAAGCCCCATTGTGTCCCCTGCTAATTTGACAAGGATTAAACTACAATATCATTGGGTAACTCACAACTTGTGCCATGTGTAAAAATTGAGGCTGGCTCCACAAGATTCTATGACTAAGTGATTCTAGAAAGCAAAGCAAATTTATATTGTAGAATACTTGTGGAAAATACTGTGTTTATTTAATAATGTTGGTTTAGTTAATATTGGGAAATGTGTTTCTCATTAGGAATACAATGACATACAGTAATACTGATGGCAGTTCTTATAAAATAGTCCTTAGCATAATAGTCTCACAGAGTTATGAAATTCTCAGACTACTAGGAATTAAAGAAATCTCCTAATTTAAATATAGGACCAAAGCCCAAAAAAAACCCTTTGTTTTATTTACCATTTTGTACTATTTGATGAGATTTAACTATCTGGCTTAAGTTAGCGATTTTCAAAATGTTTTGATTTAGAGGTTATGTTTCACACTGTAAACCTAGATCCTGAATTTTTATATTTAGTAATATAAGATGGCATAGTTACAAGTGCAAAGGCTACAGCAAATTAATTGAGAGTATTCTTAAATTTAAAATTTAGTCATTTTTGTGTATGCTTAAGATGATTTCAAAATAAGGATTTTATGATTCAGTGTGTTATTACATTTCAAATAATTAAAGACTTATGCCATTCTACAATATTTATTTTAACTGGTATGCTTGAGGTTCGTGAACTGTGAGGTTTTATGTGTGTCTTTCCAATCCCTGTTAATCCATTTGGCTTTTCAAACTGGAACAAGATTCTTCAGTATTCTAAGTCCTATTTTAAGATTCCTTAGCCAGTTCAGCTCATGTAAAGAAATTATCCAAAAGGAACATTAACACTGTAATAGTTATATTGTGTTTGTTTTTACACACTGTGCTTTTGTGTTTTTACTTTATATGCTTAGGGTATATAATTGATTTCCAAGGATCAATATGTGATGAACAGTGTTTTACCTATGGGAAGTAGGATTCAGTTGGTATAGGAACCTCAATTATACGTCCTTCCTCTTTGTTCCCATGAATAGTATCCTGAACTCATAACCTTACAATGTTTCCATGTTATTTCAGTTTTCTCTTTTCTTAACTAAAGCACCCTCAAATCCTTGAGAACAGAGACATCAGGTAAATCAACTTTGAATACTCAGAATGTAGCACACAGCAGACATGCAAATATTTTTTAAATGAATGAATCAATTGTGAGATATGAGGGCTTATCTTTGATCCTCTATAGTCACTAAACAAGATTTTAAACTGGGGAATACTGTATTGGCCAATGGTTATCTAGAAAACCATAATCATCAGGAGTGTGTTCATGTTTGTGGCAGGGGCTGGGGCTGGGGCTGGGGAAGATTTTCAGGAAATGGCTCAGTGATCGTAGGTGCTGGAGAGTCTGAAATCTGTAGCAGGCTAGCAGGCTGGAGACCCAGGGAAGAGTTGATGTTATAGCTTGATTCTGAAGGCAGTCTTGAGGCAGAATTCCTTTTTCCTTGGGCCACCTCAGACTTTTTCTCTTCAAAGCCTTCAACTAATTAGATAAGGCCCACTCATATTATGAGAGATAATCTGCTTTACTCACAGTTTACTGATTAAAATGTGAATCTCATCTAAAGAATACCTTCTCCCAGACATCTAAGCTGGTGTTTGACCAGATGTCTGGGTACAATGGCTTAGTTAAGTTGACATGTAAAATTAACCAAGTAAGTGATTAATTTCAGTGGAAAATTCAGCATTCTCATAAATGAAATTAGCTGTAAAAAATTGAAATTAATATAAAGAATAGTAACAAGTTATAAAAGAAATATTCATAGCTGTGGCCAGGAATATATTACTATTTTGGAATCTTTAAGGGCAGAATGGAAAAAAATGAAAGCATATGAACTATTATTATATAACATATGAATCAGGAAATTGTAAAGCAGAAATTATCAGAATGGGGTGAACTTACGAGAATATTCTTAAAGGATATGAATTTTGATAAAAATTTGAAGGAAGTGTACATACTATGCATATGTATGGAGTTGGCAGAGAAGCCTTATAAGCGGAGTACCACAGACCTTATGAGAGGCTTGGGGAAGGAAAGACAGGGAGAAATTGATGGAGAGCATTGCATATACATTTTACATTTGTTTAGTTAGAGAATTAAAAAAAAAAAAACTTCTAGAAGTTAATCAGGAAGGAAGAGATTAAATGAAAACATTTATTTTAAAATTTTATTTTTTAGTTAAAAAAATTGTTTTAGGTTCAGTGGGCACATGTGCAATTTTGTTACATATGTTGCATAACTCTGGGGTTTGGGCTTCTATTGAACTCATCACCCAGATAGTCAAGATAGTACCCAACTGGTAGTTAAAAAATAAAAAACATTTCTTAAAGATAATAGTTTTGCATGTATGATGGACTAGAGTGGTTGCTAAGTGCAAGCACAGGAGAAGAGGACCTGGACAAAGATTTATAATAGAAACAAAATCCAAATAGAGAATTCAGATTTCTCAGAGGTTGCTGAGAGAATTGACAGAACTTTGTGATTTAATGTTGGCGACAAACACAAGAGAGGATATATTAATTTTGCCTGAGTTGTCAGTCTAGTATTGTAAGCATGATGTTGTTAATTTTGACAGTGATAAGGATTTATGAGGGTATCAGAGTTAGGCCCTTATAGATAGGATTTTTAAAAGCTTTGTTTACACAGTGGGGCAAATAGGGAAGCAGAAAGTCCCACAAGTTGTAGACTTAGCTATGGCTTAAATATACTACGTGTTTTTTTCCCTAAACTATTAATTTGGAGTATCTTATAACGTATATACAACCCTTTTACCTTTTTATTATGTATGGTTAATCTTTTTTATTTTTTTGAGACTGAGTCTCACTCAGTTGCCCAGGCTGGAGTGCAGTGGCGTGATCTTGGCTCACTGAAACTTCCGCCTCCTGGTTCAAGCGATTCTCATGCCTCAGCCTCCCGAGTAGCTGGGATTACAGGCATGAGCTATCATGTTCGGCTGATTTTTTTGTATTTTTGTAGAGACGGGGTTTTACCATGTTGGCCAGGCTGGTCTCAAACTCCTGACCTCAGGTAATCCACCCGCCTTGGCCTCCCAAAATGCTGGGATTACAGGTGTGAGCCCAGCTCATAAATCATTTTTATGTGTCTCGGCCTTAGTCCTATTATATGAATCAGAGCCCCAGTGATTTATATAATGGTCCTATTATATAAATCAGATCCCTGTAGCATTAGTTTTATAATTTCCTTTTATCACTTATTCCCCATACCCTTATTTAGTCTATCAGTTTCAAAAAGTTCATCAAAGTGTTGGGCACTTCTTGGATGCAGCATTGAGATTTTGCTTTTTTTGTTGTTGTTTTTAAGACAGAGTCTGGCTCTGTCGCTCAGGCTGGAGCTCAGTAATAGTGCTATCTTGGCTCGCTGCAGCCTCTGCCTCCTTGGCTCAAGCCATCCTACTGCCTCAGTCTCCTGAGTAGCGGGTACTACAGGCATGTGCCACCACACCCTGCTAATTTTTTGCATTTTTTTTATAGAGATGGGGTCTTGTTGTGTTGTCCAGACTGATCTCAAACTCCTGAGCTTGTGATCTGCACACCTCGGTCTTCCAAAGTGCTGGGATTACAGGCTTCAGCCACCCCCACCTGTGTGCATTGAAATGATTATATGTTTTTATTGCTCATTCATTGTTCTTTATTTTATTGTTCTTTATACTCTGTATGCCTTTGTTTTCCTTGCTTTATTTTCCCATAGTCCTAACAGTGGCATTAGTTGGGATATTCCTGGGGCCAGAGACATACATTGTTACTGTTGTCACTGTGCTTGAGCCCACATCCTCTTGCTTTCTTTCCAGTTAGGAGTTTCAGTGGTAGTATTTATTCCTGTGCTTGTTTCTTAAGCCCTATTCTAATTTTCATCCTCCAAACCTTATTGCCTCTTACTGTTATTACTCTCATAGTAATATCTTCTTTGGATTGCATTCATAGCAACTTACATGATATGTATAGAATGTGAATTACTGAAATAAAACTATTCTGTTTATCTCACAATATTCTGTACCCCAGTTTTCATCAAGTCAAACTGATTTTCTCTGCAAGTGGTTTGTGTTTTCAAGGTTTTAGTACATTATTATCTTACAGTATAGAAATATTATCTAGTAGTGTGAAGATTTGTCACTTACAAAATTACTAGAAAAATAGAATGTTTAAAATATGCATGCAGTTTACATGGGAAGCTTTACACAATTCTATAATTTTAGTGTTTTTTTTAAATGCTGTTCACTTATAAAAGTTAATGAGTCAGTGAAACTACATTTTTAACGATACCGGGAGAAAAGGATTTAATAGATCTTTAACATCTTCTGTTTTGTTTTGTTTTCGTTTTTGTTTTGAAATAGAGCATCACTCTGTTACCTAGGCTAGAGTGCAGTGGTGCAATCAAAGCACGCTGTAGCCTCCAATTCCTGGACTCAAGCAATCCTCCCACTTCAGCCTTCCAAATAGCTGGCACTACAAATGTGTACCACCATGCCCAGCTAATTTTTAAAAACACTTTTTAGAGATGGGTTCTCACTATGTGGACCAGGTTGGTCTCGAATTCCTGGCTGCAAGGTGTCCTCCTACGTCAGCCTCCCCGAAGTGCTGGGATTATAGCCATGAGCCACTACATCTGGTCAGATCCATAACATCTTAATGTCACATCTTTTTCTGACAGTTTTATTGATTGGGATTCCTCTAGAGATGGGATTCCTCTAGAGATGGAAATCTCTAGAGGAATCCCAATCAATAAAAACAAAAAAGCTGTTTTCTTTGGAAAACAGCTTTTCCTCCCTTCTTTCTTTACCCAAGGTCAGAATACAAGAATTCCTTCCTTATCAGGTAGATTAATCTTGGTTAGAATTAGTATGCCTTCACCATTTTATTTTTTGTTACTTCTTTAAAAATACTCATCATAATTAAAATTTAGGAAGACCACTGGAACTTAATGTAGCTGTCAGAGAGATTAACTACAATTTGCTGACAAGTCATGTGATTGGGGGAAGAACAGCAACAAGTAATTGGATTGTTAAGCAGTAAAGTTTAACAAGTTTAAAGGCAGGGTCTCACTCTGACGCCCAGGTTGGAGCACAGTGGCGCAATCTCAGGTCACTACAGCCTCGACTTCCCAGGCCCAAGCAGTTCTCCCCGCTCAGCCCCCCCAGTAGCTAGGACTACAGGGGTGCGCTACCATACCTGGCTAACTTTTGTATTTTTTGTAGAGATAGGGTCTCACAATGTAGCCCAGGCTGGTCTCAAACTCCTAAATTCAAGCCGTCTGCCTGCCTTGTCCTGTCTTAAGTGCTGGGATTACAGGCCTGTGCCACTGTGCCTGGCAACAGTAAAGTTTTAAAAAATCAACTCTAAATTCTTTTCTAAATTCTGTAGTAACTAGCAGTTTCTTGAATAGTTCTTTTGGGCAAGACAATAAATATATTTTGGTTACTAAATAAGTAGGGTTAAATCATAATTTTAGGTTATTTTTGAATAAAATATTTAAATACTATTTAAATAAAACATTTTAAATAAAATATTCTCCAATATCTTTAATCATTTTATAAAAATTTGTTATCCTCCATATAAAAGTAGTTATAAAAACATTGTTTAGTATATTAATGTGAACTAAGCAGTGTCGTGTACACCAGCCTCAGAAATGGAATTTTACCAATGCTATGGAAACTCCCTGTGTAAGCCTCTCTCAACTTATTCCTCTTCCTGGACTGTTCCCCAGTATGTGAACACTGTGCTGAATTTTGACTGTTATGCTCTTGATTTTAAAAAAGGTTTTACTGCATATGTATCTGTGCCTAAATTATCTATTGATCCACTTATTTTATCGAACTTTATAAAAACGATAAGATGTACCTACAAGATATTGTGGGTTCAGTTCCAGACCACCACAATAAAGCAAATATTGCAATTAAGTGAATCCCACAAATTTTTTGCTTTCTCAGTGCTTATAAAAGTTACATTTATGCTATACTATAGTCTATTAAGTGTGTAATTGCATGTCTAAAAAAATGTACATACCTTAATTAAAACATACTTCATTGCTGAAAATTACTAACGATTATGTGAGTCTTCAGTGAGACATAATCATTTTGCTTGTAGAGGGTCCTACCTCAGTGTTAATGGTTGCTGACTGATCAGGATGGTGGTTGCTGAAGATTGGAATCCCTGTGGCAATTTCTTAAAATAAGACAATGAAGCTTGCTGCATGGATTCACTCTTCCTTTCACAAAATATTTCTCTGTAATGTGATGCTATTTGATAGCATTTTTACCCACAGTATATCTTCTTTTAAAATTGGAGTCAGTCTTCTGTTTTTTCTACTATGAACAATTGTATGATGAGTATGAGTGTTCTTATACTTGTGGTATGCATGTACAAAAGTGTCTTTTCCTAGAAGTAAAATTGATAAGTTATGGGGTATGTGCATATTCAATTTCAGATAATGCCAAATTATTTTCCATTTTGATTTATGGCAGAGGGTGGCTAGATATACACTGAAAATTTCCTCTTCTTCCTGGGCACAGAGTTAGGTTGTATTTTCCACCTCTCATTTCAGGAATGGCCATGTAAATGAATTCTAGCCGGTAGAATATGAGTAGAAGTAATCTGTGCCACTCTCAGGCCTGGCTCACAAAAATCTGCCATGCATCATCATTCAGTTTCTCTTCTCCCATCTTTTGGTCAAGTTTTGTTTCTTTCATACCAATTCCTTTACCTTTTTCTATCTGTTACTGTGCTGGCTAGACTTATACAGTGTTGAATGGAAGTGGGGGATTAATGAATGTCCTTGTGTTATTTCTAATTTTAAAGAATATGCTTCATATATTTCACAGTTATCTATAATATAGTCTGTGTTCTCTAGATAACCTTTATGAAGCAAGAAGGTTCTCTTTAAGATTTTTAAACAAAATTTTATCAGGAATGCTGAATTTAGTCTAATGTTTTACCAGTAACGATTGAGGGGAACATTTGGGGTTTCTCTTTTGTTCTTTAATTTCGTGAATGATATTTATAACTTCATAATTTTTTTGGTGGCGGGGGAGACAGTTTTGCTCTGTTGCCAAGGCTGGAGTGCAGTGGCACGATCTTGGCTCACTGCAACGTCTGCCTCCTGGGTTTGAGATTCTCTTGCCTCAACCTCGCAAGTAGCTGGGATTACAGGCACCTGCTACCATGCCTCGCTAATTTTTGTGTTTTTAGTGGAGATGGGATTTCGCCATGTTGGCCAGGCTGGTCTTGAATTCCTGACCTCAGGTGATCCATCCGCTTCAGCCTCCCAAAAGCCTGGGATGACAGGCGTGAGCCACCACACCTGGCCTTATACCTTCATAATGTTAAATTGCACTTGTATTTCTAGCATAAACTCAGCTTGGTCATGAAATATATTAATGTTTTGTTCATCACTTTATTCAGTTTGAAGTATTTTTTGCTATCTACATTTTTTTCAGTCTTAGTTTTGATAATGAGAAATACCATGTTATATGAGTATTTCAGATATTTCCAAACTTTCCAGTTCTTGGCACCTTCAAGTAATGTGACCTAACAGCCACATTCATTTATTTAGCTTCAAGCAAGTTAATAAGTATTTATGTCCTTATAACTTATTAGCTATTTGAAGAAAAATCATACACATAAATTCAATATATTTTTATTTTAATTGTAAATGACCACAGTCACTTGCTGATGGGATATGTATGCACCTCAGAGCAGTGCATAACTTCTCAAACCTTGGAATCAGATAAGGCATTGCCATTGCCACCCTTACCTCTTGTTCCGTGTTGATTTTCACTTGAGGATGCTCTTTTTCCCAGCAACTACCATGAACTTAGATTCATAAGGATAAGACATCATTGAAAGGAATGTGGTATTATTTAATTTTGAAATTATTTGATGTCAGACAGATGTTGTATAACATAATTTGGGAAACCCTGAATTTTGGAGAGTGAATAGTTAGAATGTGAACAGTGAGGGAGGGATACTGTGTTTTTTAAGTCTATTTGATATTTATATTTTATTAAGTAAGATAAGTTGGAATAACAGGATATCAGCTATATCTTTAATAAAATTTGCTATAGTCATTTCCTATGTTGAGTTTTGAATTATAAGGGATACTTGTGTTTTATGTGTGGTTTTGCGTCTATGATCAAGAGTGAGATTGACTTACTTATTTTCCTTTCTTACGCTAGTTGATTTTGTTATTAAGGTTATACTGGTCTCATAAAATGAGTTGGGGAATGAACATTTTCTTTTTCTTGAGTTTACATAAGACTGAAATTGTTCTTTGAGTTTGGTAAAACTCAGTTTTCTTTGTGAAATTAAAAAAAAATTATTTTGATTGAATTTGTTTTTCTTTTTGCCTACCTATATTTCTTATTTACTGTAATACCATACAATATATCTTTAAGACTGGATAATCTTATACCAAGAACGTAAAACAAAGCCTGTTTGGAGTTGATTCTAAGTAGGTTTATCTCTTAGTCACCAAATCTTATACTTTTAAGCAAAACTAACTCATAGTTTTAAAGAAGACTTTAAACTATTGATTTAGTTTCCTTCATAACTGTAGGATTAGTCTTTTCATTTCTTTCTGTGTCAGTTGTCTTTCAAAAAATAACTTCTTTAGCAGTAATTTTAGATCTACAGAAGAGTTACAAGAATAGTACATTAAACTCCCATATATTCCTCACCCAGTACCCTTATTATTATTGTTGTTGTTGTTACTATTTTGAGTCAAAGTCTGCTGTGTCACCCAGGCTTGCTGCAACCTCCGCCTCCTGGGTTCAAGCAATTTCTCCTGCTTCAACCTCCTGAGTAGCTGGGACTACAGGCACGTGCCACCATGCCCAGCAAATTTTTTGTATTTTTAGTAGAGACAGGGTTTTACCGTGTTACGTAGGATGGCCTCGATCTCTTGACCTCGTGATTCTCCTGCCTTGGCCTCCCAAAGTGCTGAGGTTACAGGGGTGAGCCACCACACCCGGCCAGTTCCCCCATTGTTAACATTTTACATTACCGTGGTACATTTGTCAAAACTAAGAAACTGATACTGGCTCACTGAACTTTAGACCTTATTTAGATTTCAACAGGGTTTTTGTTTGTTTGTTTGTTTGTTTTGTTTGTTTTTCATTTATATACTCTTTCTGTCCAGGGTTTCCAGAGTATCACATTTTATTTAATTATCATGTCTTCCCAGTCTCCTCTGGTCTATGACACTTTCTGTTTTTCCTTATTTTTGTGACCTTTGCAGTCTTGAGGAGTCCTGGCCAGATATCCTGTCTGTCAGGGGGTTTGTCTGATGTTTTTCTTGTGGAGTTGTGGGAAGACTATCATAGAGAGGAAAGACCCTTCTCGACACATCATTTTGGGGGGCACATAATGTCTGTGACATCACTTGATAAAGTACTGATCGTCATGTTATTCAGTATAAAGTCATTGCTTTTTCTTTTCCCTACTTAATTGTTTGAAAGCAAGTTACTAAATCACCTTCAACGGGTGAGTACATGGGAATTAAGTTTCACCTCCTAGAAGGAGGAGTAGCTACATAAATTATTTGGAATTCTTCTATAAGAAAGATTTGTTTCTTGTTCCCCATTGAAAATATTTATTCTACCATATGTTTGTATCACTATGTCCTAGGTTAGTTTTCCTGGGTTGTGTTTATTTTTAATTGAATTTACTGGTTACATTTGTTTTCAAATCTATTAAATGTTTTCAACAAAAACATTGATCTTTGCTTTCTCAGTTGTTAAATTCTCCCTTTCATTTATAATTACTTTGTGTCATTTTCCTTCTTGATCTCATTGGCAGTATTTTTAGAAGTTATTTCAAAAAACCAGGCTGGGTGTGGTGGAGCAGCCCATCCCAGCAACTCTGGAGGCTGAGATGGGTGGATTGCTGGAGCCCAGGAGTTAAAGGCTGCAGTGTGCTAATGATCATGCCTGTAAATAGCCACTGCACCTCCAGCCTGGGTAACATAGCAAGACCTCATTGCTTAAAAAATAAAAAAGGACCAACTCTTGGTTTAATTATTCTCTTTATTGTGTGTTTGATTTCTGTTTCATCAATTTGTGCTTTTATATTTGTGCCTTTTTTTTTTCTTGGTGAGGAAGTTCTTGTAACTTCTTAGACATTTAGCTCTATTTTCAGTCATTCTTCTTTCCTAATGAAAGTATTGATGGGAATACATTCTCCTCTGAGTATTGCTTTTACTACAGTTTATGATTTTGAAATGTGGTGTTTTCATTATTTTTTCATTCTTAGTTTTAAAAATATTTATAATTTTTTCCTTGAGTCATGTGTTATTTAGTGATATGGTTTTAAGTTTGAAATGTGTGACAATTTTATGTTTTTCTTTTTAACTTTGATTTCATTGCATTGTGATCAGGGAATGTAGTCTTTCTGATAGTAAATGTTTCATTTTCTTTACCATGTCTCTTAACCTCTCTTTCATATTTTTCATTTCTTTGTGACTGTAGGCTGCATTGTGAATAGTTTTGCCATTTCTGTGTAACAGTTCACTGACTCTATTTACTTATTCCATTATGATTTTACTTGTGATGTTTTTCAATTCTAGTAGTTCTATTTGGTTATTTTTCAGATTTTCCTGTTCATTTTTTATATTCTCTTGAACTTTACTGGTATTTTTGATTTGTTCATCTTTTTCTCTTAATATATTAAACATCTAATATTCTATATCTAATATCTGAAATTTTACAACAAATTTTGTTGTTTGTTTTCTCTGGCTCTAATAGTGCCTTATTTAATTGTGTTTATTGTGATTTTTTTTTTAAATCATGAATTTCTTTCTTTTTTTTTTTTTTAGATTGGAAACCTGTGTAACTATGATAACTCTTTAGACTTGGGTTCATAGTGCATTCCTCCAGGGAAGATTTTTTATTTCCTTCTGTGTGCTTGGAGTTAGGGGTCTATGAACATAGGTTTTAACTTGAAATTGTCACCTCTTAAAAAATTTTTTAACTTTTATTTTAGAATCAGGGGTACATGTGCAGGTTTGTTAGATGGGTATATTGTATGATGCTGATGTTTGGGATATGAATGACCCTGTCACCCAGGTAGTGAGCATAGTACCCAACAGTTAGTTTTTTAACTCTTGCTCCCATCCCTCCCTCCCTGCTCTGTTAGTCCCAGTGTCTGTTGTTACCATCTTTATGTCTGTGAGTGCCCGGTGTTTAGTTCCCACTTATAAATGAGAACATACTGTAGTGGCCTCCAGTGGCATCCATGTTATCACAAATGACATGATTTTATTCTCTTTTATGGCTGCATAATATTTTATGGTGTACGTGTACCACATTTAATCTATCTACTATTGATGGGCATCTATCTAGGTTGACTCTCTATTTTTGCTATTGTAAGTAGTGCTGCAGTGAACATAAGAGTGCGTGTGTCTTTTTGGCATAACAATTTATATTCTTTTGGATATGTACTTAGTATTGGGTTTGCTGGACCAAATGGTAGTTCTGTTGTAAGTTCTTTGAGAAACCTCCATACTGCTTTCCACAGTGGGTGAAGTAATTTACATTCCCACTAACAGTGTGTAAGCCTTCCCTTTTTGTTTTGTGAAGTGATGTTCCAGTGTTGGGTGGGTTTATATTTAGGATAGTTAAGTCTCGTTGAATTGAACCCTTTATTGTAATGTAATGTCCTCCTTTGTTCTTTTTTTTTACTGTTGTTTTAATGTCTCTTTTATATAAGAATTGCCACCCTGTTCCTTCTTGTTTTTCATTTGTGTGACAGATCTTTTTCCACCCCTTTACTTTGAGCCTGTGGGTATTGTTATATGCAAGGTGGGTCTCTTGAAGGCAACAGATAGATGGGTCTTATTTTTTTTATCCAGTTCAGCTCTGTGCCTTTTAAGTGGGGCATTTAGACCATTTACATTCAGGGTTAATATTGATATATGAGGTTTTGATCCTATTGTGACATTGTTAGCCAGTCACTTTGTAGTTTCTATTGTGTGGTTGCTTTATAGGGTCTGTGGGCTGTGTACTTAATTAAGTGTGTTTTTGTGGTAGGAGGTTACTGTTCTTTCATTTCCATGTTTAGAATTCCTTAAGGATCTCTTGTAAAGATAGTCTAGTGGTAACGAGTTCTTTTAGTGCTTGCTTGTCTGGAAAAGATTTTATTTCTTCTTTGCTTATGAAGCTTAGTTTGTCAGAATATTAAATTCTTGGTTGGAATTACTTTAAGAATGCTGAAAGTAGGCCCACAGTCTTACACAGTTTCTGCTGAGAAGTCCACTGCTAGCCTGATAGGGTTTCCTCTGACCTTTTTCTCTGGCTACCTTTACGATTTTTTCATTAGCATTGACTTTGAATTGTTTTGTGATTATATGCCTTGGTGATGTTTCCTTTTTGTGTGTAGTATCTTACAGGTGTTCTCTGAATTTCTTGCATCTGAATGTCTATCTCTCTTGCAAGATTAGGGAAAGTTTCTTGAATTATTCTCTCAAATATGTTTTCCAGGTTATTTGCTTTTTCTCCTTCTCAGGAATGCCAGCAAAAGTAGGTTTGGTTGCTTTACATAACCCCGTATTTCTTAAAGACTTTGTTTATTTATTTTTTTAAATTCTGTTTTCTTTATTTTTGTCTGACTAGATTAGTTCAAAAGAGCAGTCTTCAAGCTCTGAAATTCTTTCTTCTGTTTGGTCCAGTCTATTGATAAAGCTTTCACTTGTATTTTGAAATTCCTTAAGTGAGTTTTCAATTCTACAAGTTCTGATTGACTTCTTTTCAATTCCGGAAGTGCTGATTGACTTCTTTTTAAGGCGTTTATTGCTTCCTTCATTTCTTAGATTGATTTAGAAGTTTCTTTGTGTTGATTTTCAACCTCTTTTTGGATCCCAATGAACTTCCTTGTAATTCATGCTTTGAATTTTTTATCTGTCATTTCTGAGTTTCCATTTTGGTTAGGGATCATTGCTGGAGAGCTAGTGTGATTATTGGGTGGTGTCACTACATTCAGATTTTTGGTTTGGTTGAAATTCTTGCGCTGGTTCCTTCTCATCTGGAGACACTGGCACTCTTGATTTTTGTAATTATTTTCATGCAGGTAGGAGTTTTTTCTTTTTTTTTTTCCTGTCTTTGTAATTTTTTTTTCTTTCCCTTTCCTTTCCCCAACTAGCTAGGGGATATGATTATAGAGAATGCTGGGTAGGATCTTTTGGTTTTGCTTCTATAGCCTTTTTTACTTCTTTGGGCAGATTTTTTATTGGGCTATAGGGTTCAACCTACCATCCAGTAGATGGTGCTTACTGGTAAGAGCCAGCTGTAGCCAATGTGGCTAGGTATACACTTGATCCTTGTTCACAGGAAGAAGTTCTCTGTTGCTTCAGGCAATGGGTTCATATGTGGAATGCACAGTTGTCTGAGCTCCCTGCTTAGCCCCAGGGGAATGGGAAGCAAGATGGGTGGGGCCACGCCAGGCAGGCCCACCTGCAGGTCCCCTGATGGCAGGCACAATCACTAACGAGGGAGAACCCAGTGGGCAGCCACCAAGCACCCAGAGGTGGTCCTAGGCATGGAGCTGGGAAACCTCCTTAGACCCAAGTTCGCTGCACAGGCAGGGGTGGAGGCCTGAACTCTTAATCCAGGAGAATGGGTGCTCCAGGTACCTGGAGATCTGCCTAGGCTGAGTGCAGAGCGCCCCGCTGTACCACAGTCTCTACACAGGAAGGATGACGGGGCTCAGGCTGGTAATCCAGATGAACGGGTACCCTGACTGCCTGAAGCTGTGCCTGGGAATGGGGCAGAGAGTGCCCTTCTTTACCATGATGTTGGCTTGGGGGAGAATGGTCTGGCTCAGCCTACTGATCCAGGTAAATGGGTGCTCCAGTTGTCTGGAGATCTGCCTAGGCATTAAGCAGAGAAGGCCCTGCTGCACCCCAACTTTTGATTTTTAGGAATATCCACATAGTATAGATGATTCAGGCACCAAATCCTCATGATGTCTTTACTAAGGCCAAGAGGTGAATTTTCCTTGATGTTTGCATTGAAGGTGTTTTTAATGTTAGAATTCACCCTTTTCCTGGTGTTATTGTCCTTCTTGGGCCCTGTCTTTGTCTGATGGTCTCTTACTGACTTTCAGAGGCCTAAACTTTTTTCTCAATCCTTTCCAACCCTAAGTAACTGGGATTTATATATGCCCCAGGAGTATCTAGAAGCTTCATTACTTGCTTTTCTGCCTATTATCTCAATTCATTTTCATTCTTTTTTTTTTTTTTTTTTTTTTAATGGGGTCTCATACTGTTGTCCAGGCTGGAGTGCAGTGGTGTGATCACAGCGCACTGCATGCAGCCTCAACTACCTGCAGTCAGGGCATCCTCTCACCTCAACCTCCTGTGTAGCTGGGACTATAGGTATGCACTACCACTGGCTACTTTTTTGTTTTTGTTTTGTTTTGTTTGGAGAGACAGAGTTTGTCATGTTGTTCAGAATTCTCTTGAATTCTTGGGCTCAAGTGATCCACCTGTCTTGGCCTCCCAAAGTGCTGGAATGACAGGTATGAGCCATTGCGCTTAGTCCATTTTCATTCTTCACATCAGATGTTTAAAACAGAAATGTTTTAAGATTTCTAGCCCAGCATATTCCCATATCCCAGGGAGTGGGCATCCTCTTGGGAATTTTTCAAAAGAAGCGTTTCTAAAGCCCAACCCACACCCACATGTCAGAACTTCTAGGGTGCAGGGCCTGTGGGTATTTTTAAAAGCCTCCTAGATAATTCTGATGCACTACAAGGTTTGAGAACCACTGACATAGAAAAAGTTAATTATTTCCTCATGTAAACTTAAATAATAATACCTAATGCTTATTGAAGATAAGGTATCATATATTGTAAGCATGTACTAATTCTAGCTGTTATTATTAATATTATGATGTGCTAAGCTCCATTCTAAGTCCTTTATACCTTGTCATTTATTATTTACAAGAATCCTATAGCTACCACTAGTATTCCCATTTTAGAGATTAGCAAATCAAAGCACAGAGAAATTAAACTATTTAAGTTTACATAGCTAGTGAGTAGCAGAATTATTTGAATCCAAGTAGTCATTCTGATTCCAGAACATGTAATCTTAACCCACCATCTTTACAGTCTTCCAGGTAATTCACGGAGTTAACTTTATTGATTCCCAAAGGGGATGTAACATTGCAGAATGTAGCAAGAAAAATATATTTGGATAAATTATGTATTTATGTTTACTTCGTGTGGGTATTAAGGAAACAGAATAGCAAAGTAGAAATGGCCTCAGTTTACAGTCAGATAGACTTAGGCATGAATCTCTCTTCAGCTGCTTGTTACTGTGTAGCTGTGAGAAAGTAAATTATTACAGAACTCATATTCTTTTATTGGTAAAGGAGGATAATTATTTTTACTTCATGGGGTTTTTGAAGAAATAACATAAAATAGAACCTGTAATACCTTGCTTGGCACACAGTAAATGGTTAGTATCAGGACTTAAGGAATTCTCTAAGAAAGTTACGTTGGCTTCTATACAGGAGCTTGTTGTAAGCCTTAGTCTAGGACGTTGTTGATAGAGCCGTTGATGGGTACTGGTTGATGGTGCTGGTGGGGGCCAATGCTGACTGTCAATGTTAAGAATCTATCAAGTGCCAAGCACTGTCCTAGGCTCTGGAGATAAAACAGTGAGTAAGACATAGTCTTACTGCTTTCAAGAAGCTTGTAGTTCATTTACCTATATAATCAGACAGAAACATACACAATTACTTTTTTTGCTATATGCTAGGGTGCATAGGAGGGTTACTGAACCAAACCATTGCAGATGAGGAATGGCTTTCTAGAGGGAAGAGGATGAGAATGTGAGGAATTAGACTAGTAAGTCCAGATAGGAGGAAAAGTGAAGGCTGATAGAAATTTGTCATTACTACAAAGGTGTTCCATTCATCCAACAGTTATGAAAATATCAGGGATCTTAGGAAACTTTTATCAGGTCAGTGTTAGAATATTAAGAGCCTACTTTTAGGTTTAGTCTTTACTAAAGCAGACAATTTTTTCAAAGTAAAAAATGGCACTATTTATATGTTGTATTGAATTTTCTATCAAATAACACTTTTGGAGTCTACATGGTTGTTATTTGGTAGTACTGCCACATTAGGTTATACATCAGAGAAAGAGAGACGAAGAGAAACAAAGGAACAGTAACCTTCAGAAGATGGAAATGATGATTTGTACATGAGGTGAATTTCATCATGAGCTGTCTGCTGTTTGCACATTTCCCTTTTCCTGTCATCCTTTTTCACATCTGATGAAAAATAACTTGTTGAGTGGCTCATCCATAGTACATAGTTTTAATTTGATACCATTTGTTGCATTTGCATAGATTTGATAGTTGTTGTAAGATTGTATGTATAGGAGTTGAGATTTCTTTCCATCTTTCTCTAATGCTCCCAATAAAATAACATATAAAAAATGCAAGAGAAAGACCATTTGTTTTGGCGAAACTGGGAAAAGCAAAAGAGAATGAGTAAAGAATCTCTTGGAAAGGGGGATGTGAGTCTAAGGGAAGGAAGATGATGTTGTAATGGGTAAAATGATATTGGGGATTATAGAAAAATTAATGAAGTTGGGCTTTAAAAATATCCCCAAAGCTTTGTTTTCCCAAAGATGGAAAAAACTAAAGAAAAAGGAAAAAAAAAAAAAAAGAAACAATACAAAACAAAAATATCCCCAAAGCAGAGGCAGTAGTGCTGCATGTTTTGGCAACCTGATGAATGTGACTTGATATAAGAGTACACTTTTGATCTCCTACTTGTATATCTATATGACACCTACCTATGAGTACTGTAGTTTTTTGCATGAGCAGTCCCTGACTAGAACTGGGGAAAGTGGAGCAGTTGGTGTAGGTATTTGGAAACATTGGAAAACAGTTGTTAGGGGACTTAAGCTCTTAATCCTTGAAGATTTAGCAGAGGATAGAAAGAGGGAAGGAAAAAATCAAGTTTGTAAAAAATTGATTCTGAAAAAGATACTTTGGAAAGTCTACAAAACAAAGTTGAAATTGTGAATATGGACATGTTTACTATGATGACAAATCTTAATATACTAGGAGTAGCCAAAACCTTGGAAGGAGAGAGAGAGTTTTAGACACCACCTCCTCAAAAAGAGGCTTTGTAATGCTGTCTTACAAACTTACTATCAAATACTTTTTTGCATCTTTATGGTATGAAGTTGGGGAGGATGGTAGAAACATTGATCATGAAAGTATGTTGCCCCAGTGACTGTGGTGTTGTTGGGGTATGTTGAATTTCAGGGCCCTTTGGGGGAAGAGTATTCATGCTTCATTCATTTAAAATTCTTTAAATTTTAGCAGACTCTTGACTACCTTTGGGCACTTTTCTAAGAGTTTGTTGCGATTATTTTGGAAGGTACAAAAATACTTTATGATGTCTCCAGCTCACCTTCTACTGGTTTTCCTTTTAGCTTTATCCGTTTTCTCTCTTTTTTATTTGTTCTTCCAGCTGTAACAGTCTCCCTTTTTAAGTATTGCAGTGCTTCCATAGTAATCCATTCTCCTCTCTTTCTGCATACGTTCTGTTGGTCATCTCATATATTCCACTATCAATGTGTTAGTGATTCCAGAAACCTCTATATTCCACTTCTTTGAAAGTCATCTGAACCTTTCTTCTTGGATGTCCTGTTGCCATCTCATGATTTAATGTGTACATAACTGAGTTCATCCACCTTTCCCTCAGATATCTGTTATCCCCCGTAAACTCAGACTTGGCTAAATGGCCTTAATGAGTCCCCCATGCCAGGAACCTTGGTGTTCATAGGAGCTTATTCAGAAAACATAAAAAATGTTTTAGCCAGAAGATGTCTCATCACAGTACCTGTATTGTATTTAACACACAAAAAAAATGGAGCCAATCTGAAGTCCTAACCACTGTATTTCTTAAAAACTGTGATACACACACGCACGCACACACGCACGCACACACACACAGAGAAATATTTTACAGACAATAAAAACTGGAATATTTAATGACATGAGAAGGGACATACGTAAACTTGGTGAAAAAGATGCTCTTAAGCAATATATGCACTTTGATTCCATAATTACTAAAATAAAACTATACATATATGTAGATATTTATACAAGAATGCATCTGCAGATACTCACTTTAATTCTAGATAGTACAGCTTTGGGTGATTTTAATTTTATTTTTATTTACCTGCATTTTCCAAAGTTGTATAGTAAAAATGAATTACATTTGTAATTCACACATGCAGACAATTTGATTTCCCTTTTTCACTCCCAGCACTTGTTGAGTTAGTTTAATGTCTTCTTCACTCCAACTATTGCTTAGTTCAACTGCATATTATATCTGGATGAGACTCTCACAGCAGCCCTCTTGACTTTGCTGCTCAGCTGCCGAGTTACCGTCCTAAAAATCCTAGCAGATGCAGTTCTTCACGTGCGTAACTGTTGCAATTAGGTGGCTGTATATTAAATCTCAAAAACCATCAAGAGCAGAGTAAGTTGTGAATGTTATTCCTTATAACTAGTTTACCATCTGGTCTGAAGACCTTCAGCCAGCCGGGATCAGCCAATTCAAGATTTAATTTAATATATTTGCCTAACCTTAACCAAGTCATTTTTAACCAGAGCATGGATAGTTATGCAGATTTGGGGTGAGGAGGGGTGAAGAAAGGAAGGGAGGGGAGAGAAATGTGATTTGAACTCAGGCCTTTACAAATCTATGCTCATTCTATCTATTCTACCTCTATAAACTGCCATACCTTGCCCTTGCTGGGTGTATTTCTTCCCTCCTCTATTCAATAGACAGTGCACTGGTGTTTTTGAGCATTTAGTCAGTAAGAACAAATAGGCAAATAATGAAAATCCATCCATTTTAGTGCCAGTTATTTTATCAGCAGATCCTATTAGGAGTATTTATTGAAGCATGTCATGCTAATAGTCCCAGAGTATAATTATACTTGCAGATTTTCTTGCTTTCAGGGAGTTTGTAATATGTTCCAGATGGTTAAATAGGAAAGAGTAGACAATTTATACTGTCTTTTCAGTTATGATTAAAAATGTGATGTTACTTACTACTTATGTTACCATTATTGCTTTGTTGGATTTTTACATGAGAGGAATTTAAACAAAATGTGTGATTTTAAAAACTCTTCTGCTATAGTCAACAATCTTTTCATAGATTCTTTCACCCTGTTAGTTGTTTAATTGCTTCTATTTAGGCATTATTAAAATGATATAATTGTGTCTTAAGTAGTAATTCTTTTATGAATGTAGCTTTTATTCTTGGAAAGTATTCACTTGTGTTTGTTTTAGACTTAAAATTAAATACTGAACCTTCTTGTGAAAGCTTACATGAAACTGAAGAATTTTCTAAACCGTTGAAGATTCTTTGATCTTTTCCTACTAACTATTACTAATACGGCCTTAGATTCAAAATTAGTGAATCTACTACCTACAATAGGAGTGATGACTTCTCATTGATTCATTCATACTCTCTTGACTACCCTTATCTGACTAATCAACTACTTCATTTGAAAGGCAGCTTACCAAACATTGGGAATATAGCCTGTGAACTCAGTTTAGAACAATTAATGGATCAAGGAGTCCAGACCCAGAGCCCTTGGCTTCATTATGACCTTGAGTTAACCAATAAAGGGACTGGTTTGTTAACTTGGAGAAATATGTTGTTTTTCAGTAAGAGATATAATACTCATGGTGTAATTATTTGGTAGGGGTAGAAGGACAGATCGGTTTTGATCCTTAGACTACCATTCTCTGTCCTTGAAGTTTTTTCCAGACCTCTTTACAAACAAGAAAACAAGCAAAACATTTAAAAAATAATTATGGTTATATAATTACAAATATAATTATAAAATTATATTTTTGGTGATAAATAATAGAGACTATTCCTAAAGGGTTTTCTGGAAGTAAAAAGGGAGTAGTTTGATCCAGCAAGAGTTACTTCCTGTAAACTGCCTTTAAGTATCTTTGTTCTTTCTCAGATTTTTCTGTTCCTCTTTAACCTGACACATCGTACCTCTTGCTGACCTTCTCCCCCTAAAACAGCCCACCCTCTCAGCCTTTTCAGACTACTCAGTCCTTCCTCATACCTGCTGTACAGAATTCTTTCCAGTTTTTCCAGGAAAATTCTTACCCTTTTTACAAAATTTAAATTCCTTCTCAGCAAGATCAAAGCCCAAACTAAGACTAAGAAAGGCATGCCTTTGGGGGAGATTCAGTTCATCTTGTAATAATAAACTGGCAATAATTTGAGATTTCTATTTTCATGACTATTGCCAAATTTTATATAATTTGGTTTGTGTAGGCTTTTTTTTTTTTTTTTTTTTTGAGACAGAGTCTTGCTCTGTCTCCTGGCTGGAGTGCAGTGGTGTGATCTCATCTCACTGCAACGTCCACCTCCTGGGTTCAAGCGGCTCCCCTGTCTCAACTTCCCAAGTAGCTGGTACTACAGGCGCATGCCACCACGTTGGGCTAACTTTTTGTATTTTAGTAGAGACAGGTTTCACCATGTTGGCCAGGATGGTCTCGATCTCCTGACAGCAAATGTCATGTTCACGTTGTTATTAACTATTCAATATTATGAATCTTTCTGGGAATATGGAAAACAATATAGATGAATTTCATTCTTATTTTTATTGTGTGTTTTTAAAGTGTTTTGTATGTTCACTTGCTTCACATGTATACAAATTTGATTTTTTACAAATGTGTTAAGATGGGATTAATTTTTTAAAGAATCATTCACAGTAGGATTTCACTGAATGGAATATTGTAGTTTTATATATAAAGAATGAGATTTGATTTATAAAAATTTAGAATATGCATAACCTTTCTACACTATTTATGTAAGAATTGTATGTATGTGATGAAATTTAGGCTAATTAGGGAAAATATCTTTCAGGGTTAGTGGTAAGAAATAGTAACAGGATATTTGAAAATAAATGCTGCTTTTAATTCATGATACCATGTTACTTCTTGTTAACTAAGCTAGAAATTTTTCCTTATTCCTTTTTTGGAGTATCCCAGCCCTTTTATCTGCCCGACTTTCATCATGGGAAGAGTTTTTACTATGATTCTCATAATCTTGTGTGGTATGTGGGGGGTGGGGGAGGAGTTCCTTTATTCACCTGGCCCCTTTCCTGGAATATGGCATGTGAAATGCCTTGTCTTGTCTAAACATTTAGAAAATTGCGGTAATGGCACTTCAGTCCTCATCTTTCCTGAGGCTTCCTTCCTCTCCTTAATATATATCTGGTATATTTAAAATCTCTTGATTTTTCTTTTTCTCTTTGAACACTTGAACCATGGGACTTAAGTATTTAATTGAACGTTGATATTGTCTAGAAATTCAGATTTCATTTTTTGTGTATGTATGCGTTCAGGCAGCTTTCTTTTTTCTTTTCTTTTTCTTTCTTTCTTTCTTTCTTTTTTTTTTTTTTTGTTTTTTGAGAGGGAGTTTTGCTCTTGTTGCCCAGGCTGGAGTGCAATGGCATGATCTCGGCTCTCTGCAACCTCCACCTCCCAGATTCAAGCGATTCTTTTGCCTCAGCCTCCCAAGTAGCTGGGATTAGCCGCCCACCACCATGCCCGGCTAATTTTTTGTATTTTTAGTAGGGATGGGTTCACCATGTTGACCAGGCTGGTCTCAAACTCTAGACCTCAGGTGATCCACCCACCTCAGCTTCCCAAGGTACTGGGATTACAAGTGTGATCCTCCACACCCTGCCACTCAGGCAGCTTTCTAAGCAGAACTCATGAATTTGAATCCACTGTAGGTCTAATTTATTACTAATCTCTATCTTTCTGTATCCTAGGAGGCTATGATAGGAATTGGTACATGCCTTTGTCCCATTTCCCCAAACCTAACGTTTGACCTTATACTGTTAGCTAACTGTCAGTTTCTGTTCACAGAGTGACACCTCTAATCCCCATGTGTTTTGACATGTTAACTGTGTGAGAGGAAGATGCTCAGCCACTCCTGGGAAATCATCAGGCTACCTCCACTTACATATCCAGAAAATAGATGATGAGCATAGGAGGAGAACCCTACAGCAGTCCTTTTAATGGACACTGATCCCCCAACATAGCCAATTAGTACACAGGAATTTGACTTAAATAAGAACTGATTTTTTTCCCCCTTTCTGAGGAGAAGCAATTGTAGCCACAATGGTAAAAACAATTTATCCTCCTATACCAATGTTTCTCAACCACAGCACTGTTGACTTTTGGGTCAGACAATTCTTTGTTCTGGGGACCGTACTATGCATTGTAAGATGTTCAGCAGCATCTGATATCTACCCAGTAGACATCTGTAACACTCTCCACCCTGAGTTGTGATAACCAAAAATGCCTCCAAACATTACCAGTGTTTCCTGGGGGGTAATATAGTCCCAGTTAATAACTACTGCCCTATATTTATGATTATATCTTTGCGCTTTTGAATATATGGTGAAGACAAATTCTTAGAAGATAGATTGTGCACTGTAATTATTTTGTTAACTCCAGAAGGATATACCAGTTTCTATTCCTAACAACAGTATTTCCCTAGACCATTATCAGTGCTGGATTTTGTCATTTTTTAAAGTCTTTGGCCATTTTGATAGATGAGTAATTACATTGCCATAATTTTAATTCAAACACTTATTAATAAGGTTGGATATATTTGAAATTTTTTGTTCATTTGCAGATCATCTTTTGTGCATTGCTTGCTTTTGTTGTTTGCTCATTTTTCTGGGGATATTAATTTGGTCATTTGTGGTTTCTCCTGGTAGGCTGCATTTATTGAGATGTTACATATAAGATAATAGATTTTAAAGTTGAATGTAGAAGAACATGGTACTTCTCTAAGGAAAGAGAGTATGTATGTGTTGCATGTGTTTGTGTGTGCATATGTGTCATATGTATTTATATACATATAGGTTCATGTGTATTTATATTCATGAGCACAGAAGAGCAGAGGGCTAAAGACTGAGCTGTATGTCCTCATTTACCAGGCACTACAAGGATACTGAGAAGAAGCTGAGAACAACCAGTATACTTTCTTAGAATATAACTTAAAGGTCAAAGAGAAAAGTGACTTTATTTTGATAGGAAGTTCACCTCAAATCTCCCTAGCCAAATTCCGTAAGGTCAAACGATGAATATTCAAAGGACTAAAAGAAGTTAGAGGTAGAAAACTTAGAAAAGTGATATAGTAAGGTTATGAGAATGGGAGGCTTAAATTTCATAGCATTGTCTAAGTAATGTGGTATTTGGGAGATCTAAGTATAGATTGGTGAGAGAGCCCAGCTTATATGGATTACCTATGGAATTTTTTTACTTTCTCATTTTTATCAGGGGATATATCTTCTTCATTGTTCTTGGATATCATCTAATTTTCTTTTTCTGGGCTCCAGATCTCTGTCTTTGTCTTTGAAAGGGTCTTTGCCCTCTTCCTTTAGAGCGTATAAAAATATAATAAGAAATATATATCTAGGGCCTTGCTTCTCAGCCTTTTGACTAAGATCAAGTGTAACATATATCTAGGGTGAAAGTTCTCATCATATGGTCTGCACACCCCTGAGAGGGTCTGTATTAGTCTGCTTGGGCTGCCATAGCAGAATACCACAGATTGGGTGGCTTAAATAACAGAAATTAATTTTCTCACAGTTCTGGAAACTGAAAGACCAAGATCAAGATACCGTCAGGGTTGATTTCTGGTAAGGCCTCTCTGTATTTGGCTGCCATCTTCCTGTGTCCTCACATAACCTTTCCTCTTTGCCTGTGCACTCCTCCTTTTCTTGTAAGGAGACCAGACTTACTGGACTAGGTGTAATTACCTCCATATTGGCCCTATCTCCAAATACAGTCACATTGGGGGTTAGGACTTCAACATATGAACTTTAGAGGGGGGACGGAATTCAGTCTATAGCAGAGCCCCTAAGACTTTTTAATGGAGTCCACAACATCAAAATTGTTTTATTAATAATATTAAGATGTTCCTTTTCTATTGTGTAAATATTTTCACCCATAGTACAAAAATAATGGAGGGTAAAATTGGTGCCTTCTCATAAACTGAGGCTGTAGTACCCAGTTGCATTCTTGGTTATCTTCTTTGTTACTACATAGTTGCAGTAAAGGAAAAAAATGGGTTATTAAAGGGCTGTTCTCAGTTTTAGTTTAAGTACATTAAATGTTGGTAACCCATATTGAATAAACTTCTTTGGGTCCTTGATAAGTTTTTTGTTTTGTTTTGTTTTGCTTTTGAGACAGAGTCTCGTTTTGTCACCAGGCGCCAGGCTGGAGTGCAGTGGCGTGATCTTGGCTCACTGCAACCTCTGCCTCCTGGGTTAAAGCAGTTCTCCTGCCTCAGCCTCCCAGGTAGCTGGGACTACAGGTGCACACCACCATACCCAGCTAATTTTTTTGTATTTTTAGTAGAGACGGGGTTTCACCATATTGGCCAGGATGGTCTCAATCTCTTGATCTCGTGATGTGCCCGCCTTGGCCTCCCAAAGTGCTGGGATTACAGGCTTGAGCCACCGCACCCAGCCTTTTTATTTTTTGTTAGATGAAGTCTCACTCTGTCACCCAGGCTGGCGTGCAGTGGCATGATCTCGGCTCACTGCAACCTCCGCCTCCCGTGTTCAAGCGATTCTTCCGCCTCAGCCTCCTGAGTAGCTGGGACTACAGGTGTGTGCCACCACACTCAGCCAATTTTTTGTATTTTTAGTAGAGATGGGGTTTCATGTTAGCCAGAATGGTCTCAATCTCCTAACCTCGTGATCCACCTGCCTCAGCATCCCAAAGTGCTGGGATTGCAGGTTTGAGCCACCACTCCCAGCTGATAATTTTTAAAAGTGTAAAGGGATCCTTAAACCAAAAAAGAATTAAGAACTGATGATCTATGGGAAAGAAGGGGCTATTAAACAACTAATTTTTCTATTTTCTATTCTTGATTCATAAGGTAAATAGTTCTGTCATAAGCAGAGAAAATAAGGCTATATTTTCAGCAAGCAAACAGGTTACATTTCTGTATTTATCTTTAATAAAAACAAAAAGTTTTGAATGTATGCATATTCATTTTTCAATAGATTCTCTGTCCCTGTTCTCCCTGCCTACCAACCCCACTTCCCTCACTGGCTTTGGTCTTTGCTTCAGGTGAGAAGAGGCAAGGGTAATTTTCTTAACTCTGGTCCATTTAGTGGACCAGATGTTCAAATGCTACTGAGTGTTTTGTTGCTGAATGGCAGATACAAATCCTTTCTTAGGGAAGTTGTTGCTAAATGATGAAACAACATATACATATAGAAGATACTACTCTATATATCAATATAGAATATTTTCAACATAATATTTTCCAGGAAGTAAAAATGACATTTTTCATAAGTAGATTTTGAGCTGACTCTTGGGATGGATGCATGAATTGACAGAGAATGGAGAGGAGGAGAAAGAGGAAGAGGAGGAGAAAGTTTGTCAAACCCTTAGAGAAGGGTTTGACAAACTTTTACTGTAAAGGACCAGATAGTAAATACTGTAGGCATTGCCAACCATACAGGAGCTACTGGACTCAGCTGGTGTAGTGTGAAAGCAACCATAGACAGTAAGTCATAAACAAATGAGTGTGAGCGTATTCCAGCAGAACTTTGTTTATGGACAGTGAAATTGAGTTTCATATAATTTTCAAATGAGTCTGTATTCCAACAAACTTTTTTTATGGACATTGAAATTGAATTTCATATAATTTTGTTGTGTCATGAAATATTCTTCTTTTGACTTTTTTCAACCATTTAAAAGTGTAAAAACTGGCCAGTTGTGGTACACACCTGTAATCTCAGCTACTTGGGAGGCTGAGGCACGAGAATCGCTTGAACCCAGGAGGTGGGAGTTGTAGTGAGCTGAGATCACACCACTGCACTCCATTCTGGGTGACAGAGCTAGACTCCATCTCAAAAAAAAAAAAAAAAAAAAGCAAAAACCGTTCTTAGCTCACAGTCTATACAAAAACAGGTGGTGGATGTGATTTAGCTTAGGAACCATAGTTTGCTGACCCCTGTTGTAGAAGAATGGGAAGATTAGCAATTCTAAGAACCAAGAACTAAATGAGAGATGAGTGCCGTTTGTGGCTGAAGGCTAGAAGATGCGTCCATATTGATTTTCAGACAAGGTTGAAGGAAAGGAGAGAATGTGTTCAAGGCCACATGAACTGAGATTAAAACTTTTGTTGATCTTTTCAAGGAACTAACTTTTGCTTGTTAATTTTTTCTACTGTTTTATTTCTTTCATTGATTTCTGCATTGTTTTCTTTCTTTTACTTCCTTTGCGTTTACTTTGCTCTTTCCTTCCTAGCTTCTTAAATAGAATCTTAGGAAATCTACTTCTCCCTAAAGGAAACATTTAAAGCTAAAAATCCTCTCCCCTCTAAACACTGTTTTGCTGTTATCCAGATGTTTATATATGTGTGTGTGTGTATATATATATATATATATATATATATTTTTTTTTTTTTTTTTTTTTTTTTTTTTTGAGATGGAATCTTGCTCTACCACCAGGCTGGAGTGCAGCAGCACGATCTTGGCTCACTGCAACCTCTGCCTCCTGGGTTCAAGCAATTCTCTTGCCTCAGCCTCCCAAGTAGCTGGGACTACAGGTGCACGCCACCACGCCCAGCTAATTTTTGTATTTTTAGTAGAGACGAGGTTTCACCATGTTGGCCAGGATGATCTCAAACTGCAGACCTCGTGATCTACCTGCCTGGGCCTCCCAAAGTGCTGGGATTACAGGCATGAGCCACTGTGCCCAGCCTATATGTATTTTTTATTTGCACTTTTCATTACATACCATTTGAAGTAATTCAATTTTTTTTCTCCATTGATTATTTAAAAGTGTGTTAGTTTTAAACATTTGAAGTTTTGGAGGTTTTCTAAATGTCTTACTGGTTTTTAATTTTTAAAAATTAAACTCTGAAAAGTTTAATCCTCTTAAATTTATTTTGACTTATCAACATAAGTCTTATCAATCTTGGTGAAATTACATGTACTTAAAAAGAATGTATTCTATAGTTGTTGGGTACAGTGTTCTAAAAATGTCACTTAGGTCAAGGTGGCGGATCAGTTCTATTAAGTCTTTTTTTTTTTATAATTTATTTTACTTTGGGTGCATACTATATCTGGCATTTCTCCCCATGTTATCCCTCCCCCACCCCCTCATTGTCTCTCTCCTACCCCCCCCAACTGTCCCCTGTGTGTGAGGCTCCTCTCCCTGAGTCCATGTGTTCTCGTTGTTCAACACCCACCTATGAGTGAGAACATACAGTGCTTGGCTTTCTGTTCTTGCATCAGTTTGCTGGGAATGATGGTTTCCAGATTCATCCAAGTCCCTACAAAGGACACAAACTCATCGTTTTTTATGGCTGTGTAGTATTCCATGGTGTATATGTACCACATTTTCTTCTCCAGTCTATCATTGATGGGTATTTGGGTTGGTTCCAGGTCTTTGCTATTATACACAGGGCTGCAGTGAACATATGTGTGCATGTGTCTTTATAGTAGAACGATTTATAGTTCTTTGGGTATATACCCAATAGTGGGATTGCCAGGTCAAATGGAATTTCTATATCTAGATCCTTGAGAAATCGCCACACTGTCTTCCACAATGGTTGAACTAATTTACACTCCCACCAACTGTGTGAGACTATTCCTATTTCTCCACATCCTCTCCAGCATTTGTTGTCTCCCGATTTTTTAATGATTGCCATTCTAACTGGCGTGAGATATCTCAGTGTGGTTTTGATTTGCATTTCTCTAATGACCAGTGATGATGAGCATTTTTTCATGTTTGTTGGCCTCATATATGTCCTCTTTTGAAAAGTGTCTGTTCATATCCTTCGCCCACTTTTGAATGGGGTTGTTTGTTTTTTTCTTGTATATCTGTTTTAGTTCTTTGTAGATTCTGGATATTAGCCCTTTGTCAGATGGGTAGATTGCAAAAATTTTTTTGCCAGTCTGGGTCTTTTGATTGGGGCGTTTATGCCATTTACATTCAATGTTAATATTGTTATGTGTGAATTTGATCCTGCCATTTTGTTGCTGGCTGGTTTTCTTCCTCATTAGTTGACTCATTTTCTTCATTGCATTTTTGGTCTTTGCCAACTGGTTTGCTTTTGCAGTGACTGGTACATGTTCCTTTCCATGCTTAGTGTTTGTTTCAGGAGCTCTTGTAGGGCAGGTCTGGTGGTGACAAAATCTCTCAATAATTGTTTCTCCGTAAAGGATTTTATTTCTCCTTCACTTATGAAGCTTAGTTTGGCTGGATGTGAGATTCTGGGTTGAAAGTTCTTTTCTTTAAGGATGTTGAATATTGGCCCCCACTCTCTTCTGGCTTGTAGAGTTTCTGCTGAGAGATCTGCTGTGAGTCTGATTGGCTTCCCTCTGTGGGTGACCTGAACTTTCTCTCTGGCTGCCCTTAGCATTTTTTCCTTCATTTTGACCCTGGTGAATCTGACAATTATGTGCCTTGGGGTTGCTCTTCTTGAGGAATATCTTTGTGGAGTTCTCTGTATTTCTTGAATTTGAAATTTGGACTGCCTTGCTAGGCTTGGGAAGTTCTCTTGGATAATATCCTGGAGTGTGTTTTCCAGCTTGGATTCATTCTCCCTGTCATATTCAGGTACACCAATCAAGCGTAGATTAGGTTTTTTCACATAATCCCGTATTTCTTTTTTTTTTTTTTTTTCTTCTCTTTCACCATCAGAAGAAATCCCATATTTCTTGGAGGCTTTGTTCGTTTCTTTTCACTCTTTTTTCTCTTGTATTGCCTTCTCTTTTTACCTCTCTTTTTATTGAGTTGATCTTCAATCTCTGATATCCTTTCTTCTGCTCAATGGATTCAGCTATTAAAACTTGTGTTTGCTTCACGTAGTTCTCGTGCTGTGTTCTTCAACTCCATCAAGTCACTTATGTTCTTCTCTAAGCTGGTTATTCTAGTTAGCATTTCGTCTAACCCTTTTTCAAGGTTTTTGGTTTCTTTGCATTGAGTTAGAACGTGTTCCTTTAGCTCTGAGAAGTTGATTATTATCCACCTTCTGAATCCTGTTTCCGTCAATTCTTCGCACTCCTTCTCGGTCAAGTTGTGATCTTGTGTTGTTGAGGAGTTGTGATCCCTTGAAGGAGAAGAGGTGTTCTGGTCTTTGGTGGTTTCACCTTTTTTGCGCTGGTTTTTTCCCATTTTTGTGGATTTACCTGGCTGTGGTGTCAGAGAGCTGCTTGATGAGGTCGCTTGTCTGCCTGTGGGGCGCTACTGGGTTTCTCAGTTCTACTAAGTCTTTATTGATTTTTGTTTTAGAGGGGTCTGATTCTTCTATCAAATGCTGAGAGAGGTGCATTAAAATCTTTATAGCAGATTGTATGTTTTTCTCTATTTAATTTAGTCCTTTTTTCTTCATGTATATTTAAGCTCTGTCTTTGCCAGCTGTGATAATAGGGGACCTTGAATGCTAGGTAGCAAGAGTGTAAATTCTGTGTGGAAAGGCACTGTTGAGTGGTACTAGAGTGTGACATTGTGAACATGGGATGTAGGGACTTGTTCAGCAGAATATACTGTATAGGCAGACCAGGACAGGGGTTAGACATGCTGCTAAAGTGCTTCAGCCTTTGATTGCTAACAGTATGGATTATAATGATGATTTGAAAATAATGAATGTGATGCTGTTCTGATAAACACTAGAGGGAAAGAATTAGCAGGAGATTTCAATGGATTCAATAAAGGAAAAGCAAGGAGAGCTGACTGAAGCAATTCTAAGAACCAAGAGAGCTGGGGAAGTGGTAGTATGGTTGCTGGTGATAGCAATGTATTTAGTAGTGACTTTAAGTGGTAGAGATGAGGATTTTCTTTTTGACCTATTAAATTTTGGGGTGTTACCTAGATATCTAAATATAGGCATCATTTTGTTAACAGTGAGGAGTTCAAGGTTAGTAGAAGAGGATAAGAGTTTCTACTGGGTTTTTATTGCATGCATACTATGAAATTATTGATTTCTGAATAATTATGGGATTAAGATTTTTCATGTGGTCTCAGCTCAGATATTCCCCTCATGTATAAACTCTCCTTAATCACTTTTCTAAAATATCTCTCCTAGTCACTCTCTACCGCATTATTCTGTTTCCTTTTCTTCCTGCTAGAATGTAAGCTAAAGGAGAGTAGGGCCTTCATCTCTCTTGTTCACTGCTGTATCCCCAGCACCTGGTACAGTGCCTATCACATATTAGGCTTTTAAGTATTTGAGGATTGAATGACTGCCTATTAGAAAAAAGATGTATAGTGAGTAAAAGAAATATAAAACAAGTATTTTATAATTTGATTTTAAAATGCCTTACTAATGTTTCATACCTTTTTTTTTTTAAGTAAGGCTAGGTTTCTGTTTATCATTTCTCACCTCCTACCCCACCACTGTGCATGTCACCATATGGAAAGTAATGGTTAAGTGTGATATAAATTAGCACACTTTGTTATATAATTGAACTTTGCATCCCCCAAAATGGAATTACTTATTAAAATCTCCAAGCACATATGCTGGTCACTATTTTAAAAGGTAATATGTCATTTAGAAATATGATAAAAATAAATCTCAATATTTAGAAACAAATGTTAGCTTTAGTAGCTGTTCTTTGCTATCCTTAAGGGGTACAAAGAACTGGTAAGACTGTCTTTGTCAGTTAATAGTGTGGTGGAGTAGATAGAACCTGCACATAGAAAAAATTAGTAATGCAAACAGTTATCAGATAAAATATATGCCAGTTTTAACTGTTACCTAAAGAGATTTAATATTTACTTTGTCTTGGGCCTTAGTAGAATGCCATTTTCTAACACATATAAAACCTATATTGGAAATTAAAATCC
Organism: Ateles fusciceps; assembly: GCA_036589455.1. Taxonomy (NCBI): domain Eukaryota; kingdom Metazoa; phylum Chordata; class Mammalia; order Primates; family Atelidae; genus Ateles; species Ateles fusciceps. The sequence goes on from JAZHEH010001737.1 coordinate 4,897,615, forward strand.
TGTCTGAGTATCTTGCCTTAATGTTTTAGAGATTTAGAACAACTTGGTTTTGATGGTCCTCAGTGGAAGCTTTTTTTTTTTTTTTTTTTTTTATTGCATTTTAGGTTTGGGGGTACATGTGAAGAACATGGAAGATTGTTGCATAGGTACGCACATGGCAGTGTGATTTGCTGCCTTCCTCCCCATCACCTATATCTGGCATTTCTCCCCATGCTATCCCTCCCCAACTCCCCACCCCCCCACTATCCCTCCCCTTTTTCCCCCGACAGACCCCAGTGTGTGATACTCCCCCTCCCTGTGTCCATGTGTTCCCATTGTTCAACACCCGCCTATGAGTGAGAACATGCGGTGTTTGATTTTCTGTTCTTGTGTCAGTTTGCTGAGAATGATGGTTTCCAGGTTCATCCATGTCCCTACAAAGGACATGAACTCATCGTTTTTGATGGCTGCATAATATTCCGTGGTGTATATGTGCCACATTTTCCCTGTCCAGTCTATCATCGGTGGGCATTTGGGTTGGTTCCAGGTCTTTGCTATTGTAAACTGTGCTGCAATGAACATTCGTGTGCATGTGTCCTTATAGTAGAACGATTTATAGTCTTTTGGATATATACCCAGTAATGGGATTGCTGGATCAAATGGAATTTCTATTTCTAGGTCCTTGAGGAATCGCCACACCGTCTTCCACAATGGTTGAACTAATTTACACTCCCACCAACAGTGTAAAAGCGTTCCTATTTCTCCACATCCTCTCCAGCATCTGTTGTCTCCAGATTTTTTAATGATCGCCATTCTAACTGGCGTGAGATGGTATCTCAATGTAGTTTTGATTTGCATTTCTCTAATGACCAGTGATGATGAGCATTTTTTCATATGTTTGTTGGCTTCATGTATGTCTTCTTTTGTAAAGTGTCTGTTCATATCCTTCGCCCACTTTTGAATGGGCTTGTTTGTTTTTTCTTGTAAATGTGTTTCAGTTCTTTGTAGATTCTGGTTATCAGCCCTTTGTCAGATGGGTAGACTGCAAAAATTTTTTCCCATTCTGTTGGTTGCCGATTCACTCTAATGACTGTTTCTTTTGCTGTGCAGAAGCTATGGAGTTTGATTAGGTCCCATTTGTCTATTTTGGCTTTTGTTGCCACTGCTTTTGGTGTTTTGGTCATGAAGTCCTTGCCTACACCTATGTCCTGAATGGTTTTGCCTAGATTTTCTTCTAGGGTTTTTATGGTGTTAGGTCTTATGTTTAAGTCTTTAATCCATCTGGAGTTAATTTTAGTGTAAGGTGTCAGGAAGGGGTCCAGCTTCTGCTTTCTGCACATGACTAGCCAGTTTTCCCAACACCATTTATTAAACAGGGACTCGCTTCCACATTGTTTGTTTTGTCAGGTTTGTCAAAGATCAGGTGGTTGTAGATGTGTTGTGTTGCGTCGGAGGTCTCTGTCCTGTTCCATTGGTCTATATCTCTGTTTTGGTACCAGTACCATGCTGTTTTGATTACTGTAGCTTTGTAGTATAATTTGAAGTCCGGGAGTGTGATGCCTCCAGCTTTGTTCTTTTTGCTTAGAATTGACTTGGCTATGCGGGCTCTCTTTTGGTTCCATATGAAGTTTAAGGTGGTTTTTCCAGTTCTTCAAAGAAGGTCATTGGTAGCTTGATAGGGATAGCGTTGAATCTGTAAATTACTTTGGGCAGTATGGCCATTTTGACAATATTGATTCTTCCTAGCCATGAACATGGAATATTTCTCCATCTGTTTGTGTCCTCTCTTATTTCATTGAGCAGTGGTTTGTAGTTCTCCTTGAAGAGGTCCTTTACGTTCCTTGTTAGTTGTATTCCTAGGTATTTTATTCTCTTTGTAGCAATTGTGAATGGCAGTTGGTTCTTGATTTGGCTGTCTTTAAGTCTGTTATTGGTGTATAGGAATGCTTGTGATTTTTGCACATTGATTTTATATCCTGAGACTTTGCTGAAGTTGCTTATCAGTTTCAGGAGATTTTGGGCTGAGACGATGGGGTCTTCTAGATATACAATCATATCGTCTGCAAATAAAGACAATTTGACTTCCTCCTTTCCTATTTGAATACCCTTTATTTCTTTTTCTTGCCTGATTGCTCTGGCTAGAACTTCCAGTACTATATTGAATAAGAGTGGTGAGAGGACATCCTTGTCTAGTGCCAGATTTCAAAGGGAATGCTTCTAGTTTTTGCCCATTCAGTATGATATTGGCTGTTGGTTTGTCGTAAATAGCTTTTATCGTTTTGAGATACGTTCCATCAATACCTAGTTTATTGAGAGTTTTTAGCATAAAGGGCTGTTGAATTTTGTCAAAGGCCTTCTCTGCATCAATTGAGATAATCATGTGGTTTTTGTCTTTGGTTCTGTTTATGTGGTGGATTATGTTTATAGATTTGCGTATGTTGAACCAGCCTTGCATCCCCGGGATGAAGCCTACTTGATCATGGTGGATAAGCTTTTTGATGTGCTGTTGCAATCGGTTTGCCAGTATTTTATTGAAGATTTTTGCATCTATGTTCATCATGGATATTGGCCTGAAGTTTTCTTTTCTTGCTGAGTCTCTGCCAGGTTTTGGTATCAGGATGATGTTGGTCTCATAAAATGATTTAGGAAGGATTCCCCTCTCTTTGGATTGTTTGGAATAGTTTCAGAAGGAATGGTACCAGCTCCTCTTTGTATGTCTGGTAGAATTCGGCTGTGAACCCATCTGGACCTGGGCTTTTTTTGGGTGGTAGGCTCTTAATTGCTGCCTCAACTTCAGACCTTGTTATTGGTCTATTCAGGGTTTCGACTTCTTCCTGGTTTAGGCTTGGGAGGATGCATGTGTCCAGGAATTTATCCATTTCTTCCAGGTTTACTAGTTTATGTGCATAGAGTTGTTTGTAATAATCTCTGATGATGGTTTGAATTTCTGTGGAATCTGTGGTGATATCCCCTTTATCGTTTTTTGTTGCATTTATTTGATTATTTTCTCTTTTTCTTTTTTATTAATCTGGCTAGTGGTCTGTCTATTTTGTTGACCTTTTCAAAAAACCAGCTCCTGGATTTGTTGATTTTTTGAAGAGTTTTTCGTGTCTCTATCTCCTTCAGTTCTGCTCTGATCTTAGTTATTTCTTGTCTTCTGCTAGGTTTTGAGTTTTTTGATCTTGCTCCTCTAGCTCTTTCAATTTTGATGATAGGGTGTCAATTTTAGATCTCTCCTTGCTTCTCATGTGGGCATTTATTGCTATATACTTTCCTCTAGAGACTGCTTTAAATGTGTCCCAGAGATTCTGGTATGTTGTGTCTTCGTTCTCGTTGGTTTCAAAGAACATCTTCATTTCTGCCTTCATTTCATTGTTTATCCAGTCAACATTCAAGAGCCAGTTGTTCAGTTTCCATGAAGCTGTGTGGTTCTGAGTCAGTTTCTGAATTCTGAGTTCTAACTTGATTGCACTGTGGTCTGAGAGACTGTTTGTTATGATTTCTGTTCTTTTGCATTTGCTGAGGAGTGATTTACTTCCAATTATGTGGTCAATTTTAGAGTAGGTGTGATGTGGTGCTGAGAAGAATGTATATTCTGTGGATTTGGGGTGGAGAGTTCTGTAAATGTCTATTAGGTTTGCTTGATCCAGGTGTGAGTTCAAGTCCTGGATATCCTTGTTAATTTTCTGTCTTGTTGATCTGTCTAACATTGACAACGGGGTGTTCAAGTCTCCCACTATTATTGTGTGGGAATCTAAGTCTCTTTGTAAGTCATTGAGAACTTGCCTTATGTATCTGGGTGCTCCTGTATTGGGTGCGTATATATTTTAGGATCGTTAGCTCTTCTTGTTGCATTGATCCTTTTACCATTATGTAATGTCCTTCTTTGTCTCTTTTGATCTTTGTTGGTTTAAAGTCTATTTTATCAGAGATGAGAATTGCAACTCCTGCTTTTTTTTGCTCTCCATTTGCTTGGTAAATCTTCCCCCCATCCCTTTATTTTGAGCCTTTGTGTATCTCTGCATGTGAGATGGGTTTCCTGGATACAGCACACCGACGGGTTTTGGCTTTTTATCCAGTTTGCCAGTCTATGTCTTTTAATTGGGGCATTTAGCCCATTTACCTTTAGGGTTAATATTGTTATGTGTGAATTTGATCCTGCCATTTTGATGCTAGGTGGCTGTTTTGCCCGTTAGTTGATGCAGTTTCTTCATTGTGTTGATGGTCTTTACTGTTTGGTATGTTTTTGGAGTGGCTGGTACTGGTTGTTCCTTTCTATGTTTAGTGCCTCTTTCAGGAGCTCTTGTAAAGCAGGCCTGGTGGTGATGAAATCTCTAGTTCTTGCTTGTTCGCAAAGGATTTTATTTTTCCTTCACTTATGAAGCTCAGTTTGGCTGGATATGAAATTCTGGGTTGGAAGTTCTTTTCTTAAGGATGTTGAATATTGGCCCCCACTCTCTTCTGGCTTGTAGGGTTTCTGCTGAGAGATCTGCTGTGAGTCTGATGGGCTTCCCTTTGTGGGTAACCCGACCTTTCTCTCTGGCTGCCCTTAGCATTTTCTCCTTCATTTCAACCCTGGTGAATCTGACGATTATGTGTCTTGGGGTTGCTCTTCTTGAGGAATATCTTTGTGGTGTTCTCTGTATTTCCTGGACTTGAATATTGGCCTGCCTTGCTAGGTTGGGGGAAGTTCTCCTGGATAATATCCTGAAGAGTATTTTCCAGCTTGGATTCATTCTCTCCTTCACATTCAGGTACACCTATCAAACGTAGATTAGGTCTTTTCACATAGTCCCATATTTCTTGGAGACTTTGTTCATTCCTTTTTACCCTTTTTTCTCTACTCTTTCCTTCTCGTTTTATTTCATTGAGTTGATCTTCGACCTCTGATATCCTTTCTTCTGCTTGGTCAATTCGGCTGTTGAAACTTGTGTATGCTTCGCAAAGTTCTTGTGTTGTGTTTTTCAGCTCCATCAATTCACTTACATTCCTCTCTAAGTTGGTTATTCTCATTAGCATTTCGTCAAATCTTTTTTCAAGGTTGTTAGTTTGTTTGCATTGGGTTAGAACATGTTCTTTTAGCTCACAGAAGTTTCTTACTACCCACCTTCTGAAGCTTGATTCAGTCATTTCATCACACTCATTTTCCATCCAGCCTTGTTCCCTTGCTGGTGAGGAGTTGTGATCCCTTGTAGGAGGAGAGGTGTTCTGGTTTCGGGTGTTTACCTCCTTTTTGCGCTGGTTTCTTCCCATCTTTGTGGATTTATCTATGTGTGGTCTTTGTGGTTGGTGATTTTCAGATGGGGTCTCTCAGTGGACATCCCGTTTGTTGATGATGAAGTTATTTATTTCTGTTTCTTAGTTTTCCTTCTACCAGTCTGACCCCTCTGCTGTAGGGCTTCTGAGGTCCACTCCCGGCCCTGCTTGCCTGGGGGATCACCTGCAGCAGCTGCAGAACAGTAACGGTTGCTGCCAGTCTCTTCTTCTGCTATCTTTGTCCCAGAAGAATACCCGCCAGATGTCCGTCTGAGCACTCCTTTGTGAGGTGACTCGTTGGATATACGGGGGATCAGGGGAGCTGCTTGAGGAGACAGAGTTTCCTTTATAGGAGCTCAAGTGCTGAGCTGTGAGCTCCGTTGTTCATTCAGAGTTGCTGGGCAGGTACGTTTAAGTCTGCTGCAGCAGAACTCATAAACCCCTTTTTTCCCCAGGTGCTCTGTCCCGGGGGAGTTAGGGCTTTATTTATGAGTTTCCCTGGTGCTGCTGCCTTTTTCTCAGGGCTGCCTTGCCCAGCGATGAGGCAGCCTAGTCACTGTTTGCCTACAGAGGCTTTGCTGAGCTGCTGTGGGCTCCACCCAGCTGCCGTATGAACTTCCCTGCAGTCCTGTTTATACCGGTGTAGTGAGAACTGCCTCAGCAATGGCAAACTACCTCTGTAGCGGCAGACTGCCTCAGTAATGGCGGACGCCCCTCCCCCACAGAGCTGGGCCGTCCCCGGGCTCAGCTGTGCTTGCTGTGAAACTCTGGATCCAGAGCGTTTCCGATGGCTGTTTTTTTGTGGGGGGTGGGACCAGCTGAGCCTGATCACCTGGCTCCCTGCCTCAGAGTCTCCCAGGTGTTCCAGCCGCCTGTTGAAGAGGCGCCGGGATCTGTGTGATTTCCCGTGCGGCGACCCACTGCGCCGGCTGAAACCGCGGGCGCGGAGATTCGTGGCGTTTTTTTTGCCCGGGAAATCTCCCGGCCTGGCTGCCTGTTTCAGTCCCCTTTTTTAGTCAGATAAATGGGTGGCTCTGCCTTCCCGGAGCTCCAATTGCCAGCTAAAACGGCACCCGGACCCACGTATTTTGTGTGGGGACCGCTGCGCCGGGACGCCGCCCAAAACAGCAGCGCCGGCGAAAACAGTCGCACCGGCAAAAACTGTGCGCCGGCCAAACCAGCCGCGCTGGCGACCCGTGGGGCTCCTCCCCCTGGGAATCTCCTGGTCTGTGGGCAATAAAAATCTGTCTGGCAATGCGGTGTCCACTTCACCCTCCGCGCTTTCACTGGGAGCTGCAATCCTCAGCTGCTCCTAATCGGCCATCTTGGATCGCTCCTCGTGGAAGCTTTTTGATAAGGTGGAGTCTTTCTTTAGGGAAGAACTAAACACCTGCAGTTTAGGTGTTAGGTTTAATTTTTAGCTTTTTGAATGTGGATTTTCTCTAACACCTTGTTGTTTCTCTCTCCTTGTGGCAAATACAGAGAGAAATTGTATTTTAAAATAATGATTTAAAAAAAACTCTTCCTCCAAGTAGTAGAGGCTAATCTAGCAGTTTTACTAATTGTGTTTTAGTTTTCCTTTCTCCCTCTGTTCTTCAAATCTGTGCCTAATTCCTTATATTAATAATCTGATACATACCCCACCCCATGCCATTATTCTGCTCATGGGTTTGTATAGAAAAATTTTTAATGTTCTTTGATCAGTTTAATGATTAGAGCTCATTTTCTTTGAGCTTTTAACTATATTAGGATTGTTGAATTAGAGCAGGTTCATTAATTCCATACATTAACTTTTTTAATATTGTGTATCTACTCTGCTCCAGATTAAAAATACCTACATGGAGCTTACAGTTTAGTGAGAGAGATTTGCACTAAACATATAATCGCACAACTAATATGTAAATCAAAATAGTGGAAAAAATGCTGTGAAGAAAAGGTAGAAAATGACATGAAAGTGTAATGGAAGGCTGATTTCAATTATTGCATTAAGAGAAGTCAAATTCTAACTGAAGTTTGAACAACGAATAGGAATTGGATTAGATGAAGAAGGTATGAGGGATTATTCGTAGCAGATAATATATTGTAGGGAAGGCCTTAGAGTGGGGAAGAAAGATTAGGGAATAGGAGAAACTTAAGAAGGGACAGTGTGGCTAAAGTATAGTATGCTTTGGGAAGAATGGCTATGCTGTGAGTTTTGGATTTTATCATAAGTGAGATATGACCCTGTGGAAGGGGTATTTGAGCAGGAATAGGATACTGGATTTGTGTGTGTTCAGGGGAATAGATTAGGTGGTGCTTGGTTTGAATATATAAGGTGAATAAGCTTGATTGAATATATAAGGTGTGATACTGTAAAAATTTCAAGGGTGGTGATATCTAGGTTTTGGAGAGCAGTAATTGAATGAGTATGAAGGTACCTTTTTGTGGATGGGAAAAAGTAAAGTAAAGGAGAATGGAGGAATTTAGTTTGGAACTTAATAAATGGGCAAATGCATGCAGACACTTAGATAGAGCATTTTTAAAAAAGTAGTAACACTCTTTTGAGAATAATTTGTCTTCAAAACAGATTTCCAGAATTAGTAATATTGAAATCTACTAGTCCAGGCTTTTCAGTTCTTATCTCTTTAACATAAATACAATGGTGTATGTAAGAGTCATGAATATTTTAGATTTCGTAGTTAATATACAGACTGTCAAACATGTTTTATAAATGTTTATAATCTGCCTTTTTCAAAGACAAGAAGTATAAATTAAGATATAACAAAATACTCTGGGTTGACTTCGTACTGTACTTTTTAAAAAACTTTATCTTTAAACTTAGAATGTAAACATTAATATCTTCCTAGGAACAATGAAATTTAAAAACAAAACAAAGCAAAAAGGTACATAAAATCTCCTAAATATATGTTACTGAACTAGGAGGATATAATGAATAATTAAAGGAATGTGTGACACCCAAGTCAGGCGGAAACTAAGGGAAAACATAATGCCGCCATCATTTATTAGAAAGGTGGGAGCCAAGTCGAAGACAAATTAAATTTAGCTGGCTGTGGTCTGGTTATTAATCAAACACTTCCACAGTGTTTATCATGTGCCAGACACTGTTTTAAGTAACTTAAAAATGTTAAATGTTTACTCTCTGAACAATTCTTGACTAGGTGCAAGTATTATCCCACTTTTTGTAGATGAGCAATTGGAGGCATGGAAAGATTAAGATCAAAAAGCTGCTAATGGAGTTGAACTCCAGAATCTTTACTTTTGATCTTAATGCTATACAGTCTCAGTTGTAAGAAGAGAATGTGGTTACCTGTAGGCAGATGTGGATAACCGAAGCTGTTAATTTATTTCACTGGTGTGAAGTTTTATTGTATCAACATACCAGATTCTATTATTGATGGACATTTGAGTTGTTCCTGTTTTTGCTCTTATAAACACTGCTAACATAAATATTCTTCTTCATATGTCTTGTTGCACATATCCAAGAGACTTTCTCTGAGGTCATGGTTCTCTTTATTACTGGTCCACTGGTGGAATTCTTGCCACTTACTAATGGTGCTCAGTTAGATTACCCAGTGAGATTCCCCTTGGAATCTTGCTCTGGCCACAGAGCAACAGTTTTCTTATCTTTCCAACATAGTGCAATTATGTCTTCTAACAGCACTCATGAATTCCTAGATTTTTAGTCACCTAAAAAATTATGTGAAGAAATAAGTTCTTTTCTGGAGAGAGACTGCAAATTTTTCATAAAAGCATTTTGTAATCATAAAAACAATGAAACCGCTTTTTAAAAGTGAAAGATTAACAAAGAAAAAATAAGTAAATGTTGCTATTCTATTACAAAAAGCAAACAACTTTATTTTAACGTCTGTCGAGTAGTCAGACTTTACACATGTATCGAATATTTTATAATGTTTTAAATGTTTACAATGTTTTCAACATTATGGATGGTTTGATTTCAAATTTTATTTAAATCTTTTTCATTTGCAATTTAGAGAGCATGACTTGTGTCATCATTAATAGGAAAGTTGGTAATATTCTTTCTTCATTCTTTTATTAATCTTGCATTCTTTCAACCAAAAAACTGATCTATTCAAACCTTCTTTTTCAGGCACCTTCTTTTTAAATTTATTTGAGGTATAATTACAAGTATACATAAGTTACTATGGAATCATAACTCCATGCTACAAAAATAATTTATAATTGCCATTAGTGTTAATGGTTTATTTATAATGACTCACTACTGGATGGCAGTATAGCTAACGTAAACTGTGAGTCCCAGAACACTGGGAATTTTGACTAACTTTATTCATTTCTCTCCCCCATCAAAAAGTATATCCTAAAGAAGATAAGTTAAAGTCATATTATAATAATCTTGAATCTACTCTAATTTTAGTAAATAATGTGTAAATCATTGGTATTTTAATTTTTGTTGTTAACAAACTTTCATCACACCTCAGTTAGTGTACCAGGGTGAGAGAATTTACTGTCCTTTGAGGTATAAATACTGTACTCTCGTTGGTAAGTTTGTTTTTTTACTTCCTTACAAAAGAGAACATTAAGCAATACTTAGATAAAATAGACTTAAGAACAGTGATTTAAAAGAGAGGGAACATTAAACCACAATTTCTTTTGACAGGAATGTCATAGGCAATATTTGGTAATGAAAGATGGATTTTATTTTCTGCCTTGTAGAAGTCACAATCCAAGGTGTCAGCTTGTGTGTACAGAGGGGCATTCTCTTGGTCGAAAGCTGGTTCTTTTCCCAAACCTTTCCGATGAACTGTTGCATAGGTCTTGCTGCCTATTGTTAATTCTATTTCTGTCATATAATTCTTTATGTTATTGAGTAATTTCAGTTGTTTACTGGTTCTCAAGAATGTCCAGCCTGGCGACAGAGCAAGACTCCGTCTCAGAAAGCAAAAAAAAAAAAAAAAAAAAAAAGAATGTCAGGGTAGTGGATTTTTAAATTCTCAAAAAAGATTAAGGTGATAATACATACATGAACCAAAAATTTTGAATGATTATAAAATCACAGAAAGAATAAATAAAATTTTAGAAATAATAGTATATAGTCTTTGATTCCAGGTAGAAGTGGTAGATTGAGCACATACTAAGTATTGTTCCCTCTCAAAATCAGTTTAGTTAGACAAGAAAAAAGAAGGGTTTTTAAGAGTCATAAATCCAGGGCGACTAGGAGAATGGGAGGAAATATGACAAAATTTTTGAAGAGGTAGAACAGCTGTAATAGTAGTAGCAATCTCACTAAACTTGAGAAAGCCCAGTTTTAAGGGAAGAAAGCTAATGACCAATTGAACTGATAACTGGTGAATCTTCAAAAGGCTCAATAGTAGTATTATGTAATTCTGGAAGTTAAGAAGGGAAGCAGACTAAAATAAGGAAGATGGTTTAAAAGCTATTTAAAAAGCTATTAGATGCCCTGGTCTCCTTCTTCACTCTTTTTCACTGTGTTTATGCACTTTTGTCATCCTGACAAGTGGAAGACTTGAGGTCCATCTTCTAGGTTAAAACAAAGAGTCTCTTGGCTAGTGAACACCAGTCACATTGAAGGTGGAGAGGTATTAAATGAGTACTGGCATTTCAAATGCTGAGAACCCCTGGCCCCTTCTCCATTATTGGCTCCCAAATGGAAAACTAGGCCTTTAGTGTCCAGGGAGGAAATAGGAGGCATCTTTTTGGGAATCTCAACAACTCAAGGAGAAAAACCTAAAGACAAAAATAACTATACATAAATACTGTATTCTACTTGGTAAGGTTTCTTATAGGGGTATAGGTTAACAATGTGAAACTACTTTACATGTATACAGGTGTTTGAAAAATAAGCTAAACATTAGAAAATGGGAGCCAGGTTTCTCACATAAATAGTTGTGCCATCACAAAGAGGCTGGACATATTGCCCTGTTGTAGGGAAGGTCATAGTCAGTAAACCCCATGTATATAACTAGAGCTTTCAATCAACTTTGTGTACCCAAACAACTAAATACCATTGGGCATCTGAGGAAAGCTTCTAATATGAATAACAGCAGCCAAAATAAGCAAATAGGAAAAAAAACTGGAGAAAATAGACCATGCAGCCCAGAAAACTTTATGTATATGTATGGATATACATACATATATATATACATACACATACGTACACATATAGCCATATATAGATATATATGCATACACACACATATATACAAATACCCATGTATGTGCATGTACAGAATACCTGCAGAAAAACTGGATACTGCATCCATAAAGCAAGAGTGGGATATTTTAAAAAGAACATTGAGAGAACAAAAGAGAATTTTTACCAATTAAGAACATATAGTAGAAAAGAAAAACTCAAAGAAATATTGGACAATAAGTTGAGGAAAATTTTCTAGAAAGTAGAGCAAAACGGCAAAGAAATAATAAGCAGAAGATAAAGAGTCTAGTTCAGGAGGGCCAACTTTGTTTTATGAAACATTCCAAAAAAGGGAAAACAGTATAAATGAAGTAATGAATAGTATAATTCAAGAAAATTTCTCGCAATTGAAGACAAAGTGCTTACTGAGTGCCTAGAGTAATAGATGAAAATAAACGAATACTCATTTAAAGAATAGGAAATCTAAAAAGCAAACTTAGATGCCTAGGCTCCATAATATTCAGGGAAATGCAAATTGAAATGAGATACCATTTTTCATCCATTTGAAAGAGTAAAAAAATAAAGTCTAATGATATCAAGCATTGGGAAGGATATGGGGAAAATGGGTCTCTCAAATTACACACTCTGGTGGAAGTATGAAACTATTATTTTGGTAAGCAGTTTGCTCGATGGCAAGTGGAGTTAGACATGTGCATGTATTACAGTCTAGAAATTCTACTTCTGGATATTGCCATTCAAAATTCTTGTACTTGTTGTGTATATGAAGATCTGGACAAGCTGCTGTGTATAAAAACATTCAGAGCCATTATTTGTAATAATGAAAATGTATGGACAACCTAAATACAAAAAAGTCTAAGATGTAGTGGTATATTTACATACACATATGAAAGAACACACACACACTTCAACATGGATAGAACTCCAAAACCTGTAATGTATGAAGTCAGCAAAATGCAGAATATGTATGATTTATATAAATTTTAGGTGTATATTTCAAAATGTAAAACATATTCTTTATGGATATATATATATGTCTAAAAATGATATAAATTGACCAGGAGGATATGTACCAAATTCATGATAATGGTTACCTCGATCAAGGGGAGAGGGAAGAAACAGGGTGGGCTGTAAGTATGGGGACTTTAGCTTTGTCGGCAATGCTTCATTTCTTTAAAAAGAAAATAAATATATCACATTGTTTACTATTGTTAATTCTGTGTGATAGATGTGTAGATATTTAGTTGTTGTGTTTTTCTTCTTATCTTTAAATTCTGGCCCTTTGCCTAACTCCAAAATAACAAAACAAGAGTGTTTTCTAGATATCCTTTTTACTCCTTCTATGTGTTAGGTGCATTATAGGTAGTCTTTTATCACCTTGCTTTCTTATCTGATTCTTAAATGCGAGTTGAGGTACTGCATTAGCCAGTACATATGCCAGAATCCAGCAACAGAAGCAAATAATGAAGATAGAAGGACCTTTACCCATAAGGGACAAATTAAAACTAGGAATTGGAAGCATATCAGCATGTCCAATCTCTGTGGGGGTTTATTAGGGGTTTGCTCCATCCGTATCAGGTGTCCTGCCCTGGATTCCTAGGGGAGGAAAACCTTTTTTTTTTTAACTTAGGTACAACATCACATTCACCCAGGCTGGAGTGTAGTGGCTCGATCATAGCTCACAGCAGCCTTCAACTCCTGGGCACAAGTCATCCTCCCATTTTAGCCCCCTGAGTAGCTGGGACTACAGGCACACACCACCTTGCCTGGCTTATTTTTAAATTTTTTGTAGCGACCTGGCCTCACTTTTTTTGTTGCCCAGGCTATTCTCAAACTCCTGACCTCAAGTGATCTTCCTGCCTGGACCTCCCAAAGTGTTGAGATTACAGGTGTGAGCCACCCTATACCTGCCCTAGAAAACACTTTTAAAATATTGTACTCTGGATAACACAGGTGATCATGTAATAATCATGTAATAATTACTAAATAATTAATATTTAGAAGAATAAGCTTACTGATTCCGTAATAACAAACATCAGATGATCTGTGTCATTCTTTCTCCCCTATTCCTTCATATTTCCCCTGTCTCTTTTGGTCTTTGTGTGTCACCTATCTCTTGCTTTTCATATTTTTCACTTCTCACCATCTGCATATCTTTTTTGAATATGGATTCATCATATGCTTTCTGCCTTCATGCAGTCCCTAAGTGACTATGCTGAGCCTCTCCGTCAGCATGGTTTTCCTGTTTCCTTGCATGATTGGCCATGAGTTCATCAGCATGAGCAAACCATTCTGGGGACCCTGACTCATTTGTAGGTTTCCATCTGGCTTTAGTTACTGCTTGGTTTTGAAAAAGTACCCATGAAAACTCTCAGGTTTTATAAAAGACAGTGGCATTATTTGGCAAACATTGTACATACAGGGTAAAGTACACAAATGATTTTTGGGAGTGACTTTTCATGGAATTAAAATAGTAAGACAGAACCTGGGTTTGTGGATGACTATCTTTCTCATATATATAATGACTACTTACCATTTACAAAGTAGTAATCAAAAGGAATCTCATCCCCTCCGAAATGTTTTTATGGCACTAAGTTTATTACAAATGCAGGTAAACTAGACATATACAGTGGGAACAATGGGCTAATCTAACTACAAATCCTTTTCTTTAATAGTTTAAGCCAGTATGAAAAACTGGAAGTTTAAGTTTCTTTGGGTTTTTGAAGTATGAGTTTAAGTCAAGGAAAAGAAAAGAAATTGAAATACAAAAAGCACTTAATTTGGAGGGGCAGTAAGAGGTCAGGATCCAGTTGATAGGGACAATTCAATTTGCTAACATTAAACATTCTACCTTAAAATGGAATTCACCATTGGGGAAATCATCATAATTTAGAGAAAATATAGTTTTTATATAAAAAGCAAAAACCCCAAACAAACATTTAAAAACTTTACAAATATATTGTTTAAAATAGGTTTGTATTTATTGACAATAAAATACATTAGATATGCATAAAGGAAGCCACTCATTTTCTTTTTGAATATATGAATTAATCTGGGAGTGGACCGACATCTTAATACTATTCAGTCTTTAAACCCATAAACATGTGAAATCACTGCTTTTCAGATCCCTTTGTGTCTTTCAGCAAAGTTTTAAGTTTTGCCATAGGGTTTATTAAATTAATTCCTAAGTATTTTGTTTTTGATGCTATTATAAATAAAATTTTTTAAATGTTATTTTCCAATTGTTTGCTATGTTTGTATAGAAACAATTTTTGTATATTCACCTTGTGAATTCACCTTACTAAATTCACTTATTCACCTTTGTATCGTATATTCACCTTGCCAAATTCACTTAATTCTAATAATTGGTTTTCATATTCCTTAAAATTATTGACAAAAAATTCATTTTTAAATAAATAAAGACAATTGTAGTTCGTTCTTTCCTAAATTTTTTTTTCTGGCCTTTTTGCCCTGAGTAGGAACTCCACTATATTCAATGATGAATAGAAGTAGTGAGAATGAACATTCTTGACTTGAATACAATATTATGAGAACTTGCAATATTTTACCATTATATAAAATACTAGCTGTAGGTTTTTCATTTATCCCTCTTATCAGATTGAAGGAGTAACTTAGAGTTTTATCATGAATGGGTGCTGATTTTTCTCGATGCTTTTTCTACATCCACTGGGATTTTTTAAAAGATTCTGTTAATATGGTAAACTACATAGATTTAAATTTTTATGTTAATTATTAAATTGACAAATAATTGTACATATTTATGGGATACATAGCGATGTCTGATACATCTAATGTATGGTGATCAGCTCAGGGTAATTATTAATAGCATATCCATCATCTCACACATTTATGATTTCTTTGTGTTGGGAACATTCATTACCTTTCTTCTAGATGTTTGAAACTACACAATATATTGTTTACTGTAGTTATCGAACAGTGGTATAGAACATAAGAACTTATTCCTCCTATCTAACTATAATTTTGTATCCTTCAACAAATTTCTCTCTATCCCTATCTCTCTTCCCCCTACTCTTCCCAGCCTCTAGTATCTTATGTTCTATTTTTATTTCTGTGAGGTCAACTTTTTTTAGCTTCCACATAGGAGTGAGAACATGTGATGTTTAATTTTCTGTTCCTGACTTACTTCACCTACCATTATGTCTTCCAGTTCCAGTCACATTGCCATGAATAGTAGGATTTCATTCTTTTTTTTAAAATGTCTGAATAGTACTCTGTTATGTATCTATGCCATATTTTCTTTATCCATTTATTTGTTGTTGGACACCCAGGTTGATTCCATATCTTAGCTATTGTAAATAGTGTTGCAATCAGCATGGTAGTGCAGATGTCTCTTGGATATACTGAGTTCCTTTCCTTTAGCTAAATGCCAAGTACTGGGATTGCTGGATTATATGGTAGTTCTATTTGTAGTTTTTTTTTCTTTTGAGGAACCTCCATTCTGTTCTCCATAGTGGCTGTACTGATTTACATTCCCACCAGTAGTGTTTAAAAGTTCTCTTTTCTCCACATCCTTACTAGCATTTGTTATTTTTGTCTTTTTGATAATAGCTATCATCCTAACTGGGGTGAGATGATTACTTCGTTGTGGTTTTGGTTTGTATCTTCCTGATGATTAATGATGTTGAGCATGTTTTCATGTGACTTCATGTTTTTATATGACTTCTTTTGGCCATTTGTATGTCTTCTTTTGAGAAATGCCTGTACAGATTATTTGCCCATTTTTTAATCAGTTTTTGTTTTGTTTTGTTTTGCTGTTGAGATGTTTAAGTTCCTTGTATATTCTGGATATTAACGTGTCAGAAGATTGGTTTTTGAATTTTAAATCAGCCTTACATTCCTTGGATATACCACTTGATAGTAGTCTATTCTTATATATGTCTGGATCCAATTTGATTTTTTATAAATCTGTGCTCATGAGGCTGATTTTCTTTTCTGTTAATATCTTTGCCAGGTTTTAGTATTAGGATTCTGCTTGCCTAATAAAACATATTAGAAAATATTCCTCTTCTGTTTTCCTGAAAGTGTGAAAGATTGCCATTATTACTTCCTTAAATGTTGGATAGAACTTACCTGTGATGCCATTTGGACCTGGAGTTTTGTTTTTTTTTTTTAATTACAAATTTATTTAATATATACAGTCTGTTTCTTTCTTTGGTGATTTTAATAAAAATTAAGATAAAAAATTTAAAATTTCAGATTTTTAAAATTTTATCTCAGTTACGGAATTGATTTGTTTAATGTTCAGAACACTCTATTTGTAGGGTCTGTGGTGACATCCCTGACATTTCTAATATTAGTAATTTGTGTTTTTAAGTTTTTCTTGATCAATCTTGCTACAGTTTTATCCATTTTTTACCTTTTCAGAAAACCAACTTTTAGTTTTATTTTTTTCAGTTATCCATATTTATGCCATTGATTATAATATTAAATGTATTATTTTTAGTTTGTATCTATGATTTTAAACTTTTGTTTTAAAATATAAGCAGTGTATAAATGCAGCTTTAGAGTCATTCAACAGATTTTGATGTCATATGTTTACTTTATTTCAGTTTCACTTACTTTCTAATTTCCATTGCATTTTCTTCTTTCACTATAGGTCATTAACAGGCATGCCGTCAAATTCTGGATAAATTGATGGTTTCTAATTTAATTCTATACTAGTGAAAGAACATACCCTTTAAGATTTCAGTCTTTAGAAATGTGTTATGTAAAAACTGGTTCAACATTTGTTTCATCTTGAATAATATTTCATGTATATTTGAAAGTAAATGTACATTTGCCAGTTGTTGGTTGTACTGTTCTATGAATGTCCATTTAGGACAAGCTGGTAATCACTGTTTTTCTTTCTTTCTTTTTTTTTTTTCTTTTTCTTTTTGCTAGGGAATCCAGAAGCATATCACTGTTTTTCAAATCTTCTATTTCCTTATTGATTTTCAAAAATCTAGTTGTTCCATCTGTTATTGAGAGAGAGGAATGTTAAAATCTTCAATGATATGTACATATTTTTCTATTTCTATTTTCAAGTTATAGGTTTTGCTTCATTTATTTTGAAGCTCTGTTATTATTTGCATAACATTTATGATTCTGGCTGGGCATGGTGCCTCACACCTATAGTCCTAGCACTTTGAGAGACCACAGAAGGAGGATCACTTAAGCCTGGGAACCCAAGACCAGCCTGGGCAAGCTGGCAAGACCCCATCTCTACAACAATTAAAATTTTTTTTTTTATTTTGATTCTGTCTTCCTGATGCATTGGCTCTTTTATGAAACTTCCCTTTTTATCTTTAATTACATTCCTAGTCCTGAATTCTACTATTGCTAATATTTATATTGCTTTCTTACATAAACTTTATCTCTTATTGACAGCATATAGTGTGGGTTTGCTTTTTATCTAGTTTCCATCTTTTAATTGTGATGTTTAGTTATTTTATGTTTAATGTAATTAATATGGTTGAGTTTAAGATCCCATTTGTTATGTGTTCTTCTTTTCCTACTTTCTTGCCTTCTTTTGGGTTAACCAAATATTTTTTAGTAAGGTGCTGACAATTCCTGTTAACTTTTAAGCTACACTTTTTTATATTTTCAAATACCTTTATGACCTTTTGAACACTACCCTTTTATAATTTTTAAGTGACTGCTCTAAGAATTAAAATATGTATCCTTAATTTATAAATGTATTTATAGTTAATGTTATAAAACTTTATGTAAAATTTAAGAGCCTTGCAACAGTATAATTCCATTTATACCTTCCCATCCTTTGTGCTATTTTTGTAATATAATTAACATTTAATGTGTTGCAAATGCTGTAATATTTTATATATTTTAATATATTTTATATAGTCAGTTATCTCTTAAGAGAATAAAAAATACATAGTCCTTTTTATTCATATTTATGATTTCTGATACTTTTGCTTCTGTTTTGTAGATCTGACTTTATCTAGCATCATGTCCCTTTAGCCTGAAAAATTTTCTTTAGCATTTCTTGTATATTAATCTTACAACAGATTATGTTTGGTGATGTTAAAGTATTTTTAATTTTGCCTTCAGTTTTTTGAAGGATATTTTTGCTGGATGTAGAATTGGGGGTTGATAGGTTTTTTTCCCCTTGCAGCATTTTAGTGGAAGAAATTATTTCATTATCTTTTTTTGTTTGTTTTTAGAAAGTGATTTATTTAAAGAGAGAGAGAAACAGGAGAAGGAGAGAGAAAGAAACAGCTAACTCTCACACTGAGTGAGAGAATCCAGAAAGATGGGAATCCGGGAGAGGAAAGCAGCTTCCACGAGAGTGTTAGGGAGTATTTCATTATCTTCTTGCCTCTGTTGTTACCAATGAGAAATCGGTTACCATTTATATCTTTGTTTTCCTGTATGTGATGTGCTACCTTGCCCAGGCTAGTTTCAAATTTTTCTCTTAATTTTTTTTTAAGCAGTTTGACTCTACTTTGCCAGAGTTAGTTTCTCTATATTTATTATGAGTGGGATTTATTGAGACACTGGATCTGACAGGTTTTTTTTTTTTCCACCAGATTTTGGAAATTTGCAATCATTATTTTTCCATAATAATATTTCTGCCCCAGTGTCTTTCTCCTGTCATTCTGGGAATCCAGTTACATGCTTGGTATTGCCAACAGATTACAGAAGGGGTGTGTGTGTGTGTCTGTGTGCGTGTGCGCATTACATGCTTGGTATTGCCAACAGATTACAGAAGGGGTGTGTGTGTGTCTGTGTGTGTGCATGTGCGCGTGTGTGTGTGTATTACATGCTTGGTATTGCCAACAGATTACAGAAGGGGTGTGTGTATGTGTGTGTGTGCATGCACGCGTATTACATGCTTGGTATTGCCAACAGATTACAGAAGGGGTGTGTGTGTGTGTGTGTGTGTGTGCGTGCATGTGCGTGTGTGTGTGTATGTATTACATGCTTGGTATTGCCAACAGATTACAGAAGGGGTGTGTGTGTGTGTGTGTGTGTGTATGTATTACATGCTTGGTATTGCCAACAGATTACAGGAGGGATGTGTGTGTGTGTGTGTGTGTGTGTGTGTGTGTATGTGTATTACATGCTTGCTATTGCCAACAGATTTCAGAAGGGGTGTGTGTGTGTGTGTGTGTGTGTGTGTGTGTGTATTACATGCTTAGTATTGCCAAGAGATTACAGAAGAGGTGTGTGTGTGTGTCTGTGTGTGTGTATGTATGTATTACATGCTTAGTATTGCCAACAGATTACAGAAGGGTGTGTGTGTGTGTGTGTGTGTGTGTGTGCGTTTCCCCAGATTACAGAAGGGATGTGTGTGGTTGTATGGTTTCTTTTCTCTTTGTTCTTCAGACTGGGTACTTATTTTCATTTCCAGTTCACTGACTTGTTTTTCTGCTGTCACAAATCGACTGTTAAGTCTGGCCAGTGAATCTTAAAATTTGTATTGAACTATCTAGCTCTTGAATTTCCATTTATTTATCAGTTTCTATTTGCTGTAAGCATTTCTCATATGTTTACCCATAATCATATATATATATTTTTTAATCTTTAAACATGTTTATAATAACTACTTTCACATCTTTGTTAGGTAATTCCAGCACCTAAATCATCTTCTGTTGTGTTTCTATTGACCACCTTTTCTCCTGATCTGGAGTTACATTTTCTACCTTCTTTGCATGTTTAATAATTTTTTGTTGTGTACTGGATGTTGTGGATGATACTGTGGATTGTTATCTTTTTGAAGAGTGTTGATTTATCTTCTAGCAGACAGCTAAATTACTGGCTGGCAAAAATACGCTTGGCAATTACAGTCCTAGGCATTGAAATGAAAACGAACATTTTTACAAAAGCCTGCACACAAATATTCATAGCAGCTTTATTTGTAATAGCCAAAAACCAAATAACCCAGTGCACTTTAAAGGACAAATGGTGAAAAAACTGTGGTACCACTGTACCACGGAGCAATAAAAAGGAATGAATTGTTGATACATACACCAAACTGGATGGATCTCAAGGGCATTATGCCGAGTGAAAAAAAGTCAGCTCGAAAAGATTTTATGATGTATGATTCAATTTATGTAGTATTCTCAAAGTGACAAATTATAGAAATAGGGAACAGATTGCAGTTGTCAAGAGTTAAGGAAAGGGGAAGGTGGATATGATTATAAACAGCAAGAGAGAATTCATTTACCTGTGGTGATGGATGGAGCAGTGAATCTCGATTGTGGTATAGTTATATGAATCTGCACATGTGCTAAAAGGTCATGGAATTGTAAATGAAGACATATTAAAAAATGAGTGTGTGTAAAAACTGGCAAAATTCAAGTGAGGTCTGTAATCTAGTCTAGTCAATTATCAGCTTTCGTTTAGCTCTGATCTACATTCTCTAATGCCTCAAGCCAATAAGACTGTGGTTTTCTCCTTTAAGGCTAGCCTCTCTGCACTTTAGTGGGAGTACTGGGAAGAGTTCCTCTACTGGGGAGTCTTATAAGTGTGTATCTCACCCAATATAGTTCCTTTCTTTCAATGATCAGAACCTCTACAATTTCTGTCTGCCTTGGTCACTTTGCAGTTTCTTCAAACAGTTGTTTTTTATATTTTGTCCACAGTGTATAACTGTTATGTGTGGGCAAGTTCGTTTAATATAAGATAATTCTTCATTACTAGAACCAGAGCTTAACTACCATCATTTTGGAGTATTACAAATATAAAATGTTTGTAAACTTTTTCAATTAAAAATTTGAAGGTAAAATATGATAGGAGTATTACATAAGTAAAGAATTATGTGATAATTGAAAATATGAAAAAAATCTGAATTTATAAACAGGAAGAAGGATATATATACAAATGCAGCCAGAAACAACTTTTAAAAGACATAAATGGATCTTTCAGAATTTTAAGGATAGAATGCAATTAAGCAACATTCGCAAATAGGAATATATACTTAATCACCAGAAAGGACTTAAGCTGTAAAATTAGATCTTTATGCATTGTCTTTTGAAAATATTTTTCCATTTAACTCTAAAAGTTGCATTTCTTTTCTTTTTCTAGCATATCTGACCTTTATTATTTCTTGGAGAATAAAATGGCAGTCTAACTTCACTTCTGCTTTTATTTTTGTCTTTTTATTCTAGTTTGTATAATTGGCCTTAAATGAGGTAAGAGTGAAGAGACTAGAGCCGCCTCTGGAAAACATCATTATCCCATTCCCCAGGAAGCTACGCTCTGGAACACAAGATTTGACCATATCTGTTTTGAGGATTCATTATGAACAAAGAAGTCTCCCAGGTAGGAATTGTAGTTATACTTTTAAAGAGCTTTGTCTCTGTAAAAATATGGAGGGAAAATGATTACCTGTTGACTATTATCTTTTATGGAAACATGTGTTTGATCTGGGATGCTTCAAGGTTAGTGTAAAACAGGTGCTGACATTCCTAAGTGAAAGTGATAGAAAAGTTCTGGTGTACGCTTTATGAGCCATTTTAGTGTATGTTGAAATCACTATAGGCTTCAGATCTTGTATCCTATGATGAGACCCTCAAAGTCCTTGCTGAATTGAAAATGGCAGCAGAAAAACTGTAGTAAATCATCCCCAAATTTGCTTCATATATTTTTAACATATATCCAGTCTTTAATTTTATACATATATGCATAAAATTACATAATACATACCTATATAATTATAGATATACCTGTATAATATATAGGTAATTATAGATATACCCATATAATATATACCTGTGTAATTTATGTATATATAGTGTCCATATGGGCATTTTTACATTGTTGCTGTTTTAGAGTTTGTGAACTAGCTGGGAATAAAATCAGTGTATCCATGAACATACTAATAGGAGCAGTAGAAAAATAAACATGCACCAAGCCAGGACAATAGATAAAGAGTTGAAGAGTAATCAGAAACTGATAAATCAGTAAGGGAAAACTTCCAGGAGAAAATTTGTTAATTAATAGACTTTTAATTGAATTATACATAGATAAAAATTAAAAATTAGGAGGGGCACCAAGATGGCCGAGAAGAGGCAGCACTGGAATGCGGCTCCCAGCAAATGAGATGCAAAGGGCTAGAAGACTTCACAATTCCAAGTGAGGGGCTGGGTTCATTTTGGGGGGACTGAAGGACTCTGAAAGTAGCCCAGGGAGGGAGCCAAAGCAGGGTGAGAGCCGCCCAGGGAGAACGAACCAAGATAGGGTGGGGTGAGTCCCCACCTGGACCGTGCAGCTGGCTCGGAGGGGTCGGGGGACTTCGCCCCCTCGGTGCTCTGATTCGGATCCTTTGCTTATGTCATCCCTCCTGCAATGCATGGCCCACGAGAGCCCCGCCAGACTGAGGGGCGCTGTGGGTTGTTGATGCAAATTTGATCCACCACTCCCACCTGTTGCCATAAGTTGTCAGCTGGACCAGGGCAGAAGTTTGGACTAGCACCAGCAGGACAGAACAACGTATCCCACAGAAAGAGGCCGAGTTGAAAGCAGGGAAACAGGTCATAAGGCCTGGCAAGCCCCACCCCTGACAAAACTCAAACTGAAGCCCGAGTGCCAGAGAGCTTGGCAACCAATACAGCTGTTTGACTCCAACCAGGAAGATCGCACTCAGGGAAGGAGAGACGCCATTGGGAAGGTGGGGCTAATTTCACCTGCAAACAAACCCCAGGGAAGACCACCCACCCAATCAACCTGACTGAATCCGAGGCAGCCTAGCAGCGCCTCTACAGGCCAAAAAAGATAAAGCTCCAACCGCAACGGAAAGGACATCCACCCAGAGATACCTCCCGAAATTACCAACTTCAAAAATCAAAGGGAGATTAATCCACGAAGATGGGAAAAAAACAGCACAAAAAGGATGAAGCCTTCAAAGATCAGAACACCTCATCCCCTCCCAGGGATCACAACTCCTCAGCATCAAGGGAACAAAACAAGACAGAAAATGAGTCTGATGAATTGACAGAAGCAGGCTTCAGAAGATGGATAATAACGAACTTCTCTGAGTTAAAAGACCATGTTCTAACCCAATGCAAAGAAACTAAGAACCTTGAAAAAGGTTAGACGAAATGCTAACTAGAATAACCAGCTGAGAGAAGAACATAAATGACTTGATGAAGCTGAAAAACACAGCACGAGAACTTCACGAGGCATGCACAAGTTTCAACAGCCGAATCAATCAAGCAGAAGAAAGGATATCAGAGATAGAAGAGCAAATCAATGAAATAAAACGAGAAGGGAAGATTAGAGAAAAAGAGTGAAAATAAATGAGCAAAACCTCCAAGAACTATGGGATTATGTGAAAAGACCTAATCTACACTTGACTAGCGTACCTGAATGTGATAGGGAGAATGAATCCAAGTTGGAAAACACTCTTCAGGACATTATTCAAGAGAACTTCCCAACCAGGCAGGCCAACATTCAAATCCAGGAAATACAGAGAACACCACAAGATATTCCTCAAGAAAGAGCAACCCCAAGGCACATAATAGTCAGAATCACCAGGGTTGAAATGAAGGAAAAAATCCTAAGGGCAGCCAGAGAAAAAGGTCAAGTCACCCACAAAGGAAAGACCATCAGACTCACAGCGGATCTCTCGGCAGAACCTCTACAAGCTAGAAGGGAGTGGGGGCCAATATTCACATCCTTAAAGAAAAGAACTTTCACCCCAGAATTCCATATCCAGTCAAACTAAGCTTCATAAGTGAAGGAGAAATAAAATCCTTTATGGACGAGCAATTGCTGAGAGATTTTGTCACTACAAGATCTGCCTTACAAGAACTCCTGAAGGAAGTACTAAACATGGACAGGAACAACCAGTACCAACCACTACAAAAACGTACCAAATGGTAACAACATAGAAAGGAACAACCAGTATCAGCCACTCCAAAAATGTACCAAATGGTAAAGAGCATTGACACAGTGAAGAAACTGCGCCAACTAATGGGCATAACAACCAGCTAGCATCAAAATGGCAGGATCAAATTCACACATAACAATATTAACCTTAAATGTAAATGGGCTAAATGGCCTAATCAAAAGACACAGACTGGTAAATTGGATAAAAAGTCAAAACTCATTGGTGTGCTGTATCCAGGAAACCCATCTCACCTGCAAGGATATACATAGGCTCAAAATAAAGGGATGGAGGAAGATTTACCAAGCAAATGGAGAGCAAAAAAAAAGGAGGAGTTGCAATCCTAGTAGAAGGGCATTACATAATGGTAAAAGGATCAATGCAACAAGAAGAGCTAATCATCCTAAATATATACGCACCCAATACAGGAACACCCAAATACATAAAGCAAGTTCTTAACGACCTACAAAGAGACTTAGACTCTCAAACAATAATAGTGGGAGACTTTAACACTCCACTGTCAATATTAGATCAATGAGACAGAAAATTAACAAGGATATCCAGGACTTGAACTCAAATCTGGACCAAGCAAACCTAATAGACATCTACAGAACTCTCCACCCCAAATCCACAGAATATGCATTCTTCTCAGCACCACATCACACCTACTCTAAAATTGACCACGTAATTGGAAGTAAATCACTCCTCAGCAAATGCAAAAGAATGGAAATCATAACAGTCTCTCAGACCACAGTGCAATCAAATTAGAACTCAGGATTAAGAAACTCACTCAGAACCGCACAACTTCATGGAAACTGAACAACTGGCTCTTGAATGCTGACTGGATAAACAATGAAATGAAGGCAGAAATAAAGATGTTCTTCAAAACCAGCGAGAACGAACACACAATATACCAGAATCTCTGGGACACATTTAAAGCAGTGTCTAGAGGAAATTTTATAGCAATAAATGCCCACATGAGAAGTAAGGAAAGATCTAAAATCGACACCTTATCATCAAAATTGAAAGAGCTAGAGAAGCAAGATCAAAAGAACTCAAAAGCTAGCAGAAGACTAGAGATAACTAAGATCAGAGCAGAACTGAAGGAGAGAGAGATACAAAAAACCCTTGAAAAAATCAATAAATCCAAGAGCTGGTTTTTTGAAAAGATTAACAAAATAAACAGACCACTAGCCAGATTAAAAAAAGAAAATAGAGAAGAATCAAATAGATGCAATAAAAAACGATAAAGGGAATATCACCACCGATTCCACAGAAATACAAACTACCATCAGAGATTACTACAAACAACTCTGTGCACATAAACCAGTAAACCTGGAAGAAATGCATAAATTCCTGGACACTTGCACCCTCCCAAGCCTAAAGCAGGAAGAAGTTGAAACCCTGAATAGACCAGTAACAAGGGCTGACATTGAGGCAGCAATTAATAGGCTACCAACCAAAAACAGCCCAGGTCCAGATGGGTTCACAGCTGAATTCTACCAGACATACAAAGAGGAGCTGGTACCGCACCTTCTGAAACTATTCCAAACAATCCAAAAAGAGGGAATCCTTCCCAAATCATTTTATGAGACCAACATCATCCTGATACCAAAACCTGGCAGAGACTCAACAAAAAAAGAAAACTTTGGGCCAGTATCCATGATAAACATAGACGCAAAAATCTTCAGTAAAATACTGGCAAACTCATTGCAACAGCACATCAAAAAGCTTTTCCGTCACGATCAAGTAGGCTTCATCCTGGGGATGCAAGACTGGTTCAACATATGCAAGTCTATAAACATAATCCACCACATAAACAGAACCAAAGACAAAAACCACATGACTATCTCAATAGATGCAGAGAAGGCCTTTGACAAAATTCAACAGCCCTTTGTGCTAAAAACCCTCAATAAACTAGGTATCGACGGAACGTATCTCATAATAAAAGCTATTTAAGACAAACCCACAGTCAGTATCATACTGAATGGGCAAAAACTGGAAGCATTCCCTTTGAAATATGGCACTAGACAAGGATACCCTCTCTCACCACTCCAATATAGTATTGGAAGTTCTAGCCAGAGCAATCAGGCAGGAAAAAGGAATAAAGGGTATTCATTTAGGAAAGGAGGAAGTCAAATTGTCTCTGTTCGCAGATGACATGATTGTATATTTATAAGACCCCATCGTCTCAGCCCAAAATCTCCTGAAACTGATAAGCAACTTCAGCAAAGTCTCAGGATACAAAATCAATGTGCGAAAATCACAAGCATTCCTATACACCAATAACAGACTTAAGAGAGCCAAATCAAGAACGAACTGCCATTCACAATTGCTACAAAGACAGTAAAATACCTAGGAATACAACTAACAAAGGCTGTAAAGGACCCCTTCAAGGAGAACTACAAACCACTGCTCAAGGAAATAAGAGAGGACACAAACACATGGAGAAACATTTCATGCTCATGATTAGGAAGAATCAATATTGTGAAAATGACAATACTCCCCAAAGTAATTTATAGATTCAGTGCTATCCCCATCAAGCTACCTATGACCCTCTTCACAGAACTGGAAAAAAATACCTTAAACTTCATATGGAACCAAAAGAGAGCCTGCATAGCCAAGTCAATTCTAAGCAAAAAGAACAAAGCTGGAGGCATCATGCTACCTGACTTCAAACTATACTACAAGGCTACAGTAATCAAAACCGCATGGTACTGGTACCAAAACAGAGATATAGACCAATGGAACAGAACAGAGGCCTCGGAGGCAACACCACACATCTACAACCATCTGATCTTTGACAGACCTGATAAAAACAGGGAAAGGATTCCCCTGTTTAATAAATGGTGTTGGGAAAACTGGCTAGCCATGTGCAGAAAGCAGAAACTGGACCCCTTCCTGACACCTTACGCTACAATTAACTCCAGATGGATTAAAGACTTAAACATAAGACCTAACACCATAAAAACCCTAGAAGAAAACCTAGGCAAAACCATTCAGGACATAGGCATAGGCAAGGACTTCATGATTTAAACACCAAAAGCATTGGCAACAAAAGCCAAAATAGACAAATGGGATCTAATTAAACTCCAGAGCTTTTGTACAGCAAAAGAAACAATCATTAGAGTGAACTGGCAACCAACAGAATGGGAAAAAATTTTTGCAATCTACCCGTCAGACAAAGGGCTGATATCCAGAATCTACAAAGAACTAAAACAGATTTACAAGAAAAAAAACCCATTCAAAAGTAGGCAAAGGATATGAATAGACATGTATTCTTTTCAAAAGAATACATTTATGAGGCCGAAAAACATATGGAAAAATGTTCATCATCACTGGTCATTAGAGAAATGCAAATCAAAACTACCTTGAGATACCATCTCACGCCAATTAGAATGGTGATCATTAAAAAATCTGGAGACAGCAGGTGCTGGAGAGGATGTGGAGAAATAGGAACACTTTTACACTGTTGGTGGGAGTGCAAATTAGTTCAACCATTGTGGAAGACAGTGTGGCGATTCCTCAAGGACCTAGAAATAGAAATTCCATTTGACCCAGCAATCCCAGTACTGGGTATATATCCAAAGGATTATAAATCATTCTGTTATAAAGACACATGCACACATATGTTCGCTGCAGCAATGTTTACAATAGCAAAGACCTGGAACCAACCCAAATGCCCATTGATGATAGACTCAACAAGGAAAATGTGGCACATATACACCATGGAATACTATGCAGCCATCAAAAATGATGAGTTTGTGTCCTTTGTAGGGACATGGATGAACCTGGAAACCATCATTCTCAGCAAACTGACACAAGAACAGAAAATCAAACACCACATGTTCTCATTCATAGGCGAGTGTTAAACAGTGAGAACACATGGACACAGGGAGGCGAGCATCACACACTGGGGTCTGTTGGGGTAGAATAGGGAAGGGACAGCGGCAGGTAGGGAGGTTGGAGAGGGGATAACATGGGGGAGAAATGCCAGATATAGGTGATGGGGGGATGGAGGCAGCAAACCACATTGTCATGTATGTACCTATGCAATAATCCTGCATGTTCTGGACATGTACCCCACAACCTAAAGTACAATTAAATAAATAAATATAAACAAACATATAACTTTTTATTTATTATGTACAGAACATATTCGTGTAAACATTGCCTGGGTTAAGAAGTAGAACAATACCACCATCCCAGAAATCCTCTTCATCCATGTGCCCCACTGCTCACCGGTTCACTTTTAAAAGTGGAGACACTTGTCACCATGGAGAGTGATAGCTGTCAACCTAGAGTGTGAGGTTTTGTAGATCATGGAAGTAAAAGGCAGTAAAATTTAGTTGGCTGACAACGCCTGTGTTTAGAAAAAACAGTAAGTTTGGAAATTTGAGTCAAGACTCTCAGTTGGCAGAGACATTTAATGCAGGGACTGGAGGTAAAAAATTATGTAAGAAGGGATTCATCTAATCTTACTATCTCTGCCTCTTTACAATTTCATGAGTTTCTAAAACAAACACAACTCTCGGTTTCTGGCTTTTATTAACTGATGATACATTTGTATTTACAGGTTGAGTGCCCCTTACCTGAAATGCTCTGGACTAGAAATGTTCCATATTTTGGATTTTAAAATATTTGCAGTATACTTACGAGCCGAGCATCCAAAATCCAACATGCTCCCTTGAGCATTTCCTTTGAATATCATATTGCTGCTCAAAAAGCTTCAGATTGTGGAGCATATCAGAATTTGGATTTGGGATGCTCAGCCTGTATTAATTTATGTTTTCTGTTGTTTCTAATCAGACTGTTGGTTCTCTACAAGGAGAGATAAATGAATTAACCATTCTGATTAAAAAAGAAAGTTTTGCAGAGCAGGATGTATTATAATAAAGAGAAATTTTAATTAAGTTGGAGAACCATCTCTTTAAGAGTTTTCAGGAAAGGAATGTTAGTACCTTGACTTTGTGAAAGAGAAAACGGGAGAAAATAGAATAATGTAGTGATTGAACATTAGCTTTGTGTCTGTCTTTCCTCATTGTTCACTGAGTGACTCTACGAAATCATATTTTCCTCATTATAATGACATTTTTTCATCTTTTCTGTTTCTTAACTCTAAAAACAATTTCAAATGTACAGAATAGTTACAAAATCGCTAGACTGAACACCTGCATGCCCATTGCCCAGTTGCACCAATTATAAACATTTTGTGGCTTTTGCTTTATCTCTCTGTTTACTTTTACCCTTCCCCCTCTACCATTATGACGATGATGATGAACCATTTGAGAAAAAGTTGTAAACAATCATGATCTTTCACTCTAAAATATTTCCTACTTAACCACAACATAATAATCAACTCAGGAAACTTAACATTTTTTATTGCTATTATCTAATATATAGTCCACATTAAAATTTTATCATTTGTCTGATTCACAATCATAGATTGCATAGTTATCACTTTTGTTTGGTTTCCTTTAACCTGGAATAGTTTATCAGCTTTTCTTTGTTTTCATAATAGGGCCTTCCATGATAAGGACACTGGGGAAGAATACAGGCCAGCTATTTTGTACAGTGGTCCACATTTCAGGACTATCTTGTTTCCCTATTTCCTTCCTGAAAAGACTGTGATATGGGCCTTTTTTTTTTCTGAGAACATTGTCTTAAATAACAAAGCCTACAAAGAGTTTTCAGGATAAAGTCTATTAGAACAAAGGAAGAGCCCCAAATCCTAGAAAGTAGAATCACTAAGATAATTTAGGTGTTATTGAAAGGAATTACATACATACACACACACACACTCACACACTCTCTCTCACGCAAATGTGTGTGTGTGTATATGTATGTATGTGTGTGTGTATATATATATATAAAATTTTAGAATCCAAGATTTATAAACCTTGGAACAAAAATTAGGGTTTGTAAAAGCGGAACTTTTGATTTCGATGGAACAGTGCATTTATATTTTAAAGTGCTTGACATCTTATAGGAAATAATTTGTTTTATATTATAATGTACCATAGAAGGTAAGTCATGATTAGCTATATGAATAACTTTATTTTCATGTGATGTTTTGACTAAGAATAGAAAAGATTTTTGTCTGTACGTTTGAGTACCTTGTATACTACCTAGTTTTTAGATGTGGTATATTTTAATGTCACCTTTTCTGTAAGTCTCTTACTGGATATATTAGGGAAATGTTTTGATATGGAGACCAAAGCAAAAGATTGGGACTATATTGATGGCTTTTCTATTGATTAGTTATGTGACTGTAGGTTAGTTATATAACTTAAGGCATATGCAAATTCTGGAATCAGACTAGCTGAGACCAATTTCTTCCTTTGCCACTTAAGTTGTTGGGCAGATTAAGTAACTTGTCCATGCCTTGGTTTTCTTATCACTGAAATGGATTATAATATTACCTACCTGATGTTTTATGAGTGAATGAGTTAGTAAGGTTTATGAGGGAATGAAGTAACATAGGTTAGGAATTAATTAATATAGAACAGTGATTTGCACGTATAAATCTTAAATAAGTGTTAGTATTCGTTATCATCATCATCGAGCAGAGTTTATTAATATGATAAAACTGTCAAAATGGAGATAATAATATACTTCATAAGGTAATTGTAAGGAATAAGTGAATTAATGCATATAAAACATATAGTGCATGTTTAATATATATAATATTGTCACATCCTTTAGTTAAATGCATATTAATGGGCTGACATTTTAACTTCTAAGTTTTTATTATCAAATGCTTTGTTACTATTGACTTTCTAATGTAAAAGTGGCAACTGGAAGGGTAAGCATGCTTATACCACTGAAGTGGCCTATAGTCAGAATATTTGAGAAGTACTGTGCTGGGTGACAATTGCAGCGGTTCTTATTCTAAAAATTAAAAAATCTGCATCTCCAGTTTAAAATGTATGAGCATTCCTTTTATTGTTATTATTCTGTTTCGTAATTACCCTGTTGAGAACTCTGGAAAATGGAATTTGAGTTTCACTTGTTCCAAGTTAGTCTTTAGCTGGTCATTGCAGTGGAAGGAATATAGCTAGCTGTATTTAGCATGAGCATTAAGAGGATATTGATGCTGTTTAACCAGCTGTTTACATGAAATGCTTGGGAATTTTTTTTTCATTTTTCAATGGATATCAATAAAGTATTGCAGAATGTAAATGAAACAAGTAAGATGACTTAGGTTTTAAGCTGGACGTTAAAAAATGCTTACCTTTTCTATAAATGTGGTCAACGAAGATTGGCTCATATTGTGATTTTATCTGTGCCCTTTCCCTTTCAGGTTGGGAGGGTGACCCTGAAATTAACTGGAGATTTTCCTGACTTGATCATTTTATAACACCCTCAAAATACAATTCCATTGTTTTGGTAAATTATTTTGACCCATTTGACTCTATGACTTTGGTACTTCTACTGTGTACCATTAAAGAATAGATTTTAGTGTATTTATTTTTCTTTTATTGCTATAGATATGTATATTTAACTAAACTGTATTCTGAAGTGGGCTTCTAAAATAGTTGATGAAAATCGAACAGCTTCTGATCTGGGGCTGAATTATTTATTTTAGATATTGGAGTAATTTTATGTAATAAATGTGATTATTTAGTTTTGGATAATCATTTGTAGATTATCTATATCTAATATAGATCTTCATTCTCTTTTGGTTCTGGCTTCTAGCTATTTTTCTGCCCGCTATTATCTGAATCTCTGAAAGAGGTTGGTGGAAAGAGACAGACATTAAAATTTAAAACTTTTTATTTATTTAATTTTTTTTTTTTTAAAGAGACAGAGTCTAGCTATTTAGCCCAGACCAGACTTGAATTCCTGGCTCAAACGATTCTCACCTCAGCCTTCTGAGTAGTTAGGATTATAGACACATACTCCTGCACCCAGCAACACTGAAATTTTTATCACTCAGTTTTGTTTGTGTAAATGACAAAGCAAAATGATTATCATTTTTTATGTTAAGGCTGCTTCTGCTAAACTCTTATATAAAACTCTTCTCCTGTACACCTTCAAGTAAATATCAAATACTTACATTGTTGTTTATACCAGCCAAACATAGCTATAGTTGGAAAGACTGATTTTTCCTCGAGAAATACCAACACAAATTAGAGTGGATTTTGGAAGTCATGTGCAGTATACCTGCAGTAACTCTACATCACTCTAAGATAACTGGACTCATAGTTTCATAAGGAAATGTTGAGTTATTTTTGCTAATTTGTTCTAATAAGATAGCTGCCACAAATGTGTGTTGCAATGCTATTTTTCGTAGTCATGAATTAATATATTAGGAATATTTTAATAAGACAAATACATGTTTATCTTTTCTTTTTTAATTGCATTTTAGGTTTTAGGGTACATGTGAAGAACATGTAAGATTGTTGCATAGGTACACACAAGGCAGTGTGATTTGCTGCCTTCCTCTCCATCACCTATATCTGGCATTTCTCCCCATGCTATCTCTCCCCAGCTCCCTGCCCCCTGCTGTCCCTTCCCTATTTCCCCCCCAACAGACCCCAGTGTGTGATGCTCCCCTCCCTGTGTCCATGTGTTCTCATTGTTCAACACCCACCTATGAGTGAGAACATGTGGTGTTTGATTTTCTGTTCTTGTGTCAGTTTGCCGAGAATGATGGTTTCCAGGTTCATCCATGTCCCTAGAAAGCACACGAACTCATCGTTTTTGATGGCTGCATAATATTCCTGGTGTATATGTGCCACGTTTTCCCTGTCCAGTCTATCATCAGTGGGCATTTGGGTTGGTTCCAGGTCTTTGCTGTTGTAAACAGTGCTGCAGTGAACATTCGTGTGCATGTGTCTTTATAATAGAATGATTTATAATCCTTTGGATATATACCCAGTACTGGGATTGCTGGGTCAAATG
Organism: Ateles fusciceps; assembly: GCA_036589455.1. NCBI lineage: Eukaryota > Metazoa > Chordata > Mammalia > Primates > Atelidae > Ateles > Ateles fusciceps. The sequence continues at coordinate 4,930,776 of JAZHEH010001737.1, forward strand.
GAATTTCTGTTTCTAGGTCCTTGAGGAATTGCCACACTGTCTTCCACAATGGTTGAACTAATTTGCACTCCCACCAACAGTGTAAAAGTGTTCCTATTTCTCCACATCCTCTCCAGCATCTGCTGTCTCCAGATTTTTTAATGATCACCATTCTAATTGGCGTGAGATGGTATCTCAAGGTAGTTTTGATTTGCATTTCTCTAATGACCAGTGATGATGAGCATTTTTTCATATGTTTGTTGGCCTCATGTATGTCTTCTTTTGTAAAGTGCCTGTTCTTATCCTTCGCCCGTTTTTGAATGGGCTTGTTTGTTTTTTTCTTGTAAATCTGTTTTAGTTCTTTGTAGATTCTGGATATCAGCCCTTTGTCAGATGGGTAGACTGCAAAAATTTTTTCCCATTCTGTTGGTTGCCAGTTCACTCTAGCAACTGTTTCTTTTGCTGTGCAGAAGCTGTGGAGTTTGATTAGGTCCCATTTGTCTATTTTGGCTTTTGTTGCCAATGCTTTTGGTGTTTCAGTCATGAAGTCCTTGCCTATGCGTATGTCCTGAATGATTTTGCTTAGATTTTCTTCTAGGGTTTTTATGGTGTTAGGTCTTATGTTTAAGTCTTTAATCCATCTGGAGTTAATTTTAGTGTAAGGTGTCAGGAAAGGGTCCAGTTTCTGCGTTCTGCACATGGCTAGCCAGTTTTCCCAACACCATTTATTAAACAGGGAATCCTTTCCCCATTGCTTGTTTTTGTCAGGTTTGTCAAAGATCAGATGGTTGCAGATGTGTGGTGTTGCCTCCGAGGCCTCTGTTCTGTTCCATTGGTCTATATCTCTGTTTTGGTACCAGTACCATGCTGTTTTGATTACTGTAGCCTTGTAGTATAGTTTGAAGTCCGGTAGTGTGGTGCCTCCAGCTTTGTTCTTTTTGCTTAGAATTGACTTGGCTATGCAGGCACTCTTTTGGTTCCATATTAAGTTTAAGGTGGTTTTTTTCCAGTTCTGTAAAGAAGGTCATTGGTAGCTTGATGGGGATAGCGTTGAATCTGTAAATTACTTTGGGCAGTATGGCCAATTTCATGATATTGATTCTTCCTAACCATGAGCATGGAATGTTTCTCCATGTGTTTGTGTCCTCTCTTATTTCCTTGAGCAGTGGTTTGTAGTTCTCCTTGAAGAGATCCTTTACGTTCCTTGTTAGCTGTATTCCTAGGTATTTTATTGTCTTTGTAGCAATTGTGAATGGCAGTGTGTTCTTGATTTACCTCTCTTTAAGTCCATTATTGGTCTATAGGAATGCTTGTGATTTTTGCACATTGATTTTGTATCCTGAGACTTTGCTGAAGTTGCTTATCAGTTTCAGGAGATTTTGGGCTGAGACGATGGGGTCTTATAAATATACAATCATGTCGTTTGCGAATAGAGACAATTTGACTTCCTCCTTTCCTAAATGAATACCCTTTATTTCTTTTTCTTGCCTGATTGCTCTGGCCAGAACATCCAATATTATATTGAATAGGAGTGGTGAGAGAGGGTATCCTTGTCTAGTGCCAGATTTCAAAAGGAATGCTTCCAGTTTTTGCCCATTCAGTATGATATTGGCTGTGGGTTTGTCATAAATAGCTTTTATTATTTTGAGATATGTTCCGTCAATACCTATTTTATTGAGGGTTTTTAGCATAAAGGTCTGCTGCATTTTGTCAAAGGCCTTCTCTGCATCTATTGAGATAATCATGTGGGTTTTGTCTTTGGTTCTGTTTATGTGATGAATTACGTTTATAGACTTGCGTATGTTGAACCAGCCTTGCATCCCCCGGGATGAAGCCTACTTGATCATGGTGGATAAGCTTTTTAATGTGCTGTTGCAATTGGTTTGCCAGTATTTTATTGAAGATTTTTACATCTATGTTCATCATGGATATTGACCTGAAGTTTTCTTTTCTTGCTGAGTCTCTGCCGGGTTTCGGTATCAGGATGATGTTGGACTCATAAAATGATTTGGGAAGGATTCCCTCTTTTGGATTGTTTGGAATAGTTTCAGAAGGAATGGTACCAGCTCCTCTTTGTATGTCTGGTAGAATTCGGCTGTGAACCCATCTGGATCTGGGCTTTTTTTGGGTGGTAGGTTCTTAATTGCTGCCTCAACTTCAGACCTTGTTATTGGTCTATTCAGGATTTCGACTTCTTCCTGGTTTAGGCTTGGGAGGATGCAAGTGTCCAGGAATTTATCTGTTTCTTCCAGGTTTACTAGTTTATGTGCGTAGAGTTGTTTGTAATAATCTCTGATGGTAGTTTGTATTTCTGTGGAATCTGTGGTGATACCCCCTTTATCGTTTTTTATTGCATCTATTTGATTATTCTTTTCTTTTTATTAATCTGACTGGTGGTCTGTCTATTTTGTTGATCTTTTCGAAAAACCAGCTCCTGGATTTATTGATTTTTTGAAGGGTTTTTTGTATCTCTGTCTCCTTTAGTTCTGCTTTGATCTTAGTTATTTTTTGTCTTCTGCTAGGTTTTGAGTTTTTTTGATCTTGCTCCTCTAGCTCTTTCAATTTTGATGATAGGGTGTCGATTTTAGATCTCTCCTTCCTCTCATGTGGGCATTTATTGCTGTATATTTTCCTCTAGACACTGTTTTAAATGTGTCCCAGAGATTCTGGTATATTGTGTCTTCGTTCTCGTTGGTTTCAAAGAACATCTTCATTTCTACCTTCATTTCATTGTGTATCCAGTCAACATTCAAAAGCCAGTTGTTCAGTTTCCATGAAGCTGTGCGGTTCTGAGTTTGTGAATTCTGAGTTCTAACTTGATTGCACTGTGGTCTGAGAGACTGTTTGTTATGATTTCCGTTCTTTTGCGTTTGCTGAGGAGTGATTTACTTCCAATTATGTGGTCAATTTTAGAGTAGGTGTGATGTGGTGCTGAGAAGAATGTATATTCTGTGGATTTGGGGTGGAAAGTTCTGTAAATGTCTATTACGTTTGCTTGGTCCAGGTCTGAGTTCAAGTCCTGGATATCCTTGTTAATATTCTGTTTCATTGATCTGTCTAATATTGACAATGGGGTGTTAAAGTCTCCCACTATTATTGTGTGGGAGTCCAAGTCTCTTTGTAAGACATTAAGAACTTGCCTTATGTATCTGGGTGCTCCTGTATTGGGTGCGTATATATTTAGGATCGTTAGCTCTTCTTGTTGCATTGATCCTTTTACCATTATGTAATGTCCTTCTTTGTCTCTTTTGATCTTTGTTGGTTTAAAGTCTATTTTATCAGAGACGAGAATTGCAACTGCTGCTTTTTTTTGCTCTCCATTTGCTTGGTAAATCTTCCTCCATCCCTTTATTTTGAGCTTTTGTGTATGCTTGCATGCGAGATGGGTTTCCTGGATACAGCACACCAATGGGTTTTGGCTTTTTATCCAATTTGCGAGTCTGTGTCTTTTGATTGGGGCATTTAGCCCATTTACCTTTAGGGTTAATATTGTTATATGTGAATTTGATCCTGCCATTTTGATGCTAGCTGGCTGTTTTGCCCATTAGTTGATGCAGTTTCTTCATTGTGTTGATGGTCTTTACTGTTTGGTACATTTTTGGAGTGGCTGGTACTGGTTGTTCCTTTCTATGTTTAGTGCCTCTTTCAGGAGCTCTTGTAAAGCGGGCCTGGTAGTGGTGAAATCTCTGAGTACTTGCTTGTTTGCAACGGATTTTATTTTTCCTTTACTTATGAAGCTTAGTTTGACTGGATATGGAATTCTGGGGTGAAAGTTCTTTTCTTTAAGGATGTTGAATATTGGCCCCCACTCTCTTCTGGCTTGTAGGGTTTCTGCTGAGAGATCTGCTGTGAGTCTGATGGGCTTCCCTGTGTGGGTAACCCGACCTTTCTGTCTGTCTGCCCTTAGCATTTTCTCCTTCATTTCAACCCTAGTGAATCTGACTATTATGTGCCTTGGGGTTGCTATTCTTGAGGAATATCTTTGTGTGTTTATGTATTTCCTGGACTTGAATATTGGCCTGCCTCGCTAGGTTGGGGAAGTTTTCCTGGATAATATCCTGAGGAGTATTTTCCAGCTTGGATTCATTCTCTCTGTCACATTCAGGTACACCTATCAAATGTAGATTAGGTCTTTTCACATAGTTCCATATTCCTTGAGACTTTGTTCATTCCTTTTTACCCTTTTTTCTCTAATCTTGCCTTATCGTTTTATTTCACTGAGTTGATCTTCGACCTCTGATATCCTTTCTTCTGCTTGGTCAGTTCGGCTGTTGATACTTGTGTATGCTTCGCAAAGTTCTTGTGTTGTGTTTTTCAGCTCCATCAATTCACTTACATTCGTCTCTAAGTTGTTTATTCTCGTAAGCATTTTGTCAAATCTTTTTTCAAGGTTCTTAGTTTCTTTGCATTGGGTTAGAAGATGTTCTTTTAGCTCACTGAAGTTTCTTATTACCCACCTTCTGAAGCCTGATTCTGTCAATTCATCACACTCATTCTCTATCCAGCCTTGTTCCCTTGCTAGTGAGGAGCTGTGATCCCTGGTAGGAGAAGATGCGTTCTGGTTTCGGGTGTTTTCCTCCTTTTTGCGCTGGTTTCTTCCCATCTTTGTGGATTTATCCACCTGTCATATTTGTAGTTGTTGACTTTCAGATTAGGTCTCTGAGTGGACGTCCAGTTTGTTGATCATGAAGTTATTTCTTTCTGTTTCTTAGTTTTCCTTGTAACAGTCTGGCCCCTCTGCTGTAGGACTGTTGCAGTCCACTCCAGGCCCTGCTTGCCTGGGGATCACCTGCAGTGGCTGCAGAACAGTAAGGGTTGCTGCCAGTTTCTTCTTCTGCTATCTTTGTCCCAGAAGGAAACCCTGCCAGATGTCAGTCTGAGGTCTCCTTTATGAGGTGACTCTTTGGATATACGGGGGTCAGGGAGCTGCTTAAGGAGACAGTCTGTCCTTTATAGGAGCTCAAGTTCTGAGCTGTGAGCTCCGTTGTTCATTCAGAGCTGCTGGGGCAGGGTACGTTTACATCTGCTGCATCACAACTCATGAACCCCACCTTTTTTTTTCCCAGGTGCTCTGTCCCAGGGACTTAGGGCTTTATTTATGAGTCTCTGTTGTGCTGCTGCCTTTTTTCAGGGCTGCCCTATCCAGTGAGGAGGCAGCCTAGTCACTATCTGCCTGCAGAGGCTTTCCTGAGCTGCTGTGGGCCCCGCCCAGCTGCTGTGTGAACTTCCCTGCAGTCCTGTTTATAGGGGTGTAGTTAGAACTGCCTCAGCAATGGCAGCCCACCTCTGTAATGGCAGGCTGCCTCGGCAATGGCGGGCTGCCTCAGCAGTGGCAAACTACCTCCATGATGGTGGACTGCCTCAGTAATGGCAGACGCCCCCTCCCCCACAGAGCTGGACCATCCCGGATTCAGCTGTGCTTGCTGTGAAATTCTCAATCCAGAGCCTTTCAGATTGCTGTTTTTTTGTGGGGGTGGGACCAGCTGAGCCTGATCACCTGGCTCCCTGCCTCAGAGCCCTTTTTTTTTAGTTGAACAGTCGACTCTGTCTCCCAGCTGTTCCAGTTGCCTGTTCAAAAGGCCCCAGGATCTGTGTGATTTCCCGTGTGGCGACCCACTGCGCCAGCTGAAACAGCCACGCTGAGATTCCTGGCGCTTTTTTGCCCCAGGAATCTCCTGGGCTGGCTCCCTGTTTCAGTCCCCTTTTTAATCAGATGAATGGGCGACTCTGTCTCCCCCAGAGTTCCAATCGCCAGCTAAAACGGCACCCAGACCCGTGTATTTTGTGTGGAGAACCGCCACGCCAGGCGCCAGCCAAAAACAGCCACGCTGGCTAAAACAGCCATGCTGGCGACCCGTGGGGCTCCTCCACTTGGGAATCGCCTGGCCTGGCTCCCTGTTTCAGTCCCCTTTTTAATCAGTTGAATGGGTGACTCTGTCTGCCAGGAGCTCAAATCGCCTGCTAAAACGGTGCCCGGATCCATGTATTTTGTATGGAGAACCGCCACGCCGGAGCGCTGGCAAAACAGCTGGGCCGGTGAAAACAACAGCCCTGGCGACCCGTGGGGCTCCTCCGCCTGGGAATCTCCTGGTGTATGGGCAATAAAAATCCGTCTGGAAATGCAGCGTCCACTCACCCTCCGCACTTTCGCTGGGAGCTGCAATCCTGAACTGCTCCTAATCGGCCATCTTGGATCCCTCCACATGTTTATTCTTTATCTTAAAATTAAATTTTAAATGAAGCCAATATGAGGAAAATATTGAGTTTTAAAACTAATTTCGTTTTCCTTTTTTCTATGTATTTGTTAATAGAAAACAAAAATGAACTTTTATTCTTTTTTCAAACTTATTTTTATTTAGAAAAAATTAATGCGAATAAAAAAAGCATTATCTTAATCTGTGGAATAAGCTTTTAGTGGTAAACACAAATGTATTAAACATATTGTTTCAAACATTAGATACATTTAGAGGTTAAGTTACCAAATCCTTGATAATGTCCTATTATTAGCATAATAAATTTAAAAGACTACACAGAATCCTCTTTTACCAAAAGCACTTTAAGAAAAATCTAGTTTTTTATAGAATCAGTGAAATAAGATTAAATGGTGTTTTGATTTTTAAAAATTAATTGATTGCTTTTAATCCATTTATTTGCTTTTGCTTTTTATTCTTGGCCATAACGGTTAAGACGCTGACAAGTCATTTATGGTAGAAGCTTATGAGAGCAGGGTCTCTTCTCTGGGCCAAGGATAACTACCATCTGAATTCGGGCCCCTGGCTTTGTGGATTTTGAGAGAATTTTTGTTTCCAGACATTTCAGAAAATCCCTGCCCATTCATTAGCTTCAAAATATCTAGTATTCAACAAAGGTTAGAAGGCATGCAAGGAAACAAAAAAATATGGCCCATATACAGGAAAAATAACAATTAGTAGTATCTGTCCTTAGGGGGCCAGACATTGGACCTATTAAACAAAGAAGAAAATGTAGATAAATCGAACTTCACTAAAATTAAAAACTTTTGTTCATTAAAGAATGCTATAAAGAAAATGAAAAGATAAACCAGAGGTTTGGAGAAAATCATCTGCAACTCATATATCTGATAGGGGTCTAGTATCCCGAATGTAAAGCACTCTTACGACTTAATAAAAAGACAAGTTAACCCAACCCCAAATCCTACAACTCAATAGCAAGAAAACGTATAAGCCAAATATCAAAGGACCTGAAAAGACTTTTCTTCAAGGACAACATAAAAATAGCCAACAGGTATATGAAAGCTTCTCAGCATCATAAAATAATCAAGCAAGTAAAAGCTGCTATATCACCTCACATCTAACAGCTATTAGGATAGATGTTACAAGTTGAATATCACTTATCCAAAATGCTTAAGGGACCAGGATTGTTTCATATTTTGGATTTTTGTGGATTTTGGAATATTTGTATTATACTTTTGAGTTGAGCATTCAAAATCTGAAATGCAAAATGCTCCAGTGAGCATTTCCTTTTAGTGTTATGTTGGCATTCAAAAATTTTTGGATTTTGGAGCATTTTGAGTTTGGGGTTTTTAGATTTGGGTTGCTCAACCTATATCAAAAAGACAAAAGATAACAAGTGTTGGCAAGGGTGTTAAGAAAAGGAAACCCATGTACAATTTTGGTGGCAACTTAGAATGGAGCAGCCATTATGAAAACCAGTATAGATACTCCTAAGGAAATTAAAAATAGAATTACCATATGACCCAGCAATCCCTTTTCTGGGTATATACTCAAAAGAGGTGACATCAGCTCATAAAACTATCTGCACTCCCATGTTGATTGCAGCATTATTCACAATAGCTGAGATGTGGGAAACAACCTAGGGGTTTGTTAGTGAACAAAAAGGTAAAGAAGCTGTAGCATATATGTACAATGGAATATTACTCAGCCGTCGAAAGGGAGGAGATCCTGCCATTTGCCACAACATAGGTGAGCCTGGAAAACATTTTGCTAAGTGAAATAAGTCAGACACAGAAAGAAGAATATTACAGAATCTCATTTACATGAGGCATCTTTAAAAACAAAGTGAAATATACAGAGATAAAGAGTAAAACATTGCTGTAGTGGGAAAAAATGGGTAGCTATGGGAGACGATGGATATATTCATTTGTTTCATAATAATAACCATTTTACTACATATCCGTATCTCATGACATCATGTTGTATATCTTAAATATACACAGTAAAATTTAGTTTTTTAAAAACAGGCAAAGGACCTGACTAGACATGTCTCCAAATATGATATACAAATGGCCAGTGGTGCAAGAAAAGATGCTTGGTGTCATTAGCGATTAGGGAAATATAAATCAAAACCATATTGAGATACCATTTCACACCCTCTAGGATGACTATAATTTTTTTAAAGGCAAGAAATTGTTTGGCAAGGTTGTGGAAAACTGGAACCCCTGTATATTACTGGTGGGAATTTTAGATGATGTAGTTACTGTGGAAAACTGGTTTTGACAGTTCCTCAAAAAGTTAAGAGTTACTGTATGGCCCAACAGTTCCACTCCTAGTTAGATGCTCAAGAGAATTAAAAACATGCCCACATAAATGTTCACAGGAACATTATTGATAATATTCAAAAAATGAAAACAACGTAAATATCCATCAACTGGTGAATGGATAAAAAAAAATATGGCCTGTCCAAACAATGGAATATTACTCAATTTTTAAAAAGACAGTGAAAATCCTAAAATCTCTATCCTTCCTTTACACATGAGAAAGATTTTGGTTGCCATTGAAATGAAAAACTGAAATGAAAACTTGTTTCAAAGAGCCTGATGTGTCTGAGGACTCCAGTTTGAGAAACATTTTTAATGGAAAAGCTAGTTCAGATCTTTATCATGTTTTTCCTGTGTGATGCCCTTTATACAAATTCACTTGGGGAGGTTTAGCTTTTAGAGTGTCCTCTCGTGTACACACACACACACACACACACACACACACACACACACACACACTCACTCTTTGTGCTCATTGACTGCTAAGCGTTTTAAAGTATATTATTAGAAATGTTTATTAACTAATTGGTGAGGTTTTTTTAATTATGCAATTCTCAGCTAAATCCAAGAAATGTATGACAGATTTCTTATGTAGAAATTTTAAAATTAGCTGAATTATAAGGCACTGTTCTATTTCTTTAGCCTTCACCTATTTAGTTTAGTCTGGTACATTTGAACAGAGATAGATAGAGTTTCTAGTTCCTAAAACTACTCTCTAGAGATTGCATAAGATTGGGTATAATTTAGCAACTCTTTTTAAATCAACAAGGTACTTTTACTTAGAAACCTTACCTCTTTTTAAAGGGCAATATGCAAATTGGTTTCCTGAAACCAACTTTTCTTTTCTTAATGGTCCTTATTTAAGTATCCTAACTGCCAAATATAGAGCCATTCCACATAAATACAACTGTAATAGTTTTTCCTCATCAGAAGTTTTACGTTGCTCTGTGTATTGTGTTTTGTAAACAGAAAGCAGTTAATTCCAGAATCACACTATGAGCAAATTGTGGGTGACTGTCTCATAGCTCTTCAGCTCTTGGCCCTTATTTCAGTAGGCCAGCCTGTCTGGCTGCTGTTGAGTTGTTTGTTGTTTTCTCTCCCCCAGCCCCAGAATCTCAGATGTAGCAGTTGTAAATCTCCAGCCAATAGTCCAAGGGTAGCACAGTATGGGAATATTGCTTTAGATCCAGATTTATTTATTACTGAAAATTATTCAGTCTATGAGATTATATTATTCAGATCATATAACTGCAGCATGGCTTGGGTCTGCCGCACTGTGAAATATCACAGGGTTTGTTTTTTTTTTTTTTACAAACTAATAGATCTTTACTTTTTCAAAATTAGAAGAAACATTTCCTAATTTCTAGGCCAAGAAGGCAGTTTGCTGTTTTTTTCCTATTGAAAGTAAGACAATAAGGATTTCAAGAAAGTTCGTGTTTCTCAATTATAAGAAATAATTTCAAAGATTTGAAAAATATTTTGGGAAATATTTAACCATAAAAACTTAAGTATCTTTGTTTTAGAAATCTTAACTGTCATATTAGTAAGATAGGTTAATTTTTTTTAAATTCATCACCTATTTATTTAGCTTCTCTATCTTTTAGGTATTTTGTTAAATATTAAATATACAATAAAAAGATCTATAACTGGTTTTGAGTTCACAATCCCAAAAGGGAGACAAAAGAATTATATCTTATAGCATATTATAATAAAAAACATATGCCCAGGATTATTTTGAGAACAAGTAGAATTTCAGATGGATAAATTTTTAGATGGATGTAACCTGATTTCATCAGAGGCAGAAAAGATGTCCAGCTAAGAAAACAAAAAGTGGCACCTGAACATGAAGTAAGTGTTAGCTAACTCTTTTCTTTTGAATTTGGGCAAATCCTAAAGTCTTATCTTTCAACTTCCTTGTTCAGCATTTCCTTCTCTCTTTTGTTTCCACTTTTGTAGAAAAGTTTAGAATTGATGCTTCATTATTATAAATTTATTGTATTATTTCATTTTTATATTACTGAAATTAAATGACTTCTTCTATGATATTTAGTTAATCTTATTTATGCTCTGTGAATCTCCACAGGAAAAGAAGGTATATATTTTGTTCCAGTAATACAGTGAACCAATTATTTTTATTTTGTGTTTGAGTTTTAGAGTGAATGGTAGCAAAACCATTGTTGGTCTCTTGACTTTCTTGTTGCAAGTCTGGTGTGTTTGCCTTGCATTGGAGTTGTTCACCTTAAATTGTAAATTTTGCAAAGGCTAACTAGGTTTCTATATTTTCCTTATTGTGTGTTCCTTCCTCTCCAGTCACCCCCATAGAAGGTTTAATAAATTGTTTTTAAAGACATTAATGTGTAATGTAGTTCATCTCATTTATTATTAATAGAAATCTGAGATTTAAAAGTGTGTCATATTTTATACATGTTCAATTTGAGGTGACAGTGGGATATCCAAATGGAAATTTCCAATTAACAAGTGGACATTCAGATACCACATTACTGAGATGAGAAAGATTATATTTATCCTTCATAGGAGATCTTAGAATAAAAGTCAAATCCTGTCATCCTTCTGTTGTTAATCCTCCAGTGACTGCCTCAGTCACTGGGACTTAAAGTCCTTACAATGACTTTTAAGGCCTTACATGGTATAGCCTCCCATTATCTCTCTGACCTCATTGCCTACTCCCCCCATTCCCCCACTTCTAGCCATGCTCACCTTTTTCATGTTTCTCAAAAAGCAGTTATGCTCCTGCCTTAAGGCCCTTCTACCTCCCCCCTGCCAGAAGCACACTTCCTCCATATATCATTCTCTTGGCTCTCTTCCTTACCTCATTCTTACCTCTGCTCATATCTCTCACTTTTTCAGTGAGTCCTTTCCTAACTATCATACTTGCTTTCCTTCCACTTCCACATAATTAAGCCTCTATTTTTGCCTTATTTTTCTCCATAGCTCTTAGCACCTTCTAATATACTATAAAATTTCATTTTTCATTTTATGTATTGTCATCTCCCCTCACAATAGAATGAAACTTTATTAGGACAGTGATTTTGTAAATTTTACTCATGGCTGTATCCCTAGTGCCTAGAACAAAGGTTGGCATATGGTAAGAGCTCAGTAAACATTTGTGGCTAATTTAAATTGGTCTGCTCCCACACTGAGATCAATTTAAAGTTTTTTGGCTAATATTTACCTTTTTGTCTAATATTTACCTTTGCTGAGAACATGAGATATTACCAAGGTTTTTATTTTTAGTTTTTTCTTGAGGTTGAAGCTAAAGTGAACATATAATCTATATGCTTATATATATATACAAATGATTGTAGATTACATTGTAATACATAATACATGGCATATATAATTTATGAACACTTGATTGGACAGTCATTTATTAACTCATTCACCAGATTCTGTAATAGACTCACACAATAAGTGAGAACTGATACAAACTTTATATATTATGTTTAGGAGGTTGGATATTATCCTATGGGTAATGAGGATTTAATAGACACACACTTGGTAACCTACTCTTGTGGATCTACAGAGGATAAACGTAAGGAGAAGACTGGAAACAGGGAGAAGCTATTTGGGAAGCTATTTTAGTAGTCCAGTAAGAGTTAAATGAAAACCTGAATTGAAATATTGGTAAAGGAGAATATGAAAAAGGGATGGATTTTGGAAATACTTGAGAAGTAAAAAGTGACAAACCTTGGTGTTTGCTTGCATGTAAGATATGAGAGAAGAGGCTAGAATGACTGCAGTGTACCAACTGAGACAAGAAATACATGAGTAGAAAATAGGTTAAGAGAGAGACTTTGCCCAAAGTCAGACAGGTAGTGTTTAATCCAGGACTCGAACAAGGTTTTTCTGGCCCCAAAGCCCTGGGGTTTTTTTGTTTGTTTGTTTTTGCTTTCATTACTATTTTAATTGATATATAATTGAACATATTTATGGGGTACAGTGTGATATTTTGATACATGTGTACAATATGTAATGATCATATCAGAGTAATTAGCATGTCCATCACCTCAATCATTTTTTATTTCTTCATGTTGGGAACATTCAAAACCTACTCTTTTAGCTATTTGAAAATAAATTATTGTTAATTATATTTACCTACAATGCTATAGAACACTAGAACTGATTCCTCATATTTAGCTGTACTTTTGGATCTGTTAAACAACCTCTGGCTATCCTCCCCCTCCCTGCATCCTTCCCAGCCTCTAGTAACCACTATTCTGCTGTCTACTTCTATGAGATTAACTTCTTGAGTTTACATGTGAGTGAGAGTATGCAGTAAATTTGTTCCTCTATGCCTGGCTTATTTCACTTAGCATAATGCCCTCCAAGTTTGTCCATGTTTCCGTGAATTACAAGATTTCATTCTTTTTTGTGGCTGTATGGTATTCCACTGTGTATATATACCACATTTTCTTTATCCATATATCTGTTGATGGACACTTAGGTTGATTTCATATCTTGGCTTATTGGGAATACTGCCATGTAAATATTGGAGTGCACATATCTCTCCAACATACTGATTTCATTTCCTTTGGATATGTACATATTTTTAGGATTGCCGTATCAGATATATAGCAGTTCTATTTTTAGTTTTTTGAAGAACCTCCATGCTGTTTTCCAAATGGCTACGCTAATTTACATTCCTACTAAAATTGCATAAGATTTCCCTTTTCTCCTCATTTCTTCCCAGCATGCCAGCCCATCCTTTTAACTACCATGTTGCAGTAGGCAAATCTAGTTGATTCCTTATCAGGGAAATGAGACCTTGAAAATGACATTTAAGCAGGGATGCTTTTGCTGCTGTTTATAGGACAGATTAGAAGTGAGAATGACAGGAATTGAGAAGCAAGATTAAAGGATCTTGCATTAATCTAGAATTAGGTATTTGGTTCCAAACAAGGATTATAACTGTATCTGGGAATGAAGAAGGAGGAGAAAATCTTGTCAAGGAAAAATCAGCAGGATTTGGATTCCAGTTGGAAATGAGTAAAAGAGAAAGAAGAATAAAAAATGGTAAGATTATAATCGTAGAAGCTGGAATTTTTCATAAATAGCACTTCTAATATGGAGAAATTGAAAATGTGCCATTTTTGTTTGCATGAAATAGTAAGTTTTTGATTACAATTTTAGGGATTATTTGTGCAACAAAAAGATATGACAGTCATTGGTCTTCAGAAAAGGGCTAGAAGCAGAGTCAGTTTTAGAGAAAAGGATTTACTTAGACATACGAATTAAAGCCAGGTGAGAGATTCTCAACATTCTTTATATTAAAGTTTCTCAGTATGGCTGCTAACATACAGTGCTGTAGTTTAATAATTAAGAATGTTAGGAAAAGCTAAAGTTTCACCCATTTAACAAGAATTGTCTTTCCTTTTATGAGGATAGATGTAGTAAAAGAGAACGGTGAAGTATGTTGTTTGGCACTAATAAAATCCAAAAGGTAGTGGTGATTGTAAGACCAAGAATAGGGTTCTGAGTTTCATTAGGGATTATATGGAGAATAATGGTTGATGAGGGACAGATCAGCAGGGATCTTTAAGTGCAGTCACTAACTGGTGCAACATGTAAGAGACTTGGCTGGCATGCTAGGGGGAATGACTTTGTGTTCTCTGGCATCTATACCAAGATCCTAACATAGACTAAACATTTGATCTTTGTTGCCTGACTACATAAACAAAAGGTTAGGAGTATAGAACTCAAAGCTTAAGGTACAATTCAAAATCTAAATCTAGTTTATCACTTTAACTTAATTCTATATGTGTTATTTATCTATCAGTATAAAATCCCGAACCTTATGAGTGAAAGTTATTTTAAATTCTTTTGAAAAGCAGGTTCTAAATAATAAATGCAAAGAATAATTTATCTGACTCCAGTTCAACATTCAGCTTTTACATTTACACATGAAAATGATTTTTTTCTCTTTGGAAAAAAAATCTCAGTATCTGTTTAATTATTCTAACCACATTTTCATCCTATTTGGTTGTAACAATTTCACAAAGGATTATTAATTTTATTTTACAGATATAGAAAAGAAAATATAGAAACACTATCTGATGACCTCTGTACTTTTATATAGATACTAATGTTTTTATGATGGCTGTAATTATCTATTCATTAAAATAGCACAATTTTTAGAAATTTTCTAACATAGGGGAGCTTCCCTACCTTTATTTGGTTGGAGAGGTCATAAGGGGTAGATTTCTTACTGTTGTTCTTCCTGTTTAGGTGTGAAGTTTTTCAACATGAGTGGCCTCGGGGACAGTTCATCCGACCCTGCTAACCCAGACTCACATAAGAGGAAAGGATCGCCATGTGACACACTGGCATCAAGGTAGGAACACTCCTCTTAGTCTATTTTCGGCAGAGCTGCTTTATTACTTTCACTGCCACTTCACAGCTTTTGTTTAATCTACCCCAAGTTTAGTGTCTTTCTTTGAGTACTTCATACTCACCATGTTCTCTTCCTTCCCCCAGGGTCTTTGCACATGCTTCTCCCTCTGTCCAGCCCACTTCCTCTTGATTTCCTTTAGTTAACACCTACTCATCCTTCAGATGTCAGCTTAGTCATTACATCCTTAAAGGGAGCCTTCTCTTCCTTCCATAACTATTATATCAGCTTCCTTCATTCATGTATCTGTCTCAGATGTTTTCATAGCCATGATCCATAATTGCAGATTTTTACTAGTTTGTGTGATTATTTCATGAATTCCGCCTGGCTTCTCCACTAGACTCTGAGCTGCCATTTGGTAAGGGACCTTGTCCATTCTTGCTCATCATTGTATCCTTAGTTCCTAGCACAGTATGTGGCTTATATGTAGTAAGGACACAGTAAAGATTTGTCAAATGAATACATAAATCTATCATACATCTTTCGTTGCTATCATAGAACATTATGGCATTAGTGGAACTAAGAAATACCGAGATTTTAAAAAATGATTATTGTGTAGTTAAATATTTGGTTTATTATAAGGAATATAACCACCTTAAACAGGCTAAAAGAGACCTAATGCTAAGGAGACCCTCACAAAGGCCAGACAGAGAAGAAACCTCAAATGCCATATAGATTTAAATATGCATAGTTATATTCAGTCCTATTAACTTTTGATTAGTATTGCATTAATATGAATATGCCACATTTGAAAAATATATTTTTCTACAAATACATTCTCTAGCTGCTCATTTAACATTCGATTAAAAAAGAGCAGCTAGTTTCCTACCTGAGAGCAACTTCCTACAATGAGTGGAGATTTTACTCCACTTATCTTCCGGAATTTAGAGGAAAGTGTTTCAGACTCCACACTATTGACATTTTGAGTCAGATAATTTTTTGTTATAGGGGAGCTGTCCTGTATTTTGTAGGATGTTTAGCAGTTGCCCTGCTTCTACACACCACATATCAGTAGCATCTTAGTTGTAACAACCAAAAATGTCTCCAGACTTTGCCAAATGTCCCCTGGGGCCAGGGAAAACAAAATCACCTCTAGTTGATAATCACTGATCTAGAGAGTAAAACTACAAAAGACTCGTGTATCCTTGGATTACATGCTTCTTTCTCATGGGAGGGAAGAAGAGAGGATTTTAACAGGAGAATTCCAGGGCTCCAGGCTCGAGAAAGTAAAGTGACCATTTCTCTTACTCAGTTCAGAGAGCTGTTATAGAGAGACAATAATCTGAGTACTCATAATCACAAATAAGTGTCCAGATGCAGGGAGGAATGTTGAGATCAAGATACAATCTAGAAGAGTGCTGTCAAAAATTAATGCTCTTGTTTATATCTGTATATAAAGTCAGTCCTTAAAGGAAAAGTTAAGAATAAATAAATCAAACTATCTTTTACATTTTTTTTTTTTTTTTTTGAGAGACAGTGTCTTGCTCCATCTCCAGGCCGGAGTGCAGTGGCGTGATTGATTTCAGCTTACTGCAACCTCTGCCTTCCGGGTTAAAGCGATTCTCCCATCTCAGCCTCCTGAGTAGCTGGGATATAGGCATGTGCCACCACAGCCAGCTAATTTTTTGTATTTTTAGTAGAGATGGGGTTTCATCATGTTAGGCAGGATGGTCTCGATCTTCTGACCTCGTGATCTGCCCACCTCTGCCTCTTAAAGTGCTGGGATTACAGGTTTGAGCCACTGCACCTGGCCACATTTAATTTTTTATTTGGGGAAATTTTTTAAATATATAAAAGAATATAGACTGAGAAACTATATATATCCAACACAATGTAATTGATACTGTTTTATCATATCACTGTATTTTGTTAATATTTTATCATATTTGCATAATCCTGTTTAAATAAAAGTAATATATTATTTAACAATTGAATTAACAATTGAATTGATTTATTTGTAGTAAATTTCTCGTCTGTTTTTAATAATTATGTATACACACACAGATATCTTTGAGCAATATAGAATATTTATTAAATTTACATAATTTATATAATACTATATATTTTCTATACCATACTTTTTCAACATGGATTTTGAGATTTAAATATGCATAGGTGTATTCAGTCCTGTTATTAACTTTTGATTAGTATTGCATTACACAAATATATCACATTTGAAAAATATATTTTTCTACAAATACATTCCCTAGAGATAAACAGCCTGTTATAAATTTTCAGTGTCACAGCCAGCCCTGCAGCAAACATCCTCACACGTATCTCCTATTTTTATACATAAAAGTTTCTTTGGCTAGGCACAGTGGTTCACTCCTGTAATCCCAGCACTTTGGGAGGCCGAGGCTGGTGGATCACCTTAGGTCAGGAGTTTGAGACCCGCCTGGCCAACATGGTAAAAACCCGTCTCTATTTAAAAAAAAAAAAAAAAAAAGCCAGATGTCATGGTAGGCGCCTATAATCCCAGCTATTCAGGATGCTGAGGCAGGAGAATTACTTGAACCCTGGAAGTCGAGGTTGCAATGAGCCAAGATTGCACCACTGCACTCTGGCCTGGCCAACGAGCAAAACTCTGTCTCAAAAAAAACACAAAGTTTCTTTAATATCTATGTAAATTTTTATGTTCACTAGGTAAGTACCACATTGTTTTTCAAATAACAGGCATTGAGAATTCCTCTTTTCCCACATTCTTACTAATACTGTTCTCTTCTCATTTTAACACTTTGCCAATCTAATGGGTGTGGGGTTATAGTTTTAAGGGCATTTCCATGATAATTAGATAAATTGATCATCTTTTTTTGGTCTTTTACTCATTTATCTTTCTCCTTTGTGAATTTCTTCGTTGTATCTTTTGTCTATGTTCCTGCTGGGTTGTTTGTTCTTTTCTTTTTAATTTCTAAGACTTATTTAAAATTTTCTAGTTACTAACCTTTTCTTGCTTATAATTGATACAAATAACTTCTTCCAACCTGTTGGTTAACATTGTTTATGATGTCTCTTGACATACAAAGCCTTAGGTTTTCATGTGTCGAGCTTTTTAGGGTCTTGCTTAATAATTTTTCTTCTACTCTAAGGCTTTAAATACATTTTTTGTATATTTTCTTCTAATACACATTTAGGGTTTTGATTAATCTGTAATTTATTTTTGTGCATGGTGTAATGTAGGGACCTAATTTATTTATTGTGTTTCCAGTTATCAGTAATGACATTACCCTTGACTGGTTTTGCTGTTACCTTTATTATAAATCAAGTTCCTGTATATGTAGAGATCTGATTCTGAGCTTTCTTATGATACTTGCCTTGGTATGTGATGGAACAAGTCATTCTCTTTGTTATTCTTCAAATTCATCCATTGTGCTGAGTCTTCTTATGTGTTTTTATTGGTTTATCTGTAGATGCTCTTTGATGTTTTTGTGTACATAACATCATTACAAATATAAAAGTTTCACATCTTTTTCTCTTCTTTAGATATCTTAAAGATAATAATCTTCATACTTGCTTTAAATATATTTGAAAGTACCATCTCCTTGAGGTTTATAACTGAAATATGGGCTTCAGCTTTAACAAAATGATGTATTTGACATGGTAAACTGAAAATTTATAATTTTGAAACTGAGTTTATGTATGATACCACCCTGTAATGTTTCTGTCCTCACAAACATATGTGAATTCATTAATCATAAAGAGCATCTGTTAGACATCAGGGTATTGCCAGTATTGTACACAGATCCTTGGATAGGAGAGTTTCTCAGCAACTGTTTGGTGGGATGAGATACCCTCATATCGCCTTCCTGCTACCTCTTCTCCATTCATTAATTTTTCTAGGAGAAGGAGGATTAAAGTGTTAATCTCAAAATTATAGGTAGCTGTGTTTATACTTGTTTAACATTTTCAGTTCAACTCAAGTACATATTAAGTGCCTACTCTTCAGCCAGCACCATTTGCTTGATGTTTTACGGATACAAGAGAGGGTGGGCGCAGTGGCTCATACCTGTAATCCCAGCACTTTAGGAGGCTGAGGCAGGTGGATCACAAGGTCAGGAGTTGAGATCAGCCTGGCCAACATGGTAAAACCCCATCTCTACTAAAAAAATACAAAAATTAACCGAGCGTGGTGGTGCGCACCTATAATCACAGCTATATGGGAGGCTGAGGCAGGAAAATTGCTTGAACCGGGAGGTGGAGGTTGCAGTGAGCCAATATTGCGCCACTGCACTCCAGCCTGGGTGGCAGAGTGAGACTCCATTTCTGTCATTAGGGAGCTTACAAATCTGGTCATGCCACTCATTCTTCTTAAGCCTTTCTGGGCTCCTCATTTCCCTGAAAATAAATAATCATAATAAAAATGGTAATAATAGATAACATTTACTGAGCTAAAAGTATATGCCAGGAACTCTGCCAAGCATTTTACATGTATCCTCTTTTTTAATACAAAACCCTGGGAAGTAATGTCATTATCCCAGTTTTACAGATAAGGAAATTGAACCTTAGAAAAGTTAACTTGCCACTAAGTGACTTGTCCAGGGTTGTATGGCTAGTAAATGACAGGAAGCTTGGGCCTGTGCCTTTTTGTTATTGTTATTAAGAAACAGGATCTCATTGTATTGCCCAGGCTAGAGTAGAGCAGCACAATCATAGCTCACTACAACTTCCAACTCCTGGGCTCAAGCAGTCCTCCCACCTCAGCCTCCTGAGTAGCTGGGACTACAGGCTCACACCATCATTCCTGAATAATTTTTTTTTTTTGTTTTTTTGTTTTTTAGAGACAGGGTCTTGTTGTGTTACCCAGGCTGGTCTTGAACTCCCAGCCTCAAGCTATCCTCCTGCCTCTGTCTCCCAAAGTTCTGGGATTACAGGTGTGAGCTGCTGTACCCAGCTGAACCTGTGCTTTTAAGCAGTATACCATACTTTTTATCATGGCATGCAAGATCCCTTGTGATCTGATCTTGACCACATCACTTGCCCTTTTGTCTCTTATCATCTGTAGTTTAGCTATACTGAACCACTTGTAGACTCTTTATCTTGGTATTTTCACTCTTACTTTATACCTTTGAAAAAGTTGTTTTTCTTTCTTTTCAGAAAACCAGACTCTCCCTACCACTAAGTTCATGCATCTCGTTTTCTAGGTCTAGATGTATACTTTTGTAGTGTTCTAGTCTTGTCGCATAGTATTATAGTGGCGTGTTTTCTTTGTTTTCCAAATAATTGGGAGCTACATCTTATTTATTTATTTATAATGATTTTTATTGCTGCTTATAAAACAAAGAGGTACTTGTGACCAATTTTTCCTATTATATTAGTTTGATAATAACAAAGTTTCAAAGTCATGCTTCACTGTCTTTATATGTGTCACAAAACAAATTGCCTGATGACTTGGCTAAATAAACTAGGGCTAATGACTGGAAAGCAAAAATGAATCATAGTCATTCAATACATTTGGTATACTTTTTTTAAAAAAGTGCTACCTGTACTGTATGCACTGTTATTCCTTGTTCTCATTGTTTTTCTTTAAAATAAATTATTTGATTTTGTTTATTGCATTTATGGGAACTTATAAATAGATTTTTTAAATATTTCTTGTAGGACACAGCTGTACACAGAATACATTGTTCACTGTACCTTCATTTCTAATTATTATTAGCCTTCTTATTTTGCTTTTGAATGGATACTTTTTTGATGAGGATCAACTAATGGTTTAATCATTATAAGAAATAAGAGTTTATCAGTTTTCTGATTATAACTTATTTGAATTCTAGTATTGTCTTCCCTGCTTAATTTATAACCGTTATTTGTAAATTTAGATTTTTCTATTTCAAGAAGTTATTTATAATATAAAGTAGTTCCAAATCCAACTAGTGTATTTATTATGTTTACTTTTAATATCTAGTAATTGTTATTTGAAAATATTCAAGGTATATATATGATTGGAGAAATACATCTGTTATAGCAGTCAATTTACTTTATATATTTTAGTCAGAATTGTTTTCTAAACTTTGGTATTTTGTAGTATCTGCTTTTTAGATGTAAAATTATGTCACTTTCTAAATCTGGTTTTATATTTTCAATAAAAATAAAGATCTTACTAAATGTGTAAGCATTAGATACTTGATCAGAGAAGGAAATATGGTGATACAAATGTACACTAACTGGATTTTCTTTGTGTAACAGCACTGAAAAGAGGCGCAGGGAGCAAGAAAATAAATATTTAGAAGAACTAGCTGAGTTACTGTCTGCCAACATTAGTGACATTGACAGCTTGAGTGTAAAACCAGACAAATGCAAGATTTTGAAGAAAACAGTAGACCAGATACAGCTAATGAAGAGAATGGAACAAGGTAAAAAAAAAAAAAAAAAAAAAAAAAAAACCATGGCTGTGCGCTTTGTTATTAAGACATTTATAATACATGATTTTACTTTTTTATTAAGAAATTACACTGGACATTATAATTTTATATAGAAGTGTCTTTAAGATCCTTTTTATTTTAGAGTGAACCTGAGAATCTTCTTGTTAAACAAAATGTCTTAATAAGTTAACTTAAAACCTGGTTGTTTTAGGAGATTATGGGACTCAGTATCATAGGGGATTGAGCCAGAAGACACAAGTTGTGGAGTTTGGCCTGAGGCCCTGGCATAGATTTCTTTAGGACAGTAAGAGTTCTTTTTTTTTTTTTTTGAGACAGAATCTTACTCTGTCGCCCACGTTGGAGTCCAGTGGCACCATCTCGGCTCACTGCAACCTCCACCTCCCAGGTTCAAGTGAGTCTCCTGCCTCAGCCTCCTTAGTAGCTGGGATTACAGGCGCCCACCACCATGGCCGGCTAATTTTTGTATTTTTAGTAGAGACGGGGTTTCACCATCTTGGCAAGGCTGGTCTTGAACTCTTGACCTTGTGATCCACCCACCTCAGCCTCCCAAAGCGCTGGGATTACAGACATGAGCCACCATGCCTGGCCAATAAGAGTTCTTTAGGATAGTAAGTCTATGAAGGGAAAAATCTCTCCACTTCTTTGAGGAAGTTTATCTCTACCTGGGCTCCTCTCTAAAAAAAACTGATTTTTTTTTTTTTTTTTGAGACAGAGTTTCACTCTGTCACCCAGGCTAGAGTGCAGTGGTGTGCAATCTCAGCTCACTGCAACCTCTGCCTCCTGGGTTCAAGCAATTCTCCTGCCTCAGCCTCCCGAGTAGCTGGGGTTACAGGTATGCACCATCATGCCCAGCTAATTTTTGTGTTTTTAGTAAAGACGGGGTTTCACCATGTTGGCCAGGCTGGTGTATTTTTAAGGTTCATATTTATACCACCTATGTTTGCTGGGAACCCCATACCATCAAACTTTTTGGTTGCCTACCATAAACAAAGGCAAAGCACTTTGAAGAAACAATCCCACAAGCTGGCCCCATGGAAGTGCCACAGAAAAAGTACTTCTGAGGGTGATTTTACACTGCAAAGTTACTTAACATATGAAGAAATAATCTAGAGTAACAGCACAGATAACAGAATGACTGACCCAGAGAACTTCAGATTATTAGCATTAAAGTTTAATTTTAAAATCTTAGAAGCTGGAAAACAGTGTAGTGACAACTGATTTAGCCCACAGGAGAAACTGTACTGTAAAAGTGCAGAGGGGGAGCACCAGCAAGAGGCTCTATGCCCCCCTTCCTTGCTTGGTCTCAAAATACTAACAGCCTAGCTTGTACTCCCTAAATTGGGGGTGGCAGGATTCATCTGGGTATACTGAGCAGTCGGAGGGCAAAGTCATGTGGGGATGGTCCTCAGATGAAAAAATTAGCTCCTTATCTTGCCTCCACTCCTCACATAACTTCCAGCCAACTCTTTAATGTGAACAGAAAGCCAGGTATTGGAGGAAAGTCTGTAATATAAAAGAGAGCAAACCAATCAAACAAACAAACAGAAAAAAGGGAACTCAGTAAGGCAGGGAGCTGAAGAAAACTTAAAAAGATACCAGTCCTTCAGAGACATAAGGGATGGTATTTCATTATAAAATGAGAATAATTGCTACAAAACGAAACATTCAAAACCAGAAATAGCTTTTGGAACTTAAAAACAGGATAGCTGGAAAAAATTTTACCTCTTTACCTTGTTTCTATTCTGCCTCCTCACACTCTCTGCACACACCAGTTGCAGGCACACTCTGCCCCTGATATTTACACTTTGCTGTTCCCCTTTGTCTGGAATATCTCTCTAGATATACACGTGCTTTATTCACCCCTTTCATGTCCTTGCTCAGATATGTCTTTTGAGTGAAGTTGTTCCTAACTAACCTATTTGAAATATTTTAAAAACCAGGAAACAAAATCTGTACATTTTTACACCTTCCTTATTTTCCCTACAGCATTTTTTACATCTGACATATTACATATTTTCTATATTATTTGCCTGCCCCCACTAGAGTTCCACGAGGGCAAGGATTTTTGTTTGTTCACGACTATGTCCTCAGTACCTAAAACAGCACTTGGCTACATAGTAGGCTTTCAATACATACTTACTGAATGAAGGGATGAGATCTGAAGAAATATCTTAGAAAATAAGCAATGGAAAATGAGAGAAAAAATAAGACACTTACAGGATTAGTTCAGGAAGTCTAACATATGATTAATCCCAGAAAAAGAGAATAAAACAAATAGAAGGGAAAAAATTATAAGAGAAATAATGCCAAAATAATGTTCTCAGAACTAGAAGAATATTGGTTTCCAGATTGAAAGCCCTCATGTAGTGCCCAGT
Organism: Ateles fusciceps; assembly: GCA_036589455.1. Classification (NCBI taxonomy): domain Eukaryota; kingdom Metazoa; phylum Chordata; class Mammalia; order Primates; family Atelidae; genus Ateles; species Ateles fusciceps. The sequence goes on from JAZHEH010001737.1 coordinate 4,954,452, forward strand.
GCAGTTGTTGAAAAAGAAAGATAAAGAAACTCATACTAATGCACAATTTAGTGACATTTCAGAACACCAGGGAGAAAACAAGAGAAGAAAAAGCAGGTCTCACACACATTAGATTGCTTTCAGAATAGGTTCACATTTCTCAATAACAACATTGAAAACTAAGATTGTAGGCCTGGAATTCTGTGTTCATCCAGTTGAAGTTATGAGTGCCAGATAGACATGTTCAGACATTCAAAGTCTCAAAAGTATTACCTCCTATTATACCTGTTTCAGAAATGTCTATCTTATCAAAGATAGTAAAGCTAGAAAGACGCACAGGGTCTTAACTCAGGGAAACTTATAGAATCTTTCTTAATCTTAAGACAGGGAAAAGGAGCCCCAGAATTACAGTTGTGCAGCAGCCTAGAAAACAGCCAGTCACAGGTGGAGCAGGTGGATAGAGGACTCTAGGGAATATTTCCATGGGGCGGGGGGTGAGTGGGGGAAAGGAACACATAAGAGTATCTGCCAGTTGACTGAATCGAGGTGAATTTTTCAGCTGTGGAGGGGAGTTTAGGATTGAATTAAACTACACAAAATCTGAAACAATATAAGAAATGTAAATTATAACACACACCTTGGCTCCCTTATAATGTATGTGGCCATGGTAACATAGGTGTTAAATATTGGTTACTCAAAAAAATTGTTAAGACTATACCAAAAGTATGAGAGGAAGGGTAATTTGTGTAGCAAGTTGGTGTTAAGTATGTTAAATTCTTACCTTTCATGATAGCATGATAGATTCTAGATTATGTCTAACATGGACAAAATCAGGTTATAGCAAATTCACGTTACTAAGAAGTATGAAACATATTAATTAGGATATAGGCTAGGCAAGTAGAACAACGCACCCAAAATACAGTGGTTTTAAACAGATAGTCTAGAAAAGGGTCAGGGATTGACTCCGTCCATCCTTTTTGCTCTGCCATTCCTAGGGTATTGCCATTATCTATGTAGTTAGACATGACTCCCTTGTCCATGTCCCAGCTGACAAGAAGAAGAAAGAAACAAACAAGAAGGCGTGGTTCTTTCCCTTTACGGATAAGACCCAGAAATTGCATGTCACTTCTGTTCACATTCCCTTAGGCCAGAAACTAGTCACATAGCCATTCCTACCTTAGGTTTTCCCTAAAATGTTAAATGTTTTGCACTTCACACAAAAATTGTTTAATCTACTTGAACTTGATAGTTTCTGTTTGTTAGAACTTGCTTAAAAACAAAAGCCTTCCTTACCTTCATGTAATAAAACACATGAAATGATGAAGGAAATGTATCTTAAAATGAGAAACTCCTGCACCATAGTAATAATAAGATAACCTAATTAAAAAATAAAGACCCTGAATAGACATTTCTCCAAAGAAAATGTACAAATGGCCAACAAGCACATGAAAAAGATGCCCTGTATCATTAGCCATTAGGGAAATGCAAACTAAAATCATAGTGAGATACCATTTCACACTCACTAAGATGGCTATAATCAAAAAGACAGATAAGGCTGGGTACTATGGCTCATGCCTGTAATCCCAGCATTTTGGGAGGCCAAGGTGAGAAGATTGCTTGAGCCCAGGAGTTTGAGACCAGCCTAGGCAACATAGTGAGGACCCTGTCTCTACAAAAAAATAAAAAATTAGTCAGGCACAGTGGTGCATGCCTATAGTTCCAACTGTTCAGGAGGCTGAGGTGGGAGGATTGCTTCAGCCCAGGAGTCTGAGGTTGCAGTGAACTATGATTGCATCACTGTACTCCATTCTGGGCAACAAAGCGAGGAGTGTCTTAGGGGAAAAAAACAAAATGTAATAACAAGTGTAGGTGAGAAATTGAAAGACTCACATACTTCTGATGGGAATGGAAAATGAAGGAGCCACGTTGGAAAACAGTCCAACAGTTTCTCAATTAGAGGAGAGTTTAGGGTTGAACATAGAGCTAACTATCATATCCAGTAATTCCACTTCTAGGTGTATCCCCGAGAGAAATGAAAACATGTCCATACAAAACTTTGTACATGAATGTTCACAACCTTATCACAAATGGCTAAAAAGTGGAAACTACCCATATGTCCATCAGCTGATGAATAGATATATAAAAGGTCATATCCTCCTATAATGGACTATTATTAGGGAATAAAAAGGAATAAAGTACTGATCAACATTTCAACATGACTGAACCCTGAGAACATTATGCTAAGCCAAAGAAGAAGCCCAGTCATATGTGACCACATATTGCATGATTCCATTTATAGGAAATGTCCAAAAAAGGCAAATTCATTGAGATAAAAAATAAGTTGGTCATTGCCTCAGGCTAGGGGTATTGGAAAAATGGGGAGTAACTGGTAATGAGAATGGAGTTTTTTGGTGGGTGATGAAAATATTCTAAAATTGATTCTGATGGTAGTTGCATAACTGTGAATATACTAAAAATCTTTGAATTGTGTGCTTTAAATAAGTTAATTGTATGTCATATAAATTATAGCTCACGAAAGCCATTATTATAAATATTAAGTGAGATAATATTTTACACCATAGATTTGCAAAACTTAAAAACTGTGATACTGTTTTTCAGCAAGGATGCAGAAAAGCAAAACCAATGTTAAAACTCTTTGGAGAGCAGTTTGTCTTATATTAATACTTAGTAATATAAATTATGCAGACATTACCATCCTACAATTTCACTTCTAGTATTTACCCTGAAGAAACTGTGACACATCTACAAAAGAGGAAATACCGAAAATAGTTTATTATAGCACTGTAGTTATCAAAAGACCTACCAGTAGGGGAGTAGAAATCAACTGTGGATTACTTATGTAATACTCTAACAGCAGTTAAAATGAATGAATCAAATGTACATGTATCAATGTGGTTAAATCTCAAACATGATATTAAGTGAAAAAAGTAAGTTGAAAATGTCTGTACAGTTGTCCCTTAGTATCTGTGGGGGGGGGGTAGGTTCCATGACCTCCCACTGATACTAAAATCTGAGTATGCTCAGATCTTTGATACGAAATGGTGTAGTATCCGGAGGCAGTGGTGCATGCCTATAATCTCAGCTACTTGGAAGGCTGAGGCTAGAGGATTGCTTGAGCTTAGGAGTTTGGGGCTAGCCTGGGCAACATAGCAAGATCCCTCTCTCTTAAAAGAAAACAAAACAAAATAAAAAATAAAATAAAATGGCATCATATTTGCATATAATTGACACACATCCTCCCATGTACTTTTTTTTTTTTTTTTGAGACAGGATCTCACTCTGTCGCCCAGGCTGGAGTGCAGTCATGTGACCTTGGCTCACTGCAACCTCCGCCTCCTAGGTCCAAGTGATTATCATGCCTCAGCCTCCTGAGTAGCTGAGATTACAGACGTGCTACCACGCCTGGCTCATTTTTGTATTTTTAGTAGAGACAGGATTTCACCATGTTGGCCAGGCTGGTCTCGAACTCCTGACCTCAAATGATCTGCCCGCCTTGGCCTCCCAAAGTGGTGGGATTACAGACATGAGCCACCTCACCCGGCCCATGTACTTTAAATAATCTCTATCTATTATAATACCTCCTACAATGTAAATAGTTGTTGTACTGTATTGTTTAGGGAATAATGATGAAAGAAATATATGTGTTCCGTACAGACACAATTTTTTTTCAAATATTTTTGATCTGTGATCAGTAGAATCCATGGATGTGAAACCTATTAATTTGGAGGGCTAATGGTATACATAACTATACATTTATATAAACTTTAAAACACAAAACAATCATATATTGTTTATGAAATCATACATATGTAGTAAAAGTATAAAAACATGCTTAGAATGATTATGACAACCTCAGAATAATGGTTATTTCTGAAAAAGAGAGGAGGGGAGGGCAGGGCTTTCGCTGTATTTGCAACGTGTGTTTATTTAAAAAGAAAAGAGCTGAAGCAAATGACGTTAACATCTTTGAAAACTGAGTGGTGGCTATATTAATATGTGCTGTTATTTTCTGTATGTTTTGGAATACTTGAAATCCTCCTTTTTTTGAGACATGATCTCGTTCTGGACACCGAGTCTAGAGTGCAGTGGCACAATTATAGCCCACTGCTGCCTCAAACTCCTGGACTCAAGCAGTCCTCCTACCTTAGGCTCCTCAGTAGCTAGGATTACAGGCATGTACCACCATGCTTAGCTAATTTTTAAAATTTTTTGTAGAGATAAGGGTCTTGCTATGCTGCCCAGGCTGTTCTCAAACTCCTGGCCTCAAACAGTGCTCCCACCTCTGCCTCCCAGAGTGCTGAGATTATAGGCTTGGGCCACTGCACCCAACCCTGATGAAATACTTCCTGTTTTAAAGTAAAAATATGAATTTCTATGCTCAATAATACCATATTTGGCTTTTAGTTAACTAGTCTGACAGATAAGAAACTTTTATTATTTAAGTATAATGCTGCTTTAAGATGATGGGATATGTAATATCACCTCACAAAATAACTCTACTTAGCAGTTGCAGTTTTATCAATTAGAGCATCATGGCATGAATGTGAAATGTTAGTGAGTTCATGCAGGCTCTCAAAAGGAAAAATTATCTTTTCATTCTCTCTTCAGTGCTACTTGATCAAATCAGAAAAAGAAATAGAAAAATTAAGAAAATAATTATTCTTTTACAACTTATCCATTTCTTAAAACTTTTGTCCTGGACTTTTTAAAAAGGCTACATATTTATAGCATTTTTCTCATTGTTGAAACACTGGATGTAGTATTCAAATCTTCATGCTACTATGTATTAGTTATATAATTTTCAGACACATTACTTAACCTTTGTGATGTTCCATTTTATAATCCATAAAATGAGTATAATTAAGATTAGTGTGAAAGTGCCTAGATACTGACTAAATGTCATTTGAATTTGAAATTTGATGAATCTATGTCTTCATAAACTTACCTTTATCGAAATGAGCCCTTTTCAGATATGTGATATTTTAAGTTTCTTTATTACAGAGAAATCAACAACTGATGACGACGTACAGAAATCAGACATCTCGTCAAGTAGTCAAGGAGTGATAGAAAAGGAATCCTTGGGACCTCTTCTTTTGGAGGTAGGTGCCTTCATTAACTCAGAAAGTGATAAAATCTTTGTTGTAGTCAATTCGGTTTTTTGTTTTTTTTTGAGACAGGATCTCACTCTTTCACCCAGGCTGGAGTGCAGTGGTGTGATCTCGGGTCACTGCAACCTCTGCCTCCCAGGATGCCTTGGATATAAGGCATTTTAATTTTTTTAAATGCCTTATATCCCATTAATTATAAAACAAAGTAAAGAGCTTTTTATGATTATTTTATCATGAAAACTATTTGACAGTTGTTACTGTTTCAGAATCAGAAGTGAATAATGAACATCAGAAATTTTCATGAAGGCATTCTAAGCAGTGAGATGGAAAACTGAAGCTTATTGTATGGCTTTGCCTTTTATTTCTGCAGTGGTTAGGCCTAGTTGGGAAAATAAAATACTAGAATTACTTAGCTAGCTAGTGTTATCTATATGTATATCATAGAATTTTACTTTTGAGTGAAGGATCCCTCATCTTATTGCAGTACATGATTTTCTGCAAAGTTTTCTGAATAAAAATGTTTAAATTGGTTATATAAATATTCTAAGAGAATTACTATTTTAACTGTCAAACTTTGTAATGTGAAGAACTTTTAAATTTGAATGGCTTTGTAATTACTGTGTAATTTTCACCTCTGCATTTTCTATCTAATCTTTACTCCTTGCATTCTCAATACAGATGTCTTATTTTCAAGCATCCTCATTACTTTAAGTGCTTTCTCTCCTATGTGAATGTTTAAAGACATATATATGTATATATACACTCACCCCTCACAGTGTACAATTTCTATCTCTAGGTCTAATTGTGTATATTTATTTATGTAAGGATATATAAAACAAAAATTATCCTTTCCTTATCTTTCCTCAGGGCTCTCCTCTCTGGTGAAATATTCTTTACTCAGACTTGCATAGGTCTCTTTAGTTTCTAACTCCTTTATATATTTTGTGGTATTACCCTACCTTGTCCTGTCTTTGTATTAACCATAATTCCCTCTACCTACTGCTAATGTAAGAATAGTCTCAAAATTCAGTTCTTGCTTTTACAGCCCCAGAAATATCATGTATTCTCATTGCTTCACTTTTTACCTCTATAGAGATGATACTCAAATATGTATTTTTTGCTTTTACCTCTTCTCATACTTCATTCCGGTAATAAATAAATACTACTAATAACTAATAAATGCTAAATATTTTCAAGCCTCTTGTTAGCAACTTCTCCCTCTGAATCTATATTTTTTATTTCCCTACCACATTATGCAGCCACTTTATTGCTTCAGACTTTTGGTTTTAATGACTTATTAGGGGAACAAGCACATAATTTTGTAGAATTATAACATAAAAGACATTGGCCATTGAAATTAGGATGGAAGCTACTCTCTGAGCAAGTACATGCACATATCACTGGTGAGGGGAGCTAGTATGTGTGATGGATGTGGATTTCTTATTGTCGTTACATTCTTTTCACAACCTATCAAGTTGATTATATGACATATGACTACATCTTGGAAAACAGTGTTGTAACAAGTATAGTAAAAATGTTAATGGTAGAATCTAGGCGGTGGATATACAGGTGTTCACTAAGAAATTCTTTAAACTTTGCTGTATTTTGAAAATTTTTAATATAAATTGCTGGAGAAAAATAAATAGGTATCTTATGCTAGTTTCCCATTTCCATCTTTATCTCTGCCCCTGCTTACCACTGCCAACATCCTATTACTTGGTGATATGTTTGGCTGTGTGAACATTGATGTGAAAATCCTCAATAAAATGCTGGCAAACTGAATCCAAGAGCAAATATGAATTTATTGGAATGTTATTTGGATATCGCAGAACAATGCTTGGAAACAGAATGAAATCAAGGTATCTTAAGGAGGCTAGAAAGCAAAAGCTTTGTTAATGGTCTCTTAGAAAGAGCCATCTGGGCAGTGCCCTGCTGCTAGAATGAATATACTTTTGCTATGTTTAGCTTTTTGTAATTCTTCTCAAGATTCACATTTAAGGAGGAAGTCTCCCAATGGCCTGATTAAGAATCCCATAAGATTTTATGTAGTGGAGATGAAAATTTCCCAGAGGAAATCAGAATCTTCTTTACTAGGGGAAAAGATGATTGTAGTTAAAAACAAATAAACAGGCTGGGCGAGGTGGCTTATGCCTGTAATCCCAGCACTTTGGGAGGCCGAGGCAGGTGGATCACTTGAGGTCAAGAGTTCAAGATCAGCCTGGCCAACATGGCAAAACCCCATCTCTACTAAAAATATAAAAATTAGCCGTGTGTGGTGGTGAGCACCTGTAATCCCAGAATCTGGATGGCAATTCAGAATCTGGATGGCAAAAAGATCACTGAAATTTAGAATGTTGAAACTCAATCTAAGGAATCCAATAAAATGATAGAAGAGATTAAAGATAAAAAATCCATTTTAAGAAAGAACCAAACTGATCTGATAGAGCTGAAAAACTCACTACAAGAAAAATTTCATAATATAATTGGTAATATTAATGGCAGAATCAACCAAGCTGAGGAACGAATCTCAGAGCTCGAAGACCAGTTCTTCAGTCAACTTAGACAGAAATAAAGAAAAAAGAATAAAAAAGAATGAATAAAACCTCCGAGAAATATGGGATTATGTAAAGAGACTCAACCTACAGCTGATTGGTATCCCTGACAAACAGAGAGAGTTGTTTGTTTGTTTTTTTTGTTTGTTTTGTTTTTTTAATTTGCTTGAGAGAATTCTTTATCTGCCCCATACATGCCCCTCACAGCCTGGTCCAGGCAGCAGCTGCCCCTACCTCTGTGTAGGCTGCATAGAGGTGGACTTTGCAAGGTTTATGTGGATGGGCACAGACTCCATCCCCCGCCAGGTCCTGAGAGTGACTGAGGGAAAGGGGTGGATTTCAGTGGGCTTTCTTGCCGTGTTGAGTGCTCTTGGAGAAAGGCTGCGGGCCCAGCCAGAGCTACAGCAGGATGACAGCATGGCACACATGCAAGGCTGCAGAGCTGCAGGATGTGGAGGGGTATGTGTTCCAGGAGAGCTCAATGAGCCCCCAGCACCAACAACCTGAGCAGGTGTGTGAGCCAACATGCAGGCATGGTGCACAGGAGGCAGGTCAGTGTGTGGCAATACCAGATGTAGAACTGGTAGTGGAGGAAGCGGCTGAAGCAGATGCCAATGAAGTTGGAGGTGAAGAGGGCAGAAACGATCTGGTTGGGTGTAAGGGGCTGGGTGGAACCTTCCTTTGGAGGGATCCCTCAGCAGCAACAAGGTACTTTCCCCTGTCCTGTGCCACCTACAGAGAGCAAACAGCAGGAGCAGGGTGAGGTGGGCAGCCAACAGTCAGTTTTCACACTGCTATGAAGAATACCTGATACTGGGCCGAGCGTGGTGGCTCACGCCTGTAATCCCAGCACTTTGGCAAGCCACAGTGGGTGGATCACTTGCGGTCAGGAGTTTGAGACCAACCTGGCCAACATGGTGAAACCCTCTCTCTACTAAAAATAAAAAAATTAGCCTGGCATGGTAGCACATGACTGTAATCCCAGCTACTCCGGAGACTGAGGTAGGAGAATCACTTGAACCTGGGAGACGGAGGTTGCAGTGAGCCAAGATCGCACCACTGCACTCCAGCCTGGGTGACAGAGCAAGACCCTGTCTCAAAAAAAAAAACCAACCTGAGACTGGGTAATTTATAAAGCAAAGAGGGGTGTTTTTGTTTGTTTTGTTTTGTTTTGTTTTTTGAGACAGAGTCTTGTTTGTTATGTCACCCAGGCTGGAATGCAGTGGTACAATCCTGGTTTACTGCAACCTCCCCGTCCTGGGTTTAAGCAATTCCCGTGCCTCACCCTCCTGAATACCTGGAACTACAGGCATGTACCACCATGCCCAGCTAATTTTTGTATTTTTAGTAGAAATGGTGTTTCACCATGTTGGCCAGTCTGGTCTCGAACTTCTGGCCTCACGTGATCCACCTGCATTGACTTCCCAAAGTGCTGGGTTTACAGGCATGAGCCACTGTGCCTGGCTAGAAAGAGGTTTAATTGACTTATAGTTCCACATGACTATGGAGGCCTTCGGAAATTTACAATTACAGCAGAAGGCAAAGGAGAAGCAAGTACTTTCTTCACCAAGCAGCAAGAGAGAGAAAGTGAGAGAGCGAGGATGTGCCACCCTTTTTTTTTCTTCACCTTTTAAGTTCCAGGGTACGTGTGCAGGATTTGCAGGTTTGTTACATAGCTAAATGTGCACCATGGTAGTTTGCTGCACAGATCAAACCATCATCTAGGTGTTAAGCCCAGCATCCATTAGCTATTCTTCCTCATACTCTCCCTCCTACCACCCTTGCCCCCGACAAGCCTCAATGTGTGTTGCCCACACATATATCCATATGTTCTCATTGTTCGGCTCCCACTTGTAAGTGAGAACATGCAGCATTTGGTTTGATGTTCCTGCATTAATTTGCTGAGGATAACAGCTTTCAGCTCCATCCATGTCCCTGCCAAGGACCATGATCTTATTTCTTTTTATGGCTACATAGTATTCCATGGTGTATATGTACCACATTTTCTTTATCCAGTCTATCATAGATGGGCATTTAGGTTGATTCCAGGTCTTTGCTATTGTGAATAGTGTTGTGATGAACGTACATGTGCACGTATCTTTATAATAAATGATTTATATTCCTTTGGATATGTACTCAGTAATGAGATTGCTGGGTCAAATAGTATTTCTGCCTCCAGATCTTTGAGTAATCGCTACATTGCCTACCATGATGGTTGAACTAATTTACACTCCCACCAACAGTGTAAAGGCATTCCTGTTTCTGCACAGCCTCACCAGCATCTATTGTTTTTTGATTTTTTAATAATCACCATTCTGACTGTTGTGAAATGGTATCTCATTGTGGTTTTCATTGTCATCTCTCTAATGATCAGTGATGTTGAGCTTCTTTTCATATGTTTGTTGGCCGCATGAATGTCTTCTTTTGAGAAGTGTCTGTTTATGTCCTTTGCCCCCTTTTTAATGTGGTGGTTTGGTTTTTTCTTGTAAATTTGTTTAAGTTCCTTGTAGACGCTGGATATTAGACCTTTGTCAGATAGATAGATTGTAAAAATTTTCTCCCATTCTGTAGGTTGTTCACTCTGATGAGAGTTTCTTTTGCTGTGCAGAAGCTCTTTAGTTTAATTAGATCTCATGTTAATTTTTGCTTTTGTTGCAGTTGCTTATGGTGTTTTCATCATGAAATATTTGCTTGTGCCTATGTACTAAATGGTATTGCCTAGGTATTCTTCTAGGGCTTTTATAGTTTTGGGTTATGTCTTTTATTCCCAGAACTTCGTCCAGTCACAGTCACTTGGATAGTTTCATTTAAAGCCAAGGCCCTGGTGAGAAGCCTTGGCTAGTATGAATACTTCCGTGAGACACAAGGTGGTCTTCTTCAAAGGATGACATCCTGGGCAGTGTTTGGAAAAGCTCTTAGATTGATTACTGAATGCATAGGCATTTGTTGTCTTCTCTGTATGCAGTACAACATAAAACCAAGTGTCAGGACTTGGAGGAATAGGAAGATTCCTTCCCAGGAGCACACTTTGAAGTTAATTAGATAAATAACATATGAGGGAAACTTGTAGAACAAGAACAAGTAATAACAGATTATATTAACCAGATACACTTTTAGAAAATAGAGATGCTTCTAATATTCATAGGAATAGTGTCAAAAATTATTCCCTGAAATGTTACCAGTCTCTTGAGAGTGAAATTCTGGCCGATTTTCTGCTATCGACCTCATTTTTATATTTTAATATTTTATAACTATATCTTTATAATAAAAATAAGCAAATTAAATTGTATTTACACTGATGCAGAGAACATTTTTAAAGACATTTCAGATCTATCTTTGAAAAATAAATCTGTTTTTGAATTATTTCTATTTGTATATAAACTTCAAGGCAAGTAAATATACATTGATCACCTATTACCAGACTTACAGTTAATCTGAGAGGTTTTATAAACCCAATTTAGATATGAGGGTGCTTTCCTATGCTCATCTAAACCCAAAATATTTTAATAAAGAGTTTGTCTAGTGTTGAGATTTTAAAGATTATTACATCCCTGTCTCCTTTACATTATGGACTAAGTAAGTCACAGCAATTAAGTAGAACAAAAATAGCTTCATTCCTTTTTGTTCTTGCTAAAGAAAATATTAGCAGTATTTTAAATGAGAACAATGGATTGTGCTTCACTCTTGTTTTAAATCTTGGTTATATACTTTGTGATGGAGTGATAATGGAGATTTATTTCTAAATTTAATTTATTTTAATATTTGGTTTTAATTATCCATTCGTCTGTTGGCAGACACTTAGCTCGATTCTCATATCTTGGCTATTGTGAATAATGCTGCAGTGAACATGGGAGTGCAGACATCTCTCTGACATACTGATTTCATTTCCTTTGGGTATATACCCACTACTGGGATTACTGGATCATATGGTAGTTCTGTTTTTAATTTTTTTAGGAAACTCCCTACTGTTTTCCATAATAGATGTTCTCTTCATATCCTCACCTACACTTAATAGATATGAAGTGATATCTCATCACGGTTTTAATTTGCATCAGCCTAAGTGTCCAAAAATGGATGAGTGGATAAAGAAAATGCAATATATACACAGAGCAGAATACTATTCACCCTTTAAAAAGAAAGGAAATCCTGTCATCTGCAACAACATGTATGAACCTAGAAGACGTTTTGCTAATTAAAAGCCAGACTCAGAAAGACAGATACCACATTATCTCACTTAAATGTGGGATCTAAAGAGTCAAACTCATAGAAGGAGAGAATAGAATGGTGGTTACCAGGGCCTGCACGAAGGGTGGGGGGAATTGAAGGGATGTTGGTCAAAAGATAAAAACCTTTCAATTAGGCAGGAAGAGTAAGTTCAAGAACTCTATTATACAGTATAGTGACTATAGTGAATAACAATTATTTTATACTTGAAATTGCAAAGAGAGTACCTTTTAAGTGTTTTCACCACAAAAAATGATAAGTGCATGAGGTAATGCTTATGTTCATTAGCTTGATTTGGCCATCTACAATGTATACATATTTCAAAACATGTACACCATAAATATATATTAATTTTTCTCAATTAAAAAATAATCATTTTAGCTGAAAAAGGCACCTCATAAAAATAAGGTAGAAGCAAATGGAAAAGTATGTCATTGGATATGTTTGCTAAATTATGATAGTCATCTTTAAATCCTACCCACCAACTGCGCAAAGGTTTTTATTGACATTCCATTTTCCTTGATCTTAGGGGGAAAAAAAGATTCTTTCAAACATCAGAAGATGTTGCATTTTCACATTAAAAAAAAAAAATAGGGCCAGGTGCAATGGCTTATGCCTGTAATCCCAGCACTTTGGGAGACCGAGGCGGGTGGATAGCCTGAGGTCAGGAGTTCAAGACCAACCTGGCCAACATGAGCGAAACCCCATCTCTACTAAAAATACAAAGATCAGCTGGGCATGGTGGTGCATGCCTGTAATCCCAGCTACTTAGGAGGCAGAGGCAGGAGAATCACTTGAATCCAGGAGGCAGAGGTTGCAGTGAGCCAACATGGCGCCACTGCACTATCTCAAATAAAAGAAAAAAAAATAGGACCAAAGCCCACTGAGACTCTAATTGGAAGATTTTTCAACAGATAAAATGCTTTAAGTTTTTAAACTGATGAGATAAGATAAATTGTCCAAGCTATTCACGTCATTTTCAGGAAAAAAATTGTAATCATGTCATTTTCAGGAATAAAATTGTAACAGTGGTAACATTTCCAAACATCCATTTTCACATGCTGTCTCTATAGCATTAGTGTCTTTTTAAAAAGTAGTTTACTTTTTATTCATTCTTAAAATTTCATCATAATCCCGAAGGAAAAAATTGTGTTTATTTTTTAGAGAATATCTGCTAGACAGCAAATTTGGTCCCTGGCCTTTTTTTTAAAAGAAAAATGAGTAGCCCGTCAACATTGTTAGACAGGTCTTTTAAGCAATTTGCCATAGATAACCAGCAGACCGCTGTATGATCCAAAGGATTTTATGATCATTTTACATTTTGTTGCAAAATTCTGTAAATGTTCTATTTTTTTCAGGGTCTTAATTTTATTGCTTATATACATTCTGCAGCAAGTAAGCTGCAACATGTGCAATAAGTGGAAAGATTACAAATAAGTAAGGTGCCACAGTCAACCTGTGCATTCTGGCTCTTCCTCAGGATTCCAGGGTTTGTGTGATATGTGATTGTCTGAACTGAGTCAAGCACCAGAGTGTTACTATGCTTAAGCTTAATTTCTTTATTATGTTTTAGATTACAATGTAAATAGAGGTTCTAACTTTTCCCCTGCACCCTTGTGGATATTATATGCCCCTTAGGATGCATGTGTCTCCTTTTGGAGACCCCTGGCTCATCTCAATGCATAGGAAGCCCCCTGTGATTTGACTCCTGTCCACCTCTGCTGACTCACCTTATACCATATAGTCCAGCAACTCCAAACTGCCAATTTGTTTTCTTTTTGTGCCATGCTCTCTCCACTTCCTAGAATGTTCTTCCCTCAATCCTCTTCCACCTCCACTATGTCTTTTATATGTGAGGGGTCTGTACCTTTCTTTGACCCCCACCCTGATCCCAAATTAGGCATCCTTTTATGTGTTCATAGACTATTTTGTGTATGTCTCTGATCTGCATTTTGTCACTGATATTTTATTTGTTTATGTCTGTCTTTCCTACAGTATCACAGTTTCCTTGAGGACAGAGAGCAGGTCTTGACATATATTTCTGATCTCTTTTTTAATAAAAAATGTATGGTTTTATTTTTTCTTTTATCTTTCAACCTCCAAACCTTTTTTTTCTTTTGGTTTTGCAGGCTTTAGATGGATTTTTCTTTGTTGTGAACTGTGAAGGGAGAATTGTATTTGTGTCAGAGAATGTAACCAGCTACTTAGGTTACAATCAGGAGGAATTAATGAATACCAGCGTCTACAGCATACTGCACGTGGGGGGATCATGCAGAATTTGTGAAGAATCTGCTACCAAAATCACTAGGTAAAGAGAAATGTGTTTTTAAAAAGAATACTAGTTCTCTGTAGCTTCTCCTTATATGATATGTATAATCTATAATATGTGATTATTATATTTATAATATATAGTATTATATATGTTATATATGTATTTTAAATATTTTTTGAATGTAGTTTCAGTCTCAAATATAAATATGAAGGGGAATCTCATCAAATAGCTGATGAAGAGCATTCCTTTTCAGCTTCTTCCCTTATACTGTGTTGTGCCACAGTCATGCCACAGTAGTTGGAGATAATTGTTTTCAATTTTGATTACTTTCAAGAAAGAGACAAATGTGTATCCTTTCCATTACCCTGCTCACAGAGAAAGGAATAGAAAGGAGAAAGGAAGGGAGTGAGAAGGAGGGAAGAAGGAAAAAATATATGTCATATACCTACTAAAATTAATGTTTTTAGACTTAAGTGCTTTAACTGAGGAGTTCCATGTATGGTTGGATGGGCTATTCACTGCTGAGGAGCCTAGCTGAGAGGATGTATGGAGTCTGATTTCCAGTCTGTGTTCTATTTCACTGAACCCTGTGCCTGGGGCAAGGCTGGAACCTTAGGAATTAGGGGACTTTTTACTAATTCTTGTAAAGGCATGGATGGACTAACAGCAACCCTTTGTTAACTTCTTGAATTTTCAGGCTCCTCTAAAGTTTTTAAGTGCTCAAGTTCCGATTACTCCTAGTGATTCCATTGCTGCGTTTACATCTGAGTGGGTGTGTTTTTCAATAGTCAGTGTACGTTTTGTAGATAAATAGGAAATTTTTCATATTACATTTCACATTCCATTCCGTTTCAGATTTTTTTTCTTATAGTTTATTTGTTCAGTGAGCTCTGAAATAAAAGCAATTTATCACAGAGATAAATTTACCACACATCAGGTTTTCAGACAGATACTATGTGATAAAGTATCTTAGTTGTAGAGTTAGAATTCTACCGTACCATTTAGTATGGGAACTGAGACATGTGGTCAGGGAAGTCAAACAATATAAGATTCCCCTGATGTCACTAGAGATAATACTTAAGATTTCTTTCCCTGGCCATGGACTCTAGATTTTCTTGTTCTACTGGTCTACAATTTTTTTTTTTGTTTTTTGAGATGGAGTCTCACCCTGTCACCCAGGTTGGAGTGCAATGGTGAAATCTCAGCTCACTGCAACCTCTGCCTCCTGAGTTCAAATGATTCTCCTGCCTCAGCCTCCCAAGTAGCTGGGATTACAGGCACCTGCCACCATGCCCAGCTAATTTTTGTATTTTTAGTAGAGATGAGGTTTCACCATGTTGGCCAGGCTGGTCTCGAACTCCTGACCTTGTGATCTGCCCACCTCGGCCTCCCAAAGCGCTGGGATTATAGGCGTGAGCCACCACGCCCAGCCCGTTCCACAAGGACTACTAGTGTATGGATTTAACAAGGACTACTGGTGCATGGATTTAACTGAGCTATTGCATTTTATTTTTGTATCAAAAAAAGCTAATTTAATTTTAGTCTCATGTTGGGTTTAGCAGTCTTCCTGGTTGGAAAGAGGCCTAGAGTCACAGAAAACAAGAATGAGCTGTTTTCTGACTCCTGAAGAAGGGACTTATTGTTTGTGGAAGGGCCACATTACCTGTTCTGCCTGGTTCTCGGGATGCTGTAGATCTATAACTATTCAGGTTCCCCTCAAATTACTGCCAGTAGGTAAATTTGCTGCGAGTGTCATCTACTAGCTGATGTGCTGGTGGTGCTGCTCCTGGCTACTTACAAGACAGCGATCCTCAGCTGGCCTGACAATTGATTGTTGCGCCTCTGAGCAACTTTTCACAATAGGGAGGAATATGAAGTTTTTGCTGTAGAGATATTTTTCTCTCATTCCCCCCATAATGGAAGAACATTGAAAAAATACTACTACTTTTTTTTTGTTTTTTGAGACGAAGTCTCGCTCTGTAGCCCAGGCTGGAGTGCAATGGTGCCATCGCAGCTCACTGCAACCTCTGCCTCCCGGGTTCAAGCTATTCTCCTGCCTCAGCCTCCTGAGTAGCTGGGATTACAGACACACACCACCACGCCTGGCTAAATTTTGCATTTTTTTAGTAGAGACAGGGTTTCGCCATGTTGGTCAGGCTGGTCTCAAATGCCTGACCTCATGATCCTCCCGCCTCAGCCTCCCAAAGTGCTGGGATTCAGGCTCGTGCCACCACGCCTGGCTAATTTATTTATTTATTTATTTTGTCGAGATGGGGTTTCACCATGTTGGTCAGGCTGGTCTCAAACTCCTGAAATGTGATCTGCCTGCCTTGACCTCCCAAAGTGCTGGGATTACAGGCGTGAGCCACCACGCCTAGCCAGAAAAAAAAAATAGTACTTTCTTATACAATAGTGTAGAAAAGCAAAGACAGGGCAAGCTCTAGTAATAATAGAATAGATCACCTAATCTTACAGTGTTAGTTGATCATCCATTAGAAACCAATAAGATGGTCCCACCAACAGAATAAAGCTCAACTACACTAACTTAGAAAAGCCAGTAGCTTCTTTCAAGGTATTTCTAAGAAGCATTTAGGAGAAAATAAATTATAGTACCTATATTTAAACCTTTATTATTAGAATAATCAAATTTTTAGAAAATTAAGGAATTAGACCAAGTAGAATCATTTTATATGTGTTCCATTTTCAAACACTGAAAAAAAATCAAGATTCAGACCCTATCAAGGAAGAAATTTGAAGAAAAATTTAGGATCATTATTTATGTATGTACTCACCTTATGTACACATATCACACATACATGATTCAAAACACTTCTTATTTTTGATTTGTTATTTTCAAGGAGAAATTTTGAAGAAAAAAGTTAAAAGTCAAACTTTTAAAATTGCTTTTGAATTTACAGATTTAGAAGATTTCAATGTCTAAAATCTGTACTTTTTAAGCATAACATTTTATTTATAAGAAACAAAATCTGAATGCTGGGAAGCTGGTATGGTGAGAAATTTTGTCCAAAAGAACAAGTATACATGGATATACTTATACTTGCACAGATGGTTATAAAAAGATTATATTGTGAAAGGGTAACATTACAAAGAATGAGATGTTAGTGAACATAGACTTATTTGTGAAATTCTAATAAATTGGAATTTGAAATTTGAAAAAAGAAATTTTTAAAAGCAGGTCTTTTTATAAATTCATATCATTTATATTCAAATGATGGAGACACCATAGTGCTTAAGAGCATAGCCTTTCTGGTATAAACAGAAATGGGCAATGCGTTCTGGCTCTACTACTTAATTAGCAGTGTGACCTTGGACAAGACAAGGCTTGACCCCTCTAGCCTCATCCTTGATAGGCAGGTTAAGGGGTAAGTGTTGCTTAGCATATTTCCTGGCTGGTATTAAATTCTTTCTGTTTTAGCTATTATTATTATTCCTGTTATTGGCTTTATGTAAATGTTTTGGAGCTTTTAATTTCTGAATGATAGATCTACAAGTATTATTAATAACTACTGGCTGGTTTTTATTGTGCTTTTAGCTTAGAAATTGATGTAAAGGAAGGACAATGTTGTCCTTTCACAGTATGCTCCTCAGAACCACATAGAAATTATTCTGTAGAAATTATTGAGGCAAATTTTTTTATAGTTTGCATTCAGTAGGATGGTTCCGTTCTTATTTATTTATTTATTTATTTAGAGACAGAGTTTTGTTCTTTTCATCCAGGCTGGAGTGCAGTGGCACGATCTCAGCTCACTGCAACCTCTGCCTCCCAGGGTTCAAGCGATTCTCCTGCCTCAGCCTCTAATAGCTGGGATTACAGGCACCCACCACCACACCAAGCCAATTTTTGTATTTTTACTAGAGACAGTGTTTCACCATGTTGGCCAGGCTGATCTCGAACTCCTGATCTCAGGTGATCTGCCTGCCTTAGCCTCCCAAAGTGCTGGGATTACAGGCATGAGCCACCACTCCTGACCCTATTCTTTTTTAAATTGTAGCTAAACTGCTCTTCCACCTAAAAAGGGGGCTTTTGTTATTTGTTTTTTAATACTTTGGGTTTGTTTTACCAGGTTATTTTAAACATTATCACTGACATTTATCCTTTCAAAGCGGAATCATATGGTGAGTTAAGAAAGCAATTGTGTAAAGATTAGGCATGCTGCTTTCTAGATAGTCTAAACTGCTCCCTCCCACACACAAAATACTGAATTTTGTCTGAAGCTTTGTACCTCTAGTATAGATCTATTCTCGTTTCCATTCCACAGAGAATACAGGACATTATGTGTGTGATGCTGCTGTATTTTGCATAAATTGTAGTTCATTGCTTACTGTTTAAAAGAAGATTTAGGTTCAAAAAAGTTTTGTCATGATAAACTATTAATAGTTTGATTAACTTAAAAAAAGTCTAATTGATCTTGTGAAATACAGGGTATCCAGAAAGCTCACCTAAAATATTTAGCAGCTTATATTTGAGGGGCCTATAAGTTTCGAATTGATCTTGCTTTTAATTATTGTTGTTTTAAAAAGATATGATAGTTGACATGTAAATTATCACCAAAATGACTTTAGTTTCTTTAGTTGTGGTGATTATTTTTCCACTTTTTTTTTTTTAGCATCTCAAAAAGTGTTTTGTACAATTTACATATAATGACCACCATAATGGGTCATGAAATTAAACTTTAAAGAAGTGCCTTTTTCCTTTTTATCACTGTCTGTTCTTCTCTTGGCTCCTTATGCCTACATGCCTACCTTGATCCCTAACCATTCCTCCACCTCTTTTCCTTTTCTCTACCTTCTTTCCTTTTTCCTGAACTGAGTGGGATTAGGTACTTAGCTCTTCTTCTAGTAACATTCCACAAGTAGCTTTCTTTGTAGATACCTTCAGAAAGTTGAAACTGTCCCTGATAACCAAATAGATCAGGGTAAACCTTATCCAAGCCAAGCCATAAAAAAACGTAAAGCCTTTTTTTAACTTTGATTTTAGATTCAGTGGTACATGTGCAAGGTTTGTTATATAGGTAAACTCATGTTATGGGGGTTTGTTGTACAGATTATTTTTGTCACCCAGTGTGTTAGTCCATTTTCACACTACTATAAAGAACTTCCCTGAGACTGGGTAATTTATAAAGGAAAGAGGTTTAATGGACTCATAGTTCCACATGGCCAGGGAGGCCTCAGAAAACTTACAATCCTGGCAGAAGGGGATGCAGGCACGTTCTTCACAAGGAAGCAGGAGAGACAGAAGAGCAAAGGAAGAACTTCCAGATGCTTATAAAACCATCAGATCTCGTGAGAACTCACTATCACGAGAACAGCATGGGGGAAACTACCCCCATGATCTAGTCACCTCCCTCCCTCAACACATGTGTATTACACGTCTCTCCCCTCAACACATGGGGATTACAATTTGAGATAAGATTTGGGTGTCGACACTCAGCCAAACCGTATCAACCAAGGTACTAAGCCTAGCACCCAATAGTTATTTTTTCTGATCCTTTTACTCCTCCCAGCCTCCACCCTCCACCCTCAAGTAGGCTCCAGTGTCTGTTCCCCTCTTTGTGTCTATGAGTTCCTGTCCTTTAGCTCCCACTTATAACTGAGAACATGCAGTATTTGGTTTTCTGTTCCTGTGTTAGTTTGCTAAGGATAATGGCCTTCAGTTCCATCCATGTTCCTGCAAAGGACATGGTCTCGTTCTTTTTATGGCTGTATAGTATTTCATGGTATATATGTACCACATTTTCTTTATCTAGTCTGCCATTGATGGTCATTTAGGTTGACTCCATGTCTTTGCTATTGTGAATACCATGGCAATGAACATACACTTGTATGTGTCTTTATGGTTGAATGATTTATATTCCCTTGGGTATAAAACCCAGTAATGAGATTGCTGGGTTAAATGGTAGTTCTGTTTAGCTCTTTGAGGAATCACCACACTGCTTTCCACAATGGTTGAACTAACTGACACTCCCACCAACAGTGTATAAGCATTCCCTTTCTCCACAACCTTGCCAGCATCTGTTATCTTTTGATGTTTTAATGATAGCCATTCTGACTGGTGTGAGATGGTATCTCATTGTGGTTTTGATTTGCATTTCTCTAATGATCAGTGATAATTGAGCTTTTTTTCACATGCTTGTTGGCCATATGATATCTTCTTTGTAAAGTGTCTGTTGATGTCCTTTGCCCACTTTTTAATGGAGTTGTTTGTTTTTTCCTTATAAATTTGTTTAAGCTCCTTATAAATACTGGATATTAGACCTTTGTCAGATGCATGGCTTGCAAATATTTTCTCCCATTCTCTAGGTTGCCTGTTTACTTTCTTGACAGTTTCTTTTGCTGTGCAGAAGCTCTTACATTTAATTATGTCCCACTTGTCAATTTTTGCTTTTGTTTTGATCGCTTTTGGCATCTTTATTGTAAAATCTTTGCCTGTTCCTATGTCCAGAATGGTATTGCCTAAGTTGTCTTCCAAAGTTTTTTTTATAGTTTTGGATTTTACATTTAAGTCTTTAATCCATCTAGAGTTGATTTTTGTATATGGTATAAAGATGAGATTCAGTTTTAATTTTCTGCATATGGCTATCCAGTTATCCCAGCACTATTTATTGAATAGGGAGTCCTTTTCCCCCATTGCTTGTTTTTGTCAGCTTTGTCAAAAATCAGATGGCTGTAGGGTGTGGCCTTATTTCTAGGCTCTCTATTCTGTTTCATTGGTCTATGCATCTATTTTTGTACCACTACCATGCTGTTTTGGTTACTGTATCCCTGTAATATAGTTTAGAGTCAGATAACATGATGCCTCCAGCTTTGTTCTTTTTGCTTAGGATTGCCTTGGCTATTTGGGCTCTTTTTTTGGTTCCCTATGAATTTTAAAATAGTGTTTGCTAGTTCTGGGAAGAATGTTATTGGTAGTTTGATAGGGATAGCATTGAATCTGTAAATTGCTTTGGGCAGTATGGCCATTTTAATGGTTTTGATTCTTACTATTCATGAGCATGAGACATTTTTCCATGTGTTTGTGCCATCTCTGATTTATTTGAGTAGTGTTAACAAATCCATTTTTTATTATAAGGTCTATTTACTTTAGTTGGAGGGTTTTCCTAAGAATTAGGCAACTTAATCCACTTATTCAGTACATGAGAAGAGAGCTCTAATAAATGAATATATATGCTAATTTTTACATTCATTTTTCTTTTTTTTCTCCCTTTCCTTCTACTCTTTAGCCTATATATGCTCCAGTGGAGCGGAGGGCCTTAGACAGAAATCCTATATCACTAAACCAGACATGCATATAAAAATGTTATTCATAGCTCTTTATTTTCCACATTGTTCCCCCAACAGAATAGAAACTTCATTTCCTTTTGAAAATAATAATATATGTTTGTTGTAACTGGTGACCTGAAATGATTGTTTCTATTAAAATCACTACTGATATTTGAATTATAGTATCAAAGGATCTTATATATTTTATTATGAAATATTAGAGCATAAATAACTTTAGAGATAATGTAGGGGATTCTTTTTATTTTAAAAAATGAGACAATGAGCATCCAAGATTAATTAACCCAAACCTTAGAACTTGCTAATAGCAGCACCAGACTCCTTTCTCCAGTATAGGTTTGTTTCCATGATTTCTTCTAACACTTAATAAAGGAAGAGATGGAAAAAAGGAAGGAGGGTCACTGAAGAGTTTAAGGTAGAAAAATGTTTGGGAACAATAAAAAAACAAAAAAAAAAAAAAAACAGCCTTGGCCAGGCACAGTGGCTCATGCCTGTAATCCTAGCACTTTGGGAAGCCGAAATGGGCGGATCATGAGGTCAGGAGTTTGAGACCAGCCTGGCCAACATGGTGAAACCCCATCTCTACTAAAAATACAAAAATTAGCCAGACATGGTAGCGTGCCTGTAATCCCAGCTACTCAGGAGACCGAGGTAGGAGAATCGCTTTAACCTGGGAGGTGGAGGTTGCGTTAAGCCCAGATCGTGCCATTGCGCTCCAGCCTGGGTGACAGAGCTAGACTCCGTCTCAAAAATACAAAAAAAGCTAATTTTTGTATTTTTAGTAGAGATGGGGTTTCACCATATTGAAAAGAAAAAAAAAAGCATCCTTAAAAACCCTTTGATCATCTCATGACCACATGATTTAAACATGACACTATGACTGGAAAATTATGGCCCGCCACACAGTGGTTCTTCCTTGAAATAGATATCTGTTCTACAATTGGATTCATTTTTCCTATACTGGATCAGGTACCATTTCTTTTTTAGCAATCTTTTTTTATATAATAATATTGATTATCCACTATATCCAAGGCATTGTAGCATATGAACTGTGCTAGTTAAGTAAAATAAATTAAAGCACAAGGAAAAAATGGTTATGAAAAATTGAGATTGCTTTATATTCTAAATATTTTTCTTTTGGTTTTTTTTTTTTTCTTTTTGAGATAGAGTCTTGCTCTGCCACGCTGGAGTGCAGTGGCACAATCTGTAACCTGTGCCTCCCAGGGTTCCAGTGATTCTCTTGCCTCAGCCTCTCAAGTAGCTGGGACTACAGGTGCACACCACCATGCCCAGTTAATTTTTGTATTTTTAGTAGAGATGGGGTTTCCCCATGTTGGCCAGGATGATCTCGATCTCTTGACCTCGTGATCCGCCCACCTCGGCCTCCCAAAATGCTGGGATTACAGGCGTGAGCCACCGCACCTGGCCCATTCTAAATATTTTTTTGAGTCACAGACTCTGAGAAAATTGAAATCTTCTCCCCCTAGAAAAGTGCACATCCACACAAAAGCCAACCTTAAGAATCCATGATTGCCAAGTTAAAACCCCCACTTATCAATGCACCTGTGGTTTTAAATCATTTTTTCATTGCCAAAGTATAACTGGAAACCAACTGAAAAACTCATTAATTAAGTGCTATAAAATTCTGAGCAAAATGGCTAATAAGTTTTAATTTTTGTCTTTGATTATAGTATTTGAGGGGAAGATCATATGGATTTTCTTGGAAATGTCACAGTTTTCTAATTGCTAAACATTTAGATTGGCTAGGGAGATAAGTATCCTCTAGCCTTAGGATAATGTTAGGTGTGAAGAGGTCAGTCTGTTTTTTAATCTGAGTATCTAATTAAGCAGATGGCTTAAAATATATCTTTTGTATATTCAGAGTTTGTGCTTTATCACCTTATTCACAGACACATAATCAATTTTTCTTCCTCAGTAAATGGAGTTCCTTGGCCTCAAGAGGCCACACGACGAAATAGCCATACCTTTAACTGCAGGATGCTAATTCACCCTCCAGTTGAGTCAGGCACCGAGAACCAAGAAGCTTGCCAGCGTTATGAAGTAATGCAGTGTTTCACTGTATCACAGCCAAAATCAATTCAAGAGGATGGAGAAGGTAAAGCCAAACGTCTTTTTAAAGTGTTTATTTCTTCTGTGACTTTAAGGAAGAGAGAAGAAATTAATTATAAACTGCCTTTTTCAGATAGTATTTTTGGTTACTGTAATATGTATCAGAGTAGCTATTCCATTTGCTATATATTCTTAATACTTAAAAAACAACAATTACTAACATCTAGAATCATTCCTTTAATATGCCTCCCAGATTCTCAGTTGTAAGCTGGCATTCCCGCTAAAATGTCAAATAATTCAAACCAACTTGCTGTCTAGAAATATGTGATGTAACTAACTGCTGCCAGTTGGAAATGTACCAGATGCAGCAGACTGTTGAACAGCTCTGATTTTTAGAAAGTTTCAAGTTTAGAGTGTAGGGAACATTAGAGAATACAGTTGGCATTTTTCAGGCTATACAAGGTAATTTATAAGGAGAAAACTTATGAACAGATGGAAACATACTGAAGCTCTAATATGAACATGGTGTCAACATGGAACTAGTTAAATATGTGACAGTGGGTGAGTTTTCCATGTAAACTTAGACTGAGCTAAGTTGAGAAAATCACAAATTGAGAACTAGAGTAAGAACAAGGGAAGGTAGTAGACAAGAAGTCAGATGCAAAAAAGCTGTGTATGTTGCAGGTCTCACCAGGAAACAGGTGACAATCTACTGGAGAGTTTTTACAAAATACACATGCCAAGTCTTATTTGATTTAAGTTCATTTTTAGCTGTGTGATAATGTATATAACATCTTCAAAACAAAATTTGGGAATGGGACTTTGAAAAAATTGTATATCCTAAAAACATGAAGTCATCTGTTAAGAGCAAAATAGTGCTTCAGACTTAAAGGTTGTTTTTCTTATGCAATTATCTGCACTGTGGTTATAAGAATAATCTTTGTAACCATTAAGTACTGATGAGTATAGGAAATTGACTACAAAGCTGTATTTTAAAAAACACTGTGCTGCTTATATCTAACCAAAACTACTACTTCTAGTTCTTATCATCCAAGTACATGAGATGCATCAGTCTCCTCTAGTATATATTAAGAGGATTCAATAGGAAGGAATGGTTTATGCCAACTAACTCTCTACCTGGAGCTGTCAGTTTTTGGTTACCAGCAATTTTATTTCTAATATACTGTTAGATAAGAATGATTCTTGACATTTTGAGCTGGATGATTTAAAAAAAGAAAAAAGAATGATTCCAATATTATGTCAGGTCCTGTAACATGTATTATTTTTATGAAAATCATTAATCGCAAGTGATAGATGTAAACCATTTTCTACTCTTTCCTTCAATTTCCCCTTCTTTTTTTGGGCAGATTTCCAGTCATGTCTGATTTGTATTGCACGGCGATTACCTCGGCCTCCAGCTATTACGGGTGTAGAATCTTTTATGACCAAGCAAGATACTACAGGTACTAATTGTAAAGTTCAGAATGTTCCATAGGTATTAATAATGCGACTGTGCCCTTAAAACTAATTATATCCAGAATGTCTTTCTGTTCTATGACATTTAGGCTTTGCTCTCTAGTCTTATACAGAAAACATTTTAAATGGTGCTCTTGAGATTATACCGTTTAGATACTATAATCATTATCATGATCAGGGTGCTGGGGAGAACACTTTTTATAACTATTTATATATCTACATTTGATTATAAATTATTTTTCATAATCATGGAATAAAATGTTTAAAGAAACTTAGAAGATATAGATATGTAAATATGTAGCTATACGTACATTTATTTAAAATAGATATGAATATGGTGGTTTTACTATTATGCTTTTAGATGTATCTGCCTATTTCTGTTTTTTTAACTTCTTTTCCTTTAAATTTATTTAGCACATACTGATTGAGTCCCTAGAAGTGCCTGTCGCTGGGTTATTTCTCAAGATGTATATGGTTGAACAAAAATGATTTAATGACAAATGTGTTATTTTTTATTATGGAAAAGTTATGAGATGGCGTAAGGGAGGATATATGAAATTAGCTGGTCAGCAAAGGCCTGTTTGAGGAGCTGATACTGAGTTCTTGGCCCCAAAGGATGAAGTGGTGCCCACTATTTAAAGTATGGGTCTTGGAAGGGGGGGGCAGCAAGAAAGGGTCTTGATGCAAAATGAGTATACCTAATTGAGGAACCGAGCTGCAGAAGCTTAAAGATAAGTAAGACTGAGAGGTTAAGTTGGAAGTACTGAGAGCCTCAAAGTGAGTAACGGTGAGACTGCCAAAAAGTAAGGCCTTCTTTTTAAAGGCCTACTTCAGATTTGATTTTCAGCAGGAACAAATTGTTACTGTTCTTTATAGTTTATAAAGTATTTTTCTTATATTATTTGATTTTATCTTTACACAAACACATCATGTGTTCATGCTTTTACAACAACCAGAGTTACATATATATCACTTACCTCTCTAATTTTAAAATAGAGATAAATGCTAGAGGTATATTTTCTAGCAGACTAGGATTTTAAAGATCATTTCTTCTGAATTTTATGCTTTGTGAAAGTTTAATTTTAATGTACAGTTTGACTTTTACCACCTTTTATAAGATCTTATTTCATTATGTATTAATTTTTTAGTCCAAATAATCTAAATATTCCAATGTTGTATGCTTTGTGCTTGTGTTTTTAATGATAAACTCCTAACTGCTCTTACTAAAGAACTAGTATGGATAAATTAGCACAGATAACAGAAAATGGTAAAGAGAATGTCTGTGAGCACAGAGAGATGGCATCTAAGGATAGTAATTATCAGTTATCATACCTTTCTTCATTCCCTTTTTGAATCTACCATGTATTATGTTGCTTTCCAGTCTCTACCGTGAACAATGCTGGAAAAATTTAATAAACCTACTATGGGTGTGTGGGTTTGTGGAAAAAAAATTTTTTTTTATTTAAAGGTTTTTTAATTTTTTAAAAAAATTATTGAAAATTGAAAGTATTTTGCATGAAGGAAAATAGATTCCATTGAAAAGGAAAATTGATCTTTTCTGTCAGTAACTGGTTAACATAAAAAGAAACCAAATAAGGGCTTTGTGAGATAGCAGAATGAAAACCTGTTGAAAAGGGTTATTATCAGGTCACAGAAAAGATGTCAGAGATGAGGGAGGCCTAAAAGTTATCAGGCTAATTTAGGAACAGTATGTTTCAGCTTTTCCTCATATTGCATTTCTCTAAATTGAATTCTAAATTGTATTGTTTTAAGGACTATATTTCCCCATAGGAACAATGTTATCCCCTGGTAGTTTTGTTTCTAAGAACCCAGGTGTTAAAATTTTAGGTATTCCTGATAATATGTATAAATATATAAAAATAACCATAATCATGTAAAATAAAAAATTAGCCTCTGGGCAATAAAATAACTGTATATATATATATATATATATATATATATATGGGGAGAGAGAGAGAGAGAGAGAGAGAGAGGCGGGGGGGGGGGGGAACCTTAAAGATCAATAATCCAGCTTAGATTTTACAAATGAGGGGCTGGTGATTTGTAGAACCATACAGCCCTTTGCTGAGAATGGGCATCTTTAAGTCCTAATGTAGAACTCCTTCTTGATATTACATTACTTTATACCTAAGCACTACTAAAAGGATGTCACCATACTGTATACATTTATTGTACGAAGATACCAAGGAAATATAAAATATATTTAAAATGTAAAACAGTTTATTATGTCAATCATAGAATTGACTTAGCTAAAAAGAATAGGTATCATAAGTGTTAAACATTTAATTTCTTAAATTTTTGTATTACTTTTTAACTCTACATGGGATGATCCATATCTCTTAAGAAAAAAAAGTCTTTTTTCTTTTTTTGAGATGGAGTCTCGTTCTGTCACCCAGGCTGGAGTGCAGTGGCGTGATCTCAGCTTACTGCAACCTCTGCCCCCTGGGTTCAA
This sequence comes from Ateles fusciceps, assembly GCA_036589455.1. Lineage (NCBI taxonomy): Eukaryota > Metazoa > Chordata > Mammalia > Primates > Atelidae > Ateles > Ateles fusciceps. Next base: position 4,981,926 of record JAZHEH010001737.1, read on the forward strand.
GCAATTCTCTGCTTCAGCCTCCTGAGTAACTGGGATTACAGGCACCCGCCACCATGCCCGGCTAATTTTTTGTATTTTTAGTAGAGTTGGGGTTTCACCATCTTGGCCAGGCTGGTCTCGAACTCCTCACCTCATGATCCACCCGCCTTGGCCTCCCAAAGTGCTGGGATTACAGGCGTGAGCCACCACGCCTGGCCAAAAAAGTCTTTTACTAGGAAATGTTGAATAGTGGGTTTTTTATTGTTGTTTGGTTGGTTGATGGTTGGTTGGTTAAACTTCCCTGTAGTGGGCAAGGTATTCTAACTCAAGCTATTCATGATTCTTCACTAAGACAGTCATTGCATTACTCATCTGACACCATTGCTGATAACTCAATCACTTTCTCTCCTTCCAGTCCCCAAACTCTAAACTCACTTGCTCTCTCGTGGGGCTAACCCTGACCCGAACACACACACACAAACACACACAAGCGTGCACACATCTCCCTTAGTCACTGACTTAGGGTCTTAGTCAAGACCCTAAGTTAAAGAGGTCTAATGAATATTTTATTTCTAAGCAAACCAAATGAAATATATAAAGAGGGGATTAGTTCAGTGAGGAGGCACAAACAATATGATAGATTTGAGTTGATTGTGTGAAGAAGAGGAAGATGGGGAAAATATTTAATCAGGCATTCATAGAAGAGAAAACATTAGTGGTGAACTCTAATAATTGGGGAAATAAAAATTTAGATCACAATGAGATACCATTTTCCACCTACTAATTTGAAAAAGTGAAGAATCCTGACAACGTAAGTGATGAAAAGGATGTTAGATTAACACTAACTCTTATACATTGCTGGTGGAAGCATAGAGTGGTACAAGTTTCAGGAAAACAGTTTAAAATTAATATTATAAAGTTGAACATTCCATAACCTACAATCTGACAATTCTGTTCCTACATATATACCCTAGAGAAGTTCTCACATCCATGTTCTATGCAACATGTGAAAGATGTTCATAGCAGTGCTGACTGTAATGGCAAAAAACTGTAACAGTCTAGATGCCCATTCACAGGAGAATTTAAAGATGGGGATGGTGACAAGGGAGGAGTGCACATGTGATGGAGCAATATTGGTAACACCAAGTTCTGAGGCTGAGTGGTGGGTTTGCAGATTTTTATCTCATTAATATAATTCTTTATATATAGACCTATATTATAAATATATATCATAATTTTCTGTGACTATAAGATTGCATAAACATAATAAAACAGGTCTGAATATTCACGTACTGGATTAATTGGCCCTCTGCTAACTGAGAAGTAACTGACCTGAATTCTGTCATAGCCATTTAGGAAATTTGTTCAAATATGATAACAAAGGCAAATCACTAATTTTATAAAGCATATGTTCCATGTGCATACTGCCTAGCAAATCTTAATGTTCTCACTTATCGTTTTCTGATTTAACTTTTTTTGCCTTCAGTCTTTGTTTAATCTTAAATACAGTATTGCCTACTAAATACAGCCCAACAAAGGGTAGAAAGGAAAAGGCTTGCTTCTTTTCTCATATTCTCTTTACTTAGTAATTAGAAGTTAATTTAAACCAAACAGTATACTTCATCTTTGTCTCTTCTTTCCAGTCAGTCATCAGTATACGGAGAACAGAATCCAAAGACCAAGCCAGAGGAGTTTGAACTGCATTAGTCTCAGTAGTGTCAGTCATTATGATATGACTTTAATCTTTGACTAGATTTGAATTTTAGAATATGACATAGTAGGACGTAACACATTCCAAGACCGAAACAATTTTTTATGTCAATAACATGCTTCATAACTATATGTAATAAAAATTAATGGTGCTTTTTAATACTTTTGTTTATTGAGTATTTGGAAAGAAAAAATATTTCTCAGACACAGTTGTTAGTTTTGAAACATGGATGATTTACATAAAGAGGCTGTTATAAATATAAACTTTTATTTTTTGTACAGGTAAAATCATCTCTATTGATACTAGTTCCCTGAGAGCTGCTGGCAGAACTGGCTGGGAAGATTTAGTGAGGAAGTGCATTTACGCTTTTTTCCAACCTCAGGGCAGAGAGCCATCTTATGCCAGACAACTGTTCCAAGAAGGTAAAGTTTTCTCTCTCAATTATTTTCATTAACCTTTATCTTTACTGATATTTGAATAGTTTATATAGAACTTATGGCTTGATAAGTATTTTTTCGAAATTACAGTTTTTGTAATAATCAGTTTTAGGAAAGGAAGAAATGGGTAAGCAAAGTAATTCATGAGTGGATCCTGAAATTTGGGATACACGTTCTAAAGAACAAGATGTTGTGTGGTGTTCACTCATTCATTCATTCATTCATTCAGCAGGCATATATCAAGTTCCCAACATACATAGAACACTATACAAGGTGCCAGGGATACAGTGATGACTAAGAAACAAGGTTTTGCCCTTAAAGAGCTTATAACACAGTAGGAAGATATATGACAACCCTAAAGATCAGTGTGATGTGGGATACGATAGAACCATAATCAAAGAAGAAAAAAATTAATTCTGACTTGAAGAATTAAGGATGAATTCAGAAAAGAAGTAATATTTTGTTTGGCTCTTAAAGATCATTCCCAGAAGAACAAGTATGTCAGAGGTCTTCTGGATAACACAGAGATCAGTATCATGCATGTTTACTTCATGATGTTTACTGTTGCAGCACCTGTATCTCCTGACTCAGGTTGAAATTTCAAGTCAAAAAATATATCCTATGAAATTATTAATTATTGCATAACTGCTGGGTCTTAACATCTTGGGAGTATATTCCCTGCCCTCAAGAAACTTAACAGTACTACAAGAGAGGTAGGAAAAGTTATTTGAGAATTAAGGCCAGAAAGTTTACAGAAGTTCAGAATTAAAGAGTTTTGATATACTTTAAAAACACTGTCATTTAATTATGGTAGCCTAACATTCTTTTTCCAGTGAAATTTAATCTCTAATCTCTAGATAGTTTCTTTTGTAAGAATCTCTTTGTATGGCTATTCCTGAAAAACAATTAAAAAATATTTTTCATTATTTCATCATTCTTAATTTTAACATTTTTCCCGTAACGTTAGATTTCCTAAGTTTACAGATGATTTTCCATTCATTACATTTTAGGTCAACTGCTTCCTAGTGATATGTGGAAGAAGTAGTTTGATTTTTTTCTTTTCCGGGAAGCCATCTATATAAATATCACAATCTGGGTATTTCTGAAACAGCTTCATACATGCTAGTGGTTCTCTAGTGGCCTCTTTACTAGACCTATACCACCCCCTAAGATTGTATCTCACTGGGTAGAGCCCAGAATTTTTTTTTAAAGTTTCCCAGGCACTCCGAAAGGGCAGCCAGGTTTGGAAAACCATTATAATAAGTTACTAATGCCATCCACTGGATGTGAACTTTGTGACTTCCTCTACCAAGAGTGACGCTTGACTTTTGCATAGGTTTGGAACTCAGAGCACTGTCTCCACTCATTGCCTGAAGTTCTCAAGTATATAATACTTCTGATTTTTGCCTTAACTTTAAGTTGGGCCTTCCAAGGCTTCACTTAAAAGACTTATTTGCCTATAACTTGTGTATATTTTCACCAAGGCAAAGCAGATCTAGCTTACTGTCTCATTATCCAAACGACTAGGCTCCCCATAGATGTGACTAGGCCACAATTGAAGGTTTCTAAACTTTCAACAGTATTCCCCATAAAATAGATTGATTAAAGTATAACAAGTAGTTTGTCATTAATATATAAACTGAAATAATTTAGAGTAAAATTTAAAGAATTATAAGTATAATCTAATACCTCTTCCCCATTAGTCATTTTTTAATGTTCCCTCATTCTGCTTTTTTTAGGAAAAAAAAAAATCCTCAGTAGAAATAACTTGTATTGTTCTTGTATTGTCCAGTGTTCACATGACTGAATCCAGTGTTTTGGAGATTCTAAACAACCTGATAAACAGGTTTCATGGATTGAGCACAGCTTTCTCTGATATTTTCTGTTCAGCAGTATCTAGCCAGATAGGAGAAATGTGGTCAATGAAGCACTTTCATGAGAATCACATGTTAAAGATATTGACCTGCTGAATTAAAATATCAGATGAACACCTGCCCAGATATCTTAACAAACCTTAAAGATAATGCTTAAGTTTGACAACCATTGGTCCATCAAGATTGGAGAGGGGTGTCATTTGCATTTGCAGTTTTCTTGCTGCCTTTTCATTTAGGGACAGTATAAAAAGAGTGAGACAAATTATGCACCATATTCTTGATTTTGTGTAGAACTTTACAGTGATTGATAGTTAGGCAGGAAAAGTTTGTCCTCCATCTGTTGTCTTTTTTCCTGCCCATTAACTTGCTCTTTGAAGGCAGCAACTAGTCTAAAATCCTAATATGCATTAAAATTTCTAGTTTCAGTTTTGTTTGTTAGCTGCTTTTGACAGAGTCAACTCATGAACTGCTGTCAAAGGGAGTTTGCCGTTTTCCAGAATCAAGTTTGAAAACACATTTCAGTCAAAGAATATTTGAGAACTATCCAGCATGAATTAGATTAAAGCCATGGTTTTATACTGAGATTGGAGGGAAATATGGGTATCAGGATCACTCGAGGAACTTTTTAAACTAGGAGAAGATCCATGCAAGTGTGCATAGTTTAGAAAAAGTTCTCAGGTTCTGCTCAATTCAAAACTATCACTTTAAAGAAATATCTAGGTTATAGTGCTTCCCAAGGTCCCTGATAAGATAGATTCATCTGGGGCAGTTGTTAAACTGGATTTCTGGATCCCACCCCAGACTACTGAATCAGAGTCTATAGTCTAAGATGTTTACTTACAGAGAAGTTTGTAAAATATGAACCTAGATTCCACAAACTATTAATAACTATAACTAGGAAATTATGTTTTATGCTTAATCCTACTTTAGGGGATTTATAAGATATATGTAAGGTATCTAAGTTTCTGAGAAGTTCCACAATAAAACATTTTGTTAGAGACTTTTTTTTTTCCCACAGAATATTTTTCTTTGGAGCACATCTATGAGCAGTTAGATGTGCTATACAGTAGGAAATGTCGGGTTATACAACCTAGAAACTAGTTGTATGAAAGTTCTATTTATATATATATAATGATATAATAGATCATCTTTTCTTGTCTTTGAAATATCCCTGACATATTGTTATATTTAAAAAGTAAGTGGCTGGGCACAGTAGCCTGGAATCTCAGCCCGTGGGAGGCTAAGACAGGCGGATTGCTTGAGCCCGGAAGTTCAAGACCAGTCTGGGCAACATGGCAAAACCTCATCTCTACAAAAAATAAAAATATAAAAATTAGCCAGGCTTGGTGGCATACAGCTCTGGTTCCAGCTAGTCAGAAGGCTGAGGTGGGAGCATTGCTTGAGCCCAGGAAGTCAAGACTTCGGTTAGCCTTGATCGTGCTGCTGTACTCCAGGCTGGGTGACACAGTGAGACACTGTCCCCGCCCCCCAAAAAAAAGGTAGACCAAGAGAGCACAGCATATATAATATGATCGTTTAGATATCTTTCTATTTATCCAATTCTAGAAAATTAACAAAATTTTAACAGTTATCTCTGCATGGTAGAGTTACAAATGACTTTACTTATTCTTTGTTCACCTCTCTATTAACTTCATATTAAAATAAAGCTGTTTTCGTCTTTTAAAAAATATAGTTAAGGCCAGGCATGGTGGCTCATGCCTGTAATCCCAGCATTTTGAGAGGCTGAGGTGGGAGGATCATTGAGCACAGGAGTTCGAGACCAGCCTGGCCAACATGGCAAAACCCTGTCTCTACTAAAAATACAAAAATTAGCCGAGCAGGGTGGCACACGCCTGTAATCTCAGCTACTCAGGAGTCTGAGGCAGGAGAATCACTTGAACCTGGGAGGCAGAGGTTGCAGTTAGCTGAGATCACGCCACTACACTCTAACCTGGGTGACAGAGTGAGACCCTGTCTCAAAAAAACTGGAAGGGGTTTATGGTTAAGTTTGGAAGCATTGCTATAAAACATAAAGTACCCATATTAATGATTAATTAGAATGTTCTTTGAGACTTGTGTAATGTGGTTAAGTCCATGGTCCATGTAACAATTAACTGAAAATCTTTTTATGTCAAACTTTGTTAAAAATATTTAAAATATGAGTTTACTGTCCTCTTGTAGTGATTTTGATATAATAAATAGAGTTTACTCATTGGTGATTAAAAATTTTAAAATATCTAGGGGTAATTATTTTTTCTGTACCTATTAACAATTTTTTAATTCTTTTTTTTTTTTTTTGCATATATTTAGGTGATTACCACAAAGAAAAATAAATCTCTGCCAGCATTGACCCATAGTACCCTGCCATACATTTTATACCTGCCTATTTGTTAATATCAGTAAGGCATGCTTGTGTGAGGTTATCTCAGCACCAAATTGGGAGGGATCAAAAACCCAAAAAGCTTTGCTTCTACGGCTGCTGTAACCAGGGAAAATTTAATGATTCCTTTGCTTTGTAGCTCTGTTGAGGCCTATTCTAGGGGGGGAAAAAAAAAGCAAAAACAGCTGTCACGTTAAAGTTTCTTTGGAAGGATTCTGAGGTGTCAATAACAGTCCTTCAATAATATCTGTCCCCACTAAGTGTTCCAAAAAGTTTAGAAATTGACACAGGAATCAGACATTAAAATACTAGCTATAAAGATGACAAAATTAGGTCAGAAAACTAGGCCAAGACCCATAATCAAAATGGGATTCCAAAACTAAACCTTGAAACCCACTTAAAGGAAAATTTTGTTGTGTAGAGCAAATGTTTATTGAACCATCTCTGTGAAGAGCTGTGGCTACCTTACTCATCTCTTAATTCAAAGTATTAGTGATTGTTATACAGGGTTAGCTGTTGCCATAAATGGTGTCTAGGGATTAACTGTGTATGTGACTCAGAACATAAGTACTTTGGAAGCTGCATATTTCTTGGTTTTTTTTTTCCCTTTGATGTTTATTGAGGAAATATTCATTATAATACCTGCTATGTACTCCATGCTAGGCTTCATGCTAGGTACTATCTTACATTGTTATTGGCTTAATTTTAGTAATGAGTAGAGTGAGATGGGTGAAGGTTAATTTGCATTAAGTCTTAAACTTGTAAATGACAGTGAAAGGTCAAGCCTGAATGTGACTCCTACACTCTTACTCTTTTCGTTGATTTATGCTGCCTTTCTTTTACCTCTTCATCTGAACAATTAAGCACCAGAATTTTAGTTAACTAGAGAGTCTTGCTGAATTCTAATTAATTGAAATTTTACCATATTAAATATTGCCTTTTTCTCATTTCTAAGAATGGCTGAATAGATTATAAAATGCTGAATCTTAGTCCACGCATTCTCATCCAAAACAAATAATCTGATTTCAAAACATAAAGTGTGGTCATTTTCTTGTATTAAATTAATAGGATTCCCCAAATTTAGGAATTTCTCCTAGTTTAGATACATTATATTTAGTAACTATGCCAGTGATTTAGCTGAAATTGCCAGATGGGTAAAGAATGTGATTGTCAGATGTAAGTCTTATCCTTTTAATTAAATTTATATTCTGGTTTTGGTACTTAGATATTATGGTATAGATGTATAACAAACTGTACCTTTTTCAGTTGGTACTGTATACACAGGACAATAAGAACATGTTTTGTTTACTTCAAGTAACATGTAACTTCAAAAATTATTTATTGATTGGTAATTTTAAGCATCTTTTGCACATCCTTTAAAATGTAATCAAAGCCCCTTCTGAAATGTTTTTGAAAAATTGGACTAATATTTATCACAGGCTAAATTATAAGTCATTTGTGGTAATACTCTTTCTTAAAATAGAATTATATGGTGTTATTAAAACATCAGTGATGTTTTATTACATAATAGTCTGGCATAGCCTTTACATATTTAATAAATACCTATATGGTTAGAATTTTTTCTGCTGTTAGTAAAGCTTTGAGACAAAAGTAAATTATGCTGCTTATAAAGTGACTTGAATGCCTTAACTTAGTTTTTGTTCCTTATACTAATAACCATTGGCTTTATCTTAATTTGCTTACTAAACTTTAAAAATTCAGACATTAAAAATAGTACACAGATTTTACACATATTTATAAATCTAATAATTTATCAAATGAGGCCTTAGTGATTCACATTCCTGAGTGAAAAAATTAAATTTGAATATTAGTTAAGGAAATCTGTAAGCTGATCAAAACTTAGTAAATTTTATGGTATGTGAGTTACATCTTAGTAGAGCTGTTATTAAAAAATCATCCAGCAAAAGAGAAAACAAAACTTGTTAAAGATAACACTGAGAGTAAGAGGGGAGAAACATATTTTTGGTATTTTTCATGGAGACTTCATAAATTTGAAGAGCTGCCCCCAGTACAGAGAAAGATTAAGGTTGGGCCAGGCGCGGTGGCTCATGCCTGTAATCACAGCACTTTGGGAGGCCAAGGTGGATGGATTGTTTGAGGTCAGGAGTTTGAGACCAGCCTGGCCAACATGGTGAAACCCTGCCTCTACTAAAAATACAAAAATTAGCCATGGTGGTAGGCGCCTGTAGTCCCAGCTACTTGGAAGGCTGAGGCAGGAGAATTGCTTGAACCTGGGAGGCAGAGGTTGCAGTAAGCTGAGATTGCGCCACTGCACTGCAGCGTGGCGACAGAGCGAGACTCTGTGTCAAAAGAAAAAAAAAGACGATATTTCCCAGATTTGGGATTTCCTCATAATCATAACTTCTGTGAGGAGGCACCCATTCAAGTATGACTAAATTAAAACCTGTCATCAAGTGGTATATTTCAACTGGAATCATCTTTCCTCCTCATATCTGCTTTGTCTGAACTACTTTTTATTCTGAGTCTAAGTAGGCAGCAGTTGGGAGGGCATTTAAAATGAGGTTCTAAGTAGAAATAAATAAAGCCTGGTGACTTTAAAGCCAGTGTATAAGTATCAGAATTTTAACTAGGTTTCTCTTTTGTTTGAAACAGTGATGACCCGTGGCACTGCCTCCAGCCCCTCCTATAGATTCATATTGAATGATGGGACAATGCTTAGCGCCCACACCAAGTGTAAACTTTGCTACCCTCAAAGTCCAGATATGCAACCTTTCATCATGGGAATTCATATCATCGACAGGTACTACTTATTTGGAGAGCTTTCATATGAAATAAGCCAGTTCACATATCTCTTCTTAAGGAAATTTTTTATATTCTTGATGGCTAGAAAGCAGAAATTCTAAAGTAGGCACAAAACTAGTGTGATGAGTACATATAATTAATATATCCATATTGAGTTTTATAGTTTTATCATGTAATAGCTTTGTTGTTCATAAAGAGAGGTAGGAAAACGGAGTCTGAAAATATGCTTTTTAGAGGGTAAAACCAAAAAGATGGCTAAAAATTTACAACATTCCATATGTGAATCTTATAAGCGATTTCAAAGTTGGTTAACATTGTTATTGTTATTTTTATTTTTGAAAGCGCTTTATTTTCCTTAGGGCATACTTGGTGGCTCCTGAGTTCAAGCTGGCAATTTCTCACAGAAATTACAAATCATTAAACTATCAACGAGATTTTTGAATGCCCTTGCCTCTAATTTGTCTCCCCCCCCTAAGTATGTTTTACACTGATATATGGTAAATTCATGAAACTGTTCTTTTATCCTGTGATTTATTCAAAATCCTACATTTACAATGGTTAAAATGTAGCATTAAAAGCAAAGACATTTCCCCTCATTTCATCTTTTTCTCATCTAATCTATTTGCTTATTGGAACATGGTAATGCCAGTCACAAATCTGTTGTCATAATTATGAATTTGAGTAAAGAACTCACTGAAAACCTGAATTCAGTATTCTGGTTTTTCTCTACTTTTAGTTTAAATTATGCTTGTGAGTGGAATTAGCACAGTTCTTTTTTCCATATTGTGATTTCTCTTTCAAAACATCTGCTATGTCTGCATATCACCCTTTTTAATTTTACATCAGTGACACAGTATTTTCCTTACCCAGTCTTCCTCTTTGGGGTTGAAATACTTAAAAGCTGTAACAGGAGTCATAAATAAGTACTTTATAAACACAGGTGTGGGAAATTTCTTTTCAACCAAAAATATTATTATACTGTTAATTGTGTATATTAAGTTTAGAAGTGTTTAAAATAACATATATTGGATTTCTTTTACATGTAACTGAGACCATTATCAAGTATAAGAGTTGATAAACCTTATTTCTTATTAAGTGGTGCTAATATTTTGCAGCAGTTTTCTTAATTTAAGAAACTGGTTTTTTCTTAATTTAAGATGATACAGAAACTCTTTACTTGATAGCTTGCATAGTATGAAATCAATGGTCTTGTGTTAGAATATACATCATAAAAAATATTTTAATAGAAACAAATGAAGATGTTTGAATAGTAATTTCTTTCCCCCCCCAGGGAACACAGTGGGCTTTCTCCTCAAGATGACACTAATTCTGGAATGTCAATTCCCCGAGTAAACCCCTCGGTCAATCCTAGTATCTCTCCAGCTCATGGTGTGGCTCGTTCATCCACATTGCCACCATCCAACAGCAACATTGTATCCACCAGAATAAACCGTCAGCAGAGTTCAGACCTTCATAGCAGCAGTCATAGTAATTCTAGCAACAGCCAAGGAAATTTCGGATGCTCACCTGGAAGTCAGATTGTAGCCAATGTTGCCTTAAACCAAGGACAGTCCAGTTCACAGAGCAGTAATCCCTCTTAAATCTCAATAATTCTCCTATGGAAGGTACAGGAATATCCCTAGCACAGTTCATGTCTCCAAGGAGACAGGTTACTTCTGGATTGGCAACAAGGCCCAGGATGCCAAACAATTCCTTTCCTCCTAATATTTCAACATTAAACTCTCCTGTTGGCATGACAGGTAGTGCCTGTAATAATAATAACCGATCTTATTCAAACATCCCAGTAACATCTTTACAGGGTATGAATGAAGGACCCAATAACTCCGTTGGCTTCTCCGCCAGTTCTCCAGTACTCAGGCAGATGAGCTCACAGAATTCACCTAGCAGATTAAATATACAACCAGCAAAAGCTGAGTCCAAAGATAACAAAGAGATTGCATCCATTTTAAATGAAATGATTCAGTCTGACAACAGCTCTAGTGATGGCAAACCTCTGGATTCAGGGCTTCTGCATAACAGTGACAGGCTCTCAGACGGAGACAGTAAGTACTCTCAAACCAGTCACAAACTAGTGCAGCTTTTGACAACAACTGCCGAACAGCAGTTACGGCATGCTGATATAGACACAAGCTGCAAAGATGTCCTGTCTTGCACAGGCACTTCCAATTCTGCCTCTGCTAACTCTTCAGGAGGTTCTTGCCCCTCCTCTCATAGCTCATTGACAGAGCGGCATAAAATTCTTGCACCGGCTCTTACAGGAGGGTAGCCCCCTCAGATATCACCACTTTGTCTGTCGAGCCTGATAAAAAGGACAGTGCATCTACTTCTGTGTCAGTGACTGGACAGGTACAAGGGAACTCCAGTATCAAACTAGAACTGGATGCTTCAAAGAAAAAAGAATCAAAAGACCATCAGCTCCTACGCTATCTTTTAGATAAAGATGAGAAAGATTTAAGATCAACTCCAAACCTGAGCCTGGATGATGTAAAGGTGAAAGTGGAAAAGAAAGAACAGATGGATCCTTGTAATACAAACCCAACCCCAATGACCAAACCTGCTCCTGAGGAAATAAAACTGGAGGCCCAGAACCAGGTGGGTAACTGCTTGTTTCGTAGAATGGTCATTCCTAGTAATTATTTTTTATTTATTCTATTCCGTCTATAGACCAGATACGAATTCATGCTATGTTCTATCCATTGGGCTTATATTAAGAGGTTAGTATGAATAATTGATCACAGGATGCCCTCAAAATTTTTCTTTAGAAAACTTCAGAAGGCTACAGTTTTAATGCAGAGTTCTAAAAAAGTAGATTCTTCTTTCTCTATAAAATCAGAGTTCACATCTTTAGACATTTAAAAAAATACCTTCCCCACCCCTTCCTCCTGGCCCTACCTACTGAATCTAACTCTCTAGGAATAAAACCTAGGTACCAAGCCTAAGTTTGGGAACCTCTTATGTAAATGAAGTGGGAGAGAATGTAAGGAGGTGGACAAGGTTACCTAGTCTGGTTTGTTTTTATTTCCTTTGAAGCATTTCCTAAGGCTGTTTTCCTTTTCATCAGATTCTGACCACCCTCAGCCATCAGAGAATAGTGACTCAAATATTCTGGGTAATAGAATATTCCCCTTATATAACATGCCCTGAAGCAGAAATAAATGAGGACAAACCTTTCCATAAATTGTTATGGATTAGAAACGTCTGTGTTTAGAATGGGGCGAAAGTGGTGTAAAAGTAAGCAGATACCTTCATTTATTGTATAATTGCTTATGGACTCTGAAGGAATATAGAAAAAAAGTGTATATATATGGCCCTTCCTAGGAGCTTTCACATTATTTAGAGAAAAAATACAGACATTCATTAATCAGCTGACAATGTATATACAAAGCAGTTTATCCACAAGACTCCATTCTAAAGCACGAATCACACTTAGTATGCATAGGTCCTTTGGTTTGTTGAATCAGCTTAGTTTTCTGCTCTCATCTCACAAGAATTACTCTCTTCCTTCAGGCATACTGCATTCTAGGCAGATAGAAGTCCTTGTCATTCCTGGAATAAGCCATGTCTCTTCTAAGCATCTTCTGCCTTGTTCTTTCTGTGCCCACTGAACTTCTACTTATCCTTCACAAACCAATTCAAATAACATCTGTATAAAGCCTTCCCCAAGTATCCCTAATTAGACATTTCCTGCCTCTGTCCTCTTGTAGTGCTTCGTATGGTCTCTATTTACTATTTGTAGCAACACTATTTTGACTGGTTTTTTACATGTGTGTTCTTTGAGGATAAGGCTATCTCATGTTTCTTGGTACAATGAAACTAATGTTTTTTTAAGCAGAAAACAACATTAAATAATAAGTATATTAAAACTCTCACTCTTTAAAAGGAAAAGGTTTATAAGATAATGCCATTGTGTACAGTTCATGCATCTGTTTTTGTGCACATTTGCATATATTTCTGTTGAGTTGATTCCTAGGAGTAGGAATCAACTACAGGATCATAAGATATGCATATGTTCTTTTTCAGTAGATAATGCCAGTTTTCCTAGTATATGAGTATTTTTTCTAGTTGCTCTAAGTCCTTATTAACACATGACATTATCGATATTTTAGATTTTTAGATATTTTCGGGTATTTTAATTTTCATTTTCTTGATAAATATTCATTGGTCATTTGGATATCTTCTTTTGTAAATTGTGTAGTCTAGTCTCTTGACCATTTTTTAGTGTGTTTTTATTTTGCTTATTGACTTGTAAGAGTTCTTTATGTAGGAATATTTTATTGGACATATATTTACAGATATCTTTTCAATGCTGAGGCTTACCTTTTCTTTCTCTTACTGGTACTTTTTGATGAAGTTCTTCACTTTAATATAGTTCAATTTGTCAGTCTTTTCCTTTATGGTTAATGCTTTTTGCACATGTGTAACAAAAGACGTGTTCACAAATGTTCATAACAGCTTTATTCATATCAACCAAAAACTGGAAGCAACTCAAAAATCCATCACAATAGAATGGATAATTATGTTGTGACATATTCATACAGTGGGACACTATTCAGTGATAAAAATGAATGAACTACTGCTAAATGTGGCAGTGTCTGAACCTCAGAAATGTAACTTTGAAAGAAGTCATATTTAACAAGTACACACATTTAATTCTATTTATATACTCTAGAAACAAAAATTTTAGTTGCACTAGATAGTGAAACCCAAAAAGAAATCATAGTATAGCAATATTGTGAAATAAAGGCCAGTTTTCTTCTCTACATAACCTAAGACAGATGTAGGAACTCCCTGTCTATTCTAAAAGATACGTTTCTTATACTATTAAGTCCTTAAGTGGGAAGTAACCTTTCTGAGATCTTTAAATTTATGGAAAAGTTTCCAAACTTTTTTAAATTATAAAAAAAGTTGTATCAGTGTAAGTTTAAAGTAAGTCATTTTATGAAATTTTGAAAAATATGACAGGAAAAAATCACCCATAATGCCATTATCATAACACAGTACTACTACTGACACTTTTTCCAGTCCAATCTTTTTTTATACATAGATTTTTATACCAAGATATAGTAGGAAAATATTATATGTATATTATTTATATCCTGCAATATATGAATATCAGAAGCATCCAAATATTTTCCCCAGTGGAATAGTTAGCTCGTGTAATTTCCAAGTAGCCCCAATCATTCTAATTATTTCTTCTTTCTTTATTCTCTCAAAGAGACACTGAATTCATAGAGTTTAAAGAAGCAGCCTTTTTTTTGTACATTGTTTCAGGTGAAAGTGTAGAATATATTTCCTCTAACTTTGGTTTCCATTCTTAGTTTACAGCTGACCTTGACCAGTTTGATCAGTTACTGCCCACGCTGGAGAAGGCAGCACAGTTGCCAGGCTTATGTGAGACAGACAGGATGGATGGTGCGGTCACCAGTGTAACCATCAAATCGGAGATCCTGCCAGCTTCACTTCAGTCCACCACTGCCAGACCCACTTCCAGGCTAAATAGTATGTTTTGAGGACAACACCTCATTTTAAACATTTAGTGATCATGTGGATTAACATTTTGTCTCTCACCAGTATTACATAGAAGCTTTGCTTAAGAATGAAATATCTTTTTATTAATGCCACTATAAATAATAAAGCAGTTATATTTAGACATGTGAACTTCATTCATCATGTGTATTTTAAATTATAACCTCTACCCTTTTGTAATTAATGTTAAGGTGAGCAGTTGATGTTAAGGAGAATAATTTTGTCATCCTTTCCAAAACATCCCATAACAGGACTTTCAGAAATACAATATTGGGTCAGATTGTTTCCCAAATATCTTCCTTGAAAACTAATCCTGTGAGTTGCAGAAGAAAAGATTCTGTACTAAAATACACTGGGCAAGTGCTACATGTTCCATACATTTCATCTTGATGTTCCAGTGCCTATTGGCAGTTTTGAGAAGTCCTGTATTAAAGAAAGTAGTTTAGATTTCTTTTGCCCAACATTTCTCAAAGTTTCCTGATTAAGGAATTTCTTTTCTCAAGTAATACATGTTATACCACAGAATGAGTTTTCTATGACGTTGCTTAGGAGACAACTGTGTTAAAATATGTTATTGTTCTAAGCCAAGTTAGCGTTTTCCTAATTGAGAGACATTTTGATAGTTTAATGCATTAAATTTATGAAGATAAGGCTGTCAGATTTTTTTAGCCATCACATTTTGATGTTGATAAAAACAGTAGTAAGAATTCAATTGTATGACCTTGAAACTAAAGGAAACTAATCAGCTTGCTTTCAAAATTAGTCTGGATTTCTGACCTTAGTCCTATCCCACTTCTGATGGAATCAGAGGTGGGATTTCATTTATTTCACTCCTACTGGAACTTTTAGCTGTCATGACCCAATTACTGATGGTATACTAAGATTTCAGGCAGCTACCAAGAATAATCTTGAATCATTTGTGACATTTTTGGAGGCAGTATTTTAGCTGACCAGAGTACTAGAGGAAGAGTCAGAAGACTAGATTCAAATCTCACATTCTCCGATCATTAACAGTCTTACCTCAAGGAAGTGCATTTTTTGAACCTTACTCTCTTTATCTGCAATATAAGAATTAGATGAAATGATTTTGAAAGTTTATTCTAATTGAAGCAGTGAGGCTCTAGACTGTAATATCAGTCACAGTTAAGGAAACAGTAAGATGCAGGGCTGAAAAGAGGTAAAATGAAAGTCTGCATATCGATTGGTTTGGGGGTCCTTATCTCCTTTCCCATCCAATATAGGAGACTGGAAGAATTTTCTCAGGGGACATTGAATGGGCAGAAAGATGTCTGGATGTGAGTATGTAAGTACAAAAGCCATTCTGCTATCTCATCATCCAACAATGAAGGCTACCAGAAGAGACAAGCCTAGCACTCAGCCCTCCCAGTTCATATTTTAGAACACTGACTGAACAGACACACTTGGCTGAACAGTCAAGAATCGTCAGTACTTTGAAGAAACTCTGAAACTTGAAAGGGAGCAAAAGAAATAAACAGAAAAAGTATGCAATGGAAATACATAGTGAATACATAGACCAAAAAAGAAAAAACCAACTAGAAATTTTAGAAAGATAAAAATGTATTACCCCTGAAAATACAAAAAGGTAAAAAAAGGGGCAAAGAACAGAAAAAACTCTTGGAAATTAGTATATCCAACATCTTACATTGTAAGATGATACAGCTGAGAAAATCTCCCAGAAAGAACAAAAGATGCTCCCAGAAAGACAAATGGGAAGTAGGGAAGAAAAAGTTAAGGAAATTACAAGGTCCACCTCAGAGAGCCAATAATGATTAAGAATTACACAAACAGGCCAGGTGCAGTGGCTCACACCTGTAATCCCAGCACTTGGGAGGCCGAGGCAGGTGGGTCATCTGAGGTCAGGAGTTCAAGACCAGCGTCACCAACATGGTGAAACCCCATCTCTACTAAAAATACAAAAATTTAGCCAGGCATGGTGGCGGGTGCCTGTAATCCCAGCAGCTACTCGGGAGGCTGAGGCAGGAGAATCGCTTAAATCCAGGGGGCAGAAGTTGCAGTGAGCTGAGATCATGCCATTGCACTCCAGCCTGGGCGACAAGAACAAAACTCCATCTCAAAAAATAAATAGGTAAATAAATAAACAAACAAACAATGAGGGAGGAAACTTATAAAAAAATATAAGAGAATTTTCTGCAACTAACTAAAGGATTTGATTCTCTAGATTACAATGTTTCAACAAGTACCCAACACAAATGGAAAAAAGAATTACTTGTACCAAAGCTTGTCATCATATCATTCTGGAACTTGAGAGAGAAAGAAAAGATTCTAAAACCTTTCCAAGAGAAGTTGTTAATTCCATACAGCAAATCAGAAATTTCTTTAATGTTGGAACTAGAAGACATTTATAATTTGAGAAAGAGGACTTCTACTTTCAACTATGACAACAATAATTGGCACTGGACTAGTCCTCCCACTGTAAATAACAGGAAAAAGAGCAAATACATTAAACAATTCTTGTAAAACAATAGATAATAGACAGTGTGAGACTGTGATCTCTCTGAGAAGGGAAGCAAGCCAGGTGAGCTCTACAGTCATCTCAGCTTTTTTCTTGGAGACATTTACCAAACCAAGTACAGGTAGGAGGAACCCAAAATAAGCATGGATATTTTACTAAACTCAGAAAATAGTGATAGGAGTTCAGTGAGACCAGGGCAGCTAGAACTTGCTGAGCAAAGTACCCGAGAGGAGAAGGATATGTAGAAAAAGAGCAACAGAAATCTGAATCAGGGTTCTTTTAAATCCTTGGCTGAATACTGCATTGTGCATGTGTTCAACGATATTTCATCAGGTAAGGCAAAGAACAGTTTGTCAAGGAAGAAAAACTATCAGGAAGGAGTGAGCTGAATGACTATGAGAACTCACACAAGATTGGAAGATACTCAAGTCCTGACCAATCAGAGTCAGTAGACCATCTTGAACATCTGGGACATTTAATAGAAAATTGGCCTCACTTTAAGAGTGGATTTACCCTAGACTTGCTTTGACATCTTAAAAACAAACAAACCTCAAAAGGATCAAGCTGATGTACAAGTAAATTAACTGTCTGAAAGAACAGTGTTCAGTTGTTTTTAAAGAAGACACCAAAATTCAGACACTCAACAATGTTATAATCTCCAACATATAATAAAAAAATTAATAGATGCATGATGTAGCAAGAAACCATGACCCATACCCAGACAAAATCGGCTAATAGAAACAGATCCAGAAATGACAGCGATGTTAGAATTAGTGGAAAGACTTGAAATGGCTATTCTAAATATGTTTAAGAACTTAAATGAAAACATGAACATAATGAGAGAAGAGATGTAAACTACAAACAAAAGAGCTAAAAGGAGCTGATAGAGCTGAAAAATACAACATTTAAAATGAAAAATTTGTGGGAGGGGCCTCCTAGTAGATTAGACACTGCAGAAAAAAAAGAGCAATAAACATGACGTAGTATTAGGAACTATTCAAATTAAAGGAGAAAAAAAGTATCACAAAAGTATCGAAGATCTCAGTCACCTGTGAAATAATACAAAGCAGTCTAATATACACATAATATATAAACAATACATAGTTATGGAAGAAGGGGAGCAAATGAAAATTTTGAAAAAAAATGGCTAAAATATTTACAAATTTGTGGAAATTTATAAACCTACACATCCAAGAGTTTAATGAATCCCAAGCAAAATAAACACAAATAAAACTACTGTAAGCCGTATCATAATCAAATTGCTGAAACAAAAATCTTAAAACCAATAAGAAAAATGACACATTATTTCAGAGATGAAAAAAGATAGAAAATGATATAAAATACACAAAGATAACAAAACAACTGACTTTCTATATCCAGTATCATTCAGAAATCCAGGTGAAATAAAGATGTTTGCAAACAAACCACACTGAGAAAATTTGTCACCAGCAAATTACACTATTGTTCAAGCTAAAATAAAATGAATCCAGATGGAAACTCTAACCTATGGAAAGTAGTAAGACAGCCAGATAAGTAAAGATGTGAATAAATGGAAAATTCTTTTTTCTTGTTTTTAATTTCTTTAAATGAAAAATAACTGTTTAAAGAAAAAAGAATAACAATTATATATTTAATATGTAGAAGAAAAATGTATGACAGTAATAGTACAACAGGTGGGGTAGAATAAATGAAACAATACTGTTTTATATTAAGTAGTATATTATTTGAGGCTAGAAGCTAAAGTTAAAAGTGTATTTGTTAATAGAAAAATATTATATAAGTGTCCTGCATGTAGAAAATCCTAAAGAAGTGAGAGGAAAAGCTGCTTTTCTAATGAACTAAATGAACTTAGCAAAGTCACAATATGTGTACTCAGTATTTTAAAAAATCAATTGTATTTCTATATACCAGTCACATACAATTGGATAATGATATAGAAAAAGCAATTTACAAAATACATAAAATGTTAAGACATAAATTTTAAATGGAATAATATGTACAACACTCTACACTGAAAACTACTTTGCTGAGAGAAATTAGAGGGGCCAAATAAATGGAGAGATGTACCATTTTCATGGATTATAAAACATAATTTTGTCAAGATGTCAATTATTCCAAAATCGACCCATGTAAATTTAACGTAATCCCAATAAAAACCCAGCAGGCATTTTAGTAAAACTTGACAAGCTTTTTCTAAAATGTATATGATAATGCAAAGTTCCAGAAATAACCAAAACCACTTCAAAAAAAAAAAAAAGAAAGAAAACTTGGGAGTATTTATATTACTTGATTTTAAGACTTCTGCAAAGCAGCCGTCATCAAGATGGTGTGGTTTTGTAATAAAAATAGACCTATAGATCAATGCAAAAGAATGGAGAGTCCAGAAACAGACCCACATTTATATGGTAAATTGATTTTTAACAAAGACACCAAAGTAATTAAACAAAGAATAGTCATTTCAATACATGGTGATATAACAACTGAACAACCATGTAGAAAAAAAATGAACCTCAACCCTTCTCCTCATTCCATACACACACAAAAAAGTGAACTTATTTTGAGTTGATCATAGGCCTAAATATAAAAGTTAAAACTATAAAGCTTTCCAACAAAAAAATATGTCATTGACATAGACAAATGTTTTTGGTAGGACACAAAAAGTACTAATTATGAAAGAAAAAATTGCTACATTAGACTTCATTAAATGTTAAATCTTCTGCTCTTTAAAGACCACCTCTTCAAAGAAAATGAATCAATAATTAATAACCTTTCAAAACAGAAATCACTAGACTAAACCTAGATGGGTTTCACTGGTAATTCTACCAAACATTTAAGGAAGAAATTATATTCTCTATAATCTCTTCCAAAAAATAGAAGCAAAGAAAGTATTTCCTAACTCACATTGTAAAACACATATCTGATATAAAGGAGTGGTACCGGCAGTAAACAAAGAACTCTTTCAAATGAAACAATAAGAAAACAAGCAACTCAATTTAAAAATGGGCAAAGATCTGAACAGGCACCTCACCAAAGAAGATATACAGATGGTAAATAAGCATATGAAAAGATGCCCAACTCGTATGTCATTAGAAAATTGCAAATTAAAGCAACAGTATGCTGGCGAGGATGTAGAGCAACAGGAACTCTCGTTGCTGGTGAGAATGCAAAATGGTACAGCCACTTTGGAAGACATTTTGGCAGTTTCTTACAAAACTAAACATACTCTTACCATATGATCCAGCAGTCACACTCCTTGATATTTACCCAAATGAACTGAAAACTTATGTTCACACAAAAACCTGCACATGAATGTTTATGGCAGCTTTATCCATAATTGCCAAAACTTGGAAGCTATCAAGCCATGAAAAGACATTGCTGAGAAGAAGCCAATCTGAAAAGGCTACATCCTGTATATTTCCAACTGTATTCTGGAAAGGCAAAACTGTGGAGACAGTCAAAAGATCAGCAGTTGCCAGGGGTTTGTTGTCAGTGGTTGCCAAAGGCAAGGATGAATAAGGAGAACACGGGATTTTATATAAGTATCATACCTAAAAATGCCCTGTGTTCATATGATGTATATATAAATAAATGTATATAGACATATAAATTTATATATATATAAATCATGTATACACAATGACATGTATTTATTCTGTCATTATATATTGGTCAAAATATCAAAAGCCACAGAGTGAACAACACAAAGTCATTAATAGTAGTGTGTTCATATTGGCTTATGAGTTCTAACAAATGTACCACACTAATGCAATAGTAGGAAAAACTGTCCAATCTAAACCGTGGGCAAAGGATTTTCAACGACATTTCACAAAGGAAGATGTGAAAATGGCAAATCGGCACATGAGAAGATGGTTAATATCTTTTTTTTTTTTTTTGAGTCTTCTGTTGCCCAGGCTTGAGTGCAGTGGCACGATCTCCACTCACTGCAACCTTCACCTCCACCTCTCAAGTTCAAGCAATTCTTGTGCCTCAACTTCCTGAGTAACTGGGATTACAGGTGTGCGCCACCATGCCCAGATAATTTTTTTGTATTTTCAGTAGAGACAGGGTTTCTCCATGTTGGCCAGGCTGGTCTAGAACTCCTGGCCTCAAGTGATTGCACCCGCCTCAGCCTCCCAAAGTGCTGGGATTACAGGCGTGAGCCAGCACTCACGGCCAAGATAGTTAACATCTTTAATCATCAAGGAAATGCAAACTAAAACTGCAGTGCAATACCACTGCACACCCATTAGAATGCCCAAAATTTTAAAAACTGACAATACCAAATGATGGCCAGGATGTGAAACAATTTGAACTTTTACATTGCTAATGGAATGTAAAATGGTATAGCAGATTTGGAAAATTGTTCAGCAGTTTCTCATAAAATTAATCATACATTTACCATATGACCCAGGAATCCAACTTTTCGATATTTAACAATAGCCGGGTGTGGTGGTGGGCACCTGTAATCACAGCTTCTAAGGAGGCTGAGGCACGAAAGTCACTTGAACCTGGGAGGTGGAGGTTGCAGTGAGCCAAGATCGTGCCACGGCACTCAACCCTGGACTACAAAGTGAGACTCTGTCAAAAAAAATTAGCCCCAAACTGGAACAAACTAAATGTCCATCAACAAGTAAATGGTGTATTCATAAAATGAAACACTGCTCAGTAATGAAAAGGAAGGAACTATAATACTATTACATGGGATGAATTATTCTGGGAAACATGCTAAGTGAAAATAGCCATATATATTCAGATTTTTTTAAGCTCTCAAATAGTCAAATCTAATCTGTAGTAATAGAAGTCTGATCGTTGTTTGCCTGAGTTAGGGAAGATTGACAGCCAGGTAACATGAAGGAAATTTTAGAGGTGATAGAAATATTCTGTTTTCTTGATTTGAGTGGAAGGTCCTGGATTTATACCTTTCTTAAAATTTGTTGAACTTAAAATGGGTGCATTTTATTGTGTGTAAATTATACATTAATAAAGTTTAGTTTAGAAATACCTGAGATTAGAATGATTTCTGGCCAATAATTAGGTTTCACATTTCCAGTAGTTGTAAAGATAGAATAAAGGCATTTTCAGATATAAAAGGCCTCAAATATTTGCTTGATATATTCACCTGTTCTAGCAAAAGTCCTGGAGGGTGTACTTAAACAGGAGAAACCAAAAGAGACAAAACGGAAAGAGACAGAGGAAGCAAAGGATCTGAAAGGAAGCCCAGGAATGACAGCTGATCAACAAGATTAGGGAACAAACAACTAATGCATATTGAACCAGGGGCCTGGCGAGTCCTCTAGAAAAGAGACCTTCAGGGAAGGAATGAATTGATCTCCTTGAGTTTATAGAAAATATTATTGATATATTTACTTCAAAATGTTGAAATGCGATAAATTCTACTAGAACAGCAGACAAATGAAACAATAAGAAAATTATTAACTCCAGAAAAAAGAAAGAATGGCCATAAGAAAGGAGGTTTGAATAAAGTACACAATTTGACTTAGCAGTGAGTATTATTTGCATAATCATAAGAATCAAAATATTAATTTTTGATCTTATAAAAAACTATGACCTGTGTTATGGAATTGGGAGCCAGGATGGTAGTAAGAGAGGTACATATGGAAGAGTTAAGACCTCATCTATAACAATGGGAAGTCAGTAAATCTAAAATTGAGATATCAAGAAATAGCAGTATATGCGTATTTAGAAATAAATAGGCAGATGCCAAAGAAAACAGTTTTAAGAGTTGCAAATGGTTGCCTCTATTGAGAAGGAGGTAACTAAGTAACTGGAAGGGGTGAGGCAAGAAACTGCTATTATTCATTATGGGTCCTTTGGTTCTGACTTATAAAATTATGTATGTGTGTTAACTTGATAAAAACTTGAGTTAATAGAAATAGAAAGTATCAGCTAGCATTGCAAGTTGTGAAAGTGGGATGTTTTCCTTCATAGTCTGTATTGAGGCAAACAGCTTTTTTCTCCTTTGAGTACAGCTCCATAAGTAAAAGTATGCAAATAGGCCAGAATCTGTTTCACCTTGTGCTGATACGTTTGCAAAGGCCAAGAGCATGGAGGCGAAGATGCCAAGGTAGATATGGGGGAGCTCAATAGATGCAGACAACCAGTCTACAATGTGTAGGTACAGACAGGAAAGATAAAAGAACTCAGAGGCCATAAGGCTAAGGAAACAAGTTGGGTATGAGAAAGAAAAAAATTAAGAATTGCAGAAGGAAAAAGAAAGAAAAAGAAGATGGGAACAAAAATATGATAGCGTATAAATACAAGAAGAAAAGAATCACTTCCAATTCTCTACCTCACTTTTACCTCTAAATTGTCTATCACTATTTCTTACTAGAGAACCAGAGTCTATTATTGATTGGCCCACATCTTAAGCTTGTGCCCACCCAGGAAAATCAAGCACCTTTCCTTACTTTAGTCTTCAATCTTAGCTGAACCATGTCAAGTACAAATAACTTGCATAGGATAGTTTAATTATCCTGCTCCTTCACCACCTGAGATATACAGTTAGAACTAATGGCTCTATCCCCCATGACACTTATCTTTTCTGTTATACTTTTCTTTTCCTTGCCATTTTGCACTGTATTCTGAGAGGCTCTCTGAGCTCAGTTATCCAGATCAAAACTAAATCTTCGACTATGTCCACTGTGCTCTTCAGTCCATCTATTGAAATCATTTCATCATAACCACAATTTTATGATTTTTTTGTTTGTTTGTTTGTTTGTTTGTTTTTATTGCATTTTAGGTTTGGGGGTACATGTGAAGAACATGGAAGATTGTTGCATAGGTACACACATGGCAGTGTGATTTGCTGCCTTCCTCCCCATCACCTATATCTGGCATTTGTTTTTTAAAGAGGTTTCACCATGTTGGTCAGGCTGGTCTTGAACTCCCAACCTCAGGTGATCTGCCCGCCTCGGCCTCCCAAAGTGCTGGGATTACAGGCATGAGCCACCACGCCTGGCAATTTTACGATTTTTAAACATTCTTTTTCTTAGGAGTCTATTACTTTTTTATGGATGCTTTTTAATCCATATGATGATATTTATTGTACTCATTTTCTATACTAATCCTTTTTTCTTCAACATTACTTTCTTCATTAAAGTTGCTTTCTTCCTACTGTTGACTTTTCTTGAATGTTTGGTGAATTTTGACTGTCTCTCCATATATATTGAAAAATACCTAGAACTTAAAAATACTGATAGCTAGTGTATTTCTTTAGCTAAAATGAGAAGCCCTTTTCCCCTGGCAGTGTATGTAGGTTCTGATTGTAGGAGCCCTACTTTTCAGTTGTTGTGAGGGAATAGGCCTTGGAGGTGGGGAAACCCCTTGTGGCAGCCCTAGCACCCCCTTTGGGAGATTCCCTGGGCAGAACTCCCATTTTGAGTCATATATTCACAATTGTAATCCCATGGACAGATGCCAGAGTCAGCTTCACTCAGAGCAATGGCCTGGCAGCAGCTGTTCAGTCATCCATAATTATCCTAGCAATTGCCCATGGCCTGTTCCTTTATTTGCTCAAATGACCACTGAGCCTGGAGTTGTTCTGGTGTTCTTCTGGGAATATTCCCCTCTGTAGAAAATCTCTTTCTTCTGTTGCAAGTGTTTTAGTTTAGTTGAAGTTTCACAATTGGTTTGTTTCCATCTGTGTTTTATCTGTCAGAAATTCTTCATTGTTTTAGTCTGCTGCCACGAAAATTTCTTCTGCCTTTCCTTCAGAAGGCAGAAGAATTTGTGTTCCCCTCTTTTCTTTCTTCAGTTATTTCAGTGATGTTTTTGAAGAGAGAATAAAACATAAATGATAAATGTCCCACATTGAACCATAAATCTCCTTAGGTCTGTTTACAAATGAGAAAACAAAGGTCCAGAGAAAAGGGAAACACATATACACATAAACACACACAAAAACTTGCCCAAATTAATATTGCTAATATTTGCAGAATAACCAGGATTTAAATCTCAATCCACCTGGTTTCAAAACACGCTATTTATATGCACATACCCACACCCAGGCAGTGTGGCCAAGTGATTTAAATAATTTTGTTAGAAATGTTCTACCGGAGCACATCCAGGTAAATACTGCTTTTTCGATGGAGACAGCTGTTGTGAGGGTGGTGTTGATCAGAATGTATACAGCATCCCTCTTGGCAGTACCTTCAAAACCTTTGCTGTATTATTTTGACTGTCTTCAAATCCCTATTATTTCAAAGTGGATTTCGCTTTTGAAAATGTCCAGAGTTACTTGTAACCAAATGTGTTGATCTAAAAAGAATAATGCTCTTTTCTTAAATCAAAAACTAAAATTAAGTTTACCTATGAGGAAATTTAATTTCTTGAAGGACATGTGGACTGGTCAAGATAGATCCTGAAGAATTCCAAAAATATTTAAGCATTGACATCACTGGAATAAGTGAATGACCATGTGAGGTAGTCGTTTTTGTGTTCTGTGAACATATACATTCCGGGATTTTTTTTTAATCTTATTTATTTGTAGTACATAAAAAATTTGTATAATTATAAAAGTCATGATTTTCACATTCAACATTTTCAGTACTTAAAAAGATCCACTTTTTAACCTGGGCAACATGGTGAAACCCCTTCTCTACAAAAAATCCAAAAATTGGCCAGGCATGGTGGTACGCGCACTGTAGTCCCAGCTACTTGGGGAGCTGAGGCAGGAGGATCACTTGAGCCCCAGGAGATGGAGGTTACAGTGAGCCAGGATCATGCCATTGTACTCCAGCCTGGGTGACAGTGAGACCCTGTCTCAAAAATAAAAAATTCTTTGAGGTTACATATCATGGTTTTTTTGTTGTTGTTTTTTTTTTTTTTAGTAATTAAGATATTCCCATGATTCAACATTCAAAAATGTTTTTTTAAAATATATAATGAAAATCTCTTTCCTAGCAGTATTGTTTTTTCTGTACCTTCAAAAATTACGTATATAGACTTCCTTTTTTAAAATACAAATAGTGCCATACTATCCACATTAACTGTTCAGTATCTTAGTCCTTTTTTCACTTAATGTTCTATGGATGTCATTCTGTATCAGTACATAAAGAGCGTCTTTATTCTTTCTTATAGCTGTACAGCTTTTTACAGTTGTGCCAGAACTAACTTAACCAGTTGCCTGATAGGCATCTTTTGCTATTACAAAGCTGTAATGAATAATCTTATGTAGAGATAATTTACCACATGTGAGAGTATATCTGAAATACAAGTTCTGAATAGAATTGCTGGGTCAAAAGATAGATAATTGCCAAATAGTCCTTTCCAGCAATTATATCAGCTTACACCCTAACTGATGATGTTTCCATTTCTGCATACCCTTGGCAATACATGAATTATGTACTTTCTCTTTTTTGCCAATCTGATGGTTTTATTTTTTTAGGTATCTCAATGTCATTTTAATCTATATTTCTTTTATTGTGAGTTAGATCATGTTTTAATGATTTTATATATTCATTTATGTTCATATTCTCTACCTATTGTTTTATTGGGTTTTTATCCTGTTGAATTATAGAATTTTTTATATAGAAAAATCAATTCTTTGTCTACATCATGTTTTGAAAAAACTAAAACACTGTAACTGCTGTGCAGTTACTGCCAAATGTAACATAAAACTAAACCAGAAACTTCTTTAGCAACAGCTGAAGAAAATTAACTGTGAATATCAGAATCAGTAGATACTAAATCAACTGTTAGAAAAGTAAAATGTGCAAAAGCCACCCCTCATGGTTAACAAAATGCTCTCTACTTGGTGTACAGAATTTTTTTTCTATAGCCTAATCTTGGAAGTGACAGAAATTTTTAAATTATTTCATAAGGTAAGGGGTTTTTTTGGGGGGTGTTGGGTTCAATGTCCCTTTGAGCCATATTTTAAATGGAGAAAGTATGATGTTGAACCCTTTGCAAAGATGGTAACAAATGTTAATAGCTCGATCAGGGGATTCCTAGGGATTGTTCTCTACCCCTACTTCAGCTGCCTGTTTCCAACAGAAATGACTGTATTGTCTTGTATTACATGTATACTCACTCATGTTTGTATCACAGACATAACCAAAAATATTACATTTATTCTTTGTCCAAAGAGAGAGAGCCTGTGTATTTCCTAAAAGAAATAACGTGAAGCAAACCTTCACATTTTTTACAGAATGCAGTTTCTAAAGGAAGTCACAAAAGGCTGAAATAACTTTCAGAATAAAAACCATCTTCTTTTAAGCATACCATCTATCCAAACAAAACTTTTTATTGAATCAACATTTTATTTTTGTGTAGGTTTTTTTTGTTTATTTTTGTTTGCTTAGTCACCAAACCCAGCGTATGAATCTTATTTTGAAAATATTTTATCCACTTATTTTCTTAACCTTTTTTCATCAAGACCAGTAAAATGAGATACTGGTCCTATTATTGAGTCAAATAGTCTATCTTGTAAAACTTAATATTGATAGTGGACAGCCATATAAATTTTCTTAGACTTTTAAACATAATTAATTTTGGTTATAATAATAAAGACTAGATTTCTTAAAGGAAATAAGATTGAGGAATTAACATGTAGAGCAGAGCAATAGGACAGCTTTAGATAATCTTTGACCAACTCTCTGATTTAAATAATGACAGGAACTAAGTGATTATTTCCCATTTTGTTGTTGCTGTTTTAGTTTGGTTGTTTTTGTTTGTTGTGTTTTTCAGAATCCTACAGAATTTTAATTCTCTATCCTTTGTCATGATAGACATGACGTTAATTGAAAGCTATAATTATATACATTTAAAAGTAAACATGTTTATATAACTTCTATTTCTCCTTATACTAAATATTGAATATATTTCACTTAAAAGTGAGCCTTGCATGGATTATGTAGTTAATAATGTTCAGTAACTAGCATTAAGTACATTTTGGGAGGCATCCTTAGATCTACTTATTCTTGATTCATTCAAATGAGGAATTCTACCTCAATAAGCTTTCCCTTTAAACTCCAAACCTATTTTAGTTTTTTTAAAAAAGATTTTATTTGGGCTACTCTAACAAAATACCACAAACTAGGTGGCTTAAACAATAGAAATTTATTTTCTCACAATTCTGGAGGGCTGAAGTAGTTTTGGTTTCTTCTGAGGTGTCTTTTCTTTGCTTGGAGATGGTCCTCTTCTGTCTGTGTCAGGTTATCCCTCTGTCTGTATTATCTTTCTCCTAATCTCCTCTTAGTGTAAAGCACTAGTCATAGTGGATTAGGGCCCACTGTAAAGACCCATTTGATTTAGTTACCTTTTTAAAGGCCCCATCTCCAAATATAGTCACATTCTGAGATACTGGGGGTTAGGGCTTCAGCATATTAATTTGGTGGGGGGTGGGTACAATTCAGCCCGTAACAATAATGAATTAATATATATTCATTTTAGAAATTACAAATAGCCATCATAGAAAGAAAAGTAGCCTTTAATCTCACTACCTAAAGTGGACCTAGAGTGTGTATGTATATATATCCTCCCAGAATTTTTTGTATTAATATATATGAAATGGTTTATAAAAACAGAGTCATCCTGAAAATAATGTTTTGGAATATGCTTTCTTTTTTTCATTTAACAGCACATTGTCAAGATCTATGCCATAATTCATTAATCAGTCCCTACATTTCTGGAATTTAGGTTATTTATAAATTTTTTCTCATATAAATAGCATAGAGAAGATCATAAAGCTTTCCAAAAAACCTTACAAAAAAACTTTCTAAAATGCATATACTATTTTCTTCAATTACAAAACATAAATCAACTTCTTTTTTCATTGAGCCATCATTATAAGTCTCAGTTCTTATACTGTTACTGTACAGCTATATTCTAAGATTAGCAACTGTAGAGCTGTGTTCATTTGCTACATGGCCTCAAATTCTAGTTTCTGTTCCTGCCTCTTATAGAATGTATTTTATCTTTTTGCTCACCACTCTCATTTCATGGTGATGACCCTGCACTACTTATAGCATATTCTAATACACTGACTGAAAAGCAGTTAACCAAAATTGTTAAATTTATCTTTAAAACAAATAATTTCTGACAATGTCCTGAGTGATTCTGGATAACATTAACCTATGTACAAACTTTAATACAGATTTTCCTTGATTCAGGAATCTTTTTCACTATCTCATTTATTTTTTATTATGTGGTCACACTAGATAGTTTAAATTGCTGAATAAGTAATCTTTGTATCATTGAAGTAATATTTTAAAGGGGAAATCTCACTCTACAATATATTATTTTTGAAAAATACTATCATCTTATCTTCCACTGAGATAATGACTTCTTACCTTTTCTTCTTCAATCAGGATTACCTGAGCTGGAAATGGAAGCAATTGATAACCAATTTGGACAACCAGGAACAGGCGATCAGATTCCATGGACAAATAGTACAGTGACAGCTATAAATCAGAATAAATCAGAAGAGTAAGTAATACATTTTTTGTTTTATAAGGTATCAGATACCAACTTCTAAACAGAAAACTATTTTTTCCAAACTAGATTTCAATCTACAATGGTATTTTGTGAGATATTAATAGATGTAAATGTTTAATAAACAAAAAAGTGGGCCTGGCGAGGTGGCTCAAGCCTGTAATCCCAACACTTTGGGAGGCCAATGCGGGTGGAGCCCCTGAGGTCAGGAGTTTGAGACTAGCCTGGTGAACATGGTGAAACTCCATCTCTACTAAAAATACAAAAAGATTATCAGGCGTGGTGTTGCCCACCTGTAATCCCAGCTACTCAGGAGGCTGAGGCAGGAGAATTGCTTGAACCTGGGAGGTGGATGTTGCAGTGAGCCAAGATTGCTCCATTGCATTCCAGCCTGGGCAACAAGAGAGAAACTCCATCTCAAAAAAAAAAAAAAAAAAAATTGGGGGGGGGGGGGAGGGAAAGACATTGAATTAAACAGATTTATTGACTGCATGACCACAAGGATACTTTGTAATCACCAAGAGATTGATATAATATGTAGCTATTGTTTTATATTCATGTATTACTTTAATTGATTACCATAATGTATCTGGGACCTGTGGATGAATTGGCCTCAGTACAATAATTATATTGCTCTTGAACTTTTACTTATATCATTATTTTGTCCAGCATTTCTCTTCGTTTGGTGCAAGAAGTTATAAGAAAGGAGAGTATACTTTTTACATCTACTCAGTGTCATGTCTTAATTAGAATTGAATTTCTTACTCCCCCACAGGCAACCATATTCCATAACACAGAGCACGTCTCATACCTGTCAACCACAGGATGTCTAGATAGTGTTGATTGTGGTTTAGCGCCTTAAATATGAACTGTATTCCCACTTACCTTCCCAGAGGAAGAGTGCTTATAATTGTGTTATTATATTAGTGTTATTAGGATTAGTATTGTTTTGTATATATTTCTGTTTTATCTATCAGTTAGTATCAGCTTGGATTAGGCTATATGTTTCCTACATGTAATCAATGAATAATTTGTTTTATAGCTTAACACCTGCCATATTTCATTTTTCCAGTTTTATTTCTTTTGTAAATGGTAACCATGTCAGGTTAACAATCAAGATGATTTGATCATCTTTGAAACTTAAGTAATACAATATGTACTGTTTTGATTGTGGTTCAGTTAGCAACAATGGCATTCATAAAATAGACAAATAAATAGAATAAGTAGAATAAATCTGAGTATGAGCTAAATGATTCTGAGTTTTTGGCTGATTTTCTTTTTTTTTTACTTTTATCATAAGTTATTTCCCCTTAACTATATTTGGTTAATTTTTCAGGCATTTCTGTAACATGAAGAATATGGAAACAAAGTTCAGTGATTGATAAAAGAATGAAAAATATATTCAAGCTATATACCAAATACTCATTTAATTTCTGCAAATTAAACATAGAACATTCCATTGAATTAGAATTGCCAAGCATCTCAACGGAGAATTTTCTAAAACCAAATTTGCACATATATATGTATAGAAAGATTAAATAAATTATTTGCTATGTCAGTCTGAAACTTTCCTGTTTTTTAATCCTGCAGCCAGTGTATTAGCTCACAATTAGATGAGCTTCTCTGTCCACCCACAACAGTAGAAGGGAGAAATGATGAGAAGGCTCTTCTTGAACAGCTGGTATCCTTCCTTAGTGGCAAAGATGAAACTGAGCTAGCTGAACTAGACAGAGCTCTGGGAATTGACAAACTTGTTCAGGTATTTATTAAAGTCAACATAATTTAACTGATGCAGCCCTAGGAAACTAGAAAATTATTTTAAGCAAGATTTTAGAATACTCTGCCCGCTGTACTTTAGCTGTTTTATAATTTACCCCTTTTGAAACTTAACAAAATATGTAGTAGTGTTTTTTAAAGAAAAGATATTACAATAATTAGAATTAGAAATAAGTCTTAGCTTTTCACCATGAAACAGAATATTGCAAGCTCCAGCTAGAATAAACTCCAGATTTATAGCATCACTTCTCATTTTAAAGCTTAATTTATCCCTCATTCACGCTTGTCTTCCGCCTGTATATTTCATGATATTCCAACTTCCAGGTTAGCCTTTTTTAGACTACAGGATGATAAAATAATTTTAATGCATCTTCACCAGCATTTTTAAATGGAGAATAGTGTAGAATACTAAGTGTAAGAGTGCATAGCCCATTAAAAGGAGTCATGTTTTATGAAACTCCTTTCAGCTCCATACACACACACACACACACACACACACACACACACACACACCCACGAATAGGTCACAATTTATATTTCTTACAGTGGGTAATAGTGAAAACATTTGGAAACCATAACTTTACAGCTTTCTGTGACATCAGCTGTGGATTTTTTTTTAAATAAAGGCATGAATTTTATATCTGAGATAGAAAAATGCCTGCTTGATCCCTCCTTTAAGAATCTACTTCTTATAGTAAGCTATTAAATGTAAAGTTTATTGATTCTTAGGCTTTGCAATGAAGTTTTTTTTCAAACCTTTTAGTTTTATTTCATTGATTTGGAGCCTTTATTTTAACCATATTGTCATCTCTTCTGCAATTTTAAATATCTCAGCTAATCTATCATTCCATTTCAAAAGTAGCTTTTATAAATGATTTCTTTAGGTAGTAAACTTCTGGAGAGCATGAATTCAGAATGAATATATGATGATACTTTCTAGAATACAGAAGCATGTCACTTATTGGCAAAAACTTATTTGTAAAATATTCTGGCTTCTTTTATAACAGGGGGGTGGATTAGATGTATTATCAGAGAGATTTCCACCACAACAAGCAACACCACCTTTAATGATGGAAGAAAGACCCAGCCTTTATTCCCAGCCTTACTCTTCTCCTTCTCCTACTGCCAGTCTCCCTAGCCCTTTCCAAGGCATGGTCAGGCAAAAACCTTCACTGGGGACTATGCCTGTTCAAGTAACACCTCCCCGAGGTGCTTTTTCACCTGGCATGGGCATGCAACCCAGGCAAACTCTAAACAGACCTCCGGCTGCACCTAACCAGCTTCGACTTCAACTACAACAACGATTACAGGGACAGCAACAGGTGAGCACTCTTGTTTAGCAGTGGATACTTTTTAAAGGTATGTACCAAATTTCTCTGCAAGACAGCCCCATTGCTACAATAAAAGTGTCAAGTCCACTCCTAGAACCTTCATGAAAGACTTAAAGAGCCATCCTTCGTCTCTAGGAAAGGGATAAGGGACCTTTCATTCAATTAAAGACAGTAGGCTCTTAGGCCAGGCGCGGTGGCTTACGCCTGTAATCCTAGCACTTTGGGAGGCCGAGGTGCGCAGATCACCTGAGGTTCGGAGTTCAAGACGAGACTGACCAACATGGAGAAACCCCGTCTCTACTAAAAATACAAAATTAGCTGGGCGTGGTGGTACATGCCTGTAATCCCAGCTACTCAGGAGGCTGAGGCAGGAGAATCGCTTGAACCTGGGAGGTGGAGGTTGCAGTGAGCCGAAATCGTGCCCTTGCACTCCAGCCTGGGCAACATGTGTGAAACTGCGTCTCAAAAAAATTAAAAGACAGTAGGCACCTAATAAAGCACTCTGAAACCTACAACTTAAAGACAATTTAATTTTTATTTTTTGAGATACAAACTAAGGGGAACCTCATACAAGTTTTAAATTAAGAGAAACATAGCTTAATTTACAAAGTAGAGCATCAAGAGATACGTTTATGATTGTTGGAACAGAAAATAAAGTGTTGTTTGAGGTTGGAGGTATGGATGTCTAGTGATGTTATTTGAAGAAAAGGATAGTTTGGGGTCTGGGAGTTGTGAGTGAGTTAAATCAAATGAGTAGGCATAGTGGCATAAATATTTAAGATTGTATAAGCAACAGATATTGGAGATAATCATTAAGGACCACTAGCACAAACAGTTAAAAATGTCTGCTGTGGACCAGGCGTGGTGGCTCATGCCTGTAATCCCAGCACTTTGGGAGGCCAAGGTGGGTGGGTCACTTGAGGTCAGGAGTTCGAGACCAGCCTGGCCAACATGATGAAACCCCGTTTCTACTAAAAGTACAAACGAACAAAAAAATTAACTGGGCATGGTGGCACGTGTCTGTAATCTCAGCTACTTGAGAGGCTGAGGCAGGAGAATCGCTTGAATGCGGAAGGTGGAGGTTGCAGCAAGCCAAGATTGCTCCCATTGCAATCCAGCCTGGGTGACAAAACGAGACTCTGTCTCAAAAAAAAAAAAAAAAAAAAAGTCTGCTGTGGGAAGGGGGACCAGTGCTGTAGATTGTTGCTTCTTGTTATGAATCCTGTAGTTTCTAAACCCATATTTGTATATTGCTTTTAATTTTTATAAAAGTATTTAAAGAAGTTCCCTGGAGACTAATTCAGGAAGGAAGAGAAAGAAGGAGATAAATTATACTGGAAAGGCAGTGTGATATAATGGTTTTAAGAGTTAGTTCTAGTTTCAAGTCCCAGTTCTAAACTTAGGTGGATTGCCTTAATCAAATGGTTTCCCTTTTAAAGCCTCTTAATTCCTCATCTATAAAAAGAGTCTAATAAAGAATTCCTTTCCCTCATTGGTGATTGTGTGGAATAAATGAGATAAAACATGTAAAGTTTGTAGCACAATGCCTGGCATATTGTAGCAGTTGATAAATACTAGCTATTGTTATAAAGTTAAATTTAATAAACAATATGTGATATAAAATGTGCTTCCATTCTGCTTTAAAAAAGAAAGATGATGAAAGATATGAAGAGAAAGGGAGGGCTGAGAAAGGGAAAAATTTTTTAATGATAGAATAAAAATAAAAGAATAATTTTTTAAATGCTAGGGTGGAATAAAGGATTCAAAGAAGAATTAAAGGAAGAGAGAGGAAAAGAGAAACAAAAAGAAGGAATCATAAATGTTCTGAGATATTAATTGAAGATAAACTACTTCTTGCAGCTTTCCATTCATCTTTAGATAGAGGGCATCAGAATAAAAATGCTTAATATTTTCCCCATGTTTAATTTTTCACAGAACATTATTTAAGGGGACTATACTAGATACTATAAGCAATACAAGGAATTAAAGAAACAGGCAACTGCCTGGCTATTTTGACTTCATACCTGGAAAGTTAAACGACACTCCAAGCAGTATGTGATTAAGGGCTAAACCAAAAAAGTAAATGGAAAGTGTAGGTGTTCTGGTTTCTCATTTTACAACGTAAAGGTCTGTAATGAGGAAGCCCAGACCAAGGGTCTACGTTAGGTTCATGAATGAATGGAATGATGATTCATGCTTGGTTCAGAAAAAAGGTGTTTTGGCTTCCATTTGCTCCTAAAATAGCTGATAAGCAGAGAAGCCCTGCAAAGAGGTATGAGAATAAGATGCAAATAGGTGAAAGTTGCTGCTCTTTGCTTCCTTTAAATCTCATGGATGCCTATCCAGAGTTTGATGGTCTTGGTAGCCCAATAAAGTATCCGCCAAGCTGAAAAAACACAGAATTTGGGGCTCACTATGTTATAAGCCTCAGATATGTCTATACAGAAAAACAACTTCTACTGCCACCTAAGACAGTAACTCTGCTACCTAATGAGCCACATATCCAGGTCTGCTCTTTGTGTCCTAAGCCATAACTTCTTACTGTTTCAGCAGTAGGTCACTCAGCTTTAGTTACACTGCCAAGTACTAGGCGCTTCCGTGTGTCTGCTTAAGGGCTTTCTGTGAGCAGGTCTGGTCAGACTCTCAGTCAGTGTCTTAGTTAAGATGCTTTCAGCCACAAGGAAAGAAAAAAAGATCAACTCAGCACAGTAAAACAATAAAGAAAATATTTTGACCCCAAAAAAGATCAACTCAGCATAGTAAAACAATAAAGAAAATATTTTGACCCAAATATTGACAATCCAAAATGGAGGCAGACTGAGGTGTGGTTACTTCAGAGATTCAGGGATGTCATCAAGGACCCAGGTTCTTTCTCTTTTGCTCTGCAGTCCTTGGTATGCCATGATTACAGATACCACAGCCAAATAAAACTATAAGTAGCAGAAGAAAAGGGACTGTTTCTTTCCTATGTATCTCTTTCCAAAAGCCAGGAAACTTTTTCCTGAAGGTTCTTTTCCCACCCCACCCACCCACCCCCCTAAAAGAAAAAAGGACCAAAAAAGAAAAAGGAGGGGAAAAAAATACTTCATATGTCTAACTAGTCAGAACTGAGTCACATGTACAACCTTAACCAATGGCTCGCAAAGACTGACTCGGAGTATTCTTGGATTACCCCTGGAGTCATGTGATTTGGGGATGGTCAGCTGAAAAAATTCTGTTCTATCTTCAGGGAAGAAGGGGAGAGTAAATGACTGTGGGTTGGCAATAACAATGCCTGATAAAATCAGTAAATTGAGGTTTAAATGTATTGTTTAAAGTTATATAATTAAATTCACAGTTTGGATCAAATAGTAAACTGAGGTAGTATTAATATATCTCCCCTTTCTCCTGCCTTAAATCCTATTAAATGACAAGTTGTGTTTTTTTTTAGTGACTAAATTAATGTCACTGTAGACAAAAAGAGTACCATTAGCACACTAAAAATTAAGTCATTTTGAAATATAAAAAGCAAACATGAGATTATCATATGCAAATAATACAACTGTTTATAGAGAAAATCCAAAAGAATCTACAGGGAACTTAGAACAAATAGAGTAGTTCAGCAAGGATTTTAGATAAAAAGAACAAGAAACAAAAATTAATGGTAATTCTTTTACTAGAAAATTAAATTAGAAAATTCCAGCACTGAGGGAGGCCAAGGCAGGTGGATCACCTGAGGTCAGGAGTTTGAGACCAGCCTGGCCAACATGGCAAAACCCGTCTCTACTAAGAGTACAAAATTTAGCCAGACGTAGTGGCAGGCGCGTGTAATCCCAGCTACTCTGGAGGCTGAGGCAGAAGA
Source organism: Ateles fusciceps (assembly GCA_036589455.1). Classification (NCBI taxonomy): domain Eukaryota; kingdom Metazoa; phylum Chordata; class Mammalia; order Primates; family Atelidae; genus Ateles; species Ateles fusciceps. Next base: position 5,018,533 of record JAZHEH010001737.1, read on the forward strand.
ATTGCTTGAACCCAGGAGGCAGAGGTTGCAGTGAACTGAGATCATGCCTCTGCACTCTAGCCTGGGCAACAAGAGCGAGACTGTGTCTCAAAAAGAAAAAAAAAATACATTCACACTGTTCAAAACTTAGAAGATTTAAAATCATAATCGAAAGGCAAAAAGAATATCCAAATTAAAAATACTCGTGAAAGAAATTATATCTTCTAATTGATTGTTGCTAGTAAAAAGATGACAGTTGTTCCAGATTTAATCAGTAAATTCAGTGGAATTCCAACAAAATCTCAACATGGAGTTTGACAAACAGATGCTAAATTTGTTTTAGAAGCATCAATACAATATTGAAGTATTAATAAAATGAGGGTATACTTGCTCTACCGATATCAAGATTTAAAACAAAGCTTTAAAAATTAAAACAGGCTGGATGTGATGGCTTACACCTATAATCCCCCCCCATTTTGAGAGGCTTAGGAAGGAAGATTGCTTGAGGCCAGGAGTTTGAGACCAGCCTGGGCAACATAGCAAGAGTCTCTACCGAAAAAAAAAAAAAAAAAAACAGGTGTGGTGATGTGCCACTGTAGTCCCAACTACTCAGGAGGCTAAGTTGGGAGGATTGCTTGAGGCAGGAATTCAAGGCTGCAGTGAACTATGATTGTGCTACTCACTCCAGCCTGGGTGACAAAGCGAGACTTTATCCTTAAAAAAAAAAAAATTTAAAACAATGTGGAACTGGCTTTTAGAGCAAGACCTTGTCTCTGAAAAAAAAAAAATTTAAAACAGTGTGGAACTAGCATGAGGATAAATAGTTCTACCGTAATAGAGTTCTACATAATAGAGAGCCCAGAAACACACCCAGACATATTGAGAGACTTAATAAGAGGCAGAGGTGACAATAGGGAAAGAATGGCATGCATCATAGATGCTGGTACATTTGGCTATCCATGAGGAGAAATAAATTAGATCCTCATCTCATACAATACACAAAAATAAACTCTAGGTGTTTTGATGACCTAAATGTGAATACAAAAACATCTCTATAGCCTCTTTAAAATGACATAAAGGAAAAAGTTAATGTTTACATTAAAATTTAAAACTTGTAAGACAAAAGACACCATCTGCAAGGTTAAAAGGCAAAACAAAGACTCAAAGAAGATATTTGCAACATCATATGACTGGCAAAGGACTAGTATCCAGAATACACCTAGTTCATAATCTGGTATTCCTAATATATTTACCTCATTGGATTGATACCCATCTGTTCACTTACTGGTCATATCCTCTCCTTCCCTCTTCTCAAATACAGGAGACTGTTAACAAGAATTTAGCACCATTCCTAATGATGTGAGAAAAGAAAACAGCAGTGTACTCAGATATACATTACAGTTTGCTTCTTTTTAATGAGTTTTAAGATCAGTTTAAAAACAGAAACAGATGTTGAAAAAAGTAAAATATATAAATAGATATCATTTCTTGGTCCTAAGTATATCTCACTGGCTGGTATATACTTTTTACTCCTTGTGTAAAGGAGTAAAATGATTCTAACATTTTAAATTCAATTATACAGTTATGAATAAATCTCCAGTTGGGAGGAGAGAGATGAAAAACATCCTAAGAAACTAGTATATCTGTACTGGTTGAGACTTTTAGAAAACAGCAAAAAGGAAGGAGCTGGTAATCAAAAAGTAATACAGAGTTACAAACCTTTAGGTGTAATACTGGCTTACTCCTCAAATAAGCGAAGACCCAAGAAATATATCTACAATATCAATATATTTTGGGAAAAATAACACCACCAAAGATGGGTAGACCTGTTACTTTCAGAAAATGATATCATAGGCTGGGTGCAGTGGCTGAGCGCCTGTAATCCTAGCACTTTGGGAGGCGAAGGTGGGCGGATCACCTGGGGTCAGTAGTTGGAGACCAGCCTCACCAACATGGAGAAACCCTGTCTCTACTAAAAATACAAAATTAGCCAGGTGTGGGGACGCATGCCTGTAATCCCAGCTACTCAGAAGGCTGAGGCAGGAGAATCACTTCAACCCAGGAGGCAGAGGTTGCGGTGAGCTGAGATCACAGCATTGCACTCAAGCCTGGGCAACAAGGGCGAAACTCCATCTCAAAACAAAAAAAAAGAAAGAAAGAAAGAAAGAAAATGGTATCATATTAGCTGACAAAAGATACAATTTTTCTACTCCAGTTTTGTTTTCTTCCTCAGCAAGGACCATGATCTTCATAACTATCAAGAGGAGAATAATATAAAGAGAGAGTGGCAGTGAGACACATAAACAAATATGACATACTTAGTAATCTTAAAACAAGTCAACTCTAGATATGTATGTATTAGGGTACTGAAGAAATGTATGTGTCTGACATTATAAGAACCACCATTGATAATCTTTTATATGTTATAGAGAATGGAAGTGACCAGAAAACAGAATTAGGATCAAAGGACAGGAAAAAGAGAAACCTTTTACCTCCGGGTTTCTGACAGTGAAAAATGCCTGATAAGACAATAAGCTTCTTTAAAGAATATTTTTTTCTTGGCAAGAATTCATGCAGTAGTTAGATCAGAGTTTCTCAACCTTGGCACTTTAACATTTGGGGCTGGATAATTCTTATTATGGGGGAGATGCTATGTGCATTAAGAATGTTTAGCAGCACTCCTGGCTTCTGCCCACTAGATATCAGCAGTACTCCTCCCCAAGTTGTGACAGCAAAAAGGTCTTCAGATACTGCCAAATGTCCCTTGCTTGGCAGAACCACCCCTAGCCGAGAACCTCTAGGCTATACAGTCATCTTTTAGGTTTCCTATAGAAGGACGTCTTGGTAAAACTTTGGAAAGAAAACCCATTCCGGCAGACAAAGTGACAGCCAGCCTGAACTGCGTATGTTTGGTTTGTACTTAGGAATGGGTTTGCACTCTTCCACTGGCCACAAGCCCCACATTTCCTTTTGTTCTACAACAAGGCTTTTAACCTGTCCTTTATAGGCTCTTGTGTTTGTGTCTAAGCACTGACAACTAAGGACTAACAACTAATCTCCTCCCACTCGCCACCTCTCTGAAAGTTGAGATTTCCAAGAGCTAAGGAATGTAGTGATTCTTTTGGGAAGGCTTTGTTGGAAGAAGTGGAACTTGACCTGCTTGTTGAAAAACAGCATTTTAATAATTGGAGAGAAGAGGCAGGTCAAAGTAGGACAAATATACACAGCACTAGTCAGGTTGCACACACGGTCAATGGGAGGAAAAAATGAACAAGGGTTAATTCTAGGGCAGAAATAGACCAGGTTTCCTATAACAGAAAGTACCTTGGATTTATGCTATTTAGAATAATTCCTTCTACTTCTAAAGAAGGGCCTGTTACTACTTCTCAGGCATCTTTCCTCCATCCCTCCCCGTTTTATTCGCACACCATCTCACAATTCAAAGAATATATAAAGCTAAATGTTTGGAATGTATTTTTACCTGTCCTCATTGCCTCCTCTCCTGTTTTTATACTTGCTGTTGCCTCTGCCTCAAGTTAACTCTGCCCTCCTCCTTGCCACCTCACATTCTCATCCTTCAAGGCTCTGCTGAGTTTACTCATGCTTCTTTGGTCCCTGTCTTCATCCCTAGGCTATATTAGCTGCTCCCTCTCTGCTGCCATAGTTGTGTCTGTCTATGCAGACAGAGTGTGTGTGCATTGCACTGTTGTGTGTTGGCTTCTGCCATTCAATAGGGAACTCCCAGAAGGACAGGAATTCGTTCACCTTTGTAACCTCCAAACTTTGTACAATATCTTGAATGTATTGAGTTTTTAAGTAAATCTTTATAAAAATTAACTTGATTTATTTAATCATGGTCTTTATGTTTATGGTCTTTCAAGTTTAAGAAGTATATCAGTTTTGATATTTAAGAGTCTCTTTGACTTTTAAAACTATAATGTTGGTATCTTTCTTTTTGAAGTGACTCAGAATGTTTTAACTTATACCACAATGCCTTAGAGTTGTCATTTTAACATTTATCTTATGTTGACTTTTCTCCAGAATTGGTTTGTTTTCTGATCTAATGGGAGTCAGAAAATGACTGAAGCTAGAATTAAGAGTTGAGCTGTTTGGTGGCAAGAGATTTAATCACTGTTCATAGCTCTTTAGATTCTTGTATAAAACTTTTATAGGCTTGCTAGTGTATGTAAAATACATTAAAATATATTAATGTATGATATATAAATATATAATTTGTTATATAAAGTATCATATAAACATAAAATAGTATTAATATTATTGTTAGTTATCTTTCTGAATACTTTATATCAAATTGTTGAGGAAGAAATGTTTTAAGCTGTAGACTGTTTATAAGAAAATCTAATTTCCAAAAGCACTTCTTTTGTTACCAGAGAAAGTTAAGGCATGCCTGACATGCCTCTGACCCCCCTAATCCTGGTCTAGACTGATCTTCCAAACCAGTGTTCATAGAAAATTGTTCTGGGAGATGAATGTTAATGGTTATATGTCAGAATTTATTTATCATTTAACCTAATAATAAATAAATTGCATAGTATATCCCCCCTCTTGGAGGTCCACAATGTGCTTTTGGCCAATTAAAGGCTCATAAAATTACTGCAGTAAATAAATCTGTTTTACCTTGTGTAACCCATCATTTCCAATACTTAATACAGAACAGCATGCTGTTTTCCCGGCACATCTATTAATATCCTGCTGAACAATGTTCTTTAGCATACCAATTTGGGAAATGCTGGTCTAAAGTAATTACTTTTTCTAGTTAAATAAATAATCCATTTTTTCAGACCATTTGTTTCTTACATAATACTCTCTAGCTGATGAAATCATATTGGATTTTTCCCAAGTATGTATTCACCAGACATAGTAGCCCCCAAGTGAGAATACTATCCAACTTGCTCAGCTTTCCCTTCATCTTCCAGACCTTTGTAAAATGTGCCCTTATTGTATACCTGCTTTTACATGTATAACATTCAAGACCTAGGGCTGGTGTTTCTTATTCTCCATTACAGCACTTATCTAAAATAACTAACACGTTTTTAAAAGTACAATAAACAGGTATATACACATGTACATACATGTGTGTGTATCCTACTTTTAAATGCTTTGCCATAGTGTTTTGGAGGCAATAAGTGTTTTATAAATGTTGGGAATTGCCAGCCTTTTGGAAAATAAACATAGGAAATAATCTTACCAAACCTGCAACACTAAAACTTTTTAGTAATCATTAGAAAGTTTGTGTTACTTTATAAGGCCAGTGTTATGCTTGTGTGTAGACATATGATGTCTTATTGTCTCCAATTTTCTCTAGTTGATACACCAAAATCGGCAAGCTATCTTAAACCAGTTTGCAGCAACTGCTCCTGTTGGCATCAATATGAGATCAGGCATGCAACAGCAAATTACACCTCAGGTAATGTGAGAAAACCAGACATCATTAGTACTTCTTTAACCCACACAGTGTTTCTTAAAGTGTTGACTTGAGTGTCTTTGAAATGGTCTATGAGCTGATCTTTTAATGATGTTTGTAGTGTAGTTTTCTTCTAGGATGAATTAATAATCTACTTGTGATACCTCTTACTGATATTTGATCTAAAGCAAAAGGTGCTTTGTTTTGTTTTATTGTTATTGTGTCGTTGTCATTGGATACCAGATGACTAAGTAGACAAAAGTTTTATTGCTGTAGTGAATAGCACCAGTAACAGGAAGCCTCTGATATGAAACTGTGAATGGTACCCGAAACCTGATCAAAACCCAGTCACATTGCTAAGCTGTTTTAACTGTCTTGTGTACCGTGCTCAATATGAACCTCAGCATTTTCTAGCTTTTATTTATTTTTAAAATCCCTTTTTTTAAACAAACCCAGAGCCATTAGAACTTTAAACGTAAAAAAACTAGGTGGACTTCTAAATGTTATCTAGTTACTCCTTACTTTACCCCCCACACATACTTAAAAAGTTTTTGTTTCAACTACTTATATATCATAACAAAGTCGATGTGAAAATCTGGGAGATAAGGAATTTTAGAGAGGATTCAAACAAAACTCTTTTCCTATCCACAATATGGAACTAGATGGATTGCGGACAAATACAGGAAGCCAGCACCTATATTATTAAAGGGATAAATACAGCCATGCATTGCTTAAAGACAGGGATATGTTCTGAAAAATGTGTCATTAGGCAACTTCATAATTGTGCAAAGGTCATAGAGTGTATTTACACAAACCTAGATGGTATAGCCTACTATACATCCTGGCTATATGTAACCTATTGCTCCTAGGCTACAAACCTGTTCAGCATGTCACTTTACTGAATACTATAGGCAATTGTTAATGATATTTGTATATCAAAACGTATCTAAACAGGGAAGAGGTACAGTAAAATACTGTAGTACTATAATCTTGTGGGACCACTGAATGTGGTCCATCATATGCAACTGAAATGTCTTACTGCTGAAATGTCTTTTGTGCAACACATGACTCTATTGACTGAAGCTGTTAATAAGCAGCAGATACTGTCATCTTCATGGATCCAGATTTTAGTTTATCTGTCTTACAAATTATAAATCTTAGTGCTAGCTAATTCAGGGGTGATTAGGTTGTAAAGAAACAAGACCCCACTTTTGGATTCACATAAAGGTAATTCCTATCAGAAAGTCTTATTTCATAGTTTCTTCTAGATTAGACTGTATCTAGTTGGCAAGAGCTGTATGCTTTAACCAGATTCTCAATCTGAATTCACATTTTCTGAAGAAGGCTTTATTGATATGCCATGTGATACTGAAAAAGTGATTGTAACCTAATTTTACCACTTCTTTCCTCATCCATAATATTGTAACTATTAAACCACTTAACACTAATGCCTGGAATAGTCTTAAACTTCAGTAATAGTATAAAATAGCTGTTTCCATTTATTTCTTTTTACTATTTTATTTCTACTTATTTTCTTTTTAACTGATAATTTCATAGGCATTGGATCCTAGATTTCTTAGTCTTCCTTTTTTAATGGTATTTGTAGGTTTTTTCTGATTGTAAAGGTAATACATGTTCATTATAGATAATTTGGTAAATACAGAAAAGTATAATGAAGAAAATTAAAATCACCTATAATCATATTTTATTCATTTAAATAAAGTCAGATAATGACCTCAGTGAGAAAAGAGGAAAACTGAGTTTCTCCCTACCAGAAACATGGTAAAATTTTTGAAATTGAAAAAGTCTCCTAATAATTTAATGAAGGATAGGATAGAAGTCATCAAGCACATTTTCTTTCACTTCTTTATGGTCTTCGTGTTTCTCTTAACAATTTTCATGGCCAATATTATAATACTAATCAATATATACTTTCTTTGAACTTTCTCGGTTCTTTGTGACTTTTAATTGAGAATTTGTATTCTCGTTGATAATTGTCAGATATTGTTTTAGCATTTCTTGACTACTTTTAATCTGTAAAATGTACTTAATTCATTTTTTCTCCTGTGATTATTAAGACGTTTTTGTTCCTTTTCTGTTTCAGTTTCTCTTGTTCAGTGATAATTGCTATGTATTTTATAACCCTAAGCAACTAGGCTTTATCCAATAAACTTTCCAGGATAGATAGTGATTATAATAATTTTAATAAGTGAGTTTTTTCCTCCTTTTCAGCCACCCCTGAATGCTCAAATGTTGGCACAGCGTCAGCGGGAATTGTACAGTCAACAGCACCGACAGAGGCAGCTAATACAGCAGCAAAGAGCTATGCTTATGAGGCAACAAAGCTTTGGGAACAACCTCCCTCCCTCATCTGGACTACCAGTTCAAATGGGGGAACCCCCGTCTTCCTCAGGGTGCTCCACAGCAGTTCCCCTATCCACCAAACTATGGTACAAATCCAGGAACCCCACCTGCTTCTACCAGCCCATTTTCACAATTAGCAGCAAATCCTGAAGCATCCTTGGCCAACCGCAGCAGCATGGTGAGCAGAGGCATGACAGGAAACATGGGAGGACAATTTGGCACTGGAATCAATCCTCAGATGCAGCAGAATGTCTTCCAGTATCCAGGAGCAGGTAGGAGGGTCACAACTTTATGTTGTTCTAAGTAATCCTTACAGGTTTAGGTCTCTCTCCATCTTCATATCCATGTGCAGACATTGAGACAGTGTGAAAGAGGAAAGACATGGAAGTTGGGAGACCCAGGATTCAGACACAGCTTTTGACACTAAATGGTTTCGGGCTTACCTCCCTTTATAGCTAAGATGATGAATTAGAGGATCTGTAAGGAGCTGTCTGACTAAAATTTTGAGCATTTTGTATGCAAAGTACATTCTTTTTTTTTTTTTAAGACAGAGTGTTGCTCTGTCAGTCACCCAGGCTGGAGTGCAATGATGCAATCTCAACTCACTGCAATATCTGCCTCCCGGGCTCAAGTGATTCTCCTGCCTCAGCCTCCCAAGCAACTGAGATTACAGGCACATGCCACCACGCCCAGCTAATTTTTGTGTTTTTAGTAGAGACAGGGTTTCACCATGTTGCCCAGGCTGGTCTTGAACTCCTGACCTCAGGTGATCCACCCTCCTTGGCCTCCCAAAATGCTGGGATTACAGGCATGAGCCACCACACCCGGCCCATTCGCTTATTTTTTAATTTCTCTCCTGGATCTCCATGAAAATTAAATGAAAGTATTCCCTACACAATGGGTTTTAGTACATTAATTCAAAATTTGCATGTAGTTCTTTCATTGTGTGGGAGATTCTGTTTTTCCCAGTTTGCATAGGATAGCTAATCTCCACAAAGTATCTCAGACTACTCATTGGTGTCATCACTCTCAGTTGCTGCAGTTAACAGCTTCCTCTCCAGTATCAGTCAACTTTCTGGCTTCCAAAAGCTTTTTTCTTTTTTGATCTTTCCTTTGGCATTGTCTTCCATTCTCTTTGTCCTGGGTGATAATATTTTATTTCTTTTCTGTCACTTTGAGATTCTAATAGGTAGTGACAGTGATGCATATCTGATTAGTCTACTATGTTTAATCAAACTTTTATGCAAAATTAATTGTCAATTCCTGAAAAAAAAATGGAAATAAATCCCTTGATTATATAAATGAAAGAAAAGAGGTAAATTTTAAGGCCGCTTAAAAATGTATTTCAATGAGAAGGCTGCTGTTTGATTTGAATAAAATGTCGAAGTTATACAGAGATTTTTGACATGGCAGTATGCTTATCCGTTTTGACAGCCAAATCAGTTTAGAGTTTCCATTCTGATGGTAGCAAGTACTAAAATCTTTTGACTATCAAATTAAGCATCTAAAGACTTGTCCAAAGAGCACCATAACTCTCAAAGACATTTTAATCAAAATTATGCCACATTAGTTTCTTTGTCGTCAAGACAATGAAGTCATCTTTGGCTGGTTTATATCACTGACACTGACTGCTTGGGCAAGAAAAGGATTATAAATCCATATTTTAATGATATGGTTGTCTGAACAGGAGTGGCCTTCAAAAGAGTTTTGTTTCCATTTTGTCTTACAATTTCTTTATGCAAAGAATTTGCTGAGGCTTTTTCACTTTAGCCTGGGGGAGATACCTCCTCAACATTAAAAGACTTGTGTGGCTATTCTGCATCCCCATTCCTCTTCCAAAATGACAACCTGGCTAAAACAGCAAATGGTTTTTTATTGTTGTTTGTTTGTTTTTGAGACAGAGTCTTGCTCTGTTGCCCGGGCTGGATTGTAGTGGCACGATCTCGGCTCACTGCAACCTCCACCTCCCAGGTTCAAACAATTCTCATGCTTCAGCCTCCCAAGCAGCTGGGATTACGGGTGTGCACTACCACGTCCAGCTAATTTTTGTATCTTTAGTAGAGACGGGGGTTTGCCAGGCTAGTCTCAAACTCCTGACCTCAGGTGGTCCACCCACCTTGGCCTCTGAAACTGCTGGGATTACAGGCGTGAACCACCAAACCTGGCCAGCAAATGGGTTTTTAATAGCATTCATGATACTGATTGCAGATCCTTAAATCAAAAGATTTATCTCATGCATTAGGGGAAAAAAGATTTATCTAACAAAAGATAAAAACTAACAAAAGATTTGTCTCATGCATTAGGGGAAAAAAGCCAAACATTAATTAATTCCTCATCTAATTATTCTAAGGATTTTTTTCTATTTAAAAAAAAATAGAAATACGTCAGTTTTCAGGTATGCACTTTAAAATTTCCTCTGGAAAGTCAAGAAAGGAGAACTTTATATCCTGCTTTCATTCCTTAAAAAGCCACCTAGAAAGGTGGTGCTTCAATGCCCTGGTTCTCATGAAATTGACAAATTTCTTTCACAGTTGTGGGTCTCGTCTTTCATCTGTCTTGTGTCAGCATAGAACACAGTGAGCTGAAATAGTAGAGTGGGTGGAGCTTCCTCTTTCCCAGGTAGCATGATGGGAAAGATGTGTTGCCCCTATCATGAGTATTCTATCTGGTGCCTGGATTTCTCTTCCAGACCAACTTCTGATTGACAAAAATATTTTCACAAAAATAAGAATTTGTTTTTTATGAAGTCGGCATTCATACTACAAACAAAACCCAGAAGCTGCATGCAGTGAAGAAAACAGTGGTCTCATCCAGTTGCAAACTGAAATGAAATGGCAGGGCTATCAATTCTTCCGTGGACTGCTTCAAAATAATACTGGAAAAACTCTTAGCTTTTCTGGAAAAAATAAGAACATTTAAAGATGCAATGTTTTTAATTTCTGTCACCACTGTTAATTATAAACTTGCTCCAAATTGATCAGCAATCTGGTAGAGGACCAGGTTTTGTGTTGGCACAAAATCATGTTCTGGGAAAAGTTCTAGCCTTTTCAAAAACAAAACAGTTTTTTGTGGCTTTAGGAAATCCAGATAGAAGGGCTCTTTGGCCTTTGTTTTATGCTTCCATTCCTAATAAATCAGCCACACAAAAGAACCAAAATATATGTGTCCCAGAATGTTTCCAGGTTTGACCAATTAAGGTCCATGATCCAGCCCACCTGTTTTGGTAAGTAAAGTTTTACTGGAACTCAGCCATACTTACTAGTTTATATATTATCTGTGGCTGGTTTCATATAGCAGAGTTGAGTAGTTGTTAAAGAAACTTTATGGCCTGCAAAACTGAAAATATATATTATCTGGCCTTTTGCAGAAAAAGCTTGCTGATTTCTGTGTTAAGTGATGACAGTAAAACCGAAGGATAACTGCATTAGCTTTGCTTTATAACCTTTGCTTTAGCCTCTTTCAGCTTAATATAGGCCCAAAGTAAATGAAGGAACATGTAAGTCATAGTAATGGCAGAGTAACTTTTCTTATATTTCTGAAAACAAGAAACTTTTCCAGACTGTCATTCTATGATGATGAGTGCATAAGAACAGAATCAGACATTTAAAAATTGTTTTCTATGAAGGCAGTATTCAAAGTAAATATGAGAAATTGGTTTCTTTAGTGTATCTGCCGACTTCATGGATTCCTTGAAGCCCATTTAAGACCTCTTTTCTGTGAACTACAATAAAATTCTCTTCCACCTACTCCTCCTCAGGATCTGGTCTCCTTTTGGGGCTTCAGGGACCTTTACATGCTAGTGAGTTTATTCTCTATCTCTAAATGATATCTCTCAGCTCATATGTACAGCGGCCTACTGGATACACATACTTGTATTTTCCACCAGCACCCCAAACTTAACTTGTCCAAACCTAGATTCATCAACTCCACATCCCATTTTATAGTTCAGTGTTACAGCTACAGTAAACTTTCTGAGTTCCACAAAGCAGCACATATCTTGTTGTCTGTTACTTCCAGGGGCTTTGTATATTCTCTGTACTCTATCTAAAGTATTCTTCCTTTGCTTCTCATTTCTATTCTTCCCTCCTCTCAGATAAATCTCTGGAGAGTCTTCCTGGACACTCCAAATCATAAAGCACTCACCATCCTGTCTTAAAACAACTTGTTAATCTCTAGCTGCTTTTCTTTTTAAATAGCAGGTTCCTTGCATGAGCAAAGCGTGACCTTTTTAACCATTGTTTCTCACAGTGAATAAATGCTTAATTAGGACAGTGGTCTCACAGTGAATAAATGCTTAATTAATCTTTGAAGAAATAAGTGAATGAAAGTATGAATTCTAATTCTAGTTGCCACTGTCACATGGCTGCGGTGCTAGTTATGGTCATTCCAGCAGGGAGACTTAACATAGTCTAGGCTAGTTGGGTATAGTGGCTCACACCTGTAATCCCAGCACTTTGGGAGGCTGAGGCAGGCGGATGGATCATCTGAGGTCAGGAGTTTGAGACCAGCCTGGCAACATGGCAAAACCCTGTTTCTACTAAAAATAAAAAAATTAGCAGGGTATAATGGCGTGCACCTGTAGTCCCAGCTACTCAGGAGGCTGAGGCAGGACAATCGCTTGAATGTGGGTGGCGGAGGTTGCAGTGAGCTGAGATCACATTACTGTACTCTGGTCTGGGAAATAGAGCAAGACTCTGTCTCAAAAAAACAAATGATAGTCTAGGGAAAGACAGAACTGTAGAATTTTTCATCTAGAAGAACTAGATTATCCTATTGATGCAAGCTATCCAAGGCCCAGTATAGTAGCAGAACTGGGACAAGAACTCTATTCCTCTAATTCATTATCCACAGGCTAGTTCTTTTTACTACAATTGGGTCATTTCACAGAGGATTTTTAGAGAAATGAAACCACTCTCTATGATACTGTAAGAGATCATATGTAATGGGTACATATCATTACACGTTGATCCAAACCCACAGAATGTACAATACCAAGAGTGAACCCTAATGTAACCTCTAGAACCTGGGGGATGTTGATAATGAGGACAGCTGTCCATGTGAGTGAGTGGAGGGAGGGGTATATAGGAAATCTCTGTCCTATCCACTCAATTTTGCTTCGAACCTAAAACTTCTATAAAAAACAGTCCTTTTTAAAATAATAAAATTAAAAGACCAACACTAAAAACAACAGCAGCAACAACAACAAGATAAACAACAAAAAAGTCATCTTATAAAAGAAACTGTTCATTCCAATAGGACAGTTAGAATGTGAGATGAGGCCAGAAAGAAATCTCAAAAAGCTTGCTCTTGTACTTGGAGTCTCTTATTTACTGTTTACTGTTGACCCACAATATAATATTTAGAATATGATAAGCACCTTTTTCCCCTCACATACATATTTTTCTTTTTTTTTTCTCTCTCTCTCTTTTTTTTTTTTTTTTTTTTTTTTTTTAATACAGGGTCTTGCTCTGTTGCCCAGGAGTGGCATAATCATGGCTCACTGCAATGTCTAACTCCTGGTCTTAAGTGATCCTCCCACTTCAGCCTCCTGAGTAGCTAGAACTACAGGCGTGTACCACTGTGCCCAGCTAACTTTTTTATTTTTTATAGAAACAGTTCTCGTTACATTGCCTAGGCTGGTCTCAAACTCCTGGCCTCAAGCCATCCTCCCACCTTAGACTTTCAAAGCAGTGGGTTTACAGGCATGAGTCACCAAACCAAGGCTATGTTTTTCTGAAAAAATTAATACCAGCATAAATGAGGTTAAAAACACATAAATACAAGCAAGTGTTTTTCTTTTAAGGATCACAACCAAAATAGTTAAAATTTAAAATGGAGAGTTAGTGCAAAGACATTAGAATTGAAGATGGTGGCAAAACAAAAACAAAAAACCCACTCTCTAGAGTCATAAATGAAAAAAATAGAGGCTGGGCATGGTGGCTCATGCCTGTAATCCCAGCACTTGGGAGGCCGAGGCAGGTGGAATACCTGAGGTTGGGAGTTTGAGACCAGCCTGACCAATATGGTGAAACCCCGTCTCTACTAAAAATACAAAATTAGCTGGGTTTGGTGGCACATGCCTGTAATCCCAGCTACTTGGGAGCCTGAGGCAGGGGGAATCACTTGAACCTAGGAGGCAAAGGTTGTAGTGAGCCGAGATCACACTATTGCACTCCAGCCTGGGCAACCAGAGGGAAACTCCGTCTAAAAAAAAAAAAAAAAAAAAAAAAACGGAGACCCATGTAGTCTAAATCAAAATTATTTACCAGAGATTAAATTACATTTCGAGGAAGCAGCAAGGAGAAAAAATGTAACTTCATTTGTATAATCTTTGCCAAAAATAAATAAAACCTCTAGTGAAAGAAAAAACTATAAAGTCTAAAGTTAGGTCAACTTTCACAGAAAATTTAAAATATTTTAAAATTGTAGCCTATAATAAAAAATGAGTAAATTAACTGCATCTCTGATAAATATAATGATTTTCTCTTTTTATTTAACCAAATAAACCAAGTAAAGAGAGAAAAAAATCATTGTATTAACAGTGACAGAACACAGTAGATATACAGGCATATATGTATGTGTTCACAAAGAGACATAAAGAACATAGGAACATGTTTGTGATGTAATGTTGAGGGAAAAGAAGCAGATCACAGAATTATACAGGATTTTATAAAGATATAAAGGAATTATACTAAATTATGGGCAATCATACAATGGCATCCTTTTTTCTGCACCTTTATAACCTTCTCTGACTTAAAAATATTTGACTGTGAGATGTATTTTGTCAGGAAAAAAAAAAGGAAAATGAACAGAGTGCTAGCATAAAACATATTTTTTAAAAAACATTTTTACTCTTTTAAATTCTTAGGAATTTCTACTTTTGGCCAATAGAGTAACAGGGACCAGACTTACTTTTCCATCTGAAACAAATAAACAAAAAACAGACAAAGGACATTCAACAGTAGTTCTTTTTTTTTTTTTTTAATTTATTTATTTTACTTCAGGTGCATACTATATCTGGCATTTCTCCCCATGTTATCCCTCCCCACCCTCCCCTCCCTCCCCCACTCCCCCATTCTCTCTCCCCCTACCCACTCCCAACTGTCCCCTGTGTGTGATGCTCCTCTCCCCTGAGTCCACGTGTTCTCGTTGTTCAACACCCACCTATGAATGAGAACATATGGTGCTTGGCTTTCTGTTCTTGGGTCAGTTTGCTGAGAATGATGGCTTCCAGATTCATCCAAGTCCCTACAAAGGACACAAACTCATCGTTTTTTATGGCTGCGTAGTATTCCATGGTGTATATGTACCACATTTTCTTTGTCCAGTCTATCATTGATGGGCATTTGGGTTGGTTCCAGGTCTTTGCTATTGTACACAGGGCTGCAGTGAACATACGTGTGCATGTGTCTTTATAGTAGAACGATTTGTAGTTATTTGAGTATATACCCAATAGTGGGATTGCTGGGTCAAATGGAATTTCTATATCTAGATCCTTGAGAGATCGCCACACTGTCTTCCACAATGGTTGAACTAATTTACACTCCCACCAATTGTGTGAGACTCTTCCTATTTCTCCACATCCTCTCCAGCATCTGTTGTCTCCCGATTTTTTAATGATCGCCATTCTAACTGGCGTGAGATGATATCTCAGTGTGGTTTTGATTTGCATTTCTCTAATGACCAGTGATGACGAGCATTTTTTCATGTTTGTTGGCCTCATATATGTCCTCTTTTGAAAAGTGTCTGTTCATATCCTTTGCCCACTTTTGAATAGGGTTGTTTGTTTTTTTCTTGTATATCTGTTTTAGTTCTTTGTAGATTCTGGATATTAGCCCTTTGTCAGATGGGTAGATTACAAAAATTTTTTCCCATTCTGTTGGTTGCCGATTCACTCTAATGATGGTTTCTTTTGCTGTACAGAAGCTCTGGAGTTTAGTTAGATCCCATTTGTCTATCCTGGCTTTTATTGCCATTGCTTTTGGTATTTTACTCATGAAGTCCTTGCCTATGCCTATGTCCTGGATGGTTTTGCCTATGTTTTCTTCTAGTGTTTTTATGGTGTTAGGTTTTATGTTTAAATCTTTGATCCATCTGGAGTTAATTTTAGTGTAAGGTGACAGGTAGGGGTCCAGTTTCTGCTTTCTGCACATTGCTAGCCAGTTTTCCCAACACCATTTATTAAACATGGAGTCCTTTCCCCCATTGCTTGTTTTTGCTGGGTTTGTCAAAGATCAGATGGTTGTAGATGTGTGGTGTTTCTTCTGGGGTCTCTATTCTGTTCCATTGGTCTGTGTCTCTGTTTTGGTACCAGTACCATGCTGTTTTGATTACTGTAGCCTTGTAGTGTAGTTTGAAGTCCAACAGTGTGATGCCTCCAGCTTTGTTCTTTTTGCTTAGGATTGTCTTGGCTATGTGAGGTCTCCTGTGATTCCATATGAAGTTTAAAGTGGTTTTTTCCAGTTCTATGAAGAAGGTCATTGGTAGCTTGATGGGGATAGCGTTGAATCTATAGATTACTTTGGGCAGTATGGCCATTTTCACGATATTGATTCTTCCTAACCATGAGCATGGAATATTTCTCCATCTGTTTGTGTCCTCTCTTATTTCGTTGAGCGGTGGTTTGTAGTTCTCCTTGAAGAGGTCCTTTACATGCTTTGTTAGTTGTATTCCTAGGTATTTTATTCTCTTTGTAGCAATTGTGAATGGGTGTTTGCTCTTGATTTGGCTCTCTGTTTGTCTGTTATTGGTATATAGGAATGCTTGTGATTTTTGCACATTGATTTTGTATCTGGAGACTTTGCTGAAGTTGCTTATCAGTTTCAAGATTTTGGGCTGAGACGATGCGGTCTTCTAGATATACAATCATGTCATCTGCAAATAGAGACAGTTTGACTTCCTCCCTTCCTAATCAAATACCCTTTACAACAAAATAGACAGACTGCTAGCCAGGTTAATAAAAAGAAAAGGGAGAAGAATCAAATAGATGCCATAAAAAACAATAAAGGGGATATCACCACTGATCCCACAGAAATACAAACCACCATCACAGATTACTACAAACAGCTCTACTCACATAAACCAGTAAACCAGGAAGAAATGGATAAATTCCTAGACACTTGCACTCTACCAAAACTAAAACAGGAGGAAGCTGAAACCCTGAATAGACCAATAACAAGGGCTAGAGTAGAGGCAGGAATCAATAGCCTACCAACCAAAAAAAGTCCAGATCCAGACGGGTTCACAGCCGAATTCTACCAGACATACAAAGAGGAGCTGGTTCCATTCCTTCTGAAACTGTATCAAACAATACAAAAGGAGGGAATCCTCCCTAACTCATTTTATGAGACCAACATCATCCTGATACCAAAACCAGGCAGAGACTCAACTGAAAAAGAAAACTTCAGGCCAATATCCATGATGAACATCGACGCAAAAATCTTCAATAAAATACTGGCAAACAGATTGCAACAGCACATCAAGAAGCTTATCCATCATGACCAAGTAGGCTCATCCCAGGGATGCAAGGCTGGTTCAACATACACAAATCCATAAATGTAATCCATCATGTAAACGGAACCAAAGACAAAAAACAAATGATTATCTCAATAGATGCAGAGAGGCCTTCAATAAAATTCAACAGCTCTTCATGCTAAAAACTCTCAATAAACTAGGTATTGATGGAATGTATCATAAAATGATAAAAGCTATATATGACAAACCTACAGCCAATATCATACTGAACAGGCAAAAGATGGAAGAATTCCTTTTGAAATCAGGCACTACACAAGGATGCCCTCTCTCACCACTCCTATTCAACATAGTATTGAAAGTTCTAGCCTAAACAGTAGTTTTTGAGCTTGCCCAGAGCACTGCAGGGAGGGGGGAATCCAGCAGGAGCCAGGCCGTTTCCCTGAGCTGAGGAGGTGGAGCTGGGAGTCTGGGAAAGCCCTGGCATCTAAAGGTAGCAGGGCACAATACCAGAGAGGACAGCACTACACAGCGAATTGTGAGATATGCAGAGGGTCCCATTCAAGTCTTCAGCTGAGAGCTGCTGTATGCACGCAGGCATGCATGTACATGTGTACAAATCAAGGCCAGAGAAAACCACCTAAAAAGATAAGAGGGAACAGTCTTCAAAGTTCACATGGGACCAGTTCCTCTTCCTACCAGCCAGAGTAGAAAACTTCATAATTCAGAGGGTATCAAGTAGAATATTCAGAGATGGTTTACCTCAGTAGTGGGGCAAAATAAACTAAACTCTGCTCTTGTCTGATTAGGCACAAGACCTAAAAGAATTAAACTGTTTCTGTGTAACCTAACCACAGCCCAGACAAAGGTCAAAAATACTTAAAAGAACAGAAAAAAATCCAACGCCTAACAAGGTAAAATTTACAAGGTCTGGAATCTGATTTTTAAAACTACCAGATGTGCAAAGAAGTAGGAAAATACAACCTGTAATGAGGAAAAAATGAGTCAATCAAAAATTCAGAAATTACACAGATGACAGAATTAGCAGAGAGAGACATTAAAGCAGTTATAAATTCTGTATGTTCAAGAAGCAAGAGGAAGCTTGAACATGTTAAGTAGAGCCATGGAAGATATAGATAAAACCTAAGTCAAACTTCTAGAGATGAAAACTACAGTGTCTTGAGATTTTTTTTAAAAAACGCTAGATGGGATAAACAGCAGATTAGAAATTACAGAAGAAAAAATTAGTAAACTTAAAGATATAACAATGAAAACTATCCAAAATGAAATCAGAGAAAAAAGACTGAACAAAAACTGGTAATTTACTCAAAATTGACCTCATAATTCAGTGCAGTTACCATCAGAATTTCAGCATGCTTTTTGGAGAAATTAACAAACTTATCCTAAAATGTATATGGAAATGTAAAGGATCTAGAATAGCCAAAACAATTTTTAAAAAGAAGAACAAAGTTGGATACCTACTTAATTTCAAAAATTACCATAAAGTCACAGCAATCAAGGCAATGTGGTACTGGTACAAGTGTCAACATAGAGATCACTGAAACAGAATAAGAAGTTCAGAAATAAACGCTTACTTTTATGGTCAGTTGAGTTTTGACATTTAGGTCAGATGGCTGCTAATAAGCATCATCCTAAATAAAAAGGAACAGCCTACTGCAAGTGCTCTAAAATGGCAGACCCTCCAAAACATGCTAGTGATGAAGGCCAGACACAGAAGACCATGTATGGCTACATTTACGTGAAGTTTCCCCAAAAAAGCACATCTTTTAGAGACAGAAAGCAGATCAAAGGTTACCTGGAACAAGGGTGGGAGCAAGGATTGACTACAAATAGGTACAAGGGAATTGGGGGAATGATTAGCTGTCTAAACTGGATTGTGGTAATGGCTGCACAACTCTGTAAATTTACTGAAAATCATCGCATTATG
Source organism: Ateles fusciceps (assembly GCA_036589455.1). Classification (NCBI taxonomy): domain Eukaryota; kingdom Metazoa; phylum Chordata; class Mammalia; order Primates; family Atelidae; genus Ateles; species Ateles fusciceps. The sequence continues at coordinate 5,037,720 of JAZHEH010001737.1, forward strand.
CAGTTACAGTGGGTCAATTTCGTGTTGTGTAGATTATGTCTGAATAAAGCTTAAAAGGGGGAAAGAAGAGGGGAAGAGTGGCCCACAAAACTTTCTCATTATTTTTTATTTCACACTTGGCTTTTTTTTTTTTTTTTTTTTTGAGACAGAGTCTTGCTCTGCCACCCAGGCTGGAGTACAGTGGCGCAATATCATCTCACTGCAACCTCTGCCTTCCAGGTTCCAGCCATTCTCATGCCTCAGCCTCCCAAGTAGCTGGGATTATAGGCGTTTTTGTATCTTTAGTAGAGATGGGGTTTCTCATGTTGACCAGGCTGGTCTCAAGCTCCTGACCTCAGGTGATCCACCCACCTCTGCCTCCCAGAGTGGTGGGATTACAGGCATGAGCCACCGTACCCAGCCACACATGGCTTTTTCTTAACTATTTTTTTCCCTATTCAACTTTAATTTATGGCCAGGAGGCCATAGCAGGTGGATCACGAGGTCAAGAGTTCAAGACCAGCCTGGCCAACATGGTGAAACCCCGTCTCTACTAAAAATACAAAAATTAGCCAGGTGTGGTGGCGAGTTCCTGTAGTCCCAGCTATTTGGGAGGCTGATGCAGGAGAATTGCTTAAACCCAGGAAGCAGAGGTTGCAGTGAGCTGAGATTGAGCCACTGCACTCCAGCCCGGGTGACAGAGCAATACTCCATCTTAAAAAAAAAAAAAGAAAAAGTTTAATTTACTACACAAGTAATTTATCATGTATGTTCATACATATTTTTACACTTAGAAATTCATATTAGCAAAAAAAGAACAGAAACAGATCATACACAATTCTGCTGCCTAAATCAACTTCTTGGGGAATGGAAAGCATTATTCCAAGCTTACATTTATTTATCTATTGGTTTTTGCTGAGATTTCTTGCCCTCGTTTAAGATACTAATTTTTTCCATGCTCTGTTGAATACAATATTTGTAAATATATTGCCTGACACATGACAAGGCAAATTAAAAAGTTATTTGTAAATATATTGTGACAGATCCTTTTGGGTTTTTTCATTTATGGGGTTAATAAATTTATAGTATATCAACATAAATTAATCTGTGTCAATTTGCAGGAATGGTTCCCCCAGGGTGAGGCCAACTTTGCTCCATCTCTAAGCCCTGGGAACTCCATGGTGCCGATGCCAATCCCTCCTCCTCAGAGCTCTCTGCTTCAGCAAACTCCACCTGCTTCCGGGTATCAGTCACCAGACATGAAGGCCTGGCAGCAAGGAGCAATAGGAAACAACAAGTAAGGGGGCAGTTTTTATATATGAGCATCCTTGATAACTGTGATAAATCCCTGATACTAATAAATGCTATGGTGGTTGAACCTCAGAAACATTATGCAAAGTGAAAGAAGGCCAGCTACATTTATGTGACGTTTCCCCAAAAAGACAAATCTGTGGAGACAGAAAGCAGCACATAAGAACGGCTGTGCTTTCATGGGCTGATTGTGTTCACAGTCTAAGTAGAAGATTATTGGCTACTTCTATTTGCATTATGGAAAGAACTACATTTTATATTATCAGCAAAGAAAAATGATTATTAAATCTTCTAAGTATCAAGTCACTTTTAAGGCAGATTTATGTGCTGAGAGTACACGAAAGTGATCTAGTGGCCCCAACCTTTCCATCTAACCTGAGCACACCTGCAGAACATGACGAGCTCACATAGCAGAGCTTCCCTGGGACAGACGGAGAAATGGGTGCTTTTAAAAAAGTTTTCTTTATAAGAACACTTTAAAATCTTATAAATCTAAAACCAAGAATGGCAAGATGTCAGAATTTGATAGAGCTAAGTAGTAGGCACACAAGTTTCACTTTTCTCGGTGTGTTTAAAGACTTTATAACAATAACCAAAAGTTTTTAAGGCTTACTCCTTTTGAATCTCTAGATTTTTAGTGACCTTGACTTACCCATCTTACTTAGAATTATCTCACTAAAGTCTTTTTTTTTTTTTTTCCAAATCCTGGCTGCTGAACTTTTCACACATCACTCTGAGTTTTATAAGAATTTTAATTTGGTTGTGTCTTAGTTCTAATGACAGGGAAGCTGTCTGATCTGACAACATAATAAGTAAGGCAGTTAAAGTTGAAAACACAAGACTGTATTCTTTTAAAGTTCATTGAAAGGTGAGAGAAAATCTTCATGTTAGAGAACTGTATAACTCTCAATGAGGACCACGTATAAATTAAGTAGAAATGGAACCATATTCGTAATACAAGAAGAATTTAGTCTCCTAATGTATTCTAATCCCAACTTCCTACACTCACTTTGGATTTTGTGGCCCATGATTATAATCACTCCCTTACAGGCACTCTTAACTCCTTTGCCCAGCTCTCCCTCTGTGCCCTTGTGCCTGGCAAATTTCTCCCTAATGAAATCCAACTAAATTCTTACTTCATACCTCCACCTAAGCACTGAAATATGGCTTGGAAAAAAAAACAGTCATGCTGACATGTCTCAATAACCTCTTACTCTGCTCCCCTTTACAGTTAAATTCCTTAAAAGATTATACTGTGTCTACTTCCTCTACTCCCACTCCTTGTTGAACCAATTCATTTTTATCATTTCACAAAAAGTATCCTTGTCAAGATGGTTCATTGTCCTCTTCAGTGCCAAAAGCAATGCTCCTCAGTAGCATTTGACATATTTGAGTGTTTATCCTTTCTTGAAGCTCTTCATTTGGTTTCTAGAACAACTCTCTCTCTTGAGAAAACTGACTCTCCTCCTGTCACTTAATCTCCTTGAGGATCTTCCTCATGTCTGTGACCTCCATTTGAGGGCCCAGAGTTTATTCTAGGACCTCTTCCCCATACCCACTCCCTTTTTTGGTTACATTACCCATCTTACTATTGCCAATGCCTGTTTTCTATGCTTATGCCTCCCAGATTTAAACCTCCAGCACAGATGGCACCATACTGTATATCCAGCTGCCCAACCAATATCTCCACTTACAAGTCTAATAGGCATCTCAAACTTAACATGATGAAAACTGAAATGATATTTTAACCAGACCTGCTCCTCTGGGTTAAACTGTTTCCCATTTCAGTAAATGACAACTTCATTTTCCACTTTCTTTTTCAGAAGAAGAATCTTTCTCTTTCTCACATCCCACATCCAACACATCAGCAAATCATGTCAGCTTCTTAGCACCTCTCTCTTCTTACCTATTCCACTTATGCACCTTAGTGCAAGCCACCATCATCTTTTTCCTGGGCCATTGCAGTAGGTTCCTCTTCTGTTTCCACCCTTGCTCCACCATCATTTAATCTCCAGATGGTAGCCAGAGCCATGCTTTTAAAACATGAGACAGTCCTTTATGCACAACCCATTCAGTAGCTCCCCACCTTACTCAAAATACAAAATAGGGTCCATAAAACCTCACATCATCTTGTTCCTGGATACCTCTCTGATCCCATCTGCTATTCTCATCGCTCACTCTGCCACACTGGCTTCCTTTTATCCTCTGTTCCTCAAATGTGCTAAGTACACTGCAAACTCAGGATGTTTGCATTTTTTAATCTCTCTGCTGGAAAATTCTTCCCTCAGTGGCCACATGGTTTGTCTCACACTTTAAGTCTTTCCTTAAATGTCACTTTATTAGACGCAGACATTAAATGTCATCTTACTACACTTCCCTGACCATCATTTCTGAAATAATACCACTTTCTACCCCTGGGGCCTCCTTTCCATTCTTTATTTTTCTTCATAGTGATTAATACTTGACATATTGTGTGATAGTCTATTTATTTGTGATTTGTCTCTTCCATCTAGAATATAAGCATCATAAGAGCAAGGACTTTGTTTTTTATTGTCTCTTTATCTCCATCCTCTGGAAGACGGAGGCCCTTCATATACATCTATTGAACAAATGAGTGCAAATACTCCCTAAGTCAACAACTTGAATTCAGATTTAAATATGGATACAGGTTTTTGTTGTATTTTAGCAGTTTCTGCGAACTTTGGCTTTCCAAATTGTTTGGGAAAGAAAATAGTTACCACCAACTCTTGAAACACTCACACTTGCTCATTTAGTTCATGTGCAGAAGCTTATTAGTCAACATAAGCATTGTATATTAGCATATATCACCTGAAGACAGTGACCACTCACTGTCTCTGTCACACAACACAAGATACCATGAGGAACACTGAAAACAACCCCTGCTGCCAAATAATGAAGAGTCTCGTTGGTGAGGGGGCAGGTTAGAGAGAATTAAAACATGAATCATTAAGTAGAATGGTGTAATAAAGTTCAGAGATAGTGTAATGTGATTTGTTGCCATTATCTTTCTGGTGGTAAGAGAAGGAAATGGTTAAACAAACCTGTGTGTCCCAGAACTGGGTAGTGCTTCTGTGTAAGACTTGTTGATGGGAGAATCCCATTGCTTATTAGCGTTTTAAAGGATAAGAAGTCCTGTTGCTGGGCGCAGTGGCTCACACCTGTAATCCTGGCACTTTGGGAAGCCAAGGCGGGCAGATCACCTGAGATCAGGAGTTCAAGACCAGCCTGACCAACATGGAGAAACCCCGTCTCTACAAAAAATACAAAATTAGCCAGGCGTGGTGGCACATGCTTGTAATCCCAGCTACCTGCGAGGCCAAGGCAGGAGAATCATTCCAACCCAGGAGGCGGAGGTTGCGGTGAGCCGAGATCCTGCCATTGCACTCCAGCCTGGGGAACAAGAGCAAAAGTCCGTCTCAAAAAAAAAAAAAAAAAAAAAAAAGTCCTGTTGTTTAATCTTTTGTTTCTCAGACTTATTTGACCAGGGACTTCCCTGCTTGTTAATACCTGTAGTATCTGTGGAATCCACTGTGGGGCAGGGTATTCATCCTTCTCTTTTTTCCATCATTTAGTGGCTACCAAATACCTAGCGCTACTCTGAGAAAACTGTGATAGCTGCCACAAAGCAGGCAGGAAAACAGAGTGGGAAAGAGGGCCTGTGAGTGTTGGATGTTAGGTGCCAGTGAACGCAGATGTCTTTCTAGGGCCTAGGAGAGTGATTGCAGCTGCGGAAGAGCTTGGTCTTCCTTTGATGAAAGATGCTAAAATGGAAGTATTGGCAGGATCAGTTTGAAAGAACTTACACTAATATATAGTCCCAAATATTAATTTGAAAGGAAACTAAGCCCTAAATTTTTTTCAATAAGTATGACATCATTGCAGTCCTTGAAGCTTCTGCATGCATTAACTTACATAGCCTTACTCCTACACAGTGGTGACTTATTTATCAATTGACAAATGAGCACCGTCTAAGGCAGAAATGTTCTCATTAGAAAATAGGCATAGAATCCGGTCCCGGTGGCTCATGCCTGTAATCCCAGCACTTTGGGAGGCCGGGGCGGGTGGATCACCTGAAGTCAGGAGTTTGAGACCAGCCTTACCAACATGGTGGAAACACATCTCTACTAAAAATGAAATAAAATAAAAAATTAGCTGGACGTGGTGGTGCATGCCTGTAAAGGAGGCTGAGGCAAGAGAATCGCTTGAACCTGGAAGGCGGAGGTTGCAGTGAGCCAGGATCGTGCCATTATACTCCAGCCTGGGCAACGTGCAAAATTCCATCTCCAAAAAAAAAAAGAAAAAGAAAATAGGCATAGATTAGTAGGCTTTTCTCTCGCCTTTAGTTGTGGGGAACACTGCCCCACAAGCATATATACTGTGCTTGTGGGGGCACAGTGTAGGCATTTGTATTTTATTATTACTTGGGGGAAAATTTTGTACTTTTCTTCAGACATGATAAATAGGCTGTTTCTTGGCCTGTCAATTCAGTATGATTACCTTAGTCTACTGGAAACTGCAAATGTCAGTATATTCTTCTTAACACTAAGAGCTAGCAAGGAAAAGATAAACTATTGATGGGGAAAATTATTTTTAGGATCAAAATCTATAGAATTAACATTAAAATAGATGGAATTTTACCAGCAGTTTATTGTTAACAATTAATATACAGTCATAAAATATTTGGTGTTGATAGAACTTATGAAAGACAGAATTCATATCATTATCCTTTAGATGTGTGTATCTGTATCACTGAAACTTTTCAGGTTTCAAATAAAAAGAGTCAAGTTGAATTTACTTGGAGTTTATTGCTTACTGTTCTTCTTACTAATAGAGACTGATTGACATTTGAGATCTTTGGCATAACAGCAGTCCAGAACTTGGCTATGAAGAAGGAAGTCAGTAAAACAGGCTCTCTGAAAAACAATTGCTTATGTGTTTTGCTTCCTAGAAAATACATGAAGCTATGTTCAGGCCTGAGAAGACCTTGGAAGTCTTTAAAAGGATTAAATTTGCTGCCTAAAAACATTTGGTTATATACATCTGGTTTTTTCTTAATTTATAGCATATTGAAAGCAACCAGAAGCTAAAACCTTGAGAAGTGACAACAAGCTATAGGACATTGAATAAAGGCTTTCAGATTTTAGTGTGCATGAATAGTTAAAGATACACCTTTCTATACCCATCCCTACAAAATGTGATTCACCAGGGCTTGAGTAAAACCTGGGAGTCTCAGTTGTCAACAAGTCCCAGGGTATTCTCTTGTAGAAGGGTTCTGCACTACACTTCCAAAATCTGTGCCACTTCACTGGCTTAGATACAATAAAACCATAATAAAATAAAAAACAATCTGAACTGCATCATTTAACAGCACTGAATAATAACCCATGCCATAATTCATTTATTCATCAGGTATTTACTGAGTGCCTGCTATATGTCACATGTTAATAGAAATAAATGGAACAAGATACCATCATTCCCCTGAAGTATTAAGTCTAAGAGGCTATACAAGCAAACACAATTTAAATATGCTGTCTTTGAATCATTCATTCCTGTGTTAATTCATTCAGTGAACATTTATTGACGATACATATATATATATGCCAGACAATTTGCTTAAATAGGACATTCTCTGGTCAGGTAGGTAAATGTCAGTTACCTAGAAGATTTACTTACATGGAAAACTTCCTTTCTTAATTATTTAGATAAATGTATCCTAGCATCTCTGATATTGTGCCAGATAATTGTTACTTAAAATGAGCTCTTTTCCATTATTTAACCCCTTATGTAGAGTTCAGAATGTATCTGAATTATGTTCAATTTTTATATATTTTAAGAAGATACAGTCCATGCAATTTAAGGAAGTAACATATTTTATTTGGAAACAGAATCTAGTCACATTATCCCCTTGTTCATGATCAGTGGATGTAATCTGGATTGTTTTTGAGTTTACAGTGTGTTTAGTCAAGCTGTCCAGAACCAGCCCACGCCTGCACAGCCAGGAGTATACAACAACATGAGCATCACCGTGTCCATGGCAGGTGGAAATACGAATGTTCAGAACATGAACCCAATGATGGGCCAGATGCAGATGAGCTCTTTGCAGATGCCAGGAATGAATACTGTGTGCCCTGAGCAGGTAAGTGGCACAGCTGGCACACTTGCCACACACATGCCACACCACATCACAGTTCATTATGCTGAGGAAAATCAGGTATGTTGACAGTTACTCATCAGAAATAGCCACACTTCTTTATTCTTTCCCATTAACTTTTAATAATTACTGGCCCTTAAGATATACAATGAAAAATTTTGACAAGTTCTTTTTTTCTTTTTAGACGGAGTCTCACTTTGTCACTCAAGCTGGAGTGCAGTGGTCAGTGGTACAATTACAGCTCACCGCAGCCTTGACTGCCCAGGCTGAAGAGATGCTCCCACCTCAGACTCCTAAGTAGCTGGGACTACAGGCACATGCCACCTTGCCCAGCTAATTTTTTTACTATTTGCAGAAGTAAGGTCTCACTATGTTGCCCAGGCTGGTCTTGATCTCCGGGACTCAAGCGATCCTCCTGTCCCAACCTCCCAAAGTGCTAGGATTACAGGTGTGAGGCACTACTCCTGGCCTTGACAGACTTTACAAATAAGATTTTAGTTTCATGAGATTTTAGTGTTTTAGATTTATCATAAAACAGTACATGGCCAGGCATGGTGGCTCACACCTATAATCCCACCACTTTGGGAGCCCAAACCAGGTGGATCACAAGGTCAAGAGTTCAAGACCAGTCTGGCCAACATGGTGAAACCCATCTCTACTAAAAAAAATATACAAAAATTAGCTGGGCATGGTGGTGTGCACCTTTAGTCTCAGCTACTCGGGAGGCTGAGGCAGGAGAATTGCTTGAACCCCAGAGGCAGAGGTTGCAATGAGCCAAGATCGCACCACTGCACTCCAGCCTGGGCAACAGAGCAAGACTTTGTCTCAAAAGAAAAAAAAACAATACGTGTAATATATTGGCTTGGAATATTCCTTTATATTCTGAACACATTTTCTTCATTTCTACCTTTTAATTCAATAAGCATTTATTCAGTAACTACTGTGTACAAAGATAGCCTTGTGGGCCATGCATATATACAAGTTGGGAAAGACACAACATGAACAAAGGGTCATTTTAATCATAGGACAAAGAAATGTATAAAAGATGGGCCATACATGTTTCTGTCAGATGAGGGGTGTATGCACAATTGATGAGGGCTTAAAAAGAAAAAAAAGGCCTGGTCAAAAAAGTCATTATGAAAAAGTTGCCTAAACAGAATAGAAAAAGAACATTCAAGATTGGTTATCACAGCATGACCTAGGCAGGATAGAGGTTGAAAGGCTAATTAATGTTAAGGAGATATTTATAGTATATTTAGAGAAGAAGTTATGTGGTAAGCTTTTTGGATATATTGCATGCCATCTAAGTGTTTGGAATTTATCCTGGAGCCTCTTACAGATTTTTAGAAGAGAATGACTAAATTCAAAACAATATCTAAGATTGTTGGAGTAACTCCCAATAGTTGCTATTCTAATTATTTGTATCAGCAACCACAAAGTACGCTGTAGTAACGAGGCTATTACCATGCAGCCATAATTTATAACAAATCATAAAAATATATAAACACTGTGTATAAAGTGTTTATATATGTCCCTTGTGGGACATGCATATGTACAAGTTGGGAAAGACACAACATGAACAAAGGATCATTTTAATCATGGGACAAAGAAGTGAGTAAAAGATGCGCCATACATGTTTCTGTCAAAAAATTGTGCATACTTTTTTATGGATTTCCTTTTTGGGGTGATTCTTTTTTAATCCCCATTTCTGTCCTTAGTAAGCCTAAGGAAGTTAGCAAAAGAAAAAAAACAACAACTTAGTAATCTGTGTCTGACAACAAGATAAAAGAACTAAAGCTAGGATTGTTTCTTTTTGTTATTCAGTTATTAGAATTATTATCTCCATTAAATTAAAGCAAAATAATTTTAAAGTATAATAAATTAGGTAAAAATAATATTTTAAGTGGGTTTCTAATGTAGTTGGGTCTTGCTTTTGTATTTTAACTCAGCAACTTTTTATTTTAACTCAGCTCTTTTATTTTAACTCAACAATGTTCATCTTTTAATTGGAGTTATTTGTCCATTTACATTTAATGTGGTTATTGATATGATTGAATTTAAATGTCCCATCTTATTTGGGGTTTTCTGTCCTACTTTTTGCCTTTTTTTGTTTAATTGAATATTCATTTTTGTTGCCGTATTAGCTATATAAAACTGTTTTGCTATTTTAGTGGTTGCTTTAGAGTTTGTTGTGTATGTATTTTGCTTATCACAGTCTATCTTCAAATGATATTCTATCACCTCATGTATAAGAATCTCATTACAATTTATTTATACTTTGTCCCTCCTGTGATGCTGTTGTCATACATATCATGTCTACATATGTTCTATTCCCTGTAATTTATTTTTTCTTTAGTCAATTATAAATTTGTGAATTCTACTTGTAAACTTTTGACTATTTAAAGAAAACTTAAATTTAAGAAAAGTTTTAAAAGTTTTTATATCTTTTTTATATTTACCCACATAGTCACCACTTTCAATTTTCTGCATTCCTTTTTGTAGTTCTAAATTTCTATTTGGTATTATTTTCCTTCTACCTGAGGGTCTTGCTTTAACATTTTTATTGTGCAGGCCTGCTGCTAATGATTCTTTTAGTTTTTCTGTGTCTGAAAAAGTCTTTCACGTTTATCTTTGAATGTTCTTTCCCCTAAACTCCAGCTCGGCAGTTCCAGCTTTCAGTGCTTTAAAGATGTTGCTCCACTACAGTATTTCTGATGAGACATCAGCTGTCATTTTATCTTTGTTCTGCCATGTATGATTGATGTTTTTCCCTCTCTGGCTGATTTTAAGATTTTTCTCTTCACCACTGGTTCTGAGTAATTTGATTATGATATGCTTTGGTGTGTTTTTCTTAATATTTCTTATTCTTGGGGTTCATTGAGCTTCTTGATTCATGACCATATAATCTTCATTAAATTCTTTTGTTGTCATTTTTTGTTTTTTTGTGGGTTTTTTTATTTTTTTTGAGACAGAGTCTCAGTCTCTTGCCCAGGCTGGAGTGCAGTGGCACAATCTCCACTCACTGTAGCCTCCACCTCCTGGGTTCAAGCAGTTCTCCTGCCTCAGCCTCCTGAGTAGCTGGGACTATAGGGGTAGACCCTCACACCCAGCTAATTTTTGAATTTTTAGTAGAGACGGGGTTTGACCATATTGGTCAGGCTGGTCTTGAACTCCCGACTGCAGGTGATCTGCCCACTTCGGCCTCCTAAAGTTCCGGATTACAGGCGTGAGTCACCACTCCTGGCCAAATTTTGGAAAATACTGACCATTATTTCTTCAAATAATTTTTGTCACCATCCTCACTCTCCTTCAGAGACTTCAGTTGCATGTATAATAGGCCACTTGAAATTGTCACGCATTCACTGATTCTCTGGGTTTGGGGGACTTTGGGGAGTGAGATAAGGTTCAATTATTTTTTCTTTGATTTTAGATGATTTATATTACTATAGCCTCAGGTACACTGATTTTTTTCTTTTGCAGTATCTGTTTATCCAGTGTATTTTTCATCTCAGATATAAGTTTTCATATCTAGCAGTCATATTTGGATCCTTTTTATATCTTCCATGTCTCCAACTTATCTTTCATATATATTCAGTCTTTCCTGTTGTTTCTTGAACAAATGGAATATGATTATTATAATAATTGTCCTGATATTTCTCACCTATCAGTTCTTTATCAGCACCATTTTTGAATTGATTTCAGTTGACTTTCCTTCTCTTTATGCATATTTTTCTGCCTCTTTGCATGCCTGGTAATTTTTTATTGGGTACCAGACATGAGTTTTACCTTGTTTATATTCCTACAAATATTCTTGAGCTCTGTTCTAGGAAATGGTTAGGTTACTTGGGAAGCTTGATCCTTGCTTTTTTGTTTAGTACGACCAAAGCAGTATTTTTTCTTGGGCTAATTTTAACCTTATCACCAAGATAAAACCATTCTATTATGCTACATGATACTACATGAATTATGATGTTTTCCACTCTGTAGGTGGCGGGGGCGTGGGAGTCAGGACCTATTCCCAGCCCTGTGGGATCTTTGGGAATTGTTCCATTTCATCTATTCAGGTGATTCTTTCCCCTGCATCTATAAGCTGATGAGTACTGAGCTATAGACTTGAGGACCACTGCAGATCTATTCCAGAACTCTCTCTGATATTCTGCTCTGAGGGTTCTAGCTGCATCTCCTTAACTCAGGGAGCCTGCCAGCTGCTCCCTTTCTCCATGGTGTAGCTGGAAATACACTCCAGGCAGTAGGCTGGGCAGTTGCCACAGGAGGGACTGTTGAATTGTTAGGGATCACTGTCCTTCATTACCTTTGTCTAATGTCTTAAGTGCCTTTGTTTCATGTCTGGTTATTGGTTTTTGGGGGGTTTTGTTTGTTTGTTTGTTTTGAGACAAAGTTTTGCTCTTGTTGCCCAGGCTGGAGTGCAATGGCGTGATCTCAGCTCACTGCAACCTCTGCCTCCCGGTTCAAGTGATTCTGCCTCAGCCTCTTGAGTAGCTGGGATTACAGGCGCATGCCACCATGCCCCACTTATTTATTTATTTATTTATTTATTTATTTATTTATTTATTTATTTATTATTTATTTATTTTTTTTTTTGTATTTTTAGTAGAAACAGGGTTTCGTCATGTTGACCAGACTGGTCTGGAACTCCTGACCTCAGGTGATTCACCCGCCTCTGCCTCCCAAAGTGCTGGGATTACAGGCGTGAGCCACCGCGCCTGGGCTGTTGTCTGTTTTTTTAGCTGATTGAGGCAGGAGGATAAGTCTGATCCTATTACTAAATCTTGACCAAAGTGGGAGTCTATCACTAATAAACATGTGTATGTGTGAATTAACTTTTTATTAAAGTATCTTATATAAGAATATAGAGGAAAGTCTACAACTCAATGGATTTTCACAAACTGAACACACGTGAAAACCACTCAGATCAGAAACAGAGTGTCATCAAGTGCCCCAGAGGTTCCCCTTCTTCCTTACACACTCTCCACCTACACAAGGGGAACTACCATCCTGGCTTGTAACAACACAGTTAATTGCTAAGCTTTTCATTTTTGCTGTGCTGCTATTACTTTCTGTCAGTGAGATTATTTTCCATTGAAGAATTTGGTTTTCAGCTTAAACAACTAGCTTATAATTTGATCTTGTATTTACCTTTAATAGATAAATGATCCCGCACTGAGACACACAGGCCTCTACTGCAACCAGCTCTCATCCACTGACCTTCTCAAAACAGAAGCAGATGGAACCCAGGTCAGTAAGGCAATTCTAAGCCCAGAGCGGTCAGACATACTCTGGATACGCAGAGGTCATTGTGTAGCATCATTAAGAGCCTGACCTTGGGAGTCAGACCTGGGTGTGAGTCCTGCCTCTGCTCTTCTTAGCTGTGTCGTCCTGGGCATGTTATAGCACTTTCCTGAGCTGCTGTATAACCACAGAACTAACATGATACCTACTTATAGGATTGTTGAGAGGATTAAATGAGATAAGGTCAGATGATTTAACTCAGTGCTTAGATAAGATCAAGTGATCACAAATGGTGGCCACTAATTGTGATTCTGTAAGTAAGCACAGTGCTAAAACTCATCTGTAATCAAAATGCCTCAGAAGATCTCAGTAATTTCAGACAAAACAGAGTGCCTGCTATATACTTCACCTCCTAAGAAGTATGTTTCAAAACAGCACAAACAGCAAGCACTTTCTTATATTAACCTAATTTAGAAATTTTAGAGGAAGGGCTTAAGTCACTTTGGTAACTTTGGTTGAACTTTAGCCCAGGCTGGAGTGAAGTGGTGTGATCTCTGCTCACTGTAACCTCCACCCACCCCGCGGGTTCAAGAAATTCTCCTGCCTCAGCCTCCTGAGTAGCTGGGATTACAGGGGCCCACCACCATGCCTGGCGAATTTTTTTGTATTTTTAGTAGAGACGGGATTTTGCCATGTTGGCCAGGCTGGTCTCGAACTCCTGACCTAAGGTGATCCACCTGCCTTGGCCTCCCAAAGTGCTGAGATAGGTGTGAGCCACCACACCTGGCTGAAGTTTAGTCTCTTAAACATTTTTAACACAGGCAATATGCCACAGATGGCAATAGGAAGACACATAAGATATGTTCCATCCCCTTCAGGTGAACTGTGGGGGAGAAGTGAGAAAAGGAAGCTTCATTTGTGAAATGCTTGTGGTTTGCCAGGCACTGCGCTATGCACTGTATGCATTATCTCATTTAAGCCTCACTCTAACCCTATGAAGGAGGTAGTACTCCTTTTCTTCACAGATGAAGAAACTGAACATGAAGCGGTTTAACTACATGTACCATTCACAGTAGTAGAAAGAGGAAGAGCTGAGGTTCAAATCCAGGTCTTTCTACTGCCAAAGTTCACACTGTTTCTGCCATACCAGTTAGGGACTATTGAAAGATAAAACACATCAATATATGCACATAATCAAAGAAGGTAAATTATTAAATTTATGTTACAAGTAATGAACCATAAGCATTCAAAGAAAGGAGAAATTGCTGAGATGATCAGAAGAGCATTTTTGCAAAAGATAGAACTGAACTGAGCCTTGAAGGATAGTTACCAAGGCAAAGGGAAGGAAAGGAGGATGGTAGTTGTTGGAGGCTGGTGCAGAGGTAGATCCAGAAGTAGAAAGAACTGGAAGTAGAGGCCACAGAAGCAGGGAAATAGTAGTATCTTAGCATAGTCCTGGAAACCAAATCCACTGAAGGTAAAATGTTTATAAGTAGAATACATAGGAATTAAAATTGGTAAAGTGGTATGAGGCAAATTTCCAGAGGCCTTGAATGCTAAACTAAGGGATTTGGAGTCAACCCTATGGACATAAGAGTGAAAGGGCACATCGATAGAAGTGCTAGTTTAGGCTTCGTCTTGGGAAGGAGAAAGTGAAGGGAGATGTACTGGCCAGTTGAGAAGGGCAAAGATTAGTGGGAAGACTAGGTTCACAGTCAAAGCATTAGGAAATAGGATCTGAGTCCTCTGAAGGTAAAGAGAAGGCATTTTGGCTGGGTGCGGTGGCTCACACCTGTAATCCCAGCACTTTGGGAGGCTGAGGCAGGCGGATCATTTGAGGCACAAGTTTGAGACCAGCGTGGCCAACCTGGAGAAATCCTATCTAAAAATACAAAAATTAGCCAGGCATGGTAGCAGGCACCTGTAGTCCCAGCTACTCAGGGTGTTGAGGCAGGAGAATTGCTTGAACCCAGGAGGTGGAGGTTGCAGTGAGCCAAGATCACACCACTGCACTGCAGCCTGGGCAACAGAGGGAGACTTTGTCTCAAAAAAAAAAAAAAAAAAAGAGACAGAGAGAGAGAAGGCATTTTAAGATCAGGGAAATGAAGACTCTTCATTCATCAGATGTTTTTGAAAGTTTCAAACCCACAGAAACATTACTGGGAAGCTCGACAAATTAGTTAAACCCAGACAACCATGTTTTAAAGTTCTAGAGCTCTGCCCTGAAACGGTATTTGAACTGAAGTAAAAACTATGCCAGAAAATCTCCAGAGGTTGTGACTCAGCTGTCACACCAGTCCTCTCACCTGGAAGACCTCAAGCTTTTTGGGTCACGCTTTGCCTATCTGAGAAGTTGTGGTAAGATATGAAGTCCTTTGTGGACTGGTCTAAGACACCCCCTTTTAAGTGATTGTTTAAAATGGCTGAAATGGGTTTTAGAGTTTGTTTAGTCTTCTCAATTTTCTCTATTTTCAATAATACACTTTTTTAATTTATTTGAGACAGAGTCTTGATCTATTGCCCAGACTGGAATGCAGTGGCACCATCACAGCTCACTACAGCCTCAACCTCCCGGGCTCAAGTGATCCTCCCACCTAGCATCCACAGTAGTTGGGACTACAGGCACACACCACCACACCCAGCTAATTTTTTTATTTTTTGTAGAGACAGGTCTCGCTCTGTTGCCCAGACTGGTCTCAAACTTCTGGCCTCAAGTGATCCCTCTGCCTCCGCCTCCTAGAGTGCTAGAATTAGAGGCATGAGCCTCCATGCCCACCCTAGACTATCTTTTAAAAAGTTTTTAGTTTAAAGAAGCAGAACTTTCTAGTTTGTTTTATCATGCGTTTACCAAGAACTTTTTAAGAATTTGGGGACAAAAACACTTTATGCTCTGCCCCAATATTTCATATGTAGAAACATAAACATGAAGTTTTATATGTTGACTTTTTTTAAAATTATTGCCTGAAAACGAACTATAGTTTGTGCTCGTGTGAAGTTTCAGTGGTAGAATCTTCTTTCTGTCGTGGCCAATCGTGAAATCTCTTTTTGCTCCAGTGTTTTTGTATTTAACCAGACAGCAGCTGGGGAGTGAGTTAGACAGAAATATAAAGACAGATGTACAGAAAGGGAGAAGAAAAGATGAGAAGAGGAGTGGGGGAGGAGTGGGACTAGCTGTATTGGGGAACAGAGATGGGATGGGGAGGAGGTAAGACAGGAGAGAACAGGAAAAGAACACAGAGAACAGAGGAGCGGGAAGAGGGATGGCAGGGGGGGATCATTGACCTAGGAAGAGAGGAAGGCCTGGTGAAGCTCTAGAAGGGCGCGTTGGTGTGTTACAGACACAGGAGAAAGAGTCCAGAGGAGGCGGTAACAAATGGGAGCAAGTAGGAGCTAGAAGCCACATTCGGGAAACTAGGGAAAGGGGAAGAGGAGAAAAGCAGTGCTAATCTAACTAGAGATTTATTCCTTAGGCACTAGGAAACTCAGCTCAGGGGCTGTCTGCCTTATCTGAGAGGGAGGAAAGTGGAGATGTAAATGGATTAAGAGCATAGGAGACCAGGGGCCAGACTGATGTCTGAATTTGATGCATAGGACATTTGACATTTGGCTAATGAAAGTTAAGATGGAAAAGTTTTCAGAAAAGCTGAGTGTAACTGGTATGAATTAGTGATAAATGACCAAAAAAAATACACCACTAATCTAAAATACTTTATGATCTATTAAACAGGAGACACAAGCTTGTCAAAAGTTTGAGACAGTTAGATGCACTTAGATGCCTTATAAGGCATCTCCATTCCTGGTCTGGAACATTTACAAGTGCAGTATTGGCCTTAATCCGTTCTACGAACAACTTTTTAATAAAGCTGGTTGGTAAAGACTAACTTCTGGCTTTGTTTTCCCTATAGAATATGCTAGAACTGTACAACTTTAGACAGTTTTAAGGAATAAGTGTATTATTACTGAAAGTAGTGAAGGGAAAATTCACACTGTTCTCAAGGCTAGTAGACTTACTGTTATTTTTAGCTCATGTGTTTAAATGGATTGTCTACCGGGGAACAAAAGCCAAATATAAAATTGTTCTAATGATAATTTGCTGTAATGCGAAAGCCAATATGTGAAAGAGCTATGTAATAATACATTTAAATACTACAAAAGTCTTTTGGACATTAACCTTAGATGCTGATGTCCCATTATTGAGTTGTGGTTTTGTTTTGCTAATACTGGTTGAAAGCCCTTAATTTTTCATTGACCTCATAAAGATTTTTTTATCCTACTGAAATCATCCATAGAATGGTTTTAAACCAGTTTTCTAAATACCATGTATTTTTTAAAACCTACCACTGGATACCCAGACTCTGAAACTGGGCTTCTCCCAATCTTGGCAACGTTAGTAATGATACTCACTTTCAATATTGATGGAAACCCTATAGGAGGCGTGACCATTCCAATTTTGATTTTATTTTTAAAGTGTGAACTTTCCAGAACCCTGAGCAAAATGAGTGCAGCGATTTTCTTTTTGTAGGACAAGAAGACAGAAGAGTTCTTCTCTGTGGTGACTACAGACTAGAGGAATGCTCTAGTGAGTTTCCACTTCAAGTAGTACCCACTCATAAGCCGGGGGGCAGACCCTTCTGTCTAAACACATCTTTTATTTGTGTTCCAGCAGGTGCAACAGGTTCAGGTGTTTGCTGACGTCCAGTGTACAGTGAATCTGGTAGGCGGGGGACCCTTACCTGAACCAGCCTGGTCCACTGGGAACTCAAAAGCCCACGTCAGGACCACAGACCCCCCAGGCCCAGCAGAAGAGCCTCCTTCAGCAGCTACTGACTGAATAACCACTTTTAAAGGAATGTGAAATTTAAATAATAGACATACAGAGATATACAAATATATTATATATTTTTCTGAGATTTTTGATATCTCAATCTGCAGCCATTCTTCAGGTCGTAGCATTTGGAGCAAAAAAAAAAAAAGGAGTTCACTTTTGTCGGGAGATTGAAAGATGCTTTGTTTCTTTCGTTGTAAAGGCCTTGGATATTGAAAAAATACCAAGGCAGAACAGTTGGACAATCTATTTCTTGAGCCAAATTTAATTATTCTTATTTTTGTAATCAGTCATTGGCTTCTTATCTGGATGAAGGCTTTTGGAGGAGAACCAAAATAACAAGTTCCAAGAGGAAGAGGAAGCTCTGCCTCGCCTCCGCCGCTCAGTCCCAACCCTGCCCAGGAAGACGGGCCCGTGGGGCTTTGCCTGTGCCCGTCCACCAAAGGCTCTCACGTGTCTCGAAATCAGCAGCCCTCCCCATCCCAATCCCAGGCAGCTTGTGTGTACAATCAGCTTCTCTAGCAACTCTGTATCTGTTGGCTTCAAGAGAATGTTTTGCCTCCACATATGTACCCCTTCTCCTTTTTTTAAAGATGGATTTAAACCAAGATGCCTCCAGGAAAGAGGACGAAATGAGTATATTCACAGAGGAATCCAAAAAATACAGTTTGGGAGAAAATGCAATAATTTTTGATGAGATGGGTGAAGGACAAGAAGTGAGTTCCGTCAATTATTGTAGATACAGTTTTCTGATTAAATCTGGAAAAATAAAAGGCAGCCTGTTCTTTCTGCTTTTATTGTATTGTATTAACAGCTGAGGTAGCTAAAGTTATTTAAAATAAAATTAAATTTATGATCCAAGTAGCTTATTTTTCCCTTTAAATATCATTGTAAATATATTTGATTTCTTGTAGAAATTGATTTCCTTCTGTTTAATTTTATCCTTTTATTATACTCTTGATTTTTCTAAATTTGCGTGTGAAATACAACGTTGATTGAATTGCAGTTACATTTGGCTAGTAATATTTCATTATTTTAATAACTGTGATGCCATGTATGGATTTACTTTCGGGTTCAAATCAAAATGCCACTGCCAGAAAGAGCTGTTGCAGTTGATCTAGAGCCTACTGCCCTGGAGTGCCCCTGGGATCATCTGAACAGAAGTGCACAGGCTACTTGTACAGAGAAAAAATTAAGACTCAAAGGAAATCTTCATTTTTTAGATTGACTTTGGGAATTTGAATTTTCATCAGTGCAAATATAAATTTCTCTATCCTGCTCCGAGGCTAATTGGTACCATATTTTCCCTTTGTGTCTTGTCACTCTGCCACATCCCATCTCATCCTGGCCTCTGAGTCAAGAACCCAGTGAACTGACTTTCTAGTTCTAGAAGTTCCGCCGCAAGACCAGGAAAACTTGAGAAAGGTATTGTGGAAGAAGCAAAGGCAGACCCCCATCACTCACCTTCGTCTGCATACCTGGGCCTGTGAATGATGACAGCATCTGACATTCTGCACCAGCTACCTCTGCCTCCATGGCAGAGAAAAGGCCATAAGAACAGTGGAAGAGGAGCATGGACTCAGACTTCAAGGAAGAAGCCATTTCCCCCAGGTCCTTCCTTCCTGCAACTCACCACCCCTAGTTACAGATAACTCCATTGAACAGCATCTATTCAGAAACTATACCGAATAAAAAGATTGGTGGAAGGGCTCATGTGGTTAGCAACTATGAAACAGAAATAGGACACTCAGTTACAAACATTATCTCCTTTAGTTTTTCAGAAAATGCATCCCTGATTTCATGCATTTCCAGCTTGAAAGCCAGCCATATTACTCTAGTCCCTATCAAACTGCTCTAGAAGGTCATTTCCATTTTGTTTGTGATACTTAGTCACGCAGACTTCAGGAAGTTCACCTTTAACTTCAGCATTCCAGATGAAGTTTCCTGACTCAGTGCTTTTGCATAAGGAACTAGAAAAAAAAGTAGTAAGGAAAATTGGAGATGCTAACATCCTCCCCCATCCCAACTGCACCTTAAAATATGCATGTCACCTTCAAGGTTTTATAATTGCACTGTTTGTTTTATGTATGTACAGATTAAAATTATTGCTACCTTTGAGGAAAATAAAATTGCTTGCTTCTATGTAATTCCTGTCATTCCACAGGAAATTCACTTTTCCAGCTACTAAATAGAATTTGTTTAACAACCTCATGGGTTGCCTCTTCATTTACAAGGAAGAAACGAAATGTACATCACTTCTCAGCCTTTTGGCTAAGATCAAGTGTAGAAATGAAATGTACATTCTGCAGAAATTGCCAAAGCCCAAATTAACAAATATTATAAAAGGATAATAAAAGAAAGCATCCCTGAAGCCAAAGATCCTTAAAGTCATCCTAATTTGAGACAGATCGTTGAAATTTGAGGTCAAACTGAAGTCATGATGGTAGGCCTTGCGGGGTTTTAACTGTACCATTGTCTGATGATTAAAGATTTCTAGGCCTGCTATTTCTTGACCCGTAAGATCTGGTTTAGGCAGCACTTCATGGCCATAGATGCCATGTCTCTCTCAATTATTTTTTTTTAAATATATCAACATTTATAAATAATAGGTATTGAGTCTTAACTTGAGGAGGCTCCTTCAATGTGACAGTGCATTTTATAGGATTTAGGCCCTGTTGCATGTATGTTTTTAAAGCATCCTAAATCCACCAACTTGGCTAAGTAGGGCTAGGGTGTAAGAGTTAAAGAAAGAGGAAAGAAACACAAAATGAAGTTCAACAGTTGAAGACAGATTTATTTTAGAGAAAATAAACCTGAGAGGGGCTTCTGGCTGATTTCCATCAGGAGTGCTTTCTCTTACAGACTGAGTATACATTGGTTTTAGGGCGAGGAGGCTTATCACAAGCTTGGAATTTTTCTGTGAGAGAAGTTTTATGGCGCGGTTGGAATGTCTCTGGGTGGAGGGGGAGGTTATCTTGGGCCTGACATCTTTCCGGCCAGAGGGGTAGTATCTTAATCTACTATGTCTTTGGTTGGAGAGGAGTTTGGAATGTTTCTGCTCGGAGCTGTTATTTGCGGTTTATGGTCATGCTGACCTTAACCGTTAGGCTGATGCCCTTTGGATTTAGGCAGTTTTTGGTTAAGGTGAATTTTAGAATGAGGGGCTTGTCCAAGATGGTGATGCTCCTGCTCTGTCGTAGGGTAAATGTGATTCCAGAGGGCTCAAGGAGGGTGTTCTTCCCACACGCATTCCTAGACCTCAATGTACACAGATTTGGTGACTGTTTTCTGAAGTCCTATTTATGGGGGACAAAACCTTTTTTTTCCATAGTTAAGGTAAAAATGAAACTTCCCTTAGATGAGGCTGCGCATTGATTTAAAATTATCCCTAAGTGTAGGGATGAGGAAAACAAAAACAATTGAGGAAAAAGTGTGATTGTTAGAAGGAAGTTTCACCTTTGTGGTTTCACCTAAGGAAGGTTCCATTCCTAAAGGAGACCTCAGAAATGGCCTCCTAAGCCCTGACAAAGAAAAAGCAGTTGCCTGCTTACAAAGGCGGTTGTACTGATTTCCTAGCTGACAGTAACTGCTCTTTCCAGAAGGGCACCTCTACTTGAATAAAGTGAATAATTCAGAGCAAGCCTGAGCCTTGACCATTCCTGTGCCCCTGAAGATCTTGATGATTTAATTAAGCCATTAATTCTTTTTATTGGAGAAAAACTGCCAAAGGAAGCATGCCTCTGTCCAGAACCCTTTCTGCCAGCACTAAATTAGTTTTCTTTCTATATTTTTCATTTCCCCCAGAACTCTTAACAAGATTGAAGAAACACAAAGTTCAGGCCTCATTTCCTCATTCAACACATTGTATTGGCTTTATCTGAGGAAGTAGGGATATGAAAGGCTCCCAACAGGCATGCGTCCTGCCCTAGTGGAGCTTATATTCACATCAGGGGATTTAGATCAAGATAATCACAACTGGATTAACTGGCACACAGGAGAATTCCAAGTAGTTTTGTAAGCAGGGCCTCGTCTAGAGAGCGAAGGCAGGTTCCCGTGAGGAGGCAGTGGCATTTGAAGTGAGGTTTGCTCAGTGGAGAGCCAAGTGAACAGAGTTGTGAGAAGCAGCACGTGGGAAGGCCTGGAGACAGGGAGGAGCCCGAGAGCTGCTTGTTTAAGTTGTTAACTATCGCTCTCCTGAGCTGGCATCTACATTAGAATTATGTCAGCCCATGGCTCCAGGAGGAACAGCACTAGGCATTGGGGTCCTCACTTGGAAATTGTTTCAGCTCATAGCTCAAGTCTCTTCCACAACTACCCCTGTCCCGCCAGAAGTACTGGTTTCCATATCTTCACAGTACTCTGTAGCTGGTGACAATATTAAAAGTATTCAGAGAGAATAAATTGGTACTGTAACAATTTCTAAAATACTTTCCTGCACATTATCTCATTTAATCCTCTGCTGTCCTTGGAGAGAGTTGTTAGAAAACAAGCTCTGGGTCGGGCACGGTGGTTCACGCCTGTAATCCCAGCACTTTAGGAGGCTGAGATGGGTGGATCACCCCGAAGTCAGGAGTTTGAGACCAGCCTGGCCAACATGCTGAAACCCCGTCTCTACTAAAAATACAAAAAATTAGCCGAGCATGGTGGCGGGCACCTGTAATCCCAGCTACTCAGGAGGCTGAAGCAGGAGAATCACTTGAACCCAGGAGGTAGAAGTTGCAGTGAGCCGAGATCATGCCATTGCACTCCAGCCGGGGCAACAAGAGTGAAACTCCATCTCAAAAATAAATAAATAAATAAAGTCCAGGCTCAGTGGCTCACACCTGTAATCCCAGCACTTTGGGAGGCCAAGGCGGTGGATCACGAGGTCAAGAGATCAAGACCATCCTGGCCAACATGGTGAACCCCATCTCTACTAAAAATACAAAAATTAGCTGGGCATGGTGACACCCACCTGTAGTCCACCCTACTGGGGAGGCTGAGGTAGGAGAATCACTTGAACCCAGGGGGCAGAGGTTGCAGTGAGCCGAGATTGCACCGCTGCACTTCAGCCTGGCAACAGAGCAAGACTCTGTCTCAAAAAAAAAAAAAAATAAAGAAAAAAAGTTCTGGAGGGTTATGACATAAACACTACCATTTATCAGTGGAAACTGAGAGTTGAAACCAAGTCTAATTCCAAATTCTGGATTCACTGTCCTGGACTGCATGACCTAGGACGGATTCTGAGTCTGTGGACTTTAATCTCATTGTGTGACCTTAGGCAATGCTTTCATATGTGCAATAACTAAAACAGCTTTGAAAAGAGGGGGCAAGAACTCCGGGGTTGAGAAGAGAGGACCTGGCTCCTCTGGAGGCAGTCAGAGCCTGCCTTCAGAGGCCTCAACTAAATGGGGGTTATCTTTGGCACATGGTCAGCAGGATGTCTCACCACCGTTTGGGAGAGCATTCTGTCCCTGCATATCTAAACAAGGAATGAAGAAGGAGCTCGATGAAACACACTGTCATTCCCTTAGCTTAAAAGAATCCTGGAAAATGTGGGTTCCTTGTGGGGCAGGTATAAGAGTAACTGACAGAGGATCCTTTTTGTGAGGCAGAGAAATTACAGGACCCTGCAGTTCATCCTAGGATAGCAGGTTTCTTGGATCAGACCTTGGAAGCATTTGCCTTTCCCTGGCTCTTGATCCTACTGTGGACAAAGAATCGTTCTCTTATGCGGTGGAGTCTGGCTCTGGTCTAATTGTTTGTGCTTGTCTCTGAACTTTGGTAGTTTGTACAACCAGCAGAAGCAAGCAGTGCCCACAGGTGTCCATAACAAAGTTGAGACATTAGCTTGAAAAAAGAAGAATTACGCTGAAAGGAATAACTTCTGTTCCATCAGGTTTTCCCATTGCAGTGCCCCAGGAGCCCTCAGGTAAAGCAAAACCCCAAGACCATGGTGTGGTCTTTTTAGAGTCAGGATTTCTTTTTAGAGTCAGGATTTCTCCCAGGCTGGAGTGCAATGGCATGATCATGGCTCACTGCAACCTCAAACTCTTGGGCCCAAACCATATTCCCGCCTCTAGCTGGGACTGCAAGTGCATGTCACCACACTCAGCTAATTTTTTTTTTTTTTTTTTTGGTAGAGGCGGGGTGTTGCTCTATTGCCCAGGCCGAACTTCAACTCCTGGCCTCAGGTGATCCTCCTCCTTGACCTCCCAAATGCAGGGATTATAGGCGTGTGCCACCGCGCCCAGCCTTTATTCCGTTTTTGATGACTTGTTGCTGTACTGGCACGGTACAGCAGTATGGGAAGTACAGAGACACTGCTCTGAAGCTGCTGCTTTCCTAGCAGTGGAGAGTCTACATCAATTAATCAGTTACCCTGCCAGGCAATGTACTAGGAGAGTAACCCACTTTTGTGTGAATAATTTCTTACATTTGTATAGCACTCTCACATATTTGATCTGCAAAATCCTATAAAGCAATTACAGTAGGCCATTTTACAGATGGTGAAACTGAAGCTCAGATTCATAGTCAGGTGACAAGTCCTTAGCCCAAGTGTCAATCCTTGGATTTTGGAATGAAACCTGCCAGTGTTTCCACTGCACAATATACAAGTACTAGAGATAAAAGCACCGGGCCGGGCACAGTGGTTCACACCTGTAATCCCAGCACTTTGGGAGGCTGAGGCGGGCAGATCATCTGAGGTCAGGAGTTCCAGACCAACCTGGCCAACATGGTGAAACCCCATCTCTACTAAAAATACAAAAATTAGCCGGGCGTGGCACATGCCTGTAATCCCGGCTACTCAGGAGACTGGGGCAGGAGAATTGCTTGAAACTGAGAGGCAGAGGTTGCAGTGAGCTGAGATCACACCACTGCACTCCAGCCTGGGCGACAGAGTGAGACTCCATCTCAAAAAAAAAAAAATCATTAGACGATGACACGATGACTCTGGGAATTCTGATGAGTTAAAAATTATTCTCTGGAATTCAAATTCCTTACAAGCTTATAGGGGTTTCCACTTTGAAAACAAAACTAGATCAGGCACAGTGGTTCACACCTGTAATCCTAGCACTTTGGGAGGCCAAGGCAGGGGGATAGCCTGAGGCCAGGAGTTTGAGACCAGCCTGGCCAACAGAGCTGTAATTTTGAGTTTGTCAAAGTATACATGTTTTAAGTGTATGTGAGGGTAACATTTCTGAGGCAGGGCCCTGTACTCTTGCTGAACAGCTCCATCTTTTCCCTTGAACTCAGTAGCACTTACACTGTATATACATCTTAAGTCCACTCTTCAACGTCTCTCTCATAGTCCAGTTTTAAATTTTTCAACTGGTGAGCATTACCACATAGTTCCTACCCTCCCACATCCAGCACTCAAACTGAAGTCCCAAACCAAATAACTTATTCACCACGAATATGTTCTTGTGTCCCCATCCAAATTCATTGCATCATCGTCCTGCTAGTGGTCATTTTCAACAACTTTTTCCCACTCATTTCACCAAATTGCAAGAAGTCCCACTTTGTAGTGCCTCGTAGCCGTCTCCTTTCTAGCCTATTACTGACCAAATTCCAGATGCCGTTATCTTTTTTCGGATGATTCCAATAACCACCTTCATGCCTTTTACAGTCATCCTTCACACAATCATCAGAGAAATCTGAACACAGTCTTCAGAATCTTAGTGACTGCTCCTGCCTAGAGTTGATCTGAAATCAAGTGACCTTTTGAGCTTCACTGCCCTCTACACCCTCTCTAAACAAAAAGGTCAAGCCACAAAAATGATCCAGTCTTCATTCTTGAATTGACCATGTTCTCACTTTCATTGCCATCCCCAGACTCTTCCCTCAGCCTGCATGTTCTTCCCTTCTACTCATCCTTCAAGACTGCAGTTGAGATCCCCTTGCCGTGAAGCCCTCCCTGGTCCCCCACATTGAGTAGCCCTTCCTTTGCTCTGCCTTGCTGCAGTGTTTGGGCCTCCACTGGCGTGCCCATTCTTCACTAAATGGTAAGCCTCTTAAAGAAGAGATACACATACACTCCCACCACCCCCAGCCTCCCGCTGAGCCGACTACATAGTAGGATCTTAAATGCTGATTGAAGAAATAGACTGAAAGGCAATATTTCAAATAAGGGAAAGTGGCTGCATGCAGACCGACACCGAGTTATCTCCCTAGAGTCGATTGCTGAGCTGAGGGAAGGTTGCAAACTTGTCTAAAAGCTCAAGACAGGATTTTGATTTTATCTTGATGACTGTGAAACGGCATCATCGTCTGGGGGTAAATACCCAAAATTCGTTGTTTCATGGCCTTGGAAAACTTGGTTGTGGACACACACACAGTGAGGTTCAGAGCAGAAGCTTAATAGGCAGAAGAAAGAGAATAGCTCTCTCTTCTGCAGAGAGGGGTCCTGGAGAAAATGGGCCACTTCCACAGTGAAATGCAGAAGGTTTTATAGATGAGCTTGAGGAAGCAGTGTCTTATTTACATAGGGTGCACAAGATTGGTTGGACCAGGTGTGCCATTTACATAGTGCACGAAAAGCTGCTTAAAACTAGGTGTGCCATTTGCATAGCATGCAAAGAAGGTGGTGGCCCCCACACTAATCTTTTATTATGCAGATGGGTTCTCTACCTGGTGGTGCCATGTTGCCTGGTTCTTTACTGTACCCGTGGTGACAAAGAGAATCTGTAGCCTCCGTGTTTAACATGCCTGGCCCTCAGGTAGCCCTTTTCTATTGGCACAGCTGGCAGCATTCACCCATGCAAGCTTCCAGCTCGCTTGTCTATGACTGCAGTTTGATTTTTCAGGCTGCTCTTTGTTAGAAAAGAATTTATTTAGGGGCTGCTTTTTGTTAAAGGGAAAATCCGTCAAGGACTCTATCTGCCTAAATAATTTCTTTCTAGCTCCTGTATCAACTGTGTTCTTGTTTCATGAAAGGTGAGTGAAAGGTTCATTTCACTAAATGTTTCAAAATTCTCACACTCTAGGAGTCTCCACATCGTTGGAGAATTTGCAGAACATTAGCAGTTATCTGCAATACTTCATCAGGCTCTCAGCTTTATAGATGATACATGCTTCGGTTAAACCCTTTACACTTCTCCCAAATTACCCTCTCACTAAAAATCAGCTGACTGAGTTGATGACCATCTTAACCAAGAAAGTAGAAAAAGCAGATCGGGGGAGAAAAACTTCCAGTCTTCCCTACAAAATGAATATAGAGTATAAACCAAAAAGTGTCTGAGACAGATCTCAACTGATTTAGAGGTTTATTTTGCCACAGTTAAGGTTGTGCATGGGGAAAAAGAAATACAAGTTACAATAGGATCTGTGGCCTGTGCTTTTTTCAGCGATAGTTTTGAGGACTTCAGTATTTAAAGGGCAAAGAGTGGACAGGAGGGATAGGAGGAAAGAGAAAGGGGGAGGTTAGGTGGTAAGGCAAATGGTTACATTCTTGTGAGGATTTGATTAGCACTCACTGAATCCACATTTTACATTTGAAAAGACAGGAGTAGGGGAAAGTCAGTTGTGCATTTTTCCTGTACTAAGTCTTTTTTTTTTTTTTTTTTTTAGATAGGATCTTGCTCTGTCACCCAGGCTGGAGTGCAGTAGCACTATCTCAGCTCACTACAACCTCCGCCTCCTGGGTTCAAGCAATTCTTGGGCCTCAGCCTACTCAGTAACTGGGATTACGGGCATGTGCCATCATGTCTAATTTTTTGTGTCTTCAGTTGTTGAAAACGGGTTTATAACGTTGGGAAAAATCCACACGGAGACAGTGGATGACTCAGCAAGGCTAGTTTACTTCCTGCAGGAATGGTGCAACCCGCTGGCAGTCTTGCCACAAGAGCACTCGTGAACAAGGAGACAGGGACATTTATAACTTTCATAACTTGACACAATCGCCCTACTGCTGTGTCCAGTTTCCATTGGCCGGAACAGGACCTCACATTCTTTGCCTGACCCGACTGGCTAAAAACATGGAAATTTTCTAAAGAAGTAAAGGCAGAGGAGACCAAAAGGAAAGAGGAAGTAACTTGAGGAATGCTTAGAGAAGCAATGATATTTTCAAATAAGGAAGCAGAATAAACTTTGACTGAAGACTTGCCTGGGCTTGTCCAGGCCTGTCAGGGCAAATATCTAGGTTAAAGTGTAAGACCTAAGAACACGTGAGGCACTTATTTCTTTATTATGACTAACAGCGACTTTAAGATTATTAGCAAAAGCTTTAAAGTAAATTAACCTTTGAAGAAACTATTATTTATGTGTAATGAACTAAGAGGAAAGCTTTGAAGAGGAACCTTTTATTTAATTTCCTACATTAGTAGAGATGGGGTTTTGCTATGTTGGCCAGGCTGGTCTCAAACTTGTGGCCTCAAGCGATCTGCTTGCCTTGGTCTCCCAGTGTGCTGGGATTACAGGTGTGAGCCATTGTGCCCAGCCATTCATTTTACACATAAGATAAAGTCAGCATGTGAAATCACATCTATCTAGGAAAAAAAGGAAGTTTTTGTGTCCTTCAGTTCCCAAGCTTAACTTTCCCTTTGGCACAGTGAGTTTGGGGGGCCCAAGATTTTCTTTTCTTTTCAAAATAATATGTCCTACTCTCTCTTTTACCTACAATAAAATGCTGCTGAGAAAAAATTTGTGTTGAAATTAAACAAGAATAAGGTGACTCCTTGTGAAATTTCTATCAGTTTTGCCTTTAAAACCATTGTCTCTGAAAGCTGAGTGACTTAGAAAGTGGACAGAAGGGACACGTCAGCGAACAGGCTGACCTTCCTCTAACAGGAACTAAGGTCTTGCCTGGGGTTTCTTTCCTCATTCCAGATGAAGCAGTCCAGCCCTGCTGAGTTCTGCTGCTTTTCAAGTCCAAAGTAATTTATCACACTTAACTTTAGGCTGCATATTTTCTGATCATTTTCCTTTTTGACTTGCAAACTTTTATTTTTTTAAAAAAGCGTAAGTTGGCCAGGTACAGTGGCTCATGCCTATAATCCCAGCACTTTGGGAGGCCAGGCAGGTGGATCGCCTGAGCTCAGGAGTTCAAGACCACCTACAGCAATATGGTGAAACCCCAATCTCTACTAAAAATAAAAAAAAATTCACCAGGTGTGGTAGTGCACACCTGTAGTCCCAGCTACTTGGGAGGCTGCGGCAGGAGAATTGCTTGAGCTCCAGAGGTGAAGGTTGCAGTGAGCTGAGATCGTGCCACTGCACTCCAGCTTGGGCCACAGAGTGAGACTCTGTCTCAAAAAAAAAATAATAAATTTTAAAAATTAGCTTTCCATTTTAACATTCCTCCAATGTTAGCAATTATACTTCAAATAATAATTACTTAGGAAGCTAGACTTTAAAGTTCAAGTAAAAGCAGCCAGGGAAAAAGCTCCCTATAGAGCACACCCTATTTAAAGACTCGTGCAACTCTAAGCTTAGGCTTTAAATTTTCATCCTACCTTCAGTAGAAAGCTTCTAAAAAGGTTTTTATTAAGAACATTTTTAAGTGTCTATGAAAGTAGAAACAAGTATAATGAACCAGTTCTAGGTTTTTAATCAATCTTTGGTATGGGATTTTTATAACCCCAAATAAAGAGATGACTTCAGTCACTTTATTCATTTCCAGCTCAAAAGTAAGTTGTGGTTAGTCATCTTGGGAATCTTTAGACCTAAGAATTTGTCTTAAAAATTGCACAATAGCTGTTTTAAATAATGACTATATTACAAGTAATTTGATAGTAATGACAGGATATATATTTTTTCAACCAACAGATATTAATTGAATACCTACTATTTACCAGGTACTATTTCAGGCACTGAGGCTACCTCAATGAAGAAATACAAATCCCTGCCCTCATGGAGCTTGCATTCTAATGAAGGTCGGCTGACAAACCAATGAGCAAAATATATGGTGTGTCAGATGACAAGGACTGTGGAAAACAGGTAAGTAGGGAAGGAGGACAGGAAGTAGTGGAGTGGAGTGGTCACAGTTTACAACAGGAAAGTCAGAACACGCCTTCAGAGAAGGTAACATCTGAGTGACAACCAGAAGGAGGTGAGATAGTGAGCCATGGCAATATGGAGAAAGACCTTCCTAAACAGAGGTGCAAAGGCCTTGAGGCTGGAGCAGAGCGACTGAGAACTGTAGGAGTCAAAGAGGTAATGAGGGACAGGATGGTGTGGGGCCTTGCACCCAAATCAATTCTTCGGCTTTTACTGAGATGGCAAGGCGCTGCCGAATTTTAAGCAGGAAAGTGGCATGCTCTTGCCTGGGTTTTACTAGGGCTATTCTGGGCTTTGCGTGAAGAGCTGTTATGAAGAAGGCAGATACAGAAGCAAGGAAACTTGTTAGGAGGTTACTGCAGTCATCTAGGCAAGAAACGGTGATTTGGACTAGGAGGGTAGCAGTTGAAATCAGAAGAAGTGGTCAGATTCTGGATCTATTTTAAAGGTAGAGAGTCATCTTGAATTGTAATCCAGAAATCAAGAAAAAAAATTTTTTAAAAAAGGTGGCTCATGCCTGTAATTCCAGCACTTTGGGAGGCCAAGGTGGGCAGATCACCTGAGGTCAGGAGTTCAAGACCAGCCTGGCCAACATGGAGAAACCCCGTCTCTACTAAAGTACAAAAATTAGCTGGGCATGGTGGTGGGCACCTCTAATCCCAGCTACTCGGGAGGCTGAGGTAGAGAAATGCTTGAACCTAGGACGTAGAGGTTGCTGTGAGCAGAGATGGCACCACTACACTCCAGAATGGGCAACAGAGCAAGACTCTGTCACCAAAAAAAAAAAAAAAGCTGGGTGCAGTGGTTCATGCCTGTAATCCCAGCACTTTGGGAGGCTGAGACAGGTGGATCACAAGGTCAGGAGTTCAAGACCAGCCTGGCCAAGATGGTGAAACCCTGTCTCTACTAAAAATAAAAAAATTAGCTGGGCATGGTGGCATGTGTCTGTAATCCCAGCTACTTGGGAGGCTGAGGCAGGGAATTGCTGGAACCCAGGAGGCAGATGTTGCAGTGAGCCGAGATCACCCTACTGCACTCCAGCCTGGGTGACAGAGCGAGACTCCATCTCAAAAAAAAAAACAAAACAAAAGGTAGAGACAACTACATTTGCTGACATACCAGATACGGTGTGTGTGTAAAAGAATCAAGAATGACTCGCCCAGGTGTGGTGGCTCACACCTGTAATCCCAGCATTTTGGGAGGCCGAGGTGGATGGATTATTTGAGGTCAGGAGTTCAAAACAAGCCTTGCCAACATGGTAAAACCCTGTCTCTACTAAAAATACAAAAAATTAGCCAGGCGTGGTGACGTGTGCCTGTAGTCCTAGCTACTTGAGAGGCTGAGGCAGGAGAATCGCTTGAGTCTGGGAAGCAGAGGTTGCAGTGAGCAGATTTGTGCCATTGCACTCCAGCCTGGGTGACAGAGCAAAACTCCATCTTGAAAAAAAAGAGAAAGACTCTCAGGTTTTTGGCCTGAGCAACCAGAGGATGGAGTTGCCATTAACAGAGATGGGGGATGAAAAGCAGGTTTAGTTCATTTTCTATCATGGTAAGTTTAAGATTCCTATTAGACATCCAAGTGACCTTAAACCAGCAGTTGGATATATATGGGGCCTGAAATGTATGGGAGTGATTGGAGTTGAAGATATAAACTTGGAGGACATCAGTATGTAGTTGGTTTTAAGGTCATGGTTTTTAAAGACTAAAAGATGACTGGAACCCAGGTCTCTTAACTCTCTCTCTCACATTAAATAATCATGCCGAGCAGGGTTTGTCACAGGAACGAAGGTGCTTCAATATTTGAAGTCTAGGAGTACAATTCACCACAGTAACAACAGAGAACAACCGTGTGACCATTTCAGTAGATGCAGAAAAGGTATTTAAGACATCCATTTCTGAATTGAAAAAAGTTTTAGCCAACCAGTGGCAGAAGATAAACCCCTTAATCTAATAGAGTGTTTGTCAAAACTCTTAACAAACAACATACCTAACAGTGAAGGTCACAGAGCGTTCTCACGAAAGTCAATAGCGAGTCAAAGGTATCTGCCAAAACTGCTACTATCGCACTAGAAGTTCTGGCCAACGCAATACGACGAGAAAAAGAAGTAAGTATGCAGATTGCATTAAAGAGACTAAATTGTGGTGATTGTTATACAGTGCTTTCCTAGAGTATTTTTTAAATTGGTCCTCACAATCCTGCTAAAACTTATTCACAGGTGAGGAAACTGGAGCTAAATTGCATAGTCATTAAGTTAAAGTGTTGAGCCTTAATATCAAGTCTCCTGGGACTGTCACCTGCCTTGCTCTTTCTATTTGTATCACAAAGAAGGACAGCATATTTCCCATGGTTCAATTTCTATTCCTGCAGCCGCATCATCACAGTCTTGTGTCTTATTATTTCAAACAGCCTCCCCACTGATGCCCCAGCTTTTCTTCTCATTCCCAGCAAATAACATCTTTCACCTGTTGCCCAATTCATCTTCCTCTTTTACCATGAGTATTTCTTATTCCTTACCTCCAATGTGGGGGCAGAGGTAGAATGCTTCATCCCCACTCAGCGTTTTCTTCCTTTTTAACTGATGTAATGCTCCTATTCTGTTGTTCTACCTTACTCTTCCCCCTCCTGGAGGTAATCACCCACCTAGTTGGTCATGTGGAGAAGGATAAAGGGACAAATCCCCCACATTTGATCAAACTTTGATAGATTGGTTCCACTCAAGAGACGTGGACCAACTAGGTGGGTGATTGCCTTTGGTCCACGTCTCTCAAGTGAGTGGAGCCAATCTGTCAAAGTTTGATTGAATGTGGGGAATTTGTTCCCTTTATCCTTACTTCTCCACATGAACAGTAGGAAGCATCGACTTTGGAGAAGTATCTGCTCTGTATACTCACTTTTCCTTAAGACAGGGGAACTAGCCATCACATAAAGCTGTATCTTCTAACCAATTGATAATAAAAGTGAGATTTTAAAAATCTGCTTTTTGTCTCATTTCTCAAGAACCTAGGTTCAGAACTTGGGTGCCACTTATTTGACCCTTAAAAATCCCCTCAGTTGGCCGGGCGTGGTGGCTCATGCCTGTAATCCCAGCACTTTGGGAGGCTGAGGCAGGCGGATTAACTGAGGTCAGAAGTTTGAGACCAGCCTGACCAACATGGTGAAACCCTATCTCTACTAAAAATACAAAAATTAGCCAGGCGTGGCAGCACATGCCTGTAGTCCCAGCTACTCAGGAGGCTAAGGCAGGAGAATTGCTTGAACACAGGAGGTGGAAGCTGTAGTGAGCTGAGATTGCACCACTGTACTCCGGCCTGGGCGACAGAGCAAGACTCTGTCTCAAAAAAAAAAAAATACCCCTAAGCTGAAATCCAGCCTTAAGCCAGCAGTCAAAACACACCATATCTGGATCTTAAAGCAGGACACACTGGTGCTGTGCTAAGCCTGACTTCAGAGGACAGATAAAACCTGTCAGGCAGTCATAGCTGAGGACAGTGGTTCTCAACCATCTTTCCACACTAACGCCTTTCCATGAGTTACGATGGCTCACTACTGCCAAGATTCTCAACCAGGAAGCAAGAAGGAATTCACGCCCTTAGGACAGAATGTCAGAATCTGTGGGTAAGTTCTGTGTTGATTAAACAATAAACAGGCAATTCTTAACCTGACCCTGGAAGGGAGCCCTCCCGCTCTGCCAGCGCCTTGAGAAGCGGTGACCTAGGCTTTGACCCTCAGCTTTCCAAGTTCAAAAACGCAACGTTGTCAGCTCATCCAGTGATAATTGGGCTCTAGGGTATTGAGTCACAAAATTTACAGTCACAGGAGGCTCATTTATAATCCAGAATGTCAACCAATTTAAAAGGGAAGATACAACTTTTCAGCACTTGAACTACTCATGACCCCTTTTCAAACTACCCTCCAGTATCTAGATGGCTGGAAAACCAAATTGGTAACCAACTATGAGAGATTAGAAAAACTTGAGGCTAGGCATGGTGGCTCACGCCTGTAATCCCAGCACTTTGGGATGCCAAGGTGGGCAGATCACTTGAGGTCAGGAGTCTGAGACCAGCCTGGCCAACAGGGTGAAACCCTATCTCTACTAAAAATACAAAAGTTAGCCCGGTGTGGTGGTGTGCACCTGTAATCCCAGCTACTAGGGAGGCTGAGGCAGGAGAATTCATTGTTATTGAAATACAGTCAATTGCATGTTTTAATTTAATTGCCAGCATTTTTTTTTAACAATACATAAAATATTACTGCATTATAAAGTTCATGTTGTCTTAGAGTCAATGAAATATGATACCTGGATGTGAGTAAGAAGGAATTCAAAAGCAAAGTTTCAAACCTGGGTGATTTTTGTTTTGGTTTGGTTTTTTTGAGACAGAGTTTTGCTCTTGTTGCCCAGGCTCAAGCGCAGTGGTGTGATCTGGGCTCACCGCAACCTCCGCCTCCTAGGTCCAAGCCATTCTCCTACCTCAGCCTCCAGAGTAGCTGGGATTACAGGAATGTGCCATCACACCCAGCTAATTTTGTATTTTTAGTAGAGACAATGTTTCTCCATGTTGGTCAGGCTGGTCTCAAACTCCTGACCTCAGGTGATCTGCCTGCCTTGGCCTCCCAAAGTGCTAGGATTACAGGCATGAGCCACTGTGCCCGGCCAAACCTGGATGATTGGAAGGGAGTTTCCTTGATCCCCATAGGAGAGTCTAACCAAATCTTCTATTTGAGTAATGATCCCCAGACAATACTGCTCACCCACCTTCCCCACTTGAACTTTTTTTTTTTTTTTTTTTTTTTTGAGACAGAGTCTCACTCCACCACCAGGGCCAGGCTGGAGTGCAGTGGTGCAACCTCGGCTCACTGCAACCTCTGCCTCCCGGGTTCAAGCAATTCTCCTGCCTCAGCCTCCCGAGTAGCTGGGACTACAGGCGCGTGCCACCACGCCCAGCTATTTTTTTTGTATTTTTAATAGAGACGGGGTTTCACCATGTTGGCCAGGATGGTCTCGATCTCTTGACCTCGTGATCCGCCTGCCTCAGCCTCCTGAACTTATTAATAATAATAAGAGGAAGTAGTTATTAGTGACAACTTTAATATGAACATGTGCTTAACCCTCAAGAAACTGTCACAACTGAAAGATGGAGCAAGCTGACACTGCAGGGAGCACATGATGCTTAGGAATGGGCGGCCCGCTGTTTGTGGATCCAGCTGATATTCAAGCATATCAAAGCAGCAGTCATTTGAACAGTCGGAACTTCTTCAAATACTGGCTCACTTCTTCCTTGGGGTAGGGCCGGAGAGCAATGCACGTGGCAATATTCTCTGGTTGCTCGAGCCATAGCATGTGGTCAATGTTCTTCTGTTGCAGGGTCTCAGCCAGCTCCTTTAGGGTGGTCTCATCTGGGGCCTAAAGGAGAACATAGAACACAAACTGAATAGCCCATTTAGGAAGTATCAGAAGCCCAAAAAGGTTTCATGAGTCCTCTTAACTGAAAGTGGAGTAACAGCTTTACCAAAGGAGCTGCAGACCAACAGTGTCATTCCTTGCTGCCCCGGGGAGGGGGAGAGAGGCTTCATATTCCTGTTCAGAAAATGGAGATGTGTATCTTCCCTTGTGAGATGCTGTATGCCCAACATACACGTGTAATGTGTAATTCTGCTCTACACAGTTTCTAGCTCTCCTATGGCTGTGCCCATAATTTTAAGTGCCTCTGACTTTAACAGCTGCCTAGTGGAAGGATTTCTTTTTTTTTTTTGAGATGGAGTCTTGCACCGTCACCCAGGCTGGAGTGCAGGGGTCTGATCTCAGCTCACTGCAGCCTCTCCCTCCTGGGTTCAAGCGATTCTCCTGCCTCAGCCTCCCAAGTAGCTGGGATTATAGGCGCCTGCCACCACGCCAGGCTAATTATTTTGTTTTATTTATTTATTTTTTTTGGAGACAGAGTCTTGCTCTGTCGCCTGGGCTAGAGTACAGTGATGCGATCTCGGCTCACTGCAACCTCTGCCTCCCAGGTTCCAGCGATTCTCCTGCCTCAGCCTCCCGAGTAGCTGGGATTATAGGCACCCACCACCATGCCTGGCTAATTTTTGTATTTTTAGTAGAGACGGGGTTTCACCATGTTGGCCAAGCTGGTCTCCAACTCCTGACCTCAGGTGATCCACCCCGGCTCAGCCTCCCAAAGTGCTGGGATTACAGGCGTGAGCCACTGCGCCCAGCCTCTCTTTGTCCCTTTATAAAATAGGAATGATAACGCTTCCTAGTGAGGATTAATGAAATTAGGCTCAGACCTGTGCCCTGGCACATACTAAGCCCCCAATAAATGTCGTTAATCCTGGTATCATGTTATATTTTGTTGGCTTTTCTGACTACAGCAGCACCTCAATTTAACCAGTAGCAACTCCTAAGTCCCTTTCTTGAGTCATGACTAACAACTAAGAATCAGCATATGTCTTTTAAACTCCCGGGAGTCACTTAATCTCTGTGGGCTTCAGACAGTTTC
The DNA here is from genome assembly GCA_036589455.1 of Ateles fusciceps. Taxonomy (NCBI): domain Eukaryota; kingdom Metazoa; phylum Chordata; class Mammalia; order Primates; family Atelidae; genus Ateles; species Ateles fusciceps. The sequence goes on from JAZHEH010001737.1 coordinate 5,073,727, forward strand.
ATCTGCGACAAGAGGAGTCTGAACCTGATTTCCTGAGGCCTCTTCCTAGGAAGAAAATCTAAGTGAAAAGCCAGCGGCTTCTGTTCTGCCTACTCAGATTCTCAAGACATTTTCCTACAGGTTACAGCTTGATGTTTCACTACCCAGCAGCAATTTTTCTTGAAAGATAATCTGTCCTTGCCAGTTACCCAAGAAGGGATTACTCTACCCCTCCACCTGAATGCTGGCTTAATTACTTTAAAGTCGTCATTATAAAATATGTGCTTAAGGTAGAAAATTTAAAAAATATAGAGAAGCATTAGGAAATAACCAAAATCTCACCATGTACTACTTAATATTTAGATATATTTCCTTAGTTTTTCCTTTCGAAGCCTGGATCATTCTGTATATATAGTTCAGTTAGCTTCACATCATGAGCACTCTTCCAGGCCACTAAATATGCTTCAAAAACATAAGGGCTCCCATGATTATCCTTGTGCAAAGCTCTTTGGGTGCATCTGATTATTTTCTTAGGCTGTATCTCGAAGCAACAGGAGAGACAGTCAAAGGGTAAGGGTGAGATTTGCTTGGTCATCTACAAAAAGAACCTGACTGCTATTTTAAAAGGTGTACCGATTTACACCCCTGGTGCCTGGTCTATCTGAAGCTAGGTTCAATTTATACTAAGGTTTTTAGTATTTATTTTCAAATAATTTGGCGTCCTACCCAGGTAAATACTCAGTTTGACTTCACTTTGCACTGACCCCACGGCGAGAAGGAGCTCTGTCTGTCCCTTCGGGGTCGGTTTTGCTGCGGGACAGCACTTTGGGGCATGGGTTTAAAAGACCGGCCAGTGCACGGGCAGAACGGCGGGGACACAGGAGCCACCACTTGACCGTGAGCCCGGAGGGCCGGTGTCCACTCTTCACACAGTCAAGCCGTTCCCAAGTGGGCACCCCCAGGGAAACAGCTCTAGTGTAAATGTTAATGATCACCCCAACTCCAGCGGGGGCACTCCCCCGCAGTTAGGCCTTCGGACCCAAGACCACACCCACTACCGCCCCCGACGTCTCAGCACCTCCCTCTCTGCCCAAGGGCCTCACCTCAAGGACGACTTTGCGCATGCGCCCCAGCTCTTGGAGGTAAGCTGCTGTGTGAGGGTGGTCGCGGTGAGTGTGCAAGGCCGCGGTGGCCGCGTGACAAGCCTGCGCTACCAATGCGCCCGCTGGCCAGGAGAACGGAGCTTGTGATAGATCCTTTCGTAACACCAAGTATTGTACCAGGACCTGCGGCTCCGCCCCTGAGGCCGCCATCTTTCTGACCACCCGAAAGACCGGACCTACTCCCCCGGAGCATGCTGGGACCAGGGCGGGGCCCTGAGCGCCGCCATGTTTTTGTACGGCAGAATCGCAAAGCACGCCGGGACCGGTTGGGTTGGTTTTGAAGACATGGGTGGCGGGAATTCTCGTCACTGGCCTGGGTGAGCCAGAAGAGAAAAAAAAGGTAGGGGAAAGACCCAGTGTCGGACGGGACAGTGGCCAGGGTGGCAGGCTGAACAGCCTTCTTAAACTCCTTTCGTGGCTGGGAAGCCCGCTGGACGAAAGGAGCCGTGCCTTCGGGAGTGCGTAGGGGGCGGGGGGGGGTGGGCGTGAACTCTGCTGGCTCCCCACGGTGGGAGCCGGTGGGCGGCTCAGGGCAGGAATCCTAGCGGTGACATTTGTGTCATCCGCCGCCCAGGGCTTGTGCCTGAGTGCTGTGTGCCCTGCTGTCTGATTTTGAATGGGAATAGATATGATATGACTCTGTTGACTCTGTTGCTTTTTTTTTTTTGCCAGCAAGGAATTGAGGTTCCTATCACCGTTTGTTTGCTGGACGACTTCTTGAGAAGGCCCTCGGGAATCTGAGATGGAGCAGGCGAACCCTTTACGTCCAGATGGCGAGTCCAAAGGAGGTATTCAAGGGTCGCCGCCTTCCCCTTCCTGCTGCTGCCCAAAGATGACCCGCAGGCTGAGAGAGCCCTTTCCTCCTGGAACTGACGTGAGACTTGGCCCGTTTGGGAGCAGAATGGTGAAAGGAACTAACACTGAAGACAAAGGGACAGGCAGCCAAGACCATTCGAGGAGGAAAAAGGCTTCGTTTCTAGGCTCCCACCCCTTTTGATACCGCTGAGTTGCACCCATCACATGCTCAGTGTTGATATTATGAACTACGGTTCTAGCCAGGGGGCTCTTTCCTCTCCCCTGGATTTTTTGGGCCATTTATACATTACTCCTGAGGGAGGGCCAGTGCAGGGCCGTGACTTTGGTGTTGGTTAGAACTGGGTTTGAGTCTTGGCTCTGCCATTTTAAATATTGTGATCTCAGACAAGTCAGTTTATTCTCTGCCTCAGTTTCTTCATCTGGAAAATGGAAGTGAAAACAGCACTGTTGTGGTGGTTGTGGAAAAAGTGTTTCTTTTGTGGTGGAAAGGTATTTAATTCAAACTTTTCAGGTAAAGCTTTTAGCACGTGTCTAATATATAGGAAGTATTCAATAAAAGGTTTAATTCTTTACATACTCTGTAAGTATCTTAAGATGTAGAAAGTGTTTAAAGAATGCTTTATTGTTAGAGTTGCTTGTAATTATGAACTATTACTTTTATTTAGTCCTTAGTCAAGTCTTTGGAAACTGAGATTTACATCTGAATTTCTGTCCAGAAGTAAAGTTGCTTTCCTCTTTAGTGCCCAGTAATATTTGTGGACAGTTTGGTTTTGTATGACTTTATGTCCTGTGCTACTAATACTTTTTAGAACTTTGAAATACTTAAGCCTGATGCCTAAATCCAAAGGGTTCTGCACTAGTACTTTGGGAAAGCTTGCCATAAAACCCAACTTAAAAAAGTACTCTACAGTTTTAAAAAGAATTTCTGAGCGTCTCAGTGAATTTGGTGACCCTGCTTTTCTCTGGGTCATCATTATCGTTGATAACTGAGAAGTAGCTATATTCAGCTTAAGATGACTTAAGCTGAGACTTTAGATAATAAAAGTGTGTGGGGTAAGATTTATTGTTACTTTAAAACTAAAAATAAGTTTGGTGACTTTATGTAGTAGAAACATGCTACACATTCAGGAGTAACTTGTTCTCTAGTCCAGGCCTAATTTTGTTTCTGTTAAAATAAGCGATGAGGTGGACGTTTTGGCTTATCAAGAGACTTAGACCAGTCCCCCTCATTCTCCACCCAAAACATATTAACATTTAGACTTACCCATACTGGTTTTATCCCTCTGCCTCTGTGATTTCAGCTTTTTGCTTATGATTTGACATCTCCCCCACTCATCTGAGAAGGAAGGACATGGAATTTTAGTTGCAACCAGATGATTTATTCAAATAGGCAGGGATTTTGACCTTTTTTGTGACCTTTTTTCTGACAAAGCTGACTGGCGAGCATGAGATGCAATGATAACTTCCAAGGTAAAGCAGGTTCAGCAGATAGACTCTCTTTCTGTAGTGGCAACGCTAAACAACAAGCTAACATAGTTTTGAACACCTGCTTATCTGAAATTTCCGGGACAATGATAGCTCCTCCTTTAGTAATGTAGAATTTCCATAAAATAGAATTTGGTCAGGCATCACCTGTACCACCCTAAATTAAACCGTGTGTATGTGCTTTTCAGAGCACCTCCTGGTTGGACATTAAATAATTTTTGTAAGCTCTATGAGGACAGGGACTTCATTTTGCCACCACAGTATGAATAGTTTCTGGGATGGTCCTTGGTCTATAGTAGATTCTCGATACATAGCTGTTGGACAGAGAGATTTGTTAATAAAACAGTGAAACGTGCTAATTGTTAGGACTAATTTATTTAAAATTTGGGTATTTCACGAATATTATTGCAGTAATGTGGATCTTCCTGTGGACGTACGCCAAGTGAACTGATCTCCAGCAGCAGCATGCCTAGTTGTCCATGTTTTGGTAAATATTTCCAGAGTGTTTACCATGTGGCAGGCATCGTGCCAGGTGTAAGGGATACATGGGTGAACGGAAATGCACGTGGCCCCCTGATTTTGGAACTTTAGGGTTCAGTGAGAGAGATAAGCAATCACATAATCACGCTAATGAATATACAATAAAAACTATAGTGACTGGGTGCGGTGGCTCATGCCTGTAGTCCTAGCACTCTGAGAGGCCGAGGTGGGAGGATCGCTTGAGCTCAGGAGTTTGAGACCAGCCTGGGAAACATAGTGAGACCCCATCTCTTATTTAAAACAAAACAAACGAAAAAAACTATAATATTGTCTCAGGATCTTTGAGATCTTATGTGCTGGCACCTGACCTTGTTCTGAAGGAGCCGCAAAGGTTTCCCCTGAGGAACTGCTGCTTGCGTTGAGTGCTAACGAGCTAGAGTAACTGCAGGTGAAGGTGGATTAGGGGCTGTGGAAGAGCATTTGGTGTAGGGGGAATCAGGTTGGTAAAGAAGCTGGGCAGGTTTGAGAGGCTGAGAGGAGGGCTGTGTGGAAGAGCATTGAGAAGGAGCAGCATGATACTGACGAGGGCAGGAGGGACACAGAGGCCAGTAGGCTTCGTAGGCAGTGTGAAGTCATCGAAAGGCTTTAGCCAGCTGGACGATGTGATGCAATCTAGGTTTTGAAATACGCCTTCATTGTATGGGCCACCTAGGAAACTTGTAATCGGCCAGAAATGGTGGTAGCTTGAACTATAATGGTGGCAGTGCAGATGGAGAAAATGGAAATATTTCAAAGATACTAGGAATGTATATTCAGTAGGATTTGGTAACAGATTGGGACTGGGGCAGGAGAAGGTGTAAGGAAGAAAGTACCTGGCTTACACCGTTCTATGGATGATGGTGCCAGTCATGGAGGGTTTTAGAAGGCGAAGATGATGAATTCAGTCTTGGACATGTTCATTCGTAGGTTTCTGTAAGTCTTCCAAGTAGATACACTGAGAAGGCAGGTAGATATTCTGCTTTCTCAGGAGCAGGAGAGAGGTATAAGCTAGAGATACGTATTTGTGAGGCATTGACGTATATGGCCATTAAGGCTGTGGGTACTGATGAGATTTCTTCTGGAGAAAGAGGTCTTAGGACTGAGCTCTGGAAAATTTCAGCATTAAATGGTCAAGGAGGAGAGTAGCAGCCTGCAAAGCAGAAAGAGGGGTCAGAGCGGTCAAATGTAAGCTTCACAAAAACAAGGCATTCGTCTCTAGTTCATCAGTGTGTTCCTAGTGCCTAAAATAGTACTTGGCACAAAATAGATGCTTAATAAACATCTATTGAACAAGGCAAACCAAGAGGCTGGTATGCTCAGATTCAAGGGAAAAGAGGGTTTCGTGAAGGTGGTGATCAGTAGAAGCATATAGTGCTGGGAGGTGAGATAAGGGCGCTTGAAAAATGTTCTTTGGGTTTAGCAGCATGGACATCACTGTTGATCTTAGAGTCGTTTTGTGAAATAATGGGAACAGAAGTGAGTTTCAAGTTGAGGTATGAGTCACGGGCAAAGGAATGGAGACAGTGAGTACAGATTGAGCACTGAAAATCCAAAATCTGAAATACTCCAAAATTGGAAGCTTTTTGAGCACTGACATGATGCTCAAAGGAAATGCTTATTTCTGATTTTGGATTTTCAGATATGGGATGTTCAGCCAGTAAGTATAATGCAAACATTCCCAATTCTGAAATCAGAAACACTTCTAGTCCCAAGACTTTCGGATAAGGGATATTCAACTTGCATGGACAACTCTTTTAAATAGTTTTCCTGGAAAGGAAAGGAGAGAAAAGGGCAGTGGTAGCTGAAGGGGATTTGTGGGCAAGAATAGGCCTGTGAGCGAATGAATGTGTGTGTGTGTGAATGAGTGTGTGTATGAGTGTGTGTGTTTGAAGACATTTGAGACTTGAGCATATGTGGAAGGGAAATGAACACAGCTGAGAAAATGGGTAACTGATCATTGAGGGTTTCTGAGAAAGCAAGAGGGGGATAGGCTTCAATGAGTAAGACAGGATAATTCTGCCTTATAGCGCGTATCTGTTTCTATTTGATCTCACACAATTTGTTTAATGGTTTTATTAGCTGTAAAAACCGTAAGAGGTTTCTAGTCTTAATTAGATGGGTGAATAAGTTTTTGGATTCTGTCCCAAGGCAAGGAAAGAAGATTAAGATTTTCGTACATGTTTATCCGTATGGATCCTACAAAATAGATGCCAGGTGTAATTAAGAAGCTCGATTAAATAAAGTCTGGGGCTTCTTTTTTGTTTATTTGAGACAGAGTCTTGCTCTGTCACCCAGGCTGGAGTGCAATGGTGCAATCTTGGCTCACTGCAACCTCTACCTCTCGGATTCATGCGATTCTCCTGCCTCAGGCTCCTGAGTAGCTGGGATTACAGGCCCATGCCACCATGCCTGGCTAATTTTTTGTATTTTTAGTAGAGATGGGGTTTCGTCATGTTGTTCAGGCTGGTCTCGAACTCCTGACCTCAGGTGATCCACCCGCCTCGGCCTCCCAAAGTGCTGAGATTACAGGCATGAGCCACCGCACCCGGCCGTGAGGGGGCTTCTCTCCAGCCCGTGGTAAAGCTAGGAATCATCCTTGACACACTGGAGATGTGGATTTGCCATAACTGCAGACCTAGATAAGACACTGCTGCCTAATCAGCGTGGGATAGTTCATGTCCTCTCTCAGGCTCTCTTTGAAGAGGATCCTGTTTTACATCACTCTTCCACCTACGAGGTTGATGATCTCTGATTTCAATTGTTAGCTTCCCTGGTTTTATAAATTGACAGATATCTAACAATTCAGCTGGCCACAAAGTTCTGGTAAAAAAGAGTCACCTGTTCTTCCCTGAGAGGAGTCTTGTGGCCAACAGTGAGAAATTCTTGGCTTCTTGTGAAATTCTCCTTTTCCTCTCCTTAGGTGTTTTAGCTCACTTGGAAAGGCTAGAGACCCAAAAGAGTAAATCCCGTAAACAGTCTGAAGAGCCGCAGAGCGTGCAGGCCCAGGAAGGTGCTCTTGGAACCAAAATTCATAAACTGAGGCATCTGCGAGATGAGCTGAGGGCAGCGGTGCGGCACCGGCAAGCCAGCGTGAGTAGAAGGGTAGCATCCGCCGTTCCTTTAGATTGTCATGAACAAATGTGATTTGGGAATTGGTGAATTGGCAAATTTTTATAATGTGTTTTACTTGTGATCTTACTGGATTGATTGCATCCCTCAAAGGATCAAACCTGTAGAGTTGGCCGGGCGCGGTGGCTCATGCCTGTAATCCCGGCACTTTGGAAGGCTGAAGTGGGCCTATCACCTGTGGTCAGGTGTTCGCGAACAGCCTGGCCAACATAGCGAAACGCTGTCTCTACTAAAAATACAAAAATTAGCTGGGTGTGGTGGTGTGTGCCTGTAATCCCAGCTACTTGGGAGGCTGAGGCAGGAGAATCGCTTGAACCTGGGAGGTGGAGGTTGCAGTGAGCCGAAATTGAGCCACTGCACTTCAGCCTGGGCAACAGAGTCAGACTCTGTCTCAAAAAAAAAAAGTCCTGTAGCATTGCAGGGGATATCATTGTCACCTAACATTTGTCAGGCACTACTGGTAAGCCAGGCAAGTTCTTCCTGACAGATTCTTAATCTGCCCCTAATAAACAGCTACGTTCATTACCATATTGGGTATATACCTAGTGGAATTGCTGGGTCGTAGGATAGGTATATCAGGTTTAGTAAATACTGCCAATTTTTGAAAATAATTGTACCAGTTTGACCTTCCCAGCAAGGTTGTATAAGATTTCCATTGTTTTGCATTTTTACCAATACTTATAGTGACCTGACCTGAGTTATTGATACTTTTGTCATTAGTGACATTTGTCACCCAGACTCAGAACCTCACAGGGAACTTGACCCTTCCCTGTTCTCAGTTTTCTCTCTAGCTTAGGTTTAGTCAGCAAGACCTAGCAGATTTTTCTTTTATATTGTCTCTATCCTTCCTCCATTGCCACAGCTTAAATATTAGCCATATATGGAATAAACATCAGGTGATTTGGATGCCAGGATTATGACAGTAGTCTGCTAGTTCTAGTTGGTGCATCTTCTAGTATTTCTGCCTTTCCAATAAATCCTGCACAGCCAAGAAAATGCCTCATGAAACATCACACCATTTCTCTGCTCTAAAACCGTCAACAACCATTCATTGGCTATGGGATAAGGTCAGCCTTCCTCCTTCTCTTCCTTTGCCATCTATACCTCTCTTCCTTCCTCCCTTCTTCCCTTCGTTTTTTTTTAAGTGTTATATATATGAAGTGCACAAATCTGATGGACTTTGTTACAAAGTTAGCACAGCCAGGTGACTGCGACAGAGATTCAAGTATAGAACGTTACCAATACCCTAGAAGTCTCCAGTTTGCCTCTCCTAGTCACTTCTCTTAAGGTAACCACTATTCTGATTTCTGTCACCATAGATTGGTTTTACCTGATTTTGAACTTTATATAAATGTTAGAAGTACAAACTCTTATGTCTGACTTCTTTTGCTGAATCTTATGACTGTGAGATTCACCTACACTTTGCTTATAGTGGTCATTTTTTTTTCTTGAGACGGAGTCTCCCTTTGTCACCAGGCTGGAGTCCAGTGAGTGGAGTGATCTCGGCTCAGTGCAACCTCTGCCTCCCAGGTTCAAGCGATTTTCCTGCCTCAGCCTCCCGAGTAGCTGGGACTACAGGCATTCGCCACTACGCCCAGCTAATTTTTGTGTTTTCAGTAGAGAGGTTTCACTGCGTTGGCCAGGCTGGTCGCAAACTCCTGATCTGCCTGCCTCGGACTTCCAAAGTGCTGGGATTACACGCATGAGCCACCGCCCCTGGCCTGTGGTCATTTTTTTTTTATTGCTATATAGCAATTCTATTTTATGTGTATACTACAGTTTATTTACCCATTCTACTCTGATGACATTTGGTTTACTTCACTTTGGGATGATTATGAATGTTGCCGCTATTAACATTTGTGTTTTCCTTTGGTATGAAAATATACACATATATATTGGGTATATTCCTAGTCAAATTGCTGGGTAATAGGATATGCATATTAGATTTACTAAATTCTGCCAGTTTTTGAAAGTGATTGTACCAGTTTAACATTCCCATACCAATACTCGCTATTGTCAGTTTTTAAATGTTGTCATTCTGATGGGAGTATAATAATATCTCATTTTGGATTGAATTTGCATTTGCTTCATAACCAGTGATGGTGAATCCCCGTATTGGACATTTGAAAGTATTCTGTTGTGAAGTGTGCTTTTTTCAAGGCTCTTGTGAAATTTTTATTAGATTGTCCAGCTATTAAACTAGAAATCTTTACATATTTTGAAGGAGTTATTTGTTGGGTATCTGTGTTAGGGTCTTCCTTAGACTGTGGCTTGTCTTTTCACTCTCTAATGGTATCTTGTGATGAAAATCTTTATTTTAATGAAGTTTGATTTAGGAATTAAATTTTATTCTTAGCGCCCTTGTTTCTTATTTAATAAATCTTTGTCTAACTTAAGATTATGCTGATCTTTTCCAGGTATTTTCTTTTTTCTGAGACGGAGTCTCACTCTGTTGCCCAGGCTGGAGTGCAGTGGCACTCCAGAACCACCTCCTGGGTTCAAGCGATTCTTCTGACTTAGTCTCCCAAGTAGCTGGGATTGCAGGCATGCATTGCCACACCTGGCTAATTTTAGTATTTTTTTTTTTTTTTTAAGATGGGGTTTCACTATGTTGGTCAGGCTGGTCTTGAACTCCCGACCTCAGGTGGTCTGCCCGCCTTGGCCTCCAAAGTGCTTGGATTACAGGCGTGAGCCACCACGCCCGGCCTGCAATTTTAGTATTTTTAGTAGAGACGGGATTTCACCATGTTGGCCAGGCTGGTCTGGAACTCCTGACCTCAGATGATCCACCTGCCTTGGCCTCTCAAAGTGCTGGGATTACAGGTGTGGGCCACCTCGCCCGGCCAGGAAATGCTCTTTTATTTCTAGTTTGCTAAAAGTTTAATCATGATAATAAATTTCATCAAATATTTTTACTGCATTTATTAAGGGGATCATATGTTTTCTCTCTTATTTTATTAATTTGTGATATATATTGATGGCTGTTTAAATGATAAATTGCCCTCACATTCTCAAAGTAAACCTAATTTGATGTATTATCTTTTTAACATAATGCTAAATCTGACTTGCTGATGTTAGTTATTAGAACTTTTGCATCTAAATTCATGAGATTGCCCTGTGATTTTTTTGTAATGAGAGAGATTGCCCTGTGATTTTTTTGTAATGAGAGAGATTGCCCTGTGATTTTTTTGTAATGAGAGAGATTGCCCTGTGATTTTTTTGTAATGAGAGAGATTGCCCTGTGATTTTTTTTGTAATGAGAGAGATTGCCCTGTGATTTTTTTGTAATGAGAGAGATTGCCCTGTGATTTTTTTGTAATGAGAGAGATTGCCCTGTGATTTTTTTCTAATGAGAGAGAGATTGCCCTGTGATTTTTTTGTAATGACTTTGTCAGGTTTTGGCATCAAGTTTTATGTTGGTCTCAGAAAGCAGGTTGACACATTTTCCTTTTTTTTCTGTTCTTTAAACGAGTTTATATAAAATTGGTGTTATTTTTCCTTACATTTTGATAAAGAATTCCCTGGTGAAGCCCTTTGGACCATCTCTGTGGAAAGGGTTTTAATTTCTGATCCAATATCTTTGACCAACATAAGCTGTTCAGATTTCCTTTTTCTTCTTGGGTCACTTTTGGTATGTTGCATTTTGCAATTTGTCCATTTTATATAAACTCTCACATTTAAAGTTTGAAATTTTTAAAAAATAACCTACTGTCTTGTGATTAGGGTGGATCAGTGATGTCTCATTTTTTTTTAACAATCAATAGAAAATGCATTTTTATTCCATATTTTAAAAATACAGACTTTCTAGCAACTTGTACATTTCTATAATAATAGTAAATTGATACTCTGAGCCAAGAAAACAATATCACCAAAAGTTCATTTGTACCCTTTGTTTAGGGGTGTTTCACATTTATGCATAATTTTGCTTTTATAAAAGATGATTGTTACAATTAGGTATACATCCACTTAGTTATGCCTAAGTTCTGTCTCTTAAAATATGTTCTTTTAGAGAATCCATTTAACCATCTTATTCTTTTCTTCAGTTTTCTCCAAACAGTGGTAGAAGTACTATTTGATGAACAGAATAAAGAAAATTGTTTTTGACCACACTCAGATCATACTTATATCTACAGTATAGTCCTGGCTACAAGGGAGCCCAGCTCTAACTTGTGAAGTGGGCTTGTTTAGAAAGTAAAAATGAGGTGGTAACTAATGATAGTGCTAGTTATTATCAAACATTAACAACTTTAGATATTTTTGTTGTGGGTTTTGTGGTTTAGGTGCATCCAAAATTTCTTCATAATCTGCATACATTCCCTTTGCCCAGCGACCAACTGTGACCATTCGATCTGAATTCTGACTTTCCAGGCAATCTTTCTTTAAATGTTCCACAGAGCCACAAAGTTTGCAACCACCACCGTCAGCATAGAGCCCTTTGGGATTATCAGGACAAGCTCTAGACAGGTGCCCCATTTCTCCACAAACAAAACGTTTTGCAAAAGGAAACTCACCAAGAGCCGGGTCTACTTTAGCCTTACACTTGGTTATTTCATGCTCTGTGGACCCACACCTGTAACATATTCCAGTGCCCATACCTTGATTTTCAAGGGCGGCAGGGCAATCTGCAATTCCATGACCAGGTTTTCTACAATGGAAACACACCATTGCATCTTTCTTTACCGCTTGTCTTTTTAATCTTCTTCCTTCCCGTCGACTGTCTTTCTTTAAAGCAACTGCAATTTCTTCCCTGACTTGCTTACTGTCTGTTGCTGTGATTTGCCCATTGTGAACCATCTGTGAATTCTGTCTTAGGTATTCCATGAATCCATTCACATCTTCATTTAAGTATCTTTTGTTCCTTTTGTTCTTTTTATGTTTTGCTTGGGGTGCATCATTTTTAAGGGATAGCCTATTGTTTACGCTTTGGTAGGTTTTGGCTTGTTCCCTCAGAGGATTCCTTCTTCATGTCCTCCCATGATGTCGCAGGCAAGGGCCTTTTGTTATATGTAGTATTACCTCGTGCCCACCTGGTCATAATTTCATCAGAGGTACCTCACTGCGCTACTGCGCACGAATTCCCCAGAGCAGCCGAGTTAGCAAGCCAGAGAAGCCAGCCCTGGTGTCTCATTTTTTATTCTGATATTGGTCATTTGTGCTTGCTGTCACTCTACTTCTGTCTCCTCTGTCAATCTTGGTATATTTTATCATTTTTGTTCTTTTTTTTTCAAAGAACCAACTTTTGGCTTTGTTGATTTTCTGTCTCGTTCATTTGTTTTATATTTTCATTGATTTCTATTCATTATTATTTCCTTCCTTTTACTCTCTGAATTTCAGTTCTTTTAGCTTCTTGAGATGAATACCTATTGATATCTTTTGGTCTTCTTTTCTCTTAAATACACAGAAGGTTAAAAATTTTCCCTGTAAGCACGGGTTTAAATGTGTCCCACAAGTTTTCTTTTTCTTTTTGTTTGTTTGTTTGTATTTTTTTCTGGTTTTTTTTTCAGTATTTTATTTTATACCCCACAGGTTGTGATATATTTTCATTATCATTTCAATTCAAATAGTGTTAATTTCCATTGTGTTATCTTCTTTAGCCCATGGGTTTGTTTTATAAGTGTACTGCTTAATTTCTAGAAATTTGGATATTTGATTTTTTTTTAAAGTTACTAATTTATAGCTTAATTCCATATGGTCAGAGAATATGACTCAGCTTGTGGTCAGTTTTTGTAAATGTTCCACGTGCATTCAATGTGGATTTTGCATTTGTTGGCTCTTGTATATACATCAAATAGACCTAGGGCGTTCATCATGTTGTTTAAACATCTTATATCCTTAGCTGGGCATGGTGGCACATGCCTGTAATCCCAGCTACTTGGGAGGCTGAGGCAAGAGAATCACTTGAACCTGGGAGTCAGAGGTTGCAGTGAGCCAAAATTGCACCACTCCACTCCAGCCTGGGCAACAGGCTTAAAAAAAAACAAAAAACTTACATCCTTACTAATTTACTTGTCTACTTGTTTTATTAGTTACCGAAATAGATGTGTTAAAATCTCCCACTGTAATTGTAGATGAATTTTTTCCCCCTCTTATTCTATGTTTATGTATATATTGGGTACAAACAAATTTAGGAGTACTGTAGCTTCCTGATTTAATTAGCTTTTTATTATTATGAAATATTCCTTTTAACTTTTAATTAAACTTCTTGCCTTAAAATCTATTTTGACATTGGCCGGGTGTGGTGGCTAACGCCTGAAATCCCAGCACTTTGTGAGACTGGGGTGGGAGGATCACTTTGAGCCCAGGAATTCGAGATCAGCCTGGGCAACAGAGTGAGAGCCCCCCAATCTTTAAACAAAAATTAAAACATTTAAAAAAAAATCTACTTTGATGAATGCTGGTACAACAGTAACTTTTTTAGGTTAACGTTTACAGGGTAAGTTTTTTTTCTTTTTGAGTTGGAGTTTTGCTCTTGTCACCCAGGCTGGAGTGCAGTGGCACAGTCTTGGCTCACTGCAACCTCCGCCTCCTGGGTTTAAGCGATTCTCCTGCCTGAGCCTCCCAGGTAGCTGGGATTACAGGCATTTGCCACCAGCCCGGCTAATTTTGTATTTTTGGTAGAGACAAGGTTTCTCGGGGGCTCCCATGTATGGTGTTTTCTTTTTGTGTGTGTGTGACCTATGTCTTAACTAATTTTCTAATTTTATTTTTTTCTCTACTTTAATCTAGATACGAAAATATGCCAATATGCTTATTTTCCACTCCATGTAAGATCTTTTCTTATTTGGCTAGTTGGCTTTTAAATCTATTAAAATTCTAATTTGAGTTACTGTATTTTTTTTGGTTCTAAAATTTCCATCTGGTTCTTTTTTATAGATTCCAGCTCTTTGGTCTGAGTTTCCATCTTTTAGCCTGTTTTAATGACCATGCCATCATTTGAATAGCTGAATGCCCTAGCATCTGTTCTATTGTCTTCTTTTTCCTCTCAGTTTTCAGTCATCTGTTTCTCTTTTCTGGTATGCCTATATATATTTTTTATGAGTATTGTGTATGAAAAAATTTACAGAGCCTGGGTGCAGTGGCTCACGCCTGTAATCCCAGCACTTTGGGAGGCTGAGGTGGGTAGATCACCCAAGGTCAGGAGTTCGAGACCAGCCTAGCCAACATGGTGAAACCCCTGTCTCTACTAAAAATACAAAAATTAGCCAGGCGTGGTGGTGCACACCTGTAATCCCAGCTACTTGGGAGGGTGAGGTAGGAGGATTGCTTGAACCTGGGAGGCGGAGGTCGCAGTGAGCCAACATCACATCATTGCACTCCAGCCTGTATGACGTGCAAAACTCCATCCCCCCCAAAAAGAAAAGAAAAATATATGGGTTTTGAGTATGTTATCTTCCTCCAGAGGAAATGTTAGTCTTTTTTTGGCAGGTAGTGTATGGGCGTATCACTTTCATTCAGTTGCAGTGGCTGTTTCCAGTTTGCCCTTACTCCTAGGGTGTAGCTTTTTAGGGCCCTCAACTGGAAGTTTGGGACTGTACTGGGGGATGGGTCTATTAAGGCTCCTCTTCCCTAGCAGGTCCTGAAATCCACATTTTGTTCTCGCAAAATCTCTGCTTGGCTTTTTCGCGTTTAGCAGCTTCTTTCTGTTTGGTTTCTTCATCCCCAGTCACACCTGTGCAGTTTAGGAATTAGCAAATGCGGGCGTGGGGGGGTGGGGGTGTGGGCAGGTTGCAAGCAGAACATTGAGTTCCCTTTAAAGTCTGCTTTGATCATTCATGTCCAGTGTTTGTTCTGAATGAAATGGCTGCAGAGTCTAGTTTACACCTTTCTCTGGCCCAGTGTGCCTTGCATATGAATAAGGAAATGCTCTGAGCACAGAGGCTGCTGGGATACCAGCGGACCTCGGAGCATTTGTCAGTACTCTCCAGTCCCGGCTATTTGGATCCTTCTGGAATGCCTTCAAACCTTCAATCCTTCTTTGGATCCTTCTGGAATGCTCTCTTTGCTTATTTCTTTTTGGTATTTTATCCAGCTGCGTAGTTGTTCTCAGGGTGGGTCAGCCTGGTACCCTCTGCTGGGTCATAGCTAGCAGCATCCATCTCGCAGCCCTGGCACTTGAAACCCCACAGTCTGACGAGCCCAGCTTTTCCAGCCTTGCCTCTTCACAGCCGCCTGTTTGTCCACCCTATGCTTCGCCTAGACTTTCCTCCGCACAACCTTTTCGTGCTACTCTCAGTCCTCTCCATTCTCACCAAAATTTGAATTGTTCTTCAGACCAGCACAGTCTCTACTTCTGATTCCTGGCATTGTGACCCATGAGATTCTTCCTTTGCTGTGAATTCATAGCAATAACTGACCGGCCACGGTAGCATTTCTTGATGTATTACATCATATGCCCTGCATTGAGCTTTCATCCAGTGCGGCGAGGGTGGGGACGTTGTGGTGTACCCCTTTGTACCTAGATTGATTTGCTGCGTTTCTTGCAGGTGAAAGCATCTATTGCCAATGTAGAGCCCAACCTAGCAGTGGAGATGAGTGAGCAAGAAGTGTTGGAAGAGAAACTGGAAAATGTGAAAGCCGTTCTGCAGGCGTATCGTTTTACAGGTTTAATTTGTTGGGTTTTTTTAACCTAATTTAGTCTGGGTCTGTCTTTAGTGAGTGAGTTTGCTAGATGTGTTATCAGTCCTGGCCTTATTTCATGATAATTTATGGTATTTTATACTTCCTGCCCTCATCACTCACACACACACACACACACACACACACACACACACACACACACAGAGCTGACATGCTATTTGTAGGCCTATCTTCACCTACAAGATTGGCTGGCCCCTTGTACCGCAGCTGAGCTGGTGGCTGGTTTATTCCATTCATTTTATCAGTTTGTCATGTGCCAGACCCTGTACTAGAACTCCCTTTACCGCTGGCTTGTTTTATGCTACTAGTGAAATAGCTTGAACTTTCCAAGTCTGTTCCATAAATAGGGATTTATTCTCCCATCTATGCCACAGGATAGTTGTGGAAAGAACTGGGGGACTATGACAAATTATTTCACACTCAGAAAAAAAGAATAGCTATAATTTAAATTTTTGGCCTGGCACGGTGACTCACGCCTGTAATCCCATCACTTTGGGAGGCTGAGGCAGGAGGATTGCTTGAGTCCAGGAGTTCGAGACCCGCCTGGGCAACATAGCAAGACCTCATCTCTACTAAAAATTTAAAAATGAGCCAGGTGACATGGTATGTGCTTGTGGTCCCAGCTATTTGAAAGGCTGAGATGGGAGGATCACGTAAGCCCAGGAGGTTGAGGTTGCAGTGAGCCGAGATTGGAGATCGTGCCACTGCACTACAGCCTGGGCGACAGAGTGAGATCCTCTCTCAAAAAAGAAAAGAAAAATTTCTTAGTAATTTGACATTTAGGATGTTTTTTCATTTTTACCATTCTTCCGTGGTTTTAACAACTCAGTCTCAAAGTGAGCCGGAGTCAAGGGGAAGAATGAGCCAGTGATACTCATTCAACAAACATTTGTGCACAAAGTGTACATATTCTAGGCACTGTGGAAGCTACTGGAGGCGCAGATGTGGAAGACACCACCTTGGCCTGCCATCTGCTGAGGTGTCGTCTTCTTTGCCTTAGGCCTCAGTGGTAAACTGACCAGCCGAGGAGTCTGTGTCTGCATCAATACTGCTTTTGAGGGAAACCTGTTGGATTCCTATTTTGTGGACCTTGTCATACAGAAACCCCTCCGGATACATCACCATTCAGTCCCAGTCTTCATTCCTCTAGAAGAGATAGCTGCAAAATACTTACAGACCAATATCCAGCACTTCCTGTTCAGTCTCTGCGAGTACCTGAATGCTTACTCTGGGAGGAAGTACCAGGCAGACCGGCTTCAGGTATCTCTTTGGGATGTTATATGCCTCGTTTGTGGGCCCAAGATAAACGTAAAAGGGGAAAGGGGGGATGTTTTTTGTATTTTCAGTGTTTCGTAACTCTGAGTGAGAAATTTGACCATTACCTTTCTGATATTTCTTACTTATATAGAAGCACTATTCCACCCTCTTTTCTTTTGAATCTCTGGATGATGTTGAGCTTGGGTACTGGTTAAAGGGTTATGCACCTCTGAATGGCGGTCTTCAAGCTTTTATCATAAAAGTGTAGAGTCCAGTTGTTATACTTTTGATCCAACAAGGATTTATGGGGTGCCTACTATGTACCATACCGAGTTCCTTGCTGAATCTTGGGTATAGATCTTATTAGAAAGAGGACAATGGTTTCTGCAGTGCCGGGGAAGAATGCTGTCCATCTTCCCTCAACTCCAGCCTACCTGTTCAGGTTGCAGTTGAGCTAAGGTTGGGTGAAAAAAGTAGATAGGAAGTGAATGCTAATAGGTTCTAAGTGACTCCTACAAGCTGAGTGTTTCCCCCTGTGTATATTTGGAATAACTCCGAAGCTCTCAGTTGTAGTTTAACTGAAATTGAAATGTGGTTGCGGGCATGAAGCAGCTCAGCCAGTGAAAGTTTTGCAGAAACAGCCTCTTGCGGAGCTGCACCCCACAGGCCTTTCCAGGCTGCCACTGACTCTTAGTTATCTTACACATCTTTTTCATTAGCCCTTTCTTCAGACCCTTTTCTGTGCTTCATTTATTTCTCTAAAATGTAATTGATGACCCCTCTTTTTGGTTGACATAATTCAAGTGTCAGTATGCACCACCTTTGGAACTGCAGTCATCCTTTACTTCATTTTGTTCCCCCATCCCCAGAGTGACTTCGCAGCCCTCCTGACTGGGCCCTTGCAGAGAAACCCACTGTGTAACTTGCTGTCATTTACTTACAAACTGGATCCAGGCGGCCAGTCCTTCCTGTTCTGTGCTAGATTGCTGTATACGGACCTCACAGCAACTCTTCCCCACCGACGTCACTGTGACATGTCAAGGTAAGAAGGCTGCCTCAGTGCAGAAATTCTCATATCCCAGTTTATTCGAGTGAAATAGGCAGAATCCATGAAGTAGACCTCTTGAGACACTTTCTTCTGTTTATATACTGTAAATTTACTCAGACTGGTAAGATAGAACATTCTTTGTTTCTACCAATCTTTTCCTTCCTCTTTGTAAACGGTAAACACGATCATCCCCATTTTCCCTCCTCCTTTGCCCACCCAACACTGCCAATGTTCTTGCAGCTTATGATTTGTTTTCAGTGGGGACTCTGCTTCAGGAAAGATAGCTAATGATAAGGCTGAGTCATGAGTCAGTCATGGTGAATGGAGCCAAAGACTCATTTCACTATGAAGTCAAATAGACATGGTGCATCAGCACACACACGCCCCTCCCTATAGAGCAGTCTCTAAATGGAAATTCTTCCAGACTGGCTGGGAGAGACACTTTTTGGTGAACCTGTTTCAGTTAAATGACATGGGCAATAATGAAAACTGGTAAAATGAGAAGGAGTCTTGCTCTGTCACCCAGGCTGGAGTGCAGTGGCCTGATCTAGGCTCACTGGAACCCCTGCCTCCCAGGTTCAAGTGATTTTCCTGCCTCAGCCTCCACAGTAGCTGGGACTACAGGCACGTGCCACCACACCCAGCTAATTTTTTGTATTTTTTAGTAGAGATGGGGTTTCACTGTGCTGCCCAGGCTGGTCTCAAACTCCTGAGCTCAAGCAATCTGCCCACCTCAGCCTCCCCAAGTGCTAGGATTACAGGCATGAGCCACCGTGCCTGGCTGGGTAAAATGTCTTTAGGAGGCAGAAATTTTGAAGCTGCCCCAGATTTCACACCATCAGTCTTTGACTTCTCTGGGCAGTCTGATTGAAGTCCCCAGTCTCACGATTGTCCAATGAGGGGCAGCTTCTCTTAGTCCAGACCAAAAAAAAAAAGCTGTATGGGTCCAGAAGATCAGTGATCCAGGCTCTGATTCCCCCCAGTTGCACTGGATGAGATTGATGGAATCTTTCTTTTTAGGAGTGGAAGCATTATCCACTTCATGGGAGGAGCAGCGAGCATCCCATGAAACTCTATTCTGTATGAAGCCCCTCCATCAAGTGTTTGCTTCATTTGCAAGAAAAGGAGAAAAGCTGGATATGAGTCTGGTCTCCTAATAGACTGTTTTGACGGCACTGGGAACACATCAGAAGTAAGTAACCAGAACTGAAGACAGCACCAGGCAGGTGGGGCCCACCCTCCTGATGAAAACAAACAGATGCCTACCTTTTCATCAGGATGGAAGAGCAGGTTTGAGTATAGACACTGGCATTTTGGAACAATTCCCATGATTGCCTGGTCACTTAAAATGCTGAAGATCATGTTTTTTCAAGGTATTATATATATTTTAGCTGAAAATCAGAAACATTTGTGGGGCAATAAAAGCCATTTTTTGCAAAAGGTGTATCACTCAAGAAGTACTTATGAAGAAAATATCTATGGAAAAATATCAAGTTAGTGAGGGCATTAAGTTCTGGGAAAGACGAGGCAGTTGTCACAATAACTGCTACTAATTTAATGCCAGGAATAGAGATGCCAAAAATCCTAAAATTCTCAGAAAGGGCCCTCACAGAAATGTAGCACTCCAAACTGCAGTAGCTTGATTCTGCTGAGAAACACTGATCTAAATAAGAATAACCCACATTCAATAATGAAGATAATAAAGACGCAATATCTTTTTTTTTTTTTTTAAAGGAAAGTACTTCTAGCTTCTATGGAAGCTTTAAGTAATTCTTCCTCATTTTCCTGTTTGAAACTTTTGAAAAGGAAGTTCTTCGATGTTTGGTTAGGAACAGCATTTTCTGGGCCACTGCTTTATGAAGACTATGTGTGAGAAAGCAGTAGAGATAAAATAATCAGGGTTCAATGTGTCTTAAGATTTTGTTTCCTGAAACAGATTGGTAGAGCTCTGAATGTACTAAAAAGTCCCCACGGAAAAAGCATGGTTAGAAATCTGCCCATAAACTCAGGTGTTGTTGCGAAGGAAAGCAGGTGCCCCCCCAGGTCTTCCCTCTCCTGCAGGCTCTCTGGTTAGTGTCCCGATTTACCCGTAACCATGGGCCTCTCTTCTGCTGGCACCTCTGGTTCCTTGGCATGTGGGTCACAGATGTGAAAACCTGTGTCTGGCTGACCTGGTTCTCACGTTTGCATCCCTAGCTCTCCTTTGCCCGGGCATAGAGAGGAGTCATGACTGCCCAGGGCTATGTTCAGACTTCACCCTGCAGTGGCCACTTCCTAGACCTCGTGGTCATGAAGTAACCCGTGTGGGAGAGCTCCAGCAAACTCTGGGAGCAGTGCAGGGGACTAAAGCCGGCTTGGACTACCCTTTAGAAACAAGCAGTTTAAGAATAAAATAGAGACGGGGCTGGGCAGCAGGAGTTCTGGGGTACAGTGAGCTATGGTGAGACCTTCAAGCTTTTGCCCTCCAGGCCTGTGGTGGGGCCCAGTGGCATGAGTCAGCAAGGTGTCAGCACTCCTCAGATAAGTGGTATTAACAGAATTTCCACAGCCACTTTCAAGTTGAATAAAGCTTTTAATAAAACAGTCTTATTCTTTGTCAATACCTGTAAATTCTCTCTTAAAGCAGTAGCAAAGGCGACTGTAGCAAGAGCTCAAAGGCAAGGCGATATCGGAAAGTACTGAACAGAAGATTAAAAATATAAATGTAGAAGATCTGTTTATATATTTTTCTTTCAGAAATAAATCCCCCCCCTCCCCTGCCAGGTGAAAGGAAATATTGCACTTTCTGCTCTCATGACTAAGGGGACGGGTTCCAGGAGAACCTTTCAAGATTACCAGGAACATCAGGACAAGGGCCGTCTCAGTGAACTGGGACCATGTGGAGACAACCAGGTCTCCAGCCTGAGCTCCCTTCAGAATGGGAGCAAAACGTTTCCAGCCGTGTCCCGCCCCCTCAAGCCCGCCTGAAGCAGAGCTGCTCCGCCTGTGCTCCGTCCACAGTCCTGGTCAGCCCCTCGGCAAAGGCAGCGTCGTCCCGCTTTGCCACCCTCCTGCTCACAGCGGCCAGGGCCCCTCAGGGTCATGGAGGGCAGGGATTGGAACTAGGCTCTGGAAGGACCGTTCAGCCCTACACCTAAGACCCCCACGCTGGGGACGCTACAGGCACACTGAGGAAGAGCAGGGCCACCCTCAGAGCTCACATGTCCACGAACGCACAAAGGCTGAGGAGATTCTAAACCTAAAGTCGGTGAGTGCACTTCAATCCGGGAAGGTCGGGACTTGGTCATGTGTCCTCTCCCAAGGCCTTTCGTCAGTTCCAAAAGATAAATCCTCCCGGTCTGGACTGTCGCAGGCTAGAGGCATTCAGGAGCTGTCCTCCACCTGGTGGGGCAGCGTGACGGGGGGCCCATTGGGGAAGGTGGCGGGCTTCTCCCGCCCCTTTAAGAAGAAGGTCAGCAGCTCCCCCTTCCCCTTCACAAAGATGGGGCCTCGCCTCACAAAGCGGAAGCCATACTCTCGGAGGATGACTTGGGTTTCTTCTACCACCTGGGGAGGAGGAAGAGCAGGAACGTGGTGTCACAGGAGGAGCCGAGCACTGATCCACACGGTGCCCACATGTGATCCACGGGTCCCAGGCAGTAGACGGCCCTCAGCACCCTCCCAGGGCCAAGCCCTGACTTCCACCTGTGGTGAGCAGCAAGTGGGCAGCAGAGCCCTGGAGTGAGTGGCTGGAGGCCTCTACTCACCCAGAGACCTCTCTCCTAGGATGGCATGGGTCACCTGGGTGGCAGCGCTGTTGCCTGGAAACTCACTCCCTGTTCTTCTGTCCCCCTTTGCCCCTTTTGTGGAGCTTTTCTGCCAGACCCCATTGACAAAGACACAGAACGGCAGAATATTCATACCAAGAGGCAGACCAGACTCATCCAGAACTTCAACCCAGATTTTGCGGATGGGTGGAATCGTTAGCCCCTGTGCCGAGATGCTATGGCAGAAACTCCTTCCCACTCGCCCCTTGCCCCTGCCTGAGGACTTACTGTTCAGGGCCCGGGATGGGAGGCAGGGGCGCGTGGGGAAGCACTGCTCTGATTTTGTCCCCATGCCCCAAGTCTGAGCACGCGCCAGCTCTCCTGCAGGACATACCTGAATGTTACCCATGACCCCCGTGGATTCCATCCTGCTGGCCACATTGACCGTATTGCCCCAGATGTCGTAGTGTGGTTTCCGGGCTCCGATGACCCAGCCAGAACCCCGCCTTTGTTCATGCCTGGGGTGGAGGCATAAAGGTCAGCACAGCCACAGGCCAAACCCTGTCCTCAGCCTCAGAAGCCATCAACTCCCCCTTATAGAATTTGTCATCAGACCTGTACCACAAAGCTCCTAATTATGTAACACATCATTGTCCTCATTCAACTTGGCTGTGTGCTACTGGAGGGTGGAAATCACGCCTCCTGTTTATCCACGTGCTTGGCAAGTGTCAGCTGCCACCCGCCCCCACCCCCAATATGCAGATTTACTCCGCATGGTAGTGGCCAGCTTCTAACACACCTGGTATTTCAAGTCTTCTGTGACCTTGTTGAGGAATGAGATGCCCCCCTCAGTGGGAAGTAGCAGGTGATCTTAACTCCTTTC
The DNA here is from genome assembly GCA_036589455.1 of Ateles fusciceps. Lineage (NCBI taxonomy): Eukaryota > Metazoa > Chordata > Mammalia > Primates > Atelidae > Ateles > Ateles fusciceps. The sequence goes on from JAZHEH010001737.1 coordinate 5,096,389, forward strand.
AAAGAGCAGGCTGGTCTGGGAAGCCATGCCCTCTACAGGCACAGAAACCCTCTGGAAATGGATCACAAACTCACTTCTCAGTGAGGCAGACCAGGCTACCATTGTAAACAGTAGGCACAGGTATAGCCTGACCCTTACATCAGCCAGGTTTTCAGTTTCGTCATCTAGAGGAGTCTGGACTAAAGGTCCTTCAGGTTCCCTAGCCCTGTGAATGCGTGAACCTCCCTACCCGAATGCCTCAGTCATCCTCGGCCTCCTGTCTCTCCTGCTGGTGGGCTGAGCCCCCTGCTTGGGAAGGGAGCCTGCCGCAGGGCTGGCCAGGAGTGCTTACCTATGCGCAGCATGAAGTTGTTGAAGGACTGGTTGTTGATGTTGGTGAGCGTATCCTTCATGGCCAGCGCGAAGTCGGCCAGGTCAGCCAGGTGCTGCCAGCGCTCTCGATCGGACTTGTCCTCCTATGCCAGGGGACAGTGGAGAAAGTGTCGGGACAGTCACCGCAGCAGCCTGCTTCTGCTGCCTTCCTTGGCAGTGTTCTCGGGTGGGTTCCCTATACCTAGATGTTCACAGCCTATTTCCCTTCCTTCCACAAAGGAGTCGGCAGCCTTGCCAGCTCCGGCTTGCCAGTGTGACGAAGCTCATGTGTGTCCCTCTAGCAGGTCTAGGCAAAGACTGGGTAACGAGGGGTAGAGAAGACTTCGAGGGACCTCTTCGCCTTGGCTGGCCCTGGCCCTTAGGTTTTGTCAAGTTGTCCTTTTTTGGATCCTTCAACTAGGTGATAAGCACTGGAAGGGGATGGCCCACCTTGGACATGGGTTTTTTGTTTTTTTTTTTTTGAGACAGTCTCACTGTTGCCCAGGCTGGAGTGCAGTGGCATGATCTCGGCTCATTGCAACCTCTGCCTCCTGGGTTCAAGCGATTCTCCTCTCTCAGCCTCCTGAGTAGCTGGGACTACAGGGATGTGCCACCATGCCTAATTTTTTTTCGTATTTTTAGTAGAGACGGGGTTTCACCGTGTTACCCAGGATGGTCTCAATCTCCTGACCTCGTGATCCACCCACCTCAGCCTCCCAAAATGCTGAGATTACAGGTGTGAGCCATCAGGCTGGGCCTTGGATATGTTCTTCAACCTCATCCACACAATAGAGAGGGCCATGGGAGGGTCACAGAGGTTAAACAAGATGATGCTGTTTTAAGACGAGTTTAGGACCAGGGCCCCTTCACCACGTTTTCTATCCTGGTAGCTGAATACAGGTCTAAATTAGCTTAACGAAAGTTCTGACGGCCACTCTGGAAGTTTCCATTGTTACATGTTTGCATAGATGGTTCCTGTCCCTAGTTCCTATGAAAGCACAGAGCCTTAGGGGGCCTGGCCACAGAACACAACCATCTTAGGCCTGAGCTGTGAATAGCAGGGGGCTTTTGTGTCTGTTCTGTTTCTCTGCTTGTGAAACCTCAATGAACCCTGTTTCTTATTTGTTTACATGGTGCTCCTGGTGTGTGTCTGGGACCCCTTTGCACCACAGTGCTTGTTTCCCGCATGCTGGGTCTGGGCTGCCAATCTCTGGCCTGGGGGGCAGAGCCTCGTCTCCTCTCTGGCCACCGAGGTTAGCTACCTTGTTGGAGCTGGCATAGCCATTGGTGTTGACGTCGGGTGTGACTCCTGAGGCTGCCATATACGTGCTGCCAATGGTTTTGATCTTGGTGATCACCCGGAACTTGGGATTGTCCAGGAGCTGAGGCCAGGATTCAGGAAAGAATTGTCAGCAGAGTCAAGGGAGATGAATGAGCCAACCCAGTGACACATGTGCCTGTTTACGAGGACCCCGCAAAACCCAAGAGACGCCTTCCTTTCAGAGTTTTTACTTATTCTACCGCTTATATGCCACATGATCCTGGGAAAACTTCCTGACTTTCTGGGCCTCAGTTTCCACAACCTCAACACTGACATAAAATTGCCAGTCTCCTAGGGTGGCTGAGCATGTGTGTAAAAGCATTTTCCCTGGTACACAGGTTGCCCGATCAATGCTGACTGGCTCTGAATTTGAGGGGGAGAGGAACAGAGGGGTGTCAGGATGTTTCTTGGCCAGCCTTCATCCTTACCCTGTGACCCTGTGGGTGATGTCCCAGGCTCCCACCTCACTTCCCCCTTCCCGGCCCAGCAGTTCCGGGTGGCTGTGGAAATCTGTATACTACAGAAGGGGCTTATCTGGAAAATGTAGCCACTCTAGAGTGACTCCATATTGCCTGGCTTGTGCAGCATATGTGATGTGGAATGGGCCAGCTTCATGGCCAGAGTGTGGGGTAGGATGGGCACTCACAGAGTCAAAATCCGAGATGATCTCATTGAGGAAACGCAGACACTCAATGCCACCATTGTTGATGCTCTCCTCTGTGTAGAAGTCGGCAAAGTTGGGCAGGGAAGCAAACATGACTCCAATCTCATCATACGTCTGGCTGTACAGCTCCTACAAAGAGGCAGGGCCAAAGGCTCAAAGCACGTCTGACGGGATGATGTGCTGGAGAAATGCATCTATCTTCCACACACAACATGTGCACTCAGCTTTTTGGACTCACACATCTCTGATTATCTCAGCTTTTTTTTTTTAAGGGTCTGAGTCTTGCTATGTTTCCCAGGCTGGAGTGCAGTGGCAATAAACAAGCATGGTTAGGTATGATGGTGAAGAGGGAGACCCAGGCTTCTCAGATCAACTTCCCCTTTGACTATCATGCTGCATTTCAATAGAAGAAAAGGTTGACCGACTGGCGCCTCTGGTTTTACCTTCCTATAGGTGATAGCCTAGGCCTTGGGGAAACTCTCCAGAAGGCACTATTTTTACTTAAAACAAGATCAAACCAGAAACCTTTTCACATATGAGTCCCAAAACTGTAAACCGGAACCCTTACATATGTGATTCCTGAAGCTGTAAACAGAAACCTTTTCACATGTGAGTCCTAACACTATGAACCTAAGATTCTTTCACCTGTAATATCTAAAGTATGAGCCTACATAAAGGCTGAACCTCCCTTTGTTAGATGAGTTTGGCTGTTAGGCAACTATGCCACCTTGCTCCCGGCCGAATAAACTCTTTCCTCCTTTATTCGGTGTTTGGGAAATCTGTTTCCCTCGGCCGTTCCTGCTACAATTGAGGCACACTGTGGCCTTGAACACGAGGCGTCTGGGACCACGGGCATGGCTGTAGATTATCCCAACTCTAAATAATTTAAAAATAGCTCATCACTTTTTTTTTTTTTTTTTTTTTTTGAGACGGAGTCTCATTTTGTCACCTAGGCTGGAGTTAGATTGGGGTAATCTCAGTTCACTGCAACCTCCACCTCCTGGGTTCAGGTGATTCTCCTGCCTCAGTTTCCTGACTGGCTGGGACAACAGGTGTGTACCACCAAGTCTTTATTTTTGTATTTTTATTTGGTATTTTATTTTGTATTTTTTAGTCGAGACAGGGTTTCACTATATGTTGCCCAGGCTGGTCTCAAACTCTTGACCTCAGGTGATCCTCCCGCCTTGGCCTCCCAAAGTGTTGGGATTACAGGTGTGAGCCACCATGCCTGGCTGCTACTAAGAATAAATTTTACAAACAGCTTCTCTAGTTCCTCTAATGGCCCCAGCTGTGAGAAGAGGGTACAGTGAAGCTGTGAACCACTCTGTTGCGAGAAGTTCACAGTCAACAGAAAGGTGGGCTCTAGCCAAGGCCTTGTCTTCTGACACATGGCCTCAGAGCTGTGTGGCCCACATCACGATGCCTATAGCAGTACCCTTTACAAGCCGCAGAAACTCCTCTTTGCTGATACTGTGTATGCTGTTTAGATTCAGCCCTACCTGGGCCCCAATCCCCTGTCCTGAGAAGGCCTGGGCCCAGGGGGCTCCCTGAAAGAAAGAAAGATGGAGACAAATGGCCTCAGAGCTCCAGGCTGAGGCCACACTCCTCACCTCATCTCTCTTCTTGGACCCCAGGAAATGGCGTGCCACGTGCTCAGGCAGCATGTTGGTGACCAAGGCCTCGTTCCAGCGTCGCATCTCATAGACACGTTCCTTCTGGTCGTGGACCTCAATTTTCCACAAGAAAAGTGTCCGTGCCAGTTTTTCTACCTATAGGCACAGACAAGGCAAGGCATGTGCTCTAAGCTGGCCATTGGATAGAAGGATGAAAAACAGGAACGGCTGGGCGTGGCGGCTCACACCTGTAATCCCAGCACTTTGGGAGGCCGAGACAGGCGGATCACAAAGTCGGGAGTTCAAGACCAGCCTGGCCAATATGGTGAAACCCCATCTCTACTAAAAACACAAAAATTAGCTGGGCATGGTGGCAGGCGCCTGCAATCCCAGCTATTCAGGAGGCTGAGGCAGGAGAATCGCTTGAACCCAGAAGGCCAGATTGTAGTGAGCCAAGATCACGCACTACTGCACTCCAGCCTGGGTGACACAGTGAGACAACTAAAAAATAAAGAAAAACAGGAATGTGAATGTGAATGGAGGAGCTCCCCTTGCAAAGGCTGGAGGGAAATCGGCTAAATGGCAAGGGAAGTAAGATCCCAAGAGGATTCCCTCATCAAAGAGGCCACCCAACAGTAGTGTGGATCCCAGCCCCAGTAGTTACAGAGGAGTTTCAGGAGGCCTTCCATGTGTGGGGCCTGCTGGGACCCAATTTCAGCTGCAGGTCTGTCTCGTGGAGGTGGCAGTAGTGGGGATCTTCCAGCTCAGGGTACAGTCTCCCTTTCTAGCAGGCTGCATTTGGCAGAGAAGAGGCTTGGGAAGGCTGTACTTTCCCTGGAAAGCCACTGGGGGGGCACTTGAGCTAACACTGAACCCTAAGTATGGAGGATCTTTCTCCCTCTCTTCCTCCCTTCTCTTTTCCTTTTTTTTTTTTCAGTGGGGGGGTGATTAGGGGGGTCTCACTTTGTCACCTAGGGTGCAGTGCAGTGCTGCCATCTAGGGTCACTGCAGCCTCAACCTCCCAGGTTCAAGCAATCCTCCTGCCTCAACTCTGCAAGTAGCTGGGTTTACAGGCTTGTGCCACCACGGCCAGCTAATTTTTGTATTTTTTAGTAAAGACGGGGTTTCACCATGTTGCCCAGGCTGGTCTCAAGACTCCTGGACTCGAGTGATCTTCCCACCTCAGCCTCCTAAAATGCTGGGATAACAGGCGTGAGCCACCACGCTCGGCCTTCTCTTTCCTTTTAACCCAACAAAGTTCATCAGCTCCCTTCCCTTTCTCTTGGTCAGTTGTGTTAACGTCCTCCAGCGCCACAGGGAATGTAGGGGCCATGAACCCCTGGTCTAGGGGATAGAGGTTTGATTCAGGATTTTTGTGCCTTCGCTCCATCCTCTCCCACCCTCACCCCTGTGCTTCCTTCACCATCCTGGAGGGGGTCGGACGGAAGAGGTGAGGAACTGTCTTCCTGTGTGACTGAGGAAGGAGCCTGAATATAGAGAAGGCGGTGGCCTGACCAGGCTCATGTGTGGGGCTGGTAAAGGGAAGCTACATTCCTTAGGAGCTTGGGCTCTTAGGTCCCAGGGCTGCTTCTCAGGAGGCCCTGTCGGCTGCGGGGCACAAAGTGGGGGCATGCAGGCACTCACGTGGCGGGAGAAGTAGTAAAAGCTCAACATCATGAGGAACACCATCGCCGTCATGGAGTACTTGGAAGACACCAGGGGCAGCCTGCTGGGCAGAGCGCGTGCAACTGAAAAGGGCCGCCATCTGCCTCGGGGGCAGGAGGGCGCCCGATTCCCTCCAACTAGATGGTGCTGCCTCCTGCCACCCCAGCCCCAGAGCTCACCCCAGCTCCTTCAGCCCTTTCACATCAAGTCGGGCTCCCCCAGGGCAGCAAAGCTTTCTTAACTCACTGGGCTTCTCTCCAACAGCCAGGCAACCCTGGCCCCTCCTGACTACACCTGGCATTCACATCAGGGCCGCTCCCCAGGAGTTTTAAGCATTGCCTGACTGATCACAGAGGTAGATACAACCATGCGGGAATTTGGAGAAGCAAGAGATATCAGCGATGGGTCTCCATAGCCATGGGACTGGGGCACAGTCTCACCATGGCTGTTGACGTCGTTCGTCCATATTTTTACATGGAGCTGTGGTTAGTTTCCATTACTATATGGTATTCAACTGCATGAATATACCAGAGCTATGTCTCCATTTCCTGTTGTTATTTGGATTGTTTTCATTGGTTTTGGGGGAAGGAGGGGGTGTATCTATTATGAACAATGCTGCTATGGACATTCTCATACATATATCTTAGCTCATGCATATGTATATGCATTTCTGTAAGATATGTATGTGTATATACATATATACACACACACATACACATCTGCGTGTGTATGTATGTAGGAGTGGAATTGCTGGGACACAGGTTTATTTTCAACCTTACTAAATGATCAAAATATTTTCTAACATGGTTGTACTAACTCATACTCCCACCAGGAGTGTAAGAGTTACTGCTGTACTTGATATTGTCAGACTTTAAGTTTTTCCGAACCGGTATGTGTGTGATGGTATGTGTGTGATACTTCATTAGGGTGTGACGGTACGTTTGTGATACTATTTCATTAGGGTGTAACTGGCATTTCCTTGACTACTTGAGTGTCATTTATTAGTGGCCATTTAGAGTTCTTCTGTGAAGGGTTATGCAGGTCTTACCCCTCTTCTATTAGGTAATCTTTTTATTTCTAAACTTCCTTGAAGGTGTATTTAAACTGCTGAATCATAAAATGTTAAAACCTTGGCCCTGCAGGGACCTTAGAGGACTTCTGGTTCAGTATCTTCCTCAAGATGAAACTGCGACTCATGCAGACTGACCTGCCTGTGACCCACAGAGAATTACTGCCTGCTGTAGGCTCAGAATCCAGGTCTAAAGCCAAAGCATGTTCCTCCCTCCTCATTTTCCTGCTGCCTGTCCTTCTTGCCAGCCAGTTACATGCAGCTGGCATCCACCTGGCAGTGCCTTCCCGCTTCCCCCTCACTGCACTGCTGCTGCTCTCCAAGCCTCACTGTCCTGGATACAGAGAGGCCCGGATGTCCAGGTCCATGTTAGACTCATCCGGCCTCTGCTGCAGCCCTCCTGGAGGAACCCATGCCAGCTCCTCTAACCTGCACATGCCAGGTCATGCCCCTCCCGGGAGGGTGAGATCACGGGGCTTGGGCCTGTTGTATTCCTGTCTCTAAAAGAAGGGCTGTGAGCACAGGCCAGGAGGGGGAAGCCGTGGCCCTTACCCGTCAGTGCCGTTGAGCCCAGGGTTGAATCCCTGTATCTTCTCTAAGGCCACCATAGGTAAGCTGTTGGACAGATAACAGCACAATCAGGAATAAGAGCCTGATGCCCAGCCAGACACTGTAGCATCCCAAGTCCTCCACTCGGGGAGAACAGGAAGAATCTGCTCCCAGGTCCTAGCCAACCAGTGATGCATCTGCGAGCAGCCAGGAACCCTGGTTCCTGAACAAGCCTTTGGGGACCCCTAGCGGCAGAAAGCCACCTCAGCACAGGCTCATGAGCTTGAACTGAGAACTCTGGGGGCGGGAGGAAGGAGACAATACAGATCCCCAGTTGGGCTTCATCTTACTCATACTCCCGAAAACGCTTGTGGTCGTATTCATCAAAGATGGGGCACCAGGCATAGAGGTTGATGGCGGCCATGGCGCCCGCGACGAGCAGCATGAGCGTGAGCTTCACCATGTGGCTGACCTGCACCAGCATGATGGTGGCGATGAGGGACAGCACGGCTACATAGTTGTAATACTTGGGGTTCTCCAGGCAGCGCCCCTCCGTCTCCATCCCTGCCGTTGTGTTGCCGGGTCCCGCGTAGTACTGGAGACAGCTGAGCTGGAGGCCAGGACGGTGGGAGGGGACACACGTTCAAGAGAACAGCAGGCGCTGGTCACAGAGGGTTGTGTGTGGCAGTGTGCGCTCAGCTGCCACTTCCCACAGCTCCCCCAGAAAGATGGGAACATTGACCGGGAAAGATGGGAACATTGACCAGGAAATAATCATATAAAAGTTAGTAACTGCAGCTAAGAGCCTTGCCGTTCCCTCATTTGACATTCACAAAAACTCTCTCGAGTATTTTTAGTACTGTCCCTATTGTACAGAAAACTCAGAGGCCAGATTTGCCCAAACACAATTAGCAAGCGGAAAAGCCACAAGTAGGAGCCAAGTCTTTAGGCTTCAAATCCAACATGTTCTTTCCCACATCACAGTTGCTTCACGAGGGGCCGTGGGGCCAGGAGCCCCACTCACAGCCTCCTGTGATGACAGCCAATCTCTGCCCAAACCCTTCCATTTGGGGGACGATCACTGCCTCTGGGGTCTTCATCACTGGTTCTGCTACTGGGCAGATGTGGCCTGGAGAAAGCCCTTCCAGAACGGGAATCAACCCCACCCTTTTGTAATTTTCACCCGGGGGCCTTGTCTTGCTTGCGTGATTCCCAGCATGTCATTCTAGCCTGAACATCTGTCGTACCTCCCTAGCTTTTTACCCCTTTATGGCTGACGGCGTCTCCTGGTGTCCTGTGCAGCATCCAGGACCCTGTGCCATGGTGGTCCCTACACCAGGTTCCAGGTGTATTGTGACATGCAGGGGGTCTGGAGCTTCTCTCCCCTGGGTAGTGGCCCCCCAGCAACCCCGGGCCATGGCAGGCTCTGAAGCCCCTAACTCCTCATTCCCACTGGACTTTTTTTTTTTTTTTTTTGAGATGGAGTCTTGCTCTGTCACCCAGGCTGGAGTGCAGTGGTGCATTCTCAGCTCACTGCAACCTCTGCCTCCCAGGTTCAAGTGATTCTCCGGTCTCAGCTGCCCGAGTAGCTTGGATTATAGGCGCATGCCACTGTGCCTGGCTAATTTTTGTATTTTTAGTAGAGATGGGGTTTCACCATGTTGGCCAGGCTGGTCTCAAACTCCTGACCTCAAGTGATCCACCTGCCTCAGCCTCCAAAGTGCTGGGATTACAGGTGTGAGCCACCGCGCCTGGCCCCCCAGGGGACTTCTGATTAGCTGAAGCCCAGAGCTTTTTCACTTATGCCACTGCCGGAATAAGTCTCCTTGCTGTTGTTAAAATACAACCATAACATTATATTTGAAAAAAGGAAGAGGGTGTATATGGCACTGCCACAATTAGAGGAGACCAAGAGAACATCGGTGACAGCTCAGGCAGGCAGTGCTCAGTACGTGCCTGGTGGTTCTAAACCAACAGATCTGGGCTCCCAACTCCTGTTCCTTCTCCCCAAGAAAGCATTTGGCTGCCCCCTCATGGGACCCCCAATTTCTCCAGGAACTGAGGAGAGCAGAGAACAGGATGATTCTGTCTGCCCTTATTCATCTGGCTGTGAAGCTGCAGTCCCCACTGACTCACCTCTAGGAGCACTGGCCGTGTTGAGTGGGTGAAGGCGAAACAGGGAGGAGAGCTCCTTTAGTGGAACCGGTTTACCTCCCTGGCCCTGAGGACACCAGAAGGAGCCTTGCTGTAAGGAAATACTTAGGATATGCAAAAGGCTTGCGGGTCCTGCGTCCCTTACAGAGTGAGATGGGGAGGAAGAAACATACAGGACCAGGACTTAGACCTGCCTCCATTCTGGACTCTGTCACTTCCTGGCTGTGTGATCTAGAGCAAGTCAATGACTCCCCTACCCCCTTTTTTTTTTTCTGAAACAGAGTTTTGCTCTTGATGCCCAGGCTGGAGGGCAATGGTGTGATCTTGGCTCACCGCAACCTCTGCCTCCCAGGTTCAAGCGATTCTCCTGCCTCAGCCTCCTGAGTAGCTGGGATTACAGGCATGCGCCACCACGCTCAGCTAATTTTGTATTTTTAGTAGACAGAGTTTCTGCATGTTGCCCAGGCTGGTCTCGAACTTCCAGCCTCAGGGGATCTGCCCTCCTCGACCTCCCAAAGTGCTGGGATTACAGGCATGAGTCACCGTGCCTGGCCTCAATAACCCTTTTGAGCATTAGTTTCTCCATGTGAAAACTGCAGATACTGGTACAATTGCTCAGGACTGTTTTACAGATTAAATGAATCAACACATATAAGGCCCCGAGCACAGGCCTGGGCGCAGGGAACTGGGCTCTTGGATGCTGGGAGAGGAGGAGCTTCAAGGAAACAAGTCCGTCCCAGAGGCTCCCTGGATGGCGGGGGAGAAGACTCCCTTCACTCGGTGGAGATGATGTGTGTAGGAACCTAAGAGCCACTCCAAACCTACATGACGGTGGAGGGATGGACGGAGAAACTGCTCGTGTGACCCAGAGAGAAGCCCCGCTCCACTGAGAACAGGGGCATCCCTCAATGAGGACAGCAGGTGCTCACCATGTCCACGACATTTGCCATCACCAGGATGAAGATGGCCAGCATGGCCCAGGTGTTCCTGGCCCAGCGGGTCCGGTCAATCCAAGTTGAGAAGGCCACAAGCTTCTTAGGAAAGGCCTAGAAGGAATGGAATTTCAAGGGCCATGAGCCTTTGCCAGCCCTTTCTCCTGCCGATGTCACTGCCTGCAACTCAGGCTGCCCCCGTATTCCAGGCCCAGGAGCCTCAAAAGTGGCTCTGCCTGGGAGTCGCCCGACAGCTGACAAAGGGGCAGAGCTAAGAAGAGGGTGTGGCAGTTGTGGCTCCGTGTGAGACCTCGTCCACATGCCTGCATGACAGCACGGCTTCCAGGTCACAGCCCTTTCCACAGCAGACACAGTGGCCATTCCAGTGACCATGGGCAGCACCAGCCACTGGTCCATCTCTGTGAGGCAAGGCCAGGGCAGGGAACAGTTTTCAGGGCTGGTCGTCTCTGGCCAGCTACCTGTCTGTCCTGGCTCAGTATTCCCAAGCGCTCCAAGTGACCTGGTGAGCCACCTGTCAGATTCATGTTCCTAAACACTGCTTTGTCATTCTGATCAAAAACTGCTTGCTACCCCAGTGCCTTACAGGAGGAAGTTTTAATCCCTTTAGTCTGCCCCTCTAAGGACCCTCACAATCGGGGCCAACCCACCTTCCAGCTGGGCCTCCACTGCTTCTCTACCCAGGTTCCTGTGTACCTGACTCTGTAGTACTCATGCGTGCTGCAGTGCCACAGCCCGCCACGCCTGCCACGGCCCACCATGGCCCAGCCACAGCCTGGTGGCCTAGCCAGAGTGAGTGCTCTGCTGACGGTGAATGAATGGACAGGCAAGTGCCTGGACCGTCCTAGCAGAGGACAGTCTGTCAAGATTGGACGGAAAGAAAAACTTCATCACCAACCAGTTTTACAGGGAGTGCCACTCACTTCCAGAGGCTTCCGAGCACAGCAGAAAGTGCCTCTTACCCGGGGAAAGATGGCAGCCAGGGAGCAGATGGTCAGGATGAGGAGCAGAATCTCCCCCACCACAAAGGTCACATAGTTTGTCATCAGCCTGTGACAAAGAGAAGACGATTGGGGAGGGGCCAGAGGGAACAGTGAGATGGGGTAAGGGGCTATGGGGTGAGGGGCTAGGAGAGGAAGGGACAGGAAATGGGGGACGGGGGAGGCCTCTCAGCGCAGCACAAGCCTGAACAGCTCCACGTGACGCCAGAGAATCGCTACCGCCTGCCATGTGGAAGAGGACAAAGGCCCCGAGGAGGGGGCCTCCAGCTGAGCTCTGGCCTGGGAGTGGGCCACTCCAGCTGCAGCTGCTGCCTGGGACATTTCCCAGAGAGGGAACAACTCACAGGTGGCCTGGGCACAGCCCAGGATAAACTTGGGCAGGAATCCTAGGAATGCGCCCCTGCCATGTGGCTGTGCTGAAAGGACAGAACCCAGAGCAGCATAGCTCCCCTCGATGCCAGGGGCTAAAAGTCTGCCCGTGACAGCCGCCCCCAGCTTCACAGCAGAGACGCTCATCATACATCCACTGTATCCCGCCAGCTCCCGGGAACCTGCTCTCCACACCCTCTGCTCACACCCAGTCCCACGTAACCAGAAGGTGCCCTGGCCAAGAGCCCCAGAAGTCTCCAGGTAGCTAAATCCATGTCCCATTCTTGGTCCCCTTCTCTTCTCCTTGAGACACTTTTCTCGCTCGGTTTCTTGAGTCTCTGCCAGTAGTTTTCCGTCTCTGCATCTGGACACGCCGCCTGCTGGGGCCAGGTCCCTGAGCGGCTTCTCCCCCTAGTCTCCCCTCTCCCCTCGAGCTCAGCAAGTCTCCTGCTGCAGCACAGCCTGCATACTGGCGACGCCAGGTTTATGTCTCCGACCCCACCCGCCCTCCGAGCTCCAGATCATGCACTCTGGCCTCCTCGGCTTGTGCGTATTGCAAACCTCACACATCCCAAACCGAACTCCCGATCTTTGCCTCTCCATTCTCGTCTTGCCACCTTGTCCCCATCTCGGTTAACGGCACCCCCCGTCCTGCCAGTTGCTCAGAGAACCTGGGAGACGTCCTCCATCCTCACGCCCCACAACCAGTCTGCTGGCAAATCCTGTCAGCTCTGGCTCCAAAATACATTCAGCATCCATCCGTCAATCCAGAAAACTCAGAATCCAACCACTGCCCCCTCCTCTATCCTCGGCCTGGCCAGGCCGCCACAGTGGCTTGTACGGGGTCACTGCCTGGTCTCCTCTGGTCTCACTGTTCGTGCTGTGCTGAGTGCTGTTCTCAGCAGGAGCGAGCCTCTCCAGACATATGTCACAACGGGACTCCTCTGCTCCTTCCTTCCAGCGGCCTCCGTGTTAAGAGTGGCAGCTGGCGCCCTTCAGTGGCGTCTGAGGCCCCCCGTCTGAGCTGGACTCCTGCTACTCTTCCTGTGGCCCCTGTCCCCACTGTGCTGCCTCCTCACTGTGCCTCCAGGGGCCAGGCCACTTCAGCCTCTGCACCTATCAGAAGCAGGTGCCCTCCAGATAGCAGAAGGCTCGCCCCTCACCTGCTTCTGGGCATTACTGAAACATTACCTGCCAGCAAGGCCTGCTCTGATCATCCCACATCAAAATGCAAACAAAACAAAACCAAGCTCCCAGCAGCATACCCACCTCCCTTCCTTGCTTTCCCTGGATCTGCAGTACTTACCCCTTCATGGGTCCATATTTTAATGGTTTAATTGCTTATGCCTGTATCTTCCCCTACCAGAACCCAAGTTTCATGACAGAAGGGTTTCTGCATGCCATATCTCGGCCGTAGCCCCCGCCCTTGATCCCCACGCATGAAGCAGACGACCAGTCAATACTTATGAAATGAGTGAATCTGAGCCTCACCACAGTCCTGAGTGTCAGCTGGGGCAGGGGTTGTTCTCCTCATTTCACAGATGAGGAAACATGCCCAGAGCCTGCAGTGGCCTGCACGTAGTCACACACCCACAACCTAAGACGGTGTGACTGAGCCCAAGGCTCTTGACAAACTGTAATCCCAGCAAGGTCCCAGACCCCTCCTCTGTGACAGGGAATCCCTGATTGGCCGAGGGAAGAAAGGGAGAGAGAGAGAGTGGTCATTGCCCTCAGACAGGGCTTCACCAGCTGGGGCAAGGACTCCAGGAGGCCCCGCCTATCCCTGGAGGACCTGCTGCCGTGACCACAGCCTAAAATGTATCTTCACCAAGATGAGCCAATTAAGGGGCCGGGTCAGCCTCGGTGACCGAGGCTGATGCAATGTCCCCATCTTTGTCCCAAGAACCAGTGAGGGCCCATCCAGCCAAGGTCTCCAGCCTTCTGGATGCCTCTGTCCCTCAGCTCTCTCCATCCTGGCCAGATCCCCATTCTGATGCTAGGACTCCTCCGAAATCCGGGGCTGGGAAAAAGAAGGAAGCCTGGGGCACTGCCTGCAGCCAGCAGGGGCCATCCCAGTGGGGGTGAGGGAGCAGAAACAAGGCCTGCTCCCCCAAGGTCAAGCTCCTGCGCTGAGACACCTGCCCCCCCGCCGCACTGCTGCAGCCGAGGAAACTCGTGGCCCTCCCCCCACCCCCTCCCTCACCAGGGTCGATGAGTATCTCCACCAGGGCTGTGCAGAACAGGACGACGCAGGAGCAGCTGAAGGCGGCCCCACTCTGCTTCTCCTTCTCCACCGAATAACGGGTTTCCATCTCAGGGTCCATGAACCTCATGGACAGGAGAAAGGTCTTCTCTCTTTACTCTGCAGCGGGAACAAGCCCCATGAATCCCAAATGCCACATCTGCTGGGCCTCGCAGGGGGGCCGCATTTGGGATGCCTGGCTTCCTGAACCCCTTGTCAGGGCCCAAAAGGGGCAGTAGGCCTGGATGCCTCCGGGTGGCGCTTACACTTGGGCGGACTCTCGCTCGAGTAGGGCCTCGCTGAGCAGCTGATTGAGCTCATGCTCGTCTTCAGAGGCGTCGACCACCCGGTCAGCCAGGTCCTGCAGGCGCAGCCTCCGGCGCGGGTTGGGGGAATGAGGGGTTGTCGGCCTGTGAGCCAGGGGAGGCAGTGTGAGGGAGGCAGATGGGACAGAATGGCGGGGGAGGAGCTGGGAAAGACAGAGAAGGAAAGAACAAAAGAGGGCATCCTCGGGAGGACCAATCCCTCCAGCTCTAAAATCCATTCCAGGAAGTCCCCATGTGCCTCGTGGCTCTGTGCTGCCCGAGTCTCCACCCAAAGCTCCAGTCCTTCCTGGCTCCCCTGGGCCCCCACCAGAGCTCTGCAGGGAGGGCCTTCTAATGACAGCTTTGTGGGGAGCAGCCCCTGGCTCCAGAGGAGACCTCTCATCAGAGATGGCTGCTGGGCGGCCGGGCAGTCCTGGCACTTCCTACTGCATGGATGTGGGGGCCATATACGTCAGCACCCCGGGACATGAATGGCCCCCCAACTCCAGGGCTTCAGGGAACTGTTAAGGAACTCACATCTGGCTCATCTGGAAAGGAAGATCTGAGGGGGAACGTGATGGAGAGAGAAAAGAACGTCCTCATCACTAGACGGCTAGTAAGGGCGGGAAGGCGGAGCTGGGGCGCCCACCACCATTTTATTCCCAGTTCCAAAGAAAAAGTATCAACTCCAGAAACAGGATCCTGACTGTGATGGCCCAGCCGTCAGTCTAAATAGTCACTGAGACCGGGCACGCTCAATAGCTGAGAGCTGTGTGAATGGGTCTAACAGTGCCTCTGGGAGCCAGAGTCAAGACTCCCGGGGACTGGGCGCGGTCACCATGCCTGTCATCCCAGCACTTTGGGAGGCCGAGGTGGGTGGATCACTTGAGGTCAGGCGTTTGAGACCTGCCTGACCAACAGTGAAACCCCACCTTTACTAAAAATACAAATATTAGCCGGGCATGGTCATGTGTGCCTGTAATCCCAGCTACTGGGGAGGCTGAGGCAGGAGAATCACTTGAAGCTGGGAGGTAGAGGTTGCGGTGAGCGGAGATCGCACCACTGCACTCCAGCCTGGACGACAGAACAAGATTCCATCTCAAAAAAAAAAAGACTCCCTGGTCTTAAGCACAGGCACAGGTGACAGGTGTGCCGCTGGTTGACAGTGTGACCCCAGCTAATCTGTTTCCCCTACCCTAGCTTCCTCCGCTGTAAAATCATGTGGACAGTCTATGGCAGCACCCAGAACCTGTCCCTGAAGCAGATGTGTGAGCAGCATGGCCCTGGCTAAGGGGCCCCAAAAATCACAGGTTGGTAAAGCTGTGTCTGTGTCCTTCTTGCTATTGAGTGCCCCGAGTCTGTACTTCCACTTTCTATCAAGAAAACTGCAGTAAGGAAAAGTTACTGAATGTTGGGGGACTTGAGAAAAACCTAATTGCCCCTAAGCCCCATCTACCTTGTTTTATAGCATCTGCTCTAACGGCAGCAGGCCCAGCTCTCCTGTCCCCTCACACGGTGAGCCTGGCAATCCTAGCACGGCAGACGCCCCATCCCATCTCCACAGCACTGACCATCAGTGAACATGCTCCCGACGCCCTGCAGTCAGGGACCAGTTCTGGATGCTCCCCCAAGAGGCGCCCTGCACTCCAGGACAACTTGGTAATTCCTCGCCTTTGTGGGCTGCAGAAATGTCCCATGTTGCATGGAAATTCGGGGGTCTGCACCTAGCCAGAGGGGTAAGTCCGGCTCTGAAATCTCACTTCCAAAATGGTCTCATGCTATAGAATTTTCCATGGCTGTCCTCACTGATCTCAATTCTACAGGATTCTGGGCTGTCAGAGCTACAGGGCCTCCGAGCTGAGCACCTGTTTTGACCTTACTCACCCCAACATAACTGGTGAGGAGGCAGAGGGGTTTTGCGGGGCTGGAGGGGTGACCTGCCCATGGTTACAGTGCTAAGCCAGAGCAGGTCCTGGGTGGTGGCCAGGTACCCCCAGCTCAGGACTCCTGCTACAGGAATGTATTGCTTCCTGGTGCCTGCCTGCATCTGGCCCTCAGCGGCCCCTGCCCTGAGCCCTGCACACACCTGAGCATCCTGCTCCTCAGGCTTCTCCGACATGGAGCTGCTGCTGTGGGTGCTCCCGCTGGGCTCCTTGGTCTCAATGAGGGCAGGTGAGCTGGGCTTTGAGGAAGCTGGCGCTCCATTGGGCAGGGCCTGGAGGAAAGGAGAGCTCAGCAATGGCCTAAGCATGGGATGAGAGTGGTGCACAGGGCTGGAAGTGACAGGAATGTGAGAGGCGGTAGGATTAGAGAGCAATCTGAGGCCACAGAACTTGCTTGTGGATTGCACAGTGAGGCGTCAAGGATGATTTCAAAGCTTTTGGTCTGAGCAATTATTATTACCTATTATTATTATTTGAGACAGTCTTGCTCTATCCACCCAGGCTGGAGTGTAATGGTGTGATCTTGGCTCACTGTAACCTTTACCTCCCGGGTTCAAGCAATTCTCCTGCCTCAGCTTCCTGAGTAGCTGGGACAACAGGCGCACGCTGCCACACCTGGCTACATTTTTGTATTTTAGTAGAGACAGGGTTTCACTGTGTTGCCCAGGCTGGTTTCGAACTCCCGAGCTCAGGCAATCCACCCGCCCTGGCCTCCCAAAGTGCTGGGATTACAGGCATGAGCCATGGCGCCCAGCCAGCAATTATTAATAAAAGGGTGGAACTGCCATTACTCGAGATGGAAAGAGCGAGGAAGAGCAGGTTTTGGAGTGGGGAGGAGGGCAGGCACTCTGCACAGGTGGCATTTAAGATGCCTATTCTATGTACAAATGGAGACTTACAAGTGGCTGTATGCTGAGTGCAGAGAAGCCGCTGGGGCTGGAGATACAAACTTGGGAGTTGTCAGGGACAGCCTTTAAAATGACACTGGATGAGAATGACGCTGAGGTTGGTATCAACAGGGAGTGTCAGCCACCACTCCTGTAGCCTCGCCAGAGTGGGCTTGGCTTAGCCGTAATTAGGCAAAGCCTCAGCCATGGAGCAGTCTCAAATGACGTGACTTCCCTGACAGCCACCAAGCTCCTCAGTCCCAAGTCTTGTGAGATGGACTCTCATAACTGGAGGGAAGGGTTTTGTATCAGAGATTACAAAGAATGAAATGCCCTCCAGATTCAGCAGGGATGGTAAAGGGTCCACTTCTGCCACAGCTGCTCTGGGTTTCTAATCAGACTGACAGGAGGTGTTTGGGGGCTGGTGAACAGATGTGGGGGAGGCTGCTGAATGCTTCAGACCTGCAGATATTTGGGGGGACCCCACACAGCGACCAGACCAGAGGGTGGGCCCACAGGATGCTCCATTGCAAGCTTGTTCAACCTTCAGTATTTTATGTTTGGCCCAAGACAATTCTTCCAATGTGGCCCAGGGAAGCCAATAGACCAGGCAGCCCTGCTCTATTGCTTCTGATTCCTTCCTCATTTCCCACTCAGGAAACCTTCCTGGCTTTGGTCCTCCTCCTCCGTGACCCATGCACCCCCACCCCCACCCTCCTCTTTGAGCCTGTCTCCCTGGGTATCCGCGTCACTCCTGTGGCTTCACTCCCGCCATGCGGGAGACCCTGATCCCCAGCCCGGTTGCTCTCCTGGGCACCACCGACACGTCTCCAGTGGCTCCCCTCTGGATGTGGTCTCAGGACATGCTACAGTCACCTCCATTGCAACTCGCCATGCATTACACTCACCATCTCCTCCAGAAACCAGCGCTGGCCTGCCGCTCACTGCACACAGCCAGCCACCGCTGGTCCTGCCAACTGTTCTGCAATCTTTCCTAATCTCTTCCTTTCCAACCCCCTAATCCGAGGGCAGGGTGGGGGACTCACCGAGCTATTGAGGCCATTCTGGGTGGCTGTTTTCTTCACCTCTGGCTTGGAGGCGATGACGAGGTAGGTTTCGATGCCCTTCTCATCTAGGTAATCACAGCGGCTGCCCCCATCGCCCGGCTCCACATCAAACTCTCCTTTCAGGCAGTCCATGGTGCTCTGGGGAGATGTGCACGCGCCTGGATTGCAGAGAGAGGGGCCCTGAGCGCTGGCCAGAGGCGGCCCTCACACCCCAGGGACAGTCCATGGACCACGGCCGCACCAGCTGCTGCTCCGCCCTGTGTCTCTCGGGCACGTGGGGCAGAGGCCAAGTGGAGGCGGTTCTGCCACTGACTAGCTGTGTGGGCCATGTGGCAGCTACTCCCCCTCTCAGCCCTGGTGCTACAGCCACAACACAGGAGTACAGTCTTTCTTCACGGGCTGTGACCCGTATCAAATGTGATAAAGGATTTTTTTTTTTTCCCTGAGATAGAGTCTTGCTCTGTTACCCAGGCCCGAGTGCAATCTCGGCTCACTGCAACCTCTGCCTCCCAGATTCTAAGCAATTCTCCTTCCTCAGCCTCCAGAGTAGCTGGGATTACAAGTACGCACCATCATGCCCACCTAATTTTGTATTTTTAGTAGAGATGGGGTTTCGCCATGTTGGTCAGGCTAGTCTCGAACTCTTGACCTCAGATGATCCACCCGCCTCAGCCTCCAAAAGTGCCGGGATTACAGGTGTGAGCCATGAGATCCAATTATCCCCTACCTTGCATGATTCTCAGTTGCCACCCCTGCTGCCAAGGGATAATAAAACCTGTTTCTGAAGAGTCTCCACTGAGGGCGAGAATTCTAAATGCCACTGAAGGCAGCTCCCTGGCCCAGGCGGGAAGGCTGGGCTCATCCTCCCTCAGCCTGGCCTTGGTAAAGGCAGGGCCTCCATGACTCACTGACCCGGTACAGGAGCTCAGCTAAGACATCTGAACCCGTTAGCTGATGACTGCTCGCTACTCTCCCTTTGGGGGAGACCTGGGCTCTGGCATCAGGAGAGCTGGGGCAGCCCCCTAAGTGGGAAAAGGGGACAGGAGAACAGGCTACTGCAGGGTCCAGGCAGGAGACGCCACATCAAACACAGGCCCAAAAAGGCTTCACTCCAGGGCAGGTCAGAATGGCCTCAGCCAGGGCAACAGCAGGACAGTGGGAGCGCTGTCCCAGGGGTGGTGGGGGATCTTCTCTGAGGCCCCTGTCCCTCCTCAAGGCCGCAGCCCTGCGGGGTGGAGGGGATGGTCCCTCCCCCAGTCCTGAGACCTGCCCCCTTGGAAGGGTACTCACCCAGGGATGCCACCAGCCTCCATCTTGTTGGCTACAGTGACGTCGGTCGACCACACGTCGTACTGCCAGCGCTTCTGGCCCAGGACGCCCCCCAGCACAGTGCCCGTGTGTACCCCCACACGCATGTCCACCCCGGTCTTGGTCTTCTCCCGCACATACCTGCCAGGTACACACAGGAAGGAGGGTCAGGGCGTGGCCCTCTCGAGGCAGCCTGCTGCCCCTGCCCCTGCAGGAGAAATTCACTGTGGGCCTCTTCCCCTCCATGAGAGGGGGCCTGGCAAGCTCCCCACAGCTTTCCTCCTGCATTGAAGCCGAATAACCCATGGTGTTGGGAGTGGGGTAAGGCAGGCCGGGACCAGCCTAGAGTCAGGCACCACAGGCCAGCAGGACGGAGGCACTGAGCGGCTCTCCTCCCTCCCCCCTTTCCCAAGGGTCCTCCAGTGTCTCTGCTGATCACTTTTGTTTTTTTTTTAATTGAGACGGAGTCTCGCTCTGTAGCCCAGGCTGGAGTATAGTGGTGCAATCTCCACCTCCCATGTTCAAGCGATTCTCTTGCCTCAGGCTCCCGAGTAGCTGGGATTACAGGCACCTGCCACCATGCCCAGCTAACTTTTCTATTTTAGATATGGTTTCACCATGTTGCCCAGGATGGTCTCCATCTCCTGACCTGGTGATCCACCCGCCTCAGCCTCCCAAAGTGCTGGGATTACAGGCGTGAGCCACCGTGCCTAGCCCGATCACTCTTTCATTTGTGCAGTTAATATTTCACTGAGCGTCGAGTATGTGTCAGGCACATTCGAGGTGCTGCAAACACAGAGGTGGATAAAATAGCTGTGAATAGCCCTTCTCTGTATGTGTCTACCAGGGCTGGGAGAGGAGATTAGATTTTCTAATCCTGGACTACTGTCCCTGAGGTAAAGGCCACATTGCTTTCTTTCCAGGGCAATACTAGAGGGGGGTTAACCTGGAAGATGGTAAAAATGTAAAGCTGACCCCTCAGAGAAGGTGGCAAAGAGCGTGCAACTTCCTGGATTCCATCCTGTGGGGGGAGGGGCCTCAGCAGGAGCTTCTTTTCTGCGTAGGTGCCTGGTGTCACCCCGGGTCCCCCAGAGGCCGGAAGTCAACCAGAGGGACCGCCCATCTGAGAGCTGCAAGCCCACTTGGGGCAAAGCCAAGAGGGGGGGGACAGTGAGGCAGGAGAGTTTGCCCCTAACAGCCTAGGCTGCAGCAGAGGCTGGGGGGGCTCCAGCCCCATCCCTGAGCCCCTGTGCCAGGGCTCACAGTCATTGCATCATGAAATGGGTGGGCAGTGCCAGGAACCACACTGCCCTCACACACCTGTCATGGTAAGAAAACATGGAGGAGTGATGGAGAGCACCTCTGGGGGGTCCCAGCAAATGTGAGGCGTGAGGAACTTCACAACTGCAACTTCCAGCAAAAAGAAAATACGTGTGCTAAGGCTGGAAAAGTGTGACCAGCTGGGGAAGCCTCGCAGGTTCCCTGGGCTGTGAGGAGGGTAAGCCCTGTCCCAGCTTCCAGAGCAGGGACCTGCGCCACCCATCAACCAGCGCTGTGTCCCAGCAGGTGCAGTCTCCGCCGCCAGCAGACCCCCGACCCAGGGGCCTCAGCCAACACAGAAAACCTGCTTCTCCCTGGACCCAGGGTGGGGGCCCCTTGCTCTGGGAGCCTCCCCACTTACGAGATGGCCTCCACCATGGCGAGCCCCATGAGGATGGAGCAGACGGCGTGGTCCTCCCGGTAGTCAGGCAGGCCACAGATGCAGTAGTAGCAGTCACCCAGGATCTTAATCCGCAGCTGGTGGTATTTCTGAAAGGGGAGGGCCTGGCCTGTGCTGGAGCCCACCTCCGCGATGGAGGAGTGGCCGAGAAAGCAGAGGAAGGCCAGTGGGAGAAAACCATAGGGCCGGGGTTAGGGGCCAGGCACAGGCCGTGAGGGCAGGCCCCACTAGAGCGCCAGGCAGGGCCAGGGACTTACGGCTGCCAGCTTGTCGAAGCGGGCAAAGAGCTCGTTAAGCAGCTTCACGAGCTCCTGGGCACTGCAGGCAGAAGATAGCTGGGTGAAGCCCACAATGTCAGCAAAGAGGATACTGCAGGAGAAGGGACCGTGGGGTGAGGCTGCAGGCGGCCAGGCACACCCCACTCCACCAACAGCCCTACCCCAATCCACGGGCAGCTGGGATTGGAGTGGGGAAAAGGTCCTCACTCATCCCCCACGCAGTGAGACCCTGGTCCCTCCAGGTAAAATCAGGGCTCTGACACTGCACTTGTCCTAGTGGACGTCCCCCTGCAGCCTCCTTCCCCCGAGTTGCCTGGGGGACCACCCCACACTTTCCTGCTCCTGCCGAGCTGAACCCACCCTTTTTCCTCGAATCGCAGGTCAGGGCTTGAGCCCCAGTGCTGGCCCTGAACAGCTGGGTGAGCTCACAAGAGTCCCTTCCCTGCTCTGGGTGGCGTCTGTTCTATGACGGGGTAGGACCAGGCTGCCTAGAGCGCACTATAGCTGAAACGCCTGCGGGCAGGCTTCTCCTGCAGGACTGATAGGTGCCATGGGGCGCCTCGCTTCTAGTCCCTGGAAACCTCTCAAAGCCCACAGCACCCCATGGGTCCCGCAAAGACACATCTCTGCACAGCCTGCTCTGCTGTAGGGCCCGCGCCCCAGGCCGGCGCACCTGACATTCTCGTGGCGGTACATGTACATGGTGTTGAACTGCTGCTGGTCCTTCTGGCTCTCGTCCTTCTTCATGTCCTTCAGCATCTCGTCAGCCACGTGCTTGGGCAGGATGGAAAGCATGAGGTTCTCCTGTGAGGGGCAGCAGAGGGTCAGAGGCAAAGGCAGGGCCTGTCAGGGGAAAGTTCAGATACTTCTGGGAAGAAACACCCTGATCCTGATGAGAAACGTGAGCCAGGAACCACACTGCCCTCACACACCTGCCTCGGGAGCAGCATGGGGTCTGGGACATGCAGCTTCTGGCCCTGACAAGGCTTAGGGTGGTGATGGCCCCTTCTGAGCACTGAGGGGAGCCAGAAGCGCAGTGAAGCAACACACGCGTGGCTCTGTGCTCAGCATCCTTGTGCCACAAGAAGCTGAGCACAGAGCCACGTGTGGGTTGAGCCACAGTCCCGCGTGGGCTACAGCTCCGTGAGCCCTCCTGGCAGGAGCCTTGCTGAGCCGCCTCAGCCACCCACTATGGCCACAGATCCATCGCTCATGAAACTCCACTTTGACCCGATCGAAGGCTGACTGCAGACCAGGCACCACACGAGGCGCCAGTGACACAAACCCAGCAAGAGCGTCCACCTTGGAGAGCGGAGGGCCTCATGGGACACAGGTAAGCATGCCCAGCGCAGCGCGGCGCGGCCTGCAATTTCGTGCCCAGAAGAAGAGAGCAGAGGACTGCACAAGAGAGAAGCCGGACCGAGGTCGGCCGGGGAGGAGGCATCAAGGAGGCCTTCCTAAAGGAGCCTTGGCCGAGCCGAAGACATGAAGCCGAGAGCACTCCCGTCAAGAGACAGCCATGTACACAAGACCCAGACACATACAAAGCACACCAGCGACCTGCAGACATTTCGTGGAGGTAAAAACAAAAACATGGCTTGAAAGCTGGGCATGTTTAGATCAGGGTCAGCAAACTGTGTGGCCTGCGGGTCCAATGTGACTGCTGCTGCCGTTTTTTTTGTTTTTTTAAGACAGGGTCTCGCTCTGTTGCCCAGGCTGAAGCGCAGTGGTGCAAACATGGCTCATGGCAACCTCAACCCCCTGGGCTCAAGCGATCCTCCCACCTCAGCCTCCCGAGTAGCTGGGAGTACAGGCACGCATCAACACACTCGGCTAATTTTTACATTTTTTTGTAGAGACAGGGTCTTGCCCTGTTGCCCAAGCTGGTCTTGAACTCCTGTGCTCAAGCCATCCTGTTTTCATCAAGTTTTCCTAGCACCCGGCCATGCTCATTTGTTGATGTATTGTCTCTGGCTCTTAACGCTCCAATGGCAGAGCAGGGTAGATGCAACAGAGACCGTGTGGTCCACAGAGCCGAAAATACTCTGTGGCTCTCGTCAGATAGGTCTATAGCTTGGGCCTCTAGAGGGACAGTGCCCGTCTCTGGAACAGGGAACAGAGGAGGAGCAGCAGATGCGAGGGCAAAGGGTCTGGTTCTGAGGCACTGCGGGGCCTCTGTGCGGGCACCTGCAGGCAGTGCTCAGGAGAGGCAGAGGCTGAACCGTCCTCCCCGGAAGCCATGGGTTAGATGAGGGCAGGGAAAGAAGCGAGAGGAGACCAGGGACAGAACATGGTGATGCAGAGGCAAAGCCAGGGGCGGGAAGCCCAGCAGGGAGCCGGTCAAGAGGGGAGCACTGCCCCCGCCCCCCCACTGAGGGGGAGGAGGGTGATGATGGCGTCTGATGGTGGGGGGGGCACTTGGGGGAGAGCCTCCAGTTGAGGTTTTGCAGGATGGAAAGTGTAAGAGGCCAGGGGGCAGGAGGACAGTGGCTCATGGTGAGGACGTGACTAGAGAAAGCATGTCCAGCGCAGGGCCAAGATACAAATGAAACTGCAGCCGGCACAGGGGGAGGCTGAGGAACCAGACGGCAGAGATAGGGCTGGAGGACAGGTGGCTGCGGACCCTCGGGGTGGCGTGCTTCCAGGCAGCCAGGCCAGTGCTGCCATGGGGTCGGCTGCTGAAAGGTGAGGAGTGCATGGGCCGGGGCTTGGGATCTCCAGGAGCTCTGTGACTAGAGTACAGGCCCCGGACATTGCCACCCTGGATCCAGGATGGCCAGAAAACCAAGAAATAGTGGCTTGGTCCTCAGCACCTAGGGCCTGACTGGACAGCTGCAGGCCCCAGGCCACAGGGGCAGGAGCCAGGGACCTCGCCTCCTGCTGAGGCCTGGGTGGGAGAGTGGGCCCCACCGCTCCAGCTCTGCTGTGTTCAGGGTCCCTGAGGCCCGAGAGAGGCCAGCTCATCCTGCATGTCAGATGCACCTGCTCCGCGGCAGGAGAAGGTGGTGAAGGCTCAACTCCTCTCCTCTGGATGGAGCTGCCAAGAGGTCCCCAGAGCCTGCTGTTGTACTCAGGCCAGCAGCACCTGGTAAACCAAAGGCCTCCCCTGGGACAATCAGCTCTGCTACAGGGGGAGGCCCCCTGCTCCCCTATCCCACCACATGCGGGTCCCTGACTTCTGCACTCTGTGGCTGCATGGGGAGAATGTATCACCTTTCTTGGAGAGAATCACACCATTAGGACAAGGTGAGGATGCCTGGCACTGGCCCTTGCCTGAAGTGGTTACAGTGGTTTTGCTCTTTGATATGGTTTGGCTGTGTCCCCACCCAAATCTCAACTTGAACTGTATGTCCCAGAATTCCCCCATGTTGTTGGAGGGACCCAGGGGAAGGTAACTCAATCATGGGGGTCGGTCTTTCCTGTGCTATTCTCGTGATAGGAAGTCTCACAAGATCTGGTGGGTTTATCAGGGTTTCCGCTTTTGCTTCTTGCTCATTTTCTCTTGCTCCCACCATGTCAGATGTGCCTTTCGCCTCCCACCGTGATTCCGAGGCCTCCCCAGCCATGTGGAACTATAAGTTCAATTAAACCTTTTTTCGCAGTCTCGGGTATGTCTTTATCAGCAGCATGAATACGAACTAATACAGTAAATTGGTACCAGTAGAGCGGCACACTGCTAAAAAGATAACTGAAAATGTGGAAGTGACTTTGGAACTGGGTAACAGGCAGAGGTTGAAACAGTTTGGAGGGCTCAGAAGAAGACAGGAAACTGTGGGTAAAGTCGGAAACCTCCTAGTGATTCGTTGAATGGCTTTGACAAAAATGGTGATAGTGATATGAACAGTAAGGTCCAGGCTGAGGTGGTCTCTTACTTGCCTTGTTGGGAGCTGGAGCAAAGGCGACTATTAGGTTTTAGCAAAGAGACTTGTGGCATTTGTCCCAGCCTTAGAGATTCGTGGAACTTTGAACTTGAGAGATGATTTACGGTATCTGGTGAAAGAAATTTCTAAGCAGTAAAACATTCAAGACATGACTTGGGTGCTATTAAAGGCATTCAATTTTAAAAGGGAAACCGCATACAAATCTGGAAAATTTGCAGCCTGACTATACGATAGAAAAGAAAATCCCATTTTCTAATGAGAATTCAAGCTGGTTGCAGAAATTTGCATAAGTCACAGTGAACAGAATGTTAATCACCAAGACATGGTGAAGATGTCTCCAGGGCATGTCAGAGACTTCACAGCAGCCCCTCCAATCACAGGACCTGAGGTTTAGGAGAAAAACGTGGCTTCGTGGGCTGGGCCCAGGGTGCCCATGCTGTGTGCAGCCTAGGGACTTGGTGCCCTGTGTCACAGCCACTCTAGCCGTGGCTGAAAGGGGCCAATGTAGAGCTTGGGCTGTGTGGCTTCAGAGGGTGGAAGCCTTAAACCTTGGCAGCTTCCACGTGATGTTGAGCCTGTGAGTACACAGAAGTGGAGAACTGGGGTTTGGAAACCTCCGCCTAGATTTCAGAAGTGATGGAATATGGAAATGCCTGGATGCCCCGGCAAAAGTTTGCTGCAGAGGCGGGGCCCTCATGGAGAACCTCTGCTAGGGCAGTACAGAAGGGAAATGTGGGGTTGGAGCCCCCCACACAGAGTCCCTACTGGGGCACTGCCTAATGGAGCTGTGAGAAGAGGGCCACCGTCCTCCAGACCCTAGAGTTGTAGATCCACTGACAGCTTGCACTGTGCACCTGGAAAAGTCACAGACACTCAGTGCTGGCCCATGAAAGCTTCCAGGAGGGAGGCTGTACCCTGCAAAGCCAAAGAGGCAGAGCTGCCCAAGACCATGGGAACCCACCTCTTGCATCAGCGTGACCTGGATGTGAGACCTGGAGTCAAAGGAGATCATTTTGGAGCTTTAAAATTTGACTGCCCTGATTTCAAACTTTTATGGGGCCTGTAACCCCTTTGTTTTGGCCAATTTCTTCCATTTGGAATGGCTAAATTTACCCAATACCTGTGCCCTCTATTGTATCTAGGAAGTAACTAGTTTGCTCTTGATTTTACAGGCTCATAGGCAGAAGGGACTTGCCTTGTCTCAGATGAGACTTTAGACTATGGATTTTTGGGTTAATGCTGAAATAAGACTTTGGAGGACTATTGAGAGGGTGTGGTTGGTTTTGAAATGTGAGGACATGAGATTTGGATGGGCCAGGGATGGAATTATATGGTTTGGCTGGTGTCCCCACTCAAAGTCTCAATTTGAATTGTATCTCCCAGAATTCTCATGTGTTGTGGGAGGGACTCAGAAGGAGGTAATTGAATCCTGGGGGCCAATTTTCCCATGCTATTCTCATGATAGGAAGTCTCACGAGATCTGGTGGGTTTATCAGGGGTTTCCACTTTTGCTCCTTGCTCATTTTCTCTTGCCACCACCATGTAAGAAGTGCCTTTCACTTCCTGCCGTGATTCTGAGGCCTCCCTAGCCATGTGAAACTGTAAGTCCAATTAAACCTCTTTTTCTTCCCAATCTTGGGTATGTATTTACCAGAAGGGTGAAATCGAACTAATATACTCTTATTCTTCCATTTCCACAGTGATGTCTCTTCACTGTTAAGAACCACAAGCATGGCATTACAGCACAGTAATGAGAAGCCAAAGTAACCCCACTGCGTGCCCTGCCCTGGCTCCACCTAAGCCCGGGAAGTAGCACCCAGTTCTCCCAGGCCCTGAGCCCAGGAAGAGCAACTTAGGCAACCTTGGTGCCCGGCAACTCCCCTCTCTGCCAGTCGGGTGTGGCAAGAGGATGCCCGATGCAAAGAAACGGGTGGAGCCATGCTGGGCGGGACTCGAGGACCCCTCTTGGAACCTAACTAACCAGATATGGTAGAAAAAGCTCTTGGCTTGCAGAAGAGATGAGCCTCTGGGAGGTTTTCAAGAAAAGCCAGTGATGGGGCCCCACCAGCTCTTGAGGACAGCCCCTTAAGGGAGACAGCTGCTAGAGTCCTGAGGGGCAGGCTGAGCTGAGGAGTCTGGAGGAGGTGGGTGGGAGGCAGTGTCCACTGGGCTGGGTTTCTCTGCTCAGTAATCCCGGGTGTCCCACCTGTACTGGAGTGTGCTGCCCTGGTGTGCTTGAGGCTCGCAAGGCAGGAGGATGCTGCTGTCAGGATTATGGATGCTGGCCTGGCTCAGCCCCAGCCCTGCCTGCACTCACTGTGGCTATCAGACAGGTTACTAAACCTCCCAGTGCCTTGGTTTCCTGGGCAGGAAAGCAGGAGGGCCACGTGATTCATTGCCGGCAAGCACTGAGAACAGCGCTGGTCCACAGGAGGTGCTCAGTGCAGTCTAGCTGTTCCTACTGTCACATGCTATAAAGTGTGACTGAGGGTGTGGAGACAGCAGGTGGCTCAGAAAGATAGGGCCTAGTGCCCTCTGGGCTTTGAAGTTGGCCAGAGTGTTTAGGTTGAGTTCCAGTGAGATGTGCCAGGATCAGCACAAACCCTCTGGGTTGCTCAGCCTGACCTTGTGAGCTCGGCTTACTGTAGGAGGGAAAATGAAGGGGACACAAGGAAGGGTCCTGCCTTCCATTTGAGTCTCAGCACCCACAGCCACGTGTACATTCAGGCTGCCGCTTGGGGAAGGAAGGCGCAGATGTGTGAGGCGTGTGGGGGAGGCCCAGTCGGGTGTACAGGTAGGAGGGGCATGGCACATGAGGTTTAGGAATGTCGCAGCACCCTGCTGGCCTCCTTCCCCACCTGCACGCAATGGTTCCGGCAGCCACAGCCCACACAGGCTTTTCCTGCCCTCCTGGCTCTACCTCAGAGCTCTGTCCCTTCGGAAAAGCTTCTCCAGGCTCCCCCTGGAACCCTGGGGGACCCCAGAGTGCAACCCGGTCCTGTGGGAGCTCCACGCCCCTGATCACAGTCCTGGTTCCCCTCCAGACCCTGCTGGGTCTCCTCCTGGCAAGGCTCAGGTCTCTGAGACTGTCTACCAACACAGAACAAAGGGACAGCAGAAGCACAAAACCAGGGCAGCCCTGGAGCCCAAACAGGCGCCTCAGAAGGGCCACATCGGCGAAACGGCGGTGAGCTTCTCTCTGGGGGTGGGATGGGGGGAATTACCATGTTTTCCATTATGTATTTCTATCACTTTTGCTAAGAGCACATACGAATTCTGAAAGCAGAAAATCAATGACTGTCAATCTTAAAAATAACAAGGGAGCTATGGCTGTAAATTAAGGCTGCCAATTCCCGGTGTGGTTTGTGGAAACCTTAGAGTCAACCTCGGAAAGTGAAGCAGGCGGACAGTCCACCTGGAGTCATTCTGTAACAAGACGGGTCTTAAGACGGCAGTGCGTGCGCAAGAAAGGAGACATGGAACCTACAGCGGGGAGAGGATGAGGAGGGTCCGGGAGGCGAAGGCCCACGGGAGGGGAGGGTCCCCTCCGCCAGCTGCCATCCCCCAAGCCTTGGGGCCTCTGAACGTGTCTCCCAGGCGCTAGCCAGCTCCTCTGATTCAGTCTGCCTTGGCACGGTGTCTGGATGTCCTCTAAGCTGTGTGGCACCGGCGCCCAGCACCCTCAGTGGAGCCCCAGCCCTCCTCACCGTGCCACTGACCTGTCTTTCTAATGCTGTCCCCCCACTGCTCTCTTCATGGCCCTTCGGGGTAGACGAGCTGGACTATTTCCTTTTCTCACTATCCCCCCTCCCCCTGTCCCCTGCTTCCGGCATCACTCTCTGTGAAACGTCCCCTCCCTCCCCCACACCTTCGACACCTACCTCACATGTCACCTCTCCAGAAAGGCCCTGGCCCCTGCCCAGGGGTGCCTCTTCCTCCTTCCTCACTGACACCCACTTTGTTGGTGCCTCTCTATTGGTGCTGACCTTGTTTGCCCTTCGAGTTTCAGGGGTTCTAAACTCATTCCCAGATCCTGGTCCCCTTCATGACTGTGTGGTGCTAGCTTCAGACCTTCTAGAATGCTCACACACACATAGAAGATCCCCCATTACCGCTCCAAGGCCTGGCTAAAGACTCCAACACCCCCTCATTTGTGTTCCTGGGGAAGGAAGGAAGTTGGGGATCCAGGTGACTTGTCAAATGTGTCCCACAGCGGGGGACAGGGGTGCAGGGCAGAGGCCATCCATAGCAGCCCAGGACTGCTCAGGGCCCCAGGACTGATAGATGTGGTTTGGTCTCCCCAGCATGGAGGCAGAGCCTGCTCTTCCAAAGACAGCAGGTGCTATATGTTTCCAGAGTCATAAAAATGTTCCAAGCCTTTGACCCATTAAAAGCTCTTCTGAGAATTTATCCCCCAAAATCCAACAGAAGTAAAAAAGATATACGTAGAAGATGTTCTGCACTGCCGCTTGACTTAACACTTGTAAAAAACTGCACGTAGCCCAAATGCCCAGCAAATCGCTGATTAAACAGACACATCCTCTGGATGGAGATTCTACAACCTTAAGAATGACCGTAATGAAACAACAGTATAGTTTATCATTGTAACAATAAAGTGACAGAGAAGAGCAGGACAAAATTGTATTCCATGAAGGTGATGCTGGGATCCCTGTGTGCATATAAATAAAGGCCAAGGGATAAATGCAAAGAGAAAAGCCTTGTTTAACTGGGGGAACCAAATTCAGGGAAAACCTTAAACGTTTTTCAAAGCTGCTCTATAGTACTGGCGGTTGTTTTTAAAACATTTTTTAAACTGAAAATAAACAAGGAACTTCCTGTTGCCTCCAGCTGCGATCCTAGCCCTGACTCAGCTTCTCTGGAAGGACCACAGTTTTCTTAGAAAGGGAATATCCCTCAAGGCCTTTGGGTTTGGCTCCTGACTTCCTGGTCAGCCTGAAGACAACCTGAGAAGGCAGAACCTACGGCCAGGCACGAAGCAAGGAGACCCACAGCCCCACAGCCAAAACTGGGGTGGGGGAAGGCAGCGGCCCTCCTGGGGAGCCAAGTGACAGAACATCACCTGGGCTGGCTTCACTCTGTAGTTTTCATCAACACAGCACACAGCACCCACAAGGTGACAGACACTGTCCACCCACAATCAAAACTGTTCCTCTCCTTTGCTAAAACTGCATCAACCCTGTATTATCATATATGTACAATACTGTCTCAGTTTTGCAGGTGACAAAACCTAGGGACAGAGAGATGAAGTTGTCTGTTGCATGTCCCAAAGGGTTAGTACCAGGCCCTGAACCCTGAAACCAGGGCTCTGAGACCCGAGATGGGTAGTTTTTAAGTTCTTCCCACCCAGTTCTCTCACCTGCATTCATGTTGTTCTGCTACAGATGTGACGGTCCCCCCAGTGCCTGGGGACACCGGTTGAAACCTTTCCAATAGGTCCCATATACTGTTCTTTAAAATAAACATGGAACTTGATCCCTCTGTCTTAAAGCTTGAAACTTATATTTGTTTTATCTGAGTTCCTTCCTCAGGAAAGGACCTTCAGGCCTCTCAAAAAGTATCGAGTAACAAACTTACCAACCAGATCAGCACAACCAGACAATGAGACTCAGGACCTCTCATTCCTGTTCTCTTGCACATTGTTCCATTTCTTCCCTGATTTATAAACGCTGGATTTAGGATAGGGAGACGGATTCGAGACTGAGTACCCATCTCCCCTAATGCAGCACCCAATTAAAGGCTTCTTCCTCAGCAATACTTGCTGTCACAGTGATTAGCTTTCTGTGCAAGCAGCTGAACCCAGACCGAACCCCTGGTGTTTTGTAACATAGTGAGGCCCTGAGCATGCGGCTCTGGCCCTGTCTCTTGACACCCTCCCCAGGGCTCCATGCTGCCCCAGCTTGGGAATCAGGCAGCCCCTCCAGGTGGGTTATCCTCACAGAAATGGACTGGCGGCTGCCTCAGTGAAGAATTACAACTGCCCCGATCTCTCTCCCAGTATCCCAGTCTGCTCCTCCTCTGCAATCCACTGTCCTTGTGGTATCTGATGTCCTCAAAGACATCCGGTGGCTGCCATTGCCAGGCACCAGGGAGGGGTGGGGGGTGTAGGGATGGTGGTGGCAGCAGCTGCTGGAGTCCTCCCCGGTACCCACATTGAGCAGAGAAGAGGAGGAGGAGAAGGGTGCGGGCTCCGTGGCTCCATCCCCACCCTGTGGCCTAAGGACACTGGTGGGTCACCTGTCCTCCCCAGCGTCACTGTCCGGTGCTCCTCCTCACGGGCTGAGGAGAGAAGGGGCCCATGTGGCAAAGCCCCACCTCAGAGCAGGCATGAGTGGGTACCGTGTACTCGGAAAGTACTCAACTGGGCTGAACATGTGGGGCCTGATGGCAGGACAGCCCAGACCCCAACAGAGGCCTGCTCCTCCCCAACACCAACAGCCTGCCTGCCTCCCCCATGCACTGGGAGCTGCTGCCTGAGGACCCAAGCTGCCAACGACACCTGTGGAAACTCAGGTCACCCTCGTCACCATCACATGGAGTGGTCGAGCCTGTGCTGGGGGCACAGCCCCGGTTCAGGTTAGCCTGCTCCCAGGACTTCAGGCTGCCCTACCCAGAGTGTGGCCGGTGGGGCTGTGGCTTCAGCGTCACCTGTGCTCACCAGAGTGGGCAACCACGGACCCCGAGTCACCCACATGCGCTTGAGGTTTGAGAAGTGTCTCTTGAGGAGCAAGATTTGAAGGAAAACTTAGAGGAAAGGAACAGTTGGAGGGTGTGTGTATGTAGGGGTGGGTGTCATTTGTACAACATTCTGGAAGATTCTATCAAGAGCATTGCCTCCAGCCATATCAAACTAGGAGGCAAAACCTGCAACCAAGGACTTGGGGGTAAGGAGAAGCTAAAAACGTGACCCTCAAAGCCAGTGTGAAGCGCTTCAAGGTAGAAATGGCCGCACACCCCAGGACACAGCATGCGGTGACCTCGCCCCATTCCCAAAGCCCAAGGATGGCACAGGATCCCGCTGTGAGGAGCTGCTGCAGGGGAAGGTGTGGCGGGGAAGCGCCTGGGGGCCAGGGGTCACTTGGCAACTGCCATATTCTTTGTATTTTTTTCCCCTTTAATCCTTTTTTACTGTTACAATTGTTTTATAGTGTGATTTTCAGAACTTTATTGAAACACACCCCCCTCCCTTTTTTTTTTTTTTTTTGAGATGGAGTTACTCTGTTGCCCAGGCTGGAGCGCAGTGCTCAATCTTGGCTCACTGCAACCTCCACCTCCCTGGGTCAAGCAATTCTCCTGCCTCAGCCTACTGAGTAGGTAGGACTACAGATGCACACCACCGTGCCCGGCTAATTTTTGTATTTTTTGTAGAGACGGGGTTTCACCATGCCGGCCAGGCTGGTCTCGAATTCGTGACCACAGGTGATCCACCCATTTTGGCCTCCCAAA
Source organism: Ateles fusciceps (assembly GCA_036589455.1). Classification (NCBI taxonomy): domain Eukaryota; kingdom Metazoa; phylum Chordata; class Mammalia; order Primates; family Atelidae; genus Ateles; species Ateles fusciceps. The sequence continues at coordinate 5,129,190 of JAZHEH010001737.1, forward strand.
GTGCTAGAATTACAGGCGTGAGCCCCCGCGCCTGGCCAGCGCACCCCCATGTCTCTAAAGCTCCTGGCATCGTGCATCCCATTGCTATTCAGTGTCCGTCACTGAACATTACTGTTCATACACACTGATTCACATACACTGATTCTGTATATACAATGAATATATCCATTGAATAAGCATCTGTAATAATCAGTACACAACTGAATGGTGATACTCGTCATAATGTGAATTATTGTGATCAACTTCAGGTCCCTTTGGTATTGTTTCTCCTTTATAAAAATTGTTTGAGGACAAAGAGGCCACCTCTCTCCCAGGACTGCACCTGTTCAGGTGTGGCATCTTGAAGCTGTGGCCTGCGGTGGCTTTGCTCTGGGACTGTGACTTTTGGCAGAGGGAGGCAGGGTTCCAGAGAACTGGACTGTGGAAAAAGGACCCCTCCTTCACTCGAAGCTACTTTTTATCTGATGACCTGGACTAAACAGAGGAGTGTCCATTGAGGTTGAGGCAACAGATGTGAAGATAGTAATGACTTCTTCAGCAAACGCCAAAGGTGACTTTGCTGAAGAAACAAAGCATGTTTAAAGTCATAACATCTGTCAGAGGAGAGGCAACATCACCCAGGGGTTTTGGGGGGTAAAGCAAAGCTCACTGATCTGGGGTTAGGAAGCAAAGGCCCCCAGGCCTAAGCAAGCACTTCACTCCAGGGGCTTGGTTTCTCACCTACAAAATGGGTGTCTCTTAGGCCTCTTTGTTTAAAGTGTAAATCATTCCAGAAGGAGAACTTCTCTGAAGACATGGAGGCTGTATTTAGAAATGTGTGGCCGGCATGTCATGGGACAAGTGGCTCATGTGGCTTTTGCTCTGCGGTGATCTGGTGAATTGTACAGGATGAATGAAATTCAAAAGGGACAGAGGTCAGAGTCTCTACTTGAATCCCCAAAACCAAAAATAACTGCAGGAGAACAGAGTGGGAGGGGCACAGTGTACCAATATTGCCGGGGGTAGAGGGAGGACAGCTACCATTTGAGATGCTGTTACGATTTTAAATGAATTCTCAGGCTGGGCATGGTGGCTCATGCCTGTAATCCCAGCACTTTGGGAAGCCAAGACAGACAGATCACTTGAGGTCAGGAGTTCAAGATCAGCCTGGCCAACATGGTGAAACCTCGTCCCTACTAAAAATACAAAAATTAGCCAAGCATGGTTGGCAGGCACCTGTAGTACCAGCTACTTAGGAGGCTGAAGCATGAGAATCGCCTGAACCGGGGAGGGAGAGGTTGCAGTGAGCTGAGATCATGCCACAGCACTTCAGCCTGGGCAACAGAACAAGACTGTCCCCCCCCCCAAAAATTAAAATGAATTCCCAGCATAAAGTAGCTGCCTGAACAAGCCCCGTGGCTCTGTGCTGTGTGACAGAAAACAAGGGCCCGGGTCCAGCTCAACCTGGCTGGTCCTAGCCCCAGGACGCCTGCCCCAACCTTAGGAAGAAACCAATCACCTAGGGCTTCATCAGGGAATGACCACGGGGTGAGGGAGCCTGAGTTCCAGCATCTGAGGGTGGGCTGATGTTGAGGGGCTGGGAATCAGCCCGGAGGAGAGGGGGTTCTGTGTGATCACGGAGCAGTCTTTAAGTCTGAGGAAACCTGCTGTGTGGAAAACGGACAAGACTTGCTTTGGAGGCCCCAAGAGAGAAAGCTAATGAGGAAAGGTTGCTGGGGAACAGAGTGTTGCTTTCAGAGAAGGGAGAATTTTTAAAGAGTCAAACAGTTCAAGAGTCAATCACTTCAAAGAATGCGCTGCCCTGAGAGGTGGTGAACTCCAATTCCCAGAAACCGAGAGAAAAGACCGCGGGAGGAGCTGAGCACAGGTGGAAGGCTGGCCCGGAGGAGCGGGACATGGCCAAACGCTGGGTGCCGAGGCCTGGGTGCCGAGATGCAGCTCTGCACAGAGAGGAAGGAGGGTAAAGTCTCTCCGTCTCCTCAACCTGCAAGTCCTTAAGGGTTATCCTAAAAATACAACATGGTAATACAAGTCAAGGCCCTAACCCTCTCTGGGAAAAGAATCAAAGTCTGGAGGAAAACAAGCCCTAGAAGTTCCTAGTAGGTTTCCTGGGTAAAGCAAGAGCCTGCCCAGATCCTGGGGAGAAGCACCCAGGCCTGCCCTGGGCAACATGCAGGCCCGTAGTGGGGTGGAGGGCTGGGAAGGGCCTGGGGAGATACTGGACTCCTGGGCTGGGATCTCCGCTGAGAGCAGATTTGTTGAGCTGCTCAGGTAGGCTGTGAGCCCCCTGCCTCTCCGGCCAGGGCAGTCTGTCAGCATGGCCTCCACAGGGCTTCAAGAATGAACTAGCCAAGCCCCGCTTCTACTCAAGGGTGAGTCATGCCAGGCCTTGCTTTGCACTGGCTCAGGACTGAGATGGAAAGAGCCAGCCAGCACTGCTCCCCAGGGGCCTCCGAACTGTTACAGCTGAGGCTCTGATGAGGCAGTCAGGAGTTAATTACAGCAAGGAGGCCAGGAGGGATTTGGATAAATGAGGTTGGCTGGTGAGATGCTAAGTTTCTCCAGCATCCTTATAAGAGGGAGACAGTGAAGTGGAGAGAGACCAACAGTGCCCAGGTGGCTGGGAATGCAGGTGTGTGTGTGTGTGTGTCCACACATGAGCACTTGCACATGTACATACATGCATCTGGATGTACACGTCCACTGCCTACAGTGTCTGCATGAGGTATGTATAGGAAGTCTGCTTATCTGTGGGGTGGGTGTGTCCATGTGTGTCCTAAGAGCATGTGCTTAAATACAACAAATACATGTCACTGTAACCCATCATAGACTGTGAGCATACCCACAGATATTTCACAAACCAGTCTGTTCTGGTTCTGATTCATCGAGTGTCCAGTATGGAAGCTGAATCCCACCAGAGTGTCCATCATGGCCTGACTACCTGAGCAGAGGTGGCTGTAGGAGGCAGGGAATGAAGAAGGACCAGGCCTAGTAAACTTGGGAGGCCAGAGCCCAAACAGCTCACCACTTCCTGATAAAGGGACGAAGGACCACAATGTGTGAAATCTGGAAACTCCAATGCTGCCATTTAGACGAGGGGGCCCACATGTGCTGCCCCTACCCAAGAGACATGTTCACAACCTCAGTGACTCGAAAAACAGTCACTCATCCTCTATGCATGTCCCCAAGCTAAACGCTGGGCAGGCCAAAGGCAAACAGTACTCCAAAGAGCTTGGACGGGTCGGGCGATGGTCATGCATGGGAGTGACTGGTCTCCCAGAGCAGGAGTGCTTCGCATCTTCAGCCAAATGCTGTGGGAATTTAGAGGAGGGAGGAGCTGCATAACTTTCAAAGTCAGCATATTTGGAAACAAGACCTGGAGCATGAGAACAGGCACCAGGCCAGTGTCCCCAGATCGACAGGCCCAAAGAGAAGCAGGGCCACATTTAATCTCAGTGTTGGTGGAGCCAGACTAACGAGCCACCAGGCCATGCCATCTGGAACAGTGCGGAAATCACACAGACCCAGGGTCAGCCCAGAGCTCTCACCCTGCCAGAGCAGCAGAGGGGACGATGAGCATGTGGGACTTCTGGGCACTGGCCTGGCCTCGGGTGTAGTCCCCAGAGACAGGGGCCACCGTGTGGGCCAAGGTAACTTCAGTCTTGGGAGACAGCACGCTGGCCCCAAAGATGGCCATGTGTGTGGTACCTGGAGCCCTCACCATGAATATCTGGCAAAGAGCTGGTACTCCTTAGAGGTTTGGTGAGTTAATGAGCTGTCAGCTAGGAGACCTGGCCCCAAGGGCAAGCCACCATCCTCTAGAATAGTGTTAACAGAACTTCTGTACTCACAGAAATTCTCTGTATCTTTGCAGTCCAATATGGTCGCCACCAGCCACATTTAGCTATGGAGCACATGAAACATGGCCAGTGCTACTGAAAGACTGACTTTATATATTTTTATTTTCATCAAATTTAATAGCCACATATGACAAGTGGCTTCCATATTGAATAGCGCAGCTCTAGGACACTGTAGTAACAAGTGCTGTGCCAACTCAGACGGGGCAGAAAGCAGCTGCCTGGAGCCCGGTGTCGAGAAGGATGTGGAAGGCAAGTATCTGTGATTGGTGGAAACTGTGCTTGCAATATCTGTGACAGAAGCAAACACCACCTGCTTCTGTCCTTGACCCAGATGCAGCAACTCAGTACCACCCTGGGCATAAAGGCAAGAAAATTAAATAGATGAAATGTCCACCTTTACCCGCAGCACTCCCTAAGCTCCTTCCTCTGCTTTGTTTCTCTCCACAGCCCTTCCTAGCTCCTGACATAGCATGTCTGTCCAGTGTGTCACCTGCACCAGAATCTGTTCTGCTCACAATTATATATATACCCAGTGCCTGAAATGCCTGTGGTCTGATCATTTTATTTTATTTTTTTAAGAGACGGGGTCTCACTGTCTCCCAGGCTGGAGTGCTGAAGTGCAATCACGGCTCACTGCACCTTGATCTCCTGGCCTCCAGTGATCCTCCTGCCTCAGCCTCCCAAGTAGCTGGAATTATGGGTACATGCCACTATGCCTGGATATATATATTTTTTAAATTTTTTGTAGAGATAAGGTCTTGCCATGTCTGGTCTTGAACTCCCGGGCTCAAGAGGGGGATAAGTACTTAGCTAAGCGACCCAGCTAGAATGTGAATGCAAGTCTTACTCACAGCCTTCATTACCAGATCTTTCCAATTTCTAAGCGAGTCAGAAATCCAGGCTTTTATGTAGAGTGCACAAATTTTTATATATTAGAAAATGTTACTTTGGGAAGGTCAAACAAAACAGATACCCGCAGGCCAGCTGTGGTCCAAGGACTACCCGATTCTTCATGTTAACACATCTCCCACAAAGAGCCAGGAGGAAGTGCCAGCTAGTAAAAGAGATATCTCATTAAATGAAATAATCCAGTAAAAACACTATCCAGGGCCTAGCACAAAGCAAACGCTCAATAAAACTACACTTATCATTACTAACAAAACTTCATTCTTACAGCCAAATAAACACAGAATGCACCACAACACTGGCCACAGTGGACAATTCTACAATTCTCCAGCAATTCTACAACTATTTGGAGGAAAATTCTGTTGGAGGATGTGGCAAAGGCTTAAGACCTGCCAGAGCCCAACAGAGCCCAGGTCAGAGGCCACACAGCCATGCACGGGCCATCGACAGTACTGTCCTCACCAGCTCTGCTCGGGTCTACCCTGACAAGGCCAGTGTCCTCCCACTGCCACCAGGAACCCAGCACTGCTTTAGGACAACCTGTCTTCTGTGGGCTCATCTGCATTATCTAAAATGTGGATCTGTTTTGCTAAGTCCTGGAATGTTGAAATGAAAAACATTCTGTGACATCCAAGAGGTAGGAGTTGAAACCGACAGAAGGACCAATGCCCACCCCGCATCACGGGGCATGCACCTGGCTTTTCTCACACCGAGGGGCACTCGAGGCTAAAAGAAAAACTAAAAACATTAGGTATCTCTGTGGGTGGTTCTGTGAAGAAGTTACGATAGCGAGTACAATGCAAGGCTGGTGTTGGGAGTGGGACAGGTCTGTGTCTCCTGTGAAACAGACGATGGGTTTGATCCATTACATTACATGCTGAGAATATCATGATGAAGAGCATCTATGGAGAGGCAGAGGCACAACCCTCCCCCCTTGACACCAGCCGCATCTCCTCTTGCCACTTATTGGTCCCCCAGCCCCGACCTCACTGTTGCCAGGATAACAGTGGCACGGTAGGGCTTGGCACTAAAAGCCCAACTCCAGGCCAAGAGGCGACTGGCCTCTGGCCCCGATTCCCCCTCTCCACTACCAAGCACCTATCAGAACAGGGCTCAGGGTTGATGACTCCTTGTCCTCATAGCCAAAGGTCTTGAGGGGAACAGTGACCGGGCTTGGGGGAAAGGTCACAGAGTAGGTACATTCAGAAAAGCAGGAGATCAAATCCAAGCTTAGGAAATGGCAGCCTCCCAGCATCCCAAGCTCCACGGCTCCCAGGAGGGGGAGCCTGATGCTGGCGGTCAGTGGGCGGTTCTTCCCTGTAAGACCGGCACAAAGGAAAAACACCATCCCTAGTCACAGGTGACCCTGTGCATGGGTGACAGCAGAAGGAGAGGCGGGGGAGAGGCAGCTGTGCTGTCTGTGCAGTCCCCACGAGCTGAATGGAAGCCCACCCAGCACCCACCTCAGCTGGCTCCCCAAGGGTCCATGGGTAAAGACAGGGATGGCTTTCCACCCTAGACCCTGCGCAGTCCGCCGTGGCTTCTCCCTCCAAGTGCCCCAGCTGCAGCCTCATGTCTGAGGGTGGGCACTGTGGACAGTCCTCTCCTCCCTGAGGGAGGACCAGGCACAGGGCCAGCTGACTGCGCAGGCCGTGTCTAAAGGAAGCACAAGCCTGTCCTTGTCCTCCCTCCATCCCCCCCACACCCTCCGTCAGCCACATTCCGATCCCTGGGAAGTGATTCTGAGTACAAGTCAGAGGGGCTCAGTTCTACAGCTCCACCTGGCAGCAGGTGTGGGCCAAGTGGGTTTTCTGGGTCCCGCCTGTTGCCAGGTGGCAGCTGGGGTGCTTAGCAACCCTCAAGGTCCCCAACTAACCCCTGGAGTGTGGTCACAAGGGAATAAAGACAAACAACTCCAGTTCTTTCCTCTGGGCCTCCTGCTCTATGCTCACATGCACACAGAGCAGGGAGGCTGGTCCAAGGCCAGTGTGCACCCTGGCGGCCCCGAGCCACAGGGACGCGCCATGGCACGGCCTACCAAGTCAGATACGTGCTCGGCAGATGCAAAGAGGGTGCTTCACATGCCAGGGCTGCAGCCAGAGAGCTCCAAATCCACAAGGCAGGGCAGGCCCCACCACCTCTGTACAGGAGGCTAGAGCCAGGGAGGCTAAAGCAGCAAAGTCATTGGAATCTGAGACCCTTGCGTTGCCCAAATGTTCTGTTGCCTCAATACACCCATTGACACGTGGACATGCGAACCCGGTGAGGAGGCAGAAAGGGATGCCTCTGCTTGAGAGGCTGTGCCAGCTCGCCCTCCTGGACGGTGGCTGGCTGCTCACCCATCCGGGAGTTGATTGTCATTAGCAGGAGGCTGGTCATCTTCATAACAGAAGGTATAACCTCCCAGGGGACAGCCACAGAGAGCGGGCTCAGGTCGCCGGCGCATCCCTCTGCCTCACTTCACAGCAGTGGAGGAAGATGAGGCCCAGCGAGGAGACCCCTGCTGGGACAGCCACATGGCCGGTGCTTCCCTTCGGCCGCACACTCTTAAGGCAGCTGAGAAAACCAGATAAATGGCCGGGCACGGTGGCTCATGCCTGTAAACTCAGAACTTTGGGAGGCTGAGGTGGGCAGATCACTTGATGTCAGGAGTTCGAGACCAGCCTGGCCAACATGGAGAAACCCTATCGACACAAGCCTGTAGTCCTAGCTACTCTGGGGGCTGAGGCAGGAAAATTGCCTGAACCTGTGAGGCGGAGGTTGCAGTGAACCGAGATCGTGCCACTGCACTCCAGCCTGGGCGACAGAGTGAGACTCTGTCTCAAAAAAAAAAAAAAAAAAAAACAACAACAACGAAAAACAAGATAAAAGCACCTGACCAAATAAAAAGTGAGACACGGACCGTGGGCACTCGATTCTGGAAGGAGGCTCTTTTTTTGCAGAGGATAGAGTAACAATTTTTTTTGTAGAGGACACTCAATTTTTTTAAATAGAGAATTTTCTTAAAGCCATTAAGCACACATGTAAGTGAGGGATGGCCTGCTGTGACACTGACCTCAAATGACTCTTTGGAGCCACGTTCAAACCAGGTTCTGTTTCCTTTCCTACCAGGACTGTCTGCGGCCCTTTCCAAAGTGTTTTTCCATCCATTATCTCATTTTTATTCTCATGAGGGGCTTTCACAGGAGGAAAGGGAGATGGGGTCATACCGCCTCTGCCCTGGCCTGCACTCAGTTCCGAAGACCCGTCAGCTGATATTCCTGAAACGTCAAATCAGCCCAGAGCCCACACCACTCTCAACGTCAGCCCCAGTGCCTCGGGAGGGAGTGACCTCTGTCCTAGCTTGAACAGAGAAGGGGAAGGGCGCACGGGCTCCAGCCAGCTCCCATCCCACCTGACAGCCCCGACTCCAGCTGGTGCCTCCCCAGGGGCTGGGGGCCAGTGTGATGGCAGCTCAGAGCCCCAAAGGGCTTCATTGATTTTAGAGCACGTTTTTAGACCACATAATCACATTTCATGTGATTCCCAAACTAGCCCCTAACGATGGTATTATTTTTAATCCCATATTTTCAGAAAATTAAAATGAAGGCTGGAGAGGGGAAATGCCAACACAACACAGAAAGCCAGGGTGGCAGAGGCGGTGGATGCAAATCCAGGTCCAAAATGGCCAGCGGGGGCATCCCCCTCCGACCCCACCAACCCCCAGTACAGACTCTGGTGTCCGTCACAAGGTGAGGACAAGCATAGGACAGTGGGATTGTGCTAGGGTCTGGGTCCTGTGTCCTCACGTGCAAGGCCTGTCCCAAGGATCACCAGGTCCCTTTCTATCTGGTTTTAAAAATTAAGTTCGGGGCCCAGCATGGTGGCTCATGCCTGTAATCCTAACACTTTGGAAGGCCAAGACAGGTAGATCGCCTGAGGTCAGAAGTTCGAGACCAGCCTAGCCAACATGGCAAAACCCTGTCTCTAAACATGAAAATTAGCCAGACACAGTGGCCAGCACCTGTAATCCCAGCTACTCAGGAGGCTGACACAGGAGAATTGCTTGAACCTGGGAGGTAGAGGTTGCAGTGAGCCGAGACTGTGCTACTGTACTCCAGCCTGGGTGACAGAGTGAGACTCCATCTCAAAAACAAAAAACAAGCATCAAACTCAGGTCCCAGGTTTTCTTTCAGGTAAAGATGTTGTGAACCAGCTAGAGGTGGTGGTGGCACAACATTGTGAGTGTACTAAATCACTTTTAAGGGGTTTTAGTTTATGTGCATTTTACCTCTATAAAAAAGAAAATCAAGCAAACCTGAGTTTTTCTAGCTACAAACCTAATTTATAATACCATAATCGTTTAAGATTGTTTTTCAAAGAGACTCCCATATTAAGGGAGTTTTGCTGGTCTCTTCTACTTTCCTATACCTTCAAAATTTTATCCAGCAATCATATGATGGTGGACAGTCTGAGTGGCTGCGACGTCCAGACGCTGTGCTAATAACTGAACATCTACCTCCCCTCATGCCACAGGAAATAGGCAGAGACTCGGGTACTTGGTTCTTGGCTGCTATGCTATACGAAATGAAGGGGTTATAATCTTTTAATCAGGATAAAACATGGCTAGGACACTCTCAAATACTGGGACCCCTCCCGCTAAAAAAAAGGCCTGAAGGAATAGGCCTCTATGATGGTTAATACTGAGTATCAACTTGATTGGACTGAAGGATACACAGTATTGATCCTGGATGTATCTGTGAGGGTGTTGCTAAAGGAGACTAACGTTTGAGTGAGTGGGCTGGGAAAGGCAGACCCAACCACAATCTGGGTGGTCACAAGCTAATCAGTGGCCAATTCGCTAGAATATAAACAGGCAGAAAAATGTGAAAAAGACTGGCCTAGCCTCCCTGCCTACATCTTTCTCCTGTGCTGGATGCTTCCAGCCCTCAAACACTGGACTCCAACTTCTTCAGACTGGCTCTACTTGCTCTTCAACCTGTAGACGGCCTATTGTGGGACCTTGTGATCGTGTGAGTTAATACTTAGTAATCTCCCCTTTACATATACATGCATATATATGTGCATGTATATGGAATATGTATCTATTCCATTAGTTCTGTCCTTCTAGAGAACCCTGACTAATACAGAATCTGTCAGTCTTTTTTATTTTAGAGATGGGGGGGTCTCACTATGTTGGCCAGGTTGGTCTTGAACTCTTGGCCTCAAGCAGTCCTTCTGCTTCAGCCTCCCAAAGTGCTAGGATTACAGGCGTGAGGCACTGTGCCGGCTTCTTTAATTTCTTTATAATTGTGTATTTTTGCCAAATATTATACAATGTAGGCCAAGAAAGCAAAGGAACTCTTGCAAACTTCAGTTTACCAGGCTGTGGCTTGAGCCAAATGAGGATAAGGTAGGAAACAGCTCACAGGATGTCACTCCTGCCTCAAAGCCAGTTCCCTGGGGCTGGGGTTTTCAAAAATCCTTCAGGGAGGGTTTCCAAAAGCAGGTGGTATTTTCTAGATAAACAAGGAAAACTTAAGTGCCTAAGTGTACTCTCACTCATTGCTGGTGGAGTATAAATTACTTGAAACTCTATATGAGGCTGGGCACAGTGGCTCATGCCTATAATCCCAGCACTTTGGGAGGCCAAGGCAAGCAGATCACTTGAGGTCAGGAGTTCAGACCAGCTTGGCCAACATGGTGAAACCCCATCTCTACTAAAAATACAAAACTTAGCCAGGTGTGGTGGTGCATGCCTGTAGTCCCAGCTACTTGGGAGCCTGAGGCAGGAGAATAGCTTAAACCCAGGAGGCAGAAGTCGTGAGTTGAGATCGCACCACTGCACTGTAGCCTGGGCAATAAAGTGAGACTCTGTCTCAAAAAAAAAAAAAAAAAAAAAGCTGAGTGTGGTGGCTCACACCTGTAATCCCAGCACTTTGGGAGGCCGAGGTGGGCAGATCACCTGAGGTCAGGAGTTCAAGACCAGCCTGGCCAATATGGTGAAACCCCATATGTACTAAAAATACCAAAAATTAGCCAGGGATAGTGGCGGGCGCCTGTAATCCCAGCTACTCAGGAGGCTGCGACAGGAGAACTGCTTAAACCTGGAAGGCAGAGGTTGCAGTGAGCCGAGATTGTGTCATTGTACTCCAGCCTGGGCAACAAGAGCAAAACTCCATCTCAAAAAAAAAAAAAAAGATTTAGTACAAGAGCATGAATAGGCTACCATCTGTGTGTGTGTGTGTGTGTGTGTGTGTGTGTGTGTGTGTGTGTGTGTGTGTGTATTGGTATGAAATTCTATAAACCTCGGAAAGGCTACATTAAAAAGGTAACAGTGATTGGTATTGTCTGATGTTCAGGGCTGGATGGTTAAGGGAAATGTAGGCAGGATGACTTACTTTTCCTAGTATACCCTTTCTCATACTTTCATAATTTTATATATGTATACTTTTGCTATAGAGGATCTTATAGCAGGCCAACCCTTCAGCCAAGAACAACTATAAAAGCTGGATAAAATACATAAAAACCAAGCTCTTTAAAGGCTATGGAAACAACCAAAGCAGCCAGGACTTGAGGGGGCCAAGATCTCAGGGGAAGGGAAACACATTTAAGTGAGCCCAACACACTCTGCCATTTTCCCCTGCAACTGGGGTGGAGAGGCTGGAGGGGACAGCAATGACGAGGGCTCTCACAGGGCTGGAGAAACTGTGAGCAAATTCCAAGGCAGAGAGAGTAGAGGTACTAAGACCCCTGGGAAAGAGAACCATACAACAGTGAGCCCGACTTTCTGTAACTATTACCCTTTAGTATTTGCATGGGTCAAGGGACCAAGAATCCAAGCAGCAAGTGAGAGCTAAGAGGCTAAGGACAGAGGATGGCTTTTGCAGTCACACTGCTGAGGAGTTCAAGACACCACGAGAAAAGGACCTGCCTTTCAGTTAAGATCCCTGAAAAGCTATTTCCTATCTGCCCCTGCTCTAACCATCTGCCACAAGAAAAGTAAATCCTCTCTGGAGAGACACAACATTATTCAGAGTCACTACTATTTCCCATCCACAACATCTAGTATTTAATTTTTAAAATGCCAAAAGGCTAAAGTGGCAGGATCGCTTGAGGCCAAGAGTTTAAGACTAGTTTGGGCGACATAGCAAGCCTCCATCTCTACAAACTTTTTGTTTTATTAACTGGGCATGGTGGCACACACCTGCAGTCCTAGATACTTAGAAGGCTGAGGTGGGAATTTTGCTTGAGCTCAGGAGTTCGAAGATGCAGTAAGCCACCTATACTTCCAGCCTGGGTGACAAAGCAACACCCTGTCTCAAAAAAAAAAAAAAAAGAAAAGCCACCAAGATGCCAGGAGACAGGACCAAATTTCAGTAACAACAACAACAAAATGCATACCCATTGGTATTCCAGATACGGCTGTCAGTCAGGGACTTTAAAATCAATGCAATATATTTCAAAAAATAGATGACAACATGGGAATACGTAGCCAGGGAACTGAAGTCCAGTTTTTAAAATCAAATGGAAACTCCAGAACAGAAAAAATATCAAAATTAAAATTGATGACTCAATAACCACTGATCTGACAAAGCAGAGAAGACGGGATTAGTAAACCGTAGGTTAGGTCCATGAAAATATTCAGTCCGAAGTGCAGAAAGAAAAAAAAAGATTCAAAAAAAGAAGAGATACTTCTGGAACATGGTAAAAATGTCCAACAGGGATATTGAGTCCTAGAGGAAAGCAGCGAATGGGGGAGAAGCAATAAAAAGATACTGGCTGAAAATGCTCAAACTGACGAGGGGACATCAAACCAACATTCAGTAAGCTCTTTGAATACGAAGCAGAGCAACTGCAAAGAAAACCCCCAGGTGCAGCATTGTAAAACTACCGAGACCAAAAACAGAGTACTGGGAAGGCAACCAGAGGAAAAAGTAGGCATTAAATGTAACAGGAACAACAGTCTATCTGACAACTGGTATTTCAATAGGAATGATGGAAGCCGAAGGAGAGTGGAATGATGCCTATAAAGGACTAGAAATAAAATGGCTATTTTTTTTTTTTTTTTTTTTTGAGACAGAGAGTCTTGCTCTGTAGCCAGGTGCCAGGCTGCAGTGCAGTGGCACAATCTTGGCTCATTGCAACCTCTGCCTCCCGGGTTCAAGCAATTCTCCTGCCTCGGCCTCCCAAGTAGCTGGGACTATAGGCGTGCACCACCATGCCCAGCTAATTTTTGTATTTTAGTAGAGATGGGGTTTCACCACGTTGGCCAAGATGGTCTCGATCTCTTGACCTCGTGATCCACCCGCCTCAGCCTCCCAACGTGCTGAGATTACAGGCGTGAGCCACTGCACCCGGCCAGCCTAGAATTCTTAATCTGCAAAAAGTGTTGGTATGGTTTGAATGTATCCATTCAAAATTCAGGTGTTGCCAATGTTATTGTATTAAGAGACAGGACCTTTAAGAAGGGATCAGGTCACCCCTCTTTTGTAGGATTAAGGCCCTAAGGGGCATCACACAACATTCAGTTAGCCTGCCCTTCTGCCATGTATGGACACTAGAGCAAATGCTGATGCCTTGATCTTGGACTTCCCAGCCTCTAGAACTGTAAGAAGTAAATTTCTGTTCTTTATAAATTACCCAGTTTCAGGTATTCTGTTATAGCAGCACAAAACAAAGACAGGTGTCTTTCAAAAGTGAAAGCAAAATAAACACACTCCAAGGTAATCAGAAATGGAGAGAATTTGGTACCAAGAGATTAGCATAAAAGGTAATACTAAAGGAAATTCTTCAAGAAAATGAAGCAAAGAAATAAAGAAATTAAGAGCAATTAAGAGGGGGAAAACCGTGAGTAAATGTAATAAATAATCATAATAAGGGCTTACGGGGTTTAAAATATGTTGAACTAAAACACATTACAATAATAGCCAGAAAATGGGGGAGCAGAGGCTTGTTAAATGAAGTTAAAATGTTGTGAGGTCTGGCCGGGTATGGTGGCTCATGCCTGTAATCCCAGCACTTTGGGAAGCTGAGGCAGGGGGATCATGAGGTCAAGAGTTCGAGGCCAGCATGGTAAAAGCCTGTCTCTACTTAAAAAGTAATAATAATAATAATTAGCCTGGCATGGTGGTGCACACCTGGAATCCCAGCTACTCAGGAGGTTGAGGCAGGAGAATTGCTTGAAACCAGGAGTTGCAGTGAACCAAGATCGTGCCACTGTACTCTAGCCGGGGTGACAGAGGGAGACTCCGTCTCAAAAAAAAAAAAAAAAAAAAAAAAAAAAAAAAAGGCAAGTACTGATTTGAGGCAGATGCAAATGCTGACACTATTTCATTTTTAAAAGATTTGACACATTTTGTAGAATATACATTATTCTCAAGAGCATCAAAACTGATCACATGCTAGGCCAAAATCAAGTTCCAACGAATTTCAAAGGCTTGAAATCAGTACGTTCTCTACCAGAATAAAGCTACAAATCAACATAATCGTGAAGAAATCCTCAAATGTTTACAACTTAGTGCACTTCTACATCGCCCACAGATCAAAGATGTTTCAATGAAAATTAGTAAATATTTTTAATTAAATGACATTGAAAATAGGGCACATTAAAACGTGTGAAATAAAGCTCCAACAATGTAATGAATGAATCTGTAGCATTAAATACATGGTTTAGAAAAGAACGGCTGGAAATTGGTCATCTAAAGTTCTATTTGGCTATGCTCACGTCTGTACTCCCAACACTTCGGGAGGCCGAGGCATTCGAGACCAGCCTAGCCAACATGGTGAAACCCTGTCTCTGTTACAAATACAAAAAATTAGCCAGCGTGGTGGTGTGTGCCTGTAATCCCAGCTATTTGGAGGCTGAGACAGGAGAATCCCTTGATCCCAGGAGGTGGAGATTGCAGTGAGCCTAGATTGCACCACTGAACTCAAGCCTGGAAGACAGAGTGAGATTCTCTAAAAAAAAACAAAACAAAACAAAAACAATAAAACTCCATTTTAAGGTAAAAAAGGACACAAATTAAGCCTAAAGAAAAAAAAAGATGACAAAGTTAAAAGCATAAATAAATCAGAAATAAGAAATGTACAAAGAAAGCAACAAAGATTAAAGGTGATCTGCTGAAGAGGCTAAGATGTAAATAAGCCTTAGCAAGATTAAGAAAAATTTAAAAAGGCACAAATTATCTTTGGTAATGAAAAGGAACATCACACACATTTCAGACAAAAGATAAAAATATTATGAATGTTACGCCAAAATTTTGAAAATCTGAATGGACACGTTTCTGGGGGGAAATCCTCTCTTAAAACCTGTACAAAAGGAAATATAAAAACTGAACAACCTTATATCTATGAGGGAAACAGAATCTTCCCCTAAAGAACACTCGAGGCCCATAGGACTTCATTAGTGCTTTTTTCTAAGACAGGTCTCTCTTTGTCGCCCAGGCTGGAGTGCAGTGGCACAATCATGGCTCACTGCAGCCTTAACCTCCTGGCCTCAAGCGATCCTTCCCCCTCAGCCTCCCAAGTAGCTGGAACTACAGGCATGCACCACCATGCTCAGCTAATTTTTTAATTTATTGTAGACGTGGGGTCTTGCTTTATTGCCTAGGCTGGTCTTGAACTCCTGAACTCAAGCGATCCTCCTGTCTCAGCCTCCTAAAGTGCTGGGATTACAGGCATAGCCACCATGCCTGGCCGTGACTTCTAAATTTAAGAATAACCCAAATTATTTTCAAACTATCAGGGATTAGAAAGAGGGAACACTTCTCAAATTATTTAATGAGTTGGGCATAACCGTGATACCAAAACCTGTCAAGCACATGGAAAGGAAGGAAAATGGCAGGCAGGTTTCTCTCGAACGGTCACAGAAGACGTAAGGAGAATGTGAGTAACTGGAAACTGACAAGGGCCAGGATTCTAATCCTCCTGATGGTAACAGTGCTTTCACAGTCCCAGTAGGATTCACACAGATTCCTTCTCACCCTGAAAACAATCTCTCAAAGAAGATTTTACATATGGGGATACCGAGGTCCAAAGAGGGGCAGCAATGAGCCCAAGGCCACACTCAGAGCCTGGCTAGACAAATTCATTCCACCTGATGGACATTTATAGGCCCTGGCTGTGCACCCAGCTAGGCCTGAGGATGTACCTTACCCCTCCTCCTCCTCCCCCCACACCTCTGCACCTCACTTCCACCTAACCTGTACCTCACTGTCCTGGGGCCAATGTCTGCTCTGCTGTTGCAGATTGGGCAGGCAATGCAGAGAAGCACCAGTACGGCCCAGGCAAGCTGCGAGCACCCTCAGGAGCCCTGGGGCACCCAGGGATGACCCTCTCTGCTGGTCCCCAGGCTCCGTAAGCTGACCCTGCCCAGAGAGAGCACATGACCGTGGGTGTTAGAAAGGCTCTGTGCACCTCAAAGGCTCCCCGTGGCCCTGTGCACCTCAGTCTACCTCTAACCATTTCCCAGCTCTATGGGTTACAAGGTACTTCTGTGTTTCTCATTTGACCCTCAAGAAACCTGCCAGACAAATGTCAGTGCCTCCACTTTGCAGATGAGGAAAAGTGAGGCTCTGTAGGGTGGATAACTTATCTAAATTATCTACACGGAGAACAGCAGCCCCAGGGTGAAACACACGGCCTTCCTCATCACACCGGGGGGCCCCGTGCGGTGCGAGTTGAGATGTCCTAGATTGTGCAATATGAGACAGACAAGATCGATGCAGACAGACATGCTGAAAACTGCACAGATGCTATATAAACAGAATGCTTGGCCTAGCTAAGTGGTGACACATGCTTTTTTTTTTTTTTAAGTGTAGAGAACCCAGAGGGGATGCCGCCACAGTGAGAGATCAGACACAAAGAAGAAATGAGACAGTACAAAAGAAATAGAAATTGAAGAATGCCTTTCAAGAGGCTTTATAAGCCAGGAAAGGAGAATTCTTTAAACACACAGGCCACAGCAGCTCCTCAATAACTTCAGGTCCCAGGGCCCAGGGGAAGGGGTGAATACAATGGGCCACTAAGCCTGGGCCTTTGTCACAATGGCAGCCAGGGAAAATCCCATCCCACAGGGGCCTTCCGAAAGGAATGAGATTGGTAAATGGGGGAGGAAAAACATCCCCAGGACAGTGGAATGAGGGACCTTTCAGCTAAATGACTTAGAATGTGAGTGAGGCCCGCCGGTGAAGCCCCTGCAGGCCAAGGGCTCCAGAGTAGGCCCCAAAACCAAAGCCCTGTCCATCTGAGTGGCAGCATCTATGAAAACAGCAATTTCAGTGAATCAGGAGCACAGAGAACCTCCTGAACAAAAATGACATTGTTCCCAGAGCAGAGAATCATAGCATCAACCTATCGAGTTTGTTTTTGAAGGGGGAAACAAACCCATGGATAACAGGAAATTGGTGGATGTAATTTCTGGAGACCTTCAAAAAGCATGTGAGATGAATCCAGGCCAAAGCTATGTAAAAGCCTGAGTGACATGGGAACTGGGAGGACGGTTCTGCCATGGACGAGCCTGGAGGAAAGCCAGGACACCAAGGCAGGGACAGCCAGGCCTCTCTCCAGATGGAGAATGTCAACAGGGGGCATCCCTGGGGAACGGGCTGGTTTTCCTTCTTCAGCAGTGATCTAGGGTGGGAAGGTAAGGGAGGGAGGAGCTCCCTGGGGGTGGGTGGGGGTGGTATGAGGCTGACAAACTTCACCCAGCAGGACCCTGAGGCCGCAGGATGAGTCAAGGCCCCACCCGTGGCATGAGCAGGTGCACAGGGTGGATCTTCGGTGGGACCAGCAAGAACGGCGGGGGGAGGCATGACGTGAAGGGATGCCTGTGATGCCCCTGACCTTGGCCCCGAGAAGGTCATCTGAGAAAGGAATGCAGGAAGTCATAGCTGGTTGCTTGGGCAATGCATTTCTTTAAAGGGAAAAGTTTTACATTACAGAAACAAAACAAAACAGAGCAGGAAGGCAGAAAAGGAGAGATCTGGGTCAAGCAGTAGCAGATTTAGGAGTGAGAGGCTCCCTGAAGCTCAGAAGCTGCCCTCTAATGGCAGAGGAGCCCAGATGGCCAAGTTCAAAGGCAAACACCTGAACTGGGTGGATAAACGCCAAACTCCACAGAGTCAGGGGCTGCCGCTCTGGTTCCTCTCCCTCTGACAGGGCCACAGTCCCTGAGCCCAAGCTCCAGGCCCGTGGCCTCCCGAGAGCCTCACCTGCTGCTGGCTCTGCTCCTCCAGGTTCATCTTCACCTCCAGCGACTGGCGGGCCTCCAGGAAGGCCTTGCGGTGCTTGCGGTCGGCCATGTAGTAGGACATGATGCCCACAGTGATGGCACACAGGTAGAGGAAGACATTGGCCAGGATCTGTACCCCAAAGAAGAGGAGAGAAAAGGCCAGTGGTGAAGGCATGTTTTCAGAAAAGGGGATGGAGGAGGTGGGGTAAGTGGCGACCAAAATCAAGCCTCAAGTTGTGCAAAGTCCAGAGAGGGGCCCAGCAGGGCTTAGGACCTCAGAACCTCATGGATGGTGGCCCACCCAGGAGCATGGCTCGAGAGTCTCAGACACCACTGCATGTACCACGGATGGGTGGCCCACCCAGGGGCATGGCTCAAGAGCCTGAAAGTCTCAAGGGTTCCATGAGCAGCAGGGTGCAGGCGTACAAAGCAGGGTGAGGCGTACAAAGCTGGTTCCCCCTCCAGCTTCCCAACAAAGCAAGGCTGGCCGGTTCCTCCACAGATGGGGCCTGAGTAGACCCTCTGCCACCTATTCATTCCTTCACACATTTGCTCAAGCAGCACTCACTCAGGTGCTCCCATGTGCTGTGCTGACTCACTGGGGGAGGAGGGTACACAAATCCCAGGTCCCACTTGGCAGGACTATATAATTCTAAAAGCTCAGATGGTTTGGGTTGCCGCAGAAGCCCTGAAGAGGTCCCAGGCTGATTCGGTAGCCACAGTGCTGACCTTACACATATGTCACAGGTTTCTAGTTTTCTGGGATTCACAGGTATTCCCTTAGCTAACCCCACCTGCCAGCAGGTAAGGGGTACCCAGTACCAATATTCAGGTCTCAAGCTATTGTGGGGGGTGTTCCTGGGACCTGAGGTCTCCTCCACTGCCTGCAAGGTCAGTGTACTAGCTCAAAGGGCTTCTGGGGCATCAAGTGCCCGTTCCCATGCCTGGCACTCTGAAGACGCCCCAGGTGTGGGCGGGGGCCCACTTCCACAGTCTGTAGAGACTGCAGATCTGATGGTCTCCTGCTGGGGTAACCTTGGATATAGACCTGAACAACCCAACCATGCCTGACATCCAGGCCTGGCTGCTGCTACTCCAACCTCTGGCCATGACTGGGCCCCCACATGGCTGGACTGCATGCTAATCCCTCCTATTTCTTCAAGACTACTGGGCTCAGTAAGCCTTTTCAAGCAAGGCCCCTGTCCTGGTCCGACTCCTCCAGCTTCTCTGGTGCCAGCTCTATGCCCTTCCCCTGAGGCTATGCCCACCCTCCGAGCCCCAGCTCCCTGATGCCCCGCCTGCGAGGTATGGTTTCTCAGAACTGAGTCTGGAGTTGAGAAATGGGATGGGAAGAGAAGCGGAAGAATTTATCAGTTTCTGGACCTCAGGGGGAGGAAAGATTGGCCTCAGAGTAGATTGGATTCTGGGGTAGGTGAAAACTGCAGGGCAGTCAATTTCAGATTTTAAACAAGATGGTCTAATACATGAGGGAGGCTGGTTCTGACATGAGTTTTCTGGGTTCTCTTGTTTATGCCATATCCCCTCTGAACTGTCTTGTGTTTCATCAGAGCGGATCAGTACTCGCTCTGAGGACCCACCACTGCCACACCCTGCACAATGTTCCTGCAGCCTCTGTGGCCCTCAACAAGGGCCCAGGACCGCCGCATCATGAATCAGGAGCTCAGGCAAGTTTCAGTGCTGGTCAGCAAGTCACCGGGTTCTGCTGACCAGCTCTGCTGGCCTCTGGTTCCAG
The DNA here is from genome assembly GCA_036589455.1 of Ateles fusciceps. NCBI lineage: Eukaryota > Metazoa > Chordata > Mammalia > Primates > Atelidae > Ateles > Ateles fusciceps. Next base: position 5,148,922 of record JAZHEH010001737.1, read on the forward strand.
CCTGTAATGACCCGTTGACCTCCTGGGTCTGGGCAGCCCTAGTCGCCTACCTCATCTGTGGGGCAAGTCTGCAGGGGCAGGACAACCCACCCCTGTCTGAGTGGTCAGTACCTCTCAGGCCACTCAGCCTCAGGCCACTCAGTCAACACCCGATTGGCCAAAAAGCTGCCAGCATGTGTTGAGGGAGTCAAAGCAAAACCCACAGACCATGCTGGGCTCAAGAGCACCTCCAGCAGCCCAGAGGCCGCTCTCCTGTGGGGGCTGTGTGGCCTTGGAAGTCTGCTTACCCCCCAGGCTCATGATGCCAGAAGCCAGGAGAGCTTGGTGACAAGATCAGGCTTCCTTACCAAGCCATACATCAGCACCCAGGGCCAAGGGTCTCCTGGACTCAGCGCTCTGGGTCCCAGAGGCCAAGGGAGAAGACACACGTGGAGGTGGAGGCCAATTGAGAACCGAGCACCTGGGCCCCGCACTGCTGGGGCCGGCGACCCTGCACCGAGACCCCCCCCAACACACATACACACACACGATAGGCAGGCTGCCCTGGGGCCACAATCATTTGAGTATCTCACTGGGCTGAGGGAAGAGCTCTGCACTCTGGGTCTTCCTGCTTCCAATGGACATGCCCTGCCTGACCATCTCATGTGGACAGATGGGACAGGCTCTATCAAGTGAGCAGTGCTGAGCCTGTGCAAGGAGTTGCTGCCATTACCTCTCGGTTGTCTACCCAAGACCTGCTGTGCAGACCATCGGAACAACAATCTCAGAAAAACTTCACACTAGTCACCAAAGATCATGACCCAAGGTTGGAAGCAGGGCTTAGGTCTGGCTCATGCCTGGTGTCCCTCTATGCAGGACAGTATTTCTTTCATTGCTCTGCAAGTTTTTAAAAAATAAAATCTGCTTTTTCACTCAACTTGTAGGTACATACAGTAGGGAACATAAATTCAGGGGAACCCTGGACTCTGACCCTGCCCCTCCCTAGCTGGCAACTTTCCATGTCCAACCACCACTCTGAGCTCCAGTTTCAGCGCTGAACTGAGAATCGACTCCCCTCAATGCTCCCTCTAGCCCTGACACTGTCTGGTCTTTGCCCACCTCACTTCCGAGGGCAAAGGCAAGGCCAGGAGAAGACCTGCCCACAGAGAAGCGCGTGCCATCCTAGACACCGGCACGCATATCAGCCTCATCTCCTCTAGCTTTGCAACCAGTGCTGAGGTAGGTGATGTCATTCTGGTTTTACGAAAGGGGAACTGAGATTAAACAATGTGTTCCAACTAGAGGGCGAGACTCCTCCCACATTCCAATCTCAGGATTATAGCATCACGCCTGTAATCCCAGCACTTTGGTAGGCTGAGGCAGGTGGATTACCAGAGGTCGGGAGTTTGAGACCAGCCTGACCAACGTGGTGAAACCCCGTCTCTACTAAAAACACAAAAATTAGCCAGGCGTGGTGGCATGTGCCTGTAATCCCAGCTACTCAGGAGGCTGAGGCAGGAGAATCGCTTGAACCTGAGAGGCTGAATTTGCAGTGAGCCAAGATTGTACCACTGTGCTCCAGCCTGGGGACAGAGCAAGACTGTCTCAAACAAAACAAAACAAAAGAAAAAAAATTAGAGGGTGAGAACTCCTCCACATTCAAATCTCATACCATGGTTCAAAACCCTGCCCTAAAGCACTCCTCAGTTTATTTACATATTTCACAACCCCATCTTTTCCCAAGAAAGAGTGTGGACTTTTTTTTGGCAGGGGGTGGAGAGAGACAGGGGCTCACTTTGTTGCCCAGGCTGCACTGCAGTGGCCCAATCATGGCTCACTACAGCCTCAAACTCCTGAGCTCAAGGGATCCTCCCCCTCAGCCTCTGGAGTAGCTGGGATTACAGGCACACACTACTAGTCCCTGCTAATTTTATTCTTTGTAGAGATAGGGTCTTGCTATATTGCCCAGGCTGGTCTCAACGCCTGGGCTCAGGTGATCCTCCTGCCTCCGTCACCCAAAATGGTGGGACTACAGGCGTGAGCCACTGTACCTGGCGTACAGATTTTTTAAACTGAAATTTTAGATGGTCATGAAGATGCCAGCCCTACAGCACTTAGGTGTGAGCTGCACACATTTTAAATCTGAAACAAAGAAGAACACTTGCAGACTTTCCACAGCTGCCACACACAGCGGGGGTCATTATCTCTAAGCTATTAAGGTTCAGAAATTTCCTGCTTCATATTTATAAATGTGTATCTCACTTAGCAAAATGAATGTGCCCCTCAAAATATGTCTGCAAAAAGTTTCACTCCTTCAGCAGTCAGCTGGGCACTGAGCTGGCCCTCGGAAGGGCAGTGGCATGATGCTGTACCTGTCCCCCAGGGCAGGTGGGTGTGGCGGCAGGAAGGACCTGATGTCGGGTAGGCGGGCAGCTGCCATCCCTCTAAAACCCATCCCTCAGGACCGCCTCTCATCACAGGTTAGGAACTGGGAGACCCAGGAAAAAATTCGGCCTCTGGGGAAAACCTGAACCCTAGTGAGACTCTGAAATAGGTCTTTCACGTCACCATGACACATGGGTTTCTCTGTACCAGGCCTTGAGCTCTGCTGATCTGGGATTAATTTTCCCGTGCTCCCACTCCCAGGCAAGGGTGAGAAAAGATCTTCCTTTTTAGAACTCTTCTCCCTCCACGGCTGCCGTACCTGCACCCAGCACTTTGCAAACCCCTCGCCCCACTCCACCCCACCTGGTCCGCCTGGCAGGCCTGTCCACCTGAGAGCCCTGCAGAGACCTCCCATCTGCTCCGACACCCACACTGCTGCACCCCAGGCAGCCCCTCCTGCTCCCTGTGCCCTGCCACTATCTGCTGACAGACCCGTCTACTCTACCAGATGGGGCATCCAGGAAGCTGGGCACTGTCCTCACGCCTGTGTCCTCAGCCCATCCTGGCTCCATTCAGCTCCAGGTGCCCCGGAAGCCTCACACTGTCAGGCGGCACAGATGTGGGTTATGACTCACCTACTGCCCACCTTTCACCCCTTCAGCCTGTGGTCAGCAGGCAAACAGAGCAGAAACCATCAGTAAACACGAGCTTCCGGCCCCAAGTCCTTCCCAGGATCCAGCTTCATTGCTTCCAGCCTTCCAATGAGCATCCCCTACCTACTCCAACGCACCCCAGCCCTAAGAACAAAGAGGAATGAGGCTCAGTCCTCCCCTGAGGATGGCAGACGGGGTAGGTAAATTTTGGAAGCGACCTAGAGCATCAGACAGAGCATACCAAGAGGCAAGAAGAGAGGTGTGAGGAGTTGGGGAGATCACATCCAATCAGGGTGATGCTGAGGACGGCTTCACGAAGACATAGGCATTAAAGAAAGATGTGGGGTGTTTCTGAAACACAAAGACCAGCTCAGACACCACACTGGGTGAGTGGCACACAGGAGACTCCTCCCTCTCTGGAGTCATGGAGAACAACATATCCCGAGGGCTCCTGCTCTGAGTGCTCTGCACACACAGGCACCATCTGAACACCAGACACAGAGGAAGAGAGAGCTGGCGCTCCAAGCCTTGCTCCTGGGTGTGGTCCTTGGCCCAGGGGCAGCAACTGCACCTAGGAGCTGGCTGCACTGCCCAGTCCAGGGCCTGGGCCCCGGGGTGATTCCCCAAACCCATGAGGCTGAGAAGCCTGCTCTGGATACCACCCAGGTCACCTCTTTCTGCCCCATGGCCCCCTTCAGGTTGCACAGCATGGTCAGGCTCTGTGTGACAGATGCACAGCCACTGGGGTCTCTATTTATAGATCTTTTAAAAAGTTTTCTTGATCCTAAAGTTTTCCTGGAAATAACTTATTTCAAAAGAATTGCTCTGCTTTTTAAAAATACGCAACATTTTAAAAATAAAGTGAGTCTTCCAAATGGATAAACACTCGGACCAGAGTGTCATCTAACCCATGACAGTCTGATACAGTGTTTCTAACACCCCGGCTCAGAATGCAACCATGAGAAAATTCCTTTCCAAAATCCTCCCTCCTGGAAGTTTATGCATCTCAAGATCCTGCGAATTTGCTAACAACCTGCAGGGAAATGGGCTGGTCTGAGTGGGACTGCAGAGTAGTCACCCCATTGGAGGCAATTTGGTGGCTCTCTTACCCAAACCAGTCTCTCCCTATAAGCTCATTCCAGCCTGAAGATTCCAGAACACTCCAGAACTGTGGAGAAGCTGAGCGAAGAAAGCTGCTCAGGGTGCACTGCCCGTGTCGCCCAGAGACCTATGACGTTCTGGAGACCAGCTGCACGGGGAGCCTCTTCGTTAAAACTTCTCGGATGCTTTGGGAAAAAGTCTCCTAGCAGCCGTGGGGCAGGAAGGAGCAGGGGAGTTGGCCCCTCCAAAGGCAGCCAGCCTTCTCCCACCCAAGGAGGCCCAGCCAGAACCTGCGAGGCCGCCACTCAGCACAGATGGGTCCCATATCTGGGGCCACTCTCACTGCAGACCCCTGTAGAGGCCGCTGCAGTGGCTCCTCCTCAGCCAAGTCCCTGTGAAATCTCCCCTCCCCTCAGAGGCCTTCCCCGCCCACCCCACTCCCTTTCCCTTGAGTCTGACTTTGAGGCCCAGCACAGAATGCACCTGCCCTTCTCTGTCCTTACTCCTTCGCCTCCTCGACTGGAAAGCAAGCTCCATGCATGTGGCCAGGGCATGGGTAGTTTCCCTGCTGGCTCCCCAGCGCCCAGGACTGTGGCACACAGGAAGCCACAGGGAACAACTGGTGGATGGAGGGGCGGGAGAGGTCAGGCCTGGTGGTCACACAGGCCTGCACATGGCTGCCCACAGGCAGGGGTAGGTACATTTTGGGGAGCAGATCTAGGGCATCAGAGCATCAGACTGAGCAGACCAAGAGGCAGGAAGAGAGGTGTGAACAGTCGGGGAGTCACCTCGCCTCTCTGACGGGGCTCCCTGCCCTTGCAGCGACCCCGCAGGCTATTCCAGTAAGACTGAAAGAGATCACATGCAACACACCTCACACAGGGCTTGGCACAAATACGCTTTTCATGACTTTTTCTTTGCTTCCACAGAAGAGAAATTAGTACAAAATAATAATACTTTGAGGGCATTTTACAAGAGCCTCATGTTCATCTTCCTATTTGTTTCTTACAATAAGAGGAGGCAGGTCAGAGTTTTCTTATTCTCATTTTGCAAAAGAGACTTAAAGCCAGAGAAATACATTTATGAGCCCCAGTCTCTTAACAGAGCTGAGACTGAAACCCAGATCTTTCTCCCCTCCCTGGGTCCAGGGCACCCTGCGTACATTACCATCTCCTTAGCTGAACCGTGATGGTGTCTGCCAAGGTGGGGGCTACAGCCGGGGAACAGGGGGGTTCCCCAAGAGCTAAGGATCCAGTTAGGGCCTGGAGCATCTGGGCAGGTCAGGAGGAAGAGGCATAAGGTCTGCAGACAGTGGGCAACTCTCCCACACTGCCTTGGGCAAATTCTAAGCATCGCCACACCAAGAAGAGATTCTGGGATCTCCAATCAATACAACTTTAATCAACACAACACGAGGCTCAAGCCTGGGGTGCTGCTGCCATGCCCTTCCACACTGGGTATCTGCCACGTTTCCACCATGTGCCTCAAAACAAAGGGGCCTCCAGAAGTGTTCTGCTTATTTTATGACTTGTGCATGCCTTTGCTAAAAGATGCTCAGTGTCGACCCTCTTCCAAAACAAAGAGGACTTCCAGGACAGGCATCCAGCCAACCTGCCACGTTATGCAAGGTCCCTCACAATCTGCCAGGCAGCCAGCACAGCTTCTCAGGTTGCGCACTGCCAGGGGCACCACCACACAGATCTGTTGTGAAGGTTTCCCCAGAGACGGGGAACGTGGCGGCCTTGGCCCCAGGCTCTACTGTGTTGAATCTGGTTGCTCCTCAACAGCCTCCTCTCCCGCCAACCACAATGGGCCTCTCTCCAGTCCTCTCTATGAAATGTGCTATTTCAGGGACCCAAGGCTCCAACTGAAACATCCTGCCCCTGCTGCCTGTGGTGGTCACATGTTATGACGAGTCTGTGACCTCACCCTTGTCAAGCATGTGGCAGAAATAATAAATGATTCAAACGTAAGAGTATCAGAACTCAGAAGAGAATAGAAATGGTAGACAGTAACTAGCTGGCTGCTTTAGATGAGGTATGAGGGAGACAGCTGGCCCTAGTTCTTCACTCCCCCGTAGAAGCATCAGACAGCCACGTCCTTGCAGAGTATTAAGTCTCCTTCCAGCCAGGCACGGTGGCTCATGCTGCACCCAAGGCAGCCCCTCATTCTGCAACCCCTACAGCAGCACATTTCTGAAATGCACACGAGGACTGGCTTTTCCTCTTGTGCTTCTGCCATCACCAGCATTGGGAGGCCAAGACGGGCGGATCACTTGAGGTCAGGAGTTCGAGACCAGCCTGGCCAACATGGCAAAACCTCGTCTCTACTAAAAATACAAAAATTAGCCAGGTGTGGTGGCAGGCACCCTGTAATCCCAGCTACTCGGGAGGCTGAGGCAGGAGAATCGCTTAAACCCAGGAGGCAGAGGTCGCAGTGAGCCAAGATCTCACTGCTATCCTCCAGCCTGGGTGACAGAGCGAAGACCCCAACTCAAAAAAAAAGTCTCCTTCCCAATCCTGCTGGCTTTGACCATGTGACTTGCTTTGGCCAAAAAGACGTTAGCATCTGTGACAGCAGCACGTTTCTGAAATGCATATGACGGCTGGCTCTTCCTCTTATGCTTCTGCCATTACTAGAACACCACACACCAAGAAGCTCGCTGGTACAACAGAACGAAACTGACTCAGCAAAACTGATCCCAAAGCTTAGAGCCAAAGCCATCTGAGCCCAGACCAGATCAGCACCACCCCAGCCGACCCACAGATGTGCGAGTGAGGAACGCATGTCATGACACACTGAGTTTTGGGCTGTTATGCAGCATTAGGTGAAAACTGCTAACACCAATGTTAGGACCGGAATCCTGGAAGGAGTGTCATTTCAACTGAGATGAGAATGCCAAACAAGACCCAGCCACGGGAGAGGCCAGAAGGGCATTCTGGAGAAGACACTCACAGTGCAAAGGAGACCCCTACAGCACAAGGCACCGCCTTCCCTCAGTGCAGCTCCTGGTGCATCTGTGTGTATCTCCCCCCAAGAGGACGAAGTACCTGAGGTCACGTGTGTCACTTACTTACATCTGTAGCCCCAGGGCCTTGCACAGCTAGTGGGACATAGCAAACATGAGCTATGTGAACAGCTACGGTGGTAAAAAGAAGCTGAAAGAACAGTGCATTTTCCATCGAGTGTTCCCCCTTGATAAGGGAGGCAAAATGAAGATAAATATAGAGAAGTGGTTCTCGGCCAGAGGTGGTCAGCCCACCACCAAGACCACTCCGCAGCGTGTCTGGAGACATTTTGGACAGTCATGACTGGGAAGGCGGGTGCCACTGGCCCCTGGTGGGTGGAGGCCAGGGATGCAGCTGAACATCCTACACCACACAGGGCAGCCCCACCACAAAGAACCATCCAGCCCCAAATGTCGATGGAGCCAACGACGAGAAACCCTGGCCTGGAACAAGGCCTTCTTCCTTTCTGATTCCCAAGTGCTCACAATGAACTTGCTCAAGCTTTTCTTCTGCAGAATAATGAACTCTGAAGCAATGGTGTACACAGGCAGATTGATTTTTGTGTCAATTATAGAGTCTGTGGGCTAAGAGGAGAATGCTGCTTATTGAACGTAAAGATACAGCAGCCTGATCAGTGCACCCACCAAGAAGGCCCACATTTCAGGGGTGCTCAAAATGCTCAAAACCAGAGAAGGCCATCTGGTCCACCTCCCTGTTTCCATGCAGGAATGGGCAGCTGAGATGTAGCATCTTATCCTAACATAGGGATTATTCACTTGAACTTTATGGACTAGGCTTTGGAGAAGCTGGTGAACCCCTAAAAGTAGGGAAGAAATCACACATTGCCCAACTCTGGGAAGCAAGTCCGTTACTCTCATCAGATTCTCCTAATTACCCCAGATGACTGAGAACCACAAAACTCCTCAAAAGCTCCCCCATCCCCTTGCTGCTTCACTACACATAGAAACATCTGCTCATAGCATTTCCTGTCTCCTTATTGATGTGACCTCATTAGTCACCTTGGTCTCTTCTCCAGGCCAAATAATTCCAATTCTACTTAAAGAAGTCCATTTTAAAGCCAAATCATGTTTGGTCTCAGGTCTTTTTTTTTAAAACTGGTCAATTCAACCCTATTGAGTACTCTGGTGAGTGGCAGACCCCACACTGGGCCCTGGAAATTGTAAAATTACCTCAAGGAGCTGAATCTACCAACAGTAAAGAAGCTAGTAGTGGCTGGGCCTGGTGGCTCACACCTATAATCCCAGCGCTTTGGGAGGCTGAGGCAGGTGGATCACTTGAGGTCAGGAGTTTGAGACCATCCTGGGCAACTGGTGAAACTCCATCTCTACTGAAAATACAAAAATTAGCCAGGTATACGGTGGCACACGCCTGTAGTTCCAGTTATTGGGAGGCTGAGGCACAAGAATTGCTTGAACCTGGGAGGCGGAGGTTGCAGTGGGCTAAGATCATGCCACTGTACTCCTCCAGCCTGGGTGATGGAGTGAGACTCTGTCTCAAAAAAAGCAGCAGCTAGCAGTGAACAGAGCATGAGCAGACCCATTCCGAGGGAGAGTGGAGAAGTCAGCAAAGGCCCCCACGAAGGAGGAAAGCTTGGGCTGGCCACACTCAGTTGCAGTTTTCACACGTTCTGAAAACAAGAGCTTTCACATATATTTGAGCATACAGATTCTGGATGATAAAGAAAATTCAAACCAATTTCTAGCTGACGGCCAATACCAAGTGAGGCAGGATGAGAACAGGGGCTCCATGCTTTCACTCGTGCTTTCCCACCTGTACGCAACACCGGGTACATTCATTGCACAGATCCCCTGACTGTCTGGAACTGACTTTAGATGAACTTGAAAACAAATGTACCAGCTCGGAGGAAGACAAGTGTATAATCTGGAGACAGAAGATATTTAAGAATCCAGATATAGCATCACACAAACTTAAAATGTAAAAACTTGAAGGGACAGATCACTGATGACACAAAAACATTAAGGCCTTCTCTTGTTTGTGCCCATGCAACAGAGCAAACTCTTTGGATTTTAAAACTCCCTATACCTTTCAATTCAGAAAACGACATTTTGAGAGTAAAATTTTTTGTACACCCTCCGCAGCAAAAACCGTATTATCTGCTCTCCTGAATCACAGCTTTCTCCTTAGGGGTTTGATTCCTCTTCTTTTCCCCTTTAGTCCTTCTAGGGGTTTCTTAGCAATTCCTTCTTCCCTACAGCCTCTCACAGCTTTCTCGGGGACATTCGGGCACTTTTCTTTTTCCCAGTCACTGGTTCTGACGCAAGCCTTCTGCACTGCTTCTGAGTTGCTCTTTTTCTAGCTCAGTGTTTCTGAGCCAGGTGCACCAGCATCCCAAGGGGGACCTGGTTAAAATGGGAGATTCCAGGGTCCTAGCCCACAGAATCCCCAGCATTTGCATCTGTGCCCTTCTCCAGGTGATTCTTTTCTATGGAATCACTGTTCAAGGTGGAGTCTAGATATGAAAACAAGGCAAAGAGCTTCCAGCCTTCCTGGGTCTTTAAACTAAATGCTCACGCTGCTGCTTTAGGCCATCTTCCTATGCCTATTTTTCTTCTATGCATTTATTGTTTTCTTCTATGCATTGTTTTTTGCTTTTCTATGCATTTGTTTTCTTCTATGCATTTATTGTTTTTTTCTATGGATTTATTGTTTTTTCTTTTTCTATTTTTCTTCTATGCATTTTTTTCTTTATTCCCTGAGATGGAGTCTTACTCTGTTGCCCAGGCTGGAGGGCAGTGGAGTGATCTCAGCTCACTGCAACCACCGCCTCCCAGGTTCAAGCAATTCTCTGCCTCAGCCTCCCTAGTAGCTGGGATTACAGGCACCTGCCACCACACCTGGCTAATTTTTGTATTTTTAGTAGAGATGGGGGTTTCACCGTCTTGGCCAGCCTTGTCTTGAACTCCTGACCTCGTGATCCACCTGCCTCAGCCTCCCAAAGTGCTGAGATTACAGGTGTGAGCCACTTTTTTTTTCTTTTTTTTTTTTGAGACAAAGTCTCACTCTGTTGCTCAGGCTGGGGTGCAGTGGCACAATCTCGTCTCACTGCAACCTCCGCCTCCCAGGTTTGAGTGATTTTCCTGCCTCAGCCTCCTGAGTAGCTGGAATTACAGGCACCTGCCACCATGCCCAGCTAATTTTTGTATTTTTAGTAGAGATGGAGTTCCACCATGTTGGCCAGGCTGGTTTTGAACTCCTGACCTCAAATGATCCACCTGCCTCAGCCTCCCAAAGTGCTGGGATTACAGGCGTGAGCCACCACACCCGGCCCTCATTTTCTAACAATCTTCTGATCCCTGGTTCACCCCCACCTGGAGTTAGGTACCTCCTTACCAACCCTTTCCCTTCCGACCAGCGTCCCTCCCACACATTCAAAGCTCCATCCACAGCAGTGTTTTCCACCTGTTGATGCTGCTTCATGTCTCCTGCATATAATTCTGTTCCCCTGGTTTTCAATTCAGATTTAAAGTCCTTTCCAAGTTTCCCTCTTGTCCTGAGAGACTCTGGTCTGGAAGGACCATGGCAGGTCATGGACCAGGCCTCTCAATGCAGCCTCTTAGTCACATGACAGAGACTTCCAAATTCCAAAATTCAGGTTCGAATCCTTGGAGAACTATCAGTCTCCTAAAGTCCGGTTCCTCAGCCTCTGCCAGCTTGATGAGCATCACCTGCAGTGCGCCCCTCACCCCCTACTCAGCAGATCCCAACTGTGGCTGCGCCTTAGAGTGACCTGGGGGAGTTATGCCCGGGCAGCACCCACAAAGGTGGAACTCAGAGGCCCAGACACTGGTATTGCTGAAAAGCTTCCAAGAGACTTACGGTGTGACCAGGAGTGGGAAACGCTAAAGTCAATGTGAACACCCGAGCTTGTCACGGTCTCCCCAGCCAGCCCTGATCCGCGGTTCCCAGTCCCATCAACACTGCATCCAGCTAGGAACACCGCACCCAACATGGCGCAGGTCCTCAGTGACGCTAGCTGAACGCCTGAACCTGCACCACCTGCTCTGTCTCACTGGGCTCCTTTCTGTGCCTCCAGTAGGTCCTTTGCCCCAGCTGGTCTTCCCAGGTAAAAGCCCCTGGGGCTTCTCCTCACTCTTGCTGCCACCACCTGGCTCACACCCTCCCCTCCAACAGGGCTGGGGGACAGACTCATCTCCCGGGTCCTGCCAATCCACCCTGGAACAACGTTAATCTTCCAAAATAATATTTTTGCAAGTACCACCTTCTGCTCAAAACACCTCAATAGCTGCCAAGTGTCCAAGAGTTCAAAATCTTCATTCTGGCATTCGGGGTCCTGTACACTCTGGGCTTTATCATGAACTTGATCCTAAACCCGCCTCCCCCCTCCCCCAGCTTTTCCCTGAGGTAAACCATCTGCTTTAGCCAAGTTGACGTCCTTGGCATAGCACCAACTGCCCCTCTGACCTCGCCACATGCAGCAGCCCGTATTTTGAGAGCCCTTAAATGTTCCCATGAAAGTGCCTGGTGAGGAAGCCTCTCATTTTACTTGCCAATATATGTGGATCCTGCGTTCTAACCAATCAAATCCATGTTTGTATTATTAGTATTTTTAAATGTTTAAAAATATTTGCCAAATAGATGTGTCCATCTGTTACAGTGTAAGCCCCACAAGGGAAGGGACACCTGTCCCAATCCCCACTGTGTTCCCAGCACTCAGTAACACCTGCCACAATGACCGCTGGGTGAAGGAATGAATCCACGAAGGAAGGAGGAAGAAAGGAAATGCCAACTCCACGGTCTTCCTGTGGCTTCACAGGCACCAAGCAAACAACCCTACAGCCCCAATGTGGGAAGCACGCACTTAGAACGCCCCTCCCCACCTGGCCACCTTCCGCCTCCCCCTCGAAATCTAGCTGAAGCCCGCCTTCCCCATCGAGCCCACCTGAGCCTCCTTCTCTGCATTGTGTTTAGCAAACATGCCTCACCTCCACCTGAACCTTGCAAAGGGCCAGGTGGGAAGAAAAACCTCCCCTAAGATCTTCCACGAGACCTGGGCACGGAACCCAATCACCTCACTCTCTGCCCTCCTGCTCCACCTTGACACAGAAATTCCAAAGCTCAGGGTCACAACCAGCAGGAGTGAAGGGAGAAGACCCCTGCCCTGACATGGGTATGAGCCGTGCTGCCAGCCCAGTCCTCTGTCACTCATGATCCAGCTCCCAGCAGCGCAAAAGCTCTACTCTCCTTAGAAACTGGAGCTGGTTCCGGGCGATGCCCACGGACTCACTGCTCTCATTCACTGGGATGAGCCTGCCCTGGGGAGGGGAAGGGAAAAGCCCAGCTGGCAAGAAGGCTGCCGTGTGCCTGGAGTGGGTGAGGTAAGCTGCTGCCAGGGCAAGCTGGTCCCCCAGGCTCTGCCTGACGGGCACTGGGCCCGGCTGGCACAAAGGGCTGCACATCACCAGCCCGACAGTCCCCCACAAGTGACACTCCATGGCTCACTCTTGGTCTAACTTCCCCAAGCAGCCCCAGCTCTCTTCCTGTATTAGTCCGTTTTCACACTGCTGTCAAGAACTGCCTATGACTGGGTAATTCATAAAGGAAAGACGTTTAATTGACTCACAGTTCAGCATGGTTGGGGGAGGCCTCGGGAAATTTACAATCATAACGGAAAGCGAAGGGAACGCAAGACACCTCCTTCACAAGGCAGCAGGGGAGCTGTGCTGAGTGAAGGGGGAGGAGCCCCCTTATAAAACTATCAGATCTTGCGAGAACTTACTCACTATCACGAGAACAGCATGGGGGGAAACTGCCCCATGATTCAACGACCTCCACCTGGTCTCTCCCCCTGACCCATAGGGATGATGGGAATTACAATTCAAGGTAAGACGCAGGTGGCAACACAAAGCCTAACTATCACTTACTCTCTCCAGCCTTCCACCTGCGAGCTCCATGTTCCCTTCCCTTGGAGACCAGCCCAGTCACTGCACCTGCGGGGATTTTCACAGCTTGGGAACACTCCGGGCTGCCAAGAGGTCGAAAGCCAGGCCCAGAGCCCTGAGGGGTTCACCGGCATCATGTAGCAATGGCTGTGACGGCTCCTGCAGGGGCCCGGTCCCCCTAGTATCTGGCTCTGTGGGTTCCCATGATCACGTGTCCCCAGCCCACTCTGCCCCCCAACACACCTCCTCTCAGTGAGGCCAACACTTGGGGCAGGAAAGCATGGCAGTGAGGAGTGCAGCCCCAAACTCAGGCTGGAGTGGAATTTTCATCTCCATGGGCCTGGGCCTTGGAAGTTGCCACACTTTAAGCTCACTCCCTCTGTGAAATACAAATAACCACGGGCCCATCTCAGGGTGGGCTGGAGAATTCTCTGCAATGTGTATAAAGAGCCCAGCATCAGACTGTGCCAGACACACAATATGTCTAAGTGTTACCTATTATTAATAGGCATATTATTAATTCCCAAGGTTACTCCTGAGCTGTATTCCCAATTCTCTAGCTTTCCAAGTCTCCTTGAATGTCAAGATCATTTCCATCACCTGGGAAGGCGATGTGTGTCAATGGTTCCCAAATTTGGCTGTGCTGACATTCCAAGGCTCCACCCTCAAACACTGCCTTGTACACAGTAGGTCCTCTATGTACACAGATTCAACAAAACTCTTTTGATCACAAACATTCAAACACATTCGGAATATCAAAAACATTCCAACCACAAAATCTCTCAACTGCATTCCCGCCCCCTGGTCCTCCCCCCTCCCCACCCAGCCTCTGAGGTGGAATGCTGCCTGTGACACTGTGCACTGGCTGGCAGTGTAGCTCCACGTCTTGGCCCCAGGACCCTGCCACCCAGCTGGACGGCTCAGCTCCTGTCCCATCCCTTTCCCCGTCTCATACTGGGAAGCCTCTCACGGCAATGCCAGCAGCTGCTAGAGCCACCTGCCCGTGCTGAACTAACTGACTACCTCCCAGTCTACAGTGGCTGCCTGGTGTCTGGGGACACCGACTAACCTTCACGCCATTAGTCAGACAAGTCCTCCTCCAGCCCCTATAAGAGGAGGCAGTGCGATGCTGTGGAATGAGCACTGGCTTTGGAGCCAAAGTGGCTCCTGTTCTATGATTCCTTAGAAAGTCTCTTAAAACCTCCCTCTGCAACCTTCTCACATGGAAAACTGTGAGAATTAGTGGCTATTAGTATTTCTTAGCTCATATATATGTATGTATTGTATTTTACCAAAATGGTGGAAAGGGCCTGGTGTGGTGGCTCACACCTGTAATCCCAGCACTTTGGGAGGTCAAGGCGGGTAGATCATCTGAGGTCAAGAGTTCGAGACCAGCCTGACCAATATGGTAAAACCCCGTCTCTAACTGAAAATATAAAAATTAGCTGGGCATGGTGGCATGCACCTCTAGTCCCAGTTACTCAGGAGGCTATGACAGGAGAATTGCTTGAACCCAGGAGGTAGAGGTTTCAGTGAGCTGAGGTAACATCACTGCACTCCAGCCTGGACAACAGAGCGAGACTCTATCTCAAAAAAAAAAAAAAAAAAAGAAAAGTGGATAGGCTGCAGAAAATTCAACTGTTTTTATTTCATTTATTGATACATGCACTTTCTACTAACACTATCTTCAGCTTATAATGAGTAAGGAAGGACTGAAAGCGATTAGGGTGTGTCCTATCTTCTCTTTTCTTTCTGTGTCATTAATTTCAGCACTAAATGGTTGGCTAATACAGGGAAGCAACAGGAAAAAGATGATGGAGTTCTTGGGAAGCTCGTGTTTCTGAGAATGTCACTGTCTTCTTTCTGTATTCGAAGCAAGTTCTAGTTTGAACAGAAAGCATGAGATCTCAGAGCTGTCAGCACCTCCACTTACTCTGCTGTGGATGCAACATGTTATCTTGTGCTGAACTCCTAGACATCGTGAATTCACCAGAACTCCATGCTGCTGGGGCATCGCACAATATGCAAATGGGACAGCAACGAATGGCAGACACTCACACTGTGTGTATTTCTTTAACACACATGCACATTCCATTGTCTCAGCAGACTTCAGCTGCAAAACATAAGTTCAAAAATAAAATTGTTGGCTGGGCGCAGTGGTTCAAGCCTGCAATCCCAGCACTTTGAGAGGCCGAGGCAAGTGGGTCACTTGAGGCCAGGAGTTTGAGACCAGCCTGGCCAACATGGTGAAACGCCATCTCTACTGAAATTACAAAATTAGCTGGGTATGATAGTGCACGCCAGTAATTCCAGCTACTTGGGAGGCTGAGGCAGGGGAATTGCTTGAACCCGGGAGGCGGAGGTTGCGGTGAGCCGAGATCATGCCATTGCCCTCCAGCCTGAGCAACAAGAGCCAAACTCCATCTCAAAAAAATACATAAATAAAATAAAATTGTTAAGAACTTCTGGACTGCACAAGTCATATGCTCGTAAAGCCAACCTTCCTTAAAAAGAGAACATTTCAGACTTTCACTATAAAATATGATGTAGGTTTTGCAAAGATGCTCTTCTCAAGTTGAAGAAATTATCTTCTTTTCCTAGTTTGCTAAGAGGTATTATCTGCATGAATGTTGAATTTTGTCAAATGCTTTTTTGTGCATTTGACAAAATTGGGATGATCTTATGGGTTTTCCTTTTTAGTTGGCTAATGTTAAATTGCACTGATTTTTAGATGTTACAACCACCCTGTATTCCACTGCAAATCCCTACTTGGGCATTATACATGATTCTTTCTATATCTTTCCATATATATTTTTTGCTAATATTCTGTTAAAGGTTTTTGCTTACATGCTCATGAGGGATAGTCATCTGCAGTTTTTTTTTTTTAATTGTAATGTCTTTGTCTGGTTTTGATATCAGGGCAATATTGAATTCATAAAATAAGCTGGGAAATGTTCCCGCTCCTTCTACTTTCTGATAAAGTTTATGTGGATTTGGCATTTCATAATTTTAAATGTCTGATGAAATTCAGTACTGAAGCCATCTGAGGCTGGAGTTTCCTTTGTGGAAGATTTTAAACCAAAATTCAATTTCTACAATGGATATGGGCTATTCAACACTGATAGTTTGTGTCTCTCAAGTGATTTGTCCAATTCTTCTAAGTTGTCCAATGTACCGGCACACAGCTGTATATGACATCATCCCATGACGCTCTGAGTGTCTGTAGGATCTGTATTCATGCTTCATCTGCATGCCGGTACTGGTCATTTGTGTCCTCCCTCATTTTCCCAATCATTCAGCTAGAGGATTATCTATTTTATTGACCTTTGCAAACAAACAGCTTTGGAGTCACTGATTTGTAATGTTTGCCCACTAAATTTTTTTCTGTTTCTTTCTCTGGATTTAGTTTTGCTACTTAAGGTAGAAGTGTCAATCACGAACTTTAGACCTTTCTTCTTCTTTTTTTTTCCGGAAATAAAGTCCTGCTCTGTCACCCAGGCTGGAGTGCAGTGGCACAATCTCAGCTCACTGCAACCTCCACCTCCCAGGTTCAAGCAATTCTCATGCCTCAGCCACCCAAGTAGATGGAATTATAGTCAAGTGCCACCACACCCAGCTATTTTTTCGTATTTTAGTAGAGACAGGGTTTCGCCATATTGGCCAGGCTGGTCTCAAACTCCTGGCCTCAAGAATCTGCCTGCCTCGGCCTCCCAAAGTGCTGGCATTACAGGCACAAGCCACCGCGCCTGGCCTAGACCTTTCTTCTTTATTAATAGTCTCCCCTTATCTGCAGACTCCCTTTTCGCAGTTTCAGCTATCTGAGGTCAACCACAGTCCAAAAATACTAAATGAAAATTTCAGAAATAAATAATTCATAAGTTTGAAATTGAGTACTATGATGAACTCTAGCACCATTTCACCCTCTCCCACTAGAGATGTGAGTCATCCCTTTGTCCAACATATCCCCACTGTCCATGCTACCCACCTGTGAGTCACTTGGTAGCTGTCTCGGTTATGAGACTGACTGACGAGGTACTGCAGTGCTTCTGTTCAAGTAACCCTTATTTTACTTTATAATGGCCCCAAAGTATAAAAGTAGTGATGCTAGCAATTCAGATATGACAAAGAGAAGCCATAAAGTGTTTCCTTTAAGTGAAAAGGTAAAATTTCTCAACCAAAGGAAAGAAAAAAAAATCATATGTTAAGGTTGCTAAGATCTAAGGTAAGAGCAAATCTTCTGTATGTGAACTTGTGAAGAAGGAAAGATAAATTTGTGTGAGTTTTGCTGTTGCACCTCAAACTGCAAAAGTAACAGCTACAGTGTGTAGTAAAGGGCTTAGTTAAGATAAAAAAAGGTATTAAGTTTGTGGGTGAAAGACACAAACAGAATGTGTACCAACTGTTATAACTGTTCTATTTTACTATCAGTTGTTGTTCATCTTTTAATGTGCCTAATTTATAAATTAAACTTTATCACAGATATGTATATATAGGAAAAAATATGGTATATATAGGGTTCCGAACTACTGACTGTTTTAGGCATCCACTGGGGGTCCTGGAACATAGCCCTCAAAATAAGGGGGGAGCTACTGTATAAGCATTTAATGCTATAAATTATCCTCAAAGCACTGCTTTGCCTGCATCTGCTAATTTCAGCATGTTGTTTTCATTTTCATTTAATTCAATATATTTTCTAAGATGTCTTGTGATTTTCCCTTTCTTTAGGCATGTGTTTTCAAATATTTTGGAATTTTCCAAGATATATTCTGTTACTTCTACTTCCATCCATTTTTGTCAGAGAAACATACTTTATATGAGTTCAGTCTTTTTAAATGTATTGAGCCTTGTTTTATAGCAGATTGTGTGTCTTTGAGAACATTTCAGTGCACTTGAAAAGAATGTATGTTCTCTAGTCTTGGGTGCAGGGTTCTATAAACATTCCTTTGGTGCAGCTGGCCGCTCAGGTTCTTCAAGTGTTCTATATAGGTATTTTTTCTTTGTCTACGATAACTGAGAGAGGAGTGTTAAAATCTCCAAAAATAATTATAATTGGTATATTCCTCTTTTTAGTTTCATCAGTTTTTCCTTCATGTATTTTGAAGCTTTGTCATTAAGTGCATACGTATTTGGGATTATTATGTCTTTTAATGAACTGATTCCCTTGTCATTATGAAATGTCCCTCACTATCCCTGGTAATATTTCTTGTTCCAAAGTATATATTGTCTGGTACTTACAGCCACATCATCTTTCTTTTAATTAGTGTTTGCACAAAATGTCTTTTTCTACCCTTTTACTTTTAATCTATGTCTTTTTTATTTTTGAGACTGGGTCTCGCTCTGTCACGCAAGCTGGATGCAGTTGTACAATCACAGCTCACTGTAGCCTCAGACTCCTGGACTCAAGCCATCCTCCTGCCTCAGCCTCCAAAGTAGCTAAGACTACAGGTACATACCATCACCCCCAGCTAATTTTTTTTTTTTTTTAATTTGTAGAGGCTGGATGTGGTGGCTCACACCACCTGTAGGCCCAGCATGTTGAGAGGCCAAGGTGGGCAGATCATTTGAGGTCGGGAGTTCCAGACCAGCCTGGTCAACATGGTGAAACACCGTTTCTACTAAAAATACAAAAAAAAAATAACCGGGCGTGGTGGCAGGCACCTGAAGTCCCAGCTACTTGGGAGGCTGAGAGAGAATCACTTGAACCCAGGAGGCCAAGGTTGCAGTGAGCCAAGATCACACTGCTGCCCTCCAGCCTGTGTGACAGAGCAAGAAAAAAATGTTTTGTAGAGACAGGGTCTCTTTTCTTTTGTAGAGAGAGTCTCGCTCTGTCACCCAGGCTGGTCTTGAACTTCTGGCCTCAAGCAAACCTTGCACCTGGGCATCACAAAGCACTGGGATTATAGGTCTGAGCTGCCGCACCCAGCCTATCTGTGTCTTTATATTTAAAATGAGTTTCTTTACGATAGTTGATAATTGGTTCTTGCTTTGTTATCCATCGCACAGTATCTCTCTCTTTTTTTTCCTTTTTGAGACAGGGTCTCACTCTGTTGCCCAGGCTGGAGTGAGTGGCACCATCACAGCTCACTGCAGCCTCGACCTCTCAGGATCAAGTGATCCTCTCATCTCAGCCTCACAAACAGCTGGGACTCCAGGCACACACCATTACTTCTGGCTAATTTTCACATTTTTTGTAGAGATAGCTTTTCACCATGTTGCCCAGGCTGGTCTCAAACTCCTGAAACCAAGCAATCTGCCCTCCTCAGCCTCCCAAAGTGCTGGGATTACAGGCGTGAGCCACTGCCAATATCTGCCTATTAAACTGAATATTTATATCACTTACATTTAATATTATCAATATGGCTGTATTTAAAACTGTCATCTTGCTTTTTGTCTTCTACTTGTCTCATTGTTCTTTGTTCCTTTTTCCCTTTTCTTCTGCCATCTTTTGAATGATTTTGTTTACCATTCTATTTTTATCTCCGTTACTGGCTTATGAGTCATACCTCTTTGTTATGCTTTTTCAGTGATTACTCTGGGACTTACAGTCAACATCTTTAACTTAGTACAGTCTACTTCAAATATTCTATTACTCTGCATATAAGAAAATAACAGCCAAGTGTGGTGGCTCACATTGTAATCCCAGCACTCTGGTAGGCCAAGATGGGAGGATCGCTTGAGGCCAGGAGTTTAAGACCAGCCTGGGCAACATGGTGAGACCCTGTTTCTTCAAAGAGTTAGCCAGACATGGTGGTATATGCCTATAGTCTAAGCTACTTGGGAGGCTGAGGTAGGAGAATACCTTGAACCCAGGAGGTGGAGGCTACAGTGAGCTGTAATTGTGCCACTGCTGTCCAGCCTGGGCTGGATGTGAGACTCAACAGAGTGAGACCCTGTCTCTAAAAACTAATTAGTAATAAACAAAGATAAATAAGAAAATTATAACAATATACTTTCATTTCTCCCCTCCTGTCCTTTGTGCTATTTTTGTCATACATTTTGCTTCTATGTATGTTATAAATGCCAAAGTACCTTATTTATATTTTTGCTTTAAACAGTTTCTCAAAGAGATTAAAAATGAGAAAAGATAACTTGCATGTGTTTCCACATATTTATCATTTGGAGGCCTTTTCACTCCTTTGTGCAGCCCAAATTTCTATCTAGTATCATTTTTCTTCTGCCTAAAAAAGTTGCCTTAACATTTTTTGTACTACATGCCCACTGGTTATGAATTATCTCAACTTTAGTTTGTTCATCAAAAAGTGTTTATTTCACCTTCATTTTTTAAGGATATTTTTGTTGGGTATAGAATCCTAGATTAACCCACTTTCTTTTTCAGTTCTAGTGTCCTCTGCCTTGAATAATTTCTGACCAGAAATCTACTGTCATTCTTATCTTTGTTACTCTCTATGTGGGGTGTCTTTTTTTCCCCTTTTATTTTTTTTCTGGTTGCTTTTATGAATGTATCTTTATTAAGCAATCTGATTACACTGTGCCTTGGTGTGATTCTCTTTATTTTTATTCCTTATATTGTTTGGATTTTGTTGAGCTTCTTGAATTATGGGTTTAGAGTTTTCATCAAATTTGGACATTCTCCCACCATTATTTCTTCAAATATTTTTTTCCGTCTTCCTCTCTCTGTTCTTTTGAGACTCCAATTAAACATATTAGGATATGTTATACTGTCCCACGTGCCAAGGATGCTCTGTGTATTATCTTTTGTCCATGTTTTTATTTTTCTTTTCTTTCTTTCTTTTTTTTTTTGAGACAGGCTCTCACTCCGTTGCCCAGGCTAGAGTGCAGTGATGCAATCTTGGCTCAATGTAACCTGTGCCTCCTGAGCTCACGTGATACTCCCACCTAAGCCTCTTGAGTAGCTAGGACCACAGGCACATAGACCACTGCTAGCTAATTTTCATATTTTTCATAGAGACAGGGTTTCACCATATTGCCCAGAATGGAATATTTTTTCTTTGTGTGCTTAATTTTAGATAGTTTTATTACTCTAGCTTCAATTCACTGGTCATTTCTTCTGCACTGTCTAATCTACTATTAAAACTATTTAGCTTTTCATTTTTGATTTTGTGATTGATATTTTGATTTTTTTTGATATTTTGATTTTTCATCTGTAGAGGTGCTACTAGATCTTTTTATACTTTCCATTTCTCTCATCATCATCCTGATGTGTTCATTTAAGTTATTTTCAGGCCAAGTGCAGTGGCTCAAGCCTGTAATCCCAGCACCTTGGGAGGCCGAGGCAGGCAGATCACAAGGTCAGGAGTTCGCCTGGTCAAAATGATGAAACCCCATCTCTACTAAAAAATACAAAAATTAGCCAGGCATGGTGGTGTGCACCTGTAATCCCAGCTACTCAGGAGGCTGAGGCAGGAGAATTGCTTGAACCCAAGAGGCAGAGGTTGCAGTGAGCCAAGATTGCGCCACTGTACTCCAGCCTGGGAGACAGAGCAAGACTCCGTTGCAAAAAAAAAAAAAAAGTTATTTTCATGTCCTTTTCCTGCTAATTCCATCACATCTCTGTCATTGCTAGGTCTACTTCTATTGACCTTTTTTGTTTGTTTGTTTGTTTGTTGGGTCAGTCACATTTCCTTCTTTGTTTATCTAGTAATTTTTTTTTTTTTTTTTTTTGCTGGATGTCTCACACTGCAAACTACCATTTTTCAATGCAGAATTTTGTCATATTCTTTTAAAGAGGACTCCAATGAACTCTTGTCCTGCATTGACTCTATCCTGTTTGTCTTACAGCTCCCCTCTGTAGCTGTTCTCTTCTGGTCTAGCTGTTCTCTTCTCTTCTTGCCTTGTGCATGAGCAGATTGATATTCAGCCAAAGACACCAGGGATCCTCTAACGAGATTTCTGGAGATCTTTCTCTTTGCAGCTTCTTCCTTTAGGGATTCTGTCCCACAAATTCTAGAAACATTAGAACTTGGTGTCTCCCAATTCCGATCTTGTCCCCTCCATTTAGTAATCTCACCAGTCTCTGGGTTCTCCCTCCCTGTGGCAGAATCATCTTCAGGTAGAAAGCCTAGGTAATGACAGTTCTCACTCTGTCAGTCTTTTCCCAAAGAATCACAGTCCACCATTGCCTGGTCCCCCACAATGGGCACACACTTTCCCCATATTTTATCTAGTTCCTAGTTGTTCACAGTGGGAGAATAATTCCAGGTTGTCCTGTTTACTCTTGACTGGAAGCAGAAGTCTCATCATGTTTTTGCCAGATGACATCACAGTAGATCAGAGGAAGAAACAGAATAGCCACCCACCCTCTCTCAACCGTACCCCTCTTGCCTACCATACCTGCTCCCCATCTTTCCCTAATTGCCATTCCTGGTCTCTAATCCAGCCATATCCTCCTCCTCCTTCCCCCTCCTCCTTTTCTCCTCCTCCTTCTTCCTCCTCCTCCTCCTCTCTCTCTGTCTCTCTCCCTCTTTCTCTCTCTGGGACTTCTTATAGAATGTGCCCCTACCTCCATTGCTACCACTAACTTTAAGGCCTGGTTCAAAGCCCCCTGCCCTTGGCATAAAGAGCCAAGACTCTGAAACTGGACAGAGCAGAAGCTGAACACCAGCCCTGCCTGCCAAGGGCCTGTGTGTTCCTGAAAAAGCACCTCAGTCTCTCTGAAATCTCCCCAGGGTTGGGGGAGAGGATCAGGGTACCTGACACCGTGCCCGCATGAAACAGCTGCTTGGTCAGGGCTCCTCCAAACTCCACCATCACAATGCCACATGTGGCCGGCTCTTCTCTTCCTTCAACTTCTCATGGGTCATTTGAAATCATCTCTCGTCAGTTTATGGGGAGTGTGCTGAAATCTTTACACTCACATGGACGTTCCTCAGGGACAACAACCCAGATTTTTCCATTTTGCACCTTCTAATACACTAAGCAGCAGCAGGCTCTCCGTCTACGCTGGCTGAATGAAGCCCTGTCTCTCCTACACCTGCTTAGGTGGCTCAGGTCAGTTACCTGTATCCCGCCACTTCAGGCAGGTCTTGCACGCTTTGCTGCTCACAGCTGTCACAGTTTGCTGCCAGAATCATTTTCCTGAAGGGTAGCTCAGCTCAGGTCACCTGCCTGCTCCAAAGCTTTCAATGGCTCCCCACTGTCTACAAGATGGACTCAGAGCTGTATCACATGGCTTTTACGCCCCTATTCAGATCCCAAATTATTCTCCAGGCTTCTTCTTCTGATTGCACTTAATTCTCCAGTCCAAGGTTCTCCGCTACCCTGTCTATGCTCATCCCCCAGACCTCTGTTCACAAGCCACTGCTGCTGCCCCTCCCCTACCAACCTTGGGTTCCAAATCAACATGCCCTTCACAGCCCAGCTCAGTACTCCTCCTCCCGAGGCTTTTCTCTCTCTCTCTCTTTTTTTTTTTTTTTTTCCTGCTCTTACTGCCCAAGCTGGAGTGCAATGGTGCGATCTTGGCTCATGCAATCTCCGCCTCCTGGGTTCAAGTGATTCACCTGCCTCAGCCTCCCAAGTAGCTGGGGTTACAGGCAGGTGCCACCACACCCAGCTAATTTTGTATTTTTGGTACAGACGAGGTTTCTCCATGTTGTTCAGGCTGGTCTCAAACTCACAACCTCAGGTGATCCACCCACCTCAGGTGGAACCCAAGCCTCAGGCGGGCGGGATGGCTGGCCTCAGGCTTTTCTCTTGACTCTCACAGTCTGTGGGCCACAGAGGCCTCTGGCGGGGGGCTCAAGGACCTTCTTCCCATCATTGTGGGGTGAGCCCCACCCTCGCACCTAGAAGAAAGGAAGGGAGTGGACCTGGTATCTGTGGGATGGGAGTGGGAACAATGACTCGATCAGAATATGCCTATGCAGGGCTCTCCTCGGAGAGAGGGGCTGTGTGCACTTCACACAGTACTTCATGAAGGGGTGAGTCAGGCACCATCTCTCCTTTTTCCAAAGGGAAAAATGAGCCACACCACATATTAAGTCAATTACACTCAGCCAGAGGAAATAGCCATCGATCTTCACTCTCAGATCAGCCTCTCTGGAAAGGAGCCCTCCCGTTCCCGCCTCTGACTTCCCTTCCATAAAGCAGAGGAACAGAAGCAGGAACAGGTCCCAGGAAAGCGCACAGCTCCCGGCTCCAGGTCTCTGGGGAGACAACCCTGGCCTGGGGAAGACTGGGAGGTTCAGGGAAGCAAACAGAATTCCTAACACTGGGAGAACGAAAGCAAAATTTACCATGAAACCAACAGCGGCTCAGCAGTGGGAGGTTTGCAGCCTGCGGATAGAAAGCACTCACACTGGAAACACTTTCACCACCTGAGAACTCCAGCATGGACTCCAAGCATGGCCACGGCAGGTCACCTGCCCCTCGCTCCAGCTCCACCACCATGCTCCCCCATCCTCACCACACAACCACACACTCAACAGCCTCCGCACATTCCACTGTCACCTCATGCCCCTTGTCACCCTGAATCCTGGTGTCACTGGCTTCCAACGCCCACCTACCCCTTCCACCCACACCTTTTTCCCAGTTCCCCTATCTCTACCTCCGCTCCCTAAGCAGAGCCACAGGGCGCTAGGAACAGGCACTGGCAATGTCGGAGGGAAAGTCTCTGGGTTTCCTGTCCCTTTTTATTTCCTGTACCTGTCGCAGGTCCCTGCCCCAGCACACAAGCTGGTGCCACAGTGATCATCAGCTCCCTCTTGGAGGTGCTGGAAGAGCACCAGTTTGGGACCTGGGAGATGGAGGCCACAGATCGAGGCTCTGCCCCTGTCTCTCTGTGTGACCTCAGGCCAGTCACTTCCCCCTCTGGGCCTCGGCGTCCTCTTCTCTGGAAAGCTTGGAATGTCTCCTGATGGCTCAGGCTCTCCAGGGCCATCCCTGGAGATGGAGTGGGCGGAGGAGGAGAGGGAGCAGCAGGAAAAACCAGATCCCCTTGGGAACGAACCTCTACTCATCATCACTATTGGTAAATTCCACTCAAGCAACTTGGCACCTGTCAATAGAGGTATGGGTTTCAGCTTTACATCGTTAGAGACAAACACAAAATAATAATAACGCTTGCATTTGGATAAGACTCTGTGGCTTACAAAGTGCTTTCACTCACTGTCTCATGTATTCTTCCCCACAACCCCAGGAGAGCTGGCATCCCCATCACCGACATAGCAAACCTATGAGGCAGGCACTATTCTAAGAGCTCTCCCTTGCCACTGAGGATCACAGAGCTGCTTCACGGCAGATCCAGCCACGGACACCCAGAGATCTGGCCCCAAGTCTGGCTCTCATTCAGCATGTCCGCGCCCCTCCATCCTGCCCACTTACAGAGAGGGAACCACAGCTCAGTGAGATTATCTGAGTCTCAGTGAGTCTATCTGAGACCCCAGCACCCACAGATGGGTAGAATTTGAACTAAACTCCTATTCACTGACAAAACAACTACGAAACAGAAAAAATAAGAAACACAAAGAATGACAGCACTCGGCGGGGCGTGGAGACTTTGGAGCCCCACACCCTCCCATAGAGGCCCAGGGAGGTTAGCTGCGCTGCCCAGGGCCCCTGGCATCCAACTCTGGGCCAGGCTTCCTTCCTCCTGGCACACTGCCTCCTTCTCCCCAAACCACCATCACTCTTCTGCCCTTCGAGGTGATAGCTGTATTGATTTTGACGCTTCTCCAATCCCAATAAATAAACCATTCACTTGGGACCAGAGCCCATGCCCAGTCTACAAGCAGGACCTCACACTCGGCTGGAATGCTGCTGTCACCCCAGTCACCTCTGCCACAAGCCTGCCAGGCCAAACTGTCCCTGGATTTTCTGCCCAGTAGGCCCTTGAAAGATGCCATCTTGCTGTTGCAGAGAGAAGCAAGCAGACACAGCTTTCTAGACCAGCCCTGACTCTTCCTCAGCTCAACGGTGGCTCCAGCTCCTCAAGGAGGCCACCAGTATAGACCTCCAGTAGCACCACCTGGTTGAAGGAGGCAGGGCTGCAGACAGCAGAGGCATCTCTTCCCCTCAAGAGGAAACTACAGTTACCATGGAGGGGTGTGTAGAGCTTTGCTTCCTTGATTTGCATAAGCTTATATAAATAATCTACCCATCCTAAATGTGCATAGAGTCACATAAATATGCAATTCACAGAAAGATCTCTAGAAGTATCCACAACCAAACATATGGCAATGGGTACCTAAGGGAAGGGGAGCAAGGGAAAGGAGAACTTTCACTTTTACTCTTTATACTCCGGTCTAGGTTGAATTATTTTCTTACAATAGTGCTGAATAATACAGAAGAAAATCGATATTCATATCTATCTTTCAGAGAGAGCTCAATGCTAACAGTAGTTATCTTTGAGAAATAATATTATGGGTAATATTTTTCCATACTTTGTAGTATTTTCCAGGCTTTCCATAGTGAATATATTTGTTACTTTTATGTTAGACTGAACCATATGAAATGAAGTTGCCTTTTTTTTGAGACATTCTTGCTCTGTCACCCAGGCTGGAGTACAGTGGCAAGATCTCAGCTCACTGCAATCTCCATCTCCCAGGTTCAAGCAATTCTCCTGTCTCAGCCTCCCAAGTAGCTGGGATTACAGGCGCACGCTACCACGCCTGGCTAATTTTTGTATTTTTAGTAGAGATGGGATTTCACCATGTTGGCCAGGCTGGTCTCAAACTCTTGACCTCAAGTGATCTGCCCACCTCAGCCTCCCAAAGTGCTGGGATTACAGTCGTGAGCCATATGCCAGCCTAAGTTGCCATTGTTTTACAAGTTGCAAGTGATTGTATATTGGCAATTCCATGCAGTTGAACCTAACAATAACTCATGCATCAATATTAAACAAGTATTTATAGACTGATTGCTCTGTACCAGGCCCATATCCAGATAATAATAAACTTTCTCTTTTTTTTAAAGGAAGTAGATAGACTGAGCAGGGCCTCCCTTGCAGGCAGGGACCCCGGGTTACCTGTCTCTGTATCCCCAGCACCCAGCAATGTGTGCAAACCTGTGTCCAGACCCACATGTTTAGCACAGTGAAAAACCAAGTAAGTAGACAGTTGGAAAATAAACAGGCATACAAATAAAATTATACATCCTTTAAACATCAATGACAAACACAGCATCTCAGTAAGAAAAGAGGACTGTGGGCAAAAAAGTGGATAAGTCAGACTCTGACAAACTTGATAATCATGCTGATCTTGGCTGATCTGGCAGGAAGACAGAAAAGCAGGGGGAAGGGAGATGACAAAAGCGGTGTGCAGACTGCAGAGGGACAGGTTGTGGTCAGCAGGTGGCTTAGGGAGACTAACACACCTCCAGCGCTGAGAAGCAGTTCTGGCTGCATGGTCCCTATGAAGGTCTCACCTGCCTCACTCCCTAAGCAGCACATCCTGCCAAGCAGAGAAACATTCCGCAGTCTCTGTCCTGGCGTCCAGACAGCATTAAGTTTCTCTATATTATTAATAACTTAAGTCCAGGCGACATGGCTCACACCTGTAATCCCAGCACTCTGGAAGGCTGAGGCAGGCAGATCACCTGAGGTCAGGAGTTTAAGACCAGCTTGGCCAACATGGTAAAATGCCGTCTCTACTAAAAGCATAAAAATCAGCTGTGCGTGGTGGCAGGCACCTGTAATCCCAGCTATTCAGGAGGTTGAGGCAGAAGAATCACTTGAACCCAGGAGGCAGAGGTAGCAGTGAGCTGAGATCATGCATTGCACTCCAGCCTGGGTGACAAGAGCGAGACTCCATCTCAAAAAACAAAAAACAAATGCAAAACAAAACAAAAAAAAGAACCAGGAATGGAAGCGAGGAGGGAGTAGGTCAGAGCTGAGCAGGAAGGGGTAGGGGCACAGGACAGCGCTGGAGCCCCCAGAGCCGAAACCCCGGATCCGCCAAGATAGTTTACCCCCCTCCAGAAATGGACTGATGTTACATGTGCAGCAGGCAAGCTCCTCTCTAGGAAGCCCATGCATTTATTTCTGCTCCCACTTTCGGAGTGTTTTCCAAGAATCAGTTATGTTTAGCCCCAAACCTATTTATGCACGTTGTTTTTTGGTATTATATTTACATAACTTAATTAAATGTAACCTAAACAGATAAAATATGGATGTGAAAGAAAGCTCATTGTTTCTAAGAAATGCAAAGTGACTATTCTGGAAATTTATACGAGTAGCGAAAGAAATTGCTGTTGAATTCGAGGTAGGCAAGACAGTAAAAATTTGGCCCAAAAGAAAGAAAACTAATAAAAATCTAAGGGGATTCTGTACCCAGGTTCCTTCCAAGTGACTTTTAATTCTTACTCCACTTTAAGGAAACTGTAAATTACACACAATACATCCTAGCTACAAAAGAAGGCCACAAGGAGGGGGCAGTAGCTCATGCCTATTGTCCCAGCTACTTGGGGGGTCAAGGTGGAAGGATCGTTTCAACCCAGGAGTTCAAGCCCAACCTGGACAACATAGCAAGACCCCATCTTTAAAAAAACAAAAGAAGAAGAAGAAAAAAGAAGGCCACAAGGAATACCAACTAGAGTACCTATATTTAAAGGAAAGAACTTTTGTTGAAAGAACTTCAACAAAAGATTAGCAAATGACTATACAGCTAAATGTTTTCAATTAAAATGAGCTATTTAAAAAACATATAAATGTATACATAGATGCACAATTTTTGATTCCTGGATTTTACTCTTTTTTATAAAATCTATTTTTAGTAGATGAAACACATTTTAACTGTGTGTGTGTATATATATATACACATACATATTATATATATATACACATATATACATACATATATATATATATATATATATATATATATTTTTTTTTTTTTTTTTTTTACCTGAGACAATATCTTACTCTGTCACCCAGGCAGGAGTGCAGTGGTGTGATCATGGCTCACTGTAGCCTCAACCTCCTGGACTCCAGCAGTCCTCCTGCCTCAGTCTCCCAGGTGCCTGGGACCACAAGTGTGTGCCACCATGCCTGGCTAATTTTTTAATTTTGTGTAAAGATGAGGTCTCAATATTTTGCCCAGGCTGGTCTCAAATTCCTGGGCTCAAGCAATGCTCCCACTTTGGCCTCCCAAAGTGTTGAGATTATAGACGTGAGCCACCTCGCCCAGCCTTGCGTGTATATTTTGATGAGGGTAGACAAATATGTACAGCTATGTGACTACACCCCCCATCAAGATGTGAAAGACTGCCATCATCCCAAAATGTTCCATGGTGCCCCATCCAAGTCAACATCTCCCAGCTCCATGGAGTATCTGTTAAGTTACCATAGCTCTTACCACGACATAGCTGGCCTTTGAACAATAGGGTTTGAACTGCACAGGTCCACTTGCAGATTTTCTTTCACCTCGGCAACCCCCAAGACAGCAAGACCGACCCCTTCTCTTTCTCCACCTCCTCAGCTACTCAACGTGAAGACGCAGTTGAAGACCTTCTGAAGATCCACTTTCCACTTACTGAATAGTCAATATATTTTCTTGGCTGGGTGCAGTGGCTCACCCCTGTAATCCTAGCACTTCTGGAGGCAGAGGCAGGTAGATCACCTGAAGTTAGGAGTTCGAGACCAGCCTGGTCAACAGTAGAAACCCTGTCTCTACTAAAAATACAAAAAATTAGCTGGGCATTGTGGCATATACTTGTGGTCCCAGGTACTCGGGAGACAGAAGTAGGAGGATCACTTGAGCCCGGGAGGTTGAGGCTGCAGTGGGCCGTGATCACACCACAAAAATTAGCTGGGTATGGCAGCAGGTGCCTGTGGCCCAAACTACTTGGGAGGCTGAGGCAGGAGAATCATTTGAACCCGGAGGCGGAGGTTGCAGTGAGCTGAGATCTCACCATTGCACTCCAGCCTGAGTGACAGAGAGAGGCTCCACCTCAAAAAAAAAAAAAAAAAGTTATACACAGATGTTGACTGTGCTGGGGCAGCATCCCTAACGCCTGCTTGGTTCAAGGGCCACCTTTTGACCGCCTGTGCTTTCCACCATCTCTTTTGTTATTATTCCCTTTCTTCACGTACAGTAGAATTCACTTTTTTGGTGTACAGTTCCGCGTTCTGACACACGGTCGTGTCACCACTACCACAACCGCCCGCCTTGATCTCTCTCCTCGGAGACGACGACTTCTGACTGCATTTGGATCTGAAAGACTTGGCCCTGAGACCAGCGGCTCTGCGCTTCCCGGGGGGAGCCTGGGACTTCTTCACCTTCACTGTTCCTCCTCCACTTTCTCTTCCGTAAAATGCCAGTGACAAGAATATCCACCTCACACAGTGGGTGTGAGGACTAAGTGACATAATGA
Source organism: Ateles fusciceps (assembly GCA_036589455.1). NCBI lineage: Eukaryota > Metazoa > Chordata > Mammalia > Primates > Atelidae > Ateles > Ateles fusciceps. The sequence goes on from JAZHEH010001737.1 coordinate 5,179,276, forward strand.
GATAAAAAGTGCTTCAAAGATCCATGCAAATGTTATTTGTAACTAGTCCTAGGAGATTCCTCAGACCCGTTAGGCTGTGGTGAAGGAAAGTGGGTGAGGGATGGGGAGGAATGGAACAGGGGTGCAAGGGCACGGGGGCACAGGGGCAGGGCTCCAGCACTGCTCACCAGCCGGACAGGGGATGCCACGATCCCTCAGCCAGATGGGGACTGCACGATCCCTTTCTCCCCTAAATGCAACTCAAAGCCTCGGGAGTTATGTGTCACTAACCCTGGTGAGGAGGAAGGATTCTAAAGCTCAGGGGACAAAGTAAGGCCATCCAGGGCCACAGGGACATCCTAACCCCAGGTTCTCAACAAGAAAGGAACTGAGCTCCGTGCAGCTCCCACAATCTAACCTAATGGAAGGGTATAGCTGGCTTTCCTCCACAACAGTCAGGCCAGCGGCCCTCTCAGCCGTGTCTCCCACCCACAACCTACTCTGAACTCACTCCTCCCAAAAATGTAGCATAAAGAGAAAAGATATTAACTGAAAGGCCATTGCCGAAATGCAAAAGAAAGAGAGAAAAAAAGAAAGAAAAAGAAGGAAAGAAGGAAGGAAGGAGAGGAGGGGAGAGAGGGAGGGGAGACAGGGAGGGAGGGAGGGAAATCTGGATCAAAAGTACACTCTTCTAGTCGGGCGAGGTGGCTCATGCCTGTAATCCCAGCACTTTGGGAGGCCCAGGAGGGCAGATCACTTGAGATCAGGAGTTTATGACCAGCCTGGCCAACATGGCAAAAGCCCATCTCTACTAAAAATACAAAACTTAGCCAGGCGTGGTGGTGCATGCCTGTAGTTCCTGCTACTGGGGGAGGCTGAGGCAGGAGAATCGCTTGAACCTGGGAGGCGGAGGTTGCAGTGAGCCAAGATCATGCCCCTGCACTCCAGCCTGGGCGACAGAGCAAAACTTGGAAGGAAGGAAGGAAGGAGGGAAGGAGGGAGGGAGGGAGGGGGGGTAGCTGGGATTACAGGCATGCACCACCATGTCCAGCTAATTTTGTATTTTTAGTAGAGATGGGGTTTCACCATGTTGGCCAGGCTGGTCTTGAACTCCTGACCTCAGGTGATCTGCCTGCCTCAGCCTCCGAAAGTGCTGGGATTACGGGCGTGAGCCACCGCGCCCAGCCATTCTCTTTTGCCTCCTATGCTCCATTTCTCTATTGTGTTGTTTTTGCTTTCTCTCTGATTATTAGAGTTATTAACCGAAGCCCCAATCTGACAGTTCCACTTAAATGTCTCACAGGCACCTCAAACCAAACTCATCTTCTCCATCCCCTACCTCTGTCCTGGTGGGTGGCCCTTGTGGCGCCACACCTATACTCCCTCACTGGCCTCCTGCACAGCGTTAGCTTCACCCAGGTCCACCAAGATGATCCTCCTAAATGCAAACCCAATCCTATCTGGTGCTTCTGAAGCTTGTGCACATGCAAATATCCACCTCCTGGGGAAGGAATACAAACAGCAGAGCCAAGCTGCCGACCCCAGCTGAGGAGAGAAAGGGGCAGGATTGGTGCTGGCGTCCATGATGAAGCCACACACCCTGTCACCTAGGGCAGTGTCCTGGACACAGAGGCCGCTCCATGCTTAGAAGGTAAGAGAATGACTTCTCACCCAGATAAGGCAAGGCAAAGTCCATACAGATGAATTCTGAGCTATCATTTCTCTCTGTGCAATGCAGTTTCTGAAACTTTCTAAAAATCTTAGAAATGATGTATTGGGTCCTACAGAGAATCAATACTTTAAAGGAGTTAAATACACTGGGCTCTGGGCCACATTTCTAACTTTTGAAGCATCCTGTGGTCACAGAGTATTTTGGACCCTACCCAAACTCATGGCTTTAATTAGTTCGGTCTCCCCAGCATCCCCCATATGCCTCCTGGTTTCTCAGACAGCCTCAGAAGACAGCTGCGATCAATTCATTCCCTCCCTGTACATGTGCCACTCAAACATCAAAAAACAGAACAAATTTCCTCTTGCATCTGAGTTAGCCTTGACTTCCTGTAAACAATAGTGATGAGCCTAACTTTTAAAGACTCTGATAGCTTTCACTTTCTCTCTGAGACCACCATGCTGTGAGGAAGCCCAAGCTACATGGAGAGGTCAGGAGGAGGAGCTCTAAGGCTCCAGACACTTGAGTGAAGGCTTCTTAGAACTTGCCAGCATAGCTGGCAGCTGAATGTTGCAGGTGAATGAAACTGTGCAGGTGGACAAATGAGTGACCCTAGCCCATGCCACGTGAAGCACAAAAACCACCTACCTGAACAGTCAACCCACAGGATCAGGAGAAAAAATAAATTATCATTTTTTTTTTTTGAGACGGGTCTCATTTTGTCACCCAGGCTGGAGTGCAGTGGCACGATCATGGATCATTGCTGCCTCCTGGGCTCATGATCCTCCCAACTCAGCCTTCTAAGTAGCTGGGACTACTGGCACATGCCACCATGCCTGGCTGACTTTTGTTATTTTTTGTAGAGACAGAGTTTTGCCATGTTGCCCAGGTTTAAACTGTTATTCTTTTAAGCCCCTAAATTTTGGGGCTGTTTGTTACACAGCAGTGGATAACTGAAACACATGGTGAATAAATCGATATATATTCAGTAACACCTTGAGTAATGAGTCATCCTACATTACTGAATTTCCAAATATAATCCTTATTTGTACAAACTTGTGTTATCCATTCCCAAGGAAAATGTTTTTGGATACTACACTCCACTTTTTTTTTTTTTTGAGATGGAGTCTCATTCTGTTACCCAGGCTGGAGTGCAGTGGCATAATCTCGGCTCACTACAACCTCCGCCTCCCGGGATCAAGTGATTTTCCTGCCTCAGCCTCCCAAGTAGTTGGCACTACAAGTGTGCACCACCAAGCCTGGCTAATTTTTGTGTTTTTAGTAGAGACGGGGGTTTCACCATATTGGACAGGCTGGTCTCAAACTCCTGACCTTGTGATCCTCCCACCTCAGCCTCCCAAAGTGCTGGGATTACAGGCATGAGCCACCACGCCCAGCCCACACTCCACTTTACGCTAAATGCAATTTAATATTTTCTTGATGAGTTGGTCACCATTATGCACATCAGTTACTACACCGTCCTATAATGTAACAACGCCTCCCACAGCCACAGAAGGTGCAGATGAGGGCTGCTGGTTGTAACACTCAACAACCCAGACATCTCTGCTCCTTAAAGATGCCCCCAGAAACACCTCCTCATCCCCTAGATTGCTCCTTCTAATGCTCTGGGTTGAGAAACCAAAACCCTAACCCTGTTGGAACCATCTCAACAGGCTCTGAGGGAAGAGCTAAGGGTTTGTATTTTTTTTGAGATGGCGTCTCGCTGTTCCCCAGGCTGCAGTGGGGTGGTGTGATCAGAGCTCACTGTAACTTCGAACTCCTGGGCTCAAGCCATCCTCCTCCCCAGCCTCCTGTACAAGACACATACCACCAGGCTGGGTGTGGTGGCTCATGCCTGTAATCCCAGCACTTTGGAAGGATGAGGCAGGTGGATCACCTGAGGTCAGGAGTTCGAGACCAGCCTGGCCAATATGGTGAAACCCCATCTCTACTAAAAATACAAAAAAATCAGCCGGGTGTGGTGGTGGGCACCTGTAAAGCCAGTTACTCTGGAGGCTGAGGCAGGAGAATCTCTTGAACCTGGGAGGCGGAGGTTAAAGTGAGCTGAGATAGTGCCATTGCACTGCAGTCTGGGCAACAGAGCGACAATCTGTCTCAAAAAAAAAAAAAAAAAAAAAAGACACACCCCCCCTAAGCCCACTGAATTGTGTGTGTGTGTGTGTGTGTCTGTGTGAAGATGGGGGTCTCATCATGTTGCCCAGGCTGGTCTTGAACTCCTGGCCTCAAATGATATTTCTGCCTCAGCTCCCAGAGTGCTGAGATTCCAGGCATGAGCCGCTGTGCCTCGCCTAAGGGGTTCTTTTATGACTGCAGATGAGAAGGAACTCTGAAATACTACTGCCCTGGGTTCAAATCCTGCTCTGCTGCTTACTAGCTATGCGGCCCTGGACAAGTCATTTCAGTTGTCACACATCTCAGTTTCCTGATCTGTAAAATGGAAATAATATTTGCCTCTTGCCAGAAGACACTAAACTGTAACAGAGCAAGAGCTCAGCAAACATAGCCACCTCCTCACTGTCCCTGCTTATGGGCCTCAACCTACGAACGTGCCTCTGAGTCTGAGTGTTGGTGAGAGCACAAAACCGTGGAGTCTATCATGGAGAACACGTAATTTGGTGATGGCCGGGTGCGGTGGCTCACACTTGTAATCCAGCACTTCGAGGAGGTCGAGGTGGGTGGATTGCCTGAGCTCAGGCTCAGGAGTTCGAGCCCCGCCTGAACAACATGGCAAAACCTTGTCTCTATTTGGAAAAAAAAAAAGGAACAAGAAAGAAAAAAAGAAAAAAAAAAGAATGTGTAATTTGGTGAGGGGGCAGCCGGGGGCATAGGGTGGTGCTGGAAGGTCAACCCAGGGTTGGCCCACCCTTGTGGGATCTGCTGTTTGTTTATGAAGAAACTGCAGAATGTGAATAACCTGGCATCCCAGCCGTTCCATCTCACTGAGGGTTTACCAAAGGGTTGGGCAGATCAAGCCCGGGAGTGAGCATGCGTGTGTGTGTGTGTGTGTGTGTGTGTGTGCGCGTGTGCCTGCATGTGGGTATAAAACTACCCAGTCACCCACCCCTGGCCCAGCCCTGGGCTTCCGTTTCCTCTCTAGAAAAACCCGCTGACTATAAAGCGCTGATTTAAAATAATAAACACGAGGAGTCCAACGTTCAGAGCAAAATGTCAGGGAAATAATGTGGGTGAAAGGTGGGGTCTAAATTGCATATGCACGACGATGGTGCGCAAACCCAGATGCTCTGTTTACACAGAGATCGGGGTCAGAAAAGGCCACGGAAAGCCCAGACAGGGAAAGCATGGAGGGGGTGATCTTCTGCAAAGCTGTTTACATGTTCAATGACTGATTCTTCTCCTCACATGCAGCTGGATCTGATAGCCCTGTGGTCCCCGTCTTATGCAGGTCCTCATTGTTCCGGTCCCTGGTCCCGCCGCTGATGCCCAGGGCCAAAGAGCCAGGACTGGCTTGCGTTTGCCTCCTCTTGCCCTGCATCCTGCACGCCTCTCCACCGCAGCCTGCTTCCTGAAGACTGAAAGCCCAGAGGCTGCTGCTTCCTGCCTGCCGCCCCCCAATGCCAGCTCCTGTCCCAACTCAGTCCCCCGCCTTTCTCACGCAAGCCTGGCCGCGTGCCCACGGGGAACATAGGCATGGGCTTCCCCCTCTTTTGCATCCCGTTCCCATGGGGGAGAAGGGGGTGCCTCATGTTATACTTTGGGGGCTCCCATCTCTTGGCACTGTTCAGCCATGTTGCTTAGCAAAGACATTTGGGGGCAGCCAGAAAAGCAGAAGGCCCAGGTGCCTGGGTTCCGGAGAAGAGACGCTTTCAGGGAAACCCCCCATCCCACCTTCTAGCTCACCAGTGACCCCTCCCCTATAATCCAGCCCCGCTACCTCCTCTCAACCTCACTGAGCCTCAGTCCCCTCATCTGTGAAATGGAGCCAGTAACATCCAGGATTAAATTGGGTGAGGTGCATGCAACAGCTACCTGCAGTCTGCAGACAGAGAAATGTCTCTGGAAGCCTCAGCTTCCTCTCACCCTCCCTACAGCAGCTCCCTCCACCCCGAGGAGCAAATGTTCCTTCGCTGGGTGAATGACTTGCTGTGTAATTTGTAGGTGTGAAAGGAACTGCACAGCCACAGCTTCCTTGAGTTTTACTTGGTGAATAAAGGTCTTAACGGGTTCTTCATTCCATGAGAGAATTCTGCTCCCAAATAGCCTTTCTGCTCTAAAGGGTACAAAATGTTTGTCAGCGGTTCCTAGTCCCTACTGTGCCACATGCTGAAGGCACGCCCCCGCCCCCGCCCCCAGCCACCATCCTGGCTGCCTTCCCCATCATCCGTACCCATCGGCTGCTGGTCCTGTGGGTCCTGGTCCTGAGCCCAGACCCCTCCTGCCTTCTCGCTTAGCCCAGGGGCAGTTTAGGGCAGGAAAGAGCAAGTTATTTCATAACAGGTCCTAGGGAAGGACCCAGGCCAGGGGAGTAACATGGGCAAATCCTGCCAGCCTCGGCTCCTCCTGATCCATCTGTCCTCCCTTCCTGCTCCTCTGGGAGCCTCCTAGGATGGAGGACCCATCAATAATGGGGGACAGTGGCTCACGCCTGTAATCCCAGCACTTTGGGAGGCCAAGGTGGGCAGATCACCTGAGGTCAGGAGTTTGAGACCAGCCTGGCCAACATGGTAAAACCCTGTCTCTACTAAAAATACAAAAAAAAATTAGCTGGGCATGGTGGCAGGTGCCTGTAATCCCAGCTACTTGGGAGGCTGAGACAGGAGAATCGCTTGAACCCGGGAGGTGGAGGTTGCATGAGCCAAGACCGCACCATGGTAGTCCAGCTAGAGGATGTGTTGTGAGAACCATTGGCCAGGTCTCTGCCCATCCAAGGTGGCTCCCAGAACATCCTCCCTACCCAGCACAGCCCAACTGTGAGATGGCGTCACCCTCCTCATCCCCCAGACCCTGCAGGCAGCAAGGCCCTCGAGGTGCGGCAATATTCACTCCCTAACTCATTGGGAAGCCCCAACCCCACCCCATCCCACACTCCCCCGATCACCTGCTCTTCCTGTCAGACCCCACCCACTGGCCTCCTGAGAAGAGCCCAGGACAGGCTGTCCGTCTGGCCTCCGACCTCTCAGGATACTAGCAGATCCAGGTGTACCTTCCGTCCTTCTCCACAGACCCGAGCATGGGCTTGGGGGATAAGGGTTGCAGAGGAAGAAGGCTTTTGACATTGGCAATGCTTCTTCATGCTGCCAGTGACAGCAGCAACAAAACCACAAAACTCACAAGCCCCTAGAAATCCAGGTGTCTGCTTCAAGCTGGGAAACTGCATTCATCCCCCACCCACCCTGGAGGGAGTCCCCAGCCAGAGCCGATGGGATGGGAGAGAGGAAGATGAGGGGAAGCACATGGGCAGGAGAAAGGCGGTGCCCGGGGCTTGGGGTCTGAAGAAAGTTCCAGGACCTACCCTGACTAGGAGGGGCCAGGCCACCTGGTTCTTGTACCCCATCCTCCAGCAGCCCCTACCCCCCATCTTTGATGGGGCCCACATCCCAGGAGGCAACAGCAGCAGGGCAGGTGAATGACGCCTCACTCTACGGCTCAGGGGAGATTGCTATCCCGGGTGGCCCTCCCCCACAGCAACGCAAGCCGCTGTGGTGTTTTTTTGGTTTTTTTTTTTTTTTTTTTTTTTTTTTAAACAGTGTCTTGCTCTGTCACCCAGGCAGGAGTGCAGTGGTGCAATCTTGGCTCACTGCAACCTCTGCCTCCTGGGTTCAAGTGATTCTCCTGCTTCAGCCTCCTGAGTAGCTGGGATTACAGATGCACACCACCATGTCTGGCTAATTTTTGTAGTTTTAGTAGAGACAGAGGTTTCACCATGTTGGCCAGGCTGGTCTTGAACTCCTAACCTCAGGTGATCCGCCTATCTCCCAAAGTGCTGGGATTACAGGCCTGAGCCACCATGCCCACCCCTATTCCCACAGTCTTCAGAGGCCAAACACAGGGATGCTGTGAGTTGAGGCAGACTCTGGTGGGTGGGCCTGGGAACCCAGGCACCTTTTAAAAAGTCACATTAGTCCCAAACCAGTGACTCAGAAGCTTCTGGAACACAGCCCACAGTAAGCTGGGGCCTCCTGCCTTCGATCTCAGGCTCCCCATTGGACCTTGAGAGCCCTCTGCCCCTCCTGTTCTGTTCCAAAGCTGCCTCCCAGGCACTGCTTCCATGCCAAGGTCGGTTCCCCTGGGATGCTAATATTTTTATTCTTGATTTCTATCTTTTTTGTTTCTGTTTTCTAAGTTTTAGGGTTTTGTATCTTAACAGTACCCAAAGGAGAGCAATCATGAGCTCAGAAGTGATCTCCAAGTAGCCACATGGTGGGAAGCCCGGGCCTGGGCCCAGCCCTGCAGCCACACCCTTGCAATCTTTCTCCCTGGAAGCTCCAGGATTCTCAAAATAAGCTCCCTGTCCACCTGGGGAGATGGAGCCAGAGCGACCAGTCATCCCAGACCTCAGACCTTAAGCTTAAAAAGAGCCTGGGACTGGCTAATGGCTGGCCTGACATGACTGGTGTTTCCACCTAGCTGATGACCAGAAACTCACAGCCCCCTCCAAGCTGTGCCTCTACAGAAATTTGGGGTGGGGACTGCAAGGCAGCATACAGCCACTATTCCCAGGAGGTGGGATGGGAAGCAAAGCTTCTGCTCTCAGGGAGCTCTCGGTGCTTCATGGAACACACACAAATGAGTCCTGGGGTGGGAGCCGACGCCTGGGGTCCCGTCCTGTTTCTGCCACCAAAGTGCTGGGTGACAGTGAACCAGTTACCACCCATCTCTGTTTCCTCCTCTGTCAAATGGGGAGTCTGGACTAGATGCCCTGCCAGGCCCCTGCCTATGTTAACATCCTCTAACCGTTTCTAGAACAAATCAGCAGGCTGAGGCATGAGTAGAAAAATCAGCAGAGGAGCAGAAGGTTCTGTCCGTCCACCCTGGGCCTGCCCACAGCACCTGGTCTCCAGGGCCCAGGCGGACCTCCATAGCTGCTAGAGGCTCATGGCCATCAGCAAGGATCCTGGGCACGCCCTGCCCTACCTCTCCTGACACCCAGCAGGTCACCGCTTCAGAGCTGACTCTACCCCAGCCCCACTAACCGCAGAACAGAGCTGGCATGGAAGGTAGGCCATCTCTACCAGCTGGACCACCGCAGGGTCAGGAAGTTGGGGGAGCCTCTGGACCATCATTGGCACAAGGCTGGCAGGCTGGGCACCAAACCCAGATGCAGACATCTCCGCCTCATGCTCTGGTCACTGGCTTGCTGGCTCCCGAGGGACACACATTGCCGACCGTCCCTCAGGTCCCCTGGTCTCTGCAGCCCCTCAGGGCCCGACACTTGGTGGGAACACAATGCTATTATGAATAGTTAAGCTGAGGCCGAAATTCCACCCCTTCCAGTAGAACTCGTGCTCCAGGACCAGCAGTCCCTGCGTCGCCACGGCCAGCATGACTATCCCCATTTGCATCCCTACCCCACAGCTTCAGTGGGGAGACTGCCACTCTCCACATCATAGAACTGCCCGGGCACCTCGAGCTCCCCAGAAGCAGGAAATATGATAACTGCGCCCTCCCTCTGGGCAGCCCTTCACGTATCCTAAAGTACTATCCCCCACATCTCCTGCGATCCTGACAACAACCGTGTCATGCAGGCAGGGTGGACGTTATCTCCATTTGACAAAGGGGCACTGAGTCCACACAGCTGGTCAGTGTCAGGGAGAGATGGGAATTGAGGAGCCCTCTTCCCACGGGAGGTCCTCCTCGCCAGGGTCACTGACAGGGAGTGGCCAGGACAATCTGTTTCAAGACCAGCCCTGGGTGGACACAGCCTGTGCACACACTCAGGCTGAGCACAGGTGAAGAGTGGTCCTGCCCAACGCCCTGATATCCCTCTTTTCTCTCAGGCCAACTACAGGCAGATTCCGGGCAGTGGCACCCGGGGTTAAAGACAGGGACTAGAGGGGAGAGGTGAGAGCCCTGGAAGCCCCCAGGACACATTTGGACTCAAAGGCAAAGCAAACACCAACTCCAACAGGTCCCACGTTGGTGAGAGCTGCCGGAGAGGACTCGCCGGGGAACGGTGGGCAGAACTCACCTCCCGTAGCAGCTGCATCCCCTTCAGCTCCTCCTGCTGCTGCTGGGCCACAGTGACCCCCAGTACCAACGTGTGCATCACACAGGAGACCACGGAGATGATCACGATGGGGCTGAGGCTGAGGGGCAGCGTGATGAAGAAGGAGAAGATGAAGAAGACCTGCCAGCCCACCGTGTCGCTGGCCGCGTGGGCACCCGCGAAGTTCAAGCCCAGGTAGGAGAAGATCTGGGCGGTTATGAGCAGCCACAGCAGGTAGGGCACCACCCTGCGGGTGACCCGGTCCGGGAGCAGCCCCTTTTGCAGAGCACGAAGAGGACGATGTCCAACACCAGTCCAATTCCAGCCACTGCGAGGGGAGCCAGCTTGTCGCTGGAGAAGACCACAGCACACATGACCACCACGTAGCAGTCAAAGAGGGCTGCAAAGACCACCAGCACCAGCAGGGTCTCGTGGCGCTGCCTTTTGAAATAGGTCTGGTAGAGGTTCTCCAAGGACTCCGGCACAAAGGTCAGCCGCATGAAGCGAGGCAGGCACAGGCAGGAGCCGGAGTTCCGGACAGAGATCTCATGGGTCCGGCCTACTCCGCGGTCAGCGTCGGAGGGCAGGCTAACGGAGTACTCCGCTGAGTACTCGGCTGAGTACTCGGGCTCGGAGAAGCCCTGGTTCCTCGGCATTCTGGCTGGCGTCTGCTGCTGGCCCTAGAGAAGTGGACTAGGAACAGAGGAAGAGCTCCCGCCTGGGCCACCTCTCAGGGCTCTCTGAGACGCGGGGGGGGGGAGGGGGGCTGAGGGCCTCTTCTTGGCTGGACCGAGGGGCAGCCACCTCCAGCAGGAACGCAGAGCGGGTTTCCAGGGCACAGGTAGCGCTGATCATCTAGAGCTGAAAAGGGCATTGCTGAGTAGAAGCACCTCTTCCCTCCTACCTTGCGGTTTCCCCATGACCCGCCCTAACCCTCATAAAAGAATCTCTGCTGCAGGAGTCTCCCAATCCTGGGCCTTCCCTGCCACCCCCGGCTCACACCGCCGCCCACCGCACGCACACTGGGTCCTGTCCACGCCAGATACTCAATTTCCTGTCCCTGGCTTGTGGAAGGGCCTAGCCGCCTCTCCATCCCCGGCACCCGGTTTCTCTCAGTTCTCTTCTCTCTCAGTCCCTGACTTCCTCACCGAAATTCCCTCCAGGTCCAGTCCTTAGAATCTGGAAATAAAATGTGCCGGAAAGAAACCAGGACCATCGTGGGGGATTCCTGAGCCTTCCTTCTGTTTACTTCCTTTTTCCACCAAGCCCTTGGAGACTCCGGCTCCGATCCGGCCCCCTTCCCAAGCTCGGGGCGCCCTCTTTCCCGGAAGCCCGGCCCGGCCCCTGCGTTTACCTGTGCGGGAATTCGGCCACCGCGTGCTCCGGGACGGTCCCCGCGCGGGCCGGGGTGGGAGGGCTCAGCGCGCCCGAGGGCTGCTCCCCGCAGAGCCGCGCCGCCCCGCCAGCGCCTGGGGCCCCGGCCGGAGCACGATCTCCCGCCGTCAGGCCCGGGATCCGGCCCTGAGAGGAGCAGCGCTGCCCCTCAGCATCTGCCGGCGCCCGGCCGCAGGGGAAGAGGCGGCGGCGACGGGGCCCGGGAGACCCAGGGGCGCCGGCCCAGCGCGCCCGCCCTGGGGCTGCGGCGAGCGCGGCTCTCCGGACCCCTCCCCTGCACCCGCGGCAGCGGCAGCGGCAGCTAGGGGCGCGCGCGGGGCCCTCCCCGGCGGGAGCGCGGACCGAGCCCGGGGAAGCCCGCCAGCATCCTCTCGCCCTCCCGCCTGCGCCGAGCCAAGCCGGCCGAGTCCGGGCTCGGCGCGCTGTACAGCAATTCCCCGCGCGGCGCCGGCGGCTCAGGGGCCACGCGCGCTCCAAGCCCGGGGAGGCGGGAGGCGGGCGTGGCGTCCCCCTCCCTCGCCCCAGTCACCGCCCTGTCGGCGGCGCGTCCCGGAGTGGGGCGGCGGGGGAGGCGCCCGGCCGCGGTCCGGGGACCCGCGCGAGCGAGAGCTGTAGGGGCCCGGGCGGCCCCCGATCCTGCACGGGCGGCGGGCTGGGGCGACGGCTGCGTGGAAACGTGGGCGTGGGCGTTGGGCGGGAAGGATGGGGGCGAATCCACGCCTTCCCGGGGGCAGGCCCCGGGTCTCGGAGGGTGGAAGCCCGGGACGCGCCCGCCCGCAGGTGAGGCGCGCTCGGGGCACCCTGCCGCCTCCTCCTCCTCCGCGGCTTCCTTCCGGGCCCGTAGAGGCTGGGGCTCAGGTTTGGGGACCGCTCCGCCGCGGAGCGCTTGTGGCCTAAGGATCCCTGCCCATCCTAGGAGCCCAGACTCCGGAGCGCCGAGCCTGAGCTTTCCGCAGAGGGGGGCTCGCGGCGAAGGCCTGTCATGATCGCAGGTGGCGGTGGTGGTGGCCCAGTGGGCATCACGCACGTGGAACTGGAAGAGACGCTGCCTCGAAGAGACTTCCCGTGCACATTCTACCCGCTTGAGACGTGTTTGAGTTCACAAACTCTCCCTTAAAGACGCAAATGCTCCTTTGAATGGTTAAACGTATCAGTCACTCACACCATAGTATAAATTATTTTCCTTGCATTTGACAGAACACCGTGCTAAGATCAACTACAGGCTTTGGGAATTTAAGTAAAGGAAGAGGAGAGAGATAGGATGTTTTGGAACAAAAGCACGTGTGGGTGTGGGGGAGGTGGGTGCTGAGGACAGTCAGCAGCATTAGGGGGTCATCTTCCCTGGGGAGAGCTGAAGGAATGAGCAGAGGGAAGAGAAACTCGGCCGTCCCATGCCCCTGAGAGTTATCCCTGCGCACCCCTTCCAGAATCTCAGGCAGCACCTTCAATCCCTCAGGGAATAGATCCATTAGAGAATCGATCCTGCAACTGCTGTTTCTACCATTCCCTCACACTCCGTCTGAAAAGGCACCAACTTCAGCCCAGCCCAAACTTTTCAGGGCTTTGATTCTAAATGTAGTGGACCTGACATTAGATATAGGAGGATGGTAATTTAAATAAAGCAAAACTTTGCCCCATTGTTTTATTTTATTTTTTATTTTTTTGAGACCGAGTCTCACTCTGTCATCCAGGCTAGAGTGCAGTGTCGTGATCTCAGCTCACTGTAACCTCTGCCACCTGGTTCATGCGATTCTCCTGCCTCAGCCTCCTGAGTAGCTGGGATTACAGGTACACACCACCAAGTCTGGGGTAATTTTTGTATTTTTAGTAGATGGGGTTTCACTGTGTTGGTTAGGTTGGTCTTGAACTCCTGACCTCAAGTGATCGGCCCACCTTCCCTTCCCAAGATGCTGGGATTATAGTGCCACTACACTCGGCTGCCCTATTGTTTTAATTTGCTGGAGGTTTCTGGGTTTGGGGGGAACATTTTTTAAGGGAGATATTTATTTACTTATTTATGAGACCGAGTCTCACTCTGTCGCCCAGGCTAGAGTGCAGTGGTGCAATCTTAGCTCATTGCAACCTCCATCTCCTGAGTTCAAGCAATTCTCCTGCCTCAGCCTCTCGAGTAGCTCAGATTACAGGCACCCACCACTATGCCTGGCTAAATTTTGTATTTTTAGTAGAGACAGGGGTTTCGCCAGGTTGGCCACATTGTTTTTGAACTCCTAACCTAAATCGATCTGCCTGCCTCAGCCTCGAGGGCCTGCCTCAAAGATGGAAAATGCCAGAAGGGCCTCATCCGTCTCACTCACAGTGGCTTCCCCAGTACCTGGCACCTAGTAAATACTCAAAAAATAGTCATTGAATGGATGGAAATCTCCCTAAGAAGAAACGGTTCTTTCTCTCTTTTCTTCTTCCTTCCTTTCCCTTTCCTTCTTTCTATTTTTCTTAGAGATGGGGTTTCACCATATTGGCCAGGCTGGTCTCAAACTCCTGACCTTGTGATCTGCCCGCCTCAGCCTCCCGAAGTGCTGGAATTACAGGCGTGAGCCACCGCACCCAGGGTACTTTATAAAGAGGCATTGGCTGTCCCTGAAGGGACCAATGGCCTCATTCCCTGATGCTGAGAATGTCCTGGCCCCAGGACAATGAAAAATAACCACCCTCAGAGTGAAAAGGGTGGGATTATGGTGTTTTCACTTTCCAAGCTCTACATTTTGTATTGATGTAACCTGGATGACTGGCATGCTTCACTGTTATAATCAAGCAATACAGGAAATCTACTGTTCAAACACACTCAACTCAGGACCTCAGATGGCTGCATGAGTGACTTGCCCCTGTGGCTTGTCCTAAAAGGAAGACAGAATCATGGACTTAGGTTAAAGCTTGGAGGGCATCCTGATCCCCCAGTCTCCACCCAGCATCTGCCTAGATGGGATACCTCTTTGCTGAGGGCACCTTTTTGTTTGTGTGGTTCAAGACTAGAGATAATGGCTGAGAATTAATTGTTATTGGATAAACAAGCATGGTTTGACCCCTCCTGGGAATGGGGTGGCTCCTGAATCCAGCAAACAATAGATCAGAGCAGAACTCTGTGTCCTAGGGGAAAACAGAAGTGGGAGAGAGAAGATCATTAGTTCCCCTGGTGCTGGGCACCAGGAGAGCCCTGTTTGGGGCCTGAAAGCAGAGCCTGAGACAAGGCCTGCATGCAGGTGGTTTAACTGGGCAAGTGATTCCAGGGAAACAGAGTAGGGGCCTGGGAAGCTCAAAACAGAGAGGGTGCCAGGTGCGGTGGCTCACGCTTGTAATCCCAGCACTTTGGGAGGCTGAGGGGAGCGGATCACGAGGTCAGCAGTTCGAGATCAGCCTGCCCAATGTGGTGACACCCCGGTCTCTACTAAAAATACAAAAAAAGCCTGGCATGGTGGCACACACCTGTAATCCCAGCTACTCAGGGGCTAAGGCAGGAGAATCGCTTGAACCTGGGAAGTGGAAACTGCAGAGCCGAGATCGTGCCACTGCACTCCAGCCTGGGCGACGGAGACTCCCCCCGGCAAAAAAAAAAAAGACAGAGAAGGTAAATACGAGGTTTTGTGACAGAGTTGGGAGGCCCTGATCCTGCTGGGACCCTCTGAGGAGCCTTGCAGAAGCCACCTCAGAGCTTTCCACTGGTGTTTGTCCTCCTGTCAGTTAAGAGTTCCCAGTCGGGGTGTTCTCTCACTGGTTCTTCGAGGTTTGTACAAGGGAGGCTAAGCCATGAGCGCCTGGGCAGGAAACAAGGGATCCTCAGTGCAGACGCCTGGCAAGGCCTGCCGGGGTGTGCCTGCAGTAGGAATCGGAGTAGAGAACAGGGCAGGGGGAATGTGGCACGTGACACTCAAGCATCCTGTGCAGGCCCAGACCCCTCATCCACTCCTGCTGGCTCAGAGGCTCGGCAGTTTGGATCCGGTCACCTGGAGGAGAGGCGTGCCGTACGTAGGGGAAGCTGGCTGTCTGGAATCAGAGAGCTCAGCTTTGAGCATGGCCTTGTTGAGCGCCGAGGACCTCGGACCAATTACTCAGCCTCCCAAGCCTGTGTCCCTGTGGTGGTTAGCAATAGCACTAACCACTAGTCAGGATCCTTGTCTGGAAGGAGGAGATTCCTGGGTACCAAAGTAGTGGGCGGATCTTAATGGAAGAAGTCAACTGTCCTGTCAACTCACAGGACAGTTAAGCAGCCCTGAGCACTTCTGCCCCCCACGTGGCCTGCACAGCTAGGCTGGCTGCCTGCCCCCAGGCCTTTCCATGGCTGCCTCCGGGTCCCTCGACTTCAGCACAGTCTTTTTCTGACAGCATCGACAGCACCGGCCCGTCTGTCCCTGTGTCCTCACTTCTTTGTCTCTGACCCTCTCTCTCCCCTTCTCCTGTCCCGCGTTGGAGTCTCCCTGATTCTCGCGGGGTCACTCACTGGGCCACTGTGGATGGGTGTAGAGCGTGTGTGAATGTCAGGACTGTGTGAATGTGAGGGGTGTGAGGGGTGTGTGTGGGTGTGAGTGGGGGGTGTGAGTGTATGTGTGTTCCTTCACATTTGCATGTGTGTGTGAGTGCATGTCTGAGAATGCACGTTCACGTTTGCCTGTGTGTATGTGAGAATTTTACCTTCATGTTTGTGTGCGTGTGAGTGCAAGCGCGTGTATGTTTGTTTGTGTGTGTGAGTGTATGTGTGAATGCACATGTGAAAATGTACATTCATGTTTCCATGTGAGATGTGTGTGATTGTGAGAACATACTTTTGGATGTGTGTGAGTGGACGTTTGAGTGCGAGTGTGAGAGAATGTACCTTCATGTTTGTGTGTTGGGGGTGGGTGACTGTGTGTGAGAATGTACCTTCCCGTTTGTGTGTGTGTGTGTGATTATATGTGTGAAAAAGTATGTTCTTTTGTGTGTAAGAATGTACCTTCATGTTTGTGCGAGTGGGTGTGTAAGCATGATTATGTGTGAGAATGTACCTTTGCGTCTGTGATTGTGATTGGGACGTTTGTGTGTGTGTGATTGTGTGAGAACATACCTTCGCATTTGTGTATGATTGTAAGTGTGAGAATGTACCTTCACGTTTGTATGTGGGTGTGTGATTGTGAGCCTGTGAGAACATACCTTCACATTTGTATGATGAGTGAGAATGTACCTTCACGTTTGTATGTGAATGGGTATGTGATTGTGAGAACGTACCTTCACGTTTGTGCGTATGACTGTGAGCGTGTGAGAATGTACCTTCATGTTTGTATGTGGGTGTGTGTGATTGTGAGCGTGAGAACGTACCTTCACGTGTGTATGATTATGTGTGAGAATGTGCCTTCACGTTTGTGTGTGTGTGATTGTGAGCGTGTGAGAACGTACTTTCACGTATGATTGTGAGAATGTACCTTCACGTTTGTATGAGTGGGTATGTGTGATTGTGAGCGTGTGAGAACGTACCTTCACATTTGTGTATGTGTATGATTGTGAGCGTGTGAGAACGTACCTTCACGTTTGTGTATGATTGTGAGTGTGTGAGAACGTACCTTCATGTTTGTGTGTATGACTGTGAGCGTGTGAGAATGTACCTTCATGTTTGTATATGAGTGTGTGTGTGTGTGAGAACGAACCTTCACGTTTGTGTATGATTGTGAGCGTGAGAACGTACCTTCACGTTTGTGTATGTGTGAGAACGTACCTTCACGTTTGTATGAGTGGGTGTGTGTGTTTGTGAGAACGAACCTTCACGTTTGTGTGTGTGTATGATTGTGAGTGTGAGAATTAACCTTCACGTTTGTGTGTGTGTAGAACGTACCTTCACGTTTGTGCGTATGACTGTGAGCGTGTGAGAATGTACCTTCATGTTTGTATGTGGGTGTGTGTGATTGTGAGCGTGAGAACGTACCTTCACGTGTGTATGATTGTGTGTGAGAATGTGCCTTCACGTTTGTGTGTGTGTGATTGTGAGCGTGTGAGAACGTACTTTCACGTTTGTATGATTGTGAGAATGTACCTTCACGTTTGTATGAGTGGGTGTGTGTGATTGTGAGCGTGAGAACGTACCTTCACGTTTGTGTATGATTGTGAGCGTGTGAGAACGTACCTTCATGTTTGTGTGTATGACTGTGAGCGTGTGAGAATGTACCTTCATGTTTGTATATGAGTGTGTGTGTGAGAGAACGAACCTTCACGTTTGTGTATGTGTGAGAACGTACCTTCACGTTTGTATGAGTGGGTGTGTTTGTGAGAACGAACCTTCACGTTTGTGTGTATGATTGTGAGTGTGAGAATTAACCTTCACGTTTGTGTGTGTGTGCTCGTGCACGCGTGTGCCTGGCAGTTGCCTCGTCCGTCTTGCTGGGTGCCGCCTCACCTCTTCCTCCCCTCTCCTTGCTTGATGCCATCCGCGCAGGACTCTGCTGGCTGCGCTCGGGCACTGTTTCTAGGCCCTGGCACAGGCAGAAAGCAGCGGGCCGAGGATGCGCAGCGAAGACATCCAGGGCCGGGCTGTGCTGGGGCTGGGCGTGGCTCCGGGGCTGTGCTCCTCACAGGTGTGACCGTCTCCTCGGGAGCAAGGACCAGGGTCCCTGGTTCTGTCTACCCAGTCGTTGAAACAGAGTGGCTATTCCATAACCTGTCATTGAAATAATGTCACCTGCACACTAGTCACAGTGCCAGTGACACCCATGGGCCCAATCCCCAGACAGCGGCAGCAGCTCCCTTCCTGCGCCCGTCCTCCAGGCACTGCGCGAGGCCTTCTCCCCCTTTGGTTTCCGAGGTAGGGACTGCCGGCGTCCCTGTTTTACAGGTGGGGAAGCGGGAGCGCAGAGAGAGGAGGTAACTCGCTCTGGCCCCAGCTAGGAAGGGGTGGAGGCCCAGGCCTTAGCCACTCAGCAGCCCGGCAGTACCTGGAAGGCTCAGGAAGCTTCCTTTGGTTGTCACTGCTTCACTGTAGCCAAGGGCGCCCTTGACCTTAGGGACTCAGCGAATCCTGGAGAAACGGCTCCTTGATAGCAGCTGAAAGAGACTCCAAACACCATTCTGCTCCAGCCCAGGTGAAGACACTGAGAGGTTAAATTTGGGAAGAGAAGGACACGTGCCCACGGAGCATAACTCAGCTGTGAATGCTGAGTAATCCCGAGGCCTCCGCGGGAAGTCACCTTTCCAAAAGCTACCGGGCTGGCCCCTCCGGGAAGAGGCACCATACAAATGTGTGCTAACAACCCTTCCTGCGGCCGGCAGGGTATAAGAGAGCAGGAAGCTTTCAGAACAACACGAGTGGCTAGAAAAGGCCCAGGCTGGTGCCGGGCGCGGTGGCTCACGCCTATAATCCCAGCACTTTGGGAGGCCCAGGCGGGCGGATCACGAGGTCAAGAGATAGAGACCATCCTGGCCAACACGGTGAAACCTAGTCTCTATTAAAAATACAAACATTAGCTGGGTGTGGTGGCGCACGCCTGTAGTCCCAGCTACTCGGGAGGCTGAGGCAGGAGAATTGCTTGAACCTGGGAGGCGGAGGTTGCAGTGAGCCGAGATTGTGCCACTGCAGGGTGACAGAGCAAGACTCTGTCTCAAAAAAAAAAAAAAAAAAAAAAGGGCCAGGCTGGGAGGAGACGAAGGGCCCCGCCCATGGTCTCCCTCATAGGTGGAAAGTCACCAGCACCCACAAGAGCAAGGCTAAGAGAGCCTGGGGAGCTGGCACAGGTTCTCCGGTCTTAAAGACACATGTGATTAGATTGGGCTCACTGGGATATTCCAGGAGAATCTCTCCATTTCGAGGTCTTTCACTTAATCACGTTTGCAAAATCACTTTTGCCGTGTAAGGCATCATAGTCACAGTTTCTGGCGGTTAGGGTGATGATATTTTGCATGGACGTTATTCTGCCTATTACAGCACGCTCCTAATGTGATATAGATCCTGGTAGTACTGACTCGAGGAGGGACTCATCTTAATTCTTCCCATTAAAACTTCCTCTAATGTTTTTAATCTCGATGCTGTAATAAACGGGCCATCACCTGTTAAATCGGAGAAGAGGAAATCATCTTAAAGGTCTGTGAAATGGTGATTTTTGAGAATAAAGAGACCCTATAAATCTTTTTTTCTTTCTTTTAAGATGAAGTCTTACTCTTGTCACCCAGGCTGGAATGCAATGGCGCAATCTCCGTTCACTGCAACCTCCACCTCCTGAGTTCAAGTGATTCTCCTGCCTCAGCCTCCTAAGTAGTTGGGATTACAGGCATGCGCCACCAAGCCTCGCTAATTTTTGTATTTTTAGTAGAGTTGGGGTTTCACCATGTTAGCCAGGCTGGTCTCGAACTCCTAACCTCAGGTGATGTGCCCACCTCGGCCTCCCAAAGTGCTGGGATTACAGGTGTGAGCCAATGCGCTGGCCACCCTAGAAATCTTTTAATGCAAGAGAATGCTGTAGAAAGAACTCCCACCTGTGGTTCCTTGCCAGCCTCACCCCTTCCAAGTTACCCTCAGCCGCAACAGGACAGATCTCTTGTTCCAGGAAGGGGCCATCTGGAGCCAGCAGCTGAATGGATGCCTGAGGTTCATGGATTCTTTCTAAGACTTTTTCAAGCTCCCTTTCTGCTGCCACTGGAATTGGCCCTCAGAAGCACAGTTCAGACTGTCTGACTTCCCAATTCTTTAGCATCCAGGCTTTTCCTTGGTTAGGCCCCAGCCTCCTTATTCTGTTATATAATCTGCACAACAGTCATACGAGGTAAGTACAATTGCCATGTCCGTTTTACAGATGAAAAAACTGAGATTAGGTTCATAACATGCCCAGGGTTCCATAGCTCGTAAAGCACTGCCCACATTTACACCCACACCTCTGACTCCAGGGCCCGGCACTTAGACACTGTGGCCTGCTCGACATCCTGGGTCGTTGCTAGAGGAATGGGGTGGGGGCTCGTGCCTTCTCCTCTTCTTGGGTGGGGGCCAACTTAGCTGTGGACCAGAAGGGGTGGGCCGTGGGGAAAGGCAAAGCAGGAGGAGTTAGCAGTACTGGTGGGTAGGCAGGCCCTCTATCTTAAGGGCCTCTGTCTGTTCAAATCCAGAGACATCCTCTCCACCCTGGGGGGCAGGAAAACAGCCCAGTTAGAGAGATGGAGCCCTGGACAGCAGATCCGCAACAGGGCAACACCCGACCCTGGCCCAGGAGAGGTCTGCAGCCTGGCCGGAAGGGCTCAGGCCAGCTCGATTAACCTACTGCTGACCCATTTTCATATCTTAAAATTAGAAACAAGGGTACAAGCTCCGGCTATTGTATTTATCAAGTCAGAGCAGAGTGAGGCCAATGTTTGTGGAAACAGGTTTCTCTGCTCACCTTGGTCATTTAGAGCACCCTCTCCTTGTTCCCTGGTCAGTGTCCAGGTCTCCCCAGTTCTTGCCTTCTTCCCTCTCTCCCTTCTCAAAACACTGTGTTGGACCAGATCCCAGAGAGTGCCTCACCTGGAGGTGACAATGATTTGAATTTTAAGGCTGAGGTCTTGAGACAATCATTAATTCTGTTTCTTCATCCTGAACCACTTAGGAAGTAGATCCAGAAATGAGGCAGTTGGGGGCGCAACAGATCAGTTTCAGATGGATGAAAGTTGAGCTGGAAGCTGTGTTGCCACAGCCTGGGATAATGCTTCACTCTGGACTTGAACCCCTCACCCCATCACAGGCATGTGGGTTGCCACAGGCCTCCCTGGAGAGGTGGAGCCTGCCCTGGGGAATATGGAATGGTAGGAAGGGGCTAGATCACAGAAGGCCTTGAATCTCAAGCTAAAACATTTAAATTTGGGCTTTGTGTTTTATAGGAGTTGTTGAGGATTCTTTTGGGCAGATGACATGTCCTGACCAGCTACATTCTTTCAAAAGATTGATCTGGAATAAAAGATGGTTTGAAAAAGAAGACTGTCAAGAGAAAACTGGGCTGGGCGCAGTGGCTCATGCCTGTAATCCCAGCACTTTGGGAGGCTGAGGTGGGTGGATCACCTGAGGTCAGGAGTTCAAGACCAGCCTGGCCAACATGGCAAAACCTTGTCTCTACTAAAAATACAAAAATTAGCGGGTGTGGTGGCATGTAATTGTAATTCCAGTTACTTGGGAGGCTGAGGCAGGAGAATCGATTGAACCTGGGAATCGGAGGTTGCAGTGAGCCGAGCACTGCACTCCAGCCTGGGTGACAGAGTGAGACTCTATCGAAAAAAAAAAAAAAAAAGAAAGAGAAAGCTGGTGAGAAGATGCAAACTAATCACTCCTGGACGACAGTGGTCCAAATCGAAGTAATGCTCTCTAGTATTCATTCCACAAGGGTCTCAGGCCTCTCATGAAATCTCAGGCTGACACCCAAACTAGATACATTCAGGTTTTGGGTAGAGCATATCCATGAGTGTTGGCAGACAGTAGTGTTTAACTATTAAATAACTCGTGCTGACATTGTCTTCCCTCTTGCGGTCTTTGAAAAAGATGCTGTTTGCCGCACAGGCAGTGACGAAAATAAGTTAGCCACCTGCTTCGCCACCCTTTCCAATCTTGCCAAGTCCCAAGGGGGATGCCAGGCACTGCTGGGCACCTTTCTGAAAGTGTTCTCTTCAGTAGAATATATGCTAAGCTTTTTTCAAAACTAGGCCTTAAAAAAAAAGTTACACCTTTTAATTTTCATTTTAAAAATTTCTTTTTCACTCCATTAAAATTCTTCTCAACCCGTGAAATGGGTTGAGAGTGATTTGAGCAATTCTGTCTGTCACCCATTCTAAGATGCTGCTGGCGCCACATGCAGCCATCCCCTGCCGAATGGGAAGCAAGTGGCAGAGCCGGGTGTGCACCCGGAACCCCGGCATTGAGGTCTCCTGTCAAGCGGCCCCCACTCTCCGTTCATTCGCAGCCCCCCACCCCCAGTCCACACTACCTGCCAGTTTTACATCTGTTTGGACAGGAAGGCTTACAACCCTGCAGTGCTATTTTTAGGAAGCGCTTGCATTGAGTCAGCCTTTCTGCTGGCTTCACGCTCTCTGCTCGCTGGTTCTCGGGCTGTCTGCTTTTTCAGCAGGAGCCCCGGGCTCACATCCTCAGACAGTGAGCACGACGCCTCTCTTTTCTCTGCCCATCTCAGCTTTGGTCTGCACCCCCGTCTTTATCACCTTCCTAGAACAAGGGCAGGCTTTTAGGGGTCCATATTTTCTTGCTTCTCTCATTAAAAGCCTCCCCACAAGGCATGCACATTGACATGGATAGAGCTGGAGGCCCTTCCTCTTGTTTACAATGTTGCATTAATGTAGCTATAAGTGGGAATCTTTTTTTTTTTTTAAATCAAGTCTACATTCAAACATGCTTTTAAACTAAAAATAACTGCATTTAAATAACTTTAGAGAGACTGATATAAAGAAGGATTTAAATGTTAGCTGTAAATTGATACTCACTCTTCATCATTTCTAATCCCAGAATATAGCCAAGTGACTGGCATAGAAAAGGTGCTTAAATGTTTGATGGAGGAAGGAATAAATGAATAAATTCTAAAATGTTAATAGCTTGGTGATTTAGCCCTCTCAAGGGTGAAACTTGTAATTTAACACGCAGAACTTTTCTTTAATAAACTGCAAATAGTATTCAGGCGTCTGCCCAGGGGTGGCACCAGAAATGTTCCAGGCAACTGAGTTTTATTACAGTTGTTGGGATGATTTCTGTCTTAAGTCACCCCATACTCAATTTAAAATGGCTTAACCAGTAGAGAAAATGTATTACCTCTAAAACAAGCAGTTTTTGGATAGGACAGGTTTAAGGTTAGTTATTCTAGTGGCTCGATAACGACTTTAAGGTCCGTGCTCTTTCCACTTCTTCCCAGCTGCCTCGAGGGTAGCAGCTTTGCTGTCACGGGCTCCCACTCCTCATGGGTGCAAGGTGGCTGCCACAACTCCAGCATCACATGCAGGCATGACAGTGTTCAACACAGGAGGAACAGTTTCTTCCCATGCCTCTCTTTCAGGACTTCAGAATATTTTACCAGAAGCTCCCCAGAAAAATGTCCCTTGTATCTTTCTTTTTTTGAGACGGAGTCTTGCTCTGTTGCCCAGGCTGGAGTGCAGTGGCATGATCTTGGCTCACCACAACCTTCACCTCCTGGGTTCAAGTGATTCTCCTGCCTCAGCCTCCCCAGTAGCTGGGACTACAGGCACGCACCACGATGCCCAGCTAATTTTTGTATTTTTAGTAGAGATGGGGTATCATTATGTTGGCCAGGCTGGTCTCAAACTCCTGACCTCGTGATCCAGCCTGCCCTGGCCTCCCAAAGTGCTGGGATTACAGGCGTGAGCCACCGTGCCCGGCCTTTTTGTTGTTGTTGTTGAGACAGGGTCTCATTCTGTTACCCAGGCTGAAGTGCAGTGGTGTGATCTCACCTGACTGCAGCCTTGACCTCCTGGGCTTAAGTGCTCCCGACCTCCCACCTCAGCCACCCTTTGTAGCTGGAACTACAGGCATGTGCCACCACACCTAGGTCCCTTATATCTTTTTGGCCAGTGTAGGGTCACATGCCCACTTCCAAACTAATCACTGGCAAAAGAACTGGTACCACTGTGGACAGATTCAATCATTCATGATTTACAATTGAGCCATATAGCAGAGGTAGAGAGACACCTGAACACATTAGGGCCCTTCCAGCAAGGAAAAAGGGAGGAAGAACTATTGGACGGGCCATCTATGGTGCTGGCTCTGGCGCCCCTCAAAGGCCCAGTCTGATTCCCAACAAAGCCAACTCTAGTAATTTTCCTAGGAGATTCTATAAACCAGGGAACTACTTAAACACATTTCACTGAGAAAGCTACACCAAGATTTGATCAGCTAATGTTAACTACATTTAGGTGCTAAAGGTACCCCCCACTTTTCTTGCCTCCTTACTCTCAGGGAGACCCCTGTTTTCAACATTCAATTGTATTCTGTGACTTTTTTCATTTGGCTGGGAATTATGTGGTTGAGGGATCTACAATCTATTTCACAGTTCAGCAACAGAGGTCATTCATTCATTCATTCATGTATCAAATATTTATTATGCTTTTATTTATTTGTTTATTTATTGAGACGGAGTTTTGCTCTTGTTGCCCAGGCTGGAGTACAATGGTGCAATCTCAGCTCACCGCAATCTCTGCCTCCCTGGTTCAAGTGATTCTCCTGTCTCAGCCTCCTGAGTAGCTGGGACCACAGGCATGTACCACCACATCTGGCTAATTTTGTGGTTTCAGTAGAGACGGGGTTTCTCCATGTTGGCCAGGCCGGTCTTGAACTCCTGACCTCAGGTGATCTGCCTACCTCGGCCTTCCAAAGTGCTGGGATTATAGGCGTGAGCCACCGTGCCCGGCCAAGGATGTGCATTTCTAACAAGCTCCCAGGTGATGCTGAGGCCACTTTGAAAAATCACTGTCCTGCACATTTCCTCCGTTCCTGAACATCTGCTGCGCTTTGTAAATGGTAGGTGCTCAATAAGTCCTTGTTGCAATGAATCCTACACTTTCTAAAATGAAGCTTCCATCTTAGGGCTACAAAGACTATCCAAGACTTAATACCAACTAATAATGCTGATTGCAGGCTGCTGGTGAGCTGTCAGGTCTTCCTGCCTACAACTTCAAATCATGATGTCAATTAATTAGACTTCAGCCAAATCCATCCCAACAAATACACTTTACAAAACTCCAGACCTTGTTCCATTAAACATTCCTTGGCAATATGGTAGAGATACTCTCTGGTGCAAGACTGAGGAGCTTTGAGGCGTTGGTTAACTTCATCAGGTCCATAGGGAAAATTATAAGAGGAGAGTCGCCCTTATGCCTCTGATAGTGAAAAATGGTGTGGTTTTGTCTTTAACAGCTATATATATATATATATATATACAATTTTTTTTTTTTTTTTGAGATGGAATCTCACTCTTGTTGCCCAGGCTGGAGGGCAATGGCATGATCTCAGCTCACTGCAACCTCCACCTCCCGGGTTCAAGCAATCCTCCTACCTTAGCCTCTTGAGTAGCTGGGCTCACAGGCGCCCACCACCACTCCTGGCTAATTTTTATATTTTTAGTAGAGATGGGGTTTCACCATGTTGGCCAGGCTGGTCTCGAACTCCTGACCTGAGGTGATCCACCCACCTCGGCCTCCCAAAGTGCTGGGATTACAGGCATGAGCCACCACACCCAGCCTAACAGCAATATTTTAAAACAGTCATCAGTCAACATACTTACTGCCTCCTCAAGTGCCCTGTCAGGAATCCTAAGAGAGAGAAGACTTTGAGACATCATCCCCCCCAAGCGCTAAGAAGGTAGGTGAGGAGATGAGATCAGAGGGGAGGATTCCTGAGGGCTCACACAATAACCCCTTAGGATAAATATTTTATCCCTATACTTTGGGTAAGGAAAAGTGCTTAGTTTTAGCACTTTTAAGTAAATTTTCTAAGACTACTGTAATGGTTGCATTACGGCGTGGTGTTCACCCCTGCCTCAACTTTAGATCTCCCCTGGGAAGAAAGAGGGGAGCAGAAATGTGAGGGGGAGATTATCTTGCATTTACTGAGTTTCAATCTTGAGTTAATTGTGTTTAAAACCAGAGGTGACTAACTTACCTTAAGAGGCAAATTTTAAGTTTTCCCATCCTTGGTGAAAATGTGAGCGTGGGAGCTAAGAAAACTTCTGTTTCATAAAAGAGTGTCTTTCAACATCTGAGTCTTATGGACTTGCTACTGAAAAAAAGGTTTTTTTGCTTCCCCCAACCCCATCAAAATCAAGTCAGGGTTAGCTCTTTTCCAGGAATCATTTTTCTTTTCTTTTCCTTTTTTTTTCTGAGTTGATGTCTCACTCTGTCACCCAGGCTAGAGTGCAGTGGCACAATCATGCCTCACTACAGCCTCAAACTCCTGGGCTCAAGAGCTCATCCCTCCTCAGCCACCCAAGTAGCTGGGATTACAGGTCCATACCACCACACCACCACAAACAGCTAATTTTTAAAATTTTTGTTTTTTAACTTTTTATAAAGACAGGGTCTTTATGTTGCCCAGGCTGGTTTCAAACTCCTGGCCTCAAGTGATCCTCCCACCTCGGCCTCCCAAAGTGCTGAGACTACAGGTGTGAGCCACCGCACATGTACTACTAAAAATTTCAAACCTGTGATATCATCTCAAACCTTTGTAAAATGAAATGCCATAATCGCTATTTCATGTAGTAAGAATTTTTTTCTTTAATTAAAAAAAAAGAGGGCTTACCCAGGCATGGTGGTGCACACCTATAGCCCTGTTCCTTAGGAGGCTGAGGCAGGTGGATCGCTTGAGCCCAGGAATTTGAGACCAGCCTGGGCAACATGGCCAAAACCCATCTCTAAAAATTATATACAAAAATTAGCTGGGTGTAGTGGTATGTGCCTGTAGTCTCGGGAGGCTGAGATACGAGGATCACTTGAGTCTGGAAAGCGGAGGCTGCAGTGAGCTGAGACTGCACCACTGCATTCCAGCCTGGGTGAGAGAGTGAGACTCTGTCTCAAAAAAATATATCCATATCTATCTCTGTATACAATTGTTTTAAAAAAATGAGTTCAACAATGCCTGTTATTCCAAACCTTAGGAAAAGCCTAATATATATATATATATCTATAAATATATATATAAATATATGTTAATATATAAAATATATAAATTACATATAAAATATGTATATAAATATATATAAAACATAAAATATATATCATTTATAAATATATATTATATGTAAAATATATTTTAAAAATATATAAACATATATATATATTTTTTCTGAGATGGAGTTTCGCTCTTAAACCCAGGCTGGAGTGAAGTGATGCAATCTCAGTTCACTCCAACCTCCGACCCCCAGGTTCAAGTGATTCTCCTGCCTCAGCCTCCTGAGTAGCTGAGATTATAGGCGCCCACCACCATGCCCAGCTAATTTTTGTATTTTTAGTAGAGATGGGGTTTTGCCATGTTGGCCAGGCTGGTCACGAATTCCTGACCTCAGGCAATCCACGAGCCTTGGCCTCCCAAAGTGCTAGGATTACAGGTATGAGTCACCGTGCCTGGCTAATTCACTAATATTTTAAAAATTATTTTTTTCCTCTCCTTTTTTTTTTGGTGGGGGAGCTGTGTTGAAGAAATCCCCCCCCAAAGGGTAGGACTCTCCCCAGCCTCCCCATCTGTTTTTAGATTATTTAACTCTCAGTTAATGTTGCGGTGGAATTATATGCAAGAAGTCTGGGAAATAAATTTTACAAAGCCTAGTTTTTACTGGCTTTGTAAAATTTCATAAAATAATGGTCTTTAAAAAGGACCATAGGTGTTATCTAATTAAATGGCCTCATCTAATAACGGAGGAAACCTAACCTCAGAAGGTGAATCCACTTGCCCAAGGCTACTCTATTAATTAACAGGAGAGATAAGACTATCCCAAATCTTCTCATTTCAATTCTGCTGCTGCTACTGTGTTATATGAGAGTGAAGTTTACGGATATGTAACTACCTTACGTGGATTTGAAATCCCAGCCAGGGAGCACTGACTGCTATGTTAGCTTCCTGAAAAACTAAGTGATTAAAAGCTTTTTTTCCCCTGTAGTCTGAAATTTCTACTAATGTAAAAAAGCAGGATTTCATGGCAGCCTTACTGTAAGAGGTTCCCACAAAGTTTCAGAATGAGTTAAAAAACAAATTGGTGCTATGCTTAGTTTTTTGTTTTGTATAGCTTAGATGACCAAAATACACTGTAGTTGACATTTATTGGGAAAACTCAAGCCATATAGACAGGAATAGGATGAAAAATGAAACTATCCTAACCCCATTACCTAAATTGCACTTCCCAGAGACAAGCTTTAGAGTTTGGTGACTATAAACCACCTTTGCCTTGTGTAGCGCTAGTGATTCCAACACAAAATGCCTGGCCAGGTTTAGGGGCAAGGATGGGGCAGGAAACAGCCCTTTTATAGCTTCCTGGGTTTCAACTGTCACAAAAGAATGTTAGGAATATGAAAATCACTCAGAAACAAAATCCTTAGAGTGGGTCTCTCCCTGTCTCCCCGCCTCATAGGTTATTGAACTCTCAGTTGTTGGCTTGGGTGGATGTCCCTTAAGACATGATTTTCAAGTCATTCTGGAGGCATCAGAGGCTCTATAAGAGTTTAAAATTTCGTTAAAACAAAATGGCCAGGCATGACAGCTCATGCCTGTAATCTCAGCACTTCGGGAGGCCAAGGCAGGTGGATTGCTTGAGTCCAGGAGTTCGATACCAGCCTGGGCAACAAAGAGAGACACTGTCTCTACAAAAAAGAGGAAAAATTAGCCAGGCACGGTGGCATGTGCCTGTGGTCCCAGCTACTCAAGAGGCTGAGGTAGGAGGATCACTTAAGCCCAGGAGGCGGAGGTTGCAGTGAGCTGAGATTACACCACTGCGCTCCAGCCTGGGTGACAGTGAGACCTTGTTTCA
The DNA here is from genome assembly GCA_036589455.1 of Ateles fusciceps. Taxonomy (NCBI): domain Eukaryota; kingdom Metazoa; phylum Chordata; class Mammalia; order Primates; family Atelidae; genus Ateles; species Ateles fusciceps. The sequence goes on from JAZHEH010001737.1 coordinate 5,207,954, forward strand.
AAAAAAAAAAAGAGAGAGAGAAAGAAAGAAAATGTAGTAAGTACATCCAGCCAAACATATTAAATGCAATGTTCTAGAGTATTCATGTTAACTCCCTCTTGGTTTAGGCTCACCTCAGAAAGAAGTTTCTGTCATTCCTCGGCATACGTGCAGGATTTGATGAGGAAAATTGTCTACGGTGGTCTTTTAAAAATATGTAGACCTTTTTATGTCCATCTAAGCAACCTGGGAAAGCAGGTACAATATGATTTATGAGTGGGAAGCAGAATATTTTCAGATTTGGATCCTGAACCTCAGAGTGTACAGTGGGAGTCTGGATTCTGCAAACGGGCAGTCTTAGGTTTGAATAGCTTTTTATTACCCTCAGGCTGGAGTGCAGTGACGCGATCACAGCTCGCTGCAGCCTTGATCTCCCAGGCTCATGTCATCCTCCCACCTCAGCCTCCCGAGTAGCTGGGACTGCAAGTGTGCTACCATGCCCGGCTAATTTTTGTGTTTTTTATAGAAACAGAATTTTACCATATTGCCCAGAGTGATCCTGAGCTCAAGCAATCTGCTATGTCTTGGCCTCCCAAAGTACTGGGATTACAGGTGTAAGCCACCTCTCCTGGCATGAATAGTTCCTATGTGTCCTCGGGCAAGGCATTTAACCCCTCTGAGCCTTGATATTCTCATGTGTAAAATGGGGATAACATTATAAAAATAAAAGCCGTATCTGTTCTTAAGAGTCAGTGGTTATTTCTGGAACTTCTCCCTGGCTGTCTTTCTAGGATGATTTAATATCTCATAATTTCTACCATCCAGCATCTTTCTAACTACCCTTCTCAAGACCCCAGTCTTCTACTCCATCTAATCAAATTTTTCTCTTCCTTTAGGCAGTCCCCAACCTCCAGGAGTCGTATTCATTTCTTTGGAAGAGCAGTTTAGCTCTCTGCCTCAAGCACAATGCCTCACAGCACAATTCCCTCATAGCTAAAATCTCTACAGGAAGCAGCATTAAACAGAGCCTCTGCCCAGCACTGCCTTCAACATGAGGCCCAGCAGAAGCTCTTAACCCAGTTTCCCTGAGCACGATTCACTTTCTTGGGCAAGGGGCGCTCCTCCACCAGCATGCGTGAGCTGGGGAGATTACCATCTTCAAATATAAACCCTGCCATCTTCCTCAGGAGGCACAGCTGCCTATTCGCTTGCTTCTAGAAGGGGTGAAGTTACCAATGTGAACTAATAGATTTGTCCTGATACAATGTTGCTTTTAACTCTTTTATATCTAGGTGTCCCATGTTGGAGTTTACTAGAAATATAGGGCTCAGTCACTAAAAAAACAGTTGACAACCACTGACTTTGGGCTTTTCTGTTCGCTCCCTGCTAATCAGAGGGAGACCGTTGGTTCTATTTTCCCTTTTTTTTTTTTTTTTTTTTTGAGACAGAGTTTCGCTCTTGTCACCCAGGCTGGAGTGCAGTAGTACGATCTTGGCTCGCTGCAACCTCTGCCTCCCAGGTTCAAGCAGTTCTTCTGTCCCAGCCTCCTGAGTACCTGGGATTACAGGTATGTACCACCACTCCCAGCTAATTTTTGTATTTGTAGTAGAGATGGGGTTTCACCTTGTTGGCCAGGCTGGTCTGGAACTCCTGACCTCAGGTGATCCACCCACCTCAGCTTCCCAAAGTGCTGGGATTATACGTGTGAGCCACCGTGCCTGGCCTTATTTTCCTTTTGAACCACTAAGATGCCTTCTTTCTTGAGTATTTATTCAATTAACTTTTCATTCTCTCATACTCTAAAACTAGCAGAATGTTTACGTCCTGACATCTGAGGATATAAGACCCTCTCATCTTAATTTCTCTCCATCATAGCAGATTTTTACATTCGCTTCCTAATTCAAATGCTTTCATGGGTTACAGCTGCTGATTTTATAATTATCAATGAATTGTTTTGAATACAAAGAGACGTTTTCTTAAAGTCATAGCACTTAGAACAGTCAACTGACCAGAATTTTAATGAGGTGATATTATAGGTACACATTTGTTTATATAACTAAAACAACAAATTTCGATTTTAGATATTTTCCCTCAAAATGAACCCACCTTTCAACTGCTTTGGAAGAATATGTTAATATTTTCATGATAAATATACAAACTTGTATATAAAGAAATCCCTAACTAAAGGTTGGAACTATTTCCTTTATTATTTTATTTTATTTCGAGATGGAGTCTTACTCTGTTGCCCAGGCTGGAGTGCAGTGGCACGATCTCTACTCACTGAAACCTCCACCTCCTGGGTTCAAGCACTCAGCCTCCTTAGTAGCTGGGACTACCGTTGTGCGCCACCACCCCCAGCAAATTTTTGTATTTTTAGGGGGGGCTTCGCCATATTGGCCAGGCTGGTCTTGAACTCCTGACTTCAAGTGATCCTCGCCCCCGCCTCAGCCTCCCAAAGCACTGGGATTATAGGCATGAGCCTCTACACATGGCTGGAACTATTTCCTTTAGGCCAACCTGAAAAACTGAGCTTGGCATGATAATGGTTGAGCTCTCAAAAAATAATAATAATAATAATTAATAAAAGCATTTAACAACCTACATGATCTTCAGTAAATAGTAGCAATAAAAGTATTAATTTTCAAATTGTATATCTTGAAGATTTCTAAAAAATGCAGACTTGCTTTTGAGAAATAAATTATAGAAAAAAAGAAACTTTTTAAAACACAAATTTTAAAAAACGACACTAGACTGTAAGCTCCACAGGGTGGGGGTTTCTGTCACTTCTGTGCTCTGCGAGATCTCCTGTGCCTAGAACAGAGCCTGGCACATGGCAGGTGCCCAGTAAATACATGGTGAATGAATATTTTAACAGCAAAGTTTCATTAACAATTTAAGAAATTACAGCTGCCCTCGACAGGCAGTGGATCAAATGGATACTAAAAAGCCAGATAATTCTGCATCTCAAATTGCCCCTGAAACAAACTGAGTAAGTCCAGTTTTTCTTTTCCATTTATAACTGGTTATGGTAAAAGCAGGCAAAGACCCAGTCGAGAAAAACCAAGTAATTGGATATATTTTAATGCATACAATGTCACACTTGTCAAATGTTATTGCCAGTCTGTAGACCACAGATTTCCAAGCCCTGCTCACCACCCTTGTTGGCTTTTATTCTCTAACATTCGTTAGGTTGCAGGTAACAGAAAGCAACGCCAACGAAACTGAAGCAGTAAACACGTGGAAGGACTCCGGGGTGGCTGACGAACTTGACAAACAAGTTCACGGGCCCTTCTTCAAGCACTGGAAGGAAAGCCTTAAAACCATCAGGACTCTGCCTCTCTATGGATGGCTGCTTCATTTTCAAGTTTCTTCCATGAGGTTGGAATCAAGGCTGTCGGCATCACTGGGACTCCTATCCTCCTTTCCTGAGAGAAAATGTATCTTCCTAGCTCCAGTTAGAGAAATGCTAGGGAGGGACACCTATGTGACCTATTTTGGGTCACAGTCCTGTCCTGCGGACTGGTGTCTGAGACCAGAGAGGAAGGACGGGAAAGAACTTGAACATTTTAAGGCCAGGTGCAGTGGCTCAGCAGTGGCTCATGCCTGTAAACCCAGCACTTTGGGAGGCTGAGGAGGACGGATAACTTAAGGTCAGGAGTTTGAGACCAGCCTGACCAACATGATGGAACGCCATCCCTGTCTCTAGTAAAAAATACAAAAATTAGCCACCTGTGGTGGTGGGTGCTTATAATCCCAGCTACTCACTTGGGAGGCTGAGGCAGGAGAACTGATTGAACCCAGGAGGTGGAGGTTGCAGCGAGCCAGTATCACACCACTGTACTCCAGCTTGGGTGGCAGAGTGAGACTCCACCTCAAAAAAAAGAAAAAAAAAGAACTTGAACATTTTGAACGTCTCCCCTTTAGACCATGATAGCAGGACAAAGAGGACAAAGTAGCTCCCCCGAAAGACGGGTGGGCCATTCTCAGGAATGTCTTACTGAGGGTCACAGTTGGCTTCTAGCCTAGTATGTTTTCCATTAAAGATCAGTGTTTCCACAAGTAAATGCAGCCCACAGACCGATGTTTGATATTTGGCTTTACTTTATAAAAATACACAACTTAAATACATATGACACTCTGTTTACGAGACATAAACAACTGGTAGATTTAACATTTTCAGTTATTTCAACAGAAAGAAAATATGTAAATTACCTTGTAAGAGCAAAGAGCTCATTGATAGACTCTGCTTTCACAGTTAAGGGGGAAGAATGCCCAGGAGCAATCAATACAGGAAGCTAACCAACACTGTCCAGCTCCCCAGCAAAACTCATCGCACCAATAGGGCCTCTATTGCACCGCCTAATATTGCACTGCTCGTTAGACACCATCTCACTTATCCATGTCACAAGTGTAAGCTTTTGTCTTCTCTAGAAAAGTTTAATGGAAAAAACAATATACAAACAATATAACTGTCTTCCAATTGTGCTAAATACCAATTATGAGAAGTATGAACCTCTCTTCGCTTTACAAAGCTTGCAATGGAAGGTGCTTAGCTATATTTTGCAGCTAAGTTCATTTTCAAAAGTTTTACAAAAACTTTGATTCACAGTAAGCTTGATGGGGTACAGTAGCAAAGGAGGTGGCATTCCCATGCCTAGTGGAACTACTTGCAAGAGGGGCACTGTCACTCTCAAAGGCAACGTGCACATGGCTTACAGCTCCACCCTTTCTAACTTCAGAGCAAAATCCCTCCCTCCCCCTTGTGATGCTGTCATTGTTTTTTTTATTTTTTATTTTTTATTTATTTTTATTTTTATAAAGATGGGGTTTCACCATGATGGCCAGGCTGGTCTTGAACTCCTGACCTCAGGTGATCCGCCCACCTCGGCTTCCCAAAGTGCTAGGATTACAGGCGTGAGCCACCGCGCCCAGCCAAGGCTGTCATTGTTCTATGATTCTGAGCTTGCAGTGGCTGCTTACTTACTCAGGCTATCTTTCAGAAATTTAGCTGCCTTATCTATGGCTCGTTTAACTAACAGTGAATCAGGTACTAGTTTATAGGTATAAAGAAATAGTTACTTAGTTGAGAATTCAATATATCAGAACCTACTAGAGTAAGTTTCCTGAGGTAAATGTATGCCTTAAAGAAGGATGTGCAATCTATAGAACTGTAGCAATTTCTCTTGGGTAGCAACACAATGACCCCCAAGTCTGGACTTTTAAATTAACAGGCTAATAAAACCAAGGACACATTTATATGTGGAAACAAAAATGACAATGCTGAAGTCAAAGAAATATTGACAGCTGAGATATCAATCCAAAAGGAGGCATGAAGAACAGGTGAACAAAAGGAGGCTATATTTTAAAGTGCTTAGGTAGGTTAGACGATGAATTTGAAATCCCTCCAGGGATTTCTAACAAGTTTAAAAAGTGTTACTTCTGGGTGACTCAGATGTTGAAGACATGGCTTTTCTTCAATAATAGCTATTCAAGCTTTTAATTCTTTTTTGAAAAACAAGATTCTCTACAACAACGTTTTAGCCATTGTAATTATTCTGCTAGCTGTTACTCTCGCTAGTGTATTTTGAAATCCTAACTGGCTGAAGGATTTTTAATAAAGTTGAACTGCAAAGCACACATCTGCACCAAGAATTTAAATTAATGCATAGAGGTCTGTGAAATGTTGCATGAAGTTAGTGCCAAAAAAACCTTTCTATTACAGATCATGCTTTGTTATTTCTTCATATTCTGCTGAAGGATTACGGAAATCAGAAAAATTGTAGGACCCTGAAGCTTAACTTCCTTATTTTACTCCTTTTATGTAAATGAAGTGGTCTATGGCCATTCTTAACATTAATAATGAAGGTGTTGGAAACTGAGTTCCAAGACCTAAGAATCAAGCTCAGGCTAAATTTCAGCAACTCACATGTAAGGATATGAATGGAAGCACGAATGAGTGTTCTCTGCTATAATTCTTCTGTGCAATACAGTTGAATGAGGTTACCAATCTGGTATTTAGTAACAGTGATGAAAACTGGCACCAGCTTTTATATAGCGCCTCACATTGAGTTATCATGTCAATTTGGGCTGACGCTACCATGCACGTCCCTCATTCATACGACTTCTACATTCTATTGTGAGGGAAGACATATCTGAGTGCCTTCAACATAATTAAGGCCTTTCTTAAGGAAAATTTAGGTCCCGAAGAACTCTGGGTTGAAGTTCTATAGCCTCAGAAGCCAGATAAAGTCCAGAGGAAAACCTCGTAAGAAATGACATATATCAAACAGTTCATTTAAAAAGTTGTTTCGATATTGCCAAGATGAAAACTGATAGGATAAAGCAATGGTCTGGTTTCCTGATAACAAGCCCAGTGTAGCCCAAGTACAGTCACACAGTGAAAAGCTGCTGCGTGGAAAATCCACAAGACTGCGGTGGGCTTGGATTGGAAGAAAGTGACTTTTCTTCTTAGGTGGTAAGGGAGACACTCTTTGGCAATTGATATGGGATAGCTTTTTAAAATTCACAGGATAGGAATATTTTATATACATTCAAGCCCCAATTAGTCAGCTAATTGAAAGTATATAAAAATGTGAATTAGTGTGGTTGCAGCTCAAAATATGAGTGACGTAACAAGAGTGGTGACGTAATGAGTCAAGTGCTGAGACTGGTTCTATAAGCAGTGTAAGGAGCGCCAGTCCTAATACGCGAACTTCATCTATCCTTGTATACCAAGGAGGAGACTGTGGCCAGAGAATGTATTTTGTAGGCTATAGTTTAAAAATAACACTCTTTAGAGATTTGGAGCCCAAGCAGGAATTACAGATTCCTCCCCATAGAGGCCCTGAGATCTCCCCCAACTGGCAGCCAAAGGATCCATACTTGTCTCTGGTCAACCAGGCCCCGGCCAAGGCTTAGAAAAGGGAGGAGGCAGTGGCCAGAAGCCAGGGACTCAAGAGGAGAGAAATGATGGAAGATGCAGGGTTTAGAAAAAAACACAAGAGGGAAAGAAGAAGAGAAGAAAAAAAAGGAAGAAACAACACTGGTGAGGAAGTGCAGAAGAGGCCAGCTTTGCAGAGGAGTGACCCTGCCTTTCCCACCTGCCTGAGGCAAAGGCTGGCAATAAGACAAGGGCTAAGCCTCATAAGGAGTCTCTCCTACTGCATGCATCAAGCTTGCCCCAAGCTTGGCTGGCCTTTCTCTCTGCCGATGTGTGCAGAATCTTCAAGTGTGACCTGTAAGTACCTTTTTTTTTTTTTTTTAAACAGACAAAGTCTTATTATGTTGCCCAGGTAGGGACTCAAGCTCCTGGGCTCAAGCAATCCTCCTGTCTTGGCCTCCTGAGTAGCTGGGACTACAGGTGGATACTACTGTGCCTGGCTTCTGCAAGTACTTCTTTTGGGGTCTGATTCCTCATTCCCAGGTGCACAGTGCTCTCTACTGCTACCAGCAACAATTTCTATGGTAAAGGAAAGGCCTCAGATCCAGGGGCAGGATGAGCAGCAGCCAATATACCTAGAATTTGTGGCTGCCACCACCTTTTCTCTTAGGACTGGCTTGTCTCTCCCCCCGATGGCTGCAGAAGGGGAACAGAGTGAATGTCATAAAGGACTGCTCAATTCAGAACTGAATCGCCTCATTTTACAAACTCCCAAGGGGCTGCCAAGAGTCATCATTACAGATCGATGGTTAAAATACCACCAAAGGAACTCATTGTAAAAGCAGCAACTTGTCTGTAAGATCACGCTAAACTTACAGGGGATCTGATGTTGTTTGGTTCCATTTTTGTTATTTTCTTCTCTGATGATGAACTGAGTAAAAAAGAAAAAGTGAAAGGGTCCTCTTGTCCTTTCTTCCCTCCCTCCAGAAACCTCATGGATTTCCCCAAGTGAAATGCCTAAGGGATGCTACAATTACAGAGCTGACAAATGAATGAGAAAAAAATTCAGATTATCCAGAAATATGAAATGAAGTTTAGGGTATAAGTGACACTCAGGTCTCTTCACTTCATACAAGTGCAGATCATCTCTCAGTAAACTGCCTATGAAATGGCAACAGACACCTGAATTACTGATACACAAATGAATGAAAAGAGCAGTGAGATTCTGGGAAGGAAAACTCCACGTTGGTTATTTCACCTCTAGGTAAAGTCTATTTGTGCTTGAGTCCCACACTTGCCTTTTTTCTCTACCTTCTACTTGATGTTTTTCAGGAGGGCTGTCCGAGCATTCACAACTGCTTTGAAGGCATCTTCACTACCAGGTGCTACACATTTGTCAGGGTGAAGAAGCACAGCAAGTTTTCGATACGCTTTATTGACTTCATCCCTGTGAAAAGAAGCCAGGATCTGTGTTAGGAACAGAGTCAGTCCAACCCACTGCATGTTAGCTGTTTGGATACAAATAATATCTCTTGCAGTAAACATATCCTTAATTATTACCCTTTCTTAAAGTCAAGATTAAAAGACTAGAAAACAGACATTGAACCAATAAATAATATGCAATATATAATACAAATAGAAAGAAGTATAGTACACAATGCAAAAAGTATATAAATGCTAATGAAACACTTAGGAAAAGCATGATCAGATGAAAACAGGCAGTATTTGGCATCTCACAGGCACTGAGCATACCTTTGCTGATTGAAAGAATAAGGGCTTAGGCACCAGGGAAGGCACCAGAGTTACCTTCTGAAAGAAGGGGTCTGGAGAGAGCTGACAGTGGCCTGGAATGGAGCCTGGACACAGCACAGACGGAAAGCAAAACAACCCTAACACCTGGGCTTGATAATCACAACAGTAGGTGTTTCATGACAAGCGTGTGCTGGGAAAACTGTTTCTTGAAGTTAGGATACAGGAGGTTGTTACATAGGTTTAGATTAAGGTGTTCGTGGAAGGAAACAAGGGAAGATAAAAGATAAAGAACAAAATGGCAGAGTGGATGATGAGCTGAGTATCCAGGAGGAGAGTATAAAGGAAAAGGGCTGAAATGAGCTCCAGGGTCAAGGTCATGAGGAATCTGAGGCCCAGGAAGGTGATACCACTGAGCGAGCAAGGGATGCTGGAAAGGGATAGACCAGAGTGACAATGAGCTCACTGAGATCAAAGAAGAAACACGACAGAGATCAGTATTATCCGGAGAAGAAAGGAGCTGTAAGAGTCCCTCTCCAATCCAGCAGTTCCCATAAACCAGCAGCGCTCCAGGAGACAGCTGCAGGCTTCTGAGCTCCTCAAAGAGCAGAAACTGGCTGGGGTGGGGCCTGGATATTCCTATCCCCCATCCCCACTGGTCATCACCCTCAGGTGTCAGGCCTCCCAGAGGGATCTAAGCACCCAACCACTCCCCTGGTCAGATTAAGCTCTGTCTCTACCAGATGGTTTTATTTCCCACCTTCCTTTTGTAATTCAGGGTTCCAGTGATCCTATAAGCATGGATATGCTTATAGCCAAATGCCCTAGGCTTTCTCCTTTATTTTTTATTAGAAGGATTTCTAATGTGGCTCTCTAAATCAGGGAGATGGCCTTTGATACCTTGGCTATGATGGCAAGTTTTATGTTTCAACTTGGAGAGACTAAAGTCATAGTGTCATGTTACAGTTCTCCAAATCTTAGGTATACATTTTTAGGGCCTCTTCTGCTTTCTGCTCTTAGAGTGGTTCTGAATTTTCTTGTTTTAGCAAGAACTCCATTCTTTCAGAAGGCTACTTTTGGGGGCGGGGGCCTTCCTGGTGCCCTGTGTGTTGTTTTTCTACATGTGTAATTTTGATAATTTGCTAACAACAATGACATTCTCCCTCTCTGAAGCAATTTGAATTGTCAGAATTGTTATTTGTCCTAAAGACCCTGTGTCCTTGAGGAAGGCATAGCATCTTCTTCTGCCATAAGGGAGTCCTGGGAAGGACATTCCAGCCACTCTGCCTCCCGAGAGAGGGTGTCCACACTGCGTCAGTAGTTACACCTGGTCCTCTGCATTAAGAGTGCCTTTCAAGATTTGCAGGTAGCAGCAGAAACTCTCAAGATGTAACAAATACATCAATTCTGCTGAAGATGAAGATTTTCTTAAAGTTCAAGAACAGTAAACACAGTTAATGCTCAACAAATATCAAAACTCTCTGCAACTTAAGAAAAAAATGTTTTAAGGTTTTTTCCCAAATGTACTCGATGCCATACAAAATTAGTTTGCTAGGCCCAATGGAACAAAGGTAAGAGAAGCACATGTTTCTATTGGTTAAGGATATGGACTCTATGGGGGGTCTGTAAGTTCTAGTAAATTCCAATTAAGCAAAGTGAATACATAAGGAACCCAAAGTTTCTTCTTCCTTAATGAATAGTGTTCTAAGTCTACTAGGAAGTAGATAAAGTAACGATTTCTTAAGTTTAGAGCCAGTATCCCTTGGAGATGACACAGAAGAATTCAGAAAGAGTCTATGAAGGTCTAAAAAGAAATTTAAAAGATACAGATATACAGATTCAGTGCAATCTTACTGAAACCCTCCTGGCTTTTTTTTTTTTTCATAGAGAAGCTGATCTGAAAATATATATGGAATTACAACAGATCCATAATAGTCAAATAATCTTGGGGGAAAAAAAAACAAAATAGGAAGACTCACATTTTCCAATTTCAAAACTCACTAAAAATCTACAATAAACAAGAGTATAGCACTGAACAAAAAAAAAAGAAGATCTCAGTAAAGTCTGTGCTCTACACATGAGGTCGCCTGAACTCCCTGACAGGTTTAAAGCATCCTCAATATCACCTGGTGAGTGAGTGTGACCAGTAGCAGTCTTCCCCTTCCCTTCCCCTCTTTCCTTCTGGACTTGAAGATATGCTGTGAGGCCAGAATGGAGAAAGAGATATTTAGTGCTTTGGGTGCTGCATGGCAATTTCAAGACATGCTTTTTTCTTTGTGGGAACCAAGGTGAAAAAGTAGGAAGGGTGAAGTAAATGTGGGGAGCCAGGGTACAAAACAAGACACATAAATTACAACATGTGTAGTAATGGTAGAATTAGACCACTGAAAGTTACATAACCATACTGAATAATAATTTAAGTTTTGTACAAGCAACAAAGAATAGTGATTGCATTATTTTCTTGAATAACTCTTTTGACTAAAACAAAATAATTAACATAAATACACACACAGAGGGCTGGGTGTGGTAGCTCATGCCTGTAATCCCAGTACTTTGGGAGGCTGAAGTGGGTGGATCACCTGAAGCCAGAAGTTAGAGACCAGCCTGGCCAACATGGAGAAACATCATCTCTACTAAAAATACAAAAATTAGCCAGGCATGGTGGCACGTGCCAATAATCCCAGCTACTCAGGAGGCTGAGGCAGGAGAATCGCTTGAACCCAGGAGACAGAGGTTGCAGTGAGCTGAAATTGTGCCACTGCACTCCAGTCTGGGTGACAGAGTGAGACTCTGTCCCAAAAAAAATTAAATAAATAAATAATAAAATTAAATTTAAAAATACACACATAGATGAGGAACTTGCAGGGCTTCAGAGACAAAGACAGAGATAAATGAACATACACTGTTCCAGGGTAAAGAACCAGTGATACCACTAACTCCTGGGATTCTTGAACATGTTTAATCTCACTGAATCCCAGTTTCCCACCAGTAAAATGAAATGTTAGCACAAGTTGATTGCCAACATGCTTTCCTCCTCTAACCTTCTATGATTTAAGGATTCTCTTTTGTTAAGTTTTTTTTTTAACGTGCAGTAGCTTCAAGGCTCTTCTTGTTCAACACAGATAAAAGCAGAGCATACCATTTCATAAAGTGTTTATATACATGACAGTTTTCTTAGCAGGCGACTGTGTCCTCTATTTTGTCTCTGGTATTCAGCTAATTCAGTGAAACAGGAGACATTCTAATGTATTTTTATATAGCTTTGTATTTCCAGCCAATTGGAAGAAGATACACCGCACCTATAATTTTGGTGGTGGAGTCTTTCTGTATGACAGAGGTCAGCACTGAGTATCCCAGAGCGCTTACCTTGAGGTCCCAGGTTTGACTCCTAGCATGTCCCAACTGTCTTTACTATTTCGAATTCTGCGAATGGCATCTGCTTGTTCTTTGGTGAAACTAGCACTGCTATTTGTGGTAGGGCGTTCCCGCCATTTTCACATAAATCAACTATGGATACATAAAAGGTCTGCAAAAGAAAACACATCCCAGTGTAGAAATGATTTGGTGAAAATAAGAATTCCTTTTAAGTATCAACTTAAGAGACTTTTAATATATTCCAGCAACTCTTAGAAGTCATGTATAAAGCAAATACATACTTTGGAAGATATATATTCACATTTTAATACACAAAAAGTATAAGGAATGAAACTAAAGTGGCTAATAATCCTACTTCAGATAACCACACTTGAAGTTAAAAAGTAATAGATGAGCTGGGCGTGGTGGCTCACGCCTCTAATCCCAGCATTTTGGGAAGGCGAGACAGGCAGATTGCTTGAGCTCAGGAGTTCCAGACCAGCCTGGGCAACATGGCAAAACCCCATTTCCACACACACACAAAATACAAAAACTAGCTGAGTGTGGTGGTGCACACTTATAGTCCCAGCTACCTGGGAGGCTGAGGTGGGAGGATGGGTTGAGCCCAGAAGTGGAGGTTGCAGAGAGCCCAGATCATGCCACTGTACTCCAGCCTGGGTGACAGAGCCAGGCCCCCATCTCAAAAACAAAATCAACCAACCAAAACCACAAAAGTAATAGATGAACACTGTTAGAAAAATACAAATAGTAAAGAAAAGTGTAAAATGAAAACTGTGTCTCTCTGTGCCTCAAGTTCCTCTCCTGGAGGTAACCATTGTTAATTTTTTGGAATATCCTTCCAGAAAAATTTACCATGAGTATGCCAGTATACACACAGATCCATACTCTTTCAACATGTACCTAAAGGAGCTCAGCTGAAACACATCTTAGCACCTTGCATTTTTTTCCATATAATAATACATCCTGGAATCTTTCTATAGCTACATATAGAGACTTTCTTTGTTCTTTTAAATGACTGTTCAGTATTTTATTGTGTGGTTGTACCATAATTTATGTAACCAACTTCTATTCTTGGACAAGTTAGTTGTTTCTAGTTTTGTTTTTTTTTTCCCACTACAAACAGTGCTTTAGCAAATTTTTCTTTTGTGTATACATCTCCGTACACTTGTGGAGATACTGCTTTAGGACAAATTCCTAAATGCAGAACTGTTGAGCAAGAGTGTATGCACATTTTAATTTCTGAATGTGACAGCTGTTGTCCAGAAGAAGCTGTACCAGTTTACATTCCCATCACTGTGTGTGTGAGTGCCTACTTCTCCACATCCTCATTAATACTGGCCATTATCAAACATCTTAATTTTTGCAAATCTGATACACATCTAATATAGTTTGATTTGCATGTCTTTAATTATAAGTGAAAGTGGATATTTTTCCAAATGCTTATGGTCTTTTCTTTTTCTGCAAACTTCATATTCTTTGCCCATTTTTTTTTTTTTTTTGAGACAGAGTGTTGCTCTTGTTGCCTAGGCTGGAGTGCAATGGCGCGATCTTGGCTCACTGCAACCTCCGCCTCCTGGGTTCAAGCAATTCTCCTGCCTCCGCCTCATGAGTAGCTGGGATTACAGGCATGCATCACCAGGCATGGCTAATTTTGTATTTTTTTTTTTCACGGTTTCTCCATGTTGGTCAGGCTGGTCTCAAACTCCCAATCTCAGGTGATCTGCCCGCCTCGGGCTCCCAAAGTGGTGGGATTACAGGCATGAGCCACCGCGCCCAGCCTCTTTGCCCACTTTTACAATTTTGTTTTTTCTTTTCTTTTTTTCTTTTTTGAGACAGAGTCTCACTCTGTCACCTAGGCTGGAGTCTGGAGTGCAGTAGTGCGATCTCGGCTCACTGCAACCTCTGCCTCCCGAGTTGAAGCGATTCTCCTGCCTCAGCCTCCTGACTAGCTGGGACTACAGGCATGTGCCACCACATCTGGCTAATTATTTGTATTTTTAGTAGAGACGGGGTTTCACTGTGTTAGCCAGGATGGTCTTGATTTCCTGACCTCGTGATCCGCCCGCCTCAACCTACCAAAGTGCTTACAGGCATGAGCCACTGTTCTTGGCCTGTTTTTTCTTTTTTTTTTGAGACAGGGTCTACGTTGGCCAGGCTGGTCTCAAACTCCTGGGCTCAGGTAATCCTCCTGCCTCAGCCTTCTGAGTAGCTGGGATTATAGGTATGTACCAATGCACCTAGCTATACTTTTCTGGTTTTTTAAGTGAAAGCTTTTTTGAACCTGCTCATGTTTCATGTTCTGTGTACTGTAATTATTATTGAATAATACTCATTTACCACACCATAGCTACTTTTAAATAGACATATTTCCTCTTCTCCTAATTTCTTTAAAAATCTTTTCCTCTTCTTTTTCAGATTCTTCTATAGTTCCTGTTACCTTCTAAAATTTTTATCTTTCTTTTCGACTCTTCTTCTTATCTCTAGTAATAGCGAATCAACTTGGCAACCTAACAAGAAGCCTTGATGTTTGAAAAGGGGTGTCAAAGGAATACCACTAGAGACCAAGACACAGAAGTATTAGCTTGGCTTTAGTCTATTTTAATATTGCTCTCTCTAGTAACAGTATCAAAAACCAAGTTCCGTCCTGACATAAAATGTCTATTAAATAGATAGGAAACAAAGAAAATATTTATTGAATTGAACCAGCAGGAAAGCACTACTTTTAAGTACTTACTTATAGACTAGTGTAATTATTCTCTTCTTGTTAGCCTTTTTTTTTTAACAGACTAATTTATCCATTAGTTCTATCCAAGATGTATCTAAAAGGATAAAAGCCACATAAAAGGGATCACAGTTCATGGATATTTGCTAGTGGTATGTATCCGTAAGGTCATTGTCTATCCTATGAATTAACCTGAAGTATGAATACTCACAGATTTCTGAGGGCACAGGATTCCATTCACTATACACATGGTTGTAGAAGACAAGCCATGGTGTAAGTTACAGAATACTAGGATTGAGATCAAAGCCTGTTTAAATTTCATGTCTGAGTTCCAGCCATGACAGAGTAATGAATACTGGATTAGATCTCCTGCCATCAACTACGATTGAACTGGGAAAAAAACTGTTGGCAGTGGACAACAGCAAGTGCAAGACCGCTCCCTGAGAGGTAAGCCCCACAATCACCTGGCTGTCTACTTGGAGTCCATTTTCCGGACCACATCACAGAGAGCTAGAGTCTGCTCAGACTCTAGCTCTAAGTCTCTCCTCTCCTTAAAGGCAGAGATTGGAGTTTGAGGCTGCTGAGGTGGCTAGAATCTGCAGAGCAGGCCACAGGAGAGGAGAAAGCTGGGCAGAGCTGGGCACCAAGTCCATATGGGGGTCTCTCATAAGTTTGTAATCAAAGACTGGGCTATATATATGCATCGAGTGAGATCACCCAAGGCTTACCAGATAATAGCTGGTATGGGGTTAGAATAAAACCAATATCCTGAGGTCTAGTGGTGCCAGAGGAAGAGCTATCTGAGAACGTTAGGGTTTAGCCTTGTCAGAGTGGAGATACTGCCTTAATCCCTCATTAATAGCCCTACCATCTACTGAGGCACCACAGAAAGGCTGTGCCTTAAAAGTTATAGACTCAGCCTAACAAAACCTAAAACCAAGAGCTGACAAGATCTGGAAAAGAGGCAGAATGTGGAAGCTGAGTCCTGCCAAATTAGAACGGCTTAGGAAACACTTTGGGCTTCCTTCAAATCCTTGCTATTAAGGCAAAAAAACAAGCCAACACAAATTCATTTTAATTTTTCAACAACTGAACTGCCTCCTGAGGAATCAAAAATCAACATTCGATCTTCTTCAATCAAGAATCAACAGTCTTCTGAGGAAGACAAAAGAAATCTACAGTCTCTATAATGTATATTATCCACAATGTCTTGTGTTCAATCAAAATCCACTACTCACACAAAAAACATGAAAATGTGATCCATAGTCAGGAAAAAAAGTAGTAAATAGAAACTGAACCCAAGATGGTTCAAATGTTGGACTCAGTAAAGATTGTAAAACAGCTATTATAAATATTTCAAAGAGGTAAAGGAAAATACATTCAAAGAATTAAAAGAAAATATACTCTTAATGAGTGAGCAGAGAATTTAATAGAGAACTGGGAACTATACTGGGAACCAAATGCAAACTCTAGAGCTGTAAAGGACTGAACTGAAAACTTCCCTTGGTGAGTTTAACAGCAGATTGCCAGTGGTGAAGTCAAATCAAGAGAGATTATGCAATCTGAAAAATGCAGAAAAAAAATGGAAGAAAAATAAATACAGCCTCAGGGACTCTGGGACAAATCAAATGGTCTAATATACATGTAATTGGAGCCCAAGAAGGTAAAGAGAGTCAGAATGTGGCCAAAAACAAACAAACAAACAAAAAAGCCTAAAGAAATAATAGTAAAACAAAAATCAAACAAAAAAATTCCCAAATTTGATGAAAAACACCTAACTACTAATCTTAGAAACTCAATAAATCCCAAATAGAATAAATATGAAGAGAACCACATCTTGGCACATCATAGTCTAACTGCTGAAAACCAAAGAAAAGAGAAACTCTTGAAAGCAGCCAGGGGGAAAAAGGGGCACATTAGGTACAGAGATTTTACAGTAAGAGGCAGAATGAGTGCTAACATCTCATGAGATACAATGGAGGCTAGAAGAGAATGGACCAGCATCTTTAAAGCCCTGAAAGAAATTTCATTTCTAACCATTATGTCTCTTGGACGAATCACTTTACTACCCTTAGATGCTCTCATATATGAAATGATAACAACACCTGCCACACATTGTTTTCATAAGTCTGCATGAGATGAAATATGTAAAATTATCCAGAATGGTGAAGTACTATTCAAATGGTTAGGTATCATTATTGTACACATATAGGTACAAACTCACATAGCTCTATGTACTCAAAAGAATAGAAAGCATGGCAAACCAGCATCAACTTGATTTGATCTTGAAATAGAAACTACTTTTGGCCAATTCAGCCTGTCAGCCAAGGAAGAAATCTGTCTTCTAGTAGGAGGAGTGACATCTTGTGAGAAGGAAATTCAGCATAAAAGATTAAGTACAATCCCACTCAATAATTAAGAACAACTCTTTATAGTGTAACTACATTATTTGAAATGCTAAAAATTTCCAAAATATCAGATATATTCATAAGAAGAAAAATACATTATTCATACTACCACTTACTTCCAAAAGTATCTATAATTAAGGGCTGACTTTGTAATAAGTTACTGTTTTAAATAGCCTATTTCCCTTAAAATTACTCAAGATGATGGTATTTTAAAGTGGCCATTTATTCAGGTTGCAATGTGAGCGCCTCCATTTCCGGCTTGATTGGCGAGGCCTTATTTTTATGTGTGATTAGCTGAAGTCTATACTGAGAGTCTCCTGTTCTCTAACTGCACCCCTGTGGGCTTCAATATAGGATTATATTAGCTGTGGCAAGGCAATTTTGACACAGTAATGCTTCTATCTGATTATGCATACAAATGTAATACCATTAGCCAAAGGTGGCTTTGCAGAAAATCTGTCCTGCTTAAGCGGTGTATAATAATTGTTGTTAAACTTGATGATCTTCAGAATCACCTGGAGAGTTTTTCTAAACTATAGATTCCTGGGCTCCATAGCAACATAAGTTTCCAGTAGATCTGGAGCCCAGAAGTATGCATTTTGAAGAATCTCCTCAGGTAATTCTCATGATCAGCTAAGTCTCATCTAAAATAGAGAGCAGACAGATCACTCATTCTCATTCTTTCTTCCTTTCTCTCTCCTTATCGCTATCTCACTAGCTTCTTTGAAAAGAAAGAGCTTATTCTAATGAGAAATTCCTGTTACTTTTCTGCTTCCTATAATTTAAATTAAAAATTGGCACAGTTGGCCTTGACACAAACCTTAAAACAACAAAATGCTAGGTTACCTGGAACATCTCATTAATGCCTTCTCCAGTTTGTGCTGAAGTTTCAAAGTACAGGAACCCTTTGCTTTCAGCCCAAAGACGTCCTTCACTTTCATCTATACAGCGGTGTTTGGTACAGTCAATCTGAAACGTGGGGGCGGGCAGAGAGAAGATGACAACCTTGTCCTACTAGAATGGACCCAGTGAGGTCTTTGTCAATCCTTTACTAAGGCAAAGCTATTCTTAGTAAATGCATGTACTGGTGTGTAAAATTACCAGGACCTAAAGGGACAGAAACAAATCCTAATATCGAATGTAGACTGATATTCTATAGCAGTAGGACTAGTGCCTGCTGCTGCAATGCCCCACCTGACCCCTTGGGAAAACAGCTGTTACTCAGTTCTGTGAAACTTGGCTTCATGATATCTGCCATACCTTTGGGGCCATAGTCTGCTTTTCATACCTTTCCCCAGTCCACATCCCTTAATTAATGCCCCTCCTCCAATCAGGTCAAAGTGTGATTACTAGGACGCATGGCTCCTGCTCCGTCACCAACATCCTTCCCCAAGTATGGCACCAGCAAAAAAAAGTATACAAATCTCAATATAGCAGGTTTTAGTTGCTGTGTTGTTTTGTTTTTGTCTTAGGGACATTATGTTTTGAAAGGTTATTGATTCCCATATTACACAATAAGGAATTTTTCTTTTTATTTGATCCCCAACACTCAAAGCTCCACTCTTCCCCTAGAAACCTGAACACGCCATTTCCAAAGGGGTTACCTTGTTGGCACAAACTACAAATATAATATTTTCCATGTTTCCATGAGGTCCAAGCTCTTGCTTCATTTCTGCCAGCCATGCATCAAGGGCGTCAAAGGAGTCTTCTGCCCAACATCATAGACCAGTATCACACCCTGTGTGTCCTTGTAAAACTCATTTCGAACCTTCAAATAAAAGGACAGATGCACAAAATGTAGCTTTTGTGATGTTATAAGAATATATCTCATAGTCATTAACCTGGCAAAATGCGTTTTTTGTGTATCTATAGTGTTTGCTACTGTATCTCAGTTTCTACTGGTCTTTAGAGGTTTTTTTAATAGAATCAAAGTAATGTCATTCTAAAAAGTTCTTAGTACGCAAGGACTTATAATGGAAAACAACAGCCTCCTGCCCCACTCCGCCCCACCTCCAGTTCCACTCCCCCAGAGGCAATTGGTCTTTAACTATTAGTAGACCTTAAAAGAATACCAATTATATAAAGTTCTTCTTAGGAAGAATTAGGAAGGTGAGTGAGCAATGCAAAAGAACTTAAGGCAAAAATGATACAAGTATCAGCAATGGCTAGAGCCATTTATAAATCACATCCCAAAGCTGGTTTCCCTCAGGGTGCGAGGCAGAGCTTCCCCTGACTCTCAGGTCTGCACACCAGCTTTAGAACTCCAAACTCAGAGCCTCAGTGTAATACAATGGAAAAGGGCACAGGCTCTGGAGTCAGACAGATCTGGGTTCACACTTACTTACTAGTTGTATGATCTTGGGGAAGTCACTTAACCTCTCTGCGTCTCAGTTTCCTCATCTGTAAAATGGGGATAATACTACTTACTTCACAGGGTTATTATGAGGGTTAAATGAGATAATGCAGGCAAAGTACTTAGCATGGTGCCTGAAAAACAATGTCTATTTAACACCTTCTCCTTCCTTCCTGGCATCCATTCTCTGATTATCCTTTGATGCTTCATTAGAAATGGCAGCTTGCCTCTGGGGCATGGCTCCAAATCTGGAAGAGGGCAGCAGGAAGTATGGGGCATACTCAAGCATTAGGGCCAGAGAGAGGTTGGGTGGGTGAGAAGCAGCATTGACAGACGGGGATTCTGGGACAAAGTTCCAGAAAGAATCTTGACAAAAGCCATATATTATACATTCTTTTCACAAAATTCTCAAATGTACTCAAACCCACACAGGCTATGTAGTAAGAAATGAAAACATGTTATACACATCAGGTATGGTTTCTGGGCATAGGGAGATACCTGGACCAAGGATTTAAGTGCTCCTATTTGTTTACAGAAACCTAAGAAACTGTCCCCTAAAGTTAAACCCAACCAAATCAGAAAGAACTGAAGATGATGAAGCCCATCAGTCCTTTCCCTCAGTACTTGCAGTCCTTGGCCCTTCTACAGCAATTAGCAATGGACTCTCTCTTCTTCCTAAAACTCCCCGCTGCCTTGGCTCGTGTACGTCATATTCCCCAGGCTCTTACATTCTCTTTCACCAGCTCCTTTCTCTCTCTTTTCCCACTCCAGCCCCACACCAAAATGTCCTGTGCCCTCTTCCTTTCTTTTTGAATCCTTCCTCTTAAATCAACATCAACCACTTGTACAGTTTCAACTGTGAGAATCTCCAAGATGAGCTCTCTCCTCCTAGTTTCCGGACCTGCATTTCTAATTAGCACCAGATTCTTCCAGCTGAATGTCCTGTTGGAATCTCAAATTCAATATGCACAACAGGAAACCCTTCAAATTCTTTCTTCTTAAACTATTCTCCAAAGTTCCAACTCTCTCAAATGATGTTAAAAGTTTCTGATCAGTCCTCCACCAACCTTTCCAGTCTTATCCTCCCACTATCCCCTGACCTTCAAACTGGGTGATCTCTCATTCTCCAAACCTGTCCCATGCCTTCCTAACTCCATCTGGAAACAGACACCTCTATACCTTTAATTGTTCAAGCCCTGGCTATAATGCTGTATCTTTCATGCAGTTTTCTCTGCCCCATTCCTCACCATCCAGCCCGCATTCCTGCCAAACAGAATGTAATCTCTATGTCCCCTGTACCATACTGTTTTGTACTTCTAATAGTGCTATCACTTCCTGCCCAGTTTTGCAGTTTGTAGCACATCCAGCTGTCTTCCCTCCTACGCTAGAAGAAACATGAAGACATGCATCTTGATGCATCTACCCTTGTGTCACCCATAGGGCCTAGCCGATACAGGCACACCTCAGTTTATTGCACGGTATGTAGATATTTATTGCACTTATGTAAGGCACACAGGCACACCTCACTTTATTGCACGGTATGTAGATATTGTGTTTTTTACAAAGTGAAGGTTTGTGGCAACCCTAAGTCAAGCAAATCTATCGCTGCCATTTTTCCACAGTGTGTGTTCACTTTATGTCTCTGTGTCACATTTTGGTAACATTTATAACACTTCAAACTTTTCATCATTGTTTTATCTATTATGATGATCTGTGATCAGTGATATCTGTGTCTGTTTTAAGTGTCTTGGGGTACCATGAACATATAAGCTCATTTAAGAAGGCAAACTTAATAAAGGTAGTATATACTCTGACTGTTCCATTGAATGGCTATTGCCCCATCTCTCTCTCACTCCTTGGGCCTCCCTATTCTCTGAGACAAAACAATATTGAAAGTAGGCCAGCTGGGCGCAGTGGCTCACGTCTGTAATCCCAGCACTCTGGGAGGCTGAGGCGGGCGGATCACAAGTCAGGAGTTCAAGACCAGCCTGGCCAACGTGTTGTGAAACCTCGTCTCTACTAAAAATACAAAAATTGGCCGGGCATGATGACATGTCCCTGTAATACCAGCTACTTGGGAAGCTAAGGAAGGAGATTCGCTTGAACCTGAGGGGTGGAGGTTGCAGTGAGCCGAGATCACACCACTGCATTCTGGCCTGGGTGACAGAGTGAAACTCTTTCTCAAAAAAAAAGAAAGTAGGCCAATTAATAACCCTACAATGGCCTCTAAGTGTTCAAGTAAAAAGGAAGAGTCACATATCACTCATTTTAAATCAAAACCTTGAAATGATTAAGCTTAGTGAGGAAGGCATTTCGAAAACTCAGGCCAAAAGCTGGGCCTTTTGTACCAAACAGCTAGCCAAGTTATGAATGCAAAGGAAAACTTCTTGAATGAAATTACAAGTGCTACTGTGCTGAACACATGAATGATAAGAAAGTGAAGGAGCACATTGCTCATATGGGGAAAGCGTTTGTGGTCTGGATAGAAGTCTAAACCAGCCACAACCTTCTCATAAGCCAAAGCCTAATCCAGAGCAGGTCCCTAACTCTCTTCATTTCCATGAAGGCTGAGACAGATAAGGAAGCTACAGAGGAAAAGTTGAAAGCTAGCAGTGCTTGGTTCATGAGGTTTAAGGAAAGAAGCCATCTTCGTAACATAAAAGTGCAACATGGAGCAGCAAGTGCTGATGCAGTGCTGCAAGTTACTCAAAATATCTAGCTAAGATCATTCATGAAGGTGGCTAATCTAAGCAATAGATTTTTAATGTAGATGAAACAGCCTTGGAATAGATAGATCTAATGGAAGATGGTATCTAGGACTTTCAAGGCTAGAGAGGAAAAGTCAATGCCTGGCTTCAAAAGCTTCAAAGGACTGGCTGACTTTTTTGTTACAGGCTAGCAGAGCTGATGACTTTCCATTGAAGACAACGCTCATCTGCCATAATGAAAATCCTAGGGCCCTTAAGAATTATGATAAATCTACTCTTCCTGTGTTCTATAAATGGCACAGCAAGGTCTGGATGACAGCACATCGGTTTTAGCATAGTTTACTGAATATTTTAAGCCCACTGTTGAGACCTGCTACTCAGAATAAAGATTCCCTTCAAAGTATTACTGCTCATTCACAATGCTAGTTACCCAAGAGTTCTGATGGATATGTATAAGGAGATTAAAGCTGTTTTTATTATGCCTGCTAACAGAACATCCATTCTGCAGTCCATGGATCAAGAAATAATTTTGACTCTAAAGTCTTACCATCTAAGAAACACATTTTGCAAGGCTATAGCTGCTATAGTGATTACTCTAGGCAAAGTAAATTGAAAACCTTCTGGAAAGCATTCTAGATGTCATTAAGAACATTCATGATTCAGGGGAGAGGTCAAAGTATCAACTGAGTTTGGAAGTTGATTCCTACCCTTGCAGATAACTCTGGGGGAGTTTGACATCAGTGGAAGAAGTAACTGCAGATGTGGTGGAAATAGGAAGAGAACTACAATAAGAAGCAGGGCCTGAAGATGTGACTAAATTGCTGCAATCTCACAATAAAAAATAAGGAGTTGCCTCTTATCAATGAGCAAAGAAAGTGGTTTCTCGAGATGGAATCTACTCCTAGTGAAGATGCTATGAACATTGTTGAAATGAGAACCAAGAATTTAGAATATTACATAAACTTAGTTGATAAAGAGCAGCAGAGTTTAACTGGTTTGACTCCAATTTTGAATGAAGTTCTAACGTGGGTGAAAATGCTGTCAAATAGCACTGCATGCTACAGAGAAATCTTTCATGAAAGGAGGAGTCAATCAGTGTTGCAAACTTTATTGTTGTATTATTTTAAGAAACTGCCACATCAATCACCATCCTGATCAGTCAGCAGCCATCATCACTGAGGCAGCCTCTGATCATAACAGAATCAAACTAGAAATCAGTAACAGAAGGATGACAGGAAAATCTCCTAACACTTGGAAACTAAACAGCATACTTTTTTCTTTCTTTTTTGTGTTTTTTTAAATTGTTTTTGAATAACACACTTTGTTTTTGAGACGGAGTTTTACTCTGTCACCCAGGCTGGAGTGAAGTGGCGTGATCTTGGCTCCCTGCAACCTCTGCCTCCTGGGTTCAAGCGATTCTCCTGCCTCAGCCTCCGGAGTAGCTGGGATTACAGGCATGTGCCACCACGCCTGACCTCAGGTAATCCACCCTCCTTGGCCTCCCAAAGTGCTGGGATTACAGGCGTGAGCCACTGCGCCTGGCCTGAATAACACACTTCTAAGTAACTCATGAGTCAAACAGAAAGTCTCAAGGGAAATTAAAGAAATACATTGAAGCTGGGTGTGGTGGCTCACGCCTGTAATCCCAGCACTTTGGGAGGCTGAGGCGGGTGGATCACGAGGTCAAGATATCAAGACCATCCTGGTCAACATGGTGAAACCCCATCTCTACTAAAAATACAAAAATTAGCTGGGTATAATGGCGCACACCTGTAGTCCCAGCTACTTGGGAGGCTGAGGCAGGAGAATTGCTTGAACCCAGGAGGCGGAGGTTGCGGTGAGCCGAGATCGCGCTATTGCACTCCAGCCTGGGTAACAAGAGTCAAACTCCGTCTCAAAAAAAAAAAAAGAAATACATTGAACTGAGTCAAAATAAAAATACAACATCTCAGAATTTGTGGGATACAATTAAAGCTGTGCTGAGAGGGAAATCTTAGCATTAAATGAATTTATTAGAAAAGAAAAAAGTCTCAAATAAATAATCTAAGCTCCCACCTCAAGAATCTAAAACAAAAAGAGCAAAATTAGCCTAAAGCAAGCAGAGAAAAGGAAATGATAAATATAAGAGCAGAAGTGAAATGGCCAAACCAGAAAAGAATAAAAAAACCTCCTTAGGAAAAATGAAAAAGCCCAAGGAAGGAAAAACAGAAGAGAATGGTCATGAGATTCATCTGGGGATTACGTAGGGGTGATAAGCAGATGAACGTAAACCAAGTGGTAGCTTTAGCTTCTTCTCTGGCAAGAGTGCACATGACGAGGCATGAATAGGAACGATCACTCCAGTATCCTGATGTGAAAGAAGTCACATCACTGAGTTCTTAAGTCCAAGCATAAATGTAATTATTTTTTCACATTTTAGGCTAACGTATGAGGTAAAAAGCAAAAGTCCTCTGAAAGTCAAAATGTTTTATTAAAATGTTTGAAATATCAGCAATGAAAGTTCCTACTGCTGTTTAACGGGATAACCTAAAAGATTAACAGGTGTCTATTAACTTAAGGCTCTGAAGGCAAGCCACGATCAAGCTAAATTTATCCAATTTTACACATGATTTCAATATTGTTTGTTTCAGATAATTCTGGATCTTTCCCAAACCACCAACAATACTGGATATAGGTTTTGTTAAAAAGGCTTTCTTACCTCATAGAAGAAGGGATGTCCAGCCATATCAAAGATGTTAACTTTGATTTCTCTGTCTCTGACGTGTACCCTGAAATGTTCAAAAAACAATCCCAAAGAAGGTCATGGTTTCTCCATTTACCTTAATATCATTTATAAATTTTAAAAGGGTATGTGTATGCAATTTAAGAAGCTTTCTTAGTGCCTCTTCTTGATTCCAGATCATCTTTACAACAGTAGTCAGCAACCTGACAGATGATCCTGCCTTCTTATGTCAAGAACACTGAACCCACATGGAGCAGGCATTCTCAATTACGTCACCTTCACCTTCACCTTCACCTCTAGATTCTTTGATCCACAGCTCCCAACCAACAAAGGATAATTATTACTATGGTATTAAGAAAAACTGATTTGGGATAAATAGGAGCAAGATGAAGGAAAATGAAAAGTTTTATTTCACTTAGTAAGAGACATCTTAATTACCACTGGTTATATTTGGTTACCATACAGTAGAATAACAAAGATGTATATTAATGATGTCTGTTTAATTTTCTTGTGATCTTTATTTGAGCAAGAGCAATAGTGAATTTGTTTTCAGAAATTTGGAAATAAAGGATAAAACCAAAGGGGAAACAATAACCATTCATATTAGAAGTAACTACTGTTAACATCATAGCGTATTTGTTCCTAGTCTTATTTTTTTTTCCATGAGAAATCACCATTGAAAAATGATAAAGGAACATTAGAATTCAAACACTAAAGAAAAACACAAAGATGAATGCTTAAAAGTTATTCCAGGCCAACAGGTAGAGAGGGAGAGAGACGTAGTGAAATGACCCATCTAGACTCCCTCCCTGATTCCAGCCATCTCTGAGGCCCAGCTGCATCCTTGTCACTAGATTTTGTGAATTGATTGATATCCTTTTTCTTTTATTTTGCTTAAGTTGGTTTGAAATAGGTTTCTGTCAATTATATCCTCCTGACTCATCATGGGACAAACATCTCTTCCAAAAAAATTTCTGGTAGAAAAAGAATAGTCTGTTGAATACACCATGGTCCCATGGCATAATATGGTAATTCTCACATCTTAGATAAATAAACTAGCTACTTCCATGAATTCAGAACAAAACTACCTTAAATAGGATGTCCTACTATGTCACTGATGAAATTCTATGTTTTGAAGTAGGAAAGAGGAAAACTAGAAAGGTGGATTTTATTTTTGTTTATTTTTTTGAGATGGGAGTCTCACTCTGTTGCCCAGGCCAGAGTGCAGTGGCATAATCTTGGCTCATTGCAACTTCTGCCTCCCAGGTTCAAGTGATTCTCCCACCTCAGCTTCCCAAGTAGTTGGGATTACAAACACCTGCCACCACGCCTGGCTAATTTTTATATTTTTAGTAGAAACGGGGTTTCACCATGTTGGCCAGGCTGGTCTTGAACTCCTGGCCTCAAATGACCTGCCCACCTTGGCCTCCCAAAGTGCTAGGATTACAGGCGTGAGTCACTATTCCCGGCCAGAAATGTGAATTTCAAATGAAGAGCTTCAAACATTTCACTGCCAAGAGCTACAATTTTCATTCTTTAAGGAAAATTTGCAGAAATACCCTCTGCTGCTGTTAGTTGAAAAATCGTGGTATAAGAGCATTACACAGAACTCTTGTTTTACTTTATCATTTACTGGGGCCACTTAAAAAAGTCATGAAGGATACGTCTAAACTTGACTCCACTCCTCACCTAATCGACATTCTGCTAGCTATACACCACTTTAGTCTACCTTCTTGAATACTGCCCTCATAGTCTAATCTGGCAAACTTCCTCTTTAGATGTATCTATCTTACCTAACAATAAATATTTGTTGAGTACCTATTAGGTATAAGCACTATGCCAGGCACAGGGAGTTTCTAATCTAGCAGGAGACATTAAACATATACAAAGAATAACCATACAAGGCAATTTATGGTAAGTACCATAAATAGTATATAGAATGTTATGATTTCTGTCATTTGCAACCAAAAAGAGTCCTGTCCAATAAAGGGCATGTTTAGAAGACCTTATGGGAACAGGAGAATTTTTATATCTTGAAGAAATTGGCAGGGGTACTCCAAGCAGACAGAGTGAATAATGGCACTGAGGTAAAAGTATGAGGGTAACAGTTCAGTGTGGATGGAAAGTAAAGTGTGTAACAAAAGAGAAAAGGGGGAAGGCCAGAGTGAGGCTAAGATAGTGAATGCCTGAAATTTTATATTTAGGGAGTGTGCCATCTACCCCAATTCTACTCTATGGCTATTTCCTGCTAATTTAATCCAGCTCTTCAAGCTCAACCCCCTCCTGACTCATCTCCAGGTAGATCCCCAATTAGACCCAACTTTACTCTTCCCAGATCATTTTTGTTGGATTCTAATAGCTATGAAGCTCATAAGCCAATAAGAAAAGTTCTCTGGTAGAAAATTTTCCACATAATATTTATAGACTTTTTAGAGAATATTTCAAAATAAAACACACCTGCTGAAAGGACCTGTTAATATAGAAACATGGTTCCTAGAAAGTTACACCTGCTAGTTAGGCTTTGTGTTGACATGTTCATCGTTGCAGCCTACACTTAACACAAGGCCTGGCGAATAGGGTGTGCTCAATATCAATATGTGGGCTGAATGAATGATATGATCACTAGATACCTGCAAAGGCCTCCTATTCCCATCTTTCCCAACTTATCTTCAAAGTCTCTGTTTCACGATAACCTGCACAAGGGCACTGATGCAAATAGAGATCATTTTAGAAAGTTCTGAACTTCTGTGTAATTTACAAACCCAGGGAACCAATATACTTACTTTGTGACTCCATAGTCAATTCCAATTGTTGCCAGGTATTTAGACACGAATCTTTTCTCACAGTATCGCTTTATAATACAGCTCTAAAAAGGTAAATATACAGGCATTTAGTAAATATACACTGAGAACACACAGAAAATAAGTATATTTCTTCATTATGTTTCCTTCATTCATCACTATGAAAAAGCACTTTCAAAAGACAAAAATGGCTGGGCGCAGTGGCTCGGGCCTGTAATCTCAGCACTTTGGGAGGCCAAGGCGGGTGGATCACCTGAGATTAGGAGTTTGAGATTAGCCTGGCCAACATAATGAAACCCCGTCTCTACAAAAATACAAAAATTAGCCAGGCATGGTGGTGGGCAGCTGTAATCCCAGCTACTCGGGAGGCTGAGGCAGGCAAATCGTGTGAACCCAGGAGGCGGAGGTTGTGGTAAGCTGAGATTGCTGCCATTGCACTGTAGCCCAGGTGACAAGAGTAAAACTCTGTTTTAAAAAAAAAAAAAAAGACAAAACTATAAAATAACTGAAACAATTATTGAAAGATTTTAAGAAAAATTATTTTTAAATTCTTCCCTTATTACTAAATATGTATATGTTTTCAGTTGAGTTCTCAGTCTTATGCTCTTTTCTTTTGAAGATCTCTTTTATTCTTATCCTTTCAATGGCAACACCAAAATACCTGTCTAGCCTTGACCTCACTGCCAAGACCAGATCCACATCTCCAAATATCTATTAAATGAGTTCCTTTTTTTTTTTTTTTTTTTGAGCCCAGGAGGCGAGGCTGCAGTGAGCCAAGATGGTGCCACTGCACTCCAGCCTAGATGGCAGAGGGAGACCCTGTCTCAAAAAAAAGAAGAAAAAAACTCTGTTAAATCAATTGAATTGGGTTTGTCCTACTTGCAGTAAAAAGTACCCACTTCATAGAGTATTGTACATACTTCTGGAGTTTGCTTTTCTCTCTTAAGAATGATAAATTATAGTTCCCAAGTTAACTTTAACATAGCTAGTCCATGATACACAAATATTCCCTCCTTTTCATTGCTTGCTAGTTACTTTGCCATTTGATTTGTTGCTTGAGCCAAGGATTATTTACTAAGGCATTCCTTAATTTTTAACTTTAAAATGCTTCACCTGTATATCATCCTATATTTTCCAAATCCTTTAAAATGAGTAAGTATGTGCTACTTTTACAACTAAGGCAAAACAGTGTTTTTTTAAGAAAGTTACACTTAAATCTTTTATTCATCTAGAATTTATTTTTGAGAAAGAAATGCAATAGGAATCCAACCTACTTCCAAATAGCAGATAGTTGTTCCAACAATATTTACTAAATGATATCTATTTTCCTAAAATTTTACTACATTTGTTATAAATTGAATTTCCTTATGTATTTAGGTTTATTTCTGGATTCTACTCTGTTCCACTGATGTCTCCATATTTCCTTCCCAATACCAATAAGAAAAGTTTGGTAGCTTGAAAACAAAATTTTTTAAATTAAATTATCATTTTATTGCTTGAGTACACAGACAAATTTATACGACCAGAGCAGAGGCTGTAGATGACTCATTTCCAATTGGGAGGGAGGACTCGCTTGGTCTTACAATATTGAGCCAAAGGGTCAATCCAACTCTGTCAGAATTAGATGGAATTTAGCATCTTTAACCTTTCTGTTCATCTCAAGATGCTTTCAAACAACTACTTTTTTTTTTTTTTTTTTTTTTGAGATGGAGTTTCACTTTTGTTGCCCAGGCTGGAGTGCAATGGCATGATCTCGGCTCACTGCAACCTCTGCCTCCTGGGTTCAAGGAATTCTGCTGACTCAGCCTCCTGAATAGCTAGGATTACAGGTGCATGCCACCACGCTCAAATAATTTTTGGTATTTTTAGTAGAGATGGGGTTTCACCATATTGGCCAGCCTGGTCTTGAACTCCTGACCTCTGGTGATCCACCTGTCTCAGCCTCCCGAAGTGTTGGGATTACAGGTGTGAGCCACCACGCCAGGCCCAACAACTACTTCTTAATTAAAGGGTAGAGATCTTCAGGGAGATCAGGAACAAATCCCTTCTTGGACTTAAGAATTCTTAAGATTTTACTGCCTGTCACTAAACGTACTTGAGCAACACCATGTGAGTCTCTCCAGATCACACTTGAAAAGGGAACCATGTTTTAACTTCCAACACCAAAGACAAACTGGAGAATGTGATGACATGAAGGCTCAGGTATCATGGCCGAGTTTCCTATTTGCAGGATGGGGGTCTACTTTTATACATCACAGAAACCAATATGGGAAGGCATAAAAGCCCCCGACACTAAGGAAAACCTTTCTGGTGGAAACTGAATGTTGGAAAACCATCATCACAGTGAAAAACTTTTTTTCTTTTTTCTTCATCTCTAAAAAGTTTTTAGAGATGGAGGCTTGCTCTGTTGCCCAGGCTGGAGTGCAGTGGCGCAATCTCAGCTCACTGAACCTCCACCTCCCAGGTTCAAGCAATTCTCCTGCCTCAGCCTCCCGAGTTGCTGGGACTACAGGCGCCCACCACACCTGGCTAACTTTTTGTATTTTAGTAGAGATGGGGTTTCACCGTGTTGCCAAGGCTGGTCTCAAACTCCTGAGCTCAGGCAATCCGCCCACCTCGGCCTCCCAGAGTGCTAGGATTTCAGGCGTGAGCCACTGCACTCAGCCTGAAAAATATTTTAAAATGGTGGATACAGTTAGTCTTCCCTCATTTCTTTTTTCCCCCCACAATTTTCTTGGTTGTTTTCACATTAATTTTTCATAAAGATTTTAATAATCTTGTATTATGTTCTGAAAAGAAAACCCTTATTGATGTTTTCACTGGAATTGAATTTCATTTGTAGGTTATTTTGAGTAATTCACATCTATACAATATTGCGTGATCCTATCTAAGGAAAAGCGTATGTTTCCATTTGCCTAAGTAATTTATGTCCCTTTGTAGAGTCTGAAACTTGTCTTCATATAGGTGCCACCTATTTCATGTTAAGTTTAAACCTAGGCACTTTATTTTTGTTGTTACTGTAAATTAAAATTTTTTCAATACACATTCCAACTGAATATAATTTGGACACAAAGTCATTAATTTGTTGGTACTAATTTTGTTTATTGAAGTTTTGTAATGTTTCTAATAGTTTTTCAGTTAATTCTCTTTGTATTTCCAGGTAAACAATCACATTATTAGTAAATAAAGATAACTTTGCCTTCTCCTTTCTAATATCTCATATTTTCTTAGTCTTGTCCAATTACATTGGCTAATAAAACTAGAAAAATGTTAAACAGATGTGGTGACACCAGGCATTCTGAGCTGCTTCCAATGTTACATCATCAGGCACAGTAAAATTACTTTTTTTTTTTTTTTTGAGATGGAGTCTCATGCTGCTGCCCAGGCTGGAGTGTAATGGTGTGCTCTCGGCTCACTGCAGCCTCTGCCTCCCCCGGTTTAAGGGATTTTCCTGTCTCAGCCTCCCGAGTAGCTGGGATTAAAGGCATGCACCACCATGCCTGCCTAATTTTGTATTTTTAGTAGAGACGGGGTTTCACCATGTTGGTTATTCTGGTCTCGAACTCCTGGCCTCAAGTGATCTACCCGCCTCGGCCTCCCAAAGTGCTGGGATTATAGGCCTGAGCCACTGCGCCTAGTCCCTAGAGGCTTGTTTCTTAAAAACAAAAACCTACACAGCTGACATTCAAAAATATTGACTTTCAAGTGAATGTTATGCTAATACATGCACACTGATACATAAGCCGTATCATAAATAAAAAACACTAGCAAACATTTACTGAGCATCTCCTGGGTGCCGGGCACTGGCCTTAACACTGCCTTAACAGCTCTTTCGGAGTTGATTTTGACCGCATACAGTGATGGAAAGAGCACTGCAGTGGGAATATGAAGACTCGGGTTCTAACCGTTTCTCAAGTCACTGATTTGACGGCCTTGGGAAGTTCTTAACCAACAGCTCCCACTTGCCCAGAAGGAGAGAATTTGGGTGAAGAGGAGGCCGTCTTAGAATTTATATGGGAAAAGGCCTCAGGTTACCTCTGGCCTTCCCTCTTGCACACTAAAGGAGAGTTTATAGCTGATGCATAGATAGGGCAGAGAGAAGGGCGGTGGAACAGATGTGGGGACACCACTAGAAATAAAACACAACGCAAAACAAAACAGCACCGGATCCAGCCATCCACTGCACCTCCCCCTGTGAAACACGTCAGCGTCATTACGCTCTCTCGTGACAGGAATGCAGAATCTGGGCTGCCTGGCACCATTTCGCGAACCCCCAAATTCTCACACGCACCCCATGACGTTCTGCCGGCTCCCAGGCACAGCTGGGGGAACTAAACTTTCATCCTCCACCTCCCGGTCCCAGACGGCCCCCTAGAACACGGGCACGGTATCTAGGCCAAAGGCCTCGCATGGGGACCCAGGCCTCCTTACTCTTTGGGGGGCACATTCAAGGCTTAGAGGCCACCCCAGACACCTTCTCCGGCAGAGTGAGGTCGGAGAAGGAGGGGGCAACGCAAAGGTCAAAAAGGTCAGGGAGTTTCGCTCGCGGAGCCGCAACCCTCGGCGGAGACCCGGGCCTGCTCGGGGGCGGAGAGGAGGCCGGGCCCCAGGCTGTTGAGTGGTTGCCCTTGCAGCCAATGGGCACGTCGCTCCGGGGCGCTGGGCCCGCCCCTCCCGGCGCGCTGTACTCACTTTCCCCACTTCGGCGTTGCCCATGGAGATGACTTTGATGCGGAGGGACCTGCCGGGCTCCTTCCGCTTCGGCATGTTGGCCTCCATGGCCCTGGCTCTCTCGGGGCAGTCCGTCTCGGTCTCTCCTTGTGCACGGCTGGCCCGTCCCTCAGGCCTCCTTGTCCAATGGCGGACCCGCTGCTCTCGTCACCGCCTCGGCTCCGCGGCTCGCCATCCCCGCCACTGCCTGGCAGCAGGCGCTGGCGGTTGGGAGCGCTGGGAGCCGCGGGAGGGAGGCGGGAGTCTCGCGATGCTAGCGCAGGGCGGCTGACGTCATCGGCAGGCCCTGGAGACAGGGCTGCAGTTACCGGGTCTCTAGGGCCGGGTCCCCTGACAGGAAGGCGGCGTTGGAGGGTGGCTGGGTTTACCCTTCGGGGTGAGCGCGGCCTTGTTTTCAGGAGCTCCTGGACGGGAGACGTTTGTTTCTTTCGCAGCCAAGTGGTGGAAATGTATTGGCTATTCAGGGCAGGTCGGGTAGTATCTGGTCCATTTGGTGTTTTTTTTTCCTCTGGATTCTTCTTCGGTTCCTTGGTCTGTTTCACCGGTCCAATATTATGTTCCCCTTGCTCGAGATCCCCACAGGCAGGCACCGGAGCCAGTAAAGTGTGTGGGGGGGGGGTTGGAACCCTGGTTCTGGAAGAGGGCCTTGGGCAAGGCGGGAAGCGATTCTGCTTCTCGTTCATATAGTTTTTTTTTTTTTAATGGACTTGTCCATTTGGAGTTCAGGCAAGAGCGTTAGTTTAGTTTTGGCCCTCCTATTAACAGAGTTCTGATGGATTTGTTGACTCCTCTGTCGGAGAAAGGCTCAGCCTGCTGCAGGTGTTAACGCTCCGCCGAGGTGCAGGGCTGGAGCTGTGGGGCGTCAGTTTCCTCCGCTGCCCCCCGTTCACGTCGAACGTTACCTCGAGTTCTGCTCTCGCCTTCCCTTTAGCTGACAATGTAACAGAGGAAGAATAATGAGTCCTAAGATAACCACTTTTCTGCTCTCATTCCAGGGGATGAGAAAAGCAGCTAAATGAAAGTCGGTCTGACAGGAACGGTAATTTTTTCTCAGCCAATATCTTCAGTTACTGAAGATAAATACAACTTGGCAACGATTATTTATAGTGCGCTGAAAAAGAATGGCTGCCAATTTCCCTGTATATTACAAAGACAAAAGTAGCATTGCCTCTTTTCTCATCTAACTTTAAACATCTTCAAGGAAGTGCATTACAGGAAGGCAATGAACAAAGGCTCAGCAGTTCATAGTAAAGGTCAGATTTTCAGACATTTTAATTTTAAAATGTGTTTTTCAAACATTAAGTTTTTTTTAAGACAAGTTTATTCTGGATTGTTTTTATAATCAAATAATATAACTTAATCCACTGAAGCTTCTAAAATTCTTTACAAATGTGAAATAGGTCCTGGTTAGAATTTGGATAGTTTTAAAGCTTAAAAAGAATCCACATGCTAGCTTCTCAGTATGATTTAATAAATTAAATTGCTAAACAATTTATTCTACAGTTCACCTTTGACCCCATAATAGGGTAGCTGTTAAACGACTGATTAAGAATGGTACTGTTGAGACTAAGCAATAAAACATGCTAGAGATTAAAATTGATTACTATTTTTTCATATTGATGCTTTTTTTTTCTTCCCTTGAAATGGAGTTTCGCTCTTCTTGCCCAGGCTGGAGTGCAATGGTGCAATCTCTGCTCACTGCAACCTCCGCCTCCCGGGCTCAAACAATTCTGCCTCAGCCACCTGAGTAGCTGGAATTACAGGTGCCCGCCACCACACCCAGCTAATTTTTGTATTTTTAGTAGAGACGAGGTTTCTCCTTATTGGCCAGGCTGGTATTGAGCTGCGGACCTCAGGTCATCCGCCTGCCTCGGCCTCCCAAAGTGGTGGTATTACAGGCGTGAGCCACCACGTCCGGCCTATATTGATTCTTTTGACATTTTAATATGTATAGCTACATTTTCTATTGTATGTATTAAATTAGTTTGGAATTGAAAGAGCAAGAAAGTCCCCCCTGCCCTGCATCTTTGAATATAAAAAAAAATAAAAATCAGCACGAGTTAGCTGCTTTTTCCATAGTATGGACCTGGGAGCTATGGTTCAAGCATGGATTCTGGAGCCAGCCCGTTATATTTAATGTTGGCTTATGATGTAGGCATGAGGTGGTGGTAAGGATTGTAGGACGTAATGCATATGAAGGGGTAGTGGCCTCCCAGCAGACAGCAGCTACATGCTTTCATTTGCTCATACCTTTTTTATGTATTAAGAAAAATCCTACATTTTTTAAATGTGTATTTTCAGAAAGTAAATTATGTGGGCCTGGCATGGTGGCTCACGCCTGTAATCCCAACACTTTGGGAGGCCAAGGTGGGCGGGTCACCTGAGGTCAGGAGTTTGAGGCCAGCCTGGCCAACATGGCGAAACCCCATCTCTACTAAAAGTACAAAACTTAGCCAGGCATGGTGGCGCGGCCTGTAGTCCCAACTATTCAAGAGGCTGAGGCAGGAGAATCGCTTGAACCTGGGAGGCAGAGGTTGCAGTGAGCTGAGATCAGGACACTACACTCCAGCCTGGGTGACAAGAGTGAGACTCTGTCTCAAAAAAAAAAAAAAACCAGTATGAAATATTTTGGACATACTTACAGGTATAAAGTATAATGGAATGAATAGCTATGTATCCCCTAGCCAGTTTAAGAAATAAAATATCACCACTGGGCATGGTAGCCCACACCCATAATCCCAGCACCTTGGGAGGCCAAGGCCAAGGCCAAGGCCCGTGGATCATTTGAGCCCAGGAGTTCGAGATCAGCCTGGGCAACATGGTAGAATCCTTTCTCTAAAAAAAAAAAAAAAAAAAAAAGTTAGCCATGTGGTGGCCCAAGCGTGTAGTCCCAGTTATTCAGGAGGCTGAGCTGGGAGAATCACCTGAGCCTGGGAGGTTGAGGCCAAAGTGAGCTGTGATCATGCCACTGCACTCCAGCTGGGCAACAAGGTCAGGCCCTTGTCTCAAATAGAAAGAAGAAAACATCACTGATACTGTGTGTAGTTTTCCCCGATACATCTTCCTCTCTACAAACAGTTGCAACAATCTGAATGTTGCTTTAATTTCCAGGCATTTAAAATTGTTTCACTACATATGAATATACACCTTAAAATGTAGTATTGCATTTAATCTTTCAAGACTATGTTTAAATAATTTTACACAAAAAGTTTCAAGAATGGTAGCAAAAAATCTTGTCTACCCTTTATCCAAATTCATCAATTGTTAACATTTTGTCCCATTTACTATATCAGTGTGCTGTCTATATGTACATGTATATTCACATTCTTCTGAGTAGTCTGAGGTTTATTTGCAGGCATCTTTCTTTTATAGTTAGATTAAGATAGATAGATATAGATAGATAGATAGATAGATAGATAGATAGATAAGATATAAACACAGGCCCAGCTCTATGGCTCACACCTATAATCCTAGCACTTTGGGATTCCAAGGCAGGTAGATCACTTGAGGTCAGGAGTTTGAGACCAGCCTTGCCAACATGGTGAAACCCCGTCTCTACTGAAAATATAAAAATCAGCCAGGTGTGGTAGCAGATGCCTGTAATCCCAGTGACTTGGGAGGCTAAGGCAGGAGAATAGCTCAAACAAAAAAATATATATATATATACACACACATATATACATATATAATATACACATTTACATATAGTATGTGTATATATATGTATATGTATGTATATATGTGTATATATACACACACACATTTTAATATGTATAGCTACATTTTCTACTGAATGTATTTTTTTTTTTTTAGAGAGGGAGTCTCACTATGTTGACCAGGCTGGTCTTGAACTCCTGGGCTCAAGCAATCCTCCTGCCTCAGCCTCCCGAAGAGCTGAGATTATAGGCATGAGCCACAGCACCCAGCCAATAGGTTTCTTTATCCATAAATACTTCAATGTGTGTTTTCTCAGAAAAAGGACTTTCTTCTACATGGCAACCGTATATCAAAATCAGAAAATGCAGCATTTATACTGCACTATTATAAAATCCTGTGGTTTGAATCAAACGGTGCACTGACGTACCTCACAGCTCCACAGTAAATTCACAGGGAGATATCTGTGGAATATCTTGCATTCTAAATTTTCAAGGCAAACAAAATGAAATCTAGACTATGCAAAACTCCTAGCTTGAGGTTGTTTACAGTTTCAACAATAGATGGTGCCAAATTCCTTGGCTATGTCATATCTTAATCTGGGTTTTCCAGTTGGTTGTGATGAAAAGTGAGTACAGTGCAAAAATCAATGCAGAACGGGAAATGAGGGTGGCCTTCAGCCAATCTGATTCCAAGGTTTTAAGAAGTATGTGCCCTACAGGTGCACACATCCCTTTAGTAAGTGTGATTATTTAAGAATGAAATAAAGACGTTGTTTTCCTTTTAATTTGCATGTATTTTTTTTTTCAAATGGCTACTTAAATTATTAGGGCATAAATACTTAATAAGTTGTTTGGACCTAGATATTTCTTTTCACCAAGGGGCATTGTAAAATACTGAGAGGCTGGGCGTGGTGGCTCACAAATGTAATCCCAGCACTTTGGGAGGCCGAGGTGGGTGGATCACTTGAGGTCAGGGGTTCAAGATCAGCCTGGCCAACATGGTGAAAACTCGTCTCTACTAAAAATACAGCAATTAGCCAGGCGTGGTGTCAGGCACCTGTAATCCCAGCTACTCAGGAGGCTGAGGCAGGAGAATACCTTAAACCTGGAAGGTGGAGGTTGCAGTGAGCTGAGATCATGCCACTGCTCTCCAGCCTGGTTAACACAGTGAGACTCCATGTCAGAAAAAAAAAGTACTGAGATACTAAAAGCACTGTGAACAAAGAAAACTTGGGAAACTTTTTTTTTTTTTGAGACGGAGTCTTGCTCTGTTGCCAGGCTGGAGTGCAGTGGCACGATCTTGGCTCACTGCAACCTCTGTCTCCCGGGTTCAAGTGATTCCCCTGCCTCAGCCTCTTGAATAGCTGGGACTACAGGCATGCACCACCACGCCTGGCTAGTTTTGTGTATTTTTTAATAGAGACGGGGTTTCACCATGTTGGCCAGGATGGTCTTGATCTCCTGACCTCGTGATCTACCCACCTTGGTCTCCCAAAGTGCTGAGATTACAGGTGTGAGCCACCCTGTCCACCTGGGAAACTTTTATCTAACCCACAGTTAATATTCAAGTTTCACCATTTGTCCCAATAATATGCTTTTTTTTTTTTTTT
This sequence comes from Ateles fusciceps, assembly GCA_036589455.1. NCBI lineage: Eukaryota > Metazoa > Chordata > Mammalia > Primates > Atelidae > Ateles > Ateles fusciceps. The sequence continues at coordinate 5,245,648 of JAZHEH010001737.1, forward strand.
TTTTTTTTTGAGAGAGAGTCTCGCTCTGTAGCCCAGGCTGGAGTGCAATGGTGCAATCTCGGCTCACTGCAACCTCTGTCTCCTGGGTCCCAGTTCAAGCAATTCTCCTGCTTCAGCCTCCCAAGTAGCTGGGATTACAGGCATGAGCCACCATGCCCAGCTAATTTTTGTATTTTTAGTAGAGATGGGGTTTCACCATGTTGACCAGGCTGGTCTTGAACTCCTGACCTCGTGATCTGCCCACTTTGACCTCCCAAAGTGCTGGGATTACAGGCGTGAGCCACTGCACCCAGCCAATAATATTCTTTATAGCTATATTCGACTCAGTCAACTGGTCTGGGATCTAATCTAGGATCATTTAGTTATCATGTATCTTTAGTCTTCTTTAAGCTGGAATGATTCCTCAGCTTTTCTTTCTCTTTCAAAATAAGTTATTTTTAGAATATTCCTCAATTTGTGTTTGTCTAGTGTATTCTTGAAATTAGATTTAGTTGTGTTTGACTGGAATACTACAGAAAAGATGTTATGGGCTAGGCGTGGTGGCTCATGCCTATAATCCCAGCAGTTTGGGAGGTGAAGGTAAGCAGATCACCTGAGGTCAGGAGTTCGAGACCAGCCTGGCCAACATGGTGAAACCCTGTCTCTACTAAAAATACAAAATAATTAGCTGGGAGTGGTGGCATGCACCTGTAATCCCAGCTACTCAGGAGGCTGAGGCACAAGAATTGCTTGAATCTGGGAGGCAGAGGTTACAGTGAGCTGAGATCATACCACTGCACTCCAGCCTGGGTGACAAAGCAAGACTCCATCAAAAAAAAAAGATATTACATCCTTTTTTGGGAATTATATCAGTTGAGATGCCAATTTTTTCCATTTATTAATGATGCTTACTTTAGTTCATTGGTTAAGGTGGGGTTCATGAGGTTAATCTAAAGTGACTTTTCCCTTTGTACTATGTAATTTGTAAAGAAGTAGTTGGAGATAATATGGCTATCCTTTCTTCACTGAACTTTCACCCACAAATTTTTAGAACCAATGATTACTTATGGCTGAAGAGATTATTACTATGATGGATGCAATATGGTGATTTTCCAACTCTGTCATTCCATTTGTATTTGTTACTTGGTATTCTACCATAAGGGAAAGTTTTCTTTTCTCATTCATTCATTTATATCAGTATGACCTTATATATGCTTATTTTACTCCATGAATATTATTTATTTTGATTCTCAGTTTGGCTCCTATGTCCTTTTGATGTGTCTCCACCTTTTTTGTTGTTTTTGTTTCTGTTTGTTTAGCACTTTCTTTCTTTCTTAGCACAGCAACAAGTCCTGCTTCCAAGGATCCTTTTAATAGAGGGTGCTATTTAGAAACCAATATCTGGGTGCTAGGTGTGCTCAGTAGTATTAGAGTGTCTTTGCTCTTGCACCTTTCAGTTGATTGAGCCAAAAAGAAACACATATACATATATACATGCATCTAAATCCATTTATTAAAATATAGTTCACATGGATAATACCAATGCATTTTAGCATAACAGGATTTGTTCTAGTCTTCTCCCTTTCCATATTATGACTCCTTGCTTCAACAGTGAGAAACCTGGCTCCCTTTATCCTCAATATATTTACTCATTTGCTCAATCCTACACTATATGAAGTAGTTTTGGAGTTGCTAACCCATACCATTTTTAAAAAGCAAAAGCTCTTTGAACTAGAGTTCAATATTTGTTTATGACTTTTTGTCCAAAACTGACAAATATAGTTTGTCATGTAGTATAAATATTGTGTTCAAATGTTGGGTTAATCCATTTTTTCCTTCTTCAGTGTGGTTATGGTTTCCATTCAATATACAGTTAAGCTCATTTGTTTCTTTTGTATTTTAGTTTCAGTTTTTTGCCCCCTCATGGTTATTGACTTTATTAAGTTTTTTGGGTATGTAAAACGTTAACAGATTCAAAGTTAAAGCAATACAATCTGTATACCCACACAAGTGTCACTTTCACTCTTCATTCCAATCCTTTTCATCCCTTCCCACCTACCTCCTATGGGCAACCAATCATGTAGACTGTGGTTTACTCCTTTCTGTGTTTCTTTCTATAAAAAATGAACAGTTATATGTATATTTTCTCATTTCTCCTTCTTTCTGACACAAAGAAGTAACATTGTGTGTGTGTGCACAATTTTGAAATTTGCTTTTACACTTAACAATATATTCTGGGAAGGACCACATGCTATTTCACTATTATGTAAAAAAGATCATTCTCCTTTTTTTACAGCTACATAGCACAGTATCCCATTGTGTGGATATACATTTTTTTCCGTCAATATATTTAGGGGCGTTTAGGTATTTTTGTATTATTGTGGATATATGTCTTCAAGGTAAATTTCTTTTAAAAAATGGAATTACTGGATCAAAGGTAAATGTACATTTACTTTGTTATATATTGCCAAATTCTGTAAGGTAACATTTTGAGAATTTTTGCATTTATATTCTTAAGTAATGTTGGAAGTAAGTAATATTATTAATACTAAAGTAATTTTATGCTACCTTTACCTGGTTTAGATATTAATGTTATACTTGCATTATAGGTCAGGTGCCACACGTGGCTCATGTCTGTAATCTCAGCACTTTCAGAAGTGAAAGTGGGAGATCTGTTGGGGCCAGGAGATCAAGACCAGCCCTGGCCACATAGTGAGACCCTGTCTCTACAAAAATAAAATTTAAAAATTAGCCAGTTGTGGCGGTGCATGCCTACAATGCCACCTACTTAGAAGACTAAGGTGGAGAATCACTTGAGCCCAGGAGTTCAAGGTTACAGTGAACTATGATCTCACCACTGCACTCCAGCCTGGGTGACAGACAAAGACCTTGTCCCCAAAAACACCCACCAACACACACATATTTGGAAGTTTAAAAAATTCTATTTGGGTAATTTGTGTGGCAATTTTTTTTTTTTTTGAAACAGAGCTTCACCATGTTTCCCAGGCTGGTCTCAAACTCCTGAGCTCAAGTGACCCTCCTGACTTGGCCTCCCAAAGTGCTGGGATTACAGGCATGAGCAGTGGCATCTGGGCGCAAAATTCATACATTAGCAAAAGTAGGGAGAATAATGAACACTCGTTTTCCACCTTATCAACATGGATCAATCTTGTTTCATCTATACCTCACTCTCATCCCAGATTATTTTTGAGGCAAACTGTAACTATAGTTATACTATAACCATCCATATCTTATTATATACTTTAGAAGATGAAGCTCTTAAAATACAAACAAATGAAATCTAACTGGCATACTGCGGTAGGCCAAATTCTAAGATGGCCTCCAAGATTCCTGGCTCCTGGTACACACGTACCTTCTCCCAGTTAATCAAACACGAATTTGTGTGCTGCTACAAAGGGATTTTGGTAATTAAGTTCCCAAATCAGTTTTTTTACACTAAGGATATTATCCTCCATGGGCCTGACCCAATCAGATGGGTCCTTAAGTAGGATAGGGCTTTTCCTGGCAAGAGATATTAACAATGTGAGAAGCAATGGATAGGAGGAAGGTTCTCCAGGATGGAAGGGGACACTTAGCAAGGACCTAAGAGTGGCCTCTTGGAGCTGACAGTAACCCCAGCCAACAGCAAGAAAATGGGTACCTCAGTCCTACAACCAGAAGTAACTGTATTCTGCCAAATACCTGAATGAGGTTGGAAGGAGGTCCTGAGCTCTGATGAGAACCCAGCTGTCTACTACCTTCATTGCAGCCTTGTGAGACTTTTTTTTTTTTCAGACAGTCTTGCTCCATTGCTTAGGCTGGAGTGCAGTGGTGCAATCTCAGCTCACTGCAACCTCTGCCTCTTGGATTCAAGCAATCCTCCCACCTCAGCCTCCCCAGTCTCTAGGATTACAGGTGTGCACCACCACACCCAGCTAATTTTTGTATTTTTAGTAAAAATGGAGTTTTGCCATGTTGTGCAGGCTGGTCTCAAACTCCTGGCCTCAAGTGATCCACCTGCCTTAGCCTCCCAGAGTGCTAGGATTATAGGCATGAGCCACTGCACCCGGCCTATTTTTTTTTTTTGAAACAGTCTCTCTCTGTTGCCCAGGCTGGAATGCAGTGGCAAAATCATAGCTCACTGCAGCCTTGACCTCCTGGGCTCAAGTGATCCTCCTATTTCAGCCTTCCGAGTAGCTGTGACTACAGGTGTGTAGCACCATGCCTGGCTAATTGCTCTTTGTAGAGGCAAGGTCTCACTATATTGCCCAGGCTAGTCTTAAATTCCTGGCCTCAAATGAGCCTCCCACCTTGGCCTCCCAAAGTGCTGGGGTTACAGGCCTAGCCACCATCCTGGCCCCTTGTGAGATTTCTGGGCTAGAGAACCCAGCCTCTGTATTCCTGATCTTCTGACTTATAGGAATTCAAGATGTGTAATGTCTATTGTTTGAAACTGTTAAATTTGTGGTAATTTGTTATACAGCAATAGAAAACTAATATACACACTGAAAAGTTAGAACAATTCCTCTCAGTGACCAAGTTTTTGTGGGAAAGTTTTTAACTACAAATTCAATTTTTTAAGGAGTTTTGCTTCCAGTATGGTAGTGTAAACCCTTTAGATGAACTCTCCCACTGATTAAAAAACAATAGGAGGGCTGGGCACAGTGGCTCATGCCTGTAATTCCGGCACTTTGGGAAGCCAAGGCAGGCAAATCACTTGAGGTTAGGAGTTGAAGACTAGCCTGCAAAACATGGCAAAACCCCATCTGTACTAAAAATACAAAAATTGGTGAGTGTGATGGTGCACACCTGTAATCCTAGTTACTAGGGAGGTTGAGGTGGGAGGATCGCTTGAATCCAAGAGCCAAAGATTGCAGTGAGCTGAGATTGTGCCATCACACTCCAGCCTGGACAACAGAGTGAGACTCTTCCTCAAGAAGAGAGAGAGAGAAAGAGAGAGAAGGAGAAGTGGGGGAGGGCAGGGAAGGAGGGAAGGAAGGAAGGAAAAAAACTACTGGGAGATTCTGGAGAGTCATAGAAACCAGGCTGATGGTAAAGGGGAGTAAAAATCTTGGAGAAGCACCTGGCATGAGGATGAGTCTCTTGAGCAATGTGGGAACCTTGGACCCCTGACTCCACTGAGACTTTCTGCCTTCCTTATTAGGGTAGAGGGTTTTAGTTCTGAGTCTGCGGGCATATTATGCTTCCGTGTAGACATCCATGTACTCATCCTACTACAGACCATCCCAAAGAGTGTGTGGTGGTTCATCTTTTCCAAAAATGGCTATGACAACATCTCCCATTCCATATGACCTTTTTTACATAGTGGCAAAATACACATAACATAAAATGTATCATTTTAACCATTTAAAAATGTATAGCTCAGTGGCATTAGGCACATTCACATTGTTGTACAACCGTCACTGCCATCTGTCTCCAGAACTTTTTCATCTTCCCAAACTGACACTCCATACCCACTGAGCACTAACCTCCTCCTCCTCCTCCCCCCAGCCCCTGGCACCCATCATTCTACTTTTGTCTCCGTGAATTTGAGTACTCTAGCCACCTCATTTAGTAGAATGGCTGGCTTATTTCACTTAGCATAATGTCTTCAAGGTTCCCATATGAAATTCTAAGAATGGGCTTGAGACTCCTTTTCATAGGTCTATGTTTCTCTACCTTGAATCTGGGTGGAATTGTAACTATGGTGTTAGTGACGTTATGCCAGCTCCAAAACTAACTCATAAAAGGCAATGCAATTTCCTCTGGTTCTCTTGAAATGCTCACTTTTGGAATCCAGCCATCAAACTGTGAAGATTCCAGCTCTTCATGGAGAGGACCATGGAGAGAGAAACTGGAGCTTCCCACTCACACCCACAACCGCAGCTGAGCTCCCATATGACAAGCAGCACCACTTTGCCAGCCCTGGGATTGAGCCATCTTGAAAGTGCCAAGACAATGAAGCAAAGATGCCAACAAGCAGTGGAATGTAGCAATAAGGAACACATAACAAGTGATATTCAGTAATGTGGACAGGTAGAAAATTACCATTAACCAGATCATGAGGTCAGGAGTTTGAGACCAGCCTGGCCAACATGGTGAACTCCATCTCTACTAAAGATACAAAAAATTAGCTGGGCATGATGGCGGACGCAGGTAACTCGAGCTACTCGGGAGGCTGAGGCAGGAGAAAGCGGAGGTTACAATGAGCCGAGATTGCACCATTGCATTCCAGCCTGGGTGACAGGGAGACTCCATCTCAAAAAAAAAAAAAAAAAAAAAAGAGAGAGAGAAAAGAAAGAAAGTTATTATTAACCCAACCAAGAAAAATTTGAGCTCAGAGCAAGGTGCCAATTTCTTGGGAGACATCCTGAGGTACCTAGAGGATTACTGGAAGTGCTCAAATGCTATCTTCCTTCTGTTCTTTGAATGCCAAGTTCACAGGCAGCTCATGGCCTTTGTATACAGGCCTCTTCCTAAAATGCCCTTCTCTAGATCTTGAGGTTCTCCAGCCATACCATTCTGGCTCCTCATGGAGAGGAGATTTTGGCACAAACCAATGTTTCCACCTACATATCTAGTTGCAGTTAATGGCGCCCAATTGCCTAATAAAAATGTAGGGAAGGGAAGGGAAGGGTAGGGAAGAGGAGGGGGGAGAGGAGGGGGAGAGGGAGAAGGGAAAGAAAAGAAAAGAAAGAAAAGAAAAGAAAGGAGGGAAATCTTTAGAGCTATGGCACAGGGCTCTACTTTTTAACCCAGCTCTCTTTAACAATTTGGGTAAATATATAGCAGAGACAATATTCAAAAGTTGTGGATTGGCCAGGTGCAAGCTGTAATTCCAGCACTTTGGGAGGTCGAGGTTGGTGTATTGTTTGAGGTCAGGAGTTCAAGACCAGCATGGGCAACATGATGAGACCCCATCTCTACCAAAAAATACAAAAATTTTCCTAGTGTGGTAGCAGGCACCTGTAGTCTCACCTGGTCTGGGGGCAGAGGTGGGAGGATTATTTGAACCCAGAAGGCAAGGTTGCACCGGGTTGGGATTAAGCCATTGCACTCCAGCCTGGGTGAAGAACGAGACCTTGTCTCAAAAAAAAAAAAATTGTGGATAACAATTCAAAATTGCGAACAATGTTGATTTTTGTTTTACTTTTTTTAGACACAGGGTCTCACTCAGTCACCCAGGGTAGAGTGTGGTGGTATGACCATACCTCACTGTAGCCTCAACCTCCTAGGCTCAAGGAATCCTCCCACCACAGTCTTCTGAGCAGCGAGGACTACAGGCACATGCCACCATGCCAGGCTAATTTTGTTTTCTTGTCTGCAGAGACAAGGCCTCGCTATGTTGACCAAGCTGGTCTTGAACTCTTGGTCTCGAGTTTTCCTCCTGTCTCAGCCTCCCAAAGTGCTGGGATTATAGGTGTGAGCTACCATATCTAGCCAACAATGTTGCTTATAATGGACAACTGAAAGAAGATTTTTTTTTTGTTTTGAGGCAGAGTCTCACCCTGTCACCCAGGCTGAAGTGTGGTGGCATGATCTCAGCTCACTGCAACCTCTGCCTCCCAGGTTCAAGCGATTCTCCTGCCTTAGCCTCCTGACTAGCTGTGACTACAGGTGTGTGCCACCATGCCTGGCTAATTTATGTATTTTTAATAGAGACAAGGTTTTACTGTGTTGGCCAGGCTGGTGTTGAACTCCTGACCTCAGGTGATCCACTCGCCTTGGCCTCCCAGAGTGCTGGGACTACAGGCATGAGCCACTGTGCCCAGCCCTGAAAGAAGATTTTAAATGATCAGTCTGTTGCTGATTGATTATGCATATTAGCAGCTTGACTCTGTTTTAACATTTTGCAGTTAAAGTCCATCAACGTTACTTATACAATACTCACATTTCTAAGGGGTATAAACTTAGAAGTTGACTTGCTTTGTCATAGGGTAGGTCTGTTCAGCTTTGGTGGGTGCTGCCAAACAGTTTTCCAAAGTGGCTGTCAACTTACACTCCCACCACAGTGAATGAAAGTTCCAGCTGTTCCAAATTCTCATTGGCCCCTCAATTTTGCTAGTCTTTTAATTTTAGCCTTCCTTAGACATTTGTAGTAGTATCTAATTGTAGTTTTAATTTGCATTTCCCTGGTGACTAATGAGGTTGAGTGCCTTTTCATATTTTTAAGGGTTGTTTCTTCTTATATGAAGTACCTGTTGCCTGGCACAATGGCTCACACCTGTAATCCCAGCACTTCGGGAGGCGGCGGGCAGGATCACTTGAGTCCAGGAGTTCAAGACCAGCCTGGGCAACATTAGGGAGATCCCATCTCTACAAATAATACAAAAATTAGCTGGGCATGGTGGCGTGGGCCTGTGATCCCAGCTACTTGGGAGGCTGAGGTGGGAGGATCACCTGAGCTAAAGAAGTTGAGGCTGCAGTGAGCCATGATTCCACCACTGCACTCCAGCCTGGGTAACAGATGTACCCTATGACAAAGCAATTCAACTCTTAGGTCTATACCTCTTAGAAATGTGAAAATATGAAAAGGCACTCAACCTCATTAGTCTAAAAAAAAGTATCTGTTCAATTATCTAATGCTTTATTGAGTTGCTTATTTTTTCTTATTGATTTGTAAAAATCTTTATATAGTCTGTATATATATTCTCTATCAGATATACACTTTGCAGCAGAATATTTGTAGCACTACTATTAGTAATAGTAAAACCTGGAAACAACTCATTTGTCCAGCAGTGGGGGAATAGATACATAGTGATATATTCTTTTTTTTTTTTTTTCTGAGACAGAGTCTCAGGCTGGAGTGCAGTGGCGCGATCCCAGCTCACTGCAACTTCTGTTTTCTGGTTTCAAGCAATTCTCCTGCCTCAGCCTCCTGAGTAGCTGGGACTACAGGCACACACCACCACACCCGGCTAATTTTTTGTTCTTTTAGTAGAGACGGGGTTTCACCATGTTGGCCAGGATGGTCTCTATCTCTTGACCTCATGATCAGCCCGCCTCGGCCTCCCAAAGTGCTGGAACTACAGGCGTGAGCCACCGCGCCCTGCATAGTGATATATTCTTAAACAATGGAACTCTAAATCATTGCTATACAATACTATGCTTCTGCTGGGAATCTCACAGATGTAATGATGAGTTGAAGAAGGTAGGCACAAAAGAGTATTACTGTATGATTCCAATCATATAAAGTTCAAACCAGATCAAACTAATCAGTGAGTGAGGAGTCAGGATTCTGGTTATTTCTGGGATAGGGATGGAAGAGGGCTATAAGGAGGTGTCTGGGAGCTGGTCATGTTCTAGATCTTGATCTGAGTTGGGGTTACATAGGTGTATTCACTTCACGAGAATTCAGAGGGCCACACACTAATGACCTGTATAAGGCTCTTCTATAGTATGTCGCACTTCGAAAAAGTTTACAGAAACAGTTCCTTCCTAATTTTCACAGGGCCTAAGAGCTGAAAACGCAGCCCTGGCCTGATGTTTTTCTCCGCTCAGGGTTTCCTGTGCTGTGCCTGTGATAGCTCTTGGTGTCCATGGAAACCAGACGAAGACAGCGTGGTGGGGAAACAAGCCAGAGGGAAACTGGAGCCGGAGAAGCTTTGCTCATGCAACAGAGGAACAGAGCCCCCCCCACCCCCCCAACGAGTTTTCCCTCCCTGTACTCTCAGATTTCAATCAGCTACAGCCAGTTCCCTGCCACCGCAATGTCTACCCAAGACAACTCTGGCTGCTGCTTGTCGTAATTTACATCAATAACTGCTACCAGCCCACCTTCTCCATCCTGGCTTTCATCTTCCTCGACCCAGCAGGAAAGTTGGCCTGCCAGGGACTCAAAACAACAACAAAAAGGTCTTCCCTGGATCAGGGGACACTAATACCTCATTAACCTTACGAGGGCATAAGTCCTAAAAGGTCTTTGAGTAGCCACGGTAAATGTTACAGACTCTGTGCATTAGAGCATAAGCTCTTTCCTCACAGGAGAGTTCTCCGGATTCTTGCTCAGAGCTTATGCATCCCTGTTTTAAACAGAGTCGTATCACCTTGTTATCTGATTTCTTAGATCTGCAAAAACACAGGGTAGAAGTGAGTGGGTGAAATTCTCCCCTGAGTGTGCCCACGTGCCTGGCTTTGTTAAGTTTGAGAATTGTTCTGGTTATATCTGTGTGCGAATGTGTGTATGCAAGCATATGTGTGGGGGTCTCTGTGTACACTCGTGAGCTGGTTATAATGAGTGTGTGTGAGAGAGTGTGGATTAGCATCTCATGCATCTGTCAGTTTCATGTGTGCATATCGGGTGTATACTAGATGAGGACATTTGTGAATGACTTTGTCATTTTTTTGGGTTTATATGTGTACATGTGATCAGATGTAAAATATGTAAATGAGAATTTACACTTTTTTGACCCTGTAGGAAATATGACAGAGCATTTGTGGGGCTGCTTATAAGTTTGTCTCTTCAAGCTAAACTGTAAGTTTGTATGGGGATTTATATAGGGATAGCTCTAGGGAAAGTTTTCAAGTCATATGGTTGAACCATATGGAATTACCATTTTTGTGGGCTAAAAATGGTTAAATATTCTGTTTGTATGATTCCAATTAATGGGTGTGTATGTACACGTGTATGCACGCATACATAAATTCAAGTTAGCATAGTCCCTGCACCAATTAGTAATGCAATCAGAGCTGAGAAGAAGATGACCCCCAGGAGCGTGAGCTCTGGGAAGAAACTTAACAGGGACCTTGAGGGAAAGATAAGATATGGAAAGAATGATGAATAATGCAACAGAAAGTTGCAAAAGGGAAATAATGGGAAATGAAGTTGAAAGTTCTTTACCAAGGAAAGCCTTCTCTGACACTTGTTTTGTATCCACGCACCCCAAGTTTGCCTCTGCCTCAGGCCTTCTACAACCCCCATGAACTGACTCTGTGACAACACTCGTCACCCTGAGCTATAATTGTTCATCTAATTGGCTGTCTTCCCCACCACGCAGCAAGTTCACAGAGGGCAATGACTGTCTCTCTTGTTCACTTATATTCCCAACACTTAGGACAAAGCTTGGTACAGAATGGAAACTTAGCTAGCATTTGTTGAAGAAACGGATGGCTGAAAGCCAGGTCTCCTGATAAAGCAGTGCATTGTCAGGCTAAGGAGTACAACTTGTTCTGGCCAATACATGTGACTATCAGTTCTTTGGCAAATGACAGACATTTTGGAGAGTCAATTAACATGGACAAAACATCATTTAAAAATACTAATTTAGGAGTGGTATCAAGAATAGACAGAAGTAGTTCAGGCAAAGTGGCTCAGATCTGTAATCCCAGCATTTTTAGAAGGCTGAGGCAGGATCGCTTGAGACTAGGAGTTCAGGACCAGCCTGGGCAACATAAAGAGACCCTGTCTCTTAAAAAAATAAAAATAAAGGCCAGGTGTGGTGGCTCTCACCTGTAATCCTGGAACTTTGGGAGTCTGAGGCAGGAGGATCACTTGAGCCCAGGAATTCAAGACCAGCTCAGGCAACACAGGGAGACCCCATCTCTACAAAAAATAAAAAAATTAGGCCAGGCACAGTGGCTCACACCTATAATCCCAGCACTTTGGGATGCTGAGGGGGGTGGATCACTTGAAGTCAGGAGTTTGAGATTGGCCTGGCCAAAATGGCAAAACCCTGTCTCTACTAAAAAAAAATTACTAAAAGTAGCCAGGCATGGTGGGGCACAAAAATAAGTCATCCTACCCACTTGTGCATGCCTGTAATGCCAGCTACTTGGGAGGCTGATGCATAAGAATCGCTTGAACCTGGGAGGTGGATGTTGCAGTGAGCCAAGATCACACCACTGCGCTCCAGCCTGAGCAACAGAGCCAGACTCTGTCTCAAAAAAAAAAAAAAAAAAAAATTAGCGAGGGATGGTGGCACACACGTGTAGTCTCAGCCACTGAGGAGGCTGAGGTGGGAGGATCACTTGAGCCAGGGAGGTTGAGGCTGCAGTGAGCTGAGATCACACTACTGAGCTCTACCCTGGCTGCCAGAGTGAGACTCTGTCTAAAAAACAAAAACAATAACAACAACAACAACAACAAAAACGGAATAGAAAGAAGTAGGTAATGTAGGTTATGATTAGCCATCAGAGGCCCAGTAGATCCTATGCATGTGGTCATAAGTATCTAGATGACAATGGCAATGGGAATGGACAGCAAGGGGGAGATGAAAAAACTGCAATGGAAACAGCTTCTTGGTGACTGCTAGGTTTGGGGCAAACAGAGAAAGTGGAGTGAAGGCTGACCCCAAGTTCTGGAGCCTGAGTGGCTGAGATAATGACAGTCACCCCAACAGAAATAAGGAGACCCCAAAGGAGACCTATTTAAACAGTGACAAGATCTGTTTTGAACACATTGTAGGTTTTGGATATTGATATGGTTTGGCTGTGTCCCCATCCAAATCTCATCTTGGATCATAATCCCCATGATCACCACGTGTTGTGGGAGGGACCTGGTGGGAGGTGATTGAATCATAGGGGCTGTTTCCCCCTGCTGTTCTGGTGATAGTGAGTGAGTTATCACGAGATCTTGATCATTTTCCCCTTCCAAAAGATATCACACGGGTCCATTACATTGATGGCACTGTGCTGATTGGATCCAGTGAGCGAGAAGTAGCAAGCACACTGGACTTGTTGGTGAGACGTTTGTGTGCCAGGGGATGGGAAATAAAGCTGACTAAAATTCAGTGACCTTCTACCTCAGTAAAATTTCTAGGTGTCCAGTGGTGTGGGTCCTGCCAAGATAGTCCTTCTAAGGTGAGGGATAAGTTGCTGCATTTGGCCCCTCCTACAACCAGGAAAGAGGCACAATGCCTAGTGGGCCTAACTGGATTTTGGAAGCAACACATTCCTCATTTAGGGGTGTTATTCTGGCCCATTTATTGAGTGACCTGAAAGGCTGCAAGTTTTGTGTGGGGTCCAGAACAGGAGAAGGCTCTGCAATAGGTCCAGGCTGTTGTGCAAGCTGCTCCGACATTTGGGCCATATGACCCAGCAGCTCCAATGGTGCCTGAGGTGTCAGAGGCAGATAGGGATGCTGTTTGGAATCTTTGGCAGGCCCCATAGATGAATCACAGTGGAGGCCTCTAGGATTTTGGAGCAAACCTTTGCCATCTTCTGCAGATAAATAGTGTCCTGTTGAGAGACAGCTCTTGGCCTGTTACTGGGCTTTGGTGGAAACTGAACATTTGATTATGGATCATCAAGTCACCATGTGACCTTAACTCCCTGTCATGCACTGAGTGCTTTCTGAGCCATCTAGTCGTAAAGTGGGGCATGCACAGCAGCGTTCTAGCATCAAACAGAAGTGGTGTATACATGATCGAGCTTGAGCAGGTCCTGAAGGCACAAATAAGTTACATGAGAAAGTGACTCAAATGCCCAGATCTCCACTCCTGCCACCCTGCCTTCTCTCCCCAAGCCTGCACTAATGGCCTCATAGAGAGTTACCTATGATCAGCTGACAAAGGAAGAGAAGACTATGGCCTGGTTTCCAGATGATTCTGCACGATATGCAGGAACCACCCAAAAGTGAACAGCTATAGCACTATAGCCTCTTTCTAGGACAACCCTGAAGGACAGGGGTGAAGGGAAATCTTCCCAGTGGGCAGAACTTCGAGCAGTGCACCTGGTTGTACACTTTGCTTGGAAGGAAAAATGACCAGATGAGTGGTTGTATACTAATCCATAGGCTATAGCCAATGGTTTGGCTAGATGGTCAAGGACTTGGAAGAAGCATGATTGGAAAATTGGTGACAAAGAAATTTGGGGAAGAGGTATGTGGATGGTTGGAGAGAGGTAAGTGGTCAAAAACTGTGAAGATATTTGTATCTCGTGTGAGTGCTCACCAGAGTGTGACCTCAGCAGAGGAGGATTTTAATAATCAAGTGGATAGGATGACTTGTTCTGTGGACACCATTCAGTGTCTTTCCCCACCCAACCTTTTCATCACCCAGTGAGCTCATGAACAAAGTGGCCATGGTGGCAGAGATGGAAGTTTTGCATGGGTTCAGCAATATGGACTTCCACTCACCAAGGCTGTCCTTTCTATGGTCACTGCTGAGTGCCCAATTTGCCAGCAGCAGAGACCAACACTGAGCCCTCAATATGACATCATTCCTTGGGGTGATCAGCCACCTACTTGGTGGCAGGTTGATTATAGTGAATCTCTTCCATCATGGGAAGATGATTGTCCTCTCTGGAATAGCCACTTACTCTGAATATGGGTTTGCCTATCCTGCATGCAATGCTTCTGCCAAGACTACCATCTGTGGATTCGTGGAATGCCTTATCCACCATCATGGTATTCCACACAGAGTTGCCTCTGACCAAGGCACTCACTTTATGGCTAAAGAAGTGCAGCACTGGGCTCATGCTAATGGAATTTAGTGGTCTTACCATGTTCCCCTGAAGCAGCTGGATTGATAGAATAGTGGAATAGCCTTTTGAAGTCATGATTACAACACCAACTAGGTAACAGTAGTTTGCAGGGCTGGGGCAAAGTTCTCCAGAAGGCTGTATAAGCCCTGAATCAGCATCCAATATGTGGTACTGTTTCTCCCATATCCAGGATTCATGGGTCGAGAAATCAAGGGGTGAAAGTGTAAGTGGTACCACTCACCATTACCCCTAGTGGCCCACTAGCAAAATTTTTGCATTCTGCTGGCCTAGAGGTCTTAGTTCTAGATGGAAGAATGCTGCCACAAGGAGACACAACAATGATTCCATTAAACTGGAAGATTGTCACCTGGACACTTTGGGCTCCTCCTACTTCTAAGTAAACAGGCTAAGAAGGGCGTTACAGTGCTGGCTGGGGTGATTGACCCAAACTATCAAGATGAAATCAGTTTACTACTCCACAATAGAGGTAAGGAAGAGTATAGATGGAATTACAGGAGATCCCTTATGGCATCTCTTAGTATTACCATGCCCTGTGATTAAGGTCAATCAGAAACTACAACAACCTAATCCAGGAAGGACTACAAATGGCCCAGACCCTATAGGAATGAAAGTTTGAGTCACTCCACCAGGTAAAAAACCATGACCTGCTGAGGTACTTGCTGAAGACAAAGGTAATAGAGAATGGGTAGTAGAAGGTAGTCATCAATACCAGCTATGCCCAAATGACCAGTTGCAATAATGAAAATCCAAATGTTAATCACCAAGGTAATGGAGAAAATGTCTCCAGGGCATGTCAGAGGTCTTCATGGCAGCCCCTCCCATCACAGGTCTGAAGGCCTAGAAGGAAAAAGTGGCTTTTTGGGCCAGGCCTGGGGCTTTGCTGCTTTGTGCAGTCTCCAGACTTGGTGCCCTGTGTCCTAGCCGTGGATAAAAGGGGCAAATGTACATCTCAGGCCATTGCTTTAGAGGGTGCAAGCCCCAAGCCTTGGTGGCTTCCACATGGTGTTGAGCAGTTCACAGAAGTCAAGAATTGAGGTTTGGGAACCTTCACTTAGATTTCAGAGGATCTATGGAAACACCTGGATGTCCAGGCAGAAGTTTGCTGAGGGGTGGAGCCCTCATGAAGAACCTCTACTAGGGCAGCATGGAAGGGAAATCTGGAATTGGAGCCCCCCACACAGAGTCCCCACTGGGGCATTGCCTAGTGAAACTGTGAGAAAAGGGCCACTGTCCTCCAGACCCCAGAATGGTAGATCCACTGACAGCTTGCACCATGCACCAGGAAAAGCTGCAGACACTCAGTGCTAACGTGTGAAAGCAGCTGGGAGGAGGGCTGTACCCTGCAAAGCCACAGTGGTGGAGCTTCCCAAGGCCATGGGAGCTCACCTCTTGCATCAGCCTGACTTGGATGTGAGACATGGAGTCACAGGAGGTCATTTTGGAACTTTAAGGTTTAATGACAGCCCTTATTGGATTTTGGACTTGCATGGGGCCTGTAGCCTCTTTGTTTTGGTCAATTTCTCCCATTCTGAATGGGTGTATTTACCCAGTGCCTGTACCCCCATTGTATCTAGGAAGTAACTAACTTGCTTTTGATTTTACAGGCTCATAGGCAAAAAGGATTTGCCTTGTCTCAAATGAGACTTTAGACTTGGACTTTTGGGTTAATGCTGGAATGACTTAAGAATTCAGGGACTGTTGGGAAGGCATGATTATGTTTTGAAATGTGAGGACATGAGATTTGAGAGGGGCCAGGAGTAGGATGGTATGGTTTGGCTATGTCCCTACCCAAATCTCACCTTGAATTGTAATCTCCATAATCCCCACATGTCATGAGAGGGACCTGGTGGAATGTAATTGAATCATGGGGGTAATTTCCCCCATGCTGTTCTCATGATAGTAAGTGAGTTCTCACAATATCTGATGGTTTTATAAGTGTCTGGCATTTCTCCTGCTGGCACTTATTCTCTATTCTCCTGCCTTGTGAAGAGGTGCCTTCTACCATGATTGTAAGTTTCCTGAGGCCTCACTAGCCATGGGGAACTGAGAGTCAATTAAACCTCTTTTCTTTCTAAATTACCCCAGTCTACTATTTCTTCATACTGATAGTGACAGCAGGCAGACAAATGCCTAAGCAGAGAGGGTTGGGTCCCTGGTGAAACCCAACCTTCAAGCCAACGACAGTCCCAGGTAAATCCTCAGACCAGATCAAAAACCTGTCTTCCCTTTTGGCACATTTTCCTCTGATGGATTCCACCCTTCACCTATTTTACGTATACCTACACTTCCCTAATTGGTTTTTCTACACTGTTGTGGTCACTTTTGAGTGGTACCTTTGTTTTATTTATTTATTTATTTTTGCATACTCACACACCAATCAGCATGCGCTCCCCCTATTCTGAGTCTCTGGTAGAGAAACCACCAACTACAGGGTTGGGGGACCACCCCATGTCCCTTCTTTGCTGAGAGCTATTCCATCACTCAATAAAATTATTCTCTGCCCTCCTCACCTTTTGAATCAACATATCCTCATTCTTCTTGGTTGCAGGACAAGAGCTCCAGAACAACCATATGCCAGTATAAGCTATAACACAGACAGGCCAGGTGAGTGGGGCAGCTCCAACAGTAGGCCCAGGGCCCAGCAAGGCCCAGGCTGAGGGTGGAGGTATGGGTGTCACTGGCCATGGAGCCCCCTGGGTGGCAAAGTGGCCAAGAAAAACCCTGCATCATATCTGGGGAATCATCTGAGATTTGTCAGAAGGATGAGTGAATGTGAACATATAACTTCACTTTTTTCCTGAGGCTTCTTGTCCTTACACTTGTTTTTGAAGGCAGACAAAGCACCAAACCTCTGATTAGCTAGTTAAGAGCAAATGGCGTGACTGGATGTGGTGGCTCATGCCTATAATCCCAGCACTTTTGAAAGCTGAGGTGGGTGAATCATCTGAGGTCAGGAGTTCCACACCAGTTTGGCCAACATGGTAAAACCCAAACTCTACATAAAATATATATTTTTAAAAAATTAGCCAGGTGTGGTGGTGCATACCTGTAATCCCATGTACTCTGGAGGCTGAGGCAAGAGAATCACTTGAATCCAGGAGGAGGATGTTGCAGTGAGCTAAGATCATGCCACCTTACTCAAGCATGGGTGACAGAGCAAGACTCCATCTCAAAACAAACAAACAAACAATAAACAAACAAAACCCAACAAATGGTGCAACCACAGAGGACAGGATGCTGAAAAGGAACCCCCACCATTGCTCTCGGGAGTTGAGAATGTCAGCCTCTTTTCAATTCAGTCTTTTCTATGGTATTTTTCTTCTTTCTATTGTGGCTGTCATGGCACCCAACTCTGCCTTTTACAATGCTGACAGTGTTGTTGCAAACTACAGAAATATTACTGGGAAGAATGGGCACTTGGCCCAGTCATCAAAAATGTAATTCAGGACAATGCAGTTTCTGTTTTCTTAGAAGAGTGGGAGGAAGCAGTGATTAGGAGTTTCTTTCCCTGTTGGGGGAACCCATTTGCAGAAGAGCAAGAGGATTTTTTCCCCAGACACCTTCCCCTCCCTGCACTTAAGCTGTTTTTTTTTCTTCCTTTTCTCTACAATGTCAGAAGGTAACACAGCCCTGTGAATACAGGGAGCTTTCCTATGCAAGAGGTTTTTTTTTTTTTGGAAAGGGGAAGGCATAGGCCAGGACACCAGTTCATGGGATTCCTTTTTCACTGCCTTGTTTGAGGAGGACCCCATTCCATAGCTTCACTTTAACATTTGGATTATGATAAGGAAGAACCAGAGGAGCGGCCTTTCCAGCTGCTGGCTACAGTCTAGCAAGGGCCACCTTGGACTTAAGAGTCCACGCACCCTCCTGAAGCACCTTTTTGTCCCAAACTCAATTCCAGGCTTTGAGTTGAAGTCTTAGAAAGGAAAACTGGACCTGAGGGATCCAGAGACAGATGGCAATGGAAGTCAAGGGGCACAATGTAGGTAGGCATAATTCCTGCCGATTAGGACCTCCCTCCTTTTCATGGATGAGAGTCATACCCATACCCATGGCATAGATGAGGTTACTGACAGCAGGGAGGGCAGGCCAGCATGTAGGTGAGTGTAGATAGTTCCTACCCTTTAGGCCTTCCTGTTACACGGGTGAAAGCCGTTTTGGCACTCATGGGTGGCACTCTGCCAAGGTTGCCAGAACTTGGGGATATAAGGAAAAAGAAAAAAGGGGGATGCCTTTTCTTTCTCTCCCTTACATGCCCCACGTATTCACTGGGAAGAGAAAGGACAAAGGGACTCCTTTTTCCCCCTGTTTGCAGATGGGTAACCAACCATCTTCAGTCTGTATTTCTCTCTAATGCATCCTGAATCACTGGGACTCCTTTGGGAAAAAAAGCCTTCTTTTTCTTTTTCCTCCTCTGTCCTCTCTTCATGGATGGGTAATTGTGCCCCCATATGACAGATGCATCCCCTAAACTGGGAAAAGTTTAATTTCCTCAAACCTTAAACTGTTTGGCTTAAAAATAAACCAGGAAGAAATTACAGATGAAACAGGGCAAATCTCCTGAGGAGGGACAACTTTTACAGCATGCAAAAGCTCTTCATTCGCTCCCCTTTTATGTGACTCAAAAGGGCTCCATAACTCAGGGGAAGGGAACCAAGAAGCCTGACTTGCCAGAAAAAGAGTAAAAGTTTTTAACCAGTCAGACTTCTAGCCTCTCTCTCTCTGTGTGCAGACCGGTTGAATGAATGATAAAAATCACTGTTTATATACTCTGCAAAATTTTGATTAATGGAAAAAAAGGATTAGTGAGGCGAGTCTGAAGCTGTAGCCAATCTGGTATGCTTTGTGTGTTTTTCAGTATGGGTCTGTCATAAGGAGGAGTACCTTGGGATACAATGTGGGTTACTGCTCATGCCAGCCCACCAAACTGGTCAGTAACAAATTTTGTTGCAGGTCTCTGAAGGAAGAAAAAACAACAGAATGAGGTCTCCGTCTTGTTTTACATCCTCGGGAACTTGACCTCGTAATCACCTAGCAGTACTTTCTTTTGGTCTCTGCCATTTTACAGGGGCGACCTGAGTTCAATCCTGGCTTAAGGAATTGTACTTTCGGGTTAATATCTGTGTGACAATTACCATTTGCCGATTCTCTTTTCCTCCATAAACCACTTCTAGCTTCCTTTCTTAAATCTTCCTTTCTCTGAGCTACCTTTAACGATTCGAGGTTTTGTTAAAAGTGCTTACTACCTGTTTGACAATACCTTGTACACTCACAGTTAAATCATAACCTTAGTTGAGGCTTATTGGCTTCATGTGTGAGATACTTTTGGTAAAGTTCAAAAGTCAGAAATATTGGCTGTTTGGCATGGTTAAAGTCAGGTAATAGGAATTTTAAAGGATTTTTTTTTAAGAGTGCTGTGGTTAAAAGTCAGCTTAATTAAAAGTGGATGCATATATATATATATATTTGTATATATGTATATATCTCTCCAAGCTATAGGTATATCTAAAAGGGCTTTATGGTTTTTTTCTCTTCTTGGATCTTTTTTTGAAGGAAAAGGTTTTTTTCTTCTCAGTTGACTGAATTATTTTTCCCATTTTGCCTTGCCACTCTTAATGCGTGTATGAGAGGCTCTAAGATAACTTCTGATAGCCTGGGACTGGGAAGCCTCTGTTTTCCTCATGAAACCCCAAGAATTAAAAGCAAATAAATCCATCTCAAAATCTGTTTTTA
This sequence comes from Ateles fusciceps, assembly GCA_036589455.1. Taxonomy (NCBI): domain Eukaryota; kingdom Metazoa; phylum Chordata; class Mammalia; order Primates; family Atelidae; genus Ateles; species Ateles fusciceps. The sequence goes on from JAZHEH010001737.1 coordinate 5,265,805, forward strand.
TCTTCCAGCTATACCTGCTTATTATACCTTAGAAACTGCATGATTTCCTATCCCTGCTTCTTGAAGGGTTCCACCCAGAGGCCGGTAATCCAATTAAGAAACCAGCAGATGAAAAATCTTACAACTACTGGATCGTCTTCTGTCTATCTGTGTAGTTATATATGTGTATATATGTGATGTTTATATTAAAAAAGAGCTCTAATTAATTGGCTTAGAGAAAAGTAAGTGCTTAGATCAAATATTTTTTGAAGAAAAAATTGCCTTTTAGTTCATGTGACATTAATCTTTGAGAAATAAAAACAATTTTAAAGATTATTGGCAAAATACAAATGTCTTCAAATGTAAACATGTAGTCTAAATTGTGTTCAGATATTAGGTTTGCTAAATGCTTTAAGATCATGAATTGCTTCTTTGGCTTTTGAAAATTGTTTAAGGCCAGGTGCGGTGGCTCATGCCTATAATCCCAGCACTTTGGGAGGCCAAGGCGGGTGGATCACGAGGTCAAGAGATCGAGACCATCCTGGTCAACATAGTGAAACCCCGTCTCTACTAAAAATACAAAAATTAGCTGGGCATGGTTGTGCACACCTGTAGTCCCAGCTAGTCGGGAGGCTGAGGCAGGAGAATTGCTTGAACCCAGGAGGCGGAGGTTGCGGTGAGCTGAGATTGCGCCATTGCACTCCAGCCTGGGTAACAAGAGCTAAACTCCGTCTAAAAAAAAAGGAGAGAAAAAAATTGTTTAACTTGCTTACTTTACAGTTTGGTAAAGCCTGGGGACATATGAAATTAACCACGCCCTTAAACTATTCTGGAAAGAGTCAGATCTTATCTGCACCTAGTACATAATTTAAAACTTACCAGGTTTTACATTAAAATTAAAAATTGTTAACATTTACCATTATAACATGTAATTGAAACTACTGAAAATAGATTTACATGTAAGGTGGGTGAGGGAAGTAAAACATGTTTTTAATAAGATTATAAAAAGGCATGGGAATGTAAATTTTTGCCTAGTTTAGAGGGTTAAAAGACTGTTTCTGATTAAATAAGATAAAGCTAAAGGTTTAAACAAGTTGTGGGAGGTTTGTAAAAATTAATATTACAGATGGGGGGAGGGGAATAAAAAAAGAAAAAAGAAAAAATTAATATTACAAAAGAAATTATGTGTGTGAGCATATTGACTAAATTCAAAAGGGTATTATATGGTTTTTCCATAAATTGAGCATTGGAATAAAAACACAACAAGGTTTTCTTAAGGCACTGATATGCTCTTATAACAAAAATTTGTACAGGGTTAAAAGAGGTTTATAAGAATCTCATATCACAGTCGAACTGGTTAAGATTTGATAGAATTATCTATGAGGACTCATTTTAAAAAATTGGGGTTTGTTGACATTAATAGTAGACTAATATTTGACTTTCTCTCCCTTGAACAAGATTTCATGTAATGGTAAAAAATAATGAAAGATTTTTGTTTGCCTTGTGAATAAACTACCAAAAAAAGAGAAGAAGACAGGAGACAGACTGTTTGGAAAGCTAAGTCTTCCCCTCGTAATGATAAAGATTTTTGCCTTTTTATAAATTTTTGAGTCATCATTTTAGATAAATAAAATTATTTATGTTAATCTGGAATTCTGTTTCATAATATCAAGTGTTTTAAGCCTCTAATGTATTTAACATGCTTCCCAAAATGAAATTTTAGCTTCAAAAATTGTCTTTTTTGACCTCTATCTTTTGAATGCTACAGAGGGCCCCTGGAGCATCCAAAAGAAAGGTAAACAGGATTATTTGACATGCTTAGTTACATGGGATTGCCAAAATAAAAATAAGGTTTAATCTTCTTCAGGTTATATTTTAGTGAATAATATTAATATATGTTCCAAATTATATGATATACCTAAAATTCTAATGTCTGAGTACATGCTGTCAATCATAATTAAGGTTACTACATTAAGTTGCTATGGACCACAGAAATAACCCAATTTCTTTTTCAGTCATGTTTTTGACTGTGACTACCTGAAGACATTTTGTCGTTCTCGGACAACTGTTGTAATCTTGTTTTGATCCTCTTCAAAAGATGGTTTATAATCAGCTATAGGACTTTGACAGGTGCTCTTTATATGCAGGTTTCTGATAACTTTGGAGATTTGTAATTGAGGAAAAATGTACAGGACTCACAAAGAGCTGAAATTGTTCATGAATATCAAGTGGAACGAGAGTTGATGGAATGGGCTGAACTAATAGAAAACTGAAGTAATCTTTTTTAACTTTTTGCTTAAAACATTGCTGATCCTTGTTTTGTTTTTCAATGTCAGGAAAACTTTTTTTTGAACTATTTACAGCTTTTAACAATTGAGTAAGATATACTCTTATGAACAAAATTTGCTTCTCTATGCTTGGTTTCCAGAATTTGGAAACTATTTGTGAGTTTTCTTTTTTCTTTTCTTCTTTTCAGTTTTTTTTTTTTTTAGACAGTCTTGTTCTGTCACCCAGGCTGGAGTGCAATGTCACGATCTTGGCTCACTGCCACCTCCACCTCCCGTGTTCAAGCAATTCTCCTGCCTCAGCCTCCTGAGTGGCTGAGATTACAGGTACCCACGATCACACCAGGCTAATTTTTTGTATTTTTAGTAGAGACAGGGTTTCACCATGTTGGTCAGGCTGGTCTTGAACTCCTTACCTCAGGTGATCCACCTGCCTCGGCCTCCCAAAGTGCTGGGATTACAGGTATGAGCCACCGCCCCTGCCCTATTTGTGAGTTTTCTTAACTTATGGCAATATACTTATTTGCATCAGTGCAATAAGAATCCATTTTCTTTTGCAACAGGATGCAATTGGAGAAACTGGCTGTTTTACCAAGGCTTTGACGGGAAGGGTGTGCTCCTCTTTACAGAATCAAGCTTGACTTGTAGAGCCAATAAAAGCCCCTGGGAAATCTGGCCTCATACCTTGTCTATACAGTCCCTGTACAGGGTTCCTAACCTGTAGTGAGTAAAGAATGTTACTTTCTAACAGGTCCAGGATCCCCAAGTTATCTTGTGATCTCAAGAGGAGAGAAATTTACCCAACTCATAGGTATTTGAGGATACTAACCCATGGCTGGGCTCAGCTTTAAAATGTCTTATCTGAGATTCCTTGTGAAACAGAGTTCCATCAAAGCCCATTTAAAAAGCTTATGTGAAAAATAATTATTCTTGTGTACTTTATGCAAATAATCAGGCCAAGTATAACACTAAAGTTTATTTTGCAAATAACTTGGTTCTATTATGATTTGTTTTTAACAAAAATGAAGAATGGAGAGAGAAAACTTATCACACACTTGTCATTAAATTCTAGGCTCATTAGTTGTTTTTAAATTTTTGCCAAGCCAGGTGTGGTGGCTCACGCCTATAATTCCAGCATTTTGGGAGGCTGAGGCAGGCGGATCACCTGAGGTCAAGAGTTTGAGACCAGCCTGGCCAACATGGTGAAACTCCATCTTGACTAAAAATACAAAAATTAGCCGGGTGTGGTGGCGGGCGCCTATTAATCCCAGCTACTTGGGAGGATGAGGCAGGAGAATTGTTTGAACCTGGGAGGCGAGATCGTGCCACTGCGCTTCAGCCTGGGTGACAGAGAGAGACTCTCTCTCAAAAAAAAAAAAAAAAAAAGTTTTTGTCTACATTTTAGATTAACCCTGCTTATTCCTGTGAACCAACCAGTGATCTCCAGCTGCAGCTAAGAAGAAACAAAAGGGCTACATAATGTAAAAATATGGATCAATATTCTAGTTCTGGGCAATTTTCCTGCAAATCCTGCCAGGTGATAGGAGTAAATAGATTACCCATAACCCAGAGGTTTCTTCGTTTGGGAAAATAAGATCACGGGAGTTAACAAAACCAGCCCTATCCACCCAAATCTTAGCAGGCATAACTATAGCCACCAGTTATCTGGGCATGTTGGCAGCCTTGGGATTTTTTAGCTGTCCTTACCCACTTGTTTCATTTTGGTACATGTTTGGTACATGTCTTCTAATAACCAGTTTGTCTCTTCTTGCCTTCAGACCATCAAACTCCAAACAGTCATCCAACTGGAGCCTCCGATGATGGCTCCATTTTACTAGCAATCCTTAGCTAGGCCTCTGAGAGAGATCTGACTGCTGTTTTCCCAAAACAGCACTCCCTGTCAGTTAAGATCAGTCACCTTCCTTATCCTAATGGCAGTTCAGGGAACTGAAACCTGACTTGACCTTCAAGTCGAAGATAGTCCCAGGTAAATCCTTGGACTGGATTGAGAAGCTGGACACTTTCCTCTGATTGATTTCCACTCTTCACCTATTTCAGCCTTCCCTAGTTGGTTTTCTTTTTCTTTTTTTTTTTGAGACACAGTCTCACTCTGTCACCAGGCTGGAGTGCAGTGGTGCAATCTTGACTCACTGCAACCTCCACCTCCAGGATTCAACCAATTCTCCTGCCTCAGCCTCCTGAGGAGCTGGGCTTACAGGCGTGCACCACCATGCCCAGCTAATTTTTGTATTCGTAGTAGAGACATGGTTTCACCATGTTGACCAGGATGGTCTCTATCTCTTGACCCCATGATCCGCCCACCTTGGCCTCCCAGAGTGTTGGGATTATAGGTGTGAGCTGCCACGCCTGGCCCCTAGTTGGTTTTTTACACTGTCATGCCCACCTTTGAGTGGTGCCCTTGTTTTAACTTTTTTTTGTGCATACTCACAAACCAATTAGCATGCACTCCCCTATTCTGAGCCATAAAAGCCTCAGACTCACTCACACTGGGAGAGAAACCACCCCCACATCCTCTCTCTGCTGAAATCTGTTCCATCACTCAAAAAATTCTTCTCTGCCCACCTCACCCTTTGAATTGTCAGTGTATCCTCATTCTTCTTGGATGCAGGACATAAGCTCAGGAACTGCCAAACACAGATACAAGCCATAACACAGATGGACAGAGTGGGTGGGGTACCTCCAGTAGCAGGTTCGGGTCACCAGTTGGCAAAGTGGCCGAGAAAAATTCTGTGTCAATAGCAGCATGAGAATGGATAAATACAGTAAAGTTGGATAGGAATTGAAGTTAGCAAACAAAAGGACGTCCTATTAAAGATGGCCAGTAGGCAGTTAGATATTTGAGATGAGCATAGACAGGAGGCCTTGGGTGCAAATATTCAGTCACTCCCTCAAAACTTAATAATTATTATGTGTTCAACAATGGTCTAGGTACTGGGCATATAGCAGTGAACAAAACAAAGTTTCTATCAACTTTTAGAGTTTCCTCATCTCTGAAAATATTTTTCAGCTATTCCTTTATTTACTTACATATAGTAAGCATAGTTATATTATGATCTGTATCTAAAAGGTCTATATCTGAAGTCTTTGCTGGTCTGTTTCTACTGTGTGTTGTTTCTGCTGCACCTCACTCATATGATCTTATTTCCTTGTATGCTTGGTTAGTTTTGAGTCTGATTTACATTTTACTTGTAGGGATCTCCTGAGAAATAAAATGAAGCTATCTTTCTCTAGAAAAGATTTACTTGTTTTTGTTTATGCCAATTTAGATGCCTTTAATTCCAAGGCTTGTAGTTACTTGGTCTACCCTAGAGATGTGAATTAGGCTTCAAGTCTGTGTGAGGACTGGCTCATGGTTTCCACCAATCAGAGATGATTTTCTTTTTTATCTTCCCCTGCTTTCTTCAGCATGCAGGCAACTCTTCCTATAGCTCTCTGGATGCGAGCGGGAGAAGGCAGTTTACTTCTATATGTTTATTCTAATGGTGTAGCCCTTTGGGGTCCAGCTTTGTATGTGGGTCTATTAGGTTGCATTGGGCTTTGGTTTTTTTTGTCCTCTCCCTTATGAGTCTGTCAAAATTATCATTTGGTTTCACAGTTTATGTAAACAAATACTCCAAAAGTATAAAATGGCTGCTTGCTTCTTTGGGTTCTAACTTTTGCTTAGATTTTTTACTTAATGAATTATTTCCAGATTTTGATATCTTTGGTGCTTTTATGAAGATATTCAAAATGTTTTATTTAGCATTTTTGTTGTTTTCAGCAGAAATACTGGTCAAATAATCCAGTCCATGGTTATCAGAAATCTTCCTAATGTGATTTAATTTCTGTCCTGAGATGAATTTATGTTATGCTTTTATTTGGAACTGAGTCATGTGGGGGAAAGAGGCAGGGTGTAGGGCATCCGTTTTCCTGGTATAAATTATGAGAGAATTGGCATGGTTCTGGAGCTAGCTGCTGTCATGGTGACTTTCTGCAGCAGTGTCTTCTGGGGCCAGCATTTGTAGCAGCAGTTTTCTGTTTCTGCAGTTTTGTGATCATGGAGGACGTAGCAGCTCATGTCAGTGGAATTGTTCTGAAAGTTGTTTGTGTGAAACCTCAGAAAGCTCTTTATTTCTTCATCCCACTCATTGATTCTGTGAGCTACTGCCCTTAGTAAATTTCTTCCATTTAAAAATGATTATAGTTTTAATGCAATAATTTAATTGCAGATGCCAACATTATACATTTTAATTGCATACACCAAAATTATACATTTTTTGGTATAATTGGTTTGGGAAAATAAGACCAAGGGAGCTAACCAAACCAAGCATACATTTTGGTGTATACAATTAAAAACTAAATGTAACCAAAGTGGCAATCTGTCAAAAACTTATAACAAGCCCCATTCTTTTTTTTTATATATAGATGGGGTTTCACCGTGTTGGTCAGGCTGATCTTGAACTCCCGACCTCAGGTGATCCACCCGCCTTGGCCTCCAAAGTGCTTGGATTACAGGCGTGAGCCACCATGCCCAGCCACCCCATTCTTAATGATAAAACATTAGCAGCATTCCCTTTAAAAAAGACGATGGTACCCGATATTGCCACTTCTGTTTAACATTGTCTTGAAGAACCTAGCCAGTTCAGGAAACTGTGGAAAAGAAAAAGAAAAAAATGTATAAGGATTGAAAATGACTGTACAAAAGTATCATTATTTTCAGATCATATGATTCTCTACATAGAAACTCCCCAAAGTCTATAGGTAAATTTATTAGATATAAAATCAATATTTACAAATTGATTATATTTCTAAAATAGCAATAGAAAATACAATTTGAAAATATAATTTACAGTAGCAACAAGCCACAACAAATATACAAAAGATTAGTAAAACCTCTAAGAGAAAATAAACTGTATTGAGAGCTGTTAAGGAATATCTAAACTGGCCCAATGCAGTGGCTCATGGCTGTAATCCCAGCACTTTAGGAGGCTGAGGTGGGCGGATCATTTGAGATCAGGAGTTCCAGACCAGCCTGGCCAACATGGTGAAAACCTGTCTCTACTAAAAATACAAAAATTACCTGGGTGTGGTAGTACAGGTCTGTAGTGCCAGCTACTCAGGAAGCTGAGGCAGGAGAATTGCTTGAACCCAGGAGACAGACATTGCAGTGAGCTGAGATCATGCCACTATACTCTAGCCTAGGTGACAAAGTGAGACTCTTGTCTCAAAAAAAAAAACCTAAACTGGGTACAGTGGCTCATACCTGTAATCCCAGCACTTAGGGAGGCTGAGGCAGGAGGATTGCTTGAGCCCAGGAGTTCAAGACCAGCTGTGGCAACATAGTGAGACCCTGCCTCTACAAAAAATAAACAAAAGGAGCCGGGCATGAATGCATGTGCCTGTCGTCCCAGCTACTTGGGAAGCTGAGGTGGAGGACCGTTTGAGCCAGGGAAATCAAGACTACAGTCAGCTGAGATCACACCACTGTACTTCCACTTGGACAATAGAGCAAGACCTTCTTTCAAAAAAAAAAAAAAAAAAAGAATCCGTAAGTAAATGAGAAGATATGCCATGTTCATTGTTAGATAAAAGCGTAAAGATGTCAGTTCCCCTTAAATTAATCTGCAAAACCAGTGCTATTACAGGTGCAATCCCAAAGAGAATTTGACAAGATAATTCTAAATTTTATGTGGAAGAACAAAGGATCAATAATAGTTAAGACATTCCTGAGAAAGAAAAATCTGGGAATACCAGATATCCAGACTTAACTTAGACCCCCTAAGAGTAAATATCAGCTTGTCATCCATGTATTCAGATCCTCCAGAATCACATTCCACCTTATCTATCCTGCCTCATCTGCCTCTGCTCCTCAGCATGAAACATTTGTTCCAGTCTGCTTGATCTCACAGTCTGCTAAATTTGAGCTGTGGCCACCCCCCTTTGCCTTTGCTCTTTCTGTTTTCCTTGCCTTTAATTTATGAACTCCTCCTACCTTTTTTTTTAAATTCAGTCTCTGTAGAGACTGTCAAAAATTGCCAATGCCGACTATATTGCAAGTCGTCACTGTGAGGTATTGGGAAGAGTTTTCAATTAGCAATAATTGCGCCTCAGATAAACCTCATTGACTATGATACTGCCACTGCACAAGCTACTCCTCCTTTCTGTCATCCCCTGGACTGGCCCTACTCAAATATTACCTCCAATATATTTATATATTTTTGGTTCTCCAGTTTATATAAGTCTCTTTCCTCCAAACTCTTATTTATTTATTTGAGACAGAGTTTCATTCTTGTCACCCAGGCTAGAGTGCAATGGCACTATCTCTGCTCACTGCAACCTCTGGCTCCCAGGTTCAAGCAATTCTCTTGCCTCAGTCTTCCAAGTAGCTGGGATTACAAGCACCCGCCACCATGCCCAGCTAATTTTTTGTATTTTAGTAGAGACAGGGTTTCACCATGTTGGCCAGGCTGGTCTTGAACTCCAGACCTCAGGTGATCCACCCACCTCGGCCTCCAAAGTACTGGGATTACAGGTGTGAGCCACCATGCCCAGTCATCCTCCAAACTCTTATGCCACTTTTTGTCTCTGCTATTTATTCTTGTATTTTCTCATAGATAGCATAGAAAGAGAGGAGAAAAGGGAGAGGGGGAAAACAGAGCTGGGCATTCAGAATTAGCCATATGTAGGCCTAATACAGTTAATTAGGGGCTCTACAGTTTCCCTGAGCATGAATCCAAGCTCTGACAGAAAGCTTGCCAAGAGCCATTAAACACTCACCAGCTGACTTATATGGGAAACGTCTTATAGCCTGATAGGAGCTTACACAATCGGTGGCAACCTTGAAGTTGTTTTCAGGAATAGGAGCTATTTTTACCTCTCTTCATCTAGTTAACAGTTAGTCTATGAAAACAAAAAGACTAGAAACGCAGACCCAGCCTGAACGCCCACCAACAGGGGTTCTGGCTACATTACAGGGCGACCACGGGCAGTTAGTTTAAAAAAAAAAATGAGACGACTCCATGTCACTGACAGGGAATTATCAACAAGAGATAGAAAGAGAAAAAAATCAAGATGCGAAACAACATTGCCATGTGTGGCTTTTCTTCTTTGTTGGTTTAATACTCATGGTTTTGAACACACAGAGAAGAGAGACTTGTGGGTGCCCAAGGAGAGGGACTGGAAGATAAGGTAAGAGTAGAAGACTGTCTTTCCACTGAAAATCCTTTTACACCCTTTGTATGTTGTACCCTGTGAAGCTCTTGACTACTGAACACATACATGTTGAAGAGGAAATAAAAGGAAACAAAGATATTGGAAACAAAGCAGCAAATTAGATGGTGTCAAAGGATAGAGTTTTGATTTTTGTACTACATCTTAGAAGACCAAAAGCAACGCCTAGCCAGGACGGCACGCTCCTCACTAAAATGAAGATGACCTTCTCTCCTGACTGTGAAGACTTTCAGCTAAAGTGTGACGTGGAAGAAGGACAAAGCCAAGCTACACCTGCAGAATTCAATACCTCTGGAAAGATATTTGCAGCAGAATTACATTTGAGAGAGAAGGGGTTGCTTAGCACTGGTTATTCCAGAAAGAGAACCAAATTAATAAATACATTAAATTGAAAAGCCAAAAAATAACCCTGTGTAGTTGCAAACCACATGCTAGTTTTGTTTGTTTGTTTGTTTTTTTATGGAGTCTCGCTCTGTCGCCCAGGCTGGAGTGCAGTGGTGGAGATCTCACTGCAACCTCTGCCACCTGAGTTCAAGCAATTCTCCTGCCTCAGCCTCCCAAGTAGCTGGGATTACAGGAGTGCACCACTACCCCCAGCTAATCTTTTTATATTTTTGGTAGAGACGGGGTTTCACCATGTTGACCAGGCTAGTCCTGACTCCTGACCTCAAGTGACCTGCCCACCTCAGCCTCCCAAAATGCTGGGATTACAGGGGTGAGCCACTGTGCCCAGCCCACATGCTAGTTTTTAACCCATTTACTGCTGGAAGGAGAGAAGAGGTCTGTGACTTCTGCTCAGCTCCACCATGGAGACCAAATCAAGCAGGCTTTGGAATTGCTGCTTCAGGTGAATGGTAACCAGAAACCCAGGGAATTTATAGAGAGGGCAAGGTCAAAGGTCTGAGAAAAAGACTTAAGTCAAGGTCAACACCTGCCAATGCAGTGGTGTTGTCATGAAAAGGCTTGAAGGCTGAGAAATGCCACGAAACCAAGTGACAATCCCCAGAGTCTCCCTTGAAAAGGTATTAATAAAAAAACAAAATCAAACAAACAAAAAAAGGTATTAATGGGCTTCAAAAGAGAAAAACTGTTAGTTTGCTGTGAGGCTTCTGTTTTATTTTTTATTTTATTTATTCATATATATATATTTATTTATTTATTTATTTATTTTTGAGACAGAGTCTTGCTGTGTCACCTAGGCTGGAGTGCAGTGACACAATCTCAGCTCATTGTAACCTCTGCCTCCTGGGTTCAAGCGATTCTCCTGCCTCAGCCTCCCGAATAGCTGGGATTACAGGTGTGTGCCACCACACCCAGCTAATTTTTCTATTTTTTAGTAGAGAGGGGGTTTCACCATGTTGGCCAGAGTGGTCTCAAATTCCTGACCTCAAGTGATCCGCCAGCCTCGGGCTCCCAAAGTGCTGGGTTAACTAGCAGGAGCCACAGCACCTGGCTGTAGCTTCTTTACTCTCTAAGGAAAATACGGCAGGATGGATGGATAATTTGGGGGATTCAAATGTCAGATTCATAACCATATTCTTCAGCAAGGTTAGGAAAGCAGGTTCACCGATGTGTTCATCAAGAGTAGACTATTCACAGGGGTCCATGGAACACGGTCTGGAGGATCTCGACACTTAAATCAAGATAAGGTAAGGATTCTTTATACTAAAAATATTAATGAAGACATTATCACAACCTCCACAATCCCAATGAATTCTCAGAATTGGTGAATTATTGATGGCTAAAGAAGAGAAAAAGAAATCAGAATGTCCCCTAGAAAAAGCGAACACATGGCAGAATTAAGGTCTGGAGAAGCAACACACAAATGGTATAGACGGGCCTCTGCCGCTTATCCAGGTCTCTGGCCAGTGAGTTCAGTGCATGGGGGCCAGGTGATCTCCAACCCCAATCAAGGGGCTCTGGTGAGCCAGCTGGGCTCAGATGAGCGACTTCACAGCCTGATTTGCTTTCAGTGTGAGAGAGTATGTCGCAAACTATCACTGTGAATATCTGGCCACTTATTTTTTGACATTTTTCACACCCCAATTTATTGACCACGTTTGAAGCCTGGGGAGATGAGAGATGACCCCACATTTTCTTTTGCTGTGGCAAAGAAGACCATCTAGTGGGAGCCTAGAGGCTTGAGGATTCTTGCCCTCTCACCTGTGACAATGCCACTTCTCCTAGAGAATTTCCCCATTCCTCAATCTTAAGGATTTCAGGCACAAACTACGAATCACAAAGAATCTGACAGCAGCTCTAGAAGCCTCCAAAGAGAATTGCACTTCAGCAACAGGGGGAGCAGGGGGTGGAGGGTAAATATAAAAGAACAGTGGATGGCCCAAATCAATATGTGTCCCTCTTTGTAAAGAGCCACAAGTGTTTGACTAGAGAAAAAGGAAAAGAGGTGAGAGTAATGAGAAAGAGACACCAAGATCAAGAGGAATGGGGGAGAAGGAGATCTCTATGAAGTGTAACTGTGAGTCATGGATAGGTCTTTATTAATAGACTTTGAAGGATGTAAATAGAATTGGAATTCCTTTATTTATTTTATTTTAATTTTTAATTTTTTTGAGATGGAGTCTCACTCTGCCACCCAGGCTGCAGTGCAGTGGCACAATCTCGGCTCACTGCAGTCTCCAGCGCCTGGGTTCAAGTGATTCTCCTGCCTCAGGATTACAGGCATGGGCCACTATGTCTGGGTAATTTTGTATTTTTAGTACAGATGGGGTTTCACCATGTTGGCCAGGCTGGTCTTGAACTCCTGACCCTGGGGGTCTGCCCGCCTCAGCCTCCCAAAGTACTGGGATTACAGGTGTGAGCCACTGCACCTGACCTGGAAATCTTTTTAAATACTTTTTGTTGCTGGCCACCATTTATATAACTGTGATTTCATGCAGAGACATAGGACCATGGAGCTCAGGTCTCTCCTTGGGTCACATCAGGCTCCTGAAAGATGACTGTGTAACAGTAGCATAGTAAATGGGCAAGTGGGTTCATTGTTCTTGGAGAACGAGAGGCTGGATTGAAATAAAGAATAGGAGTGGGCTGGGGGTGGTGGCTCATGCCTGTAATCCCAGCACTTTGGGAGGCCAAAGCAGGAGGAGTTCAAGACCAGCCTGGCCAACATGCTGAAACCCCATCTCTACTAAAAATACAAAAGTTAGCTGGACGTGGTGGTGTGTGCCTGTAGTCCCAGCTACTCGGGAGGCTGAAGCAGAAGAATCACTTGAACCCAGGAGATGGAGGTTGCAGTGAGCCGAGATCGAGCCACTGCACTCCAGCCTGGGTAACAAAGACTCCGTCTAAAAAAAAAAGGAGTGGTTGTGTGGTTTAAAAAGCAAAGCCCAAGAGCATCAAACTAGACATGGCTTTATGCATAGGCCAGAAAGAATGTCACCGAGGTACTCTCTAAAGGCATAGCTCAGTGTTGGATAACAAAGCATTTGATTCGTCCACTTATTTATTCATTTATTCAGTAAACATTTATCAAATACCTACTTACTTGACAGGTATTAGGTGCTGAAGATTAATTATAAACAAGGCACATACCCTTAGTGTGTGAATCTTAAAGACTAAGACTGAGCACAGCAACTATGGCTCATGGGCCAAATCTAGCCTGTGTTTGTAAGTAGTTTTATTGAAACATAGCCACCCACACATTCATCCACATATTGTCTTTTTCTCTTTCTTCCTTTCTTTCCTTCTCTTCCTTCTTCCTTCTTTCCTTCTTTCTCTGTCCTTCCTTCTCTCTCTCTCTCTTTCTTTCTTTTTTTTTTTTTTTTACTTCTTCTCATACTTTTGGAATCTCTCTCTTTCTTTCTTTCCTCTTTCTAGGTCTCACTCTGTTGCCCAGGCTGAAGTTCAATCACAGCTCACTGCGCCCTGGACCTCCCACACTCAAGCCATCCTCCCACCTCTGCCTCCCAAATAGCTAACTATAGGTGCACGCCACCGCATCTTGCTAATTTTTTATTTTTTATAGAGATAGGGTCTTGCTATGTTGCAAGATTGAGTGCAATCTTGCAGAGATTGTCTCAAACTCCTATCCTCAACTGATCCTCCCGCCTCAGCCTCCCAAAGTGCTGGGATTACAGGTGTGAGCCACTGTACCCCACCTTAACCTTTATTTCTAAATATTAAATACGAAGATAAATGATGAGGCCAGGCATGGTGGCTCACACCTGTAATCCCAGCACTTTGGGAGGCCAAGGCAGATAGATCACTTGAGGCCAGGAGTTCAAGACCAGCCTGGCCAACATGGTGAAACCCCATCTCTACTAAAAATACAACAATTAGCTGGATGTGGTGGTAGGTACCTGTAATCCCAGCTACTCAGGAGGCTGAGGCACAAAATCACTTGAACCCCGAAGGCAGAGGTTGCAGTGAGCCAATATTGCTCCACGGCACTCCAGCCTGGGCAACAGAGTGAGACCCTGTCTCAAAAAAAAAAAAAAGAAGATAAATGATGACCATCATCTTACTTTTCTTAAATCCAAACTTATTCATTATAAGTACGCACAAGCATCTGACTGCTTTTTATGTCTTTAAGTTTAGCTGTACCTTAGCATTTATGTATTATGTCCCTTAGCATTTATGTATTAAAATACAATTTATTTCATTATAAATTATTTTTCTGTATTTCTCTTTTATATCATAGGTAAATACGAATTTTAAGAAACTGTGTGATTATATAGGCTATATCACTTGTAAATTTCATTTTGACAAGTTAGAAATACTTTTTTTAAAAACTAATGGCGGGTTTTATAGGATTAGAACCCCTGTCCTGGAACATTAAATGAACTTTTTAAAAAAAAAAAATTTGTTTTTGAGATGGAGTCTGACTCTGTCGTCCAGGCTGGAGTGCAGTGGCAGAATCTCGGCTCACTGCAACCTCTACCTCCTGGGTTCAAGCGATTCTCCTGCCTCCGCCTCCTGAGTAGCTGGGATTACAAGCATGCAACACCACACTTGGCTAAATTTTGTATTTTTAGTAGAGACAGGGTTTCACCATGTTGGCCAGGCTGATCTTGAACTCCTGACCTCAGGTGATCAGCCTACCTCGGCCTCCCAAAGTGCTGAGCTTATAGGGGTGAGCCACTGTGCACAGCCAAATGAACTTTTAAATATAGCTGCAGATCTACAGACTACACATACAAACCCCTATGTGTCCATATATACTGCACATGCAAAGCAAATCTCTTTTTATAATATAGTTTTTTATTATAAACCATCACATATAACATATGTCATAACCACCTCCCATGGACATAACAACATCCTATGGAAAGACTGAACCTAACTTGTCTTTAAATATCCTTCCTGGTCAGACTCATATTCTTGGAACAGGACCAAACTAAAACAGTTTTGGCATACATTATTACTTCTGTAGCTTGAAAAGGGCCACGGTTCTTGTCCTTAAGATGTCACTGTCTGCATACATCTGAATTTGGATATTCAGTATACATGATATTGCAGTGCAAGTTACAATAGCTGCAATTACGCTAACATCCTCATGTAACTTTCATCCTCTCTTCCCTTGGAGTAATATCCAACAAGATGCAGGACTGCTGTATGAAGATGTGTATCCCATCATTTTATACTTTAATCACCACGGAGGCCACAAGGGGGAGGGGCAGGTTTACAGATTTCAAGAATCCGAGCCCTTCTTCTTTCCTTTGCTTTTTCTCTGCCTTCTTCCCCCTCTTCATCTTTGTTTTCCTCCTGTGTTCTCTCTTCTCCCTCCCACTCCTTGCATTTGCTGAGCCTCCACAGTTTGAGTCACAGGCTGCATCCCATCTTGAAGGCATGATCATTAGTCAGGGATGCAGGATCAGCCTTCCCCGGGCTTTCTGCGGACAACTGGGAATCTGGGAGGCTTCAGGGAGACCAGGGCTGCTGGCACAGCCCATGCACCTCGGTTTTTGCAGAGACCACGGGCAGTGACAGCACCAGAGATAGAAGGGATACAGGAGAATCAGTGCTGGACGCTGATGGAGGCTGTGCAGGGGAGGTAGAGAGGGAGTGTTGCTGTCTGGAGACTCAGCAGAGGCACCGATGGCATGGCAGATAGGGCTCAACCTGCCTGCCTGGTCTCTGAGGAGAAACCTCTGACCGAATGGGACCCAGAGTGCCGATAGTAAGCTGGTCATCTCCCTGGGGTGTCACTAGAGATAGGCATGACACGGAGTGAGAGTTCCCCACTTGCAGCTGCACCTGGGACCAGCCTTTAAGCTCCCTTCTCTCTCCTCTGCCTCAGTTCTCATCCCTCCCTCTCGCTCCCTCTAGGGTAACAGCATTCTGGCATTTCTAGCATTTGCTATGAGGTAATGCTCTGGAATTCCCAGGTATTCAAATTATATAAACCAGGGGACTCAGAGGAAGAGAGGGTGCTGTCAGAATCCAGTGCTGCAGCCAAGCAGGAAGGGCTTCCCTCCTTCATTTCACCAGGCTGTTTCAAACCAAGGCGCTGGGTTTTTTGAAGCTTATGGTCATTTCCCTCTCATACATTTTCAACTTAGAGTCCATGTGAGAACCGGACTCTTTTATTGAAACATAGCTACACACATTCATCTACATATTATCTTTTTCTTTTCTTTTTTTTTTTTTTAGACAGGGTCTCACTAAGTTGCCCAGGCTGGAGTTCAATCACAGCTCACTGCAGCCTGAACCTTCCACACTCAAGCCATTCTCACACCTCTGCCTCCCAAGTAGCTGCTTTGTTAGAAAGGGGGGACACAAAAACTGAAAATACCAGAAGACTATGGCTTCCCAGAACTGCGAGACGTGTAGCTGTGGCTGTGGGGTGGACCATGGAAACAGGTTTGAAGAGAGAAGCTCTGTTCTTCTCCATCTCCCATCATTGTTCTAAGCCAGGGTTCTGCGTCCTCCCTAGGAATGAAGTTTGGTAGCAAGGCCCAGAAAAATTAAAGTTCAAGGCTGGCACAGATTCCTAGGGAATGAAGGTGGAAATGGCGTCTACCCTTCTCCAAATTTAAAAAGGTGAAATAATGGATTATTATTATTATTTTTCGTGAGATGTAGTCTCACTCTGTCGTCACCCAGGCTGGAGTGCAGTGGCACGATCTCAGCCCCCTGCAACCTTGGCCTCCCAGGTTCAAACCGTCCTCTGACCTCAGCCTCCTGTGTAGCTGGAACTACAGGTGCCCACCACCTTGCCTGGCTAATTTTTGTATTTTTAGTAGAGACGGCATTTCACCGTGTTGACCAGGCTGATCTCAAACTCCTCACCTCAAGTGATCTGCCCGCCACGGCCTCCCAAAGTGCTGGGATTATAGGCGTGAGCCACCACGCCTGGCCAAGATGGACCTTTAGTTTTCATCCTGGCATCTCTAGAAAGGGAAAACTTGGGGAAGACCCACAGCTCTACTCTTGAGTGAAGTTGCCAAGTAATTATATTATAATCGGTCTTGAGTGTCATTCTTTTTTTTTTTCTGTGCCTCTCTTTCATCCCTTCCTGTTGTTCTTCTCTTCTTCCAATTTATTTCTGTCCAGGGGATTATGTTCTCTATCCAGAATGCCCCACCCAGGCCTCTGGGGCAGGAGCTCATGCTGTAAGTTTACTTCTCTTCCTCCTTCTTTTGCACTTCATCACAACTCTGGTTCCTTGGAGGGTGCAGTTTATCTTGGCTAGTAGTTAGGAGAAAAGCATCTAATTAAGCCAATTCAAATTAAAGCCAGGAAAATACTCTTTTTAAAGAGCTTGGCTATTTCCCCTTACTCCTGAACACAGCCACACAGGATACCCAAGTGGGCTGATATGAGGGAATCATCTTTAAACTAACACGCTCCTCTCTCTCTTGCCTGTAGTGTATGAGCTCTGTAGGCTCCTTTAAAGAAGGCAGGGCTTTCTTACTTCCTTTCATGCCTCTGAGAAATTTTCTGGAAATCTGAGGTGAAAGCTGGAAAATATCCTCAGTAATTGTTCTCTAAAATGCACTTCACTTTTTTTTTTTTTATTTTTTTTTTTTTTGAGACAGAGTCTCTCTCTGTTGCCCAGGCTGGAGTGCAGTGGTACGATCTTAAACTCACTTCAGCCTCTGCCTCCCAGGTTCAAGCGATTCTCCTGCGTCAGCCTCCTGAGTAGCTGGGATTACAGGTGCATGCCACCATGCCCGGCTAATTTTTTTGTATTTTTAATAGAGACAGGGTTTCACTATGTTGGCCAGGCTGGTCTCAAACTCTTGACTTCAGGTGATCCACCCGCTTCGGCCTCCCTAAGTGCTAGGATTACAGGTGTGAGCCACCGTGCCCACCCCACCCTGTACTTACATTTCTGACTCCAGGGGTCCTTGGGCAGATATCCACATTTCTGTCTCGGGAGGCAGTCCTGGTCCTTAGCTCTCCACGGCAGCCCCCTTGTGTCCCTGGAAACTGAGAGCTGCCCGGAGTAAAGCAGATTGTTGCTCACCCAAGAAGAACACAGATGCAGTTGGCCATTTGTGAGGAGGAGGGTTCAGTAACCTCCTGGAACAGAAATAATGAAGATGAGGCCAGTCTTTCGTGTACGGCATGTTTTCTAGGTGTGCTTTGCTCCTTTGGAAGAGACTTAGGGGACAGGAGCATGAGAATGGGGCCCCCAGATGAAAGTCCTCTTCTTGGCTGGTAAGGGCGGCAGAGATGGTGCTGAGACGTCTGTCTCTATATCATTTCTCAAAAAGTAGCAAAGGACTACATGGAGTGAAATTCTCCCCCATCTCAATTTGCCGGCTTAGTCAAATGTGGAGTGTTTTAGAATGCATCTCTTGTATATCAGTCAGGATGTTGTCGGCTTCCAAAGCAAGAAGAAAGGCGTTTGTGGACTCTAGCACCAGGAAGTTTAAAACCTGACTCTTCAGATGTGACTGGGTTTAGGGATTTAAATAATGTCATTAAGGCCGGGTGCGGTGGCTCACGCCTGTAACCCCAGCACTTTGGGAGGCCAAGGTGGGCAGATCATTTCAGGTCAGGAGTTTGAGAGCAGCCTGGCCAACGTGGTGAAACCCCGTCTCTACTGAAAATACAAAAATTAGCTGGGCATGGTGGTGGGCACCTGTAATCTCAGCTACTGGGGAGGCTGAGGCAGGAGAATTGCTTGAACCTGGGAGGTGGAGGTTGCAGTGAGTTGAGATCACGCCACTGCACTCCAGCCTGGGTGACAGAGCGAGACTCTGTCTCAATAAATAAATAAAAATAAATAAATAGTTATTCGTTCCATCTCTCTCCTTGTTTGTGTTAACACTGGCTTTTTTCTTAGGTAGGATCTCACTGCTGAGTGGCAGATGGCCTCGGGCAGCAATGACTATTACGCTGTTTTCCGCTACGTGTCTTTCCCACCAACTCCATCAGAAGTCCCAGGGAGGACTCTGACAGGCCTGGCTTGGGTAAGGTGTCCTTACCTGAACCAAGCATTGCAGCCAGGAGGATGAAGTCCTCTAATTGGCTAGCTCACATTATGACCCCAACACGTGTGGGGAAGACCAGGCAAGAAATTAGCCATCTTGTTAGGTAGAGGAGGAGAAATTTTCAAAAGGAAAGTATACGAGGCAATAAAAAGTAATATAACTATATACTTTTATAAATGTCAACTTACTCATTGCTATTGCAAATTAACCAGCAATAAGGTGGGAGATGCGAGCAATACCAAGACTTATAAGACATGGTTTTTGTGCTTAAAGATCATATAACCTATTTGTTCTAGAAGCTAGTCACATTCTTTAATAATTTGAGAAAACATGAATGAATTCATTGGAAAATATTTGCTAAGGGCTTACTTAATGACAGACATAGCTCTGGATTCCTGTTACACGAAGATAAAAGACAACTTTCTTCCCACAAAAACCTTACAATCAAGTGAGAGAGACAAGCAAACCAACAACATTTGACATGTGGGACTTGGCTGCGCGCAATGGCTCACAGCTGTAATCCCGGCACCTCGGGAGGCTGAGGCAAGAGGATCCCTTGAGCCCAGGAGTTTGTGACCAACCTGGGAAACATAGGGAGACCTTGTCTCTACAGAAAAATTTAAAAATTAGCTTGGGCATGGTGGTGGGCACCTGTAGTCCCAGCTACTGAGGAGGCTGAGGCAGGAGAATCACTTGATCCCAGGAGGTTAAGGCTGCAGTGAACTGTGCCTGCGCCACTGCACTCAGCCTGGGAGGCAGAGCAGAGCAAGACCCTGCCTCAAAAATCAATCAATCAATCAATACGAATAAAGTTCAAAGTTACAGTTGCAATGTCAGAATTGTGTACAGGTATCATGAGAGCCCCCACAAGGCACCAACTCAATCTTGGGCTCAGAGGAGGTGATTTGTAAGACAGAGCTTGAAAAACAAGTGGGAGTCAGATGAGGTTGGAGGGTGGGGAAGGGTCCTGCAGGCAGAGGGGCTAGTTTGTGCAGAGGTACAAGGCTGTGGAGTAGGATGGTGTGTTTGGAGAACTGTAAATACTATCACGCATCAATCACTTAGCAACAGGTTATGTTGTGAGAAATCCACTGTTAGGCAGTTTTGCCCTTGTGCGAACATCATAGAGTGTGCTTACACACATCTAAATGGCATAGCCTGCTACGAACCTTGATTATATGGTACAGCCTCGTAGGCTACATACCTGTACAGCATGTTCCTGCACTGAATACTGTAGGCAATTGGAACACAACAGCAAGTGTTTATATATCTAAACATCTAAACATAGAAAAGACTCAGCAGTATTTTAATCTTATGAGACCACTGTTGTATATGAGGTCTGTTGTTTACCAAAATGTCATTAGGCAGCACATAGCTGTAGTTTGAATGGAGTACATGAGCGGGTACAGGGAGAGATGAACCCCAAGCAGTAGGCAGGGGCCAGATCACAAAGGGTCCTGTGTCAGGCTTACAGATGTAAGCTTGCCCCTGATTTCGAACAGGGCAGGGACGTGTCCAGATTTGCAATAGAGTATGCTCATTCTGGCCGCAGGTGAGAGGAGTGAGCCAGGTGGGAGGCAGGAAGGAGAGTTGGGAGACTGCTGTGGGAGGACACTCGAGACGTGCAGGGGACTCCTCTGTGCAGGCAATGTCAGCTGATAAAATAGATAATTAGAAAAATCACTGTTCTGCAACCCCAGTTTAGGCAAGGATTCAGATTATCAGCAGATGCTAAGATATTCACATGGTCTTAAAGAATCACTCCACGGATTTTTAAAAATAATTTTTTATTTTTTTGACCAGATACGGTGGCTTACGCCTGTAATCCTAGCATTTTGGGAGGCTGAGGCGGGCAGATCATTTGAGGTCAGGAGTTCAAGACCAGCCTGACCAACACAGTGAAACTGGGTCTCTACTAAAAATACAAAAAAATTGGCCAGGCATGGTGGTGCGAGCCTGTAATCTCAGCTACTCTGGAGGCTGAAGCAGAAGAATCACTTGAACCTGGAAGGTGGAGGTTGTAATGAACCAAGATTTTGCCACTACACTCCAGCCTGGGAAACAGAGTGAGACTCCATCTCAATAAAAAAAAAGAAATTATTTTTAATTTTTGTGGGTACATAGTAGGTGTATATATTTATGGGGTATGGGAGATGTTTTGATACAGGCATGCAATGCATAATAATTGCATAATGGAAAATGGGTATCTGTCCCCTCAAGCATTTATCTTTTTATTCCATGGATTATTATTATTGTTATTATTATTATTATTAGATGGAGTCTTGCTCTTGTTGCCCAGGCTGGAGTGCAATGGTGCAATCTCGGCTCACTGCAACCTCCGCCTCCCTGGTTCAAGGGATTCTCCTATCTTAGCCTCCTGAGTAGCTGGGAGTACAGGCATGTGCCACCATGCCCAGCTAATTTTGTATTGTTAGTAGAGACGGAGTTTCACCATGCTGGTCAGGCTGGTCTCAAACTCCTGACCTCAGGTCATCCACCCGCCTCAGCCTCCCAAAGTGCTGAGATTACAGGCTAGAGCCACTGAGCCCAGCCATCCCACGGATTATTAACTACACAGTGGAAACTGTACTACTGTACTTTCGCAGTGGAAAGATCTGGTGGCCATCATCTTAAGCAAGAGGTAGTGGGACAAACTGACATTATGGACCTTCCACAGGATGTGATAAGAGATGGGTAACATCTCCTATACAACATTCTTTCCAAAGAGGTTCAACCTGAATCTAATAATGAGGAAACAACTAGACAAATCTAGAATGTGGGAGGTTATATAGGAAAACAGGCTAGAACTGTTCAAAAACTCAGTGTCATAAAAAACAAAAATAGATACAAAATGGGAGGAGAATGTTCTAAATCAAAAGAAGGAGACCCAACAATCACATGAAATATGTAACCCTGATGAGATCCTTGGTCAGACACTTAAAGCAGCCTGAAGGTGTCTGGGCAGAGTGGCTCACGCCTGTAATCCAAACACCATCTCAAAACAAAGACAAAACAAAACAAACAAACAAAAAACCAGCATGAAAGACACTCGAGGACAATGGGGGGACAGTTGAGTTTGAACTAAATATGAGGTATTGGTTTTCTTAGGTGTGATGTTATGTAGTTATGTAGGAGAATGACTTTATGCTTAGGTGATACTGTAGAATTGAGGGGGGAGGTGTAATGATGTCGCCAACCTACATCCCAATGACTGAGGAAAACATGCGTGTTATTATGTACCTCCATGACGTATGGAGGCCTTTACATATGTGTGATATATGGAAAATACCATATATATGACAGCTATGGGTGTTCTTACAAATGTGGCACAATTTTAACAACGTTTCTGTTTGCCTGAAAGATACATGGGAAGTATTACATGATTCTTTCAGGTTTTTTTTTGGTAGTTTAAACACCATGATAGTGAGCTGAGGTTGTGCCACTGAACTCCAGCCTGGGTGACAGAGAGAGACTCCATCTAAAAAAAAAAATGCCAGGCACGGTGACTCATGCTTGTAATCCTAGCTCTTTGAGAGGCTGAAGCAGGCAGATCACTTGAGATCAAGAGTTCAAGACCAGCCTGGCCAACATAGTGAAACCCTGTCTCTACTAAAAATACAAAAATTAGCTGGGTGTGGTAGTGTGCGGCTGTAATCCCAGCTACTCGGAGGATGAGGCATGAGGATCGCTTGAACCTGGGAGACAGAGTTGGCCGTGAGCCAAGATCACACCATTTCACTCCAGCATGGGAAAGAGAGAGATACTCTGTCTCAAATTAAAAACAAAAAAAGAATTTTGTATATGAATTTTAGGGAGACAAAAACATTTGGTTCAGTTCATTGTAGGGAATTAAAAGAAATACAGGAGTATTGGGAATCTGTCCCCATGTGGAATAATGTCTGGGGATTCAGCTACAGTGAGCCCAGTCAGGGGTTCTGGTCCTGGACATAGATTATATGACATACTTTTTTTTTTTTTTGAGATGGAGTCTCCCTCTGTTGCCAGGCTGAAGTGCAGTGGCATGATCTCAGCTCACTATAACCTCCACCTCCCAGGCTCAAGCGATTCTCCTGCCTCAGCCTCCCAAATAGCTGGGACTACAGGCACCCGCCACTACACCCAGCTAATTTTTGTATTTTTAGTAGAGACGGTGTTTCACCATGTTGGCCAGGCTGGTCTCGATCTCTTGACCTCGTGATCCGCCCACCTCGACCTCCCAAAGTGCCGAGATCACATGTGTGAGCCACTGTGCCTGGCCACTTTTTTAATGCAAACAGTGCCAAAAAATCACCATAAATCAGCAATGCTTACCTTACCACACCAAGTAGAGAGCTGTAAACAGTGCTGAGTCAGGAATCAGGACACTGGGGTTCTGATCCCAGCTCTGCCACTGAGCAGCTGTGAGTGAGGTGAGCTCTTCTGGGCTCTTCCTCTGAAAAAGGAGGATTGGAGCAGATGTTCCCTGAGGCCTTGCTCAAGTACACAGCTGTCATCATCCTTCCTTCCTGATGTCACTGAGTCATCTGAGCTAAGTGTTAGTGAAATGTTGGGGTATCTGCCATTTCATTCTTGCCGTCTTGATTTATTCCTCCAACCTTGTTGGCCTTCCTCTCATGAGAGCCTGTCCTTGACTAGATGAGGTCCTCAGTGAACACTGCACTTTACGGGGGAGCTGTAATTGTTGCCAGGTCCTCATCGTGTCTGCCCTAGATTTAGTGACAGGGTTTCTTCCCCGACTCTTGGATGCTGCTTTCTATTAATAATGCATCTGACTTTCTCTTTGTTTTGAAGCTAACACATACTTATGATAGAAAATCTAGAACATTTGGGAAACTCTGTAGAAGAAACAAAAATTTTTTTTTTTGAGACTTGTCTTGCTCTGTTGCTCAGGCTGGAGTGCGGTGGTGCAATCTCAGCTCACTGCAACCTCTGCCTCCTGGGTTCAAGTGATTCTCCTGTCTCAGCCTTCCAAGTAGCTGAGACTACAGGCACACACCACCACGCCTTGCTATTTTTTTTTTTTTTAATTTTATAGAGATAGTGTTTCATCATGTTGTCCAACCTGGTCTCGAACTCCTGACCTCAGGTGATCTGCCCACCTCCCAAAGTGCTGGGATTACAGGCGTGGGCCACTGTGCCCGGCCTTGTAAAAGAAAACTTAAGTTATTCACAATTCCAATTTGCAGATAGCCACTATTAAATTTTTTTTGTGAATGGTGTGTGTGTGTGTATGTGTGTGTGTGTTGCATAGTTCATCTCTTAACATATACATAATTTTGTATTCTGTTTCATTTCATTTAATAATATATGTTGCACACTGTCTTGGGAGACAATGGGACAGATTCCCATTCTATAATTTGTTTATTTATTTTTTTTATTTTGCCTCCGTTACCTGAAGCATCTGAAGATCAGCATTCTATAATTTCTTTTTCGGAATTTTACGAGCTTGGAATGTCATGATGCGCTTCATTTTAACAGCCCTCCATATACATGAAACACATTATATACCCAAGAAATGTAATGTTAACATGTGTTTCTTTATCATATCTTTTTCTATATATGAAAATATTCAATATTTTCATATAAGAAATTTTCCAAGCCAGCCCAGTCACAGTGGCTCACGCCAGGATATAGAAAAAACAAGGGGAAGATGTCTTAGTTTATGATGCTACGTTGTTAATGGTGGATCCATAGAAATACATCTGGGTGGTGATGGCATTTGTAGGGCATGTATGCAGTGAGCTGGTGGTAGGGGGAGAGGCAAGTAGAGAGGGTAAGAAAATGAATTAAATCAGATAGGTGTTGAGTGAGGCATGGTAACTACTTTGGAGATTTTTTCTCTTCCTTTGTTGCTAATGCCAAATAGCAAAGGCTAATTTTAATGTAATGGGTATATTCATGTCTAAGCAGAGGGACAGACAGACCTCATGGGGAGAATGCATCCTAGAGTCTTTTTAAAATAAAAACAGAACCAGCACTAATGAAGAGCAATTTTCTAATGTCATTAAATTAATTCAAAAACATCATAACGCTTGACAGATGGATAGTCTTAAATGTCTCCAAGGAAGAACCTAAACCATTTGCTCATTCTAGCAGCTCATATTTTGATCCGAAAAGTTCAAGCCACTTAATTCATCCTCATGGCTCTCCTGGGAAGCAAGGTGAAAGAGGAAATTACTCTCCACCACCTCTTTTATATGATATATGTCTATATACACTTACATTTTTATTACACACTTAACTTTACAGGAAAGGAAATCCCATAAACTATGCATCTGTCTGAAATCACTTTTAACCCTCATTAGCTTGGAGGCATTCATTTGAAAGTGTTGCCTACATAGTCTCTGTCTCTCTGCATTCTTTCCAAATATATGCATTTCAGTGACCATCACATTTGTTATTTTTAATGACTGCATAGCATCTCATTGTCCCAGTATGTCATTGTTTACACAATCATTTTATTGTGAGAGCTTTTGGGGTTGTCTTTAAATTATTTGAAACATCTTAAGTAATACGAATACATCATTGTGCAAAATATTATTTTTCTTTTCAGATTCTTGAGTCCCATTGATGCTGGCTTTTGCTAGCCTATAATAATAAAAGGTAGATAACAGAACCACTAAGCTGTTCATATTTGTCTAATTTCTATCAATGGTTTAGGATATGGCTTCTATTTTCCTGTGTATAAAATTGTCTATTCTTATTATTTTACACTCTGGCTGTTTGCCAAGTAGAAGCTAAAGATGAGCCATATACAATTTTTATTAAATCTAGGTTTTTTTAGGAATATAAGCTCTTATGAGTTATATTTGTCATGAATCATCTTAACATTCTGTGTCCTTCTCTTTTTAAACTTTGTTCAGTTGCATTATTTTTTATGATGTATTTTTGGATGTTATAGAGGGAGTATAACAGGACTCACTCATGGACTCTTCCAAGAATTTCTGTAGCCCTTGGAAACTCCCACATCCCCCATGCAAAAAACCTAATACCTGAATCCTCTGGTCTCAGCATAAGAAAATACCCTTGGCTCGGGACAGGCGCAGTGGCTCATGCCTGTAATCCCAGCACTTTGGGAGGCCGAGGTGGGTGGATCACAAGATCAGGAGTGCGAGACCAGCCTGGCTAACATGGTGAAACCCTGTCTCTAAAAAAAAATACAAAAATTAGCTGGGCACAGTGGTGTGTGCCTGCAGTCCCAGCTACTCAGGAGGCTGAGGCAGGAGAATTGCTTGAATCTGGCAAGTGGAGGTTGCAGTGAGCCAAGATCACACCACTGCACTCCAGCCTGGGCAACAGAGTGAGACTCCATCTCAAAAAAAAAAAAAAAAAAAAAAGAAAGAACGAAAGAAAGAAAGAAAAGAAAATAGCCTTGGCTCATGGTTGAAATGGGGCCTGGGATATCCTAGGAAAATGATCTCCTCTGTGGGGCGTGTGGCAAGAGCTGGGTTGTCAGCCTCCAGGGGATACTGCTATCAGTATCCTCCTTTTCCACTTTACTCTTTGTTCCAAAATAATCATTGTAATATCTCAGAATTAAATCTCTGGCTGTCCTTTCAACCATGTGGTTAGGGACCAGAACTGATTATTCCCAGAGCTGCCCATGGGCCACGGGGGAAGGCAAGGATCATGTGTTTCCTTGACTTAAACATGCTTGTTCTGGGCCACTGTGATCACACAGTTGTCTTCTTCCATTATCCTGGGTCTGCACACATCACACACTTCCCTGGCTTGAGGCAAGAGGTGCAGGATAACTGAAGGTTTTCTTCATGATCATCTTGAGTATGACCAGTTGTGGAGATGGGGAGGGTGTTTGTGCATGTGCACGTCTGTGCATATGTGCATGCTGCTTATCTCTCCGCATGTCTGTTGGGCTACACTCGCTATGCTTGTGCAGCGGCCCCTCGTCTGCAGCCCTGGCTGGAAGATGGAGGTGAGACGTCTGGATGATTGTGGTGGGGAAGGATGCCCACACAGCTGCTGAGCCACGCCCACATAACTGCTGAGCCACGCCCACACAGCTGCTGAGCCATGCCCACACAGCTGCTGAGCCACGCCCACATAGCTGCTGAGCCACGCCCGCAGGCTCAGGTCATTCTGCTCAGCTGTGCACAGTTGGAATACAGGAGGTTATTGTTACTGGAACTGAGCTCCCTGTTTCTAAATTCCACCAAAGTATAAATAATATGACCCAGGATGAGAATTCATCATGATGCTAGAGAGGCTGGGAGCTCCTATGGGCTTGAGAGAGGGGGAGTGGTGGAGCAGGGAGGAGAAAAGTGTGGAAATTATCATACAATTGTCTGCTGATGTAGTTCAAAGGTGCACTCTAAAGCTTTTCTATAAAAGGATATATGTTTTTTTAAAACAAAACAAAACAAAACAAAATGGGCTGGATGCAGTGGCCCATGCCTGTAATCCCAGCACTTTGGGAGGCCAAGGTCAGAGGATCACTTGAGGCCAGGATTTTGAGACCAGCCTGGTCAACATGGTGAAACTCTGTCTCTATTAAAACTATGAAAATTAGCCAGGTGTGATGGTGCTTACCTGTTAATCCCAGCTACTTGGGAGGCTGAGGCAGGAGAATTGCTTGAACCTGGGAGGTGGAGGTTGCAGTGAGTCAAGATCATGCCACTGCACTCCAGCCGGGGCGACAGAGTGAGACTCTGTCTAAAAAAAAAGAAAAGAAAATGCCATTAGGATCTCTGAAACTCCTATTAAACAGAAAACTGAAAAAGCCAGTATTGAGGAGATGGTGAGAGGAAAGCTGGTCACGTGTAGGCAGAATGAGAAAATTCAAGAACAGGACAAAGAAGGACAAGACTAGGGCACACATGGTGTAAAGAAAGGGACGAGGAGAGAGGGGAAAGGGAAGGAGAGTGTCTGTTGTTACCGGCAGGGCTAATTCCAGGCAATGTTGTGTGCCTGGCAATCTTCTAGCCGAGCTCCCTATGGATAAGTCTGTCGGTACAATGCCACGGGTATATAATGTGCTTCATATGTTTAATCAACTTTCTTTTCAAAGCAAGTATCTAGTTCATCTTAAACAATACTATGTGAGAAATCATAAGTTTGATATCTAGTTATATGTTTTTCTAATACATGTTAGGATAAACACACAGTTAGTGTATCTGTCCATCTATCTATCTATGAAGCACCAAAAACAATCTCAGTTGCTGCCCAGTGGTGTGCACAGAATTCCATGGAAAGTCCATTCCCCCCTCACCCCATAACATATCCCTTAGCCATCATCATCTCTTACTGGAATTATCCAAACAGCTGTCTCATAGATGTCGCAGCCTTCAGTATTGGCCCCACTCCAATCCTGACTACAAACTAAAGCAAGGGTGATAAATTCTACAGTGAAAATTATATTATAATTAAAGGTGGTTGATGAAATGCGTATATTTAGCACTGCTCTCTTCTAATATCGTTGAAACCATAATAAAGAATTTTCTTGAGGTGTGAAGTCACAAGAGCAAAGAGCATAGGAGAAGCTATCAGAACCCACTTGGAAGAAGCTAGCAATCAGATGACAAAGTACTCGTAGAGAATGTGAGCCCTCAGAAGTAAGAAGTTTAAGAAATCGAGACCAACATCCTGGCCAACATGGTGAAACTCCACCTCTATTAAAATACAAAAAAAAAATTAACTGGGCGTGGTGGTGCTCGCCTATAGTTCCAGCTACTCGAGAGGCTGAGGCAGGAGAATGGCTTGAACCCGGGAGGCGAAGGTTGCAGTGAGCCGAGATCGTGCCACTGCACTCCAGCCTAGTGAGACTCCATCTCAAAAAAAAAAAAAAAAAAAAGTACACCAAGAAGGGAAGAAGATGTGGGACTCTGGAAACAGGAATCTAACCCATGAGAGAGCATGATTTATGGAGATGCAAAGATCACAGCTGCTGGTCCAGACTGGAGCAGGTCAACAGGTTCAGGAGAGATTCCTTCAAAACAAGAAACTGATAGAATCCCTGAGGTGTCTGAAGACATTGAGAGACTTGGGCACAGTGGCTCATGCCCGTAATCCCAAAACTTTGGGGGGCTAAAGTGGGAGGAGTTCAAGACTAGCTTGGGCGATATAGTGAGATCCCATCTCTACATCTTTTATTTTTCTTTATTATATTTTTGAGACAGAGTCTCTCTCTGTCACCTAGGCTGTAGTGCAGTGGTGCGATCTTGGCTCACTGCAACCTCCGCCTCTTGGGTTCAAGTGATTCTCCTGCCTCAGCCTCCCAAGTAGTTGGGACTAGAGGATTGCACTACCATGCCTGGCTATTTTTTTTTTTTTTTTTTTCAGATGGAGTTTTGCTCTTGTTGCCCAGCCTGGAGTGCAATGGTGTGATCTCGGGCTCACTGCTACCTCTGCCTCCTGGGTTCAAGTGATTTTCCTGCATCAGCCTCCTGAGTAGCTGGGATTACAGGCGTGCGCCACCACACCGGCTAATTTTGTATTTTTAGTAGAGATGGTGTTTCTTCATGTTGGTTAGGCTGGTCTTGAACTCCTAACCTCGGGTGATCTGCCCACTTCGGCCTCCCAAAGTGCTGGGATTACAGGTCTGAGCCACCATACCAGCTGCTTGGCTAATTTTTTTTGTATCTTTAGTAGAGATGGAGTTTCACCATATTGGCCAGTTGGTCTCAAACTTCTGGCCTCAAGTAATTAGCCTGCCTTGGCCCCCACAAAGTGCTGGAATTACAGGCATGAGCCACCATGTCCAGCCTCTACAAAACATTTCAAAAAATTAGCCAGGCATGGGGAAGCATGCCTGTCACCCCAGCTACTCTGGAGGCTAAGGCAGGAGGACCACTACAGCACAGGAGGTTGAGGCTCCAGTGAGTTGTGATTGCACCACTGCACTCCAGCCTGGGTGACAGAGTGAGACCCTGTCTCAAAACAAACAAAACACACATTGAGAGAAGCTTTACACAACCAGAGGATTCTCAAATTTGTGCTAGCACACAGAGAAGTGGACAACCAATAAAATAACAGTCATAACTCCAGGCAGAACGCTGTATAGGAAAAGTGATTACAGTGCATGACACGGCTCAGCTGTGAACAGGCCCCGGGGGAGGTGGGGCTGACTACAGTTCGGGAGCCCAGTGTGTGAACAGCAGGGGACAGGAAGTGAGAACAGGACAGAGGCTGCAAGGGGCCAGTGCTCATCCTCCGTGGCAGGAGTGGCTGGATAATGAGGGGACTGGAAAACCATGTGTGAGATACCTGAAACTGAAAAGCTGAGGTGTTTGAAAGTGGTTGGCTGTGGGGGAGGAGGTAAGGGTATGAAACAGTTTGCCTCTTCTGTTTTTCTTTTTATGAGACTGAGTCTTACTCTGTCGCCCAGGCTGGAGTGCAGTGGCACGACCTCCGCTCACTGTAACCTCTACCTCCCGGGTTCAAGTGATTCTCCTGCTTCAACCCACAGCCCACCCACGCCCCCCAGCCCTCTCCAACACTCACCCCCTGCCCCCCACCCTCCAGTAGGTGGAACTACAGGTATGCACCATCATGCCTAGCGAATTTTTCTATTTTTAGTAGAGACGGGATTTCACCATGTTGGTCAGGCTGGTCTCAAACTCATGAACTCAAGTGATCTGTCTGCCTCGGCCTCCCAGAGTGCTGGGATTACAGGCAGGAGCCACCCGTGCCCAGGCTACAGTTTGCCTCTTGAAACTGTGAGCAGTGCATAAATTTAAATTTAAAACACAAGATCATGTTACGTCCCTGCTTAAAACCTTATAAGCAATCCCCGACTTACGGTGGTTGGACTTGGGACTTTTCAACTTACGATGGTGCAAAAGCAACATACATTCCATTGTATTACACATTCCATCCTCTACACATTCAGTAGAAATCATTCTTTGAATTTGGATCTTTTCCTCTGCTGGCAAAATGTGGTACAATGAGACTCTGGGAAGAACAGTGAGCGATTCTGGTTTTCACTTTCAGTGCAGTATTTGATAAATTACATGACATATTCAACACTTTATTATAAAATAGGCTTTGTGCTAAGTGGTTTTGCCTAACTGCAGGATACTGTAAGTGTTCTGAGGTTAGGAGGACTAAATGCATTTTCAACTTCATGATATTTGCAACTTACAATGAGTTTATCAGAATGCAACCCTTTCGTAAATCAAGGAGCATCTGTAACGGCCTCTGTAAAATAGCTTTCGAGACCTTTTCTGGGTAGGTCCTACCTACGGCCAGGGCCGCACCTTTCCCTGGTCCATAATGCACACTTCGTGTCAAGATATGCTTCACCCCTAGAGCCAGCTATGACCTCTCATCTCACATATGTGGAATTTTGAACCTGTGGCCCCCAGACTCTCCCCCTCCTCTCCATTCCTTTCTCTGGGCTAACTCTGATTCAATGTCAGGTTTCCATTCGGCCTTCACTTTTGAAGGAACTGCACCTCCACCCACTAAACTCCCACCCAACTAGATTGGGGAAGGTTTCCCTCCCATCTGATTCCATAATTCCCCTTTGTTCCTTATCACTTCCCATACTTGCTGCTAGTGCTTTCTTAATTATTTTCCACCCTCCACTGGAGAACTCTGCCAGGGCAAGAAAACAGTCTTTTTCATCATATTATCAGGGACTACCACTGTGCCAAGGACATAGTAAAACTCAATATATGGTTGTTGAATGAATGAATCCCACTGTCTAGTCCCTGGGGTAATATTTATCAAAATCTCTGTTACAAAAATGTTTCCTCAACTGAATTTGTTTTTTTTTTTTTTTGAGACTGAGTCTCACTCTGTCATCCAGGCTGGAGTGCGGTGGCATGATCTTGGCTTACTGCAACCTCTGCCTCTCAGGTTTAAGCAATTCTTCTGGCTCAGCCTCCCAAATAGCTGGGATTACAAGCACTTGCCACCACACCCAACTAATTTTTGTATTTTTGGTAGAGAGTGGGTTTCACCACGTTGACCACGCTGGTCTTGAACTCCTGAGCTCAGGTGATCTGTCTGCCTCAGCCTCCCAGAGTTCTGGGATTACAGGCGTGAGCCACCATGCCCAGCCTTTCAATTTGAAGACTATTTAGACATCTAGATATAAATGAACTATATAAAGCCAAATGGGTAATTGGCCTGTTTGTAAGGTCCAGTTGGCCAGTGAGATATTTCTCTGTAGAGGATCCTTTCAGAGTCCCTCAAACCACTCTAAGTGGTGAAGTCACCTGTTTGGCTTTGTGTTACTCAGACAAGTAATGTCATGTGGCAGTTGACCACGTAGTCGTGAGGACTGGACTCCAGGGTTCAAATCTCAGCTTTCTCACTTAGACTTCAGCAAGTTACTTAGCTTCCCATGACTCAGGTTCCCTATCTGTAAAACTGGTATAAAATGATGCTTACTTCATAGGCGTTTTGCTTTGTTTTGAGACAGAGCCTTGCTCTGTTGCCCTGGCTGGAGTGCAATGGTGCGATCTCGGCTCACTGCAACCTCCGCCTCCCAGATTCAAGCGATTCTCCTGCCTCAGCCTCCTGAGTAGCTGGGATTACAGGCATGCGCCACCACACCCAGCTAATTTTTGTTTTTGTTTTTGTTTTTTGAGATGGAGTTTTGTTCTTGTTGCCCAGGCTGGAGTGCAGTGGCTCAATCCGCAACCTCCGCCTCTTGGGTTTTCTCCTGCTTCAGCCTCCTGAGTAGCTGGGATTACGGGCATGCACCACCACACCCAGCTAATTTTTGTATTTTTAGTAGAGACGGGGTTTCTCCATGTTGGCCAGGCTAGTTTTGAACTCCTGACCTCAGGTGATCTGCCCACCTTGGCCTCCCAAAGTGCTGGGATTACAGGCATAAGCCACCGTGCCTAGCCCTTCATGGATGTTTTTAGAGTGTTTTCAGCATGGTGCCTGGCACATAGTAAGCACTGAGTATATTACCATTATAGCTTTCAGATACCTTTCTCTATATGCACTCCAGTTTGTTAATATTTTTTTAAAGTGTGACTGGTCAAAATTAAACCCAAAACTATTTTGTCTGACAGGGCAAAAGGTACAGGGTTCTAGCACTGCCCTAGATCTAGAAATTTTACTTCTTTTAATGCAGTCTAAAATTACACTGACTTTTTTTTCCAAGCAACCATATTATACTGTGGAGTCATAGCGACCTTGCATTTAATAAACCCCTCAGACCTTTTAGTGTGACTCTCTGTCCAAATAGCACTTACCCTTCCTGTATCTGGGCAATTTTAAAAAATATTTTTGTTTTGTTTTTTAAGATGGAGTTTCCCTGTATCACCCAGGCTGGACTGCAGTGGTGTGATCTCGGCTCACTGCAACCTCCGCCTCCCAGGTTCAAACAATTCTCCTGCCTCAGCCTCCCAAGTAGCTGGGATTACAGGCACTCACCACCAAGCCCAGATAATTTTTGTATTTTTAGTAGAGATGGGGTGTCACCATGTTGGCCAGGCTGGTCTTGAACTACTGACCTCAAAGGATCTGCCCTTCGGCCTCCCACAGTGCTGGGATTACAGGCATGAGCCACCACGCCCGGCCTAACTCATTCATAAAGTTGCTGAACAGAAGGAGGCCAAGGACAAAATTTAACATAACTTAGTAAAGCCTCTTCAAGTCAACAGCAGTCAACAGTCCAGCAACATTCTTCACATGCAATCTTTCAGCCTGCAATTCCTTATCTCTGTCTATAAGGATATCATGATACAGGTTCCAAATTACCATTTCTTCAAGATGTCTGCAAAATATGGGCTCTAAGGGTGTTTGCTCATAACAGCAAAAAACAGAAAACACCTTAATGTCCAACAAGAAGAGATTGATTGCATCCGTGTTGTACATATTTTCAGTGGACAGCTTTTGCATTACAAAAAAATTAAAATTCTGGCTGGGCGCGGTGGCTCAAGCCTGTGATCCCAGCACTTTGGGAGGCTGAGGTAGGTGGGTTACAAGGTCAGGAGTTCGAGACCAGCCTGGACCACATAATGAAACCCCGTCTCTACTAAAAATACAAAAATTAGCCGGGCATGGTGGCGCATGCCTATAATCCCAGCTACTCAGGAGGCTGAGGCAGGAGAATGGCTTGAACCCGGGAGGCGGAGGTTGCGATGAGCCCAGATCATGCCATTGCACTCCAGCCTGGGCAACAAGAGCGAAACTCCATCTCAAAAAAAAAAAATTAAAATTCTGCACATTCATGTTGCCTAACTATTTTTGGCCATAGAGTGTGGCTGTTTGGGATTTAGCTCCCTAGTTTTCCTTCCCTCTTCTGGTAATATCACTCTGACTTTCTTTGGGTGGAGAGGATTTCCCTTTCTCACTGGGTTACTTCCAGTGAAATTGTCTAATAAAGCAACTCTTGTTTCCCTAACCAGAGGGAGGATACTCAGCCCAAGCTAGGATATTGAACTGTCTCTTCAAGGACT
Organism: Ateles fusciceps; assembly: GCA_036589455.1. Taxonomy (NCBI): domain Eukaryota; kingdom Metazoa; phylum Chordata; class Mammalia; order Primates; family Atelidae; genus Ateles; species Ateles fusciceps. The sequence goes on from JAZHEH010001737.1 coordinate 5,300,083, forward strand.
TTAAGAACTAAGAAAAATTGGAACTGATGTGTCACAGCAGTCGTGCCATGATCCAACTGGCTATAAATCCCTGCTGCCAGAGCCAGAGCTGCCCTCTGTCCTGCTCTTTCTGGTTTGGATTTTCCATCTCTCCCTTTGATGTGGTGAACTCCCCATAACTCCCAATGAAGGGCATTTTGCTTAAATTATCCACTGTTAGTTTCTGTTGCTTATGATAAAAAACTTTAATTGGTTTAGTCAAGTCCCTTAAAATATTTTAGAACTGTTTTTCAAATTCCAATATATAAAACAGAGTGCAGGCTGAGTGCAATGGCTCACATGTATAATCCCAGCATTTTGGGAGACCGAGGCAGGCAGATTGCTTGAGTCTGGGAGTTTGAGACCAGCCTGGGCAACACAGTGAGAGCTCATATCTGCAAAAAAAAAAAAAAAAAAAAAAAAAATTAGCCAGAGGTAGTGGCACGTGCCTATAATCCCAGCTACTCAGGAGGATGAGGTGGGAGGATCACCTGAGCCCAGGAGACGGAGGTTGCACTGAGCCAAGATTGTGCCACTGCACTCCAGCCTGAGTGACAGAGTGAGACCCTGACTCAAAAAAACAGTCCAGGCGTGGTGGTTCACACCTGTAATCCCAGCACTGGGTGGTCAAGGTGGGCAGATCACAAGTTTGGCCAACATGGTGAAACCCTGTCTCTACTAAAAAGGCAAAAATTAGCTGGGCATGGCAGCCCGTGCCTGTAATCCCAGCTACTCAGGAGGCTGAGAAGGGAGAATTGCTTGAACCTGGGAGGCAGAGGTTGCAGTGAGCCAAGATCACACCACTCTAGCCTGGGTGACAGAGCAAGACTCCGTCTCGAGAAAACAAAACAAAACAAAAACATACAAACAAAAAACCCAAACAAAAAAATAAAGAAAAAAACAGAGTGCTCTTGCACGTGGCTGGTCTGTCCATTTGGCGACCTCTCACCTGTACGAGGTAAATAAACTCCCAGAGCTCTATGAAAGCAGTGTAAAGTCGAAGCCATCTTTCGAGAATGGAATGCCTTCTCTCGTCTCTGGTGAGATTAAGTATAAAGAGTTCACTCGTTATTTCCTACAAGTCTTACTGTTTGTTTTGTGTGTTGTCCTGTCTTTCGTGTTAGAAGCTTTCCCCCAAATGTCTGATGATTTTTGGCTGTCAGTTTCTATTTAAAAGCCACCCAGTAAAATGATTATCAGAAATGTACATGGGCAGGGCTTGTACCCAATTCTCCTGTTTTCAACTCCATTCCTTGCTTCCGAGGTCCTTGGTGCTTCGGATTCCTGAGACTTCCTGGCGTTCTGTTGCCCAAATTGTCTTCCTGCGTTGGCATCTCCTTTTGTAGTCACTTGCTTCCAGCTTTCTCTGTTCTGCCAAGTCAGTTACCACTCATCCGTTTATTTTCCACCTTCCAAAAATGCGTTGTCATTGCTGGTCCTGTCATCTCCTCTCCTAATCTCTTCATCTGCAGACTTTTGTCTTTCTTGTTCTTTTCATATGATTTTAGTGTTTTTTAGTGAGAAGGAAGTAGAGATAATAGTCGGGTTCATTATTTCAGTAGAAATCTCTACCTTTTCTGGTGTTACCATGTTTTATTTTTATATTAAATACAAATAGGAGTATTTTTAACTTTATGAAGACACAGTCCTATAACATTTTTTGTCTTCTACCAGTAGTCTACAAACCTATCAGTCAAATCAAAAAGGAAATAAAGACGGTTACTATGATTTGTCCTTAATAAATTCATTAGGTTCACTTGATTATTTTCTGGGTGTTCACCACAAGCAACCCTGTTTAACCAGGTGATTCTGTTAATTGTCAATAGTCAACACCAAGCTGGTGATGAGCAGAACCCACTATTTTCCTTCATACAAGGTCAACTCAACTGCAATTCCTTTCTAGTTTCTCGTGAAATTTTAAAGCTTATTGATAGTTACTTTGCAATCCCTTTTCCAAGTCCCCTTAGCTTCTTATAAATAAATTTGTCTAGACATGAGGTTTTTATTTATTTATTAAAATAATTACTTTAAATAAATTGCTTCACCTACTGTAGGCTTCAATCCTCTTTTTGCAATGTTTGTCCTAAGGCTTTTTAGTTTGAAGACTGCACTCGACTTTTTCTGGGAGAAGTGGGACTGCCTAGCATCTAACACCCTTCTCATCTGGGGGGAGTCCAACGTATGTGGAGACAGGGCTCCACCTCCCGCTATGAAAACCAAAGGGGTAGAAATTCTCCTTGTCCTCTAGCAAGAGAGCATCGATCTAGGCTCAGTGAATCAGGATTTTGAATATTGGGGGGAATAATGTAAAGACGAAAAAGGTGGGAGTTTTTTCACTGCAGCAGTAGAGGAGTGGAGAGTAGTGTGAGAGTGGGCATCCTTTGCCAGTGATACCTAAAGTAGAAGCACCAGTAGCCATTGATGGCCGTTCCAGCCAGGGTGGCCCTATTCTGGTGGCAGGACCTTGATAGAATTTGGCTGCCTAATCTCTCTTGGTCCCTGGAAGGGGCTTTTTGTTTGTTTGTTTGTTTTTGAGAAGGAGTCTCACTGTGTTGCCCAGGCTGGAGTGCAGTGGCTCGATCTCGGTTCACTGCAAGCTCCGCCCCTGGGGTTCAAGAGATTCTCCTGCCTCAGCCTCCCAAGTAGCTGGGATTATAGGTGCCTGCCACCACACCTGGCTAATTTTTGTATTTTTAGTAGAGACAGGTTTCACCATGTTGGCCAGGCTGGTCTTGAACTGATCGCAGGTGATCTACCTGCCTTGGCCTCCCAAAGTGCTGGGATTACAGGTGTAAACCACCACACCTGGCCCCTGGCTAGGTTTTGATCTTGGTGTTGTGGACTTCCCCTTGATTCTGTGAACTGCCTTACACCATGCCAGCAAATTTCTTTTGTGCTGAAGTTAACAAGAGTCAGTTTCCGATATCTGGACCAAAAACCTTGACTGGTACAGAGAAATTGGTGGAAGGAGATGGTTGCAGATGATAGAACCCTGGAGAAATGGATGAGGGAGAGAATCTGAGCTGGCTACCTAGTTACTTAGGACTGAGAGCAGTAAAAATTTAGTTAGTATGTAGGGATAATATGTTCTTGATTTTGTATAGTGGTAGAAAAAAATTAAAAGATATTTTCCAGATCACTGTTTATTAAAAGCAATTATTTGTCCCTGCAAACTATAGGAAAGTCAAAAGAAATTCAAAACCTTCAGAGTGGTGTTAATTTCTTTTCTTGGCTCTAGTCTGCTTCAACAAAAATAGACGACAAGCTCAGCTCCTTAAATTCTCAGATCATAATACAGATGAACACACAGGCACTTTCTAACATCATACTAAAGAGAATCTCATTTCTCACAGCTACAGAACAGAGGTAACTGAAAGCCAAACTCCATGAATTACCAAATTACAAAGTCAGCTGAATTTTTAGCCTCACTAGGACCTGTACGTGAAAGTTAGAGCATTGATTGGGACCGTATTGCCGCTCGAGAACTGGAATGAGAAAATAGGAGGATATCTGAAAAACTCAGGGAACTCTGTGCCCCCAAGCCTCACTAAGCCTTCATCACCAGCCAAAACACACCTGCTCCTATGTGTAATGAGGCTATTAGTGCTTTACATGGAGATGCACCTAAGAGAGTTATCTTGCAAAAGGAAGCCAATTATCTTCCTGTTTGACTCCCCCTCACTCCTCATTATCTCCAAACTTATAACTAGAATTAGGTACCAGCATGTCCAGGAGGGCCAATTATAAAGTACAACCAGAGAGTTAATGATTGGCACACACTGGACAAGATACACACACACGCGCGCACACACACGCACACACACACACCCCCCCAAGATTTGCTAATTTACAGTAATGTGGAGGAACATACATAGGAATGGATCTTCTGAGGGAAAAAGTAAAATTTTAGATTCAGGCTGAATGTATCAATGCAGATATACTTTCTAGAAATTCAGATTTAACAGGTTGTCTCAAGTAGCTGGAAATGTTTCTAAATATTTTCTTGGTTGGTTGCCTGAAACCTAGTCACTGGAGATGACAATGCCAAATGCAGTGGAGGTACAAAGTGGTGTCACGTTGAGGAAGAAATTCGAAGGCGCTGGAAGACAGAAATACTGGAGGGCATTCATCTGTCCTCTTTTATGTCCCCAAGGTGGCCCAGAAAGCCAGCGAAGAAAATACCAGCATCTTTGAGAATGCTTTAGTGACTGTCTAAGTAGGCCAGGAATGCCGATGGGAGATGCTGCAGCTGCCATGGTTCCCCTTATTTTAACGGCAGTGGATAGATCCCGGGTCAGCAGAGGCGAAATGGTGGCACTTAACTGCCGGTGGCGTGGATGTGACTTTCCTCTTAGGCAGCAAGGCCAGCATGATGATTAGAAACTTCAGGCCTTCAAGCCTCTCTTTGTTTTTTGGTTTTGGGTGTTTTTTTGTTTTTTATTTTTTTGGTTGGTTGGTTGGTTGGTTTTTGAGACAGGATCTTGCTCTGTCACCCAGGCTGAAGTGCAGTGACACAATCATGGCTCACTGCAGCTTTCACCGCCCAGGCTCAAGTGATCCTCTTACCTCAGCCTCCAGAGAGTAGCTGGGTCTACAGGCTCAAGCCACTACGCCTGGCGAGTTTTCATATTTGTTGGTGGAGACGGGGCTTTGCCCTGTTGTTCAGGCTGTCTCAAACTCCTGGGCTCAAACGATCTGCCCACCTCAGTCTCCTAAAGTGCTGGGATTACAGGCATGAACCACCATGCCCAGCCCCTTCAAGGCTTTTTGATCATGGGGCCTCAGTACCAAAACAAATGATTAGCCACTAGACATCCTCGGAATCACAGAAATGGCCTCCTGACCTGTGGAATAAAGCCTATATGTAAACAGGGCCATTTGAAAGTACCTGCACTTCCCCTACCTATCCAAAATCAGTCAAAACAACACTACATCCCCAGGGAAATCATCACCAGGATCTTGTTAGATGCCAGGTGCAGAGTTATATTACATTTCCATTAACTATTTAGTTTGGCTACTAGAGAAACTGGCTGGATCTTGAAAAATCACATGGGTCCTCGGTGCTCTTGTATCTGCTGTTCCAGATGGGGTCTCCTAATAGAGCCTGTGGCACCTGGAAGACTACAATAACCCTAATGCCTTTGTTCTCTATCTCAGGAATTAGAAAACACCAGGAACAGGGTTGTTTTCACCCGGAAGAGAAATGTTGGAGCAACACGCCATCTTCCTCGGCATTATCATCTCTCTGTCTCTGGACAAGAATGAAATTCATAGAACACTGATTGTCTTTTTATCCCATTAGGCATCATGCTAGTCTACAATACTGATCCTACACCACGATGATGGGATTTGAAGATCTGGAAGTTCCAGGTACCCAAAGTACCTTGATAAAACACATGCCAGAGTAAGGAAAGGAGGATGGGGAAAGAGAGAGATTCTAAGAAGATGCAGGCGTCTGTCGCCTCAGTGATGCTTCTAGAGGTTGTAGGGGTCTAACTCCCATCAGAACACCCCATACAAAATGAAGACTAGGTTGAGCACCATTTAATCTCATTACTAAGAAAGAGGCATAAGCAGCTGGGCGCGGTGGCTCACACCTGTAATCCCAGCACTTTGGGAGGCCGAGGTGGGTGGATCACCTGAGGTCAGGAGTTTGAGACCAGCCTGGCCAACATGGTGAAACCCTGTCTCTACTAGAAATACAAAAAAAATTTAGCCAGGTGTGGTGGTGGGCGCCTGTAGTCCCAGTTACTTGGGAGGCTGAGGCAGGAGAATTACTAGAACCTGGGAGGCAGAGATTGCAGTGAGCCGAGATTGTGTCACTGCACTCCAGCCTGGGCAACAGAGCAAGACTCCATCTCAATTAAAAAAAAAAAAAAAAAAAAAGGAGATAAAAAGGAGGTACAAGCTTTGCTGGGCCTTTTTAGACTTTTTTTTTTTTTTCCCGAGACAAGGTCTCCCTCTGTCACCCAGTCTGTAGTGCAGTGGCGTGATCTCGGCTCACTGCAGCCTCAGCCTCCCAGGCTCAGGCAATTCTCCCACCTCAACCTCCCAAGTAGCTGGAACCACAGACACATGCCACCATCCCTGGCTAATTTTTGTAATTTTGTAGAGACAGTGTTTCACCATGTTGCCCAGGCTGATCTTGAACTGGGCTCAAGTAACGTTCCTGCCTTGGCCTCCCCAAGAGCTGGGATTACTGGCGTGAGTCATAGAGTCGGCCCTATTTATGTATTTATCTTTGAGACAGGGTTTCACTCTCTCGCCCAGACTGGAGTGCAGTGGGACAATCTTGGCTCAACGCAACCTCCGCCTTCCAGGCTCACGTGATTCTCCTAACTCAGTCTCCTGAGTAGCTGGGATTACAGGCACTTGCCACTACCACTTGGCTAATTTTTGTATTTTTAGTAGAGACAGATGTTCATCATGTTGACCAGGCTGGTCTCAAACTCCTGACCTCAAATGAGCCACTTGCCATAGCCTCCCAAAGTGCTGGGATTGCAGGTGTGAGCCACCGCGCCCAGCCAGATCCTTTTTAGACTGTCCAGGTAACACATACCACAGTTTGGTATGCGTCTCCAGTCCATTTGCCAAATGACTTGAAAGCCTTCCTGGTTTTCAGCAGGGGCCAGAGAAAGAAAATCTTCTCCAGGTTGCAGCATGTGTGATTCGGCCACTTGACCTTAACAACCCAGTGGATCCAAATAGTGCTTGAGTTAACAATGACAAACTGGGCTGCAGAACATAGCTTGTGGCAAGCCTGATGAAGAGAATCACTGTGGAGACCTTTATTGTTTTGTGTCAATCTGTGACTTCTTCAGTAAGCAGCTGTTACCTTTGTAAGACATACTCTTGGCCTGCTAGGGAGCCTTGAAAAAGACGGAATGTCGCCCACGGAGCATCCGGTCCCGGTGAGATGTTGAGTTACCCATCGTGGACTTGGTAATGTCTGAGCCACAGGGCTGTAAAGTTGAATGTGGTTAGCAGCTTACTAGAAAGCAGTGAGAACAGGTTCAAGTAGGTCCTGGAGGTACAATAAAAGAGAATTTGTTCACATGTCTCATACACCAGCTCCTGCCACTTGCTGCTGCTTCCTCAGCCCACATCTGTGACCTCATGTGGAGCATCCTACCAGCCACATCCATTAACAACCCCACTCAGATATGTTCTAAAGGGCATCCTCTCGGTGAGCAGAGCATATAGTCCATCTCACTGTCCACTTTGTCTTGAAGAATTGATAACTTGAGGTAAGAGTTTACAGTGAGTGTCTGGCAGTGTCCGGTTGTACAGCAAGTGACTTGGGACAAGTCTGCAGAATAGTTTTGGGGAATAGGTACTTTTAATGCCCTGTTGGTCAGAAATGATGTTGTCATTTTGGAGCAAGATTTTTGGGGAAGAAGAAAGTAAAATGGTCCAGGTGCAGTGGCTCATGCCCATAATCCCAGCAATCTGGGAGGCTGAGGCAGGTGGATCACTTGAGGTCAGGAGTTCAAGACCAGCCTGGCCAACATGCTGAAACCCTGTCTCTACTAAAAAGTACAAAAATTAGCTGGGCATGGTGCTGCGTGCCTGTAATCCCAGTTACTTGAGAGGCTAAAGCATGAGAATAGCTTGAATTCAGGAGGCAGAGGTTGCAGTGAGCTGAAATCATGCCACTGCACTCCAGCCTGGGCGACAAAGTGAGACTCTGTCTCAAAAAATAAATAAGTAAGTAAATGTTTCTAGAATTTTCATAGTTACTATAAGTTGGTCAGAAATGTTTTCAAAAGTTACACTCTTGGCCGAATGTAGTGACTCACACCTGTAATCCCAGTACTTTGGGAGGCCGAGGCCGTCGGATCACTTGAGGTCAGGAGTTCCAGATCAGCCTGACCAACATGGTGAAACCCTACCTCTACTAAAAATACAAAAATTAGCTGGGCTTGGTGGCGCATGCCTGTAATCTCAGCTACTCAGGAGGCTGAGGCAGGAGAAACATTTGAACCCGGAAGATGGAGGTTGCAGAGATCACACCACTGTACTCCAGCCTGGGTGACAGGGCAAGACTCCATCTTCAAAAACAAGATATAAGGAATCCCTCATATGATTTTCTTCGAGCTGAATCACACTCATATCTCATCAAGATCCCTTTTTGTAATTATTGCTTCATTAGAGAGACAGAAACAGGAAGTAGAGGAAATAGAGTGGAATATTTGAAAGTCAGGACATCCTCAGGGGGTAGGCTTCAGTGAAGTCAGCAATGGACAGATGTGACTACACTCTTGGGGCTATATCAAGCAGATTCACAAGAAACGGATGTTTCCAGAGTGCCCACGTACAGTTAGAAATATAACTACATACAGGACTCAAATGTTCAAATTGGCTGGCTTGCCAGCCACATAGAGAAGCTAAAATATAACCAGAAGATCGTGGTGAACCAGGGAAAAGAACAAAGACAATTAGCAGGTTTATCTAAAGGTATTAAGCTTGATCATCTGATGCATCCATCTATGGGAACATACCTGGCAATGGGACTGAAATACCTGGGTCTGTTGGTCAGGTATTTCAGGTCCGTTGCCACAGTCAGGCTCCCTGAGCACTCCTTTCCCAGGCTTCAGTCTGACCATCTGCATTATTTTAATGTGCATTTTCTTTTAGGGTAAGTACAGCCCCGACACACTGGCTCTAACCTATAATCCTTGCACTTTGGGAGGCCAAGGCAGGAGGATCACTTAAGCCCAGGAGTTCAAGGCCGACCTGGGCAACATAGTGAGACCCCGTGTCTACAAAATACAAAAATAAAAAAGATTAGCTGGGTGTAGTGGCATGTGCCTGTAGTCCCAGCTACTTGGGAGGCTGAGGCACAAGAGTCACTTGAAGCTGAGAGGTGGAGGTTGCAGTGAGACGAGATCGTGCCACTGCACTCCAGCCTGGGCAACAGAATGAGACCCTGTCTCCAAAAAGCACAACAAAAAAGTGTGAGTACAACATAGTAGATGAGGGCCAAGCCTGAGCCGGAGATATGTGAATACTGTCCTCTGAAAGTGTGACATCCACACACTCTGTCCCCCTGGTACTCCCCCAATGCCTGAGACTCCCATTGTGAATAGCTACCTCCTCCATTGGCTTCTCTCACTGACAGTTACTGTGTCAACTGAAGTTGTGAATTACTTTGCCCTTAACCACACACCCACCATTATAGTCAGTTATGCTGCGAGTTCTCATCTGTTTATTACAAAACCAGCTCCCATCTCCTTTTCTAGAGTCTCATGTTTTCTGAGCATTTCTGTTGCCCCTTAGTGATGTCCCCTTAACCACCACTAAAGGAAACTCCCCATCTTTATCTTGTGACAGCTTCCTCCTTGCTCTGTAGTCTGGCTCTCTTGTGCTGCCCGCTCTCAACTCCTCGCAGCTTTGTCCACCAGTTCCCTCTCCACCAGTTCCCTCTCCCTGCAGAACCCAGCCTTCTTCCATGGGTCGGGCATGGAGCTCAAGAATCTGCCCTGTAGCAAGCTCCCCATGGGCTGCTGGCACAAGCTGAAGGGAAGCCCTCTGTAAATCACCTTCAGTTCCCCAGCGACCTTCTTTGAACAGTGACATTGGCCAGATTCATCTGCTACCTCATCTGTTGCCACATCACCAACCTGCGGCTTAGCTACTTACAATCTGGTGAGAAACAGAAGAAAGAGAACAGAGTTTGGAGAAAGCAGACCTAGACTGGAATCTTGCTTCTGCCATTTATTGTGTGACTCTGGGAATGGCTCTTTAAAAAATGCGTTTTCCTGATTCCAATCTAGTTCACAGGGTTGTTGTGAGGCTTAGAGGGAGAAAGATGCTTCCTTCAGTGAATATGTGCTGAGCGCCACCTACGCACCAGGCACTGGGTACTGGGTACTGGTACAAATATCCATTCCTTGCTTCTTCCCTCTCCCTCCTCCTCTCATTGCCCTGAAACCTGAAGGTCACCGTTTGAGTTCTCCCTTCTCTTGGCTGGCTTTGTATCTCATCCAGCTGCCTCCTGCCACTCTTAGATTCCTGAGAGGTGACACAGGGCACATTGCTGATGAATTCCTTGTCTTGATTCCTGATCAAGGCTTCTCTGTGTCCAGTCTCTGGGATGGGAAACCCAGTGTGCCAAGCTAGGCAATGTGGAAACCAGTGTGGACCCATTTCCCCCTTGCCAATGAGCTGACAGCCAGAGTTAGCAATAAGGAGTCAGCTTGCCGTATCCTGTCCCCCCGGCCCGACGGAGCCCTTTAAAGCCTAAGGAGCCTCCCAGGTAGAAGGCTTGCATGGCCCATGTCTTGCCATCCTAAGGGCCACTTCCTAAGGGAAGGAGAAAGAGAACGCATGGGGATGAAGATGAATTTTATAAGCCCTTCCCATTCTTCCCTGGGAAGCAGGAAGAGACTTTGTTCTGTACAACCCTGCTGTGCATCTTCAGTGCCCACAGTGCCAGGAACCGTCTTACCGAAAGAGACGGCCACGAGTCAGTGAGAAAATGTGTCCGGTCACCAGGGACCTCCTAGCTCCATACCCATCGGCCCTGTCTGCTCCTTCCCCCACCTGTTAGCAACATCTCACACTGTTGATTCCCCATAGCTTCCAGAAGAATCTTCCTCACTGAATAGAGGCCAAAGTCCTTAGGTACTCAAGACCTTCTGGGACTGGGCCAAAGCCTGCCTTTCTTACTGCATCCCTCCCCATCTCCCTTCAGTTCGCATATGTTCCTATCAAATGTGTCATTTGCTTTTCTTTATAAATAGCCGTGGTTTCCCGACACCTGCCTTTGCTCATGTTACATTCTGTCTCCATGCCCAGCTCCTTCCCTAAATCCCTCCCAGTCCACCCAGGTGGAGCCTCTTTCCTAGGTTTCTGCCAGGACTCCATTTTTCTCTCCCTTTCTGAGGTATATCTCTCTGTCCTGACTTGCCTTCTCTACTGGGCTGTGAGTTTTCTGGATGGCAGGGACTTTTTATTCTCTCCCCACCGTGTCTTGCATGTAGTAGGCTCTCAACAGACACATGTGCCATAGTTTAGAACATGAGTGAGTCCTAACCGACCAGACGTCAGATGCTAATGGGACTCAGACTTCAACTCGAATTTGTCTGCTACATGCATGTTGGTGTGTGGACGTCTGAGCTTCTCCATTATGTTCACTGAGAATTGCTGAACATCTTCTTCCTTGGACCATTGTCATGAGACTAAAGTCAGCTGTCATTCTTGAGCCAGAAAAGTGAGGGTTGACTAGAGATCTGGAAGCTAAGGATTGGGGTTGAGTTTCAAAGAGGAGTCCTGTGGCCAAGAAGAGTCCAGAAAGGGGAAAGCAGCACGGCCAGGGGTCCTTAACTACAGAGCTGCCAAATGCTGAGGAGGCTCTGGTGAATGTAAAATGCAGCCTGCTTTATCGGGAAAGGGTTGATATCAGGGTCCAAAGCCCATACAAGGCAGTGGCTCTACAAGGCCTGAAGGGCAGGGTTTGGCTTAGGTGGGCGAGGGTAACTTCCCTGGAAAGGTTGCATCTGGCCCTATTGAAGAGCTGTGGCTCTGCCTACACCAGTACCAATTTTCAGGTCTTAGGGACTCAGCATCTCACATGTTCTTTTTGTATTCTCTATTAGCCAGGTTTACAATTTCCTGGAGGCGTTTTTCTTTTTATATATTTAGTTCTTTGAGACAGGATTTTACTCAATTCCCCAGGCTGAAGTGCAGTGGCGCCACTATGGCTCACTGCAGCCTCAACCTCCCAGGCTCAAGTGATTCCCCTAACCTCAGCCTCCCCAATAGCTGGGACTACAGGCACATGCTACCATGCTTGGTTAATCTTTTTTATTTTTAATATTTTAATTTTTTTTGCAGAGACAGGGCCTCACTGTGTTGCCAGGGCTGGTCTCGAACTCCTTGGCTCATGTAGTCCTCCCGTCTTGGTCTCCCAAAGTGCTGGGATTGCAGGCATGAGCTACCACACCTGGCCCTGGAGGCATTTTTCTCCCCTCTCTTTTCAATTTGTTTAAACCACCCTTTGATCCTGTTGGCCAGTCAGTTTCTGGGAAAGCCTGTTCCTTGGCTGTGGTGAGATGCAGATTTCCTTAGCTATGACCAGGAGAACCAGATCTAACTTTTTGAGATCACCTATGTAACTAGCTCTTCATTTCCTAGCTCTTCTTTTCTCTTCCCTGTCATGCAGATTAGCAAGAAGAAGAGATGGAAACAGTGGCATGGACCTTCATGTTCTTCAGAGTGAGGGTGGGCTTGGGCCTTGCAGTGAGAACAAGTATCACCCAGGATGGAGAAGAGAGGTGGAGGTCATGGGTGGGCGACAGGCGCCTCCTACCACTGGCAACAAGGAGAGAGTGAAGAGGCAGAATTTCCTTGGTCTAGACTACAGTCTGGGTCATGGGCATGGCAATGCTTGAACTTCTGACCAGAAGCAAGTGGACATGGATTTGAGCTTCGTGTAAGAAAGGAGATTCCCCCTCCAGGGACCACAGGGGCTGGCAGCTGAAGAAGGTGACCTGGCCCCTCTCTAGAAGGTGAACACAGGGTAAACCCAAGCCCATGAAGTGGATGCAGCTGGGAAAATCTGCTTGGTGCTTTTAAACCTCAACATGTCAACCACAAATACCTCAAACACTGCTCACACCGTGGTAAAACCTAGTTGCAAAATCTGTCCTGCAGCAGTCTTCTTTCCAGATGCTCAGGCCCCATCTCCTGGCAGCAGGTGGCTCTCCCCACCCACCTCCTCCCACTCGTGCCCCCTCTATGGCCCAAGGCAACTCCCAGCAACCTTGGTGAACCAAGCCCATCCTGCCTCCCAGGCTCGGGAGCTGTTTGCCATGTTGTGCAGATGCCGCCTTCAGCCTTGGATACCCACCCACTCCTCTGCTTGGGAGTTGTTTTCACAGGCTGCTCTTCCTGTAGCTTCAGAGAAGTAGGTCAAGTAGGTTAACTTGCTTTGAGGGAGAAGTGCCAGGGGTTCAAGTCATCCAGCCTGGAGGCAGGAATCCTGGGTTCTATTTCTGGCCTCACAGCTAATCAGCTGTGTGACAGGCGTTAGGGGCTCATTCTCCCATCTGGATCTCCCTCGGTCCTTCTCTAGGTCCCACAATTTTTTTATTTTCCTGAAGCTATATTCCCTGGGACTGTCATCTTCCTCCCCTCTTCCCTCCCTCTGGGAGGTGCTTTAAAGCTGTTGGCTGCTCAAGGCTGGCACCCTGGGCAAGAGGGGGCTGCAGTTGTTGTAGCCGATGAGGAGGAGATTAGAGGCTTTTGTGTAGACACAGTAGAGCTGATGGGGCCATGTGAGGCTGGAGTGTCAGGAAGCCAGACTCCTGTAACTACAGTACAGGCCCTAGTAACGTGATGACGGGGGATGCTGAAGCCCAGAATTCGAGTGAGGGCTCCTGGGTTTTATGCAATGGCTGCAGATTCCCTCCCACTTCTAAGTCTCCCTTTCTGTGTCATGCAGGGAAATTCAAGTCTCGGGTTCATATGGAAACTTGGGCCCTCACCGTGCTGCTTGCTCATGGCAGAAGATATCATTTGAGCTGTCACAGCAGAGGACTACGTTAACCAGGGTACGCTTTGGCCAAAGAATAATAACCTTCCTAAGGTTTAGTTCCTCTGGCCTGACCAAACCAGTCCTAGGAGGCCCCTGGGCTCCAGTCAAGGTCACAGGAGAGGCCTGACATGGATGAGGCCTGGGGGAGCAGGGTGGAAATTAAGTGCCCAGATTGGTATAGATAGCCTCAATCCCTGTCCAATCCCCATCCTCCAAACCCAGTCATGGGGGACGTGAAACAGGTGAGGCAGAGAAGCAAATGTAGGTCAAGGGCAGGAAGGAGCATGAAGCTTTAGACTGCTGGGAACTCTGAACTGCACTCGACTTACAGCACAGCTGTGGATGTGCCCATCAGTGTGTACCACCCGACAGCATGGTGTGACGGAAAGAAAATGGGTTTTGGATGGCGTGTCCTGGGTTTGAATCTCTGCCTGCCCATGTACTAGAGAGTAGTCGAACCCAGCTGTAAAATGGGAATAATAGTACTTACCTTGCACGGTTGCTGAGAGCGTTCCATGAGACGAGACAACTGAGTAAAGTGCCTGACGTAGACCTATCACATTTGGGGCACTCAGTACATGTGACATCCTTTCTACTGGCCTTCCTGTCATACCCGTCACCATGTTTTGGATTTCTGCAGCTAAAGATAGAAACTGCAATTCTCACTTTGCCTCCTTTTCGGAGTTCACCTACATGGCTGACTTCTGCTCAGCGCCTCTTCAAGGGCACACTATTCTGGAGAGTGGGAACCTAGAGTCCGCCCTTCTGGGTTTGTTTTGTTTTGTTTTTTGTTTTTTTGAGATGGAGTTTGGCTCTCTTGCCTAGGCTGGAGTGCAGTGGTGTGATCTTGGCTCACCACAACCTCTGCCTCCTGGGTTCAAGCGATTTTCCTACCTTGGCTTCCTGAGTAGCTGAGATTACAGACGTACACCACCACACCCGGCTAGTTTTTGGTATTTTTAGTAAAACGGGGTTTCTCCATGTTGGTCAGGCTGGTCTCAAACTCCTGACCTCAGGTGATCCACCCACCTCGGCCTCCCAAAGTGCTGGGAAATCCAGGCCTGAGCCACTGCACTGTTTTAAACTGTGAGCCCGAAGACCGTATCTCAGATTCCTCTTATGCATAATGCCACCCATTGTAGTCAACTTCTACGGCACCGTTTACTGCACATACTTTGTCTAAACGCCTTGACTGCACCTCAGAGAAGCTGGGTATGGCCGATTCCTTCACCATTGAACACACAGAGCCCAGAGAACAATGTTGGCTGCGGAGCCCCGGGGGGGAGAACAGAGATCAGAGCCTCTTTTCATGGTTCTCACAGGCCATATGACAGACAGATGGGAGAAACTGGCTTCTGCAGGGCCAAAGGCCTCTGGCCAAGGCACCCATACCAAAGGGGACAGACTGGCCAAAGCAGCATTATCCCCCGTCTCCTTAGGAACCACATTCCAGTGGGATCTGTTTGGGAATACAGGTTGGGAGTATGGGTGGGGAGACCTACTCTAGGCCTGGTTCAGTCATGAGGATTCAGGAACACCTCCAATAGCTGATGCTAACTACGGTTGCCAGATAAAACATAGGTGGGATCTGAGTTTCAGAAAACAAACAAAAAATGTTTTTACTATGTCTCACATGTTGCCTGGGGCGTACATTACAAATCAGTCCATTTATATTTGAAACTCAAATTACACTGGACATCTTGTCTTTTTTTTTTTTTTGAGACAGAGTCTCACATTGTTGCCCAGGCTGGAGTGCAGTGGCACCATCTCGGCTCACTGCAACCTCTACCTTCTGGGTTCAAGCAATTCTCCTGCCTCAGCCTCCCAAGTAGCTGGGATTACAGGCATGTGCCGCCACGCCCGGCTAATTTTTGTATTTTTAGTAGAGACAGGGTTTTGCTAACCCTGGAGCTGTCAGGAAGGCTTTTGAGTTGGGTGCTTGTACAGGGACAATTCTCTATAACAGCATTTTTCCTCTACCCTCACATCACAATAATCAATGCAGAGGAGTTGTGACCAAATAAATGTGTGTGTGGGGGTTTCCCTACACAGCAAGCAGCTGGGTGTCCTCTAATGCAGTTCTGACACTGAAAGATAGTGTCAGATCCCACAGGTTGAGGGCTTAGTCCCGAAGACTGCCCCCAACAACACCCAGTTGTAAGTCTGGACCTCCAAAACTTCTGATCGACTGGTTTCAAGCTGGGATTCCCATGACCCCCTCTTTGGGTTCAGTTAATTTGCTGAAGTGGTTCAGAGGGACTGAAATTTGCAAAGGTCAGACATGGTAGAGGAAAGAGTATGGTAAGTGTGATATCCAAGCCTGTCTGCGGGAGCACAGTTGAGGAGGGAATGGGAGGTGGAAGTCAGGTGGGAAAGAAGTCTGGGGCCCTGTTGGGAGGACCTTGAGTGCTGTGCTGTTATGATAGACATTAGTTTTCCTCCACGATTCCTGCCTCATAACTCCCACAGCCCTTGTTACAGTCTTTTGCTGTAATATTGCGTGTGTTAGGCCACAGGAAACAGAATCTCTCCTCCTTCTCCGGCTGTCCTTTCACCTGCCCCAAGACAGGACTCTAATCTTTCCTGAACTTTCCAATGGTGTTCTTAAGATCCTCCCCAGAGATGTTCCCACCCCTTATCCCCGGGGGAAGGAATGCTGATGTTATGAAGCTTTCATAAAAACCCAAGAGGAATTTGGATACCTGAACACGTGAAGGTTCCTGGAGGGTGGAACCCCTTGGAGGGTGTGGAACTCTCCACCCCTTCCCCATACCTGAATGGTGTTTTTTTTTCCCCCTTCATGAAACTCTTCCCTGCTCCTTGTATGTGCCTCCGTAGTCATTATAAGATTTTATGATAATTTTTACATGTCTCCCAGTTCCAAAGTATCTTCCACAGTGTCTGGTACGTCATAGCGAGTGATCGGTAAACAGCTGATAGAAAGAACGAATTAAACTATCTGCCTTGTGAGTTATCTAAATAGAGGTCTGTGCTTCTTATGCAAAATTGACCATGTTTTTTCTTGCCAAGTAATTTTTTCATTTTTTTGGAGATAGAGTCTCGCTCTGTTGCCCAGGCTGGAGTGCAGAGAGACAATCTAAGCTCACTGCAACCTCCGCCTCCCGGGCTCAAGTGATTCCCCCTGCCTCAGCCTCCCAAATAGCTGGGATTACAGGCATGCGCCACCACGCCCGGCTAATTTTTGTATTTTTAGTAGAGATGGGGTTTTACCATGTTGGCCAGGCTGGTCTAGAACTCCTGACCTCAGGTGATCTGCTCACTTTGGCCTCCCAAAGTGCTGGGATTAGAGGTGTGAGCCATGATGCTCGGCATCAAATAATGTTTTTATCAATATTCATCTGGAATTCCCTGCTAGACTTTTCATTCTTTGAAGACACTGCATTTCCTTCTGTACTGTAGACACCAATGTTTCATGAGTATATATTGTGTTGAGTGGAATTGTGGGAAGGGAGTGTCTCTGGGAGACCATATCAAGCTAGAACCCAGATTCTCCTTTCTGCTCCAGTTCAGATCTGACTCTCAGTCAATCTCTCTTTTTTTTTTTTTTTTTTTGAGATGGAGTCTTGCTCTGTCACCAGGCTGAAGTGCAGTGGCGCAATCTTGGCTCACTGCAACCTCCGCCTCCTGGGTTCAAGCGATTCTTCCGCCTCAGCCTCCCGAGTAGCTGGGACCACAGGCGCACACCACCACGCCCTGCTAATTTTTTTGTATTTTAAGTAGAGATGGGGTTCCACCATGACCAGGATGGTCTCGATCTCTTGACCTTGTGATCTGCCTGCCTTGGCCTCCCAAAGTGCTGGGATTACGGGCATGAGCCACCGCACCCGGCCTCTCTCAGTCAATCTCAAAGCCACCTGGCCTGGTCCTGGAACTGAAGAACAGAGACAGAGCTTATTTGTGAGATGCAGGGTGTGTGTGTCCAGGGTCGGGGGGGGGGGGGTCTAGATTAAATGTGTGTTCCAGGAACCATCCATCCCAGAGTTTCCCTTGGGGCTGGCATGCTGCTAAGAGAGTCAAAGAAGGTCGAGGGGCAAGAAGAAAACCTGGAAACAGCAAGAGAGTGGGGCAGGGGCTGGAGGTGGGGGGCCAAGGCTAGAGAGAAATAGAAAACATGAGTCTCCGATGCCGCAGAGAGAGCTCTGTTTTAAAATTCTGGCAACCTGGATTCTTTCTCTGGCTCTGTCCATGCCTTGAGCCATGAAGGAAAGAAAAAATACATATGCGTGCCTACTGTGTCATTTCATGTAGATTTTATTCCAGTTTCCCAACAGTCCTGCAGGAAGCTGGGAGGGTAGATTACTGGCCTATAGACACACAGCCCAGCCTACCAACACAAATTAACCTCTCAACGTTAAACGAAGTAAAAAGAAGTTAGATTCAATTTTTAAGTATCTTTAAGTTCCTTTCCTCTCTGACTTCTACCAGCAGAGCATTTCTACTAGTAACAAAACAAAACGAAACACCCAAACAACTCTCAACCATGGGGCAAGAGAAACTAAGGAATCGATATTGAAAGGCCAGGGGAACCAGGAGAGGTGGCTCAGGCCCAGGCCTGTAATCCCAGCACTTCGGGAGGCAAAGGTGGGCAGGTGACCCGAGGTCAGGAGTTCCAGACCAGCCTGGCCAACATGGTGAAACCCCGTATCTACCGAAAAATACAAAAATTAGCCAAGCGTGGTGGCATGCGCTTGTAGTCCCAGCTACTCAAGAGGCTGAAGTGGAAGGATCGCTTGAACCCGGGAGGCGGAGGTTGCAGGGAGCCGAGATCGCGCCACTGCACTCCAGCTTGGGCGACAGAGACCCGGTGTCAAAACAAAACAAAACAAAACAAAACAAACAAAACAATGGCAGGAGAACGTGTGCAGTGTAGAGAAGCCTGGATGAGAAGACCAGGGAAGTCCTGAGCTAGCTTGGGAGAGGTCTTCAGGAGTGGGGCGTAGGCATGAGCCCCTGCCTCTCTGTGCCTGTTCCTCACAGGGTCACGGCAGGTGGAGAGCTGGAATTCGAGTCGACCCTGGGGCTCAGCAGGAAAGGATCCTGGCGGCAAAGCTTGCGAATTACACATATAAATCTGGGAGAGGAAAAGCAAGCGGACTTCCTGCAGCCCTTGGGGGTTGGTAGTGGGGGTGCGTTTCCTGCGTCCCTGACCCGGGAAGGACGCTGTTTGGTAGCAAGCACCTAGCCAGAGAGTGGCTGGGCACCTAGCCAGAGAGTAGCTGGTAGGGCGCAGCTAAGGGCTAGAGGACTTCATCTGAGAACCCGGCTTAGCTAAGGTAGCCAGGGGACGGTGAAGGGTTATTTCCCAATTCCTATCCTTGCGCCCCCTGGCTTAGCCCACGCAGCCTGGACAGAACTGGGGGGAGGGGTGCACCTGCAGTTCCCCGCGGCCCGGCTGATCTCGAGGACCCCAGGTTAGGGAGAGCTTCCGAGCGCTCCGACAGGAGCAGAGAGTTCGGATGGGTGGCTCCCCAGGTGCACGCCGCAGCCCGTAGGGCGACAGCCTCGGAAAAGGCGCATCTCGGGCTGTGGGTTTCTCAGGGGGCGCAGGGGCGGGGCGGGGCGGGGCGAGGGGCTCGCAGCAGCCGCGGGTTGGCCAAGCCGGGAGGGAGGGAGTCCTCATTAGCATATCCCCGCCCCCGCCCCCCCCGCGCGCAGCCGGGCCCAGCCACCGGAGCGGAGGCGGCCGCGGCCAGCCCAGCACTGAATGGACTGGCGGCGCCCAGCTCTGTCCCGCCCGCGGCCGGCCCCCGCGTCTGCTCCCTCCCAGCCCCGGCCCCTGCCTGCCGCCGCCAGCGCCCTCCCCGGCTGTGAATGAAAGGCGGGCGCCGCCGAGGGCTGGCTGGGAACGCCGCAGCGACGCCGGCCTCCCGGGGAGGCGCGCGCCCCGCCGAGATGTACGGTAAGGAGGGCTCCGCGCCCGGGCCCGGCCCCCGGGGGCGACTCCGCAAACTTCCCGGGCCCCGACCACTGTCCCCCAGCGCGGCCCGGGAGCGGGTCCAGGCCGCCGACCTGGTGCCAGCCGAGGCACGCGCTCCGTGCGCGCGCGTCTGTGCTGCGAGGACAAAGATGCCTTGGGCCGGGGACCCTGGGGTCCTCTCTGGGCCCGGCGTGTGCCGGCGCTGGGCGGTGGTCCTTCGGGGGGCGGAGGCTGCGGTGAAAGCGGGTCTCCCGAGCCGCGCAACCGGGAGTGCTGGAGGAGGTGGTCGTGTGGCGGCATTTGGGGAATTAACAAAAGCGGTTTGTGCCTGGGAGTTTTTCTGCGGGAAGCCGGTCCTGGGCTGAGGGAGACGCCCGCGGCCGGTCATCTGCGCGGCTCGGAGAAGGCGGGAGGCGGCGGCGGCGGCGGCGGCGGCGGCGGCGCAGAGGCCCGGGGAGCAGCCAGTGCCCGAGTCTCGCCTCGCCGGCCTGGATGGACTCGGCCTCCGCCTGCTCCTACCGCCCCGCAGGATCCAGGTTCCCCAACTTCCAGATTTGCCCTCCGCAGGGATGAAGGGAGCAGACGCTGCTGAGTGGGTGCAGCACAGCCCTGACCTCTCCCCGCCTCCACCGCCTCCCGTCCACTGCCGAGCAACAGTTAGACCCTCACGATGCGCGGCTCTGCTTGATCATTTGCCAGGAATCCCTCTGGTTTTGCAGGCAGTGTGGGTGAAGAAGAGAGAGCGCGTTGGGTCCCACATTGCAGCTCTGTTAGATGGAACACTGGAGACCCAGACCAGTCTCGGAACGGACTGCATTCGCGAGCCTGCAGCCCACCAAGGGCTGTGCGTGTGTGTGTGATCCCAGTAGACATAAGTCCATGAAAACCCAGGTCTCTGGCAGCTTTTCTAGGGCCAGCAAAAGAATTGGCGCTGTGCTCACCTCCCACCCCCCACTGCAAGGCAGGGGCTCCGGCTGCACTTGAGGGTCAGTGTTTGGAAAAGAGTACGTTCTCCATTTAACCCATCACTGAGGCTGCTGGGCTGCTCACCTGCCTCGCTACACGAACAGACTGTGAGTCACAAAGTTTGTTAAGAGGAGAGGAAGCTGAGAGCCTGGTGGAAAGGCTCAGCAATTGGTGGGCCCCCTACTGAGAGAGAGAGAGAGAGGCTGACTCAACTTTTTCATCAGTCCCCTTCCCTGCCCAGTTGCTCAGAAGTACATTTGCATTTCTGATCCAGGGTGAGACGTCAGCAGGTCCCCCTCAGCAAGTGCTATTTCTTTTGGACCAAGTTGGGGGAGGGGGAGTTGGCCTCAGAGGCTGTGCTGCTGACCACTGGGGACTCTGGGGAAAGGTAACAAGGCGGTTGTGCTTTCTAAGCCGGAGGTTGTGAGATATGTATGCGTATGTGTGTATTTTTTTACTCTCTGTTTCCCCCCTATTCTTTTCTGCAGAGGGAGCAGCCTGAAGCTGCAGATCATTTGACAAACCCATGTGACTGCAGGGGCACCTGCAGTGGGGGAAGGAGTTAGGACAGGCTCATCAGAATGGGTCAGAATTAGGAACTGGGTTCTGCTGAGCTGCCTCATTGCATTTAGTCCAAGATAATGTAGTAACTTAGCCGAGATATCTGAAGTTGGGGGTCCCAGGCTGCCTCTGTTGTGTGAAGCAAGACACGGAAGAGCTGGATAGTCAGAAAGGTGAATTAGGGATTCAGCGCACCTGGTGCTATTTTGAGGTACATCACAGATTTTCATTTCTCTTTTATAATATATTTTTATTTCCCCAGATGCAAACAGAGATGGTATTTACCCTGAATGATTCATAGAAAGATGATAATGAAGGAATCCTCTGGGCAGTTGCCGTCAGCAAAGGACAGTCACACGAAGCTTGGGTGGGAGATTATTACTGAGTTGCTGGTGCAGTCTGGTCTTAGGAGGTGTGGGAGGAAGCCCACTCCCCCTGGTGAGGACTCAGCTGCCTGGATTTGAGTATATTCCTAACTTTCATGAAAAGAAAGGGTTCATGTGATACTTAAAATCATTTTCTCACCCAGAAGTCAATAGAGTGATGAAAAAAAGTGTGACTAAGGAGGCTGGGGGGAGGTGGGCATAGAATTATAGACTTCTTATCATTGCTATTTTCCTCTTGTTTTAAAAGTGATTTTTCCAGGGTGACACAGTTAGATGGAACAGGGCAGAATGAAAACAGGGGCCACCTGGCACCATGCTTCTCCCCCCTCCCACCTCCCAACCTCCCCCATGCATCCTATAAAGGCCCATTAGAAAAATACCACCAGGGGTTTAATTAACTGATGGACAGAGAGGCCCACCTGTGGAGCCAGAAGTCACCTAAGCTTTAGGTAAACGTGTCCCTTGTCCACCCACCTTGGTGACTTGAGCCACTATAAATTTTTCTTCCCATCTTGCCAGCTCTGGAAGAGCTCCATTTCCCATCCTTCCCCCTCCTCACCCTACCTCTGCCCTCCACAGCTCAGCCTTCTTCCTTCTGCTTTTGGAAGGCTGGGAGCCCCATGTCTTTGCTGAAGGACACAGTGCTATCTAGGATAAAAAGAATCCTTGTTCTGGGGTCATCCCCACCTCAATCCAGGAGCCCTTTCATGGCTGGGTGACCTTAGGCAAGTGGGGTTGTCACTCACAATTAAACCCCTGTATACAAAGGTGAAATGCCTGCCTGTCTACCTTCCAGGTCTGTTGTGAGCATCATAAGAGGTTCCAAGCTCCTGAGACTGGTTGCTCAAGAGCCTGTCCCCTTGGTGCCCCCTGGACCTGTTCCCTCCTCTCCTGTCTGCCAGCTCAGGCACAGGCCTGTTTGTATCACCTGCCGCCCCCGCTTACACATACATCACCTTGACTGTGCCAGTGCCAAGCCGCTGAGCCGCTTCCCTTTCTCAGACTCACCCCAGCTGTCTCCTCACCACTCAGTCATCCCTAAACCTATCACTTTCTGGAAATGGCTCTCTAAAAGGACAGAGTGACTTCCCACGGTTTTGTGTGGGAATCCTATAAAGGCAAATTGACAAGGGGTGTGAAAAAATAAAAGCATTTTTACTGGGGTGAGAAGATCATTGGCAAATTCTTTGCAAAAAATGGATTTCCCATGAGCTTTTCTTTTTGTTAGAATTATACAGCTAAGAATTTCCCTGTTGCTCTCACCTGGGCTGGAGCATCCTATTTCCCTGCTGAGGTGACACAGAGCTCTGAGAAATGCCACCCTCTGAATTAGGGCAGCCAGCAAGAAGGGACGTTTGGAAAGGATTTCCCCCAACCACAGTCTGTGCACCCCAATCCCACTAACGCCAAAGCTGCCCTAACTCTTCCTCACCTCTGCGTGCTGCCACATCCTCAGCAAATGCCTCTCTTCCTGCTTAGTGGTTGAGAATGCTGACTGTAAGGAAATAGCAACAGTGAACAACGTTTTGAAAATGTGCTTGGGCTGGGGGTGGTGGCTCATGCCTGTAATCCCAGCACTTTGGGAGGCCAGGGTTGGCGGATCACCTGAGGTCAGGAGTTCAAGACCAGCCTGGCCAACATGGTGAAACCCCATCTCTACTACAAAACACAGAATTAGCTAGGCCTGGTGGCATGCACCTGTAATCCCAGCTACTAGGGAGGCTGGGGCAGGAAAATTGCTTGAACCTGGGAGGCGGAGGCTGCAGTGAGCACAGACAGCACCACTATTCTCCAGCCTGGGCGACAGAGCAAGACTCCGTCTCAAAAAATAACAAAACAAAAAAACACTGAAAATATGCTTGACGGCCTCCTACTCAGTGAGTGAGACTGTGGCCTAAGGGATGGAGAAACTGCAGGGCAAGTAGGCTCCCCCTGAGGGGCAAAGTCTCACCTCTGCAGAAATCTCCATAGACACCCTACTCCTCCTCACCAGCGACCCCACAGCGCATATGCGCATGTGCACACACAGGCACCAGCCTCCTCCTCCAGATCCTGTGATTTCTGCAGCCCCGTGATGCCAGGTATGGCTTGTGCATGTGGGAGCCGTGTGCCCTGCCCCCTCCTACCCACCACCCCCACCCTTTTATTCCCCTTGAGAGCGGGGCCAGGTGAGTATAGCCTGTTTTCTCTCCTGCTGCTCACAGTTCAGTGAATTCAAGTGGTCAGAGTTTTTTTCTTGTCCATAAATAAAAATAACAAGGTGATATCTTATTACAGAAAATCTGGAAAAGAGTGGAGGAAAAAAATCATCCACAGTTCTACTCATTTAAAGCAACCTTCTAAAGATGATAGCAATTACTGCTCTTGTTTTATGTTCACCTCCTTCGACCCTTTCCTTTCTATTTCTTTCTAATCCTTCAAGGAGCACCAAGAACCCCACAGCCTGGGTCTGAACCCTAGCTCCGACCCTTGGGTAATCTTGGACCTGAGCATTTCTCAGCCGCTTTCCTGCCTCTGGAAAGATGATGGCAATGTTTACCTCATAAGAGAGATGAATTAGGATAAGAGAGGCCCCCCACTTCCCTTCCCTTGGCCTCCCAAAGTGCTGGGATTACAGGCATGCACCACCGTGGCTGGCCCTTAATTTTTTTTGAAAGGCAAAAATAAAACAAATAAAAATATATGTTCCTTAAGAACATAATCTTAAGGAACATATATTTTTATTTGTTTTATTTGTTAACTGTGATATCGTTCCTTGTATCAAAGAAAAAATCTAATATAAAAAATCATCTAATCTGGCTAGAAAATCTAGAAAATACAGTAAACTATAAACAAACATAGCATTTTACTGTTTCAGTATCTTTCTTTCCATGCGTTTGTTTAGGTGGTTGGAATCATTATTTATTTTAGAGACAGGGTTTCACTCTCACCCAGGCTGAAGCGCAGTGACACCATCATGGCTCACCCCAACCTCCTGAGCTTAAGTGATCTTCCTGCTTCAGCCTGCTGAGTAGCTGGGACTACAGGCATGTGCATGTGCAATCATGCCCAGGTAATTCTTATTTTTTGTAGAGATAGGGTCCTGCTGTGTTGCCCAGACTGGTCTTGATCTCCTGGCCTTAAGTGATTCTTCCACCTCAGCCTCCCACAGTGCTGGGATTACAGGCATGAACCACTATACTTGGCCTGGAATCATTCATTTTATATCATTTCGTATTCTTTTTTTTTTTTTTAACTTAGCAATAGAATATAAGCAAACCCCACATGTTAGTAAACTCCCTGGCTATCATTTTTAATGTCTATGTAACAGTGCACTGAGAAGATGTATAATTTCCATATTGTACATTTAGGGGTATTTCTCTATTACAGCCCTTGGAAAAGTACTTGGTACTCAAAGGTTTCTGTGAACTTTGGAATTTTTCCCTAGAATGCAGCCCTTCAAATGAATTGGTCAAAGTATATAAACATTTTAAGACTAGTTACACATTGTCCAGTTGTTTTCAGTTTGTATCCATTATACTCCTACTAGCAGTTATAAGATAACCCATCTCCCAGCCAGGAATGGTGGCTCACACCTGTAATCCCAGCACTTTGGGAGGCCAAGGTGGGTGGATCACCTGAGGTCAGGAGTTCAAGACTAGCGTGACCAACATGGTGAAACCCCATCTCTACTAAAAATATAAAAAATTAGCTGAGTGTGGTGGTGGGCGCCTGTAATCCCAGCTACTCGGGAGGCTGAGGCAGGAGAATCGTTTGAACTCAGGAGGCGGAGGTTGCAGTGAGCCAAGATCGTGCCATCGCACTCCAGCCTGGGAGACAAGAGCAAACTTTGTCTCAAAAAAAAAAAAAAAAAAAAGATAGCCTATCTCCCTATACTCTCAAGAGCATTCAATATTAAGATTTTTTTCCCTAGTACTTGCTAGTTTGATAGAAAATTTATATCACTTTAACTTACATTCTTTATTATTAGTGAAACACTTCTTTGTCTTCTAACCTTTTGTCATAGAAGTATGAGTTATTAACTACTTGCCTGTCTTTTGCTGTCTGCTCTGTGTTTGGAAGGGATACAGACTAGGGATGTAAGCTATCAAGCATTTATGGAGTAGCAGCTATGTGTGATACTACAGAGGCCATCATGAGGGATAGAAGAATATATAAAAGTAGTTTCTGTCAAGAGCATTAGAATTTAACTGGGCAAACAAGTTGTAAAATATGCAAACAATGAAATGATACCAAGTTCAGTAAAAACTGCACAATGTTTTGCAAGGTAGAATGGAGTTACTCATCAGATGTTCAGCCAGCAGTGATCTTGAAGTGGAAGAGACCAGTGTGAGTTGGAGTCATTTGGGCATGCTGGGTGCCAAAGGGTAGAGAAGGGAGGCGGGTGTGGTTGGTGGAGGCACCCATGTGAGGAAGTGTACGTGGAGGTGGGGGATGGAGAAGACCTGTCCAGGGAGAGTTGGGGGCTGCCTGGATTTGAGCAGAGTTTAGGTGGAGAATTATGTAATAGATAAGGAGATAGGCCGGGTGTGGTGGCTCACGCCTGTAATCTCAGCACTTTGGGAGGCCGAGGCGGGCAGATCACCTGAGGTCAGGAATTTGAGACCAGCCTGACCAACATGGTGAAACCATGTCTCTACTTAAAAAAATACAAAATTAGCTGGACGTGGTGGCACATGCCTGTAGTCCCATCTACTTGGGGGGCTGAGGCAGGAGAATTGCTTGAACCTGGGAGATGGAGGTTGCAGTGAGCCAAGGAAGGTGGGGGTTGCAGTGAGTGAGATTGTGCCATTGCACTCCAGCCTGGGCAACAAGAGCGAAACTCTGTCTCAAAAAAAAAAAATAAATAAAATAAAAATAGTTAAGGAGATAATGTCAGGATAAGGAGTTTTCACTCATTCCTGTAAGCAGTGGGAGCCGTTGATGGTTTGAAACTGTCAAAGGACTGATTTGCTCATGTGATGTTGTGAAGTGAAATCAGGCTGGGGGGAACTGTGCAGGATGCGGGGAGATGATGTGAAAATGAAGAGAAGCAGAGGAGGAGACAGTTGTTGCAGCCACAGGTGGTGGCCTAAGGAGCGAGAAAGCTTTGGACCACAAGTTTGTGTGCGTATGCAAAGGATGATGTTGGCCCCTTTGAAAAAACAGCTCTGTGTGGGGGGTGCAGGGGTAGGGGTGAGGTTAAAGTGAATTGAAACTTCAAAAATTTTTTTTCCATGGCACATAAAATGGGGGTTACGTAGGCAGTTATTTTTAAAAAGTTGATTTTAAAATAGAAAATAATTACCTAGAGCTATACATTTATTCTAAAGAAGATTTGAGGCATATGTTTTACATACACATGACAATACATAAAGAGATCAAAGCAAAGAAAATCTTAGACAAAAAAGGCAGAAATAAAGTTATTTCAGAAAAAAAAATGCATATAAGCAGGCCATGTTGCAAATTCTATTTTGAGCTTACTGTAGGCCAAAATTAAGAGGGGGAAAGTCATTTACAAGATTCATTAGCATTGTAAAATTAATGAGATTGCCTAGGATGAATACTGCTTTTTTGAGATGCTAAAATCTGAGAGGAATTCATCCTAAAAGAGGAGATACTTCCTAAACCTTGGTCTAAATTAGATATTTCTTTTGAAAATATAGTCACCTTAATCTGCTCTTTATCCATTTGCATGGTGTTAAGATTGGTCCAAATGGGAGTTTGCGGTGAGGCTGAGTGACTGATTCCCTCAGTGAACTTGCCATTGGCTCTTGTCTCGACTGCCTCCTGGTTTGCTCATGGAGGCTCCTGCCCCTTTGCAGCTGTGGATATGATTTCTCTTTGTTTGAGGCAGAGTGTCGTTCTGTTGCCCAGGCTGGAGTGCAGTGGCATGACCTCGGCTCACTGCAAACTCCGCCTCCTGTGTTCAAGCGATTCTCCTGCCTCAGCCTCCCGAGTAGCTGGGACTACAAGCGTGCCACCATGCCTGGCTAATTTTTGTATTTTTAGTAGAGATGTGGTTTCACCATGTTGGCCAGGATGGTCTTGACCTCATGATCTGCCCTCCTCATCCTCCCAAAGTGCTGGGATTACAGGAGCTACCACGCCTGGCTCTTTTTTTTTTTTTTTGAGACCAAGTCTCACTCTGTTGCCCAGGCTGGAGTGCAGTAGTGTGATCTCAGCTCACTGCAACCTCTGCCTCCCGAGTTCAAGTGATTGTCCTGCCTCAGCTTCCCGAGGAGCTAGGATTACAGGCTAATTTTTGTATTTTTAGTAGAGATGGGGTTTCACCATGTTGGCCAGGCTGGTCTTGAACTCCTGACCTCAAGTCATCTACCCGCCTCGGCCTCCCAAAGTTCTGGGATTGGCTGGGCCTGGTGGCTCATGCCTGTAATCCCAGCACTTTGGGAGACCAAGGCAGGTAGGTCACCTGAGGTCAGGAGTTCAAGACCAGCCTGGTCAACGTGGAGAAACCCTATATCTACTAAAAATACAAAAATTAGCGGGGTGTGCTGGTGCCTGCCTGTAATCCCAGCTACTCAGGAGGCTGAGGCGGGAGAATCACTTGAACCTGGGAGGTGAAGTTTGCAGTGAGCTGAGATCGCGTCATTGAGCTCCAGTCTTGGCAACAAGAGTAAAACTTCATCTCAAAAAAAAAAAAAGTGCTGAGAATTACAGCCATGAGCCACTGCACCTGGTGGAGAACACATTTCTCTTGTTCTCTACTGCATCTTTAGGACACAGAACACTGCCTGGTACTCGAAACCTTGTTGAATGAATGCATCCTGAGTGAGGCATTATCTTTTTCATTTGCTTCTTTTTAACTTCTGATTCTTTATATATTTCAGCCTCAGGTGGGTTCTGAATAACAACACAGTTACTATCAGTGTGGCTTCCATTCATTCATTGGGCACCACTATGTGCCAGGCAGAATTCTTTTTTTTTTTTTTGAGACAGGGTCTTGCTCTGTTGCCCACACTGGAGTGCAATGGCTTGATCTCCGCTCACTGCAACTTCCACCTCCTGGGTTCAAGCGATTCTTCTGCCTCAGCCTCCCGAGTAGCTGGGATTACAGGCGCGTGCCACCATGCCCCACTAATTTTTGTCTTTTTAGTAGAAACGGGGTTTCACCATGTTGGCCAGGCTAGTCTCAGACTCCTGACCTTGTGATCCACCCACCTTGGCCTCCCAAAGTGCTGGGAGGGACCTATCCCCCCATTTTAGAAGTGAGAAACCTGAAGCATTGAGAGGTTTAATAACTTGTCCACGGCCACCCAGTTATGTGAAAAGTCTGGGATTGGAACCTCAGCATTCCAGCTCCAGGGTGTGGACTGAGCCTCCTATCACACTGTCCCTAGAACATTCTGAATAGTCCAGTGAATACAGGTCTTTCCTCTGTGGAGCTCACTGTACTTCAGACTCATGTGTTATTAATAATTTGGGAAGGGCAGGAGAATGTAAAAGGCAGGGCTGAAGGTCCCAGGCCACTCAACAGCGAGGCTGGGAGCTCTCACTTCTGATGGATTATCTTGGCACCTTTCCCACCTCCCTTATCTTTGCTTTGTCAAAGAGGAAAAAGGGCCTCAGGAACCCCCAGCTTTGGGGACCACAATGAGGATAGGTCCTGAGAGACAGGACAAAGAGTAGGCTGAGGAGGGCGGAAGACAATATAAGCACTGACAATGGCCTGGAAAGGAAGCGTGGGCCTGCCTTTAAGAGACAGGCAGATTGCAGGGTGGGGTGTCACGACCAAGGCTGGGTCACACACACACCTGGATGGGCAGCGTTCTTAGAAATGGGTTCCGTGGTCAGTGCTTGGCCTGGAGAAGAGCAGAGACAGGAACCTGGCATTGCAGGAGGAGCTTCTGCTCGTCTGATGGTTTGGCTGTGAATGAAAACTCCTGCCCTACATTTTCAGGTCCAAGCAGCAATTGGTGCTTCTAAGAGGTGGAGCTGGGACTGGGCTGTGTGATGCAGGCCCAGTCCTGTGCAGATCCCTTATGCCTAGACAGCAAAGCTGTGCAGTCCAGGGGTTAGACTGGAATTGAGGGACACAAGTCCCAGATGACCATCTTCCAGTGAGGGGGCCCTGAACAGTTGGCTCATCTTTCTCTGAGCTCATTCCTTCCCCCTGGAGAAGTGGGATAAATTAGTTTGCCCCACTCATGAGGGTGTAGTGAGGGGGTCAAGTGAGATAATGTCTATGTACGTGGACTTATGTTGCAGGACACTGTACCTGTGAAAAGTGATATTATTACCATGTAAGTAATCTTTTTTTTTTTCTTTTTTGATTCAGAGTCTCGTTCTATCACCCAGGCTAGAGTGCAGTGGCGTGATCTCGCCTCCCTGTAACCTCCGCCTCTGTGCAACTTCTGCTCCTGGGTTCAAGTGATTCCCCCTGCCTCAGCCTCCCAAGTAGCTGGGATTGCAGGGGCCCACCACCATGCCCGGCTAATTTCTTCTATTTTTAGCAAAGATGGGGTTTCCTCATGTTGGCCAGGCTGGTCTCAAACTACTGACCTTAGGTGATCCATCAGCCTTGACCTCCCAAAGTACTGGGATTACAGGTGTGAGCCACCACGCCCAACACATGCAAGTAATTCTTATGGGTGCTTCTGGAATATAGCCATACCCTTTCCAGAAAGTGACAATCTAATTAAAATCCTTAGAAGGGTCTGGGTAGTAAGAACATAGGAACAGGGCTTCTGTGATACTGTTGAGCCTGCCTCAGTGCTGTCTGTCTACCCCTGAGAGGGTGATTGCCTTGAACACTTCCTTGTCACCTAGAGGGCTGCCCGCAGGTCAGCAGTCCATGACTGTGTCCCTCTCATCTCTGCACTGGAAAGACAAGAAAATCTCTTAAGCCACAAAGAGGACAGAGGTGACATCTTTCTCTAAATCCTTATGCAATTCTAAATTCATGTGCATGACTAAAATTTTGCAATGTTTATTCCATGCCGTTCTAAACATTATCTCCATTCAGAACAACTCTTTGGAGGTGGATGTCATCATTTCTGTGACTGAGTGGAGAACGCTGAGATTCAGAAGTTCAATAACTTGCCCAAGGTCATGCAGCTGGTTCAAGTCTGTTCCCTCCACTGCCTCCTAAGCAAGCGTTCACAGAGTTTCATGTGAGATCAAAACACTGCTTTGTACCTAATGGCAATTGCACGTGTCTTATGCCAAACAGCAAATTTCACTATAAGAGAACTCCAAATTGAATATTTGCATAGATTTTACTAGTTAACTTATGGCCTTACATCTAGGGCTTGGGTTATACGAATCCCTCATTGGGACCCGTATGGACTTTTAAGCTCAGTACTCTATAGTATGTCCTTTATCCTGACAGAGTAGTCTGTCTATAAATCTGAGAATTAGGATTCCTGGATTCAAACGCTGTCTTATTACTGTGCAGAAGGACCCAGATAAATTCAAGCATCCAGAAACCAAGAGTCTTAGATGCTTAGCTTGGCAGAGCTGCCATCCCACCCTTATCGTAACTATTTATAAAGAAAGACTTCTTTCCACATCCCCCACTTTCTTTCTAGGTGGATAAAAAGAAATACTGTTTATACACTGCATGAAGGATAATCCCTAAATTACGAGTCTATAAAGACCTTGCCTGAAGATCTTTTAGAAAGGAGCAACTTACAATAAAGGGATGCATCCCTAGCACCTTATAGCTGCTCACAGCTGTGCAGGAGAGATGCTTCTAGAGCAAAACATACAGGGTAGAGACTGGGAAAATCCAGAGCAAGTCTCCTGTACTGTATCTTAGAGTTTACTTTGTCATTTCTTTCTTTCTTTTGAGAGGGAGTCTTGCTCTCTCATAGGCTGGAGTGCAGTGGCGCGATCTTGGCTCACTGCAACCTCCACCTCCCAGGTTCAAGTGATTCTCCTGCCTCAGCCTCCTGAGTAGCTGGGACTACAGGTGTGCGCCACTGCGCCCAGCTAGTTTTTTGTATTTTAGTAGAGACGGGGTTTCACCATGCTGGCCAGAATGGTCTCGATCTCCCGACCTCATGATCCAACTGCCTTGGCCTCCCAAAGTGCTGGGATTACACACATGAGCCACTGCTCATTTATTTCTTTACATAACAGATCTGTGAACCTCTTGAGGACACTATCTTAATCAGCTTTGTTTTTCTTAGCATCTAACAGAGAATGTTGGTATGTAGTAGTAAGAGTCCAAATGTTTGCATTTGACCATAAAATAATGATACGTGTCATCCATTCTTCTACACCTACATAGCAGCCGGTGTTGCCAGGGTATCAATGAGCATGGGCTGGGGGATTTCTCTAAGGTCAGAGAGAGTCTTGTAGTGACAGCAATAATATTTTGTCATCTCAATGTGTCTTCTCATGGATTTTGTTCCATATAAATAAAGAATATACTAGAATACAGCCATTTGATTTTCCGTCCACACTTGGAGGTGTTAGTTGTAGACACAGCCACTTGGCCTACCTGCTGAAACGGTTAAGGCCATTAGAGGGACTTCTCATGTATTTCCTCCTTGGTTTGTGGCACTCAGGATAAATGTCACAGTCTTTTCTTCTAAAAGGAAGGTCGTTTAATGGAATAATTATGGATAATTCTCTATTTTGATTCCCATTCATATCATTTGTGCTTTTTTTTTTTCAAAACAAGAATGATGAAAAGGCCCTTTGAGGCAAAGGCAATAAATGTCTGTATCTCGTTGCCTGGAAGCAGCCAGCTGGAATGTTCCTGATAAACCCCTAAGCAGCCTTGTGCACCTTCTGCTTGTGTGCAGTAGCAGGTCTGCAGGTCATATACAGACAAAGCAGAAGACGGAAACACAGCAGGGTCTTCCCATTGCTGTCATCTCGCTCCTAAAAGTGCTTGATCCTACAAGCAGGCCTGGGCCCTGCGGCTGGCAAATACAGTAAACACATCTGACTGTCCAAAAGCTCTTCCACAGGGCTGCTCAAAACGTCGTCTTCTCCCCCAGACAGCACTGTCAGAGCAGGCTGAATGTTCTGGAGAGGTGTGGGTGGCACTGGGAGGCACTGTTTCTGGACAAGGGGGAGAGCTGGCCAGTTGAGCTGATTCCTGTGTAAATTTGGGCCAGATTCTCAACCTCTCTCAGTTTCAGTTTCACCATCTATAAATTGGGAGGGCTGGAATAAATGGGCTGGAAGGATTTTCCATCTCTTCTGTCCTGCACTGAGGTACCGGGGCTGGTGGTACAGCCAGAGTAGGAGTTTTCAGAAGATCCCAGAGGCAATGTAGGCGCTGCCATCTTAGGTTCCTTATTTAACCTGGTTATGTGGAAATTACCTCACTGGTAAGACAGGGGATAATGCTCCCTTTGTTAATTCAGTGTCTGTCATAGGGCTCCTGTCTAATGGCATGACCCACACTTGGGTAGGGGTAGGTAGGAGCCACGTCCCTTCCAAGTGCTGCTGCTGCGTTTTCTTGCTTTGCATGCATTCTAATTCACAAAACTTCTGCATGGTGGGTATGCCTTTCCTTGCTTCCTCTGCCATTTTCAGGTAAGTTAAATGCCTTGTCCAAGTCACTCAGCTCATTAAGTGGCATGGCTAAGAAAAAAACCAGGTCTGTTTTATTCCAGCGCTCTTCTCTTATATCCCACATACACTCTTACTGAAAACACCATTATCAGGCCAGGCACAGTGGCTCATGCCTGTAATCCCAACACTTTGGGAGGCCAAGG
The DNA here is from genome assembly GCA_036589455.1 of Ateles fusciceps. Lineage (NCBI taxonomy): Eukaryota > Metazoa > Chordata > Mammalia > Primates > Atelidae > Ateles > Ateles fusciceps. Next base: position 5,333,170 of record JAZHEH010001737.1, read on the forward strand.
CGGGCGGATCACCTGAGGTCAGGAGTTTGAGACCAGCCTGACCAACATGGAGAAACCTTGTCTCTACTAAAAATACAAAAATTAGCCAGGCGTACTGGTGCATGCTTGTAATCCCAGCTTCTCAGGAGGCTGAGGCAGGAGAATCGCTTGAACCTGGGAGGTGGAGATTGTGGTGAGCTGAGATCACACCTTTGCACTCCAGCCTGGGCAACAAGAGTGAAACTCTGTCTCAAAAAAGCAAACACCATTATCAGTTGGGCTACAGTAAAATTAAAAACTTTTGTGCATCAAATGATGCTTTTCAACAGTGAAAAGGCAACCTACAGAATAGGAGAAAATATTTACAAATAATAACCTGGATAATAGGTTAACCTCCAGAATATATACAGAGCACCTGTAACTCAACAAAAATGAGCAACTTTGATTAAAAATGGGCAAAGGATTTGATTAGACATTTCTTCAAAAAAGATATACAGCTGGGCATGGTGACATGTGCCTGTAGTCCCAGCTACTCCAGATGCTGAGGTGGGAGGATCACTGGGTCCTAGGAGTTCTGCGCCGTAGTTCACTATACACACCTGGTGTCTGTACTAAGTTTGGCATTAATATGGTCACCTCCAGAGAGCAGGGGACCACCAGGTTACCTAAGGAGGAATGAGCCAGCCCAGGCTGAAAACAGAACAGGTCAAAACTCTCATGCTGATCAGTGGTGAGGTTGAGCCTGTGAATAGCCACTGCACTCCAGCCTGGGCAACATAGTCAGACCCTGTCTCTTTTAAAAAAGAGGAAGTGGCCAAAAAGCGTATGAAAAGATGTTCAACGTCACTCATCATTAGGGAAATAGGAATCAAAACCACAGTGAGATGCTTCTTCACACCCATGTAGGATGGCTATTATCAAAAAAGCAGAAAATAAGCAAGTGTTGGCCAGGCGTGGTGGCTCATGCCTGTAATCTCAGCACTGTAGGAGGCCCAGGCCGGGAAATCACCCGAGATCAGGAGTTCGAGACCAGCCTGGCCAACATGGTGAAACCCCGTCTCTTCTAAAAATATAAAAATTAGCCAGGCGTGGTGATGCAAGCCTTTAGTTCCAGCTACTCAGGAGGCTGAGGCAGGAGAATCTCTTGAACCTGGGAGGCAGAGATTGCATTGAGCCGAAATTGTGCTACTGTACTCCAGCCTGGGTGACAGAGTAAGACTCTGCTTCAAAAAACAAAACAAAAAAATAACCAAATGTTGGTGAGGATATGGAGAAATTAGAACCATCACTGTGTACTGCTAGTGGTAACAAATGGTGTAGCCACTATGGGAAAACAGTATGGTGACTCCTCAAAGAATGAAAAATAGAATTACCGTATGATCCAGCAATCCCACTAATAGACATATACCCCAAAGAAATGAAAGCAGGGACTTGAAGAGATATCTGTGCACCATGTTCACAGCACCATTACTCACGATGGCCTAGCCACAGAAGCGACCGGAGTGTCCGTCGACAGATGAGTGGATAAACAAAATGCAATATCTTCGTACAATGGAATATTATTCAGGTTTTGTTATTGTTTGTTTGTTTGAGATAGAGTCTTGCTCTGTCTCCCAGGCTGGAGTGCAGTGGCGCAATCTCAGCTCACTGCAGCCTCCACCTCCTGGGGTCAAGTGATTCTCCTGCCTCAGCCTCCTGAGTAGGTATGCTAATTTTGTATTTTTAGTAGAGATGGAGTTTCACCATGTTAGTCAGGCTGGTCTCGAACTCCTGAGCTCAGGCGTGCTAATTTTGTATTTTTAGTAGAGATAGGGTTTCACCATGTTGCTCAGGCTGGTCTTGAACTCCTAACCTCAGGTGATCAACCTGCCTCGGCCTCCCAAAGTGCTGGGATGGCAGGCATGAGCCACCACACCCAGCCGATATTCACTCTTAAAAAAGAAGAAAATCTTGACACATGCCGTAACATGGATGAACCTTGAGGATATTATGGTAAGGGAAATAAGTCAGTCACACAAGGACAAGTAGTATATATATGATTCCACTAGTATGAAGAAGCTAGAATAGTCACATTCAAAGAGACAGAAAGTGGAATAGAGGTTACCAGGGACTGGGGGAGAATGGGAATTGTTTACTGGGTAGAGTTTCAGTTTTGCAAGATGAAAAGGATTTTGGAGATAGATGGTGGTGATGGCTGCACAACAGTGTGAATTGACTTCATGCTGCTGAGCTGTACATTTAAAAACAGCTATGGCCGGGTATAGTGGCTCATGCCTGTAATCCCAGCACTTTGGGAGCCTGAGGCAGGTTGATCATGAGGTCAGGAGTTCAAGACCAGCCTGACCAACAGGGAGAAACCCTGTTTCTACTAAAAATACAAAATTAGTGGGGTGTGGTGGTGTATGCCTGTAATCCCAGCTACTCGGGAGGCTGAGGCACGAGAATCGCTTGAACCCAGGATGTAGAGACTGTGGTGAGCCGAGATTGCACCATTGCACTCCAGCCTGGGCAACAGAGCGAGACTAATCTCAAAAAACAAAACAAAACAAAAAAGACGAAAATGGCAAATTTTATGTGTACTTTACCATAATTAAAAAACAAAAAGTTTTCATACATACACACCACCATTGTCAGAGTTGATCATACCCTTTGCCAACGGCATGAATCAGACCACGTTGATGGCTTTGTGTTAGTCACCTTATGGCTCTGGAGTGTCTATAAAAGGAGATTCAGAAACTGGCATCTTCATATTCTTTGGATCTCTGAAAAACTCTTCCAACTCAAATTAAGAATATCGTTAAAGTGCTGGGTTTTTTTTTTCAAGAAAAAGTTTAAATAAATTAAGAAAATGTCTGCTACTGTGTTTTGTGAAAGTGGCTGAGGGGGTGATTATCAAAATTGGAGTACCTGTTAGGGGTGGTCTGAGTTAATGGCAAATGGGCTATTCACCTTGGGGGAGGGGACAGTATAAAAAAACTAGCCACCGTCCTTCTGAGTAACAAAACCAAGGTACCGCGAGAGGTCCATGTGATGCCGATGGAGAGGGGGAGAGCCAGACATACTCCACAGAAGAAAACAAATGTGAATTCCGATGTTGGCTCCAACTCAGCCACAGGGGTTGGCACCTTGATTTGGAGGCTGTTTTTTTTTTTTTGAGCCAGTCTCACTCTGTCACGCAGGCTGGAATGCAGTAGTGCATCTTGGCTCACTGCAACCTCCACCTCCTGGGTTCAAGTGATTCTCGTGCCCCAGCCTCCCAAGTAGCTGGGACTACAGGCAAGCGCCACCACGCCCAGCTAATTTTTGTATTTTTGGTAGAGATGGGGTTTCACCATGTAGGCCAGGCTGGTCTTGAACTCCTGAGCTCAAGTGATCTCCCTGCCTTGGCCTCCCAAAGTGCTGGGATTACAGGCGGGACGTACCGTGTCCGGCCTGGAGGTTGAGTTTTGATCACACTGCCTCTCACACGGGCAACGTAGGTTGGCCTACTCAGAAGTGAACAGCAACAAGCTTTATTTACTTGATATTTTTTTAAAAAACTAATGCCACACCAGGGAGCCAGTTTGTATAATCACATATGTACTAGCCCTGAAAGAAATGCACTGGAACATGACAGTGTTTATTTCTAGGTGAAAGGATCGTGAATGATTTCAATTTTCTTTTAATTTCATTCTTTCTTTTTTTTTTTAACTGCTCCATGAGGAGCAGGGCCACCCCATAGGCAGTGTATGAAATGGTTTCAGTTTTCTTTTAAAACATATTTTGTATGTTCTACACTTTGTGTAGTGAGTATTTTTAATTTTTAATTTTTTTCCTATAACTTACTGATCTGAAGTGAGCATATATTTTGAATGGCAGAATGTAAATATAATTAAAAATGTTCTTCATCACCAGAGGCCTTGTGGATAGCTATCTAGACTCTTCTAATTATGTTTCAGAAATGATTATGTAAGAATGCATGCAGAAACAAATCTATGACAATAGAAATCAGATAGTTGGGCCAGTGGGTTGACTGGAAAGGGGGGACTTTGTGAGGGGATTAGAAACATCCTATCTCTTGTTTGGGGGGGTGGTTCCATAAGTGTAAAAGCAGCTGTCCAGACTCAAGGTACTGAACTCTTAAATGTGTGCATCTTGCTGCATGTTAATTATATTGCAGTAAAACAGCAGGAAACCCAGGAAGAGAAGAAAGCATCCGTGCAAACAATCCCAGGGGCTGTTTTGCAATGCTGGCAGTGGGTATACCAGGAGACTGACAGTCAAGGGCCTGTGCCAGCCCGCACCAGGGCTCTTACCAGCAGCCCAAGACCGTCCCCAATGAGCTCTGTGAAAGAGCTCATTGAGAACTGCTGGTCGGGGCCACAGGCTGCAAGACAGCTTACGTGCTGAGTAGCCTGCAGAGGAAGCTGACCCGGGGAAGTCCGGCCCGTTGGCAGTTGGGAGGCCGATGGTGCTGGCTGAGCAGTGGGTGGAGGCCCATGCAGCAGGGCCATCTGGGTGTAAGGCCGGCCTTTCGAGCACTGCCATTGGCTTTGCTGACTCTCAGGGGACCTTCAATGACAAAACAAAGCCCGACTCTCCTAGGCCTCTGGCACTGTCTCAGCACAATCACAGACATGGCTGACCAGGGCCGGGGATGAAGGATTCATTTTCTTTTTTCTTTTGAGACAAGTCTCACTCTGTCGCCCAGGCTGGAGTGCAGTGGTGCGACCTCGGCTCACTGCAACCTCCGCCTCCCAGGTTCAAGTGATTCTCCTGCCTCAGCCTCCTGAGTAGCTGGGATTATAGGTGCCCGCCACCACACCCAGCTAATTTTTTGTTGTTGTTGTTGTATTTTTAGTAGAGACGTGTTTCACAATGTTGGCGAGGTTGGTTTTGAACTCCTGACCTCAAGTGATCCACCCACCTTGGCCTCCCAAAGTGCTAGGATTACAGGCATGAACCACTGTGGCCAGCTGTTGGACTGATTTTTTCCATTTCCTCCTTATGGCTTTTGTGACCTCACAGCCCACGGTAATGTCATTCTCCTGAGAACGCAGAGCCTTTAATGGCCATATTATTCTCCTGTTCCTTAATAATGTGCTGGCTTGTGACATCTCTGTACAAGGACCTATACTCCCTGGCTAGGAATGATATATTTTTTTTCTAATGACACACTGAAATGAATTAATTTCAATGTGTCCTTTGCAGGTCAGAGGTTAAGTATGAAGACCCAGCAGTCAGACAGCCCTTAGTTTGAATCCAGCTACCCCATTTAGCAGTTATGTGACTTTGAAAATGTTACTTAACTGCCCTAAGCCTTATTTTCCTCATCTGTAAAATGGAGATGATAGACCCCACTTCAGTGCTGTTGGGAGGATTATGTCAAGATGCATTCAAACCTCCTAACAGTTCCTGAGCTATTGTGGGAGCTCCATAGCTGTTAGCTGATGCTGATGTTAATTACAGAACTTGTAATACATATTTTCCCATCAGCCGATCCTTTTGATGACAATGTGGCAGTAGCAGGGTCACCCTCTCCAGGGGCCTGAGGGTCTGCATTGGAGGAAGGGTTCTCCACTCCTCATTTAGAGCTTTTCGAGAGCTGTCTCTTTCCAGCTGCGTTCTCATCCGTCTGCTCCTTGCTTCTTGCTGTGGGCAGATTCTGCTTGAGGGACTTCCTTCCTGGTGCAGGGGCTCCCAGAAGGCCCATGCGCGGTAGATCTGCTTCATTAAAATCGGGTCTTGGCTCTGCTTGGCCTGCTGCTTACTTGGCATTTTTAGTAGGGCTCAACCTAGTACTTGTTTTGCATTTTTGCAGAATTCTGGTTCTTGCTTCTGATTCTGTTTTGCATTTCAAAAGTGTTGCTTCTGAAATTTCTCTTTGGCACCGTGACCACCCTGGCCCTGGCTGTACGTTTCGGAGGCTCTGGGCATGGCGCCTGTCTTGTGTTCTGGCACTGTGTTCATGCTGCAACAGTCTCTCTGATGATATATTTGGGCATTTGAATGACTGATCTTGGATCCTTAGCTTTTCAGAATCTGTGTCTTAAATCTGTGAGTTCATCTGTATATTTAAAGCACTTACACTTGATTTCAATCAGTTTGGCTCCATAACAATAATGCTTCCTCTGTTTCTATATTTGATACTGTGTGTTCATTTAGAAAGCTGAAGGTGAGTAACCCTGCTTTTGATAGGCTGCCTGCTGACCACAGTAGGAAACTGGGCATATTTTGGGAAAGGGGAAAGCATAAATGTGTTGTAAAACCCAAATCCTGATTTCTAACACTGTTGTTTTCATGTGATAGATTCTACTCGCTATGATGCAAGCTCTTGAGAGTAGGAGTTATTTATTGGAATGCTTCTTACCCTCATAGTCCACATGTTTTTTTGTTTGTTTGTTTGTCTTTGTTTTGAGATGGAGTTTAGCTCTTATTGCCTAGGCTGGAGTGCAGTGGCACAATCTTGGCTCACCGCAACCTCCGCCTCCCAGGTTCAAGCAATTCTTCTGCCTCAGCCTCCCGAGTAGCTGGGATTACAGGCATGCGCCACCGTGCTTGGCTAATTTTTTGTACTTTTAGTCGAGATAGGGTTTCACCATGTTGGCCAGGCTGGTCTCGAACTCCTGACCTTAGGTGATCCGCCCACCTCACCCTCCCAAAGTGCTGGGATTATAGGAGTGAGCCAGGCTCCCGGCTCACATGTATTTAAAAAAAAATCGAATGCCTCGATGTGCCAAGTGGTAGGTATTCAGATGAATGAATTCCCATGAGGGAGCTCAGATCACCTTAAGAAAGCTGTACACAGAAACATTAACTTATTTCCCTTTGGTCCCATTTATTGGGATTCCTGAAGCTTAGAAAGTTTGCAATGCACTTCCTTCCAAAAATGTAACTGATAGATTATTTACACTGATACATAACATTTGTAAAGTGACTACCAATCAAGTTATAGAATACTAACAATAAATTAACAGTAATTTTATCATCAAAACTACAAAACACATTTTGGATTCTAAGGACACAACTGAAGCCCAGCGTCAGGACCACCCTAGCAGTTCACCCCTAGCCCAGGGTGACTGGTTCCCAAGGACCGGTACCACTGATGTTGGAAGCAGCCTGCATCCCTCAGTTGCTCCCACGTGGTTGTAGGGGTGCACACTGAGGCAGCACATCTGCCCTTATCTATTCAGAGATAAAGCAGCACCACCTTCAGTTGTCACTGTTGTTAAATAAATGATTCCTATAATATTTATTTATTTATTTTGAGACAAAGTCTTGCTCTGTCATCCCAGCTGGAATTCAGTGGCACCATCATACCTCACTGCAGCCTCAACCTCCTGGGCTCAAGTGATCCTCCTGCCTCAGCCTCCCGAGCAGCTGGGACCACAGGTGCGCATGAGTATGCCCAGCTATTTTATTTTTTTGGTAGAAATGAGGTCTCACTGTGTTGCCCAGGCTGATCTCAAACTCCTGTGCTCAAGCGATCCTTCCACTTTTGCCTCCAAAAGTGCTGGGTGTCAGCCACCATGCTCAGCTGATTATATACTATTTTATAATGCTCTTGAGCCAGCAGTCATTGAAGCTGAGATTGCACTTTTTCCCCTTTTCATAGTCATTATTCACTTCACTCTGTTTGAAATTCCAGTGTCATCTCCCCCACTGACAACCTCTCGGGAAGGTCACCAGTGCAGGCCTGAGGGCTGGGCCCTATGCCTTTGCCTGCTTCTCAGTTCTCACTGCTTCTTCCTCTCTCGGCCATTTTTACTTCTTGAAATTTCACCTCTCCTAAGGACTCACAATATGCTTTCCCCCTTTCCCAAAATATGCCCAGTTTCTTATTATAGTTTCAGTGCCCCTGGGGTCCCTGTCTCCTTCTGTGATGGCAGCCTCTGCTCTGAGCTGTTCCTGGCCCACCCATGTCACACACTCACTTGATGTAAGCGGGCAGATGCTGGGAGGCTCCTCCTCAGCCCTCTGCCGTCCCCTGCCTCTCAGTGTCTCCTCTGGAAACCCCTCCTGCATGAAGGGAGGGAGAGCAGCAGATGTAGCCTGTGTTCCACCCGCCTCATCTCTGGTCCTCTACTCTGAGCCTAGCTGTCACCACTTGGCTATGGGGCAGGTGGACGCCAGTCAGAAGCCTCTGCTTTCTTTCTGACTTCCTTTTATAACTCCTTAGCACCTCACTGCAGGCTGGAGACCAGATATCCACCTACCTCCCCATGTCACACACTAGCCCAGTGTGATGCCCCCCAAGTTTATCACACTTCCAGCTGGACACTTAGAGTTCAAGGCCTTGTCTTGCTCTTCTTCGAAGATAGGCACATTCTTAGTGGCCTCCTGGGAGGGTCAGGGCTTGCTCCATCAGTTTATCCACTGGAAGTAGATTCCTTGCACATTCCAAGAGCACAATAGAAGGTGATAGTGGCTATTATTTAGTCATAATGACAGTTCTCCCCTCTTGGCCTGGTATTTGAGGGCCTTTCACCATTGGGCCCCTCTCTGATGACTCCAGCTTCCAGTGATACTCTAGACAGACTGGCCAGCTGATGTCTCCAGAACATTCCCTTGTGCTTGGCTCCCCACACATTTGCTGATGCTGTTCCCTCTGCCTGGAATGCCTTCCTTTCTTGTCTTTGCCCACATGTTACTGATGCTCCATCTCTATGGGGAGGCATCTAAACCAAAACAACATCTCCACCCTCTGAAGTCTCAGCACACTGGCTCTCTGACCTCAGTGACACTTGTGCTTCCTTTCATTATGGCTGCATGCTGTCACTCTAAGGGGACAAGGACTTATGCATTCTATTTTTCACCTTCTACTGTGTCTAATGCACTTGATGCATTTTGTGTTGCATGTCATGTGTCCATGAATAATCAAAATGACTTCTAGATCTTCAGTCAGCTCCTTTGGTTCAAAATTCCAGCAAGAACAGAGGCAGGCAAGTATAGAAAACAGATTGTCAGTGTATACGTGTGTGCGTGCATGCTTTGATGCCAAGATTTCAGATGTTTAAACAGACAACTTTTGCTCATCAGATTTTGTAAGGAGTTTTATCCTGAAGAGAAAATGGTAGAAATAGTAAAAATTACATTTATTTTAAATTAAATGAGTAATACTTCTGCCATGGTGTCAGTGCTGTGTTTCTGCATTGTCCAGTGTGGTAACCATTAGCCACATGTGGCTAGGAACACATAAAATGTGGCTAGTTTGCTGGAGGAACTGATTTTTTTTTTTTTTTTAGATGGAGTCTCTCTCTGTTGCCCAGGCTGGAGTATGCTGGCATGATCTCGGCTCACTGCAACCTCCAACTCCGTGGTTCAAGCAATTCTCATACCTTAGCCTCCTAAGTAGCTGGCATTACAGGCAGCCGCCACCATACCCAGCTAATTATTTTTGTATTTTTGGTAGAGATGGGATTTTACCATGTTGGCCAGGATGGTCTCAATCTCCTGACCTTGTGAACTGCCCACCTTGACCTCCCAAAGTGCTGGGATTACAGGCATAAGCCACCATGCCTGGCCATTTTTAAATTTTATTTAAGTCACCACAAGTGACTAGTGGCTACCATATGGAGTGGTGCAGTGTAAGTCGCTCCTGACCCCCTCCTTCCCTAGGTCCCCCAGCTCTACTGGGTATCCGGCGTTAATACTGTGCTGTGTGTCTTTACACATCTTTCTTTTGCATGACAGCATATTTCACACGCATATCTACACACACACCCCGTTTGTTTGGCCTGTGAGGGTGCACACAAACAGAATCATACCATAGGTGTTCTACAGCCTCCTTTTTAATTAACAATATGTTTTGGAGCTGTCTGGGGTGGTGCCCATAGCGCTGCTTCACTCATTTCAGCTGCTACCTCATGTGCATTGCATGGCTGTTCCCTGGCTTATTTAGCCAACCCTTTATTTTCTTTTTTAATATTAAACATTTTTTTCTTTTGAAAAAATGGAGATGGGGGATCTCGCCATGTTGCTCAGGCTGGTCCCAAACTCCTTGGCTTAAGTGATCCGCCTGCCTTGGCCTCCCAAAGTGCTGGGATTACAGGTGTGAGCCACTGCACCTGGCCTATCCAATCCTCTATTGATGAACATTGTAGGTTGTTTCCAAACAAAGACACCAGGTCCATCACTTACCTGCTTCCCTGTGCATACGAGCAGGTGCAGATACCCAGACATGGGCTTTCTGAGCCAAGGGGAGGGGACGGGTCCATATTTCTCCTCTGGTGCTCTGGTTCTCCTGGACTGTGTGTGCAGGGTCAGGGCTGATGTGGGTATGAGCTGTGAGTCTGAGCGGCTGCTGGGGAGCCATTATTTATTTAGCTTTTTAAAGGAAGCTGACAGCCGTGTCCTACTCTGATCTCTGTTTCCACTCCCTACGCTGAGAAGCTGAAACTTAGATTTGATCAAACAGGCTGTGATGAGCCCTAAAAATACTGAGACATTAATAACAATTTGAAGCTGACAGACACAGACAGCAGGCATCTGCGAGCTGAGTCAAACGCAGGCTTGAGGAAGATCGGGAGGCTCCACGCCTCATTTTCTAAGTTAGATTTCTCAAGCCTCGTTTATTACGCTCAACCTGGGGCATAGCGTAAGATAATTGGGTTTAAGGGCCTATGTGTTTGCTAGCATTTGAATATTAGGTGTTGAGTAATTAATAAAACAAAGATTCACAATATCATCTGTACTGGAGTCACTTTTTTTCTTTTTTTTTTTAAGACAGTCTCACTCTGTCACCCAGGCTGGAGTACAGTGGTGACATCTCGGCTCACTGCAACCTCCGCCTCCCGGATTCAAGTGATTCTCCTGCCTCAGCCTCGCCACCACACCCAGCTAATTTTTGTATTTTTAGTAGAGACAGGGTTTCACCATGTTGGCCAACCTGATCTTGAACTCCTGACCTCAGGTGATCTGCCTGCCTCAGCCTCCCAAAGTGCTGGGATTACAGGTGTGAGCCACTGGAGTCACTTTCTGAGTAAGCAAAGGAGGCCAGGCCTTGGGCATAGCAGGAAAGCCAGGGTCAGTTAAAACAAGATGAGAAGCCGTTGCTTGTCTCTAGTGGCCATGATGTGTCTTGCCTGATGCTTTTTTCCCCTTCCTAATTTCAAACCATGCTAAAATAAAGATTATTAAAGATTCCACACTAATGCAGGCCAGGCAGGCCCCAAAGTGAGGCTTAGTCTGCGAGGGTTCTTGGCATTGCCTAGGAAAGAATTCAAGGGCGACCTAGTGATAGAGTAGAAGAAAGCAGCTTTATTGAAGCAGCAGCATTACAGCTCCAGTGGTGTTCCAGCTCCATGACTTCTCCTGAAGGGCAAGGCTACTACAGGAGCAGGGCTAGGGCACAAGCAATGTGCTGAGAGTAGTTTTGCAGTCATAGTTATGCCTACTTTTAATTATATGCAGATTAAGGGGCAGTTTATGCAAAAATCTCTAGGGAAGGGGTAGTAACTTTTGATTCATCAGGTCATTGCCATGGAAAGGGGCAGTGACACCTGGCTGTTGCTATGGCAATAAACTGACATAGCACGCTGGTGGGCATGGTTTATGAAAAGCTGCTTCTGCCCTGTTTTAGCTAGTCCTCAGTTTGGTCCGGTGTTCAAGCCCTACCTCCAGAGTTGAGTCCCATCTCCTACCTCATTACACAATATTTTCCCTGTGATTATTGGGGGCTTCTGATTTTATTTATTAATTTATTTATTTTGAGACAGAGTCTTGTTCTCTTCACCAGGCTGGACTGCAGTGGTGCAATGTTGGCTCACTGCAACCTCCACCTCCCGGGTTCAAGCAATTCTCCTGCCTCAGCCTCCTGAGTAGCTGGGATTATAGATGCGCACCACCATGCCCAGCTTATATTTGTATTTTTAGTAGAGATGGGGTTTCACCATGTTGGCCAGGCTAGTCTCGAACTCCTGACCTCAAGTGATCCACCTGCTTCGGCCTCCCAAAGTCCTGGGATTACAGGTGTGACCCACCGCATCCAGCCAGCTACTGATGATTTTAAAATTCAAGTCTGGAGGAGGTAGTGATGGCTGATAAGGAAATGAAGGAGGAAAGCAGTGAACAGCAGCTGACATCCTTTCCATTTGAAACGTCCCTCCAGCAGCCAAGAGTGGGAGATATTTGGCAGGAATGGGCCACTGTCAGTGAGGAGCTGAGGAAGGGAGAAGGCGGGGTAGAAGTGGGAAAAGATAGAGGGTGCAGCCACTCAGAGGGACAGATTCTGCTAATCTGCTAATCTGACAAACTGTGAAGGCACACACACAACATCGGAAGGGTGACGATATCCATTCAGATTAATGCAGAGATCTACACGGTGTTAACGGAAATGAAAACAAAGGAGAAAATTTACTGTCGTTTAATATTCCACAGACCAAGCTCTTTTCTTTTCTTTTTCTTCTTCTTTTTTTTTGCTGAGACAGAGTCTCCCTCTGTACCCAAGCTGGAGTACAGTGGTGCGATGGCAGCTCACTGCAAACTCCACCTCCTGGGTTCAAGCCATTCTCCTGCCTCAGCCTCCTGAGTAGCTGGGATTACAGGTGCCCACCACCATGCCTGGCTATTTTTTGTATTTTTAGTAGAGACGGGGTTTCACCATGTTGGCCAGGCCATTCTCAAACTCCTGACCTCGCCTTCTGCCTGCCTTGGCTTCCCAAAGTGCTGGGATTACAGGTGTGAGCCACCGCGCCCAGCCAGCCAAGCTCGCTTCTTTCTGCACATCCCCTGTCCTAATGTAATCATAACTTTCATAGTTTTGGCCCTACTGTGGATACAGTTGAGTATACGCCTTTCTCATTAAATGCTCTAGCTTAGGAATTTTTCCATGTGGTTGCCTAAATTATGTCTGTTTGTCGCCAAAATTATTTTGTTGTCTTCCAAATTATGTTATGGAGGTTTGCACTTACTTAATTGATCCTTTCAGCCTGCTGGCTAAGCTCCACTCAGAATTCCTTTGTTTACAAACATCCTGGTGATATGTGTCCTGTAGCTGTGGTTAGCAGGCGGAAGAGAAATAGACGGTGGTTCTGGAAGGCTCCTGCCTGTTGCTTTCCCCCTGAGTTTTCATCAGCTTTTCAGTGTGTCTGTTTTACCGGGCAGTCTTTAGACTCTGCTCCCAGTTCCTCTTGTTTCTTGTGGCTGGTCTCAAACCTCGAACATCACCATGGTGGTGTGGTTTTACTGGTGCCAGCATTCCTTAGTGGTGGGATGAGTTTCTAATCCAGTTTGCATTGCCAGTGTGGCTACTGCAGCTTCAGCGGGGGTGGGGTCCCCACTTTCGTCACTAGTTCCAGACTCTCAGCTTCTCCCTCTGGGTGCTGGCAGTGGTGGACGTGGGTGGCTGTTACTCAGTGCTTGGGCCATCTGGCCCTTTCTTTGTGTTCTCTTTCCCCACCACCCTGGCTCCGGCCCTTATATTCTTTACTTACCTTTATTTTTTTTGAGATAAGGTTTTGCTTTGACACCCAGACTGGAGTGTATTGGTGTGATCTCAGCTCATTGCAACCTTCACCTCCTGGGTTCAAGTGATCCTCCAACCTCAGCCTCCTGAATAGCTGGAATTACAGGCACGTGCCACCATGCTGGGCTAATTTTTTTCATTTTTTGTAGAGACAGGGTTTCGCTATGTTGCCTGGGCTGCTCTTGAACTCCTGGGCCCAAGTAATCCTCCCACTGCAGCCTCCCAAAGTGCTAGGATTACAGACATTAGTCACCGCACCCGGTACCCTTATTTTCTTATGCCTTGACTTCTGCTTCTTCTCTATATGATCTCTCTTCTTCTGAGCTCTCTAACCTCAAATTCAACCATAGCCAGACCCGTGGCTACCCTTCCTAATACATTATTCTTACCTTCCCATACCTCCTCTTCAGAAAGCCTGCCAACAGCTCCCCTCAGCTGCAGAATGCCACGAAGTTCCTCACCTGAGCAGTCAGAGCTTCTTGGAGCTTTGACCCAGGCGACTGCTCCTTGGAATCTCCTCCCCAGCTACTCTCAGTCATTTCTTGTTCCTGAAGGGACCATTGAAATTCTTGAGTCTGAAAAATACTTTTGACTCCATTTCTGGAAATCCAGCCTGAAGAAATAATCCAGAAAGTGGAAAAAGCTGTGATGTCTACACGCTGTTTCCAGCATTGTTTTAAATAGCATGAAAGTGTAAACAAGATACATGTCGAACAATATGGAAAGGATTTGGTGCATTATTGTGGCTCTTCACCGTTGGAATTTACAGCATACATTCAAGATGATAATTATGATGACAGTTCAACACCAGGATCAACACTTACGAAACAGGAGGAAGAGGACCAGGGAGCTGCCAGCTATGGAGCCCAGTGTGTGTGCCACCTCACACTCGGTATTTTGCCCACCTCCCCACACACAAGGAAACCCTCAGAGGGTGTGGCACACCTGCCTGAGGTCACATAACTCATGGTCCCAGTTTTGCTGAATTATAAGGCATGCTCTCTCTTTGCTATAAAATGCAAAACTGTGTTTTTTTTGTTTTTGTTTTGTTTTGTTTTGAGACAGAGCAAGACTCTGTCTCCCAGGCTGGAGTGCAGTGGCATGATCTCAGCTCACTGCAACCTCCATCTCCCGGGTTCAAGCGATTCCCCTGCCTCAGCCTCCTGAGTAGCTGGGACTACAGGCACGCGCCATCACACCAGGCTAATTTTTTTGTGTTTTAGTAGAGACAGGGTTTCACTATGACCGGGATGGTCTCAATCTCCTGACCTCGTGATTTGCCCGCCTTGGCCTCCCAAAGTGCTGGGATTACAGGCATGAGCCACCGCGCCTGGTCCAAAACTGTGTATACTATTTAAGCTATTTAATATATATATATTTTTAGACAGAGTCTTGCTCTGTTACCCAGGCTGGAGTGCAGTGGTGCAATCTCGGCTCACTGCAACCTCCACTTCCCAGGTTTAAGTGATCCTCCTACCTCAGCCTCCCAAGTAGCTGGGACTACAGGTGTGCACCACCATGCCTGGCTAATTTTTGTATAGGTGGTGGTTCATCATGTTTCCCAGGCTGGTCTCGAACTCCTGAGCTCAAGTGATCCACCTACCTCGGCCTCCCAAAGTGTTGGAATTATTGGTGTGAACCACCGCACCCAGCCCACTATGTAATGATTCTGTGGAATGCCTGCTGTGCATTAAGAGCTGGGTGCTAGGTGCTTGCAAGGAGCTCCCAGGCAAGCTTAGGCTCTGAAGCCACATCCACATGTGCCCCTTTGCTCAACAGTTTCTCTTGCCAGGACCCCCTTTTTCTCTTGTTCTCCTGTTAGGCTCTGCCTCAAGTCTTCCTCCCCTGTAAAGGAACCAACCAGCCTGAGGAGCACACACGCTCTTTTGAGCTTCTGCAATACATAAAACTTTCCATGAGAAACATCGGTACACCCAAGCCGCTTATACTTTATCAATTGTGCCTTTTCTCTCCAACTAGACTGTAAGAGCCCCCAAACCAGCCCTGTGTCTTGGCAATGTCTGATATCCCCCAGGTTGCCCTTGGCACAGTGAGGGGACCCATAATGGATACTCAGTATATGAGTCAGCAAATCTTATTCTCCCTCCACTTGTGACCAACCTGGTGTGGGGCTGGTTGGTCACTCTAGCGGGTGGCAGGAGAGGCTCTGGCATGATGCTGGCATGTTCTTGTGCCTCCATGGCCCATCAGGTTACTGAGCGAGAGTCCTCTGCCAGTTACCACCTCTACTCATAGGAAGCATCTTTGGACAGGCACAGTGGCTCATACCTGTAATCCCAGCACTTTGGAAGGCTGAGGCGAGTGGATCACTTGAGGTCAGGAGTTCGAGACCAGCCTGGCCAACATGGGAAACCGTCTCTACTAAAAATACAAAAATTAGCCCTGCATAGTGGCACATGCCTGTAATCCCAGCTACTCGGGAGGCTGAGGCAGGAGAATTGCTTGAACCCAGGAAGCGGAGGTTGCAGTGAGCCAAGATTGCACCATTACACTCCAACCTGAAGAACAGAGCAAGACTCCATCTCAAAAAAAAAAAAAGGAAGCATCTTTGCCTTCACTAGCCACTAACTTTTTTTTTTTTTTTTTTTTGAGACAAAGTCTTGCTGTGTCACCCAGGCTAGAGTACTATGGTGCGATCCCAGCTCACTGCAACCTCCACCTACCAGGTTCAAGTGATTCTCCTGCCTCAGCCTTCTGAGTAGCTGAGACTACAAATGCGTGCACCACACCAGGCTTATTTGTGTATTTTTAGTAGAGATGGGATTTTACCATGTTGGCCAGGCTTGTCTCTAACTCCTGACCTCAAGTGATCCACCTGTCTCCACCTCCTAAAGTGCTGAGATTACAGGCATGAGCCACCACACCTGACCTAGCTGCCAACTTTTAAAAAAGTTTTTATTTTGAAATATGGATTCATGGGGAGTTGCAAAGAATGTACAGATAGGTCCTGCTAGGATTATAGGCATGTCACCATGCCCCACCTATCTGCCAACTTTTTAAAGACTTTTTATTTTGAAATATAGATTCATGGGCAGTTGCAAAGAAATGCACAGAGAGGTCCTGTGTACCCTTCACCCAGCCTCCCCCAGTGTGAACCTCCTGCATAACTATAGTCCATTATCAACACCAGGAGCTTGACACTGGTGCAATCCACAGAGCCAGTTCAGATTTCACCAGTTACACATGACCTTTCAAGAATAATCCATCCTGGAAATTGTCCTTTTCTACTTGGGCACGTTTTCTTCATATCCTCATTGGGCTTATTTACTCTCAGTTCAAATCCCCGCAGCTCTGAAGTCAGAGGGCCTCCCTGGCTCTGTTCCTAACTCTGTTCCTCACTTCCCATGTGATTGTGGGCAAATTAACTAACCTCTGTGAGCCCTGGTTTTCTCTTCTGAAGACTGACAATGCTAACCTCATGGGATTTTTTTTTTTTTTAACATAAAGTGCTCGAGTTAGGCAGTTAAAATAATAGGCACTCAGGAAATGTCTATTTTCTTTCCACCCTTTCTGACATGGAAAACCCTCTTGCTCACAAAACAATGGAATCCTTCTCTTTTAAATAATGTTCAAAATTGGTCTCCTCTGACACCTTCCCATCCCATCGCTAGTTTCCTCAGCAACCCTGCACTGTGTGTGTATAACAGTTAATTTGTATGATCCTGATTATATGTTCCATGTTTCTGATGAATATATTTTCAATTCTATTTTTTACCTACCAACAATACAAGGTATTTGCAGGCAGAGACCTCAGTTATTTAATTTTACAAGTCAACGTATTAGATAAGAGTCTAGGTTTGGTGCCATCTATAAAACAAGGAAAACTATCAACCTCATAGGCTTTTTGTAAAGATTAAGTGAAAGAATACAGGCTGGGCACAGTGGCTCATGCCTGTAATGCCAGCACTTTGGGAGGCCGAGGCGGGCAGATCACGAGGTCAAGAGATCAAGACCATCCTGGCCAACATGGTGAAACTCCATCTACTAAAAATACAAAAACTAGCTGGACATAGTGGCACGCACCTGTTGTCCCAGCTACTCGGGAGGCTGAGGCAGGAGAATCGCCTGAACCTGGGAGGCGGAGGTTGCTGTGAGCCGAGATCATGCCACTGAACTCCAGCATGGTGACAGAGCAAGCCTCTGTCTCAAAAAAAAAAGAAAATAAAAAAAAGAATGCATAATGCCTGGAACAGGCAAGCTCAAAACACATTAACTATTGTTGATGATCATGATGACGCCCTTTCACTTGTGTTTCCTCATGGAGCTTTGTCCTTGGGTCTCACTCTGTCACTCAGGCTGGAGTAGAGTGGAGTGCATCACAGCTCGCTGCAGACTTGACCTCCAAGTTTCAAGCGGTCTTCCCACCTCAGCCTCCCAAGTAGCTGGGACTACAGGCATGCGCCACCATGCTTGGCTGATTTTATTTTCATTTTTATGGTTGAGGTTTCACTATGTTCCCCTGGCTGGTCTCAAACTCCTGGGCTCAGGTGATCCTCCCACCTCAACCTCTCAGAGTGTTGGGATTACAGGTGTGAGCCACCATGCCTGGCCTTGGATTTAAATGTCTTAATAGCGATTGGTGTTTCACATCCAAGCATGAAATAAAGATAAAGGACATTAAGGGCTATTCTTGCTCCAACATTCCATTTTATAGTACCCTGCCTTTTTTCTCCGAAGTTGGGAAAAAGATTTTAATAATTATTATCATAGTAATACTGATGATGATGATGAAAGCTAACAATTACTGAGTACTTATTGTGTGCCAGAAATAGTTCTAAGAACTTCACTGTGTTAGCTCATCGAGTCTTTACCACAACCCTATTAAGTAGATTCACTTCCTCCCATTTTGCAGATAAGTAGACCAAGGCACATAAGATTGTACAGCTTGCCGAAGCTGGAACGGGGTTTGAAACCAGGCTTTCTATTTCCCCAGAATGGCTAGGATAAAATTTTCTTGCTGTTAGTGGTCTCAAGAGACAGAGAACGGAAAAACATTCTGTTTATTTTCATCTCTTCTTTGCTTGAAGAGCATATCGAAGCCCAAGGAAGCCTGTAGTTAGTGAAGAATTGAAGCGCTGACATTAAATCAACTGGACATG
The DNA here is from genome assembly GCA_036589455.1 of Ateles fusciceps. NCBI lineage: Eukaryota > Metazoa > Chordata > Mammalia > Primates > Atelidae > Ateles > Ateles fusciceps. The sequence goes on from JAZHEH010001737.1 coordinate 5,351,713, forward strand.
TTTCTCTCTTTTTAAATCCCCATCCTCAATTAAGGTGGCAATCAGATCAATCAAGATTGCCCGGAACAGGCGAGCGTCTCAGAAGCTCCAGAGCTCCGAAAGGTCAGGCCACTGACAGCTACTGGTTTGTCTGTTACTTCAGGCAAGTCTCAGCCACACTGTCTCCCCCAGGGAGAATTCAGCTGCTGTTTAATTCTATTCCCAGTAAGATCTACTTGGAAACTCAAACTCTGCCTCATTCCCCAAATTCATTTTCATCAGCATTTCCTCTTGACCTCTTCAATCCTGAATCTTTCCCAGACAAGATACAGGTCCCTGCCCCTGCAGATGTGCCCCTCGGCTGCATACCAGCCCTGCAGCCACATGTGAGGTTTGATTTCCTTATCACCAATAAAACAAAACCAGGCTCTGCCTGTCTGTCTGATTCTGGGCTTTAATTACCAAAGGCAAATTGCTGCGTCACTGGAATAATGAAAAATTGGAAACAACAGAGAATGATTAAATAAATCAGGATCCAGTCAAAAGATGGAATAATAAAAGTAGCCATTAAAATGAAGTTTTGAAAGATTTTCTTATTTTGGAGATGGAGTCTTGCTCTGTCACCCAGGTTGGAGGGCAGTGGCCCTATCTCAGCTCACTGCAAACTCAACTACCGGGTTGAAGTGATTCTCTTGCCTCAGCCTCCTGAGTAGCTGGGATTACAGGCGCTTGCCACCACGCCCAGCTATTTTTTGTATTTTTAGTAGAGGCGGGGTTTCACCATCTGGACCAGGCTGGTTTTGAACTCCTGGTCTCGGATTATCTGCCCGTCTCAGCCTCCCAAAGTGCTGGGATTACAGGTGTGAGCCACCACGCCAGGCCGAAAAATTTGCAGTAAAAGTGAGTGCTCACATTATAAGAAGAAATTTGGTTTTAACACTATCCTGTAGGATCCCAATTTTATGCATATATATTTTTAAATATAAATAAACATGGAAACATAAAGTAGAACAAATACATTGAAATTCTAATAGTTATCTCTGAATTATGTGATTCTAAGTGATGTTCATTTCTTTTCCCCCGTTTTATAAATTTATACCCGTAAGCATCTATTCCTTTTAAATTCAGAAGCAAGGAAAAGGGGAAAAGAAAAGAGAATCTTTTTGTTTTTCTTAAGATTGTCGCCACTGGAGGGTTGTTGATTTTTTTGTTTCATGGATTCACCAGTACTTACCAGCTCTCTCCACCCCTAGTGAGGCAGCTCACATCTCACCTCTTCCAGGAAGCCTTCTGGGTTCATTAAACTCAGATTTCTTCAGTTTTATGGACTCCTTAGTCTCATTGTGACATATCATCGACCTTAGATGTGTGCGGCTCTTGTGTTCCAACTAGAGAGTAAGTTCCTCGATGGCAGAACCTGTCTATTTTAAACTTCCTTCTCTTCCTCATGCCACCCAGCAAGTGCCCTGAGAACTGCTGGAGTCCATTTGATGTCAGTGAACACCAGTGCCTCGTGGGAGACACTTGAATCAGACACACCTCTCTGAACTTTGTTTCATTTCCTCCAATTCATTTGAAGGGGGGTGTCTGTGCCATTGGCCGTAGGTCAGATTTTATTGTAAATTGTTTAAAAAGAATTCCATTCGCTTTGGTAGGAATGATCAAGTCCAGCCCTTGTCTTTATAAGCAGATTATAAAGCTGAGAAATAAATACGAACTCTTTTGAGCAAAAAGGCATTTTTCTTGGTGAATGGGGGTAAGGGAGTTGATGTTTATAAGAAGGAGAGGAAAGGCCAGGAGGGGGAGGTGACTTCCCCGGGTCTCACACTGATCAAAGGCAGGTGAAGTCACACATCACACCAGCTTTCCTCCAGCCCTGCTGGGCTCAGGATCCTGTATTGAGGTCAGAAGAAAATGAGACCTAGGAATTAACAGTTTATCTTGGGAGAAGAAAAGATGAGTCACTGAAATAACTTTGCCTGAACAAGCAGTGGGAGAAGATTACATAAGGTGATACAGTGTGAAGGATGCAGAAAAGTCGAGCTGGCAGAGAGCACACTCTGCCTGGGGTCGGAGGGTGTTGTTACGGAAGGCTTCCCGGGAGCTCAGCAGGTGTCAGGATCCACCAGGTGTCAGGTCTGTGGCGCCGACTCTCCTGCCCCTTCAACATCTCCAGCTTGTGGCCAGTCCCCATCACCCGAACATCCTGTCACTCACAGCTACGGGGCTGCATGGCTCCCCTAGTCTGCCCCTCTTCTGACCTCCCAGCCTGTCTCACTGTGGCCTCTGGCTGCTGGAAACAGAGCGTTCCAGGAGGCAGAGCATGGGTGAGAGGACCACCTACAGTGGAGGAAGGACTTGAAGATGAAGCAACTGACCCCACCTCTACTGAGGTATCCCTTGTGAAATCCTAAGTGGAAGGGTTGACATTTTATGCAGCTCAGGCCATGCTACCTGCTTGACCATGAAGCAAACTAAATTAAATATTTGCCTTAGAGCTACATATAGAATGAATTGAAGTGAAGAGACACTGGCCAGGTGGCTGGGACTGGGTGACAGGTGTTAAGGAGGCTTCCAGCAAGGTGGCTATGGCAAAGGAGAGCACAAGATGAACTTGGGAAATTGCTAGAGATGTATTTTTGGGAAAGTGATGGGAGGATTAGGGGAGTTTCATGGCAGAGAAGCACATGCTGTGTGGCCTTGGGCAGGGCACTTAACCTCTCTGATCCTGCCTCTTTATCTGTAAAATGAGAATAATAGTATCTACTTTATGGAGTTGTTACAAGTCTTTTATGAAATATTTGTAAAGTGCTTGTCCTAGTGCTTAGTACAGAGCTGGGGGTAACCCTTGGAGTTTTTTAAAAATTATTTATTTTATTTGTAGAACTCTTATCAATGAAGAACTTTGTATCCAACAATAATAAACAGACATATTGCAAGTTACATTTTGAAGGAGAAGCAAATAAGACTGGTTGTGACAAAAGAAATTAGATACCTGTATTGTAGGTTCTTTATACAAACAGTCCATTCTGTAAATAGTAGAGTTAAATACAAACCAAATGCTTTAAAAGTTTGTATGCCTACATGGCAGTTACAATCTCCACACACTAAAAAGAAAAAGAACAATAACACGGAACACAGTATTCTTAGTGAGTATAACACAGAACACAGTATTCTTAGTGAGTATAGCACATTTAACACCTTCAGCATCCTCTGGGTTTTCAGATCGTATTGGCAACTGAAATTTCACATCCACATGTGCTTGTTTGGCTAAGGTCACTATTTCAGAGAGCTTTCTGACCATTCTAGCAGCTTCCTCCAAGTCATCACAAGCAAGAATTTTAAGCCCACTGTCCACTCTCAGTGCCTTAGCGTCATCAACTTGTGTACCTTGTACCCTGTACCACAACAGGTATTTTAATTTCCACATCTTTTACTGCCACAACTATAACCTGTGCAATAACATCACAGTGCATGCATGATTCCTCCAAAAATGCTGACCAGAGTAGCCAGTACCTTTTCTTCTGAAGCGATAAGCTTAAATGCTTCTGTTACTTGATGGACTGTAGCACTATCACCAACACAAGGAAGTTGGCTGGAGTTCCTCCATGAAGTTTTATTTATATCCATTGTGGCCATGGCCACACTAGCACCATGTACTAGACAGTCTGCAGTTCCATCGAGGCCAATGTAGTCGAGATCTGCCTTAGAAGCATCTTTGTCACTTTCATCTTCCTGGATTCAGTCCTGTAGATTAAGGATTTTCTTTTGGCGATAGGCTGAATTAGAGTCAAAATCGATCTTTGCATCCAGCACAGCACAGCTCCATCTGAATCTTCCACCACTGGATTTATTTCTTATCATGGTTGCATCGTACTTCAGAAAAAGGCTATAATGCTTGACGGTGTTTTCTGCTGCAGAATTCGCAATATTAGGTGAAAATCCCATCTTCTGTTCAAACCAGAGAGCTTGTTCCTTTTTGATGCCTTCTACAATATCAACAGTTCTTTGATTGCATCAGGAGTCTCAGCAGCAACATCTGCAGTGTTGACACCACCGTGTGAACTCCCTATTAATACAGGACCTTGAAATGACCTTCCCATTGTTATTGCAAAGTAGTGTTCTCTCCTGGGGTATTTTCACTCCAATGCTTGATAGCATATTCTGCCGTTTTCTCCCATTTGCTTGGTAAACAACTTTTTCCCAATAATTTGTGAGGAAACAGCTTTTGCCTCTTCTGGAGAGAAAATTATCTTCACTCCTCCTTTGAGGCCACTTTCTTTCTTTCTTTTTTTTTTTTTTTTGAGATGGAGTCTCACTCTTGTTGCCTCAGGCTAGAGTGCAATGGCGCGACCTCGGCTCACTGCAACCTCCGCCTCCCAGATTCTAGTGATTCTCCTGGCTCAATCTCCTGAGTAGCTGGGATTACAGACGTGTACCACCACACCTGGCCAATTTTCGTATTTTTAGTAAGAGACGAGGTTTCTCCATGTTGGTCAGGTTGGTCTTGAACTCTCGACCTCAGGTGATCCGCCCACCTCTGCCTCGCAAAGTGCTGGGATTACAAGCATGAGCCACCGCCCCCAACCAAGGCCACTTTCAAATGTTTCTTTTCCTCTGCCATCAGCTAAAACCTGCGCCTTTATCTCAACATCTTTTGAACCTGCTTCTTACTACTTGTGAGTCCCAGAGAACTTGCCAGCAGTACTCATAGTTACAGTTTATCCTGCACATATTATTTATTTCTGCTGTACCTACTTTTTTGGCAATTGCATAAGCTTCATCTGGTGACTTTGCCACATATCCTTTGGGAACGGAGACACAAGCTTCTTGCAATAATTCCATGCTCATGTATTCATGTAGTGAGAGATTTTACTGTTGCTGCTGTACTTGGAGCCCATGGTTATTCAACAATCCAGAACTTCCTAGAGCCTGAGCAGTGGCCTGCCCGACTGTCCAGGGCAGGTGGCTCTGATGGGTGGTGGCATCCAATAGCCAGTTGTAGAACAGGGAGGCTGCCATTTCTGAGTCAGACCTGTCCCCCTCTTGCTGTCTGCATCCGTACAGGCCCCTGGAATATTTTTAGATATTAAAATCAGCATGAGGGAGACTGGAACGGTAATGAAGGAGAGGAAATAATTCAAAGGAACTAACGCATCTCAGTGGGCCTTGCAGGTAATGCTGGGTTACTAGTGGGGGAGTTTGGGGGAAGGGGCCTCGATTTTGAAAAGCATGATACAGTGTTTGAGACTTTGTTTCAGTCCACCAATCGCCCTGAGTAGTGGCAGCTCTGATCAAGGGGACAGCTCAGTCAAGCAAACAAGATCCAGCAAGCAGGTCAAAGGAGAAACAGGGCTGCACCGCCTTGGGGTCACGGGGACCCAGATGCTGCTGGCGGCCGCGGTGAGGGGTCCTGCGTCCTCTGTTGCGAGGCTGCCAGCAGCTGCAGGATCTGCTATCACATGTTGGACAGGCAAGGAGCTGGCGGCACTTCTCACCCTGGCTGTGTGCCAGAATTGTGGTGGGGCATTTTAAACACCTCTGGGCCCTCTTCACAGCACAGAGGTCATTCTGATGAGCAGCCAGGATTGCGGCCTCCCAAGCCGGGAGCCAGCCAAGCCTGCCGCCCAGCATGTCTGCCCTGGAGAGAGATGGGTCCCAGTGAGCCGGGCCTCAGGAGCTACAGGTGTTGGCAACACTAGAAGGTGGGCTGGGCACCAGGTTCAGAAACAGGAGCCAACCATTCTTTAACAGGAGCTTTCCCCCAAAATTCCCCTGGAAGCACTGTCTTGCAAGCATTGGAGATCCTTTGCTAAGTGCCTCATAAACTTTGAGTTACTGACTTTGAAATCATTGACCTTGAAATTCATGATGGCTTTTCCGCTCATTCATACCGTCATCCCTTCATGCAACAAATCTGTGGGTTGGACCCTATTCCAGCCATGGGACACAGTGGGAACAAATGGACAAAGGTCCCACACTTGAGGAGCTTACCTTAGAGTGGGGAGCTGGAGTGTAGACATGGATGAAATGTGTCCGTTGGCAAAAAGCACTATGAAAGGAATAAATCAGGAAAGAAAAAGTGGAATGCTGGTCAGGGAAGCTCTTTCTAGCTAGGTGACATTTGGGCAGAGACCTTAGGGACATGAGAGTGGGAGCCCAGAGGACATGGGGAAGAACATTCTGGACAGGGGGAATGAGCCATCGAGCGAGGTCTCACCATTCTTACGGTTTTAACAGGGGAAGTTGCGGAAATCATGTCAGTGAACATTTGGTTGATTCCTACTGATCTGACTTTTCAGTGGCGGTGCAGCTATATACCAGGGAATTGGCCATCTCATGTTTCCCTTGCTTCCTTAAAATAGGTAGGAAAATATCAGGTAAGACAGCTCCTAGTGACAGAAGAGAATCCTTCATAAATTTACCTTTGGCTACTGTGGTTGGATCTGCCAGACACCATCCCCAGAGAGTGAAAGAAGACCCTGGTGGAAAGTGCTTCTGTCTTAGAAATAAAATGGCTCAGAATTAAATGATTCTTTTATAGGTATATAGTTGTGAGTTAAACTCCCCCAATTTGTATTCGTGAATACTAACATTAAGAATAAATACCATCAGAAGTAAGATTAAAGAAATATATTAAAACATATTAATCTCTCATTACAATGAACTATTTTCAGTTTCTTTTTAATGTCTATTATTTGTTTCTTTCCTAGCTAGGTTTTGTGGCTACTTAGAATTCACCACTGTTGGGTTGGAAGCTTTCTAGGGGTGCTTGTGGGTTCCCAGTACCCCTAAGCTGCTTTGGGACCCAGAGTCTGGGCGCTCCTGACCGAAGTCCCCCCCAACTCTTCTCTCAGAGAGGAGAACTGGGAATCTCCTGCCGTCAGCTCTGATTACCTACCCAGGAAGTGTGGAGGATTGCACAGGGCCAGACAGTTAAGAAATGGGAAGAGTTAGGATTTCATCCTAAGCCTGTCTGACCTGCGAGCCCAAATTCTTAACCACCGTGCTCTGGTGGCCCATCTCTCCCCTGGTTTTGTATTTCAGAACATGGCCTCTGAAAGGGAGGTTTGGGGGTTCAAATTCTAGTCTGCCATTTATTAGCTGTGTGGCTCTAGGCAGGTAACTTAACCGCTTAATGCCTCAGTTTTCTCATCTATAAAATGGGGATAAAAATAGTACCTATGCCATGGGTTTGTGAACCCCGAAAATCTGAGAGAGTTCTCAGTTAATTTATTTTTAATTTAATTTTATTATTATTTTTTTTTTGATAAGGAGTCTCACTCTGTCGCCCAGGCTGGAGTGCAGTGGTGCAACCTCTGCCTCTCAGATTCAAGTGCCTGAGGAATTCAAGTGCCTCTCTGCCTCTGGAATAGCTGGGATTACAGGCGCAGGCTACCACGCCTAGCTAATTTTTAGTAGAGATGGGGTTTCATCATGTTGGCCACGCTGGTCTCGAACTCCCGACCTTAAGTGATCCACCTACCTTGACCTCCCAAAGTGTTGTTGGGGTTACAGGTGTGAGCCACCATGCCCGGCCAGTCTCAGTTAATTTAGAAAGTTTATTTTGCCAGGCTGAGGTCAGGCCTATGACACAGCCTCAGGGGGTCCTGAGGACATGCGCCCAAGGTGGTGGGGGGCACAGCTTGGTGTTCTACATTTTAGGGAGACATGAGACATCGATCAGTACGTGGAAGATGTACACTGGTTCAGTCCAGAAAGGTGGGACAACTCGAGGCGAAGGCAGGACAACTCAAAATGAGGAGAGGGCTTCCAGGCCATAGGTAGATAAAAGAGAAATGGTTGCATTTTTTTTTTTGAGTTTCTGATTAGCCTCTTCAAATGAGGCTATGGGCTATACCTTTATCTCAGTGGGCAGAGGAGTGACTTTGAATAGAATGGGAACCAGGTTTGCCCTAAGCAGTTCCCAGCTTGATTTTTCTCTTTAGCTTAGTGATTTGGGGGGGGCCCCCCCCAAGATTTACTTTCCTTTCACTGGTTATTGTAAGGATTACAAAAGTTGGTGCTTGTGAAGTATTTTAGAGCTGTGGCTGGCTCAGGAGGAATAAGGCACCTACTGACTTTTTCATGCTGTGAATCCTACCCCCGTCTTCTTGTACCTCTCTTCTGGGAAGCCTTCCCCAACTATCAGAACTAAAGATAATTTCTCCCTTTTTAGATTCTATGGCAAATGGTCTGGGATTTCCATCGTAAAAGTGTAACTTAGGGAAAATCTCTTACTATATTGATAAGGAAACTTATCAAGTCTCAAAAGTCAAATGACAGAATTGGGCCTGGACCTCAAAGGTCAAGTGACAGAAGCAGGACTGAAACACCAATATTTTTACAACTAAAATTACGACTGTTTCCAAGGTGCTGTATTCCTTCCTATTTCCCACTTTTTTTTTTTTTTTTTTAAGACAGTCTCGCTCTGTTGCCAGGCTGAAGTGCAGTGGTGCGACCCTGGCTCACTGCAACATCTGCCTCCCGAGTTCAAGCAATTTTCTGCCCAGCCACCATGCCTGGCTAATTTTTTGTATTTTAATAGAGACGGGTTTTACCATGTTGGCCAGGATGGTCTCAATCTCCTGACCTGGTGATCCACCCACCTTGGCCTCCCAAAGTGCTGGGATTACAGGCGTGAGCCACCGCACCTGGCCTTTTCCCACCTGTTTTTAAAGTAGGTAATAAATGTCTTGATAAGAAGCATAATAAAAATATTCATCACAGTGATGAGATTGATTGATTGATTGAGAGGGAGTCTTCCTCTGTTGCCCAGGCTGGAGTGCAGTGGCATCATCTCAGCTCACTGCAACTTCCACCTCCCAGGGTCAAGTGATTCTCCTGCCTCAGTCTCCTGAGTAGCTGGGATTACATGTGCGCGCCACCACACCTGGCTAATTTTTTTATTTTTAGTAGAGACAGGGTTTCACCATGTTGGCCAGGCTGGTCTCGAACTCTTGACCTCAAGTGATTCGCCTGCCTCAGCCTCCCAAAATGCTGAGATTACGGGCGTGAGCCACCGCACCTGGCCAAAATGGGGGGTGCTAGTGGCTGTTGACTTTTCAGTATATGTTAATTTGTGCTATGAATCTGGTGTAGGAGGATTTGGTATGCCTGGCTTCATATATTTATTTGTCCATGGAACCTTTTTTCTGGGAAATGCCTGTTAGCATCACACAGCTAGTGTTTCATGGAACACAGTTTGGGGACTGTGGCTCTGCTCTCCAGAGCATCTGCTCTCCTACCCCATGTACTTTTTTTTTTAAGACTGTTTTTTAGAGCATACAGTATGTAGCTTTTTCAGATTGGCTTCTTTCCCTTAGTAATATACATTTAAGTTTCCTCCATGTCTTTTCATGGCTTGGTAGCTCATTTCTTTTTAGTGCTGGATAATATTCCATTGTCTGGATGTACCACAGTTTATCCGTTCACCTACTGCAGGACATCTTGTTTGCTTCCAAGTTTTGGCAATTATAAATAAAGCTGCGGTAAACATCCACGTGCAGGTTTTTGTGTAGACATAGTTTTCATTTCCTTTGGGTAAATACCAAGGAGTGTGATTGCTGGATCGCATGGTAAGAGTATATTTAATTTTGTAAGAAGCTGCCAAACTGTCCTCCAAAGTGGCTGTACCAGTTTGCATTCCCACCAGCAACGAATGAGGGTTCCGCGCCTCTACATCTCTGCCAGCATGCGCTGTTGTCAGTGTTCTGGATCTGGGCCATTCTAATAGGTGTAGAGTGGTATCTCATTGTTGTTTTAATTTACATTTCCTGGATGACATATGATGTAGAGCATCTTTTCATATGCTTATTTTCCATCTGCCTATCTTTGGTGTGGTGTCTATTAAGGTTTTAGGCCCTTTATTTGTTTATTTATTTTTATTTATTTATTTTTTTGAGACAGAGTCTCGCTCTGGAGTGCAGTGGGGTGATCTTGGGTCACTGCAACCTTCACTTTCTGGGTTCAAGCAATTCTCCTACGTCGGCCTCCCAAGTAGCTGGGATTACAAGCATGCGCTACCACACCTGGCTAATTTTTGTATTTTTAGTAGAGACAGTGTTTTGCCATGTTGGCCAGGCTGGTCTCGAACTCCTGACCTCAAGTGATTCACTTCCCTCGGCCTCCCAAAGTGCTAGGATTACAGGCATGAGCCACCCCGCCTGGCCCCATTTTTAATTGGATTTTCTTTTATTGTTTAGTTTTAAGTGTTTGTATTAGTCCATTCTCATGCTGTTAACGAAGACATACCTGAGCCTGGGTAATTTATAAAGGAAAGAGCTTTGATTGACTCACAGTTCAGCATGGCTGGGGAAGCCTCAGAAAACTTACAGCAGAAGGGGAAGCAAACACTTCCTTTTTCACATGGTGGCAGCGAGAAGTGCAGAATGAAGTGGGGGAAAAGCCCCTCATAAAACCTTCAGACTTTGTGAGAACTCACTATCACAAGAACAGCATGAGGGTAACCGTCCCCATGATTAAATTACCTCCCTCCAGTTCCCTCCCATGACACGTGAGGATCATGGGAACTCCAACTCAAGATGAGATTTGGGTAGGGACACAGCCAAACCACCTCAGTGTTCCTTATATTTTAAAGATTTATATATACACACATATATTTTTGATCAGATATATCTTTTACAAATATTTTTTTCCCCCTCTATGACTTTTCATTCTCTTGACAATGTCTTTTGAAGAGCAGGAATTTTTTTTTTTTTTTAATTGAGACGGAGTTTCGCTCTGTCGCCCAGGCTGGAGTGCAATGGTGCAATCCCGGCTCACCGCAACCTCTGCCTCCTGGGTTCAAATGATTCTTCTGCCTCAGCCTCCCAAGTAGCTGGGACTATAGGTATGTACCACCACACCCAGCTATCTTCTGTATTTTTAGTAGAGATGGGGGTTTCACCATGTTGGCCGGGCTGGTTTCGAACTCCTGATATCAAGTGATCCACCCATCTCAGCCTCCCAAAGTGCTGGAATTACAGGTTTGAGCCACCGCGCCCAGCCAAAAGGCAAGAATTTTTAATCTTCATGAATTCCAGTTTATCAGTTCTGTCTGTCCTGGATTGTGCCTTTGGTTTTGTATCTAAGAAGTCATCACCAAAAGCAAAGGTCATCTTGGCTTTTTCCTATGTTATCTTCAAGAAGTTTTATAGTTTTGTGTTTGACATTCAGGCCGATGATCTATTCTGAGTAAGCTTCCCTGCAGGGTGTGAGGGCTGCGTCTACGTTCATTTTTTTTTTTTTTTTGCACGTGAATGTCCAACTGGTCCACCTGTTAATTATTTTACTATACCGCGCTGCCTTGATTGCTGTAGCTTCCCCGTGCACTCGTCAATCCCTTAAGGTTCACCTCCTCTTCCCCTACCAAACTGCAACCACTCCACTAGTGGCCTTCCAATTGCAAGTCCCATGGATTCTCTCCAGTGTGCCTCTTGTTTGTGACTCCATTCTGTTGTGTGAGCTCATGTTGTGTCACCTTTGCGTTGGGGTTTATAGAGTTGGTCTCATGTTCTGGCTTTGGGAGGGTGGCCAGATAGGGAATGCAGGTTGAGGTCAAGTTCTTGTTACTTACAAGGGCACAGAACTGTCTTGGGGACGTGGCACGTGTTTCAGACCCACAGAACCACAGTATTCTGAAGGGGTGTTCTGTGATTCTCACTTCCTAGGCCTTTGGACATCTGTGGCAGAGCAAGTGGTCAATTGGAAAGCCCCACTAAGATGGACCAAGCCAGCATGGATGGAAGGGCTCAGTGGCACTGGGCCTGGGGGAAAACAGAAAGGGGCAGGCAGCTTCCAGAACCTTCCTGGGGCCTGCCAGTCCTGGCCCTGCTGTAAGTGCTTTGCAGCCCTGGACTGGCTCTGGCTCCCTCACAGCCCTGTGGCATAGCCCTAGCCCTGTTTTAGAGAGAGGACACCATGCACAGAGAATGTTGTCACTTGCTCAAAATCACAGCTTAGGAAGTAGCAGTGCCAGGATTTGACCTGAGAGCTCATGCTGTTGGCCATGCTGCCTCCCTAACCCCTGCCCTCAGAGGTTCTAAAGAAGTTAGAAAGAAAGACAAGAAGGAAGTGTTGGGGGAGTAAGTCGGGAGCCTCCACCTTCCCCTCTTGTTCTTTAGGCCTTCTTACCTCTTCCCTACTGGTGGAGAAAGGCCCTGGGGCCCTGCCTGGGACTGGTTCCCACCATGGGCCCTGCATGGTGGTGGCTCCTGGAGGCCTCTGTGCCCGGGGAAGGCACCTTCCCTGGAGGGGCTGTGGGCCACAGAGGGGAGGATGTAGCGAGGGGTGGCCTGAGGAGCTCCCCTTCTGGAATCCAAGACAGCAGGAGGCAGCAGGTGATCTGGTTTTCATTTGAGAAGGGCTGAGTTGGTGTCCCCCAGACCAGGACTGTCCTGGGCTGACGCCTCAGGGAACCCTCTCCAGCGCACTAGCTGCACTGACAACCCCAGAGCCGTGTGGAAGTTTCTACTGTTAGTACCCAGGATGGTACCACACTTAAGCCTGGGTTCTAGCAGCCAAGCTTAGCCTCTGTCCTGCACAGGCCTTGGCTCCTAGGCTGTTCAGAAAGTTTCAAGGGAGGAAGTGATGCTACAATCTTTTTTAGTCCTGACTTCCCCATGTTTCCATTTCCTCACTCCCTTAAGATGCAAAGGACCAATGTTCCTGGCTTAGGGACTGTAACAAGGGAGGCTGCTACCTGGGCACCTTGGAAAGACGCATCTAGGCAGCCATGCCAGGCAGAAGACTGGGCAGCTGCAGATTTAAACCCTGGGCTTCCAGGCCCTAAAGGGGAACTGGGCCCCCAGGGTGCTGTCCCATCACAAGAAATAACCCTGGATGCCAGTCACCCAGGGCCCTAATGCCTTTTCTCAGGCAGGGGCAGGGAGCGGACGAGAAAATGGGAGTGAGGTCGGGCAGCGAGGCTGAACCTGAAGAGCCTGGGCATGCAGCCCGCCCGCTGGTCCGCCTTGTCCCTTCCGTGCAAGGGCCAGTGGAAGCTGAGGGTGGTGGAGGGGATCACAAATAAGTTATCTGGCCCTGGGTGCCCACCATCCTCCTGGTGCCCCATGGCTTCTCCAAGGACATACCCATCCCCAAACCCAAATCACCCCGGAGCCAAAACTGCTGCTCTTTCCTCCTTGAGGGGCACCCTCCCACCCCACTCCCAAACAGAACTCTGAAAGAACTCTTTCCTCCACCCCATGTAAACCTCTTTTTGATTAAAGTAATTCCCACTGAAGGAACTCGTTCTTTTCTGAATGATCTGTAGGCTAATCTTCCCAGGGTGCATTTGCATTTCAAGTGGAGCGCTTGTGCAGTTAGAATTCATCTTTAATTGGCAGAATGAAGGGGCACGTACTGGGGGGGAGGGGGAGAGGCAGACTTTCCCAGCCCTCCTGGCCCCTCCCTGATGCCCTCCTCTCTCCGCCTCCTCAGCACCCGCCCCTCAGTGAGGGGTGGAGCTGGGTGGATTTGGAGGCTGACTAAAGAAGCACACTGGCTATTGTTTCTTTACTAATTAAAACTTTTTATGGTGGACCTAGAGTTGCCAACTTCTAATTTTGTCAGTTTGTTTTATCACGGGTTTCCTAACACCATCACTTCACAGCACCAAAAGATGAAGGAGGAGGTCACTTCAGTCTTCTCCATGGAGTAAATTTAGCTTTGCACAAACATGCCACAGGGTTGTTAGATTTTTCGTTTTGCTACAGATTGGTGCAAACCTCACTGGGCGTCGGCATTTGAGAACCACAAACCGGATGGCCCTCGGAACCCTGCCCAACTCTAAAAGGCTGCAGTTTTCAAATTCCGTCAGCACACTGCGTTAAAGATGCATCTCTAAGTGTGAATCATTGATGATGATGTTAATTTATCATTGTTGCACATAACTTTCTATGATGGAAATGGCTCCAGGAGACAGGATGGTAGAGGGAGACTGAAGAGCAGGGAATAAAGTTAGAAGCAAATGAGGGGGCAGAGAGGGAAGAACGCCTGCCCCCCCCAAACCTGTATCCATCTTCCCAGGACGCTCGGTTAGATTCTTGGGCTGCAGGAGGCAGTTTTGTCCGCCTGTTCCAGAAACGTGTGTGTGTGTGCGTGTGCATGTGTGTATGTGTGTGTGTGTGTGTGTGTGTGTGTGTAACCATGCAGTTTGCCGGCGCAGCACCTGACCTTTGTGTAAGCTCCCCCTCCACGAAGCCTCACCCCTTAAAATGCTCCTTGTGGCCTGGCCTTCCCTATGGCACGGTTCCCAACCCCCCAAGAAAAAGACATGAAGATGCCAGAATGGCAAGTGGCAGATGTCTTAGAATGTGGGGGGTGGGGGGGCAATGAGAGATGCCAGCTCCGGGAGGACAAGGCCCTGGGCCCTCCAAGGGAGGGGCCGTCTGTTCCAGCTTGGGTTTGTTTCCTCACCGGCCGCCCTGGCCCTGGCTCCTGGTTCTCCTGGGCCTTCCCAGGAGGCTTTGCTCACAGCTCTTCCCATTCTCATTCCAGGTGTGTGTGGCTGCTGCGGTGCCCTACGCCCCAGGTACAAAAGGCTGGTTGATAACATCTTCCCTGAGGATCCTGAGGTGGGTCCCATCTCTGGCAGGCATTGTGGCTCTCAGCGTCTAGGCAGGGGCTTTGATGGGTGGAGTGGCAGCTTGGAAGCCAGGCCTCCTGCCAGGTGGGGAAGGCAGGGCCTCTCAGGGCCCTTGGACACTGAGCCTTCCCAGGGAAACTGGAACCTGGGCCACAGCCATGGGCAGTGGTGAGAGGCAGCTAGGGACATGAGGAAGAGGGTGTCTGGATCTGCAGAAGGCAGCTGGCAATTAGTCTCGGCATGCTTGTGGCTGTCAGTGTCCAACCGAGATATCTTCTGTGTGTCTCTCTGCGTGATTGCTCCGTGAGCTGCTAACTCTTTGACTGGTCGTACCTCTGTGCTGGTCAGTATGAGGACACCCCCGTCTTGGGTTGGGCTCAGGAGCCCAGGTCTTTCCCCCTGGCTGCCACCCTCTGGTGTCTGCCAGGTGTCTAGGGGCACACACATAGAGGGCCTGGCCTCCAAGCCGCCTCTCCACCCGTCAGGCTGCTTTGTGGGTTGTGGTCTGGGAAACATTGGGATCTGAGGTACTTGACTTGCTCTTTGGGAACCGAGGGCCTGTCTGGATGACAGCATCCTCTGGAGAGTTCCCTATGAGCTGCAGAGCTGCCTTCGTCCTGTGCCTATCTTGGTGCTGGCTATCCAACATGCTTTAATTTTGGGTGGCTTTTAATGACGCTATGTCATTCATTCCTACACACTCACACACACATGGTATGTATATACATACCCATACATGCATACATGTATATATTCATGTATATATATCCATATACATGCACACACATATATACACTTGTGTCACTTACTATTCTTTTTTTTTCTTCCTGAGATTGAGTCTTGCTCTGTCACCCAGGCTGGAGTGCAGTGGCGCGATCTTGACTCACTGCAACCTCCGCTTCCTGGGTTCAAGCAATTCGCCTACCTCAGCCCATAGCTGGGGTTACAGGCACTTGCCACCACGCCTGGCTAATTTTTGTATTTTTAGTAGAGATGGGGTTTCACCATGTTGGCCAGGCTGGTCTCAAACTTGTGATCCACTCGTCTCAGCCTCTTAAGGTGCTGGGATTATAAGTGTGAGCCACAGTGACTGGCCCACTTACTATTCTTATTTATAGTTTGCATATACTTTGGGCTAGACCGTGGGTTCCTGGGAGTCAGGAACTATGTTTTAATCATCTGCCTGTCCCTGAAACTCGCACGTGGTCTGGCACATCCATAAAGGGGACTCTGTAAATGTCAATTCAATTGAATTATTATTTTTCTCTAGACTTGAACTCATCTAGCCATAGTGTGGCCACAGTGAACACAAATTGTTTTCTCCCACAGGATGGTCTGGTGAAGACCAACATGGAAAAGCTGACCTTCTATGCCCTCTCAGCTCCAGAAAAACTTGATCGTATTGGCGCCTATCTCTCTGAGAGGCTCATCCGTGACGTGGGTCGTCATCGATATGGGTAAGTGGTTTGGAAAGGAGGGAGAGAGATTGTCAGGAACTATATTGTTAGGTTAAACATAGTCCTTTTAGAAAATGATGGCCAGGCAGAGTGCCTCACGCCTGTAATCCCAGCACTTTGGGAGGTCAAGGTGGGAGGATCGCTTGAGGCCAAAAGTTCAAGACTATCCTAAGCAACATAGTGAGACTCCATCTCTACAAAAAATTTAAGAATTAGCCAGGTGTGGTGGTGCACACCTATAGCACCAGCTACTTGGGAGGCTGAGGCAGAAGGATCGCTTGTGCCCAGAAGGTCAAGGCTGTAGGAACCATGATTGTGCCACTGCACTCCAGCCTGGGTGACAGAGCAAGACTCTGTCTCAAAAAAAAAAGAAAAAAAAAGAAAACGATGATAGACTAGACTATCAAACAGACCAAGAAAATTGGGGCCTGGGACTAAGGAGTATATCCCATATGATCTTCCAAAGGTAGGGTTGAGTGTGATGCTGCTGCCAAGGTTTGGGAAGAAGGGCTGTTGGCTTCCTACAAGCACCTCTTCCAGCATCCATTCTCTCGTGTTCCCATACAAAAGCCCTCATACAGTCTGGGGCTTGTTAAGGCTATGATTGCACCGCCATCCACATCCAACTTGTCCTGCCTTGTCCCACTTACTGCCTTGAAAACTAAGGAGGAGTAATCTACATTCTAGTAAGAAGGCAGAGTTAAGGGCAATTTGTCCATTAAAAATACACTTAGGTGAAATATTTATCAATCTTCTGAAAGAGAAGGGCTTTCTACGTTTAAAGAGAGAAGAAATCTTAAAGCAACAATAGACTTAACTGTTGAAAAATTTAAATATTTTGATGTCAATAAAGAAACACTCAGACCAGGCATGGTGGCTCACGCCTGGCACTTTGGGAGGCCAAGCGGGGAAGATCGCTTGAGCCCAGGAGTTCAAAACCAGCCTGGGCAACATACTGCCCATCTCTACAAAAAATAAAAAAATTAGCTGGGCATGGTGGTATGCTCTTATAGTCCCAGCTACTCGGAAGGATGAGGTGGGAGGATGGCTTGAGCCCAGGAGGTCGAGGCTGCAGTGAGCTATGTTTGCGCCACTGCACTCTAGCCTGGGTGATGGAGACTCTCTCAAAAACAAAAAGAAACACTCAAAATGTAAGAGACAAACAACAAAAAAGTATATTCAAAAATTAAGACAAAGGGCCAGACACAGTGGCTCACACCCGTAATCCCAGCACTTTGGGAGGCCGAGGTGAGTGGATCACCTGAGGTTAGTAGTTTGAGACCTGCCTGGACAACAGGTGAAACCCTGTCTCTACTAAAAATACAAAAATTAGCCAGGCATGGTGGCATGCATCTAGTCCCAGCTACTCGGGAGGCTAAGGCAGGAGAGTTGATTGAACCCAGGAGGCAGAGGTTGCAGTGAGCTGAGATTGTGCCACTGCACTCCAGCCTGGGTGACAGAGTGAGACTCTGTCTCAAATAAATAAATAAAAATAAATTAAGACAAAGGATTCAAATTTATATATTAGTAGCTCATACCAAATAGTGGCTGGAGTGGGGAAACTGAGACACTAAGAGATTTGAGGCAAGGGCCACAAACGGGAGACTTCAGGAGAGGAGAGAGAGCTTGCCACACACGTGGGCACTCAACAGACTTGTGATCGAAGATGCATACTGAAATACTAAGATGGTAACTTATCAAATTCATCACAAAGGAAACATAATTTCCAGTATTGACCAATAGATGGCAAAACGGGAGGCATTTTCATTCTTTTCTAGGAAGAGTGCAAATTGGTTGAAACTCTCTAGAAAGTAATTTTGAAATGATGTGTCAAGAGGCTTAAAAACACTTTATGTCATTTGACTCAGTAATTTCCATTTCTATTTGTCTATCCCAAAGAATCTTCTTTTTTTTTTTTTTTTTTTTGAGACAGGGTCTTGCTCTGTCACCCAGACTAGAGTGCAATGGCATGATCTTGGCTCACTGAAACCTCAGCCTCCTGGGCTCAAGCCATCCTCTCACCTCAGCCTCCCAAGTAGTTGGGACTACAGGTGCATGCTACCATTTCTGGCTCATTTTTGTATTTTTTGTAGGGATGGGGTTTTGCCGTGTTGCCCAGGCTGGTCTAGAACTCCTGGGCTCAAACAATCCTCCCACCTGGGCCTCCCAAAGTGTTGGGATTATAGGTGTGAGCCACTGCGCCAGGCCCCAAGGAATCAATCATAAATGCAGTCTACCTTCACATACAGAGATGTTCATTATCATATTATTTATAACAATAAAAAAGTGAGAATAACTTAAATGTCCAGCCAGAGGAGAATAGTTCAGTGAATTATGGTGTATGTCATTTGATAAAATGTTATCTAGTCAATAAGAATGGTGTTTATAAAGATGCTTTCCATATAATTTAGAAAATGCTTGAAGTAAATGAAAACCAGAATCCATAATTATGTAGACAGTATTTGCAATCAAGTTAAAAAATAAACAACAACAACAAATCTCAATGAGTAGAAAATATAGTAAAAACAAACATGCTGGCCAGGTGCAGTGGCTCATTACTGTAGTCCCAGCACTTTGGGAGGCCAAGGCGGGTAGATCACTTGAGGTCAGGAGTTCAAGACCAGCCTGGTCAACAGGGTGAAACCTTGTCTCTATCAAAAAGACAAAAATTAGCTGGGTGTGGTGGCATGTACCTGTAGTCCTAACTATTTGGGAGGCTAAGGTGGGATAATCACTTGAATCCCAGGAGGCCAAGATTGCAGTGAGCTGAGATCATGCCACTACACTCCAACCTGGGCAACAGAGCAAGACCCTGTCTCAAAAACAACAACAACAAAATAAATGAACATGTCAATATGTTAGGAGTGCTCATTTTATGAGCAGTGTGGCTGGGGTTTTTTGGTTTTGTTTTGCATCTGTTTTTTCTGTGTTTTTCCTAAATATTCTGTATGTAGATGTGTTACTTCCACAATAAAAAACATGAACTACAGGGCATGTTGTATTTGCTGCCCAACCATCATGCTACGATTCAGAGACTGAATGTCAGGAGAACGCTCAGATATTCCTGGTGGTGTTGCTCATGGGGCTGAGGGTTGGGTGGATTCATTCAGGCCGCTGTTCTCAGGCCTGTTGGTTCCATTCTCCATGGAGTCGTTTATAGCCGTCCTCTACTATTCCCTTTCTCCTGATCCAGGCTCTTCTCTTTTGTTCAGATGATGGCAGTAGCCTTGGACATGGTCTCCCTGCTCCCCATCTTTCCTGCTCTGGTTCTTCCGGGTTATGTATGATCTTCCACACACAGAGCCCAAGCTGTACTTTTCTAGCTCCTTGAGAAAAAAATCCAGCATCCTCAGCTTGACTTCTGGGGTCTTACACAACCTGCCTGTAACCCAGCCAAGCCCACCACCCCTACCACACCTGCTGTAGACCCACTCCACGTGGACTGGCCAACCCCCCTGCTGGCTCTGTGGGCCTTTCTGGTGCTCTCTCACTTTGACCTCTTTGTTGGGCCTCCCCCTACAATTGCCCACCAGCCCCACCACCATCCAAGGCCCCTTCCTCCTGGGAGGAGAAGACGGAGCCAGTCTTGAACTACAATGAAATGTGCACGATGCTGACAGGGTGTAGAGGTCTAGAAAGCACAGGCCTCACCAGCAAATCTTAAATCAAGCCACCCCTGGTGTAAAAAGCAGGACCCAAACCAATATGTTTCTGTGATCATTTTATGTAATAAAATGAGGCTACATCCTAAATAAGAGTGAATCTACCATACATGCTGATTATATTAGGGGCCTTGACATATTGTAAATTATACTCAAGCAAGTCAGAATGACTTTATCCTAGGTTGAACCTAAAACCAACATGCTAGCTCTAACATTAAACATTTAATACTAATTTTGCTGGCCCTCTCTGCGGTGACGGCTCTCTCAGTAAAAAATGTCCTAGAGCCAGCAGAGCCACGTAGAATCATTCTGCTGCCCTTACAACTGCAATTCAAATTTAGTATCGTTCTGTTAAAAAGAGCCATTGCAGCCTCTAAGTATTTGAAACCGGACGGCCTCACTGAGGGCTTTGTTCATAAACATTTGGAGAAGAAAAATCTGTTAGATCTGATCTCTTGTTCTGTCTCTCTTTGCCCTCCCTGTCTTTCTGTACCCAGTGCCACATACATCATCATTATCTTTCTCATCACTGAAGGCAGCTTTGGAAGAGTAAAATATTCTCCTGTAGACAGGGTGAGAGGCTGTGTCTCCCTGCCGTGATGCAAGTGTCTGTATTTGGGGTTTGACCCTATGGACATGAACCTTGGATGCTGGACCCAAGGGCAGAACCACCCTCATCTGCCCCACTGCCTCCCCCACATTGTCACCCCATTCCAGTTATGTGTGGACTCTGGCTCATAGGTGTTTAGCATCGGGACAGTGCAGGCAGCCAAATGTGGGCAGAGAGAGGATGAGATGTGAATTTCAAGGCATTGTTCATGGGCATGGAATATGATGGGCAGTGATGTGCAGAGCGTCAAAAACCGAGCAGTCCTTCTATTTTCCCTTCTATTTACATTTCCCTTCCAGTTCAGCTCTAGTGCCAGCATGTCCCCTAGAAACTAGAGGAAAGCAGGGGAGGGAACAGCAGTGCTGGGAAAGACTCTCTCAGTTGACAGTGACCCCTGAGCATTGACAGGTGCAGAATGCCATATAAGATGACATCAGGATCCCCAGTGCCTGGAGCTCTCACCCAGCCTGGGACCAACCCCTCGCAGATGGAGATGCCCATGCCAGAGGATTGAGCTTCTCTCATCTGAGGACCCTGGCCCTGGAGCTGACCCAGTGGCGCTCCTAGAGATACACATTCACCAGAAGGACCGTGAACCTGGTCAGAGGATGGCTGACCTTGAAATAGGGATACCGCAGACCCCTACTAGATGAGGAGGGACATCTCTCCTTTCCTTAGCTGAGGTCAGCCCTCTCTCCCTACTTGTGGACTCCTAAAACCCAGAAGGTTCTGTCTAGGAGTGGGCTGACCAAATGCACTCAAATCGCCTGGAACAAGAGGTTCTTTGTCCAGGCCACTGCTCTTGAGCGATTCTTGGGCAATGACTTGCCCTACTAAAGCTGCCCCCTCATCTGGCCTGCTGAGTCTAATCCCTGACCCTGGATCTGCCTTTCCTCTCCAACTAAGCCTGGTTCCCGGACTCTACTCCCCCACTCCTCCTTTCTTGGAGGCTTGTCATCTCCTTTGATTTCTAGGGCCACTCCCTACTGAGCACAGGGTAACCCAGCAGAACCAGCTGCTAGTCTGGGACTGCATACCAGGGACTTCTTGCCTCTCACCTAAGCACCATGTTTTCTTCAGTTTTTATAACTCACTTTCTGCCTGGATCCCTTACCCTGAGTTCCTCCAGTTGTCGCCTGTCTTCTCCCATCCTCCATTGCTACTCGTGAACCCCAGTCCATCCTGCATCCCTTGGGTTCTGCCCTCCTCACCCGCTGGCAACGCTACTAGTACCTCTGCAACCCTTGGTTGTCAGCTGCTGTTGTGGTCTGTAACCTGCTCTTGCCTTCACCCATGGGCCCAGCTCCTTCCTGCCCCGCCTGCTCTACGTACCATTAGGCCAGTTCAGATTTCCAGATCTGTTGTGAATTTGGACCCCTTCCAGGACACCCACCCCAGATCAGATCTCTGCTGGTAGTGACCTTCTGACCTGGGGATCCCAGGCTCTATTCCTTTTGAGTGTGTAACAGATTGGACACACTCGAGAAGGTTAAAATAAAATAGCACAAACATGGAGAGCATTGGACTTGGGGCTTCCAAGGTCCCATTGCCTTCTAATTCTCTAAGATGTTTTGAAAAGTTCAAGTTCATAATTACAAATCTTCCATCCTTAAGATTGGGATCAGAGATGAGGAACAAAGGATCGTGTATTCAGAGAACTAGGCCTTATAATTCTTACACTTTTCAGTTTCACCTCTACCATAATTTTTACCTGCTACCAAAATGGAAAATTTCCACTTTCCACTCTTGATAAGTAGCCAATTTTTTTTTTTTTAAGCAAAGGATGATTTTTCCATATCAGGAATTTCCGGAATTTTTTTCCAGGAATAGGAAAGGCAGTAATCTAAAGCTCTGGGGTTTGCGAGGCCTTGAGTTTCTTCTCTTGCCTAACTCCACCCCTTCCTTTACCTCATTTAAACACTGTAATAATGGTGAAATGCCACAGATCCCTTCATACAGAAGGATGCCAGGAGGATTCATAAGGGAAGAGAATCCCATGCTGCCTGCCCTCATTTCCTACCTGCGATGCTTGGCTGCATGAAGGTGTTCAGGTCTGTCTGCAGGGAAAGCCTGTCCCCTTTGGAAGGGCTCCAGCCCAGTCTGCTTCCCCAACCCTGCAGAATTTGGTCTCTACACAGTGGACCTGAAACATGCTGGGACTGGGTCTGCAAGGAATGGCAGGTTTCCTGGATGGTGATTGTGATGGCCTCTAAAGGTTGAGGCTGCAGAGCCAGGAATGGCTGTCCCGGGAGCTGGGAGGATTGATAGGCGTGGCTCTCGTTCACCAGAAGGGCTCAAAGAGCCAAGGCTGCCTTTGTATTTGGAAGATACTCTGTGGATAGAGCATGACTGGATCCATTTGTGAGTGGGCCCAGAGAAAACTATTCAATAATACCTTTATTTAATATTGTTAAAGAATCACTTAATAATAGTTGACTTGGGCCAGGCACGGTGGCTCACACCTATAATCCCAGCACTTTGGGAGGCTGAGGTGGGTGGATCACCTGAGATCAGGAATTTGAGACCAGCCTGGACAACATGGTGAAACCCTGTCTCTACTAAAACTGCAAAAATCAGCCAGGTGTGGTGGCACGTGCCTGTAGTACCAGCTACTCAGGAGGCTGAGGCAGGAGAATTGCTGGAACCCAAGAGGCAGAGATTGCAGTGAGCCGAGACTGCGCCATTTTACTCCAGCCCAGGCCAACAACAGCGAGACTCAGTCTCAAATAATAATAATAATAATAATAGTTGACTCGGCTCATCTAGATAAAAGAAATAAATATTTTATAAACGTGGAAAAGAAAATTTCAGCATTTAGAGGCTGTTTTATTTTCTGGTTACTTGGTATAGAAGTTAGCTCAAGGGTATGTAAGAAATAGCTGATGTCTTAAAAAAACATTTAGAAGTCATGACTGCTGTTAATTTTTTTTTATGTTTGGATTTGCAAAGCTAGCTCATGTCTGAGGCAATCTGACCATGCAATATCTGAAACTGGTTAGCTGTCCCAGGAGGTATCATGGAGCCTTGTGTTGTGGCCTTGTGAGAGCTCCTGAAATTGTCCTGTAGTCATCCTGGCTGTGGTCTTTGTTCACCCTAACTTTGTTTAAAAAAAGAAGACTAGCTCATCAAGAATTTTCAAATAGGCTGTGTGCGGTGGCTCATGCCTGTAATCCCAGCACTTTGGGAGGCCGAGGTGGGTGGATCACCTGAGGTCAGGAGTTCAAGACTAACCTGGCCAGCGTGGTGAAACTCCATCTCTACTAAAAATACAAAAAATTAGCTGAGTGTGGTGGTGAGCACCTGTAATCCCAGCTACTCGGGAGGATGAGGCAGGAGAATTGCTTGAACCTGGGAGGTGGAGGTTGCAGTGAACCAAGATCACGCCATTGTACTCTAGCCTGGGCAATAAGAGCAAAACTCTGTCTAAAAAAAAAAAATAATAATTTTTTATTAAATATCTGCCTAGCATTCAATGATGGATATGATTTGGGTCAAGACATAAAGAAGAACAAACTTCTTAACTCATCTTTATTATATTTACAGCATGTGAACCTGACTTCAGAGTTTTGGGCACCTTTAAACATTGTAAAATCCCACAGTGACAGCTTTGCTGCAATCTTGTAAGAGAGGCCTTTTGCTACTTGATTTTGACTGAGGAAACATTAACCAGATTTCTTGGTATCCCAATTAGGCTTTACAGTTTTCTGCTTACTTTACCTCTCCTATATTTTCTTTGTATCAGGAAGTACTGTTCTATTCCACATGATTTGACATTACAAGTAGAAGGATCACCATCCTGTAATGGGCACATGAGCCCAAACTCTGAGTCCATGAAGCCTTGCAATGATCTCACCTCTAGCAGGATAGACAAATTTCTAGCTCTTACTTTCCTTTCCAATGAGGTCAGTCACTTGGTTTGCTTTGGATTGCTCAGAATTCACCTTTATTTGTGCCGTCAGGCTTCTAAAGCACTCCCAAACCTGATTATTAGGTGCCTGTGCTATTTGGAGTATAAAGAAACTAAAAAAGACAGTGGTTCTAGCAATATGGAAGTGTTTCTCATCTCTCTCACACCACTCTGAAGTGGGCCAGGGGGCTCTGCTCCATGAGGTCATTCAGGGATCTTCAGCACATGACTTTCCTCTCTGGGTCTCCAGTTGTTGCCACTTCCCAGCTGGTAGGAGGAGGGAAAGAGAGAGGACATGATTGTGTCTTATAATCAAGAGATGCTGATGTTCACATATCTTCCTGTTATTTTATTTATTTGTTTATTTATTTATTTTTTAATGAGATGGGGAGTCTTGCTCTGTCACCCAGGCTGGAGTGCAGTGGCGTGATCTTGACTCACTGCAACCTCTGCCTCTTGGGTTCAAGTGATTCTCTTGCCTCAGCTTCCTGAGCAGCTTGGACTACAGGTGTTACCACCATGCCCAGCTAATTTTTGTATTTTTAGTAGAGATGGGGTTTCACCATATTGGCCAGGCTGGTCTCGAACTCCTGACCTCGTGATCCACCCGCATTGGCCTCCCAAAGTGCTGGGATTACAAGTGTGAGCCACTGTGCCTGGCCTATTTATTTATTTTTGAGGCAGGATCTTACTCTGTCACCCAGGCTGGAGTGCAGTAGTTCAATCATGGCTCACAGCAGCCTCAACCTCTCAGGCTCAAGTGATCCTCCCACTTCAGCCTTCGAAGTAGCTGGGATTATAGGCATACACCACCATGCCTGGTTAAGTTTTGTATTTTTTGTAAAGAACGGCCTCACCTTGTTGCCGAGGCTGTCTTGAACTCCTGGCTCAAGCAATCTGCCCACCGCAGCTTCCCAAAGTGTTGGGATTCCAGGCGTAAGCCACCATACCCTGGCCACTTCCCCTCATTTTAATGGCAATGTTTTTCCATGTCTCTAACCTCACAGCACGAGAGACTGGGAAATGGAGTCCCAAGTGAGCAGCCACATGCACAGCTAAAATTCTTACTTACTAGGGAAAGGCAAAGGGACATATTTTAGGAGAGACATCTAGCATCCTACCCCAGAAACTTAACTCCAAAACTATAAAGATTTTAACCAGAATAATTTCTGAAAGGTTTGCAGCAGCTTCCTTGCTAGAAAAAAAAACAAAGCAAACAACAAAAACCCTCTTTCTTTAGAATGCAAATGCTTTGTAAGTAAAGGATGATGTTTTATGATGTAGACATTACTAGCTGTGTCACACTCTTGCAACGAATATGAAATTTGAGCTTAGAGGTGTCTTCTCCTCATTAGGAATTTGATTCTTGGCATTTTTTTGGGAGATTTATTAGAAGCATTGGGTAAGACAACTAAGATAATTGGGGGTTGTCCTGTGAAGGCTAGTTTGGGAGGGCTTGGGTATATTTAGCACAGAGGAGAGAACAGCAAGAATAACAAATGAGATGGTTATTTTCAGGGGTGGAGGAGCTGGAGGTAGGAGATGGCATGGCCCTCTTTTTTGCTTCTCCTAAGAGTAGAATTGTGAATAGAGGACAGAGGTTATTAGGCTTTAGCTTGATATTTTATTTCACTGTATTAGTCCATTCTGATGCTGCTATGAAGAAATATCTGAGACTGGGTAATTTATAAAGAAAAGAGGTTTAATTGACTTACACAGTTCTGCAGAGCTGGGGAGGCCTCAGGAAACTTACAATCATGGCAGAAGGCACCTCTTCACACTGAGGCAGGGGGAGAGAATGAGAGCTAAGCTAAAGGGGAAGCCCCTTATAAAACCATCAGATCTCACGAGAATGTATTCACTGTCACAAGAACAGCATGAGGAAAACCACCCCATGATTCAATCATCTCTACCTGGTGCCCCACCCTTGACATGAGGGGGATTATTACAATTCCAGTTGAGATTGGGATGGGGACACAGAGCCGACCATGCCAGTTGTCAGTCATCTAGTGAGCTGACTTAGCTCTTTGACACTGGATGTTGTGTATTCCTAGTTTCTGAAGTTGTTCACTCAGGTTTTAGACTTGAGAGGAATTGTTTAAGTAGAACTAAGACTTAGTTCACACAGGGAACATTCCTCATAAGGAGAAAAAAAGATTTATTCTGTATCCATCTTGTCTGTCTTATTCCCTCAGTAGGGAGTATCATCCAAACATAGTAATGCTGTCAGCCATATTGCTTGTATAGTAATTTATCATGGGAATTCTGAGGCTTTCAAACACAACAATTGCAAATTTTCTCTTCCTTGCATAGTAATGCTGTCAACCATATTGCTTGCAGAGTACTTTCTGAGGCTTTCAAACGCAAAACTTGCAATTTTCTATTCCTTAAAGTTGGTCCTCAGGCCTGTCTCAGATTCTTCATAAAGATCTTGGCTTCCTCCCCACTCGAGCCATCTCTCTCCATCCTTGGAAACCTCATAGTACATCATGCGTGATTTTCTTGTTGGATTTATTTTCCCTTTAAAGGAGTAACTGTGTATTATCTCAGCTCGTTGAGCTGAAGGATTGCCTTCCTCATCCTTACACTCCCTGCACTGTCTAGGACAGAGCCTTTCCGCAGTGGGCACTCAAAAACACTTCTTGACTTGGATTGGGTAATTCTCCAACCTCATAGAGTTTAGACTTAGAGTTTGCTATTGTGGGTATCAATCTTGCTCTTCGTATTGACTCATGAAATGCTCATCTCATCCATCCTCCTGTTCTTAATCTGTAAAATGAGCGGCTGAATGAGTTGGTCTCCAGGCTTCCTTCCAGCCCAGATTCATTCTGACTCAGTTCTGGATTGGAGCAGACACTTGTCAGAAAGCCTGCCCAGACATTGGCAGGCTGTGGGCAGCCTCTTTACCCAGATGGTGCATTGCCCAGGTCACCACGCTGACACCTTGCATGTTCTGGTCGGGCCATGGGATGGCAGGGGTGCGGCTGGTGACGGCGTGTGCTGCCCTCCCCAGGTACGTGTGCATTGCCATGGAGGCTTTGGATCAGCTGCTCATGGCCTGCCACTGCCAGAGCATCAACCTCTTCGTGGAGAGCTTCCTCAAGATGGTGGCCAAGCTGCTGGAGTCGGAGAAGCCCAACCTGCAGATCCTTGGCACCAACTCGGTAAGGAGCTGCCCGGGGGGATCCTGGGCTCCCACCTGCATCCTGGGGGTTGGCAGGGAAAGGGGAGACCTCAGGGTCGGCATTGTCATGTTCTGTTCCTGTTTAGTTCCCAACCCTAAGTGTGACACACTGCTTGTTTTGGGATCTCCCTTTGTGTGAACAAAGGGCCCTTTCATTTTTTAAACTAATTATATAGATATATAATAAAATAATTTTTAAAAACAGAATTCACCACTTTCAAGCATCCCATTTTAAAACTCAGTGGTGGCTGGGCATGGTGGCTCACACCTGTAATCCCAGCACTTTGGGAGGCCAAGGGTTAGATCACTTGAGGTTAGGAATTTGAGACCAGCCTGGCCAACATGGCAAAACCCCATCTCTACTAAAAATACAAAAAAAAAAAAAAAAAAATTAGCCTGGTGTCGTGGCACACACCTGTAATCTAATCCCAGCTACTTAGGAGGCTGAGGCAGGAGAATCACTTGAACCCAGGATGCGGAGTTTGTGGTGAGCCGATATACACCACTGCACTCCAACCTGGGCAACAGAGTGCAACTCCACCTCAAAAAAAAAAAAGAAAAGAAAAAAAAAACAGTGGTTTTAGTATATTCATAAATTTGTGCAACCATTAACACCATCTAATGTGTTCAGCGTTAGACTGATGATCTCCAAACTTTTTTTACTGATAGAATTTTTCCCCTCAAATAATTTTAAGTGGGGCCCCCAATAGATATAAAAATTGATGGAAACGGAGGCATTCTTTGGAGGGCAGGAGGAGCCCAAGGTCCTCACCACTCAGCACTCTATGGGGGCATATCTTGAAAGCTGTCCAGGTTATGCCTCTTTCAAAGACAGAGTAAAGTGAAGTCCCCAGGACAAAGCTACCAGATCAGTGGAAAGACCACAGGGAAGCAGGAAACAGGGCTTCTGGCTTAGTTTTGCCCTTCCCTTACTGTGAAGCGTCGAGCAGGTTACCTTTTATGGGCCTCAGTCTTTTCATCAATACCATGAGCAGCTTCAGCTTGGTCTCTGTAAGTCCTCCAAGCTCTCTAACACTGGTCTCAGTGCAAGTGGCTGCAGTCATGGGAGAGTATGATTTTGTTAGAGAAGAGCTATCAGATAGGTCAGAAACTCCCCAGCTTCATGTGTGCATCTAAACAAACTCCCATGCCCTGGTTGTCTTTAGTTTCTTGCCATCTCTCCCATTCCTTTCCCTTCAGGACATACTTTAAGCTCCAGGTCTTCATGCAGCTTAGATGCAACTATTTTACAGATCTTAAATGAGGCTTTTATCTAGCTGCAGATATCACAAAACTTTAAGGTTTGCCCCTTAGCCTCCCAAGCTGAGTTTTTATTTTTTATTTTATTTTATTTTATTTTATTTGAAGCAGAGTCTCACTCTGTTTCCCAGGCTGGAGTGCAGTGGTGCGATCCTGGCTCACTGCAACCTCTGTCTCTGGGTTCAAGCAATTCTCGTGCCTCAGCCTCTCGAGTAGCTGGGACTACAGGTACATGCCACTATGCCTGGCTAATTTTTGTATTTTTATTAGAGATGGGGTTTCACCATATTGGCCAGGCTGGTCTCAAACGCCTGACCTCATGATCCACCTACCTCGGCCTCCCAAAGTGCTGGGATTACAGGCGTGAGCCACCATGCCCAGCCCCAAACCTGAATTTTTATTGCATGGGTCAGGGTTGCTTTCCTGTTCTACATAAGTTGATTTAACCAGAAGAGAGACTTCCAACTTTCCTTCTGAGAACCAAGAGTAGCAACCTATACAGATTCCCTTCTCTTTCCTCTTCCTGGCAGCCAGCTGCCTTTGACACATTACACATATACTAGCTGAGGGGAAAGTCCTTTGTCAAGTTGCCCTGGCAACAGCTTCAGATACTGTTTTAGTTGTCCTGTTTAAGATAACTACAGCCTAAAAGAGAACATCTGAATGGAAAATGAACCAGCCATCACGCATCTGTGGGGGCCATAGGAAGCAGGTGGCTGCCAGCTCTAGCTTTCACCATAGCAAATCCTAGCCCAGGATAGGTGTTTTGTCAGCTACTGCCTGGAAAATTCAGTGTCCTGCAGATTCCCCATCACAGTGAATCATCGCATCAGCCAGAGAGCAAGTTGACACGTGATTGCTGTACTACAGACAACACAGACGATTTAAGGACAAGCTATTGCCAGTAAGTTAAGCCAAATATTTGCAGTAGCTCCAGAGGGCAGCTTGGAAGGCAGCCTTTCCCCTTGCCATCCCTGTCTGCTGCTCTTTCCAGCTCTCTGAGCCCAGACCTTCTTGAGCCTTCCTGAGAAGTGTCCTTTTGCTCCTCATCATTTTACACCTGCCAGCATGTCATTATCTGAGTGTCCAGCCCAGGAGTTCCAAACAGGTCTTCACAGGGATTCAGAGCTTTGTGGGGGAAAGGGGGTCCTGGGGGAAGAGGAATAGAAGTCTCTAGGCCCTTTACTGCTACTTCATACCAGCTCCTTCTCATTGTTTTGGGTTTTTTGGTTTTTTTTGAGGTGGAGCCTCATTCTGTCACCCAGGCTGGAGAGCACTGGCGTGATCTTGGCTCACTGCAACCTCTGCCTCCCAAGTTCAAGCAATTCTCCTGCTTCAGTCACCCCAGTAGCTGGGATTCAAGGTGTGTGCCACCATGCCCAGCTAATTTTTTTTCTTTTTTTTTTTTTTTTGTGAGACGGAGTCTTGCTCTGTTGCACAGGCTGGAATGCAGTAGTGCAATCTTGGCTCACTGCAACCTCTGCCTCCCAGGTTCAAGTGATTCTCCTGCCTCAGCTTCCCCAGTAGCTGGAATTACAGGCATCTGCTACCACACCTGGCTAATTTTTAGTAGAGATGGGGTTTCACCATGTTGGCCAGGCTAGTCTCTAACTCCTGACCTCAGGTGATCTGCCTGCCTTGACCTCCCAAAGTGCTGGGATTACAGGTGTAAGCTACAGTGTCTTGCCCTAGTTAATTTTTTTTATTTTTCATAGAGACAGGGTTTCGCCGTGTTAGCCAGTCTGCTCTCAAACTCCTGACCTCAAGGGATCCATCTGCCTCAGCCTCCCAAAGTGCTGAGATTACAGGTGTAAGCTACCACGCCCGGCCCGTCCTTTTCATTGTTTGAATGGAAGTTTGTAGCATTTTATTTGGATAAAAGGTTTTGCTGCCAGGAAATCAAAAGAAAGAGAAGGAGAGAAAGAAGGAGAAAAGGAAAAGAAAGCAAAATGCATCAACTCATCTAACCCCTCGTTTTGTCAGATTTCTCAGTGTAGAGATGGGGCCCTGAGAAGTGAGATGATTTGTCTGTGCTCACACAGCTGGAGTGCTGGCTTTAGACAGTGATTCTTTCAGCCCCTGTGCGTCTATCAATATTCTCCCTAGAATCTGAGGGGGTGACAAGGTCAGAAGCCCCTTACCGGGCCCCACCCGATGTGAAGTCCTCCTCATAGATTCCAAAGCATGGCACCCAGCCTCTGTGCAGATGCTTCCATGACCAGGCTTAGTCTATCACAAGGCAGCCCCAGGCCCTGTGGGTGAGAAGTCAAGAAAAAGCCTCACCCTGAGCCCACGCTGCCTCCCTGTAGCTTTTCCTTTAGACCTGGTTTTGCTTCCTGAACTGGCGTAGCACAGATCTCCCCCCTGTAGAGTGTCTCTTCAGAATCCATACCCCCTTCAAAATCCCCAACTCGGACCAATGAGCTTTGGAAACCTACCCATTCCTAGGGCTCAAAGAGACCCACATCTCTGGAGAGGAGACCTGGGATCTGTATATTTTTGCTTCCCACGTGATGCCATTTAGGTCTGGGAACCACTGACCCAGTCTCGTCTTAAGCCTGTGTAGGATTCCTTCCCTTCTTTCCTTCTTTTATTCTTTCTTTCTTCTCTCCCTCTCCTCGTCCCCTCCCTTGCTTCCCTCATCTAGGATAGATATTCACACAGGTTGTGTTTGATCACCCCAAGGATGAAGTTGTCGGAAGACTTGTCACAAAATCCAGATTTGCTAATACCACCCCTGCACATTACATCATGCAGTAAAGTACAATTTTAAAAATTTAAGTGATGCTTTTTTTTACTTTCTTCTCTTTTTTTTTTTGAGGTGGAGTCTTCCGGAGAGAGTTCAAGCGATTCTTGCACCTCAGCCTCCTGAGTAGCTGGGATTACATGAGCCCGCCACCATACCTGGCTAATTTTTGTATTTTTAGTAAAGATGGGATTTCACCATGTTGGTCAGGCCCTTCTCAAACTCCTGACCTCAGGTGATCTGCCTGCCCTGGCCTCACAAAGTGCTGGATTACAGGGGTGAGCCACTGTGCCCAGCGAAAATTTAAGTGATGTTTTCCAGCCCTTAATGAGAATACCTGGGCTTTGGATCATGAAGAGGGACTGGAAAAGCTAGGAGACGGTGGGGGAGGCAGGGCCAGCTTAACTCCTTCCTCGCTTGGGGTTCACTTCTGTACACCTGCCTCATTGCATGATGGGTCCAGATGCATGTCTTGGGGACAGTGTCAATCACCACATGTCCTGACTTTTTAAGGGCATTTACTAATGATAAACTAAAAATATTAAATCTGATGATCCCGAGATCCTCTATATAAACAATCTAACATATTAGCCTAGTGTATACACATAGTAAAATATTATGAAGATTCATAAATTGAAAGTTTATACTTCTATCTCATACCACACACAACAATTAACTCAAAATAGATCAAAGCCCTAAATGTAAGAGCTAAAACTATAAGACTCTTAGAAGAAAATATAGGGATAAGTCTTTATGATCTTGGATTTGGCAATGGATTCTTAGATATGATATCAAAAGCAAAAGTAACTATAGAAACAACATAGATAAATTGAACTTCATCAAAATTTAAAACTTTCGCTGGATGCAGTGGGTTATGCTTATAATCCCAGCACTTTGGGAGGCCAAGGTGGGTGGGTCACTTGTGAGGAGTTCCAGACCAGCCTGGCCAACATTATGAAACCCCATCTCTATTAAAAATACAAAAATCAGCTGGGGTGTGATTGTGCATGCCTGTAATCCCAGCTACTTGGGAGGCTGAGGTGGGAGAATTGCTTGAAGCTAGGAGATGGAGGTTGCAGTGAGCTGAGATCACTCCACTGCACTCCAGCCAGGGTGACAAAGCAAGACTTTGTATCAAAAAAAAAAAAAAAAAAAGAAAAAATTAAAACTTTTATGCAGCAAAGGACACAATCAAGACAGTAAAAACATAACCCACGGAATGGGAGAAAATATTTACCAATCATATATCTAATAAGGATTCAATAACCAGAATATACAAATCATTCTTAAGACTTAACAACAAAAAGACAATTAAAAACGGGTAAAGAACTCACATAGACATTTCCCCAAAAAAGATATACGCATGGCCAAGAAGCACACAAAGATACTTCACATCACTCATCATTAAGGAAATACAAATCACAGCCACAGGCCACTTCACCTTGCCACTGAGATGGCGATTAAAAACACAGTCACACACACAAAAGATGGCAAATGTTGGCAAGGATGTGTGGAAACCAAAACCCTCATGCATTGCTGGTGGAAACGTGAAATGGGGCAGCACCTACGGAAAATAGTTTAGTGCTTCCTCAAAAAGTTGAACATATGGGATTATCCTATGGCCCAGCAATTCTGCTGAGGTATATACCCAAAATAGTTGTTAACAGGTTCTCAAACAAATAGCTGTACACAAAATGTTCATAGCGACACTATTCACAAGAGCCGAAATGTAGAAACAACCGAAAGGTCACATATTTGTCGTCTCATTTATATGGAATATTCAATTAGGGAAATCTGTAGAGACAGGAAATAGATTCCTGTTTAGCAGGCGATGGGGGAGAGGAATGGAGAGGACCTGCTGAGTGGGTTTAGGGTTTCCTTTTGTGGGGGAGGAACATGTTTTGATTGCAAAACATTGTGAATGGATTAAAGGCCACTGAATTGGGCACTTAAGGCTAATTTTAGGTTATGTGAATTTTACCTCCATTTTTAAAAAGTTATACTTGGCAAGATGTGGTGGCTCACACCTGTAATCCCAGCACTTTGGAATGCCAAGGTGGGCGGATCACCTGAGGTCAGGAGTTCGAGACCAGCCTGACCAACATGGAGAAACCCTGTCTCTACTAAAAATACAAACATAAGCTGGGCGTGGTAGCTCATGCCTGTAATCACAGCTACTCAGGAGGCTGAGGCAGGAGAATCGCTTGAACCTAGGAGGCAGAGGTAGTGGTGAGCTAAGATAGTGCCATTGCACTCCAGCCTGGGCAACAAGAGTGAAACTCCATCTCAAAAAAATAAAAAGTTGTCCTCTGAGTAACCCAGAGTCAATGGCACACAGGCATTTGTGCTTTTACTGTGCCACAATCTCAAACCAAGCCCACTCCAAGGCTAGTGCAAAGCGAATCACTCAGCAGATGAGTGGGAGGGCAGCCTCCCTGCAGCAGAGCCAGGGTCGTGGGGGTCCTGGATGGTGGGGGTCTTGGAGATGTCCCTCCTTGTGACTCAGTCTGTGCAGCGCCCTGTTCTCCCCCACCTTGCTCCCTTGCTCTCCTCCCACTCGCGAGGTCTCACCTCCCCAGGTCTCCTCTTCCCTCCAAGCTCTCACTCTTGCTGAGACTCCCTTCCTCTGCCACCCTCCTGGGCCCTCAGGACACCTTGTGTTCACCTGCCTCACCCTCCCAGGGTCTGCACAGCCACCCCACCTTCTCCACCAAATGCCCCCACCTCAGAAAACCACACGGCCTTTGGGTCGGGGCCTCCGCACATTGGTGCGCTAGGAGTTTACCAGGGTTTCAAAGCAGCCTCCTCTTAACATCCTCCAGGTGGTCCTCACAATGCTTCCATTTGCTCCTCAACTCCCCTCCCAAATCAGCTTCTTCAGTCTCAAGATGCATTTGCCTTCTTCTCCCACTCAGGAAATGGGGGCTGTCCCAGGGGGCTCCTTCCACTTCCAGTGTCCATCTTCTTCCTCTCCAAAGGAAGAGGTGCCCAGCCCCTCTGGAGCCTCCCTGGATCCATTCTTTCTCCCTCTCCCCCATCTCCACCCTTTGCCTTGCTTTTGTTCCTTCCCTCAGT
This sequence comes from Ateles fusciceps, assembly GCA_036589455.1. NCBI lineage: Eukaryota > Metazoa > Chordata > Mammalia > Primates > Atelidae > Ateles > Ateles fusciceps. The sequence continues at coordinate 5,386,183 of JAZHEH010001737.1, forward strand.
CTAAACACAAGTTCAAGTCTCTTGCACTGTAGAAGTAAATTAAATTAATAAACAAGAGAAAAACAAAAAAATTACATTCTCCTGCATCACTGCAAAATGCCATTATCTTGCCTGACAAAATCGTCATTCCCCGATCTTATTTTCATATGTCGTCCCAATCCAGGTTTCCCTACTTGTCCCCCGTTGTCTACATTGCTAGCCTTTTTCAAATCAGAACTTTATTAATAAAGACTGTGTTTCTTTGTTTCCTACATCCCTGACCTCTCTCAGCAGCTTCCCAACCTCGCTCTGTGCCTCTTTTACTCGTGACATTGACTTTTTGAAGAGGGGGAGGTCAGTTGCTTTGTAGAATGCCCCCCATTCTGGATTTGTCTGGTTCTTTCCTGTGGTGTCACTCACCTGACTCTCCTGTCTCTTGTGTTTCCTGCAAACTGGAATTAGATCTGAAGGTTTGATTGGATGCAGGTAACTACTTTTGGCTATAATACTTCATGGGGGTTGTGGGTTGCTATACTGGGTATCACAGCAGGAGGCAGAAAGGTCTGTGTCCTGCTTTTACGGATGCCAAGTGTGATCCCGGCCCAGGGTGTGGCCAGCTACCCTTTCCATTGTAAAATTACACTTTTGTCTTTGCAGTTAGAATCTGTGGAAGCCGTGCAAATAACCTGCTCCCCCACCCACCTTTCCCCCTCATGTTTTTATCTTTTGGTGGCATTTCTTCCTCGAACATCACCCATTTCTCCCTGGGATTGCTCCCATTTCTCCCCTGGGATTGCTCCCATTCTCCCCTGGGATTGCTCCCATTCTCCCTGGGATTGCTCCCATTTCTCCCTGGGATTGCTCCCATTTCTCCCTGGGATTGCTCCCATTCTCCTGGATTGCTCCTCTCCCTGGGATTGCTCCCATTCTCCCCTGGGATTGCTCCCATTTCTCCCTGGGATTGCTCCCATTCTCCCCTGGGGACTTCAGCCGTTTCTCCCTGGGATTGCTCCCATTTCTCCCTGGGATTGCTCCCATTCTCCCCTGGGGACTTCAGCCGTTTTCTCCCTGGGATTGTGCCCATTTCTCCCTGTGACTGCGAACCATACAACCATTTCTCCTTGGGGGATCACACCCATTCTCCCCTGGGGGACCGTGCCCATTTCTCCCTGGCATTGCTCCCGTTTCTCCCTGAGGATCATGCCCTGAAATTGCGTCCATTTCTCCCTAGGATCGCACCCATTTCTCCCTGGGATCACCCCCATTCTCCCTGGGGATCACACCCTTGTTCATAGTCCCTTGGCTTCCTCAGGCCTGTCAACCCCGACTCTTCGCACCGGACTCACCCTGCTTAGTTTCTGTGGTAGGCTGAGTGATGCCTCCCCACCCCAAGGTTGCCTATGTCCTAATCCCTGGAACCTGTGAATGCCACCTTATATGACAAAGGGACTTTGCAGATGTGATCAAGTTAAGAATCTTGAGCTGCGGGAGATTATCCTGGATAATCCAGGTGGGCCTGATATAATCCCAAGGGTCATTATAAAAGGGACACAGGAGAATCAGAGTCAGACAGAAGGGGACATGATGATGGAAGTGGAGGGACAGAGACAAAGACATCTGAAGATGCTCTGCTGCTGGTTTGGAAGATGGAGAAGGGGGCACGAGCCAAAGGATGTTGGTGGTTTTGGAAGCTGGAAAGCACAAGGAAATGGAGGCTCCCCCAGAGCCCCCAGAAGGAATGCAGCCATGCAGACCCATTGTAGACTTCTGAGCTCCAGAACTCAGATAACAAATGTGTGTTGTTTTAAGCCACTAAATCGTGGTAACTTGTTACAGGAGCCACAGGAAGCCAAGACAGTGTCCTTCAATGATTCTCTTCTTCCTCGTGCTCCTGAGTGTCTGTGGTCTCCAAGGCTCTGTGCTCTGCCTTCTTCTCACTGAATATGCTGCCCTTGCATAATTTCATTAACTCTTGTGGTTTTAACTGTCATCTGTGGACTAGATATACCCCAATCTCCAGCACTTTGGTTCAAAAATCAGCACTGCTGGAGACCAGCAGGCCAGAGGTGGGTTCTGTGAAGTCAGGTGAGGTCAGAACTGCAAGGCCAGTGGAATGGCCCAAGGCATGGGGCTCAGCACCAGCTAAGGACAGGCTCTGAGAGCAGAGGCACCCATCTGGTGCTCCCCCGAGGTCTGAGCAGAGGTAGCCAGGGGGTGCTCCCCGAGGTCTGTGCTTCCTGAGTGCAGGCCTTGGAGTCCAGCATATGTGGCTGCCCGGGGCCAGCAGAGATGGCGTCCTGGGGCCAGCAAGCACTAGACTTTCCCAGGAGTCCTTAAAACCAGAGCCAGTTTTGCAAAGAGTCTTGAAGGAGAGACTGTAATGTGGGTGGACAGGAGAGCATGTCATAGATTTGGGGAATTACTATGCCTTGGCTGGTAGTCAGGAGGTTGGCGGGGACATGATCAAGTTAAGATGGGACGGACTGTGCTTCTGGCTACGTGAAAACTGCTCCAGGGAACTGCTGTAAACAAGGGCAATGGGGGAGAAAGGGCCAGGCAATGGTAAGCTCAAAACCATGTGGTTGGCATGATCTGCTTCCAGGTAGGACCTTGTCTTAGATTTGGGCAGTGTTTTTTGGTATTGATTTTTCTAGCCAGATGAAGTCTGGTGAAGCAAAGAAGCAGTTCTCCTTTCTCTTTGTGTAGGTAAATGCAGCAAAAAGGCCTGCAGTCCTTGAACTGTGAGAGAGCTAGAGTTCTATGTATGCCCAGTATTTTTTGTTTTTTTGTTTTTTTTTTTTTGAGACAGAGTTTCACTCCTGTTGCCCAGGCTAGAATGCAATGGCGTGATCTCGGCTCTCTGCAACCTCCATCTCCTGGGTTCAAGCAATTCTCCTGCCTCAGCCTCCCGAGAAGCTGGGATTACAGTCATGTGTCACCATGCCCGGCTAATTTTTGTATTTTTTAGTAGAGACAGGGTTTCTCCATGTTGGTCAGGCTGGTCTCGAACTCCTGACCTCAGGTGATCTGCCCACCTCAGCCTCCCAAAGTGCTGGGATTACAGGCGTGAGCCACCGCACCCAGCTGTATGCCCAGTGTTTTTAATTATAGTTCTGTCATTGACAGCAGGAAGTTGGCTGGTTCAGGATGCCCACCTATAGAAGAGGGAATGGCTGTCTTCTGTTTGGAGAGACTTGGCCCATGACGATGGCCAGCCAGCTCAGCTTCCTTTTCCCGACCAGGGGAGAGCTGTTTCTGCAAGGCCAGTCTTTGGAGGTGGCTCTCTCTATTGACCCTTAGTAACCCTCAGTTTTCAAACTGTTGTGCCTCCCACCTGCCTGTACTGCAGGGTGGGTGATCATTCCAGCAAGCTTGGCGCCCTTTGTTGTGTGTAAAGAGCTAAAACTTTGATCTTGAAAGGGTGGCCCTAGCAGTGCCCCTGGCCTTTGAAATGTCACATGTTCAAAATCTTCAGTTTGTTGCTATGGCAACCTTCTTCATCATTGCTAGACCTTAAAAAAATAAACTTTATTCTTTCGTGATCTCATGCATTAGACAACTCAAATTTTAATAAAAGTCATCTGTAAAGTGTGAATTCACAATGGTAGGGGTGAAACAGATAGGAAGTTCCTGCTGTATCATGCATTTAAAGAAATAGTGACCAGTCACACAGGTAAATGAGCCCAGTGGAAACTCATGGAGTATTGATGGCAGGCCAAAATGCACTGGGGGGAAAAATGAGGAGGCAGCGGTTAACTGCGATAGGCAGGGCAGGTAGAGTTCTGGTCATTCTAAGCCTACAAGGCAGGTGCTTGGGTTACCCCATTTGATAGATAGGGAAACTGAGGCACGGGGAGCTTTAAGTAACTTGTTCCAGATCCCCCTACTAATGATTAGGGTTCAAATGTGTGGTCTGGCTCCAAACACGTCTTGCAATCATAACACTACACTGCCTCTTTAAGAGGGAAGAAGGCCTTATTTGCTATAAAACCCAAAAGTCCCAACCTCATCTCAGCCAGATGTTGGCACATTCCTAGGGGGACTTCCACAGTAGGTGTGGTCCCTTGACCAGGGCTCCCGGGAAACACCCCATCAGACCCTCTGAATCACTGTCACCAAAATTTCCAGCTTGGCCCCGTCATGTCAACCCCTGGAAGATTCAGGAGCAACATAGGGTGGGCTCTCTAGGAGCTGCCCCCACAGGGACCCACAGCCAGTGCTACCTGACCAGGTGATCCAGCTAGGCTGCTGCGACTGTGCTTTTATGCTTTCAGTCTCAGGGAGGGGGAAGCTCCACCCCACGAGCTACCAAACCAAGGGCTCCTAAGGAGGTTCGAGATCCTGGTACCAAAAAGGTGCTTGTTTCATTAGACAGCCCTGTTGCACATACCTTCTCCATGGGTGATCGGGGACTGACATTAAGTGCAGCTTCACTAGAATATCTGACAGAGCAAGAGCCCAGGCAGCCCGAGGGAATGGAATGGTCAGCAGCCCGAGCCTCAAGGCTGCAGCCTCCTAGGCAGTCCTGGGCTCCAGAGAGCAAACAGTGTGCTCCAGAGATGGTGCCATGCTACCCTTGGTTCAAGCCCGAACCCCCTCAGTTTTCCCCTTCAAAGGAAGTGGCTGTCCATTCATCCAGCCTTGATGGACCTCCATGACCAAGGACATGCTTCCCTAGCTTTTCCCAAGGTTCTGTGAGAGCTTTCTTCTGCCTAGCCTGCCTCAGAACATTTCTATAGCTGTGGAACCAGTTTACCCTGGGCCAAGTACATGCGGCCTGTAGATCCCCTGCCCTGGAATAGGGGGAGCGGGCACTTAAAGATGCAGATACCTGGCCGGGCGCAGTGGCTCACGCCTGTAGTCCCAACACTTTGGGAAGCCAAGGCAGGCAGATCACTTGAGCCCAGGAATTCGAGACCAGCCTGGGCAACACTGAAACCCCAGCTGTACAAAATAAAAAATTAGCTGGGCATTTTGGCATGCACCTGTAGTTCCAGCTACTCAGGAGCTGAGGTGAAGTCAAGGCTGCAACACACCACTGCACTCCAGCCTGGGCCCTGTGACAGAAGGAAGGAGGGAGGGAGGGAGGGAGGGAAGGAGGAGAAAATGCAGATACCTAAGTCCTACCCCTAGAGAGTCTGTTCAGTAGGATGGCAGTAGGCTGGAGTGGCTCAGAAATCTGCATTTTAAACAAGCTCCCTAGGTAGTTCTGTTACACATTAAAATGTAAAGAGCTAAGATCATGGGATTCAGTGTGAGAATTCTCAAGCCTGAGTCTCAGCTCCACCTGTCACAAGCGGGTTGAGCTGAAATAATTCACTTGCTCCCTTTAAGCCTCAGTTTTTTCATCTCTGTCACGGGAGCAACACATGTTCTGCTAAACTCACTCATTTGCTGAAAATTGTATCGGATAATGGATGTTGTGATCGGCTGGCAAACGATGCAGCAATAGACGTCTGCATCTTATCCCGGGAACCTGTGCGTGTTACCTTATATGGAAACAGTGTCATTGCAACTGTGATTAAGTTAAGGACTGACTTAATTTGAGATTGGGAAATTATCTTGGATTTTCCAGGTGGGCCTAAATGCAATCAAAAGCATTTTATTAGAGATAAGCAGAGGGAGATTTGACACACAGGGGAGAAGACATGTGCAGACTGAGGCAGAGACAGCACAGTCATAGACAACTAACACTGATGTGCTAAGCAGCGCGTGCCACAGAAATATTCGATGTTGTTGTTACTTAGAATATAGGTGTTAACAGGACCTGTCATGGCCATTCCTGATGAAAACTCCTACAAATGAATAGCCTCTTCTAGAACTTATGCTTTGTGATGTCTTTTAGATATTTTGAAGACTTCCAACAGAACAAGGCATGGGTTAAACGAAAGCAAATAAGCTTTATTACAACCGTATCTGAAATTTGTTTTTCTGATTAAGCGGGATGGGAAGTAACAGGGGGTGGAGTCCCGGGCATATTAAGAATGGGGTGCTGTTTTTTAAGTTGTGAGTGGAATGTGTTTGTACATTGTCCCAGCAAACACTGCTGTTCAATGATTGTGTGGTGCTGAATCCTGCAGGGGTCATAAAAAGTCTAAGCCTCTTAGAATAAGAACCTTACTAATAATATGCCTTGAGTTCACACAATTCCCATTACTCCACGAGCTCAGGGAGCTTTTCTGAATCTTCTCTACTTTATTCATGTTCCTAGGAGGTGACAGATACATTTTTTGGGGGGGGGGACAGAGTCTTGCTCGGTCACCCAGGCTGGAGTGCAGTGGCACAATCTCGGCTCACTGCAACCTCTGCCTCCTGAGTAGCTGGGATTACAGGTGCTGGCCACTACGGGTGGATAATTTTTTTTTTTTTTTTTTTTTTTTTTAGTAGAGACTGGGTTTCACCACCTTGGCCAGGCTGGTCAGAGGTGACAGACACATTTTAAAGAAAAGAAAACAGGCCAGGCTCAGTGGCTCACGCCTGTAATCCCAGCACTTCGGGAGGCCGAGGCAGGCAGATCACGAGGTCAGGAGTTTGAGACCAGCCTGGCCAACATGGCGAAAATAAAAATACAAAACTTAGCCGAGCATGGTGGCGTGCGCCTGTAAGTCCTAACTACTCGGGAGACTGAGGCGGGAGAATTGCTTGAACCGGGGAGGCAGAGGTTACAGTGACCCGAGATTGCGCCACTGCACTCTAGCCTGGGCGACAGGGTGAGACTCTGTCTCAAAAAAAAAAAAAAAAAATTTTTTTTTTGAAGACTCAAAACTAAGTTTTCAGGGAAGAAGAGCACAGAAGCACACACATCCAGGGACTCATGGAGCTGCAAAGGAGAGAACAAGGGAGCTTTCCAGTGAGGTTAGCAGCTGTGGCTGACGCGCTTGGGACAGATTCAGGAGAAACTGCTGACCTTCCGTGGTTTTAGGAAAGGGATTCCCACTTTTGTTTTCTACCCTGAACCACCTCAGGGGTAGCTGCAGAACTTTCATTTTTAAAAAATTGATTTTAATGTCAATTTTGACCTTACAGCCAGGGATAATTATTAAAATATTTAACAGCGTAGACAGCAGAGATAATGAGGACAGACACTGGCCATGAGCAGCCGCTCTGGCCACATAGCCTGACTGCCCATCAGTCCTATGGCGCCACAGCTCGCTGAGAAAGAGAAGACTCAAAATTGAACGTGGAGGGGTCTTGGTGTTCCAGTTCCACCAGGATCAGGAGTGGGTTCCGAGGGGCATGGGTGAGGGAGGGGGAGAGGAGGAGAGAAGGCTGGACTGCCAGTCAGCCCCTGCCTGCGGCTCCCAGGTGTGGGTCTCAGACAGGCCCACTGAGATTCCCAGGCCTCTTCCAGGACAGACTCAGCATGCCTGGGAGGGGTGGAGGGCAGAAATCGGTGTGTTCAGCAGTGCCCTGTGATTCTGCTGTCTGGTAGTGTTTGAAAAGCAGAGTCCTCCCACCTCCAGCCCCACCTACCTGTCCCCCACCCTCTTAATAAAACAGTACTAAGGTGCCTGTTGGCCACTTTCTCTTCCTCCTCTTGTTCTTCCCTAGCAATGTCATCTAGCCTGAGGCTAGAGGAAGCAGAAGGCAGGAATAAAAACTGGAGAACGTTTGTACCCTTTGACCAACATCTCCCCAGTTCCACTCCCCCAGCTCCTAGCAACCACCCTTCTACTCTGCTTCTATGACCTTGAGTATTTTATTTTATTTTATTTTATTTTGAGATGGAGTTTCACTCTGTCACCCAAGCTGGAATGCAGTGGTGAAACCTTGGCTCACTACAACCTCTGCCTCCTGGGTTCAAGCAATTCTCCTGCCTCAGCCTCACGAGTAGCTAGGATTATAGGTGTGTGCCACTACACCCAGCAAATTTTTTGTGTGTTTAGTAGAGACAGGGTTTCACCATGTTGGCCAGGGTGGTCTCGAACTCCTGACCCCAGGTGATCCGCTCGCCTCAGCCTTCCAAAGTGCTGGGATTACAGGTGTGAGTCACTGCGCCTGGCTGAGCTTGACTTTTTAGATTCCACATATGAGTGAGATCAGGCAGCGTCCGTCTTTCTGTGTCTGATTTATTTTACCTAGTATAATGTCTTCTAGGTTCATCCATGTTGTTGCAGCTGTCCCTTCTTTAAGGCTGAATAATATTCCACTGTGTGTGTGTGTGTACATATACTACATGCACGTACACCACATTTTGCATATCCATTTCTTTGTCAGACATTTACATTGTTTCCACATCTTAGCTATCTTGAGGATTCTTACCACAGAAAGGAAGGAGGGAAGGGGAAAGAAAATGGCAACTATGTGAGGTGATATGTTAATTGGCTTACCTGTGGTGGTGACTATTTCACAATGTATGTCAAAAACATCAAGTTGGAGGCCTGGTGGGGAGGATTGCTTGAGCCCAGGAGTTTGAGACCAGCCTGGGCAACATAATGAGACCCTGTCTCTACATTAAAAAAAAAAAAAAAAAAAAATGCAGGCATGGTGGTGCACACCTGTAGTCCTAGCTACTCAGGAGGCAGGAGAATCACTTGAGCCCAGGAGTTCCAGGCTGCAGTGAGCCATGATTGCGTTACTCCACTCCAGCCTGGGCGACACAGTGAGACTTTGTCTCTATAAATGAATGAATGCATAAGTAAAACATCAAGTTATAAACCTTAAATATATAAATATATACAATTTCTATTTGTCCATTACATCTCAGTAAAGCTGAAAAACAAAACAAAACGAAAACCCAAGGTTTTCAGGGAGGAAGTCCCAGAGACAGGCGGCAGGATGGGGGGGACCGTGACCCTCCTGCAGGGCCTTGGGCAAGTTGCTTAACTCTGTGGTTGTCAGTCTCTTTGTCTGTAAAATGACAATAAAAATCTCTCTAACTTAGAATCATTTTAAAAAATAAAAGCAATGATGTATGTACAAGTCTTAGGGTAGTACCTGACATATAAGCTTCTAGGCCAGGTGCAGTGGCTCCCGCCTGTAATCCCAGCACTTTGGGAGGCTGAGGCAGGTGGATTGCTTGAGGTCACGTTCAAGACCAGCCTGGCCAACATGGCAAAACCCCATCTCTATTACAAATACAAAATTAGCCAGGCATCGTAGCTGTAGTCCCAGCTACTAGGGAAGCTGAGGTGGGAGAATCACTTGACTCCAGGAGGCAGAGGTTGTAGGGAGCCAGGATCACACCACTACACTCCAACCTGGGTAACAGAGAGAGACCCTAACTCAAAAAAAAAAAAAAACTTTTAAAATATTCATAACCATTGGCCCACAAACTCCCAAACCAGTGAACATAAAGTTTGGCCATTCATTCTCCTGATGGATACACAGTCACTGCATGCTGAGGACAAAGGGTGTGTTTGTTTCTCTCTCTTTATTATTGGCCTCTTTTTTCCATTTTTTCTTTTATTCTAAAATGCATGCACTCTTACACATACACTGGGAATCTTATTTTAATCTGCCTCATCATATTCGAAGTAGACATACTACAAATTTTTAAAACTTTAAAATAAAAGAACCTTAGTGACAACTGGGCCACTTATTTTGCACACGAGAAAACCAAAACATCAAAAGAAGTTAGATGTCTCATTCAAAGTCCACACCTCCAGTTAAGAGCTAGATCTGCATTAGAACCTGCTAGAGCTGTGTGTCTCCTTTGAGTGGACAGACACCTCGACCGGGCCAGCCTTTGGCTGTGAGGAGTGTGTCCAGGGAACATGCTCTCGGGACTAAGAGCAGTGAAGCACCCAACTTCAACTTCAGCCAGACCTGGTTTCAGCACCTCAACTCTGTGTTCCAGCCTTGGGGGCTTATGAAGGCCAGGCAGCCAAAGGCCCGACTCAGCCTTCTTTCTGGAACTCTCCTGTACTTGTTCGTAATCGATGAGCTTGTGATCACATGGATTTCTACCGTGCCTCTTTTTTTTTATTGAGACATAGTCTCACTTCGTCGCCAGGCTGGAGTGCAATGGCGTGATCTTGGCTCACTGCAACCTCCACCTCCTGGGTTCAAGGGATTCTCCTGCTTCAGCCTCCCGAGTAGCTGGGATTACAGATGCATGCCACCATGCCCGGCTAATTTTTCTATTTTTAGTAGAGATGGGGTTTCACCATGTTGGCAAAGATGGTTTCGATCTCTTGACCTCGTGATCCACCTGCCTCAACTTCCCAAAGTGCTGGGATTACAGGCGTGAGCGACCGCGCCTGGCCCCTACCACTGTGCCTCTCTGCATCACCACATCAGTCATGCCAGCAATGTCACTTGGATTTATTGCTAATATCAGAATATTCACTCCTAAATATGCGAATGCATTTTAGATGTAGTTTGGAAGGAAAGGTCTCCTTATTTGCGTTGTAGGTTGGAAGTCTCTCAGTCAACAGAAAATAGCTGTTGTATTTATTATTGTGAGAACAAAACGCTACAATCATTAATGATGTTCATGGAAGCTGCTAATTTTCATCCAGAAAAAGTTATTAACAACTTTTAAGTCATTAAATATGGACACAAATTGACAATACTGAATATCATAAGAGTCTACTAACTAGATATTTTTAGGAAGAATACCATATCCTTTTTGAACCAACACATGCTTATAAAAATTAAATAATAATACAGGGCAGAATAATGGAGAATATATCTTATAGTGGATCTAACCTTTTTAGATTTGTTTGGGGGTACGAGATTAATAACATTAAAAAAATTACCTATAAAGGCCAGGCATGGTAGCTCATGCCTGTAAGCCCAGCACTTTGGGAGGCTGAGGTGGGTGGATCACCTGAGGTCAGGAGTTCAAGACCAGCCTGACCAATATGGTGAAACGAAACTCTGTCTCTACAAAAAAAAAAAAAAAAAAAGCTAGGCATGATGGCCTGTAATCCCAGCTACTCTGGAGGCCAAGGTGGGAGAATCCCTTGAACCCGAGAGGAGGAAGTTGCAGTGAGCTGAGATCGTGCCATTGCATTGCACACCAGCCTGGGTGACAGAATGAGACTTTGTCTCAAAAAAACAAAAAACAAAACAAAACAAAATCCTGTAAGAATCATATTAAATATTTAGTAATTTAATTCCATATGATTCTTGCTTCTCTGCAGGTCTCAGTTGAAATTAAGTCCCTATTTAGAATTGCAAATGAGCAGCACTGTGGTGCAGAAGGAATCTAGCTGCCCAGGATGCTGCTCAAGACCTACTGAACTGAAACGGCAAACTTTAAAAATTGACTCCAATTTTTGTTTTTTGTTTGTTTTTATTTTTGTTTGAGATGGACTCTCGCTCCATTGGCCAGGCAGGAGTGCAGTGGTGCGATCTCGGCTCATTACAACCTCCGCCTCCCAGGTTCAAGTGATTCTCTTGCCTCAGATTCCCAAAGTAGCTGGGATTGCAGGTGCCGGCCACCATGCCTGGCTAATTTTGTATTTTTAGTAGAGACAGGATTTCACCACGTTGACTAGGCTCGAACTCCTGACAAGTGATTCACCTGCTTCGGCCTCCTAAAGTGCTGAGATTAGAGGCGTTAGCCACTGCACCTGGCCAGACTCCAATTTTTAACAATACAGTGTAATTACATTTTTAAGTCAAATTTCAGATTTGTTCTTGCATCCTCAAATTCACTGAGGGTGGCACTGCTTTGTCGCTGGCTAAGAGCCTCTCAGCCCCTGTGTGTTTGCGCAGCTCTGGATGGAGGGGTGAAGGCAGGTGCTTCCATGAGCCCCTTTGCGTTCCCGTGAGCCACTCGTGTTCCCTTCACTTTCACCTCTGCTCCCGCAGCAGGGGAAGCCTGAGAAGGGCCATGTTTTCCAATCTTCTTGTGCAGATGGGAGAAGTGAGTGGGATTGGGAACTCAGATATTCCCAGCGTGCTCTGCGAGGCCAGCTGAGCTGGCTCTGGGATGTGCAGTTCTGTGGCTGGACCATGGCAGGGGGTGTGGGGATGCCCAGCAGTGAGGAGCATGGTGGGTCACCTCTTGTGTATTTCTCTCCTTCCTCCCTGATAGTTCGTGAAGTTTGCCAACATCGAGGAGGATACCCCGTCCTATCACCGGAGCTATGACTTCTTTGTGTCCCGATTCAGTGAAATGTGCCACTCAAGCCATGATGACTTAGAAATTAAGACTAAGTGAGTAGGGGAAGGTAAGGGTGGTTGGTTCAGCCCACAGCAGAAGCAACGGTGGGTCCTGTAGATAACTTCCAACCTGCCATTGTGTGTCTGCTTTCGTTAACGTCCACATCTGCTCTGATGTTGCTGGGCAGGCGGGCAGTGCCTGGCTCCCTACATGGGGTTTCTTTTCTTTTTTTGTTTTCTTTGAGATTGAGTTTCACTCTGTTGCCCAGGCTGGAGTGCAGTGGCATGATCTTGGCTCACTGTACCCTCTGCCTCCTGAATTCAAGTGATTCTCATGCCTCAGCCTCCTGAGTAGCTGGGATTACAGGCATGCACCACCATGCCTGGCTAAAACTTATATTTTTAGTAGAGACGGGGTGTCACCATGTTGGCCAGGCTGGTCTTGAATTCCTGACCTCAGGTGATCTGCCCACTTCGGCCTCCCGAAGTGCTGGGATTACAGGCAGGAGCCACCACGCCTGGTCCCCCACATGTGGTTTCTAAAGGAAAAACTGCTTGGGCCAGACAAAGGGGCTCAATGTAAGGTAGCAGTCATTTGAGCCCAGTTTGATAGCCAGTGACAGAACACACGTGTGTACACACACCCCCATATATACTTTTTGTTCAGAATTACATGCATTTCTACTCCAGAAACACACCCACTCACCATTAACCATCAAAATCTGTACCTACCAATAAAGATCCAAAGTCCACCCTTTGGCTGATCCCAGCTGCCTTCTCTGCTCTATCTCCTTGGCCCTCCCGCTCACTCTTTCCCTTCCAGCACACTACAGAGACTACCCCAGGGCCTTTGCACAGTCTGTGCTTGTGCCTGGAATGCTTCCTCCAGGGATCTGCACAGCTCACTGCATCGCCTCTGTCAAACCTTTGCTCAAATGTCCCTTGTCAGTAAAGCCACCCTGCACACCCCCACATGCCCACTCCTTACTCCCTCACTCTGCTGGGGTTTCTTTCCCCTTTTAGCAGTTTCATAAATTACTTTCTGTGTTTCTTGTTCACCACCTGTCTCTTCCCACTGGAATGTAAGCTCTATGAAGGCAGGGTCCGTTGTTTTACTCACAGATGCATCCCAAGCACTAACACTGCCCAGAGAGCAGTAGCACTTGATAAATTCTTGTTGAGTGAATAACAGAATGAATGAACAATTTAGGACAAGCAACTTGCCTTATGGGATATGCTTTTATATGCACATACTCCAATTTATAAAAACACTTAGCTGACAGAAGTATACTTGGACATAGAAACAAAACCCCTCAAGTAAAATCACAAAGAAATTGACCAGGTGCAATGGCTCATGTCTGTAAGCTCAGTACTTTGGGAAGCAGGACAGGGGGATCACTTGAGCCCAGGAGTTTGAAGCCAGCCTGGGCAACATAATGAGACCCTGCCTCTACAAAAAATAAAATTAGCTGGGCATGACTGCACATGGCTGTATTCCCAGCTACTTAGGAGGCAGAGGTGGGAGGATCATTTGAGCCTGGGAGGTCGAGGCTGCAGTGAGCCATGATTGCACCACTGCACTCCAGCCTGGGCAACAGAAAGAGTCCCCATCTCTAAAAAAAAAAAAAAGAAAAAGAAATTAAAATGAATATATGCTTCTAAGGCAGTGGACTGACTCCTGGTCAGGGTCCAGTGCAATTGCATGGCGTTGTCTGGGTTCCCCCAGTCCCTGAGACTCTCATAAGCCGGGTGTGGACCCCCTGCAGCTGCACGACCAGAGTGGGGGAGGAGGAACCCCTCACCTTCTCCAGGATTGGCTTCCCCAGTCACCACCATTGGAAAATGGCTATGAAGAGGCAGAGGGGTTGGCGCTATGGGGGCGTGTCCAGAAGCAGGTGTTGGGGGAGGTACAGATCGTGGCCACATGTGTCTGTAACACGTACTGCCCATGCAGGCCCTGCCAAGCTGTCCTAGGGTGCTGGGGGAGTGGATGGGACACTCCTCATGCCACTGCGCGTGACACACACACACACACACACACACATACGTGCGCACACACACATGTGCACACACACCATCCATAGTTTGTGATGTGGTCAGCACTGTGTCCCAGCAGCATCGGGAGTTTCCTGAACATCAGGAGGAAGGTTGGCTCCCAGCCACCAGCAGTGCCATTACACCCACAGGCTGGCACTTGTCACCCATCCTCCCACCTCTGCCTCCTAAGTAGCTGGGAATACAGCCATGTGCAGTCATGCCCAGCTAATTTTATTTTTTGTAGAGGCAGGGTCTCATTATGTTGCCCAGGCTGGCTTCAAACTCCTGGGCTCAAGTGATCCCCCCTGCCCTGCTTCCCAAAGTACTGAGCTTACAGACATGAGCCATTGCACCTGGTCAATTTCTTTGTGATTTTACTTGAGGGGTTTTGTTTCTATGTCCAAGTATACTTCTGTCAGCTAAGTGTTTTTATAAATTGGAGTATGTGCATATAAAAGCGTATCCCATAAGACAGGAAGGCCTGCAAGTGAGAGAGGGAGAGGGAGGGATCGTCTGGTGTCAGTTTTCTTCCTTCATCCCCTTCTTGCCTGTCTCTTCCATCCCCTCCCTGTACCCCTTTTTTCCCTGAGATCTCTCCTGTTGTTCATTCTCAGCCTTTTCGGACTCAGCTGACCTGGGGGCAGCTGTGCTGGGCTGTCCATGCACACAGCATTATTTTGCTCTAGGAACCTAGAGGCTGCCTCTGAATGCCATTTGCTGCCCTTTCTAAGAACACCGTTGGGTCCAGCAGTGGGTCCGTGCATGCAAGAGTGTGTGTGTGTATGTGTGTGGTGTGTGGTGTGTGGTATGTGTGGGGTGTGTGGTGTGTGTGTGTGCTGTGTGTGTGAGGTGTGTATGCTGTGTGTGGGGTGTGTGGTGTGTGTGTCGTGTGTGTGTGGTATGTGTTGTGTTTGTGTGGTGTGTGTGGTGTCTGATGTGTGTGTTGTTTCGTGTGTGTGTGTGG
This sequence comes from Ateles fusciceps, assembly GCA_036589455.1. Taxonomy (NCBI): domain Eukaryota; kingdom Metazoa; phylum Chordata; class Mammalia; order Primates; family Atelidae; genus Ateles; species Ateles fusciceps. The sequence goes on from JAZHEH010001737.1 coordinate 5,401,220, forward strand.
TGTGTGTATGTGTATGTGTGTTGTGTATGTTGTGTGTTGTGTGGTGTATGTGGTGAGTGTGGGGGGTGTATGTGTGTATATGTGTGAGTGTGTGTGGTGTGTGTGTGAGTGTGGTGTATGTGTGTGGTGTGTGTGGTTTGTATGTGAGTGTGGTGTGCGTATGAGGGTGTGTGGTGTGTGATATATATGAGTGCGTGTGTGTGGTGTGTGTGTGGTGTGTGTGTTGTGGTGTATATGCGTGTGTGTGGTGTGTGTGTTTGTGGTGTATATGTGTGAGTGTGTGTGGTGTGTGTGTTTGTGGTGTATATGTGTGAGTGTGTGTGGTGTGTGTGTGGTGTGTGTGTTTGTGGTGTATATGTGTGAGTGTGTGTGGTGTGTGTGAGTGTGGTGTATGTGTGTGTGGTGTGTGTGAGTGTGTGTGTGGGTGGTGTGATTCCTAAGGGCCAGTGCATCAGTATTATCTGATCTCCCCTTGGATTCAGAGACTTCATGGGGCCTTTGGTCATGGGTAGATCTCTACTGTGCCCACTAAGAGGAGCAGTAAGGTCCAGGCACAGTGGCTCATGCCTGTAATCCCAGCACTTTGGGATGTTGAGACAGGCAGATCACTTGAGGTCAGGAGTTCGAGACCAGGCTGGCCAACATGGTGAAACCCTGTCTTCATTAAAAATACAAAACATTTGCCAGGTGTGGTGGTGTGCAAATGTAGTCCCAGATACTCAGGTGGCCAAGGCACAAGAATCACTTGAGCCTAGGAGGTGGAAGTTGCAGTGAGCCAAGATTGTGCCACCGCACTCCAGCCTGGGTGACAGAGTGAGACTCTGCCTCGATAAATAAATAGGAGCAGTAAGAAGTTTCCTCCTCCCCTAGGCCTGATCTTTCTGAACTTTTGAAAGCCATGGTCAGCTCTGGGGTGCCACAGAATGAATCATGTGCATTTACAGAAGGGATTCTGGGGAGACTGAAGGAGTGCAAGGTAGTTAGGGAAAGAAGAAAACTTAATTCACATGCACACATAAGGGAGCCCTGGGTAGAACTTTTTCTGCCAACCAGGCCTGTTTTCCTGCCAACCAAGCCCTCCTGAGTGGGACAAATGAGTCCAACATGCTGAGGATGTGTTTCACTTGTGCCTTGGGGAGTGCCTTTTTTTTTTTTTTAGGCAGAGTCTTGCTCTGTTGCCCAGGCTGGAGTGCAGTGGTGTGATCTTGGCTCACTGCAACCTCCGCCTCCCAGGTTCAAGCGATACACCAGCCTCAGTCTACTGAGTAGCTGGGATTACAGGCGCACACCACCAAGCCTGGCTAATTTTTGTATTTTTAATAGAGATGGGGTTTCACCATGTTGGTCAGGCTGGTCTCAAACTCTTGACCCCGCAATCCACCTGCCTCAGCCTCCCAACGTGCTGGGATTACAGGAGTGAGCCACTGTGCCTGGCAGGGAGTGCCTTTTAACCTGGAACCAAGAAAAGTCAGTGGGACAGTATTCCTGATCGTTCATTCCCAAGTTTGGACAGCTGCCAGCTCAGGGTCTTGAACGTGGTCAGGGTCAGGTCAGCGTGGCCAGGTGCTTCCAGGGAATCCTTGCCCATCACCAGTGGCCCTAGAGGTTCCTGGGCCAGGGTATGCTGGTGCTCATTGGCTCCTGCCACCCCCCAGTCACGGTCCCTTGGTAAGGCCCAGGGTAGCACCCTGACAACCCCAATTAAAACTGAAATTTAAAATGCAACTGGCAACTCAACCTTGAGAAAAACTGCTCATCTCCGATAATCACAAAAGGATGTGAATTGAAATAGCTACAAAATGTGAGGATATTTTGGAGTCATAAAATTAGAACAGATGTGTAAAATGAGATCCTCAATACTGCCGCAGGCACTGTCAGAGTGGCATTCTCCTGCGGCTTCCACATGGGCAGGGGGTTGGGGGCAGTTATTTTGGCAATTTGGGAGCCTTTCATTTCCTTTTTTGAAACAGAGTCTCATTCTTTCATCCAGGCTGGAGCACAATGGCAGGATCTCAGCTCACTGCAACCTTCGCCTCCCAGGCTTACTCAGTCCTTCCGCCCCAGCCTCCTGAGTAGCTGGGACTAGTGTGCACCACCACACCTGACTAATTTTTTTTTTTTTTTTTTTGAGACAGGGTCTCACTCTGTTGCCCAGGCAGTAGTGCAGTGGCACGATCTCGGCTCACTGCAACCTTCATCTCCTGGGTTCAAGCGATTCTTCCACCTTAGCCTGCTGAGTAGCTGGGACTACAGGCGCCCGCCACCAGGCCCGGCTAAGTTTTGTACTTTTAGTACAGACGGGGTTTCACCATGTTGGCCAGGCTGGTCTCAAACTCCTGACCTCAGGTGATCCACTCGCCTTAGCCTCCCAAAGTGCTGGGATTACAGGCATGAGCCACCACGCCCAGCCTGATTTTTTAATTTTTTGTAGAAACAAGGTTTCGCCATGTTGCCCAGGCTGGTCTGGAACTCCAGAGCTCAAGCAATGCACTGGCCTTGACCTCCCAATGTGCTGAGTTACAAGTGTGAGCCACTGTGCCTGGCTGCCTTTTATTTCTTACATTTTGACTCAGTGATTCCACTTATGGCAGTGACTTGAAACGTAGTAAAGTATTTTAAACAATGATGCCCATAATAGCATGATTATAAAAGCAAAATGTTTGGCCGGGCTCATGCCTGTAATCCCAGCACTTTCAGAGGCCGACTTGGGCAGATCACGAGGTCAGGAGTTCGAGACCAGCCTGACCAACATGGTGAAACCCCATCTCTACTAAAAATACAAAAATTAGCTGGGCATGGTGGCGGGCTCCTATAATCCCAGCTACTCAGGAGGCTGAGGCAGGAGAATCTCTTGAACTCGAGAGGCAGAGGTTGCAGTGAGCCGAGATTACGCCATTGCACTCCAGCCTGAGCCTGGGCGACAGAGCGAGACTCTGTCTTAAAAAAAAAAAAAAAGCAAAACTTTTGGAAACAACTTAAATGACCAATAGTCACTAGTTTAAAAAGATCTTATGATAGTGTATCAGGCAACCATTCAACATGTTTATGAAGAGTTAATGACACAGGAAAATGCATAGAATATATGTGAGAAAAGCCAATACAAATCAAATATGCATGAGGTTCTTAATTCTGTAATATACTAAGCACAGAAGAAAGGAATGACATCAAAATGCCAATAACGATTATCTTTGAGTGGTGGTGGTGGTGGTGAATCTGCTCTTCTCTATACTTTTCTATGATTAGCATGTATTATTTTATAACCAGAAAAAAAGCTTTTATAAAAAAAAGAAAAGAAAGAAACTTCAGGCTTAAATAAACAGCCAGTGACAAGGGCTCCCTCCCACAGGACTGTGCTGATGCTGGGTCAGCAGAGTAGGGACTGGGGTGGACAAAGGGGCTCCCTCTGTGCTGTTACTCAGTTTCTTCTCTGGTTAACCCTAGCCCCAAGCTGAAACCTTGTGTGCCCAGAGACCCTGCTGCTCTGTGCCTCTCCCTCCGGATCCGCCTACCCCAGCCTCCACAAGTTGCTCACAGCCTTGGATTCTGCCTCATCAGTTCTTGGCAGCATTTTAAGCTCTCACATCTTGGGTCCAAGCTGGAACAACCCCAGCTGAGTACTAAACACAGGGAGCTGGAGCACCCAGCACCCTAGGGCTGGAGCCTGGGTGGTACCAGGGCAAGGGCAGCCTGGAGTCTCCAGGATGAGTCAGAAGACATGGCTTCCTGGGATCATGTCTGCCAGCGCCAAGAGGTCCCATCAGAGTAGCAGGTAGTCTCCATTCTGCCTTCTGATGGACAACGTATCCCTAACTGTAGGGCTGATGGCCCCACAGGGTCGTGGGGTGAACCTTATGCTGTGCTGAGGCACAGGATCGGAGAAATAAACAGACAGGACACAGAAATACAAGGAAAATGCAGCTGGGCTCGGGGGGGCCATGCCACCTATAAGCGGAGTCAGGCGAGGCCCTGAATGTCCAGAAGCATGAGTATTTATTGTGTATAGGTTAGGGGGCAGGGCAGTGAGTGAAATCATCTTTAAGGATAGTGATAGGGTCGTGAGCAATAAAACATGGGGTCCACCCCCATTAGGTCACCTAGGCCAGGAGGTGGACAGTGCACAGCAAGAGGCCCGTTCCCAAGAAGGCAAGGGCCGTGTGCAGTAAGGGGTCCACCCCCATTAGGTCACCGAGGCTTGAAGGTGGGCTGTGCGCAGTGAAGAGGGTGCAGTGTGCAATACTTCTATCTATGGGCAAACTACTTCTAAGAAGATTTATAGGAGGACGCTTTAAGTCACATAGCAGTGACAGAGCTGTCAAGGTTACCGCCACCTTCTGGTAGCTTCCAATGGGTTCTATGGGAAGATGCTTTTCAAGCAGCACAGTAGCAAGAGCTGATAAAGTTCACAGTCACCAAGGCGGATTGCCGGTCTAAGGGCAGCCTTCCACAAGAACTGGAGCAAGGTCCTAAAACTCCTTTATCAGGAGGAGTGGCTCTCACCCCAAGCCTCCCATACAGCGGGTATCTTTACGATACTGAACGCTGCTGCCTGGACCATGGATTCTTGTCCTGGTATAACTGTTTTTCCCTTAAATCATGCTCTGCACTGTGTCTGTTCTAGGCATTCCTCCGATTATAAGCTGCTTATTCCTTAATTCATGCTCTGTGCTGTGCCCACTCTAGGCGTTCCTCCGATTATAAACTAAGATATAATTATAGGTATATATGTAGGGAAATATTCTTTAGGCACTCATACTATCAACTATTATATGATTATATATAGAGGATTATATAAAGGGATTCTTCAAGCCCTAATTCTATAAACTAATATATGATTATGTAAAGGATTATATAAAAGGAAATAGCTGAATAGTAACACTATAAAGTGAGATATTCTTCAAGCCCTAACTGTGCCAGAGTTCTGCTTAGCTCTCATTCCTCAGTGCCTATATGGGGAGGTTACCCACACCTAACTCCCAAGCTGTGTTGCTCTCTTAGCCACCGAAGCTGGACTTCTCAGGGCTTGAGGACTTCTGAGTCCCATTTCACCCATTTCCTTATACAGAATTCGAATGTAGGCATCAAAGGCCTGCAAGGGGGTGGTGAGGAAGACGGTGAATGATGAACTGCAGGCCAATATCTGGGACCCACAGCACATGGACAAGATCGTCCCATCGCTGCTTTTCAATCTGCAGCACGTAGAGGAGGCAGAGAGGTAAGCAGGTGCCGGGGTGGGGGGGATGATCAGTGGATATGGTCAGCCCTCCAAGGGCTGCTTGGGAGACCACATGGTTTGGGTTGGTCAGTGAAACCCAACTACAAGGCCAGGGACCGTGGCATTGTAACTTGCTCTGCAGTGAGTCCAAAGCTGGCTCCCTACAGCCATGGGTCTGGCTTTGTGCCAGCCCGCAGTTCCCCTAACGTCTGTGTTACCAAAGGAAGGACGTGGTGGTGCTGGGCTCCCTGGGGGTAAGTCTGTTAGTAATAACACACAGAACCAAGAGTCTGGTTGCCTTTGTCTCCCTGAAAGCAGGGCCAAGGAGGCTTTAAGATGCCTTTCGTGGCTCTGATCACTACGGACCTTCCTTCCTCTGTTGCTTCCTGATGCTATTTCAGGCCCTGTAAACATGCATGCTTGACCAGCCCACAGCCACTCAGCAAGAGCTTGCAGATTCTGGGTTTTAATCCTGGCCCCCCTAAGGATGGGATTAATTCCTGTCCCTGCCCCCTCATTTTTCCTCTCTGTGAAAAGGAACGAGGAGAAAGGTCCACATTGCTGTCCCACCTGGGCTATCTGTGCACTAGGCTGGTTAGGTCAGTTGATCCCAGGCTACTAGAGACTGGGGTGGGGGGGTTGAGGGGGTTGGGGGGGGTGGGGGGGGGGGGTGGGTACATGTGCCCTCTGGTGGCTATTTCTAGAATAGCATCTCACTGACAAGCTGCTGTGGTCTCTGAGCTGGGGAGTCCTCGGGCGCCTCTTCTATCCAGATATGGGCTCACTCCCTGTGACTTGGGTATCACTGAGTCTTGCCTGAGCCAACCACTGTGCCTTTCCTTTTCCCTTCCTCTCTTTCCTCTCCTTTCTTCCATTTTTGTTTTTTGCCTCCCTTCCTTGTCTTCATCTCCCATCTCCTTTTCCTTCTGAAGCCTTAGCTGCATCAAGACACACATGTTCTATGCCTCACCTGGCCCCTGGGGCTCAGAGCATCCTTCCCACAGGGGCACATCTGGAAATCTTTAAGGATTTCCAGAAAGAGAACTTAATCTCTTCTTCCCCAATCTTCCTCCACTCCCCCCAGTGGGGGGGCTTCTTTACCCCGGTTTAATCTCTGACAGCTGTGACACCTCCCCTATTGCCTAGTGTGACCCATGTCAGACTCCTGCTTGTCCTGCATGGATGAGGCACGGAGAGCCAGGACTGCACAGAGCCCAGCCTGCATGCCGCCCTCTACCCACATGCCTCTGTCTCCCCAGCCGGTCTCCCTCACCCCTCCAAGCACCCGAGAAGGAGAAGAGAGAGCCCCGCGGAGCTGGCTGAGAGGTGCCTTCGGGAGCTGCTGGGCCGGGCTGCCTTGGCAACATCAAAACGCCATCAAGCCTGTTCTCATGTGAGTACCCGCACCCCATCGCCTTGGCCCAACCTTCAGCCTGGACGTGTTTCAGGTCCCTGGCATCTCCTGGCTGGCTGGGGGGAAGGGGTATTACAGTTGTGGCGCCGCAGCCAAGTTGGTCCCTTCCCTGTGCCTGTGTTCCCCTGCATTGTGACAGCAGAAGCTGCCACGGGGTGGCCAAAGGCTGCCGGTAGGAAGGCACCAACGCTAAATGAAGGTGCCCAGCTTCACCACACGCATCCACAGCTGCAGAGCGCTGTCCTTGGCCTCTCTCCAGCGCTGGGCTGGGACTGCCCCAAGGCCCTTCAGGCTTCACTTCCTCACCTGTGAACTGTGCAAGTGGCTCTGAGGAGGCGTCCCCTCTCCCTCCACGCTAATCTCTTCTCCCTAACATCACCGGGAGTTTCATAGTTGTCCCCCACGTTCTCTCCCTCACAGCCATCTGGATAACCATTCTCTTTGGGAGCCCAAGGTGTTCGCCATCCGTTGCTTTAAAATCATCATGTACTCAATTCAGGTACGGGGGCGCCCCAGGCCAGCCAGATCCCGGGACAGAGGCCCCACTGGGAACCAGGCCAGTGCTAAAGTAGAAAGCCAGAAGTCCCCTGTGACTCCTCCGAAGCCCCCAGCTGCCTAATCCAGTGCTGCTGAAGCTAGCTGTGGAGAGGGCCGGCTAATTTTATTTCCTGTACATCACAGACCAATACTTTTATAAAATGCAATTAAAACAAGTAATTCTTAGAAAAATTAAATGAAAAACTCATGCAACGGATCACACCCTTGGCTGCTACAGCACTGACAGGTTGTTTACTAAGCACTGACTCTCTGTCTCATCCTTACCCCAGTGTAAACCAGTATCAGACCCATCTCGAATGGGCACCAGCCCAGGGGCCACACTTTGAGCAGCACTGGACTAAGCCATGTGGCCTCTGTGGCCCTTGCTGGTAAGACCTGAGGCCTGGGAAATGAAAGGAAGACACTATTTTCAAATGGTCTTTTGACCCATTTTGAAGTAAAAGGGCCCTGGAAAACTGTCAGCCAAGGCCTCCACTGGGATTTGGCTCTTTTTTTTTTTTTTTGGAAACGAAGTCTCACTCTGTTGCCCAAGCTAGAGTGCAGTGGTGTGATCTTGGCTCCTGCAACCTCCACCTCCCAGATTCAACTGATTCTCCTGCCTCAGCCTCCCGAGTAGCTGGGACTACAGGCATGTGTCACCACGGCTGGCTAATTTTTGTACTTTTAGTAGAGACGGAGTTTCACTATGTTGGTCAGGATGGTCTTGAACTCCTGATCTTGTGATCTGCCAGCCTCCGCCTCCCAAAGTGCTGGGATTACAGGCGTGAGCCACCACTCTGGCCTGGATTTGTCTCTTTGTTGGAAGGAGGAGGGAAGGATCCAGGAAGGGCACGAGGTGTCAGTGCCACCTGCAGTGTCTGGGGCCTTGGGATGTCCCTTTAGTTGACCCCCACCTTTGGGTGCCAGGAGAGGGCTGCGCGGCCCCGGGGCCCCGTGGGCCTGCTGTCCAGGCCCAGCTCATCTTCCTCCCGCAGCCGCAGCACTCCCACCTGGTTATCCAGCAGCTCCTGGGCCACCTGGACGCCAACAGCCGCAGCGCCGCGACGGTGCGCGCAGGCATCGTGGAGGTCCTGTCGGAAGCCGCGGTCATCGCCGCCACCGGCTCTGTGGGTAAGAGGCATGGCGAGGGCCTGAGGGCCGGGGACCCCGCGGAGGCTGCTTTCTCTTCCAGAGAGAGGCAAGGGGCAACAGGGAGGGGTCGGAGTCCGTTTTCCTCGGGAGAAGTTCGCTGGGAAGTTGGGGACGCGGAGGAAGCCCAGGCTGAAAGCGGGCCTGGGCCTGCCCTGCCTGCGCGCAGTGCAGGGAGGAGGAGGGTGCCAGCCCTGGATCTCGGGTGTCCCGCCCTGCCGCGCTTAGGGCCCACGGTGCTGGAGATGTTCAACACGCTGCTGAGGCAGCTGCGGCTCAGCATCGACTACGCGCTGACCGGGAGCTACGACGGGGCGGTCAGCCTGGGCACCAAGATCATCAAGGAGCACGAAGAGCGCATGTTCCAGGAGGCCGTCATCAAGACCGTCGGTGCGGCGCGGGGCGGGCCAGGGCCGGGGGAGGGACCGAGGAGTGGGGCGGGGCCAGGGGCGGGGCGTGGCCGAGGGGAAGCCACAGGGACCCTCGAAAGGGGCGAGGCCCCGGCGGCGGCCCGGGGATGGGGACTGGAGACGGAGGGACCGCACTGGGGCGAAGGGCATCCATCCGCGTGCTGTAGGATTGTCCAGCACCCACATGCTATTCGCGGACATCGGAGAAAATGATGTCAGTCCTTGGTGCGCTGGCTGGGCAGGGCCCGAGCGACAGCATAAAACAGTCGGATGGTTTCCCAGATCTGAAGTCTCAGACCTTCCTTAGCCCCAGTCTCCATCAGACCTGCTTGGTGCTTCCAGGTTTGGGCCTCCAGGAGGGAGAGGTGGGGACTAAGAGAAAAGGATGAGGAAGGGGGCAGGCCGGAGAAAGTGTGTGTGCTCCTGGGAGCGGAGATGATAAAGTCGCTTTCACAGCCTGCCCCCTCTGGCCATGTGAGCTTCCCCTCAGCCTGGAGAAGTAGGCAGAGCAGGAATGCAGAAGCCGCTGTTCGTGGGAGGAGGATTTACCCTAGGGCAGCCGGTGAAAGAAGCGCCCAACGAGAATTAGGCTCTCCCCGCCCTGGTCCCACGGCCCAGCATTCACCATCCCCACCCACAAGCCAAGGAGCCAAGACCTTAACCACAGCTTCAGGAACAAGAGAAAAAACGGAGCCTTGAAGAGACCTCCAGAGCCACCTGATGCCTCCCCTTCCCAGAGAGGCCGAATCACACCCGGGCCATCCTGGGTTCCTTTCTCTGGGCCTGGATTGACGCCAGAGAGCATCAGCGCTCGCTCTCTGCAGGGGTTTGTGCAACTGAAAGGCTGAACCAGGAGGGGCCCTGGAGCTGGTGCCTTACTGGACGCCCTCTCCGCCACCTCCCGCAGGTTCCTTTGCCAGCACACTGCCCACCTATCAGCGCTCCGAGGTGATCCTCTTCATCATGAGCAAGGTCCCGCTGCCGTCCCTGCACCAGGCGGTGGACACGGGCAGGACAGGGTGAGCCACCAATCTCCCCCAGCCCGGAGTCCTCCTCTCCCAGCAGCATTTTCTGACCCCCTCCTTTATCCCTCTTAACTTTCTTGGCTCTGCCCTCTGCTCTCTTTACTCCCAAATCCCTCAGCAGCCTTTAGTGGGGCTCCTGTATCCCACAACAATTTCTCAGGCTGCTCCACCAATAACCACCTCCCACCATGGGGGGAGCCTGTCATCCCTTGGTCTGCTTCCTGGGTCCAGAAGTCACTGTCCTGGGTAACCCAAGATGATAAGCCTCATGGAGAAATGAAGCAGGGGTAGAACTAAGCTGTCAAGTGTGGATCTCTGCCCCATTACCATCCTGGTGAGTGTTTGTGTCTCTGGTCTACAGGGAGAACAGGAACCGACTCACCCAGATTATGCTGCTAAAATCCCTCCTGCAGGTGAGCCCCATCTGTCCCTTATTCCTGCTCTTCCTCTGCAGGAGACAGCTCCAAGGGACCAAGTGAAGACCTCCACATACAGCCATGTAGGTTGCATACTGCACAAATACGCCCAGTCATTTGAGTGGGGGCTGAAATCTAGTCTGTGCTCCACTCACTAGCCAGGCTGGGCACTCACAGAGCTGGGTCAGCCAGAGCAGGTGGGGGCATCTGTTTCTAATTTTCACAAAGGTTCCTTATTGGCTTGTCACTCAGACATGGTCTGTCTTGAGATGGAATCTGTTGGTTCCTGCCCTGGTTCCTTCCAGGTACCCCCCTCTTTCCCTTTTCCCCTCTGTTTCCCCTGTTTTGCCAGCATGTGTTCTTGGCACATGTGCCCACCTCAGTCCCCCAGGCCCCATCCTTCCCATCCTCAGTGTTTTATGTAACTCTTCTTTACATCTTTGCAGCCATCACTAGAGTCCAGATCCACTGCTCTCAAACACCATTTCAATGTAATCTTGTGATAAGTATATTCATTCCCCAGAGGTTTTGAGCTGTTAGCCAGAGTGAGGTCCTGGAATCTGTATTTGTAACAAGCTCCCCCAGGTATCCTGAAGCACAACCCCTGGCCTAAACACGACATCCCACAACCACCTCTCCTCACCTATCATAAACTCAGCTACAGGAAGAATTGTCTAGAAATGCTGTTCTCTACAAGGTGCCTCTTATTTCAGAGTAGATGTCAGTTTATAATTTTTTTTTTTTTTGAGACAGAGTTTTGCTTTTGTTGCCCAGGCTGGAGTGCAATGGTGAGATCTCGGCTCACTGCAACATCCGCCTCCCAAGTTCAAGCGATTCTCCTGCCTCAGCCTCCCGAGTAGCTGGGAATACAGGCTCCTGCCACCACACCTGACTAATTTTTCATATTTTTAGTAGAGATGGAGTTTCACCATGTTGGCCAGGCTGGTCTTCAACTCCTGACCTCAAGTGATCTGCCCACCTCTGCCTCCCAAAGTGCTGGGATTACAGATGTGAGCCACTGTGCCCAGCCTCAGTTTATAATTGATGTACAACCAGATTTCAAACTTCTCAGACTGAAGTTGGGAGGTCCCCAGTCCCCTCTCCCTCCCTAGACCTCCCGTCTTGTCTCTCAGTCTGTCTTTGTTCTGGCCATGCCAGTCTAAACAGACTTTCCCACCCGCCACCTCATGCCTTCCCTCCCCCTCCTCTGCAGTCCACACTCTTCATGGCACTAGGTTTTTATAAACCCTTTATGCTCCAGCACTGCCCTCATATAGTTATCAGCTTGGTCTCCATATTCCTGCCTTTTTTTTTTTTTTTTTTGCTAAGTTTACCCTCACTAATTTGTACCCAGCATCTTTTTTTTTTTTTTTTTTTTTTTGAGATGGAGTTTCGCTCTTGTTGCCCAGACTGGAGTGCAATGGCACAATCTCAGCTCATTGCAACTTCCACTTCCCAGGTTCAAGCAATTTTCCTGCCTCAGCCTCCTGAGTAGCTGAAATTACAGACATGGCGCCACCACGCCTGGCTAATTTTGTATTTTTAGTAGAGATGGGGTTTCTCCATGTTAGTCAGGCTGGTCTCGAACTCCTGACCTCAGGTGATCTGCCCGCCTCAGCCTCCCGAAGTGCTGGGATTACAGGTGTGAGCCACTGTGCCCAGCCTGTACCCAGCATCTTAAGGTTAACAGTTTGGGGTACATCCTCAGGGACCGTCTGAATCATCAAAGGCATTGCTTTGCAATATGGATTTAACAGGAAAAGTGCTTGGCTGCATTTGAATGCTTTGAAGACATCATATATGGCATGTCTATTTATGCCAAACTGGCTTTAGTCACAAAGCCCCATTATTGCCATGCTAACAGACATGTTACCAAATCCTACCTGTGTGCACTATTTAGTGGTTGCCATGTGTGTGAGTTCTGATCCATCAGCCCAGCTGTGAGTTCTTCCACTGTCTCATTCTTTGTGACGGTCATACTCTTAATGAGGCCTTGTGTTCCTGGTGGCTGTTCATCAGTTGTGCCCTAACTGGCTGGAATGTTAGGTTCAGAGATTGCCCTGCTTTCGCTTCCCTCCAGGGCTCATCCTTTGCTTGCTTTTAACACCCTAATGTCCCTGCACACTGTCTCTATCCGTTCACATGTCTACTGAGCTCAATGTCATCTAGGTGGATGTTGGAGTGTTCAAAAAATTGCCTGGGCTACAGGGTAGGGGAGTCTGGATTGGCGATGTCTAGAGAGGATGTATACATCAGACCTGACTTCCACTGCCTGCTCCTCCATCTCCTCATGCACCTGAGAGTGACAGCGTTCCTAGGCACACCTGTCATGCCTCCCTTGCAGGTATCCACAGGTTTCCAGTGCAACAACATGATGTCAGCCCTGCCCAGCAACTTCCTGGACCGCCTTCTCTCCACCGCCCTCATGGAGGATGCAGAAATTCGACTCTTTGTTCTAGAGATTCTCATCAGTTTCATTGATCGTCATGGCAACCGCCACAAGTTCTCTACTATCAGGTGAATTTAGGTGTCTCCTCCAGGTGATGCAAGATGGGGAGAGGACTCTCCAGTAGGTCCTGTCCTTTGGGCCAGTAGCCTCACACCCAGACGGGAAGACAGTTCAGATACTCAGTGAGACTCTCCAGGGAATTGATCACCAACATTGACCCTGGGGTCCTGCAAGGGGAGGAGAGACCAAAGGGCACTTGTGTCTGGGAGAGGAGGAGGGTGGACTGAAGATCTGGAAGATAGAGAGGAAGCACTAAAGGGAGTTTGCAAGTGTGAGGAGGAAGGGGATGCAGAGTTATCAGGAGAGACTGAAAGGACCTGGTGGGAATAAGAAGAGAAAGAGGATAATCAGAGTGAAGATTTAAGAGAAAGGGGTCAGGTGTGGAAGCTCATGCTTATAATCTCAGCGCTTTGAGAGGCCAAGGCGTGAGGATCACTTGAGCCCAAGAGTTCAAGACCAGCCCGGGCAACATAGTGAGACCTCATCTCTACAAGAAAATTTAAAAATTAGCCAAGTGTGGTGGCTCACCCCTGTGGTCCCAGCTCCTTGGGAGGCTGAGTTTGGAGGATTGCTTGAGCCCTGGAGGTCGAGGCTGCAGAGAGCTGTGATCACTGAGCCACTGCAGTCCAGCCTAGGTGGCAAAATAAGACCATGTCTCAAAAAGAAAAGGAGAGAGAGAGATAAAGGGACAAATTCTTGAGAACTTGAGAGGAAAAGGTAATTGGGGTAAGAACCAGGGCCAGGGAGCCCTAGAGGCTTTGTACCCACTAACAGTGTTGGAGATAAAGCCCAGTGACCCCCTGTGAGTGCAGGCTGGCCTCGTACAAGAGCTAAGGAGGCCCTTTTCATCCCGTCCCCAGTACCCTCAGTGACATCTCTGTCCTAAAGCTGAAAGTGGACAAGTGCTCTCGACAGGACACCGTCTTCATGAAGAAGGTAAGCAAGCATGACCTCAAGACACAGTGAAGGCTGGGTGCAGTGGCTCACGCCTGTAATCCAGAACTTTGGGAAGCTGAGGCAGGTGAGTCACTTGAGGTCAGGAGCTCAAGACCAGCCTGGCCAACATGGTAAAACCCCTTCTTTACTAAAAATACAAAAATTAGCCAGGCATGGTGGCGGGCACCTGTAATCCCAGTTACTTGGGAGGCTGAGGCAGGAGAATCGATCAAACCCAGGAGGTGGAGATTGCAGTGAACCGAGATTGTGCCAGTGTACTCCAGCCTGGGTGACAAAGCAAAAGTCACTGGTGACCACTGACTGTCCCTGGAGCCTGCCTCTTCCCTCTATGGCTATGCCTCCTCCCTCTGTGGCTATTCGTGGTCAGATTGACCAGCTGGCCTCTCTAGGAGTCAAGCCCAGAGTGATGAGTCAGTCCAGGGCCAGTCACTGTGTTCTGCTCCTACCCCTGGATTTGGGCAGCAGCTTCTGTTGCTGGTTTCACTAGAGCCCAGCCTTCCCTACACGAGCCTTCCTGTGTATGTCCACTTCTGCTGGAGTCTGCTGTAAAGGCATCCCCTCCCCAAGGGAGGAGGGGGCACACACAGCCATCCCCCGCCTCTTCAGATTGGTCTTCCTCCCTGTTCTCCTTGCCCCTCCTGTCCCTACCCTACTCACCCCGGCCTTCCCCTGCCCGCTCCCATCCCCAGCACTCCCAGCAGCTCTACAGACACATCTACCTGAGCTGCAAGGAGGAAACGAACATGCAGAAACACTATGAGGCGCTCTATGGCTTGCTGGCCCTCATCAGCATCGAGCTGGCCAACGAGGAGGTGGTGGTGGACCTCATCCGTCTGGTACTGGCTGTTCAGGTAGGGCCTGGTATGCACAGGGCATGGGGCTTAGGATCAGGGGAGGGACCTGTTTTGGCCAGCCCCTGATAAGAATATTAAGTGGCAACTGCTTAACAATTGTTTTGGAACCCAGGAATATTGCACTCGTGTTTGGCCACTCCTCCCTGAAGACCCAAACCATGGTCCTTGTTGGGGGAACCCCAAAGAATGCTTCATTTATGCCCTTGGCTTAGCCTCAAGCTAAAGAAGACCCAGGCAACCAGGTCATTCAGAAGCATCACTTAGCTACTAGTATGTTGAGTCTCTCGCAGAGTCTGAGTGAAACTCCAAGGATTCCTAAGAGGATGCTCATAAGCCCTGAGTGATCCCAGACAAACTCATTTGTCTAAAGATTATCTGGTTCCCTTGCCCAGGCACAGTGGCTAACGCCTGTAATCCCAGCACTTTGGGAGGCCAAGGTGGGCGAACTTGAGGTCAAGAGTTTGAGACCAGCCTGGCCAACATGGTGAAACCCTGTCTATACTAAACATACAAAAATTAGCTGGACATAGTGGTGTGTGCCTGTAGTCCCAGCTACCTGGGAGACCAAGGCAGGAGAATCACTTGCACCCTAGAGGCCAAGGTTGCAGTGAGCCAAGATCATGCCACTGCATGCCAGCCTGGGCAACAGAGCAAGACTCCCTCTAAAAAAAAAAAAAAAAGAAAATTATCTGATTCCCAAAATCTGAGCTGTGCTTCAGAATTGCTTTGAGCACTTGTTTAAAGTATAAATTTCCTGGAAAGATAAGTCACAGTCTCAAAGCCTGGGGGCCTGTCTACCAAGCCTCCTTTGTGATTCGTAGGCAGCCAAGTGGCACCAGGCAGGGCTTGAGACTTTCCTGGCCTTCCTGGTTGCAAGTATACACCCAAGGCTACTGGGAGTCAGGGTGAGTCCTTTGGACCTCAAAGTCTGGGTCTCCAGGGTGCTGAAGCCAGGCGGGCATCATAGTTCTGAATTGGGCCACCCTGGGAATTCAGTGACAGAGTCTTAGACCACCTGTCTGATGGTGCTAAAATCCTGCAGAGTCAACCTAGATGCTGTAATTCTTTTTAACTCTATTTACCCTTAAGAGTTAGAATTTGGGGGTCCCTTTGTGTCCCAATTCCCTGGTAACTCACAGCTATTTTAACTTAACATATGAACCCAGTTTAACCAGCCAATCCAGTCCTCTAAGAATCAGCTTTAGTGAAGGAGACAGCACCTAGCAGTGGGATTAATGATGGGGGTGTGGGCAGGAGAGGTCCCCCACAGCTAGAACTGCAGAGCAGGGAGTTGAGGTCATTGTCTCTATAGTCTGTGAGTACTTAAGAGCCTCCCAGTTCATGGATTGTTCTAGGGACCCTTCCCTTCCTTTAATGAAGGCAGCTTTTTTCCCCCCAGGAAGTTATGGGTCAAATGCTGGGAAAGACTTCTTCTAGGAAAGCAAGCATTTCTAAAGAAGATTGGGAAGGGGTCGGGCGGAGGGTTGGCACCCAGTGTAGTTTGTCAGTGAAAAACTCCAGAGGCCATGTCTGTGTTGCCGCAGGACGTAGCCCAGGTCAATGAGGAGAACTTGCCTGTCTACAACCGCTGTGCCCTATACGCTCTGGGCGCAGCCTACCTGAACCTCATCAGCCAGCTCACAACAGTGCCTGCCTTCTGCCAGCACATCCATGAGGTTGGTGTCCCTGTGACTTGAATAGCTTGAACTCAGGGGACCCTCAACTTGGGGTTTCCTGGGAACAGCTTTTGCTTAACTGTGTTAGTCCTGTACCTACTCTTACAGCGAAGACAGGGTTGAAGTAAGAACCGCTCATGGTGAGAAGTTAGTCACTCATGGCATCTTTCCTTCCTGTATGACTTGGCAGAGCAGGGTGGGGTTAGGCACAGGGGTTGGGGAGGGCTGTTTCTAACCTACTGTCTGCCGCCTCCACTTCCTGCCCCTCTGTCTTCCCCTACTCACGGGAACACACTGGCACACATACCTAAGATCATGCAGACTAAAGCTATGAAATACCGCAAAAGTGGCCTGAGTAGAATGGTGAGCGAACGTCCATTCACGGCCACGTGAATGAAATGAACAGATATGAAAATTTCTCCCCATAGGCTTCATCTATCTCCTTTTCTTTTCCTTTGCTGAACAAATTGTAAATACTTTAAAACAAATATTTTAAAACAAATCCCAGCTACCCTGTCCTTTCAACGCAGTGTATCAGTCTGCACGTCTGAAACAGCATCTGCATGATTGCCATGCTCTTAACACAGTTCATTAAGTCATCACCAATTCCTTGGTATTATCTGACACCCATTCTATAGTCAGATGTGTTCTCAGTTGTTGCATAAAGATCTTTTAAAATACACTGAAGTGTTTAGAGATTGAATGATACCAACATATAGGATTAACTTTAAAATATACTAGCAAGCTGGGCGCAGTGGCTCATGCCTGTAATCCCAGCACTTTGGGAGGCCGAGGCAGGTGAATCACTTGAGGTCAGGAGTTCGAGACCAGCCTAGGCAACCTCTACTGAAAATATAAAAATTAGCCAGGCATGGTGGTGCATGCCTGTAATCTCCAGCTACTCAGGAAGCTGAGGCAGGAGAATCGCTTGAACCTGGGAGGTGGAGGCTGCAGTGAGCGGAGACTGTGCCACTGCACTCCAGCCTGCATAACAGAACAAGACTCTGTCTCAAAAACAAAAAAAGCATAGGAATGAGACACCGGAGCCAGAAGCTGCAGTCTCCTAAGGGTTAAGTTCCCTACATTTGGAGGAGACCTAGTGCACATGTGTCATTGATGGCCGTGGGCTGAGCAGGCAGCTTGGGTCTCTCCAGCTGCTCTGAGGGTCCTTGTTGATGGAAGTTTCCACTGGAGAAGCTCAGCTTTGGACACTGTGCTGAGGAGGCTATGGGAGAGAGGAAGCGCTGAGCCTGGCATGGGGGCTCTTTCATTGCCTGTGAGCTCCCCTCTCCCTGCTGAACCAGCCCTTATCATCTGATTCCTCCCAACTGCCAGGTGATAGAGACCAGGAAGAAAGAAGCTCCATATATGCTCCCCGAGGATGTGTTTGTGGAGAGGCCCAGGTAAGGAGAGGACGGGGGCCTGGTCAGGGATCCCCAGGGCAGCTGAGTAAGCAGATGGGTGGTCTGAGGCCAGGAAGGGTCAATGCCAGGAGGCTCGGCCTTCTGCAGACTCAAGGGCAGAAGATGGGCTCTGCCTGGGATCCAGAAGTCCTGGGTAAAGCTGACCCCCATCCCATTACTGCAGTCCATGCCTCGAGCGTGCAATGCTGAGCCATGTTTGCAGGTGAGGCACAGCCTCTGGGGGCTTTGGCCAAGCCCGTGGCAAATGCATCCTGAAGGAGTCATTCCTGACAAGACGTCACTGTCAATCCAAGTGATGTTTTCGGTCCATCATGGGTGCTGAGGGCCAGTGTCACTTCAACATCAGAGGAACTCAAGGGAACGATATTTTGCAAAACCCAAATGTCTCACAGTAGTGGATGGCTTTATAAATCATGGCCCATGCATACAACAGACAATCATGCCAGTGTTTTAGAAGAATATTTAATGTAAAATACCCACTATATAATAGGTCAATAAAATAGATCACAGAACAGCGGGTGGGGAAGGGGATATCTATCCGTATACGTAAAAATATGCGGCTAAGCTGGGTGTGCTGGCTCACGCCTGCAGGTCCAGTGACTCAGAAGACTCAGCAGGAGGCTCTCTTGAGCCTGTGGGTTCCAGAC
Organism: Ateles fusciceps; assembly: GCA_036589455.1. NCBI lineage: Eukaryota > Metazoa > Chordata > Mammalia > Primates > Atelidae > Ateles > Ateles fusciceps. Next base: position 5,419,450 of record JAZHEH010001737.1, read on the forward strand.
AACCACGTACAGCAAAGCAAGAACCCATGTCTACAAAAAAGGTTTTTAAAATTTGCCTAGGCTGGGCGCGGTGGCTCATGCCTGTAATCTCAGCACTTTGGGAGGCAGAGGTGGGTGGATCACTTGAGGTTAGGAGTTCAAGACCATCCTGACCAACATGGTGAAACCCCATCTCTACTAAAAATACAAAAATTAGCCGGGTGCGGTGGTGCACACTTGAAGTCCCAGCTACTCTACTCGGGAGGCTGAGGCAGGAGAATCTGCTTGAACCCAGAAGGCAAAAGTTGCTGTGAGCTGAGGTCGTGCCACTGCACTCCAGCCTGGGTGACAGTGCAAGACTCTGTCTCAAAAAAAAAAAAAAAAAAAGAAAAAGAAAAAGAAAATTTAGGCCGGGCACAGCATAGTGGCTCATGCCTGCAATCCCAGCACTTTGGGAGGTTCAGGCAGGTGGATCACTTGAGATCAGGAGTTGGAGACCAGCCTGGCCAACACAGCAAAACTCTGTCTCTACTCAAAATACAAAAATTAGCCAGGTGTGGTGGCATATGCCTGTAATCCCAGCTACTTGGGAGGCTGAGGCAGGAGAATCCCTTGAACCTGGGAGGCGGAAGTTGCAGTGAGCTGAGATCGTGCCACTGCACTCCAGCCTGGACGACAGGGAGAGACTCAGTGTAAAAAATAACAAATAAATAAATAAAAGCTGAGTGTGGTGGAGCATGCCTGTTGGGAGGGTGAACAGGAAGATCACTTGAGCCCAGCAGGTCAAGGCTGTAGTGTGCTATGATGGTGCCTGTGAATAGCCACTGCACTCCAGCCTGGGCAATGCAGTGAGACCCTGTCTCTAAAAAAACAGTAACTGAAGGATGCAATTGTTGTACATAAGAATATATTACAGCATGTGAATGGTGGTTATCTCTGGAAATGAGAGCAGGGGTGACTCTTTTCCTTTTACTTCTCTGTCATCTTCCGTAGTGAAGATGTTACTTTTGTAATAAGAAAAGTTGGCTGGGCATGGTGGCTCATGCCTGTCATCCCAGCACTTTGGGAGGCTGAGGTGGGTGGATCTCCTGAGGTCAGGAGTTCGAGACCAGCCTGGCCAATATGATGAAACCCCATCTCTATTAAAAATACAAAAAATTTTTTAAAAAGTACAAAAAATTAGCCAGGTGTGGTGGTGGGTGCCTGTAATCCCAGCTGCCCAAGAGACTGAGGCAGGAGAATCACTTGAATCCAGGAGGCGGAGGTTGCATTAAGCTGAGTTTGAGCTACTGCAATCTAGCCTGGGCGACAAAAGCAAAACTCTGTCTCAGAAAAAAAAGTTATTCAGAAGTCATTCTAGATACCGTGGTTCTAATGTGCTTCCTCCCTCCTTTGTCTTCCAGGCTGTCTCAGAATCTTGATGGGGTAGTGATTGAGCTCCTCTTCCGACAGAGCAAGATCAGTGAAGTCTTGGGAGGCAGTGGCTACAATTCGGACCGGCTCTGCCTGCCCTACATCCCTCAGCTGACAGGTATGAGCTCTGTGCAGGGATGCCTGAGCCTGCCTCTGTCTTTCCTTGGCCAGTTAAGGCCCTGAGTGTAAAGGACTTGTGGCCCTTTGATTGCTTGCAAGGCACCTTGGATGTCATGAGAGCTGAAAGACACAGTGGGAGTTTATGGTGAGGCCCTCTTGATTGCCCCACCTCTTCTCCTCAGGGCAGGGTCCTTGGAAGTACCTGGCCCATGAGATGGCCTGACCTGAGGATGGGAGAGGCGCCATTGTGCTGGAAAGAGCATACATGGCTACAGAACCAGAGACCCAGTTCAAGACCTCTTTGCAACTTACTGCCTGAAAGATCTCAGAAAAGTCCTTTGTATCACTGAATTTCAGTTTCCTTGACTGCAAAACAGGGATATTAACAATAGCTGCTGGCCAGGTGTGGTGGCTCACACCTATAATCCTAGCACTTTGGGAGGCCGAGGCGGATAGACTGCCTGAGCTCAAAGGTTCAAGACCAAACTGGGCAACACAGTGAAACCCTGTCTCTACTAAAAATACAAAAAGGTAGCTGGGTGTGGTGGTAGGCACCTGTAGTCCCAGCTACTCCAGAGGCTGAAGCAAGAGAATTGCTTGAACCGGGGAAGCGGAGGTTGCAGTGAGCCAAGTTTGCACCATTGCACTCCAGCCTGGGCGAGAGAGCGAGACTCCGTCTCAAAAAAAAAAAACAAAAAACAAAACCAAAAAAAACAATAGCTGCCTTAGAAGGTTGGTGTGAGAGGTAGATGAGATAGGTACCTGTATTAATGCAAATGCACTTGTAAATGCTTATGGACGACAGCTACTGATGCTCTTAGCAGATGATGTTTACACGTAAGGTGAAATGTATTCTGGTCATAAGAACCTTCTTTGTGTTCTCATTGACGATTTTAACATTTTAGCCCCAAAGAGCAAAACTAATCACCCTAAGATGGGCGGAGAAGGCCCATAGCAATCAGAAGCTTCTGTAAACTGCAGGTGTAGCCTGAGTGGGCACTGAGTCTTAGAGGACTGTGGGCCAAGCAGAGGCAGAGGGGTTGGGAGGTGGGACTAGCAGCTCAGTCCTGGACCTCCAAGGACTGGGAACTCCAGCCTCTGGGCTGCTTCTTCCCCAGATGAGGATCGCTTATCCAAGAGGAGGAGCATTGGAGAGACCATCTCCCTACAGGTGGAGGTAGAATCAAGGAACAGCCCAGAGAAGGAGGAGGTAAGTGACCTTGCCACACCGTCCTGAGGCAGCCCCACCTCCTGCAGATTGAACGCTGGACTCCAGGGTCCCCTGCCCGCACGGTGTGCTTAGGCTGCATGGAAAGCAAGCTTCTGGAGTCATTCCACACTCATCCTGACTCTCCCCATGGATGTGTCACAGATACTTCCATTCGGAAAAATTGTTAGAGTCCTCCCTGCTCCCATGAGGATTTCATAAAAATCACTCTTGAAAGGCCTGGCTGGGTATGGTGGCTCACGCCTCTGATCCCAACATTTTGGAGGCTGAGGCAGGAGGACTGCTTGAGCCCAGGAGTTTGAGATGATCTGGGGCAACATAAGGAGACCCCATCTCTACAAAAAATAATTTGTAAGTGATACGCATCTGTGATTCCAGCTACTCAGGATGCTGAGGTGAGAGAATCACCTGAGCCTGTGAGGTCGAGGCTGCAGTAAGCCATGATGGCACCACTGCACTTCAGCCTAGGTGACCCAGTGAGACCTTGTCTCAAAAAATTCAAAAGAAAGGCACACTGGTCGTCATTCCCTACTCACATGGGGGACAGATGTGCTCTGGGTTGGAAACTGGAGCGATAAGGGTTAGAACAGCTTTCATAGTGTTGCTTCTGCATGTATCAGTAAAGATTCTTTTTTTTAAATTTAGACTATTTTTTAAAGCAATTTTATGTTACAGCAAAATTGAGTGGAAGGTACAGAGACTGCCCTATACCCCCTACACATGCACAGCCTCCCCCACTGTCCACATCCCCTGTCAGAGTGGTACGTTTCTTACGATTGAACCTGCCCGAACACAGCGTTATCATCTGATGTCCATCGTTTACACTGGGGTTCGCTCTCAGAGTTGTACCTTCTGTGGGTTTGGACAAATTCATAATGACATGTATCCCCCACTAGAGTGCCACCCAGAGTCTCTTCTTGCCCTAAAAACCCCCTGTGCTCCACCTCCGCATCCCCTAACCACCCACAGCCAAGATTCTTGTTTTTAAGAGAAAGCTGCTGCAGTGCCTTAAAGACCTCTCTTCCTTCTCTTCTCTCTTGAGGACTGTAAATATCTAATTTCTGTACAAATTAACATGTGCTATCTCCCCTGCCATTATCTCGTTTCTTCTCCTTTAGCAAATGAAGCAGATACACCCATAAGTAGGGAAGAATAAGGAACATAGTGGAGATACAAACCCGATTCTCCCAAACGAGAAAGAAACAGAGGGGAGGGCAGAGAGGAGGAGGAAGGAGGCATGAGGGGAACCAAAGCCACAGATTTAGCACACCTTTTTTTAATTTTTTTTTTTTTGAGACAGAGTCTTGCTCTGTCACCTGGGCAGGAGCGCAGTGGCTCAGTCTCGGTGCACTACAACCTCTGCCTCCTCAAGTGATCCTCTCACCTCAGCCTCCTTAGTAGCTGGGACTACAGGCATGCACCACCATGCCCAGCTAATTTTTGTATTTTTAGTAGACATGGGGTTTCGCCATGTTGTCCAGGCTGGTCTCAAACCCCTGGGCTCAAGGGATCTGCCCACGTCGGCCGCCCAAAGTGCTGGGATTACAGGTGTGAGCCACCACACCAAGCCTTTTTTAAATTTTATTTTAATTAAATGCTGACTATCCCAGTTCACAAGAAGTACGGAGGACACACATTTGTGTGTGATGGGACAGAAAGACTTATGTGGTCCTCAGGTATGGACAGGCTGGCATTCCCGAGCTTCTGTCCCCATTAGGGCTGACATAGACATGGAGGACAGCTTTGACATCAAGGCTTTCCTCAGATGCAATGAGAGGTAGGAAAAGTCTCTAGGAGTGAGCAACAAGCCTACCCCTAACCGTGCCCTTGACCACTTCATTTATTGGGCAGATCTCCAGCCCAGGGCCCTCAAAGCTTATCCAGAACCTTCCCACAGAAGGAAGCTCTCACTTGGGCTAATTGGACAAATAAAATGAGGTTGAACGAGGTGTCCTCCTTGTTCAACCTCATTTGGGCCCTTCCAGCTCCAAAGACTGGGAACCTCCAATGTGTTAGGGGTTGAGGTGAGTTGGCTGCTCTGTCCCCGTAGTGGTGATTCTCCCTTCCCAAGAGGTAAGAGATCTTTGGGAATTGAGGAGTGAAGTGATGCAGGAGGAGGCTAAATGCTTACGCTGCTACAGATTACCTCCTCACTAGTGGCCTCCTGGGCCACCAGTATGAGTTCCTTCCTCCTTCAAGAGTCAGCTTAGGCCAGGCATGGTGGCTCACAGTTGTAATCCCAGCACCTTGGGAGGCCAAGGCAGGCAGATCATGAGGTCAGCGTTTGAGACCAGCCTGACCAACATGGTGAAACCCTGTCTCTACTAAAAATACAAAACTTAGCCTGGCGTAGTGGTGGGCACCTGTAATCCCAGCTAGTCAAGAGACTGAGGCAGGAGAATTACTTGAACCCAGGAGGCGGAGGTTGCGGTGAGCCAAGATCGTGCCACTGCACTCCAGGCTGGGTGACAGAGTGAGACTTCATCTTAGAAAAAAAAAAGGAGTCAGCTTAGCCCAGAATTGGCTTGGTGGCAAAGCAGGCGTGCAGGGGCCTTCATCCTGTGCCCTTCTGCCATGCCACAGTTCTCTTCCCCCTCAGCCACCGTGGGCCAGCCCAGAGTCCCACGGTGGTTCCTATGGCCTTACTGCCAGGCTCGCTGAAGTGGTGAATAAATGCTGGTTTGGTCACATCTCTATCCTGGCGCCTGGCATTCCCAGCCATTCATAGTTTGGGCTCTACCATTTCATTTTCTGCCACCTGCTGTGGCCTGTATCCGCTGTCCCACTCTGGTGGAGCTGCTGTCAGTCTCTCCCGTGCTGTGCTCAGCCATCTCCAGGCCTTTGCTAGTGCAGAATGCCACGTCTGAACCACCTTCCCCTCCACACAGGAGCAGCTGAGCACCTATGAACTGACTTCCCCAGCGCCCAGCCCCTGTTCAGTTTCCTCCATAAACTCCACTCTCCCTGCTCTTGCCCAGTGAGCATCCTTGCTCTCTTGCCCAGAGAGCAGCCTTTTCTTTGACTGTTGCCACCACACAGTTCCCCAGCACCCAGCAGGTGAATATCCAACGTTGCTCGGTGCTGACAGTGGGGAGGAATGGATGGACGTACAGAGGATAAGTCCTCAGAGGGAGTTAAGGCCCAGCACAGCTCTCTCTTGCATGCAATTCCTATGCTAACAAATTGTGCAGTTTCTACGGACTCACCTGGAGTCCTGCATGTAGTTGGTGCTCACTTAATGTTTATTGAATGACTTTTATCTCACATCTATACTTCTGTCCTCTCCTACTCAAACAAAAATGCCAAACAAATCAAAAATTGCACAACTCAGTGAATTTTCATCAAGGGTATATATGCCTGTGCAGTCATGCCCGGATGAAAGAGTGAGCCCTGCTTCTGTGCCTCCTCCCCTAAGGGAGCCCCTAGCCTGAGTTGTGTTACTTCTTGAACTTTATATCAGTGAAATCATCCTCTTCTGTGTCTGCTGCTTTTGCTTAAGATTACGTTTAAATGATAAAGCGTGAGACTGGCGCGGTGGCTCACGCCTGTAATCTCAGCACTTTGGGAGACCGAGGCGGGCGGATCACCTGAGGTCAGGAGTTTGAGACCACCTGATCAACATGGTGAAACCCCGTCTCTGCTAAAAACACAAAAAATTAGCCAGGTGTGGTGATGGCCACCTGTAATCCCAGCTATTGGGGAGGCTGAGGCAGGAGAATCACTTGAAACCAACTGGGAGGCGGAGGTTGCAGTGAGCCAAGATTGTGCCATTGCACTCCAGCCTGGGCAACCAGAGTGAAACTCCATCTCAAAAAAAAAAAAAAAAAAAAAAAGATAGAGCATGAGTAACTCATAGGTCTAATAGCTCATTGTCTAGTAAGTAATTTCTGGAATTTAGTCCAAATTCCTTTACTATTTTCAGCATCTGTGGAGTTCCCTTCTTTGAGTTTTATTATTTTTCACCTCCTTTTATAGGCTCTGCAGAGGACTGAGCGGGGGCAACTCCTTGGAACCTCAGTAGTCAAGGGAGCCCTGTCACTTCTTTTTTTTTTTTTGAGATGGTGTCTCTCTGTCGCCCAGGCTGGAGTGCCGTGGCGTGGCGTGGCGTGGCGTGGCGTGGTGTGGTCTCGGCTCACTGCAATCTCTAGCTTCTGGTTTCAAGCAATTCTCTTGCCTCAGACTCCCCAAGTAGCTGGGATTACAGTTGTGCGCCACCATGCCTGGCCAATTTTCATATTTTTAGTAGAGGGAGGGTTTCCCTGTATTGGCCAGCCTGGTCTCGAACTCCTGACCTCGTGATCTGCCTACCCTCAGCCTCTCAAAGTGCTGGGATTATAAGCATGAATCACCGCACCCGGCCTGTCACTTCTAACCTTCCATTTCTTATCTTTACTAAATATTCAAATCACCTTGGTTGGTAATTTAATACTTTTAAGACTTCAGAACTGATACTCAGTTCTTGAAATTTACATTTGAGATTCTGTTTCCCACCTCTCTCCTCTTGCTTCCAATATTTTCTGTTGTGTTTTCTGAAGATGTTTTCAAATTGCAGTACTGGCCTGGCACACTGGCTCACGCCTGTAATCCCAGCACTTTGGGAGGCCGAGTTGAGGCAGATCACGAGGTCAGGAGTTCGAGACCAGGCTGGCCAACATAGTGAAACTCTGTCTCTACTAAAAATATAAAAATTAGCCAGGCATAGTGGCATGTACCTGTAATCCCACCTACTTGGGAGGCTGAGGCAGGAGAATCACTTGAACCCAGGAGGCGGAGCTACAGTGAGCTGAGATCGCGCCACTGCAGTCCAGCCTGAGCAACAGAGTGAGACTCCATCTCAAAGAAAACCAAAAAAATAAAATAAAATTGCAGTATTTTCCTCCCATAGTGCTTGATGGGACAGTCCTGAGGAGGGGGCAGGGAACAGTGTGTACTTTTACATGAGACTCAGGACTCTGTTCTGAGTCTGAATCTGATGAGGAATGAGCTTCCCCACTGTATTTCTCTGTCCTCTGTGCCTGCTCAGGGAGCTTCCGAGACCCTGATGGGGCTGGGGGTGTCCTGAGGGACTTCCTGCCCACTGGGGCTTTGTTCTAAGAAGGAAGGGGCTGCCAGAGAGCAGGGGGATGTCAGGGCTGTCTCCTTCCCCCACCCACTGCCTTTCTGAGCATCTCTGTCCCTTCTTCTTCAGCGAGTGCCTGCTGAGGAGATCACCTATGAGACACTGAAGAAAGCCATTGGTAAGTTGGGGCCAAGGGACTCTGCTTAGAGGGCAGAATGGGGTGGGGTCCTTGGGCCTGCTCCTGCAGAAGCAGCTGGATCCACCACCCTCTGCTGTGGGATACAGCACCCGAGTGAGGGGGAGAGGCTGGTGGCTTTTGACAAACTCATCACAGCCACCAAAGCTGCCATTGAAAGTCCCTGCTTTCCTGATGGGGGTCAGTAGTGTGGCCCACAGTGGGCAAACCTTTTGTCACTAAGGACAGAGGCCTTTAAAAGTAATCAGTTGACAGCTGTAGGTAGAAAGCAATTTGGAGTAAATATTTTCTTTTTTTGGTGAAGTATGATACAAAAGAACAAGCTGGCCAATGGAAGATATTAAGAATGAATCATATGAACATCTATTTAATAAGGGAAATAGATTTTGAAATGCATTGTTACCCCCTCTACCCAGATCACTGGACAACAACATAGTTTTCTAACTGCTGACAAATTGTGCCTATAAACGCCAGACTTTTAAACTTTTGTCATCGTTAATGGTAGTCTCTCTGAATTTTTTCTTTTTTCTTTGAGATGGAGTCTTGGTCTGTCAACCAGGCTGGAGTGCAGTGGCACAATCTTGGCTCACTGCAACCTCTGCCTCCTGGGTTCAAGCAATTCTCCTGCCTCAGCCTCCTGAGTAACTGGGATTACAGGCACCTACCACCACACCTGGCTAATTTTCATATTTTTAGTAGAGACAGGATATCACCATATAGGCCAGGCTGGTCTCGAACTCCTGACCTCAGGCAATCTGCCTGCTTCAGCCTCCCAAAGTGCTGGGATTACAGGTATAACCCACTGCACCCAGCCATTTCTTACCTTCTTAAACTGAGTGTGGGCCCAGCATGGTGGCTCATGCCTGTAATCCCAGCATTTTGAGAAGCCAAAGCAGGAGGATTGCTTGAGTCCAGAAGTTTGAGACCAGTCTGAGCAACGTAGTGAGACCCCCATCTCTATTTGAAAAAAAAAAAAAAAAAAACCAACAGTATGATGGACATATGTGGCACATACCCCTTTTTCTTCTCAGTGCTAACTCATCTTGGATACCAAGCAGCACGTGTGGAATCCTTAAACAGCCCCAGGCTGCCCTGCCACAGTTGTTCCACATTGGCTTTCATGATCTGTGTGGCTTTGCCATTGTCAATGTCCCTTTTCTTTTTTTGTTTGTTTTTTTGAGACAGAGTCTCACTCTGTCACCCAGGCTAGAGTGCAATGGCGTGATCTCGGCTCACTGCAACCTCCACCTCCGTGGTTCAAGTGATCCTCCTGCTTCAGCCTCCCAAGTAGCTGAGACTACAGGCACGTGCCACCACGCCTGGCTGATTTTTGTATTTTCAGTACAGAGGGGGTTTCACCATGATGGCCAGGCTGGTCTCGAACTCCGGACCTCAGGTGATCTGCCTGACTCAGCCTCCCAAAGTGTTGGGATTACAGGCGTGAGCCACCACGCCCAGCCTCGATGGCCCTTTTCAAAATACCCACAGGAGGCCGGGCGTAGTGGCTCAAGCCTGTAATCCCAGCACTTTGGGAGGCCGAGGCGGGCAAATCACGAGGTCAAGAGATCGAGACCATCCTGGCCAACATGGTAAAACCCCGTCTCTACTAAAAATACAAAAATTAGCCAGGCGTGGTGGCGTGTGCCTGTAGTCCCAGCTACTTGAGAGGCTGAGGCAGGAGAATTGCTTGAACCCAGGAGGCGGAGGTTGTAGTGAGCCAAGATTGTGCCACTGCACTCCAGCCTGGCGCCTGGCGACAGAGTGAGACTCTGTCTCAAAAAAAAAAAAAAAAAAAAAAAAATACTCACAGAGCACTTAAAGGACCAACTGTTCAGGACTTTCAATTTAAAAGTCCTGGTGGGAGAGCAGCTACCTGGGGCTGTAAGAGCCCCGCTGAAAGTTCCTCCTACATAGTTCTCAAACTCTTACACAAGGAACAAGGCTGAGCCCTCAGGCAGAATCAGAAAGAGGTCCCGCCTTCCAGGGCCAAGTGAGGGCACTACACCTCCATGCCACTGTCTCCTACTCTTCAGAAGAGGGGAGGGCCCAAGCAGTGCTCATGGATGGTGCTCCTCGGAGAAGTCCCTCCCCTTCCCCTCAGTGAGCAGGGCCTGGCACTGACTCAGCTCTCTGCGTCGCAGTGGACAGTGTAGCCGTGGAGGAGCAGGAGCGTGAGCGGCGGCGACAGGTGGTGGAGAAGTTCCAGAAGGCACCCTTTGAGGAGATTGCCGCACACTGTGGGGCCCGGGTAAGTGAGGCATGATTTTCCTGGGCCTGCATTGTTCTAACGTCTCATCCCACTTTGAGAGGGGATGCCTATTTCATGAGCTAGGAACTGGGGCCCAGTTACTGAACACGTGCAGTCCCACTGTCTGCATTCATTGGCCTCATTAGAGCCAGAAGGAATCAGAGATCATCTCTAAGCCGCCAGTTTTGCAGAGTACTCCTTGTGAGTTAGAAAAGAACTGACACAGCATGGGCACAGTGGCTCACACCTGTAATTCTAGCACTTTGGGAGGCTGAGGTGGACGGATCACCTGAGGTCAGGATTTCGAGACCAGCTTGGCCAACATAGCGAAACTCCATCTCTACTAAAAATCCAAAAATTAGCCAGGCTTGGTGGTGTGTGCCTGTAATCCCAGCTACTCAGGAAGCTGAGTTGGGAGAATTGCTTGAACCCAGGAGGTGGAGGTTGTAGTGAGCTGAAGTTGTGCCACTGCACTCCAGCCTGGGTGACAGAGTAAGACTCTGTCTCAATAAAAAAATTAAACTAAATTAAATTTTTTAAGAAAAATTTCTTAAAAAATTTAAGACTCCATGCCCAGCAGCCCCGCTGCCCCATCTTAAGGAGAAGGACCTTCAAGAACTGCCAGCTGATGGCCCCCTGGCGATTCTGAGCCTCTGTCCTGTCCCCAGCCAGCCTTCAGTAGGTGGCTTTCCCAGATCTGAATCTGTAGTCAGGGTCCAGTGGAGGAGTGCTGGAGTGTGTTCACCTCTGCCTGCCTTCCTAAGGCTGTGGCTGCCTTGCACCTCCAGCGCATACTCTGGACATCCTGAGCCAGCTGGCAGAGGTTCTGGGTCCCCCCCACCTCACTTCTCCCTGTTTGTGTGTAGGCATCGCTGCTCCAGAGCAAACTCAATCAGATCTTCGAAATCACCATCCGGTAAGTGGCAACCCTGGGCAGGGGACCCTGACCTCTGTGGCCCCGTATTGGGGTTCCTCATCCTGAGTCCTTCTCTCACCCCCTGTCTTCCCTTCTCCCCCCGCCTCCCTCCTCCCACCCCACTGCAATCTCTATTTCCCGGGGTCGAGTGAGCCACCAACTCTAACCCTCCCTAGATAAGGAAACAGAGACTAGAGGGGGAAGGAGCCTGGCTCAATGAGACCTGGAAAGACCCAAGAGTCCTCGTGTCCCAGGTTGGCACATTTCTAAAGCAGCAACATCACTGTGGAGCCTGCAGAGAAGCTTGACTCCAAGCTGTAGATTCTAGCACAACTTGGAAAGCTGGGAACCTGTGGAATGAACAGGTCTCTGCTCCCTGTGCAAAAAGAAACCTAAGTCACCTACTGTTTAGTTGCACAAGGGTGGAACCCTAAAATTTCCCTTTCATACCTTTCTCCCCCACGTGTTCCTGCCCCTAGGCCCCACCAAGCCCATCAGGAACCATTACTGCAGCCTATGGTCAGCCGCAGAACCACTCCATCCCCGTCTACGAAATGAAGTTTCCCGATCTGTGCGTATACTGAATTCCAAGAGCTGGAGCTCCTCAAGGGGATGGGGTCTGAGGGAGGGGCTCACCTCACGCCCACCCCGACCCCATGGAGATCTGGCTGGGATCTCCGAGAAGACATCACCTTGGATGGCAGCGCCCCCTGGGCTAAGCCAAGGTGGAGACTCTGGTCCTTCTTCACCCTCCTACCTCCTCCTCGTCTTCCCCAAGGGAGATCTCACCAATACGTGTCTCACCTTCACCCTTCATCTTCTCTTGTGTGGCAGCCAGGGACAGAGAATCGTGGGGTGTCTCCAAAGAGAAGCCAGGGGACGGGAGCGGAGAAGCTCCCACTTGGTGTTTTGAGTGAAGGGCTTCCATGGGGGCGCATGTCCTCCCCAGAGGAGGGAGCTGGATAGAGACTTGGTTGATGAGAGGAAGTGATGGGCTCTATGCCCCTAGGGAAGGAAGCTGAGAGCGGAATGGCTGTCTCCTCCCGAGCCTCCCCGACTCCCCGCCCACGTCCCTGCTGTGTCTCCCACTCTCTTGCTCCTCCCCCCAGTTGTCTGTTTATGTTTTTTCTATTAATGAATGCTGAGCCCTTATTACAGGAGCTGGGGTGGAGATGCCACGGGGCAGGACAGCAAAGGACAGGAAGCAGGGCTGGCAGGAGGTGAGGCCATGGCATCAGAGTGTGGTCCCTGTAGCAGCTTCTCACCTCCTTTATTCAGAGGAAGCCTGCGGTGGCCTCCCACGGTCCTGTCTGCTGGACGTTTTTCAGAGTTGGGTTCTCTTTGATGTCTTTTTCTGAGGGTCCCAAGGTGTTCTGGAGCCTCTGGGTTGAGGGAAGGCAGAACAAGCTAATTTCAGAGGGGGAACTGCAGGGCGCCCAAGATTTGCCCACATCACCTCCTATGGAAGAGACTCCCAGCCTGACCTGGGTTGTAGGAGAGTCGGGAGGGTGGGATGAGTGGCGTTTGGGGGCTCAAGGATATCAGAAGCCAACTTTTTGGATGTTCCATTTGAAGAAAGAAGGATCTAACCAAATATGGGAATCATTTCTTCACTCTCTTGGCAAAGTCTGGGACATCAGGACCATCTGGCAACACTTGTGGCGGGAGGGGCCATGGAGACTCCTTTGGATTCTGGGTTCCTGTTTTCCTGGTGTGCCGTCTGTGCCTCTGTGTAATGAGTGTGTACCGTCTGTGTCTCTGTGTAACGAGGGTGTGCAGAGAGTAGCTAATGTGGAGCCAGGCAGAGCCGCCCGGGAGACAGTTTGCTGTCCTCTTTGCCAGTTCCCCTTCCGGGCCTTCTTCCAGGTGCCTTTGTGCCTCCGGGGTGCCCCTGACAGAACCTCACCTCGGCCTCCTCCCTGGGCGGTGCCGTGTGATCCAAACTCACCCTTTCCTTCTCCTTTAGTCACATTTCCCGTAACTCTTCCGAGCCGACATAACCTACAGTAAGCTGTGAATGTCACATGTTCTCTTCCTGGAGTCTGCTTTCCAGAGGAGGCAGTAAGACTAGATTTTTCGATCCAAAGGAATCCATTTTTGATTTTTATTTTTTTTAGAGATGGGGGTCTCACTATGTTGCCCAGGCTGACCTCGAACTCTTGAGTTTAAGTGATTCTCCCTCCTCAGCCTCCTGAGTAGCTGGGAATCCCTTTTTAGGATACAATTTCAGGCAGTATGGCCTGGAGTCAGAAGCAGGCTGTTTCTGCTAAGATTGGGGGGCAGGCTTCTTGGGATGTGCCACCCAAGCGTGGCACGCACGGATGTACAGGGACAGCCTGATTGTTAGGTGGGTGTATTTTCCAGAATCCGGGAGAGCCTTAACACAAGCATTTCCCATTAATCTGTGCAATACATTTCTTGGGGAAGGGGTTATTTGACTCTCATTCCCATAGTTTCGGCACTTCAGGTGGAGTTCTTCCCCGTGGTCGTGATCTCTGCTGTGGGCACGCAGCTGCTTCCTCTTGTTTTGTTTTTTGTTTGTTTTGTTTGTTTTTGAAATGGAGTCTCGCTCTGTCACCCAGGCTGGAGTGCAATGGCACGACCTCGGCTCACTGTAACCTCTGCCTCCTGGGTTCAAGTGATTCTCTTGCCTCAACCTCATGAGTAGCTGGGATTACAAGTGTGTGCCACCATGCCCAGCAAATTTTTAGTAGAAATTGGGTTTCACCATGTTGGCCAGGCTGGTCTCAAATTCCTGACCTCAAGCGATCCATCCACCTCAGCCTCCCAAAGTGCTGGAATGACAGGCATGAGCTACCGCACCCGGCTTGGCACTCGGCTTCTGAATGGCCTGAGTGAGTGCGGGGCCCAGGCATGGAGGCTCCTGCGTCCCCAAGGCTTTTTGGCTGTGCTTTATGGCCCCTGGCTTATGCTCAACTCAATTTTACAAGCATGAACTTAGACTTCTCTTTAGTGGTTCTATATGAAAAAAAAAACAATTTTAAATTAACTCAAAATTGACAGCAACTACTAACCTTTGAAAGAAACTTTAAAGAAAATTGAAATCTTGAGCCACAAACATGCCTTTCCTCACTGGCTCCTCCCAGGTTTTATCCTGTGCCCAGCTTGGATGAGAGACCCTCCTTTTCTTGGGCCTACTTGACATTAGGGCTTCCCCGTGGCAGCTTCTTCCTGAGCACTGCCTGTGAGCCCTGGTTCTGGGACTTGGCAGTCACCTCCCTGGAGAGTCTTTCCAGACCCGGCATTAGAACCAGAGACCTGCAGGTCCACTCAGATGTTTCTGCCCCTCATCCCTGTCCAGTGAAGAGAGAGAAGGAAAAGGTGCAGGCTCCCATTCTGCATAGACTCTGCTTTCCCTTTCCATCTGCCCCAGGCAGCGTCTCCTCCTTCCATCACTGCTGCTTAGCAAAAATGTGCTTCTTTTGAAAAACTGGTCATTTTTTGAGTGCCCTCTTCTCGGTTTCATTTAAACTTACACTCAGTAGAGTGTTAGGTTGTCTGCTGACATGGAGTAGAACCTGGATTCTGGCCAAATATGCCAGAATCAAAAAAGTTAAGGTGAGTGTTAGAGTTGGTAGTCTCCTCACCCCAGCACAGGCCCTGGGAGAGAGGCAAAGCAAAGCAGTTGGATGGGGTCTAGATGGGAGGGATATCCCAGCCCTTGGGCTAGCATCAGCGCATCCTGCTTTCCAAGCCCTCGGCGGCTGGTAGCACTGCATCATGCCCCTTCTTGCCACCCTTCTCTGCTGTGATTTTGAGCGAAGAGGAGCCAATAAAGCCATTGAGACCAGCTGCTCCCGAAGCCCCAGTGACTGCCGCTCTGTGGAGAAGGGCTGGCATTGGTCAGGACTCTGCTGGCCGCACTGAGTAGGCAGGAGTGTATTTGGAAGGTCTGTTAATTTGGTGGAGTCAGGTGAACGCATAAGAAGCAGATCAGCAGAAAGCACCAGCGTGGCCCCGGAGGCTCCCTCTGTTTTCCTTGCAATGGAGACCCCAGCGCCTTGTGCCTGTTTCCATTTCCCTCTCTCTTTGAAAAGTAGAAATCAGTGGTTTCTTGACTCCTAAACAGCCTCCTCACTACAGAAGGAGGCTGAGCAGGTCAGCAGAACTATGAAAGTTCCCAGAGACCCTGCTCTGTCCAGCCCTCTTCCCATACACAAATATAAATGGATGAGCAGGAAAGAGGAGGCCTGGACCCACTATCATACTTTAAGAAGCACAAGTGTTATAGGTGTGCCACCCTTTGCCCTGGCTGTTCTAGGTCCCATAGAACACAATTCAACTGGACCAAGAATCAGAATAGCCAGGAGTTTCTCTGAACAGCTCAGGCCAGGCCTCTGGGCTTCTCTGGGGGCCCTGGGACACAATGCCTTCCAGTTTCCATTCCATTATCCCTAGGCCTCCTGACCTGGCAACAGAGTACCCTGGAGAAGTGAGACTATTTTTCCCAATTCCTCTTCATGACCAGAAAACGGCAGCTAGACGGTTGGGGTCCAGCGGGAAAGGGCTAGACTGGGCTGTTAGGTAGATACTAGGTTGAAAGGTAGACACGGAGAGGGCTTCATCAGGGCAGGGCAGGCCCACTTCCTGTGACCCCAGACCCTGGCAGGCAGGTCATGCTGAAACCAGGCATCTCCTCACACCTGGGGGAAAGGTTTGGGGCAATGTGTCGCCTCCTCATCCCATTAACCCTAGAAATCGTCTGGTTTAAGTGGCCCCTTACCCCACATCTGGCCTAGGTCTGAAGACTGCAGAAGGATGGTCATGGTGGGCCTGTCCTAGAGCCTGGCTATCTGGGAGATGGGGTATGGCAGGGACAGGAGGGCAGTGGGAAGGGCTTTGTGGCCCTGCTGGGGCCAAAGGCAGTTTTCTGTGCTCCCTTTAGCCCCAGCCTGGCTGGCCAGGTCTCCTCTCTTCAGGGGACCATGGGGCCGCCCAAGCCCATCACTTTCCCCTTCCAAGCTCCCCCCCATGACTGCTGATTTCTGGCATGTGGAGGCAGAGCTGTGAATTCACAAATGCTGCAGCCCATACCTAGTAATGTGTCTGTGTCCACTTAGAGCCTCACAACCTGGCTGAGTGTGTGTGTGTGCATGTGTGTGTAGTGTAGTTTGTAGTTGACAATATGTGTATATAATAGATGGTGTATTTATATGTGAGTGCAGAATTAGTGCCTGTGACGGTTTTCTGTATTTTAAACCCATTGGATTGATTAGTTCTATTTTAGGGAAGTGGGAAAGGGGGTGTTGGGGAAATGTAGGAAGAAGGACTCTTAGCAAAATCATTCTCTAGGCCTATTAGTCGCGATCTCCCAGTGAGCCGTCATGATGCCCTTTTCAAATAAATGTTAATGTTGCCACCACATGGCTGTCTGTTTGATTTCTTTAAAGTAAATGGTTTTTTGTGAGAAGCAAACAGGATCTGAAAATACCAACAGTGTACCACTGACATTTAGCCACCTACACCAACCATCACTTTACCTGCCTCAGAGGGAGGAGGTGCAGGGGAAAGAAGGCTACCAAGATGGAAACCTTAGGCCCAGAATGCCCAGCATGGGAGCATCCTCAGTTAGGAAGGCCTAGGCCATTCTTCATTCTAGCACATTCCATGTGAGTTATACTGGGGAACACCTTGTCTTAAGAATCTGGCTTTCTGGCTGGGCGCCTTGGCTCAACCTCTAATCCCAGCACTTTGGGAGGCCGAGGTAGGTGGATCACTTGAGGCCAGGAGTTTGAGACCAGCCTGGCCAACATGGTGAAACCCCATCTCTACTAAAAATACAAAAATTATCCGGGCACAGTGGCTCACCCCCTGTAATCCCAACACTTTGGGAGGCCAAGGCGGGTGGATCACCTGAGGTCAAGAGTTTGAGACCAGCCTGGCCAACATGGAGAAACCCCATCTCTAAAAATACAAAAATTAGCCAGGTGTGGTGGTGCACGCCTATAGTCCCAACTACTCGGGAGGTTGAGGTTGGAGAATCGCTTGAACTCGGGAGGTGGAGGTTGCAATGAGTCGAGATCGTGCCAGGGCACTCCAGCCTGGGTGACAGAGCGAAACCCTGTCTCAAAAAAGAAGAAGAAGAAAAAGAATCTGGCTTTCTTACTAACCTCACATCAAAACTTTACCAGGGCGAATTCCCAATTTTTTTTCATTGTGAACTCCCAGAGCATCAAAATAGCACGGGGTGCATGTGTCAGTGCCACACACAGGTGCTTCCCAGCTGGCTTTGCTCTACACCGCCCCCTGGTGTATCTAATGCATTTGACATATATGTGTGCATCTCTTGTGAGTCTCATGTGAATTGTAAAATGTGTAAATGTGTGTAAATGTGCAAACCTGTGGCCCCAGCATTGTGACAGCACTATGGGGAGACACAAAAGAAACACAACACCTGGCTTCTGCCCTTGAAGAGCGTGGAATTTTCCCAAGAGAAGGCAAGGCACAGCTGCAGCAAGGAACTTGCCATCCAAGCCAGACAGCATGCCCTCCATTGCGGAGTGGGCTGACAACAGAAACACTGAAAACGAACAGGGGCACCTGGCAGAGGGCATCACCTGCCCTACAAAGGTGGACATGAGCCTGAGCTTGTACTAAACAGAGAGTTGCATTCAAAATGCCAGGGAAGCCGGGTGTGGTGGCTCACACCTGTAATCCTAGCACTCTGGGAGGCCGAGATGGGCAGATCGCCTGAGGCCAGGAGTTCGAGACCAGCCTGGCCAACATGGTGAAACCCCGTCTCTACTAAAAATACAAAAATTAGCCAGACATGATGGTGCATTCCTGTAATCCCAGCTAATTGGGAGGCTGAGGCAGAAGAAGTGCTTCAACCCAGGAGGCGGAGGTTGCAGTGAGCTGAGATTGCACCACTGCACTCCAGCCTGGGTCACAGAGCGAGACTCTGTATTAACAACAACAACAACAAAATGGCAGGGGAAGGTGGAGGATTCCAGGCAGAGGCTGTAGGAGTATGAGAGACCTGTGAGGAGACCAGCAAGTGTGAGACAGAGCCCTCATCTGGGGAAATTTGGGAAGCAGGGTTTAGCAAGGAGAGAGTGCCCCAACTAAAGGGCCCTGTCCACCATGCTTAATAGTTTGCAATTGACAGAAATTGGGGTTGGGGTACTGTTTTGATTCTTGAGCCTGGGACTGTGGGGGAAAGCAAGATTTTATATACACTAATATGAAGAATTTGTATATGATGGGCTGAGGAGAGTGGCTGGAGACTGGGAGACCAGTTGGTTAGGAAGCTGTTATCAGAGAAGCCTGGGGGGGGAGTACTGAGGGTGAGGAGGAGGGTTGGAGCTGAAACGTGGGGAGGGAGGAGCTTGGGCATAGCAGTAGGGGTCAGAGGGCCTCAGTCAGGGCTTAAGCCCTAGGGGCTGGAAGAAGCAACTGTGTAGAGTTTGTTGTATTAAATAGATGTTCGTCTCCATGAGTGTGTATGTGTGTGTGTGAGAGATGGTATGTTTGAACATATCTGTGAGTAGCCTGGGAGTGCAAATTGGAACTGATACCAACTCCCAACTCTCACACTTAGCTTCTGTGATAAAAAGATGATCATGTCCATTTTCTCTAATCTTCACAATAACCCTCACACTAGGAAGGGAGGGGTAGATGAGAGAACTACATTTTGTAGAAAAGTTCAGAGACTTGCCTAAGGTCACACGGATTGCTACGAGCAGTGAGGACTCAGTTCCCCGGAAGCATTACCAAAACTTCCCATCTGACAGTCCAGAGCCCTCCCAGGCGTCAGTAGACTTCAACCTGTCCAACTGGCTTTTGTTGGTGGAAGCGGAGCCAGCAGGGGCAAGCGCAGGGTGTCACTCTTGCAGGAATCCTGCCTTTTAGTACGTGTGGTAGCTGAGCCGTCTTTCTCACTCAGTGGAGTGTGTGGAAAACACAGCCATCCTAGAGGTGTTGGAGCCACCCTGAGCTGTCACCCAAACTATTTGATCCCTTGAAGATCCATTTGGGGTGGGGGAGGAAGCACATTTTCCTTCTCCACCGTCACTACGTCCTGTGAAATATCCTACCACATGGAAACCACTGTGCTCCTCCAATCCATGCTGCTGTTATTTGATAGCTATGTGTTTTTATTTTATTCACAGTTTACATTCAAAGTCAGAGGCGGATGTGAAATTTGAAAGGTTTTATTTCCTAACTATAGACAGCTTTAAGAGGCTGAATATCTGCCTCAACCACCTGCCCCCAGGCTGGGAGGCGGCAGCAGGGCTGGGGGAGGGCAAGGGGCTTTGGGGTCGACTTCCCCGGGGAAGGAAGCCCCGGGGTCTCGCTGCGCCTTCACTGGCCCTTCTTGTAGGCGTTCTTGATGATGGCATTTTTGAACAGCGTCACCAGGGGTGTCTGGCTCTTCTCGGAGGTCATGAAGCCGCCGTAGCGTTTGTCCTTGGGCGGGCTGCCCCAGCGGAAGTGCTCCATCCTGTAGGGGCCATCGTCTTTCTTCTCAGCCGCCACCAGCAGGCCGTGCTCCAGGTCGGCCTCGGCGCCCGCGCCCTCGTCGGTAGGACTGTCGGGGCCATCCCCCGCCAGGGGCCGCTGGTCGGCCAACTCCCTCTTGAACTCCAGGGGGAAGGCCTCGGCCGACTCGTTCTCGGCGCTGTTGGGGTACACCTTCACTGGGCGCCGCTTCTTGCCCACTGGCTTGCCCCAGCGGAAGTGCTCCATGGAGTAGGAGCGCTTGCCCTCGCGCGGGCCCGGCTCGGCGCCATCGCCGCGGGGCTCGGGGCCGCCCTCAGACAGCAGGCCGCGGTCTTCGCCCGCCGCGAAGTCCTCGCGCTTCTGCCCTGCGCCGCCGCTGCTGCTGCTATTGCGGCGACCGAAGCGGTCCCAGCGGAAGTGGCTCATGACGTACTTCCGGGGGTTCTCGGTCAGCGGCTGCTCGTCGCCATTGCCCGGGAACACCGGCGTTTCCGCCGAGAGGTCGGGCTTGCAGGCCCGGATGCACTCCTGGGGGAAGACGCGAGGGCTTGAGGGCGACCCGTGCCCTGCACCCCTGCCCGGCCGCCGTGCCGTCCACTGCGCCTAGGCCCTGGCCGTCCTCACCACGTGCGGGGGACGCAGGGCGCAGTGTCCGGCGTGTCAGGCGTCGAGGTCTCCCTACGGAGCAGGTCTGCCCACCTGTCCTCTTGGCACTCGTGGGCATCTAAGATCTTGTCACCACCTCTTTTGTCTCCTTCCCTGCATGCTTCTGCCTGGCAACTGCCAATAAACTCCCCATCCCATTCTGTGGTTTGTCTAGCCATCTAGCCACCCCTAGCTTTTGTGAACAGGACCGAAGTTCTACTGTTTTATGTCTGACATAAAGAAGTGGCTCCAAGAGGCCGGCGCGGTGGCTCATGCCTGTAATCCCAGCACTTTGCAAGGCCAAGGCGGGCAGATCACGAGGTCAGGAGCTCCAGATCATCCTGGCCAATATGGTGAAACCCCGTCTCTACTGAAAACACAAAAAAATTAGCTAGGCGTGGTGGCGTACGCCTGTAGTCCCAGCTACTCGGGAGGCTGAGGCAGAAGAATTGCTTGAACCCAGGAGGCGGAGATTGCAGTGGGCCGAGATCGCGCCACTGCATTACAACCTGGGCAACAGTGAGAGACTCTCGTCTCAAAAAAAAAAAAAAAAAAAGAAGAAGTGGCTCAAAAAGGCAGACGGATGGTCATTGTTGGTCCTTAATGAATATTGAGTGCGGTGGCTCAGGCCTGTAATCCCAGCACTTTGGGAGCCCCAGGCAGTCGGATCACCTGAGGTCAGGAGTTCAAGACCAGCCTGGCCAACAGGGTGAAACCCCGTCTCTAGTAAAAAAACAAAACAAAACAAAACAAAACCAGCTGGGTGTGGTGGTGGGATACTCGGGAGAGGCTGAGGCAAGAGGCAGGAGAATCGCTTGAACCCGGGAGGTAGAGGTTGCAGTGAGCCGAGTTCACACCACTGCACTCCACACTCCAGCCTGGGCAACAGAGCAAGATGCTGTCTCAAAAAAATAGAAAAGAATACTGAATAAATACGTATGGTTTAATTCAAGACCAAGAGGGGGAGTGGGGCTGAAGTTTAGGGGATAATCTCTCCAGGTGATAGAAGTCTGACTACTAGGGCCTGTATTTTTAAGCATGCTTTTAATAATGCCTCAACCTTACCTCAGTGATGGAAAACCTACTTTATGCCCCACCCCAGCTCCATCTCTGCACTGAGCCTCCATAACTGCACCTTGGTTCTTTCACGACTTATGAGCTGATCTCTGTGGGAGATCATTTCCCTGTAACCTCATTCTGACTGGAGGGAGGGGTAGAAAGCTAGGATTATTTCCATTGCTCCGTCTGTGGAACCTGTGTCTCTCTGCTCCTTGTCCCTAGTGGACTCAATTGTGGTACATATTTGCTTAGGAAAATGGGTGCATAGGCTGCAGCCTTGAGTTTTCAGTGATAAAAAAGATCAAAAGCCCACTGGCTGCTCTCTTACTTGGGAATAGCAAAGTTGAAAATAAAAGGATCCTACCCAGTGTGTTAAGCTGGACATAGCCTATTCCAGGTGTTTAGAATTACAACACTGTGGAATGTTAACAATGGAAAATTAAAACAAATTTACACTCCCCTCCCCTGGAGAGATAATGAAGCAGGAGGCTCCGAGAGGTGAAAGGACCTGGTCAAGGTCCCACAGCTCAGAACTGGGACTAGAACGTATGGGTCCTGACTGTGTCCAGGGTGCCCTCCCTAGTTGTCTCAAGTCAAGAGACTCAGGTCTCTCTGAACTGGAACACGCAGAATCCCCTGGGCTCTTAGTTTCTCTTTTATATTACACATGAAAACTGGTCTGTGTCTTTTGAGAATCTCATTCTCTCTTCACCGTAATTCAGCTTCTCCTTTGACAAAATACACAGAATGCAGATATACATTCCACCCTCAGCACCTGCCGGGTGTTGGCAACAGAATAAAATCCCAGTCACTGATACTAGCAGTGTGGAGTTTTTTTGTTTGTTTTGTTTTGAGACAAGGTCTCATTCTGTTACCCAGATGGGAGTGCAATGGCATGATTATAGCTCACTATGACTCCTGGCCTCAGGTGAACCTCTCAAGTAGCTGGGACTACAGGCACATGCCACCACACCTGGCTAACTTTTTTATTTTTTGTAGAGATAGGAGTCTCACTATGTTGCCCAGGCTAGTCTTGAATTCCTGGGCTCAAGCAATCCTCCTACCTTAGCCTCCAAAAGTGCTGGGATTACAGGCATGAGCCTCTCGCCTGGTCTCAGTGTGCTTTTTAATCTCTGGATTTGGCATCGTTACTCATTTATGCCCCCTAACACACACACACACACACACACACACACACACACACACACAAACACACACCACATGCATGCAGATATTTATACCCTGTGGTGACCTGGAGGGAGCTCCCGCTTGACGCAAAGGGCCTTCACATGCTCTGGAAAGACTGCAGAGGAACATGGTAGAAGGCCAGTCCTCCAGAATAAGCATGAGACATTTGACACCAATTACAGAAGAAAACAAAAAAGGTCCCCTGGTGTTTTCTTTTCCAGAGATGATTTGTAGAACTACCTGGCTGGTTTTGCAACTGGCAGTAGATAAAAGGGGAAGACATATGGAATGAAAATGGCATGTGATATGAGCTTCTTAAAAATGAATAGTTTGGGAAGCTAAAGATTTAAAGTACAGACTAGATTGAGAGGGTAATTATTGCTCTTGTGGCACCATCTTTAGTTTAAGGGGTTAGGGTCTCCATAGAAGATGGGGCAGAAAGTAAGGATAACCAAGCGGAAATTGTGGACTTGGCTGGGTGTGGTGGCTCACGCCTGTAATCGCAGCACTTTGGGAGGCCAAGGCTGGCAGATCATGAGGTCAGGAGTTCAAGACCAGACTGACCAACATGGCGAAACCCTGTCTCTACTAAAAATACAAAAAATTAGCTGGGCATGATGGTGTGCACCTATGATCCCAGCTACTCAGGGGGCTGAGGCAGGAGAATCACTTGAACCCAGGAGGCAGAAGTTGCAGTGAGCGGAGATCATGCCACTGCCCTCCAGCCTGGGCAACAGAGCAGACTCTGTCTCAAAAAAAAAAAAAAAAAAGGAAAGAAGGAAATTGTGGACTCGACCCATCTCCCTGAAGCTGTCTCCTTCCCTCATTCCTTCCCCCCACTGCTTACTTCACTGCAAAGTTCCGCTCCTGCCCTGGGTTGAATCATGCCTGTCAGTGCGAATGAATTAACCCCTTCCCCCACACCTCTTTCTTTTGAGCTTTCCCAGCTCCAGTCTCATCTGATGTCTAACCCAAGATGACAACTGTGGCCCACATACCAGCAGGTTGCTTTCGGTGGTGAGGTCCTGACACTGGATGCTCTCCAGGCACCAGCCACGCACTTCCATGGAGGCCTGAAGCAGCAAGGCCAGCAGCAGGGCCCCTGAGCGGCTGCAGCACGATCTCGGCATCTTCCAGGCAGGCTGAGCCTCTTCAGAAGCAAACAAGATTGGTGGGACCCCTGCAAGGAGCAAAACAATGTTGGCCGCTTACCAGGAAGGACCTTGAGCCAACATTAACAACACACTCTCTTGTGGAGTTAAAGGCATTTTAAGGACAGGAGCAATGCTGAGAAAGGAGGTGTGTAGGGTGGTGGTATAAGTTGTAAGGAGGAAGGAATGAACCTGGGTGAGCTGTGGGCATTTCCCTGCTATCTTGTATTAGAACCAGACCCCTGAAAAGGTTAAGGCTGGAAGCTATTTTGGGGATTGCTTGGTTCAGCCCCTCCTATGAGAGATGGGAAAATTGAAGCCCAAAGAGAGACATTTGCTTTAATGTTCATGACAAGGTAAGGCTAGCTCCTAGCACAGAACTTTCCTGTTTCACTACATAAAGCTGTAGTTCTAACATTCTAGATCTAAGGGGTGAAAGTAACTTGGGAAAAACAGAGGACCCTGAAATTCCTGCTCAAGATGGGCTTTTCCCCCTTTTATTCCACCAGAATCCTATCATTTCTCTGAAGATGAATTTCCTATGAGTATTAGGTTTACAGAAAAGCAAATAAAACACTGACCAATTTAGGGAACACTTCAAGCAACCTGATTTGATGTCCTGCACACAAATTACTCTGGTGATCGCTATTATCCAGACTCCAGTAACTTTGGAGAGCTTTGTTTTTAAAGCAGATCTCAACTCTTTTAAAACTGGCTCGTCTTCTGAACACATCACATGTCAGATGTCTTGTTCTCTAGGTCTCTCAAATGTGGTCTGAAAATGGCTGGATATGAAGAGGATGCAGGTGTGGAGAAGAAAGAAACAGACCAGAGGGAATTACCTCCTCGTGGAAGAGCCACTTCAGATACTTTTGGAGAATCCAGAAAGTGCTTGGGGCAGAAGCTGAGATCAAGATGCCAGGGACAGTAAGGAGGGGGCACCCATGGTGCCCCTAGCCCCTTGTGCCCACCCCTTTCTCCAGCACTGCCCTCTTGCTGCCAAATTTCTCTTAACCAGGTGGGCCCCCTGAAGCCACCACGAGATGTGAGATCAGCTCACCACCAACCCTACAATCATTTTGGCTTTCAGAAGATCTCAGCCAGCTGCTAGAAAAAAAATGTAATTAGATGAGAAAAGTAATTCACATGAAAGTGTGGATGACTAAGTGTCTTGTCACTCCTAATGAACGCTGGTATTTTAACATAAGTTTGCCTAAAAGAAATCTCTCATTTGGAGAGGCGTGGGCCAAATCTTTTTTTATAGAGGAGGCTTTGGAAGTGAAAGTCTTCCCAGGCGCTCATTGTCTACTTCAGGAAGCCACTTCCTTCTCTCTGCCCCACCCTCACCCTATTCCCCAAGGCGCCAGGCCAGCACAGGGCTCGCTCCAGGGTTGCTGGGCAAGGCTGAGCATTCTCAGAGCAGCCGTTAGATGGCGCTAGTAGCCAGTGACTGGCCTAGGGGTGCTTTTGCCAAAGGGGCAACTGAACCAGCGTTGGTTAACCTTGGTGTCCTCTCCTGGCTCCAAGGGAGGGACAGGCTGTTTCCATTGTAGTCTACCAGTGATCCAGTTCAAGTACACAGCCTGAACTTGGTGGACCAGGCAATTAGATTAAAGCTCCAAGATGACCATAGAACATTCAGGTCTGAAAAATGCCCAGATGTTACAGTCACAGAAAAATGGTAGTTATATATGTCACCAAATGCAAATGTAAAGTAACATATTAATAGAGAAAAAAATAAAATCATGTAAGTCTGATAGTTCCCTCAACTATATTTCAATTCTCGTCAAAGATGACCATTCTGGAATGATTTCCATTTGTTAGAAGCCTATGTCATGACTTCAGCCCTTCCTGAAAAGCCCCAGAGAGCTTTCCCCTCCTACCCCATCGGCTGTGTTGTACAATGTGGTAACATGTTCACTCCCACCCTCTCAGAGCTTTTATTCTATTGCTAAAATGTTAGACATCTGCTGTTGCTAAAATTTCAGATGCTTTCCTGAAAGATAATTTTGTGTTTGTACTGTATATTTTGCCTATGTGTATTTTCAGTTTTCTGCAATGAACAAATATGACCTTTTTGTGTCTTTTTTTTTTTTTTTTTTTTTTTTTTTTAAAGACAGAATCTTGCTCTGTCGCCCAGGCTGGAATGCAGTGGCACAATCTCGGCTCACTACAACCTCTGCTTCCTGGGTTCAAGTGATTCTTCTGCCTCAGCTTCCTAAGTAGCTGGGACTACAGGCACGTGCCACCATGCCCAGCTAATTTTTGTATTTTTAGTAGACAGGGTTTCACCATGTTGGCCATGATGGTCTCAAACTCCTGACCTCAGGCGATCCGACCGCCTTGGCCTCCCAAAGTGCTGGGATTACAGGTGTGAGCCACTGCACCCCGCCTTGTGTCATTTTTAAAGCAACAAATTATTGGGGGAAATATCAAATGCAGCTCTTCTTATAAGTAGGGAAAGTAGTATAATCCAAAGATGGAAAGCTCTGGAAAAATAGAAACTTGCCATTTGCTCATCTTGAGATTAACTTTATGTAGAATTACACTTATTAGAACTTCATAGGTGTGAGGGAGCTCTCTATGAGCTCAACAAATCATTTTGTTTGTTACTCTAAAACTGCACGCTGGCCATGCCCTTCTGAAAGATTAGAGGAGCACAGGGGCGGAGTTTTGTCCTTATACCATGACACACATGCATTAAGTCCTATAACAAAAGTGTAAAAGGAATATTAAATCATTAAAGCAGCCATAATCTGTGCATAGCTTATAAATTGAGAAGGAAAACACACATGCTTGTATTTTCCTTGGCTCCTTCCAGCTATTCTGTAAGAACCCTCCCCCGCTTCATTTAAACATGAAGAATTTGGGGACTCCAAATGCCAAATCGACTGTCTCTCCTTCGCTGGAAACGCCCCTTGCCTGAGCCTTGATCATTCCAAACGGCTGCCGGCACCCGCAATCCAGGGTCTGCGCCGTAAACAGCCCACCCCGTAGTCCTGTTGAGGGCATCCGAAACCGGGCGTTTCAGGACCCGGGACAGCTCCCTCCCGGCCACCTGTTTTTAACCCCAGCTAGGTCTTGGAGAGAAGGCACTCAACTATCCTGCATTGTAATTGACCCAGGAATCATGTAATTACCATAGCGCGGCCACCTCGGATGCGCTAAGGTGGGCAGAGAAACAAGGATTCAGGGGGTCCGAATCCAAAAAAAAAAAATTCTGGAAGACAGGGCGTTCATTATGACTTTTACCCTTTGCCGCCCCGTTTCCAACATTCATTTGCGATAGCGTGTATGGAATGTTACTTTCCAGAAGTGACACCTATCCTAGAAATTGGGAGCAAGACCTCCTAGCAGGCGTTCGGAGCCTCCGGGGTCCTAGGAGCCCGCGTCCATCGTTTCCATCTTAGCGCTGGACCCCGGACCGCGGCGAGCCCCTGGGGGAGCGGAGGCCGCCGGCTACCTGGAGGCTGCGCCTGCAGCTTCGCGGCGGTTCGCCCCGGGGCTGGACGCGGGCCCTCCCGTTCAACTGCCAGCGGCTTCTCACGCCGTAGTCAGTGCAGAAAGTTTGCGGAGAACTCGGGACGGCGGCGAGCCAGAGGCGCCCAGGTCCGCCTTCGGAGCCGGAGCCGAAGCCGGCCGAGAGCGTCGCGAGGACAGGGACAGGGAGTCCCGGGGGGAAAGAGCGCGGTTCCCCCGCTGCGCCCTTACCTGTCCCGGGAGGCTGCTCTCTGTGTGCGAGGACGCTCGGCGGCTTCTCTTGATCGCTGCTCTCCTTCCCCCTCCTTCGCCGCCGCTTGGTCCCGCGCTCCTCTGTCCTTTTTATACTTGCCGAGCTCTCCCGGTGGGCGCAGGACCTTGACCTTCCCAGCAGCGCAACGAGTAGCTCCCCGGGCTCGGGGGAAGGGGGGGGCCGCGGGGCGTGGGAGGGGGGGCTTCCAGACGGGGGATGAGCGCAGCGGAGACGCACCTGGAAAGGGGCTGGAATTAGCACTGTCCTGCCAAAGGCGCACCTGGCTGCCCTCCCTCAGGAAGAACTTAATTATGGATGGCATTGGGTCTCCACTTCGGACGGGCAGGAGGCTAGCACCCCGGTGTGGGGCAGGCCGGGCCCCTTCTGAGGTCGTTGAGGCGAGGGTTAAGTTACCTGCGTGCGTGCTGGGGCTGGCACCTGCTCGTTCGCATTTGGGGTTAAATATCACCGCAGAGCGAGTGTGTCCGTGAGGCCTCCGATTTTCCCATTGCTTGGAAACTGTGATGTGGAAATCGTGGGGAATCACATTCTCTCTGTTCCACTTTGGGGAGGGGAGGAGGGAGCAGAGGTCAGGAGCCCTCTTGGGGGTGTGAAAGTGAGTTACACTGCTCCCCCCGGGGACTGCTCCCCAAGGCCCTAGTTTAGGAGAGGCTCCCTTCTGTGCCCCAAGTCTCAAGTAAAAAGTCCTGTTAACCTTAGGCCATTAAATGGGGAGAGGGTGATGCTGTAAAGAGCAGCTGAAGTGCTTTTCCTGTGGCCTCTGATTCTCCCTTTGCCATGGCAGGGTGGTCTGGGGACTCTGAGACAATTTTCAATATCCCCCTTGGCCCTGAACTTCTGGCTTCACTTTAGTTCCAAATATCGGGCCAGAGAGAAGAAGACAGCACTCAAACCAAGCCTAAGAGACTCTACCTTAACCTAGAGTAAAGAAACAAAACCAAATTGTGTGATGTGGTAGGTGTGGGAGGGAGTATTGGGACTAAACTGGACTTCACATCAAGACATTTGCTTAATCTGCCAACTGCTGGAACTTTCCTGATTCCCAGTGAGATGCTCTTTTTTTGATTGATTGTTTCAGACAGTCTCGCTCTGTTTCAGACAATCTCACTCTCAGCTTACCACAACCTCCACCTCCCGGGTTCAAGCGATTCTCCTGCCTCAACCTCCTGAGTAGCTGGGACTATAGGCCCGGGCCACCATGCCCAGCTAATTTTTGTATTTTTGGTAGATGCAGGGTTTCACCATGTTGGCCAAGCTGGTCTTGAACTCCTGACCTCAAGTGATCTGTCTGCTTCACCCTTCCAAAGTGCTAGAATTATAGGCATGAGCCACCGCACCCGGCTGAGATGCTCTTTTAGACTACAGGACTCTCGTGGATTCAGCTTTTCTGGTGACATTGGCTTTACATTCAGCAATCCTTTCCTTTTGGACCACAAGAGAGATCCAAGCTCCTTCACAGTAGACAAGATGCTTCATCACCCGGCCTTGTCCCCCTTTCCAGAGCCGTCTCCCAGTTCTCTACCTTGCATCCTGGCACTTCAGCAACCACAACATTCATACTCCTAGGAAGACGGCTTTCTCAGGTCTCCATTGTCCAAGCTGTTCCCCCAACTAGAACACCCTTTCTCTCTCCAGCAATCCAGGAGCTTGACTCACAGCAAGATGTAGCCCATCCATCGGCCCCTGTTCCCTGAAGCTTTCTTGGCCACTCTTCCCACCAGGGGCATAAGGCATGACCTCCTCTGCCTTCCACAAAAGTTCATCCCCATCTTCTCAGTGCATGTAGCTTGCACCAATTCGCTTCTGTCCCCATTTTTTATCTTCCATCCACCCCACGACCACCATCAATCAGGTCTGTAAACTCTTTCAAGCAGATGGTGATTTTGCCTTATTTTGCTTTGTGCTAGCTTTGTAGCTTCATGAGGCAGCGGGTGGCAGCAGAAAAATCAAACCAGGAAAATTCCAAATGGACCCAACTTCTTCAGCTGCGTTTCTTTTTTCTTTTCTTTTCTCTCTCTCTTTTCTTTTCTTCTGCTAGGGTCTCACTCTGTGGCTCAGATTGGAATGCAGTGGTGTGAACACTGCTCATTGTTGCAGCCTTGACCTCCTGGGCTCAAGTGATCCTCTTGCTTCAGCCTCCTGAGTACCTGGAACCACAAACACATGCCACCATGCCCAGCTAATTTTAAGGATTTGTTTCACCATGCCTAGCCAGTTTTGGGGTTTTGGTTTTTGTTAGTTTATTTGTTTGTTTTTGGTAGAGACAAGGTTTCACTATGTTGCCCAGGCTGGTCTCAAACTCCTGGGCTCAAGTAATCCTCCCATGTCAGCATCCTGAAGTGCTGAGATTACAGGTGTTAGCCACTATACCCAGCCCAGCTTCTTAATTTCATGCAGCAAAACCCACTTTGGCCTCCATGAACTGAAAAGCCATTGAACTGCATTTAGAATCACTGGACAGAGAAAAAAAAAAAGAATCACTGGACAGGTTGGGAACCAGGATCTAAAAACAGGCAGGGACACAGCGTGGCTGGAACCATGGCCAAAATCAGATCCAGTGGAGAAAAAAAACACAGACCACCACTGGGAACAAGAGGCCACAAGGGGCATGTCAAGACCACAGGCATCCGACATAGATGTCACTTCTGTCCCCAGGATGGGAAGCTGCCATTCTCACTTCAGCTTATGGCACCAGAAAAACGTCACCACTGCCCTTTAATCCTTGTATCACTAGCTCCTCTTTGAAAGCCTAGAGCAAGTGGCTCTGATTGTATGAAATAATGTAATTTTTCCTTTTTGTTCTAGTAATGTGGTGGAATTATTTCATTGTTGATTTTTTCATGTTAAACCTATCATGCCTTCTTAGATTAAACCAAATTTGATTATGATGTGTTATCTTTATATAGATAGCACTGGATTCAATTTGCTAATATTTTATTTAAGACATTTGCAGGCTGGGCACGGTGGCTCATGTCTGTAATCCCAGCACTTTGGGAGGCCAAGGTGGGTGGATCACAAGGTCAGGAGTTTGAGACGAGCCTGACCAACATGGTGAAACCCCAACTCTACTAAAAATACATAAATTAGCTGGGCATGGTGCCTACGCCTATAATCCCAGCTACTCAGGAGGCTGAGCCAGGAGAATCGCTTGAACCCAGGAGGCGGAGGTTGCGGTGAGCCGAGAGTGTGCCATTGCACTCTAGCCTGGGCGAGAGATTGAGACTCCGTCTCAAAAAAAAAAAAAAAAAAAATGACATTTGCATTGATGTTCATGAGACCAGCCTGTAATTTTTCTTTCTTGTGGAATTCTTGTCTAATTTGGCAACCAAAAATTGTGCTGGCCTCATAAAACAAGTTGAACATCCGTCTTCCCTCCCCTGTTTTTATAATTCAGTAGAAGAATTTGCATATAATGGTGTTATCTCGTCCTTAAATGTTTGGGATGATTGACCAGTGTTGCCATCTAAATCTTTAAGATTGTTTGTTTGTTGAAATTTTTAATTACAGATTCAATTCTTTCAGCTGAAGCTGGAAAAAGAAGAAATCTTTTTTTTTTAATCATTACAGATTCAATTGTTTAAATGGCATTATTTCAATTGTCTATTTCTTCATGTGTCAGTTTTAGTCAGATGTGTATTTCTAGGAGTTTGTCTATTTCATCTAAATGCTTTCATTTATTGGCTTAAATTTGTTTATTATATCTTTTCTTTTTTTTTGAGACGGAGTCTTGCTATGTCACCTGGGCTGGAGTGCAGTGGCGTGATCTCAGCTCACTCCAACCTCCACCTCCCGGGTTCAAGCGATTTTCCTGTCTCAGTCTCCCAAGTAGCTGGGATTACAGGCACCCGCCATCATGCTGGCTAATTTTTGTATTTTCAGTGGAGATGGGGTTTCACCGTGTTGGCCAGGCTGGTCTCGAACTGCTGACCTCAGGTGATCTGCCTGCCTGGGCCTCCCAAAGTGCTGAGTGTGAGCCATCACGCCCAGCTAATTTTTTTTTTTTTTTTTTTTTTTTTGGTATTTTTAGTAGAGATGGGGTTTAACCATGTTAGCCAGGATAGTCTTGATCTCCTGACCTCATGATCCACCCGCCTTGGTCTCCCAAAGTGCTGGGATTACAGGCATGAGCTACCGCGCCCAGCCTATTGTATCTTTTCATTATCTTTTAAACATCTATGATCTGTAGTTTTGTCCCTTTTCATCTCTGATATTGGTAATTTGTGTCCTCTTTTTTCTTGATTAGTTTTTCTTAGGGGGTTGTTCATTTTATTAGTCCTTTTAAATAATCCATTTTTGTTCTGCTAAATTTCTGTCCTATACGTACACTTTTATGTATTTCTGAAATTTTTATTCTTATTATTTCTTGCCTTCTACATTCTATGGGTGTAATTAGCTATTTTTTTTTCTATACTCTTGAGTTGGACATTAAATATTTTTACTTAGATAATTGATATTCAACCTTTTTTTTCCTTTTTTTTTTTTTTTTTTTTTTTACATTGCCTGGACTGGTCTTCAACTCCTGGCCTCAAGTGATCCTCCCACCTCAGCCTGCCTAGTAGCTGGGACTGTAGATGCATGCCACTGTGCCCGGCTCCTTTATTCTTTTTTACATATGTATTTATGGCCATATTTTCTTTCTAAGTATGGTTTTATATGCATCTCGCAACATTTGACATGTCGTATTTTGATTACCATTTAGTTCAAAACATCTTCTTTTCATTGAGATGTCTTCTTTGACCTACAGTTTATTGAAATATATTCTCTTTGACTTCTAAACACTTCCATTTCATACCACCAACTTAGAAAAAGAAAAGAAAAAACTTCTAAACCTTGTCGATTTTTTAGTCATGTGTGGAAACTAACTTTTTTCTTAATTCTCTTGTAGTCAGAGAACATGCTCTGTTTGATTTCAGAACTTAGAAATTGTTTGAGGCTTGCTTAACAGGTGAACATAGGGTTTGTTTTGATTAGAGCTTCATGTGCACTCCCAAAGAATATGTATTCTGTGATTCTGTATATTCTCAAATATTCTATATCCTTTCTCTACCTATATCCTTGCTGACTCTTTGTCATCTTGTCCTGTTAGTTACTGAGAAAAATATGCTTTTTAAATCTCCTCACTAGTTTTGTGGATTTCTCTATTTGGTCCTGGCATAAAAACAAAACAACTCTTTCCATGAACTGAATGGTCAATGTGGGCAGTGGTGGAGGGTAATATAGGATCAAGGATAAAGATGGCAGAAAGGTGCTACAGCAAGATCACACGCTGATGGGAATGGCCCATCAGAGAGGGGAGACGTTGGTGCTTTAGAGAGGAGAGTGGAAAAAGCCAGGTCATCCAAGTCTTTTTTTTTTTGAGATGGAGTTTTTGCTCTCATTGCCCAGGATGGAATGCAATGGCACAATGTCGCTTCACTGCAACCTCTGCCTCCCGGGTTCAAGCGATTCTCCTGCCTCAGCCTCCTGAGTAGCTGGGATTACAGGCATGAGCCATCATGCCCAGCTAATTTGGTATTTTTAGTAGAAATGGGGTTTCCTCCATGTTGGTCAGTCTGATCTTGAACTCGTGACCCCAGATGATCTGCTCTCCTCCGCCTTCCAAAGTGCTGGAATTACAGGTGTGAGCCACCATGCCCAGCCATCCAGGTCTTAAGTAGAACTGAGATGGGATCCAGAAGAAAAACTTATCCTCCATAATAGGGGTCAAGAGGAGAAAGAGATGCAGACACAGGTGGACTTATAGGATAAGCCACAGCAGGATGAACGGGCTCTGTCTGCACCAAAGCCTTTACTTTTGACCCAGAATTTCCTGGGAGTTATCCCAAGGAAATTATCTAGCAGTGACTTCAAATGCTGTTTAAGACTATTTAAACAACATTGTGTATAGTAGCAATAAGATAAAATGAACACCTACAATAAGATATCATTGCAAGAATAATGGTAAAGTCATACAATTGAATACTTTGCAGCCATTCAAAATAATAACATAGATATTTATTTCTAGACATAAAAAATGACTGCTCTATATCATTAGTGGGAGGAAGTTATAGGTAGAAATACAGATGAAGATTAAAAGATACCAAAGTGATAATGGCTGTTCTGGTTTATCTAAGCTAAGTCACAAACCACCCAGTATTTAGTGGTTTAAACAACATCTATTTTGTTCAAGACTCTGCAGTAGGAGCCAGGCTCAGCAGGTCCAGCAGGCCCCTCTGCATTTGACACCAGCTTGGGTGGCTAGAGGCTGAGGTCCATAACTATCTGAAGTCAGTCACTCATGGGGCTGGTTCCTGGGCTAGAAAGGCTCAAACAATGGGAGGTAGGGAGAGCCGGGGCGCCTCGGACGCCTCTCTCTAGCTCTATGGAGTCTTGCCTGCACTCTCTCCAGCATGGCAGCTTTAGGGTAGCTGGAATTCTTACACATAGGCTCAGGCCTCCCAAGCGTGAGTCTGAGAAGAAAGCCAGGTGAAAGCTGTATTGTCTTTATGATCTATTCTTAAAAGTCACCTAGCATTTGCCAGACACGGTGGCTCACATCACACCTGCAATCCCAGCACTTTGGGAGGCCGAGGCGGGCAGATCACCTGATGGGAGTTCAAGACCAACATGGAGAAACCCCATCTCTACTAAAAATACAAAATTAGCCGGGTGTCGTGGCACATGCCTATAATCCCAGCTACTCAGGAAGCTGAGACAGGAGAATCACTTGAACCCAGGAGGCAGAGGTTGCTGTAAGCCAAGATTGTGCCATTGCACCCCAGCCTGGGCAACAAGAGCAAAACTCTGTCTCAAAAAATAAAAAAAAAAGTCACAGAGCATCGCTTCTGCTACAATATTGAGACAGTTACAAAGTTCCACTCAAAGAGGAAGCACCAATGTCACATTGTAATAACATGTGGGACAGAGCGTATATTAGCGGAGCTCTTTCGGAAAATACAGTCTGCCAAAGTCCAAGCTATGACCACAGTGACCCAAATCCCTCCTAATGCAAAATACACTCGCCCACTCCCTGGAAACCTCCAATTCTCATCTCATTACTGCATCAGCTTGAAAGCCAAGATCTCAACATCTGAAGCTTTTACAGGTGTGGACAGTTTCTCAGGTGCAATTCCTTGAATACACTTCTTCAAAAGCTGAAGACCTATGAGTGAAGAGGCAAGTTTTCTTCCCTCCGTCACACCACACGCAATGGTGGCACATGCACTCAATAACCATTATAGAGCCTAGTCCCTCCCATATTAGAATGAGGGAAATAGGAGGCACACACGCGTTCCCAGTCCACAGAAATTCTGAAATCCAGACTGGGCACGGTGGCTCACGCCTGTAATCCCAGCACTTTGGGAGGCCAAGGTGGGCGAATCATGACATCAGTTCGAGACCAGCCTGGCCAACATAGTGAAAACTTGTCTCTACTAAAACTGCAAAAATTAGCCAGGTGCGGTGGCATACACCTGTAATCCCAGCTATTGGGAGGCAGAGGCAGGAGAATCACTTGAACCTGGGAGGTGGAGTTTGCAGTGAGACAAGATCGTGCCACAGCACTCCAGCCTGGTTGACAGAGTGAGTCTGTCCCAAAAAACAAAACAAACAAACAAAAAACAGAAAAAAAGAAAAGAAAAGAAAAGAAATTCTGCAATGCACCATCGCGCATGTGACCAGTTCCTTGAGGCAGTTCCACTGCCTGGAATGATTCTCTGCAGCTCTTGGTTCCATCCTCCGGGCTCTTGGTCTATTTCTGTACTAGCTTTCCTTTTCCATAACAGCCAAGATTTGCACCTGAATGGTTTTCTTGCTTGCTTCCTGCCTATGGTATTTTAAGGGTTCAAAAGCTCCTTTTCATTTGTGTACTCCAACTTGATGACTGTCTGTCATATGGATTAAAGGAGACAATTCATGTAAAGCTCCTAGAGCAGGGCCTGGCTCCTAGTTAGCCCTGCACAACTGCTTATCCCTAATATTACAGGAGTGCTGGTGAGAAGGGAGGAGGGAAGAGGAAGGAAGGAAGGAAGGAAGGAACTAAGGAAGGAAGGAAAGGGGGGAGGGAGGAAGGGAAAGGGAAGGAAGGAGGGAGGGAAGGAAGGAAAGAAGGCAAGGCAGGAAAGAGGGAAGAATAAGCAAGGAAGGGAGGGAAGGAAGGAATGAAAGAAGGGAGGAGGGAAGGAGCAAAGGAAAGAAGGAAGGAAGATAAGAAAGGAGGGAGGGGAGGGAAGAAATGAAAGAAGGAAGGAGGGAAGAAAGGAGGGGAAGGAAGTAAGACAGGAGCAGACACAGGGTCTTTTGGACAGGGTAGCTGATGGGTTTGTTGGGAGACCCTGCTTGTTGGGATGCCTGGGGCCAGGGTTTTGCCCTGCAGCTGGCTCCAGGGAATGCCAGGTGGCTGTAGGCATAGGGCTGGGGCTGCTCTCATCATCCCAGCTTTTCACCTTTGAGGTTTTAATTAGAAAAGAGATGTCACCAGGGTGTGAGTGCGTTACAAGGGCAGGTGCAGGGGAGGCTGATGACTGAGAGAACAGCAACGTGGACAGGGTGGCAGAGAGCCCTACATGGGGCAGGGGGTGAGGAGGCACAAGGGGGGTGGCCTTGCTGTCAGTCCTCCAGGCACTGGGGCTAGCAATGGGGACATTTCACTTGGGGAAGAGAAGACTTAGGGATGCAGCTGCTACATGTCTGTGTTTGGAGGACTTTGCTGGAACAAACACCAATTCATGCCTTCAGGGTCTGAGCGAGGACCCCCAGCTGCACCCTGGCATGCCCTTGTCCTCTCCACAGTCTCCATGGACAAGCTGGGGGCAGCTACCAGCCCTGCTTCATGGAATAACAACTGTCCCCTCCTCAGAACACCTTCAGCTCAGCCAGGACCTCCTCATTCCTGCTGTTGTTAGGGCCAGAGGGGCCTTTGGGCTCAGCTGGTGCCTGTTGACTGCAAGGGCACAGCTGCCATAATCAGTGCCTGGTAGAGAGTTGGTGCTCGAAAAGTATTTGTAGAGCGAGGGTAGGAGGGGGATGAATGAAGAAGGGAGAAATCCTCTCCTTCTTAACCCTCAGCTTGCAGAAACTCGTGATTTGCTAAAACCCTCTTTGTCAGAGGCATTTGGACCAGAGCAACTCCATCTTGAATAAGGGCTGGGTAGAATGAGGCTGAGACCTACTAGACTGCGTTCCCAGGAGGTTAAGGCAGTCTAAGTCACAGGTTGAGGTAGGAGGTTGGCCCAAGATACGGGTTATAAAGACCTTGCCGATAAAACAAGCTGGAGTAAAGAAGCTGGCTAAACCCACCAAAACCAAGACGGCCATGAGAGCAACCTCTGGTCGTCCTCACTGCTACGCTCCCACGAGCGCCATGACAGTTTACAAATGCCATGGCAACGTCAGGAAGTTACCCAAAATGGTCTAAAGGGGACGCATGAATAATCCACCCCTTGTTTAGCATATCATCAAGAAATAACCATAAAAATGATTAACCAGCGGCCCTCAGGCTGCTCTGCCTGTGGAGTAGCCATTCTTTCACTCCTTTACTTTCCTAATAAATAAACTTGCTTTCACTTTATGGACTTGCCAAGGATTCTTTTCTGCGTGAAATCCAAGGACCCTCTCTTGGGGTCCGGATCAGGACGCCTTTCCAGTAACATCTCCATACCTCCCTCTGTAGGACACATGAACCTGAGATAGGGAAGTCCCTCCTCTTTATTGTGTCTGAATGAGAAATAGCCCAGTATCTTCCCCTTTGTGTGCTCGTTCAAGACTCATGAGCACTTTCGAGAAATCCTAACTACTGCTAAAATTGCACTGGGGCTCAGAAAATGATACCCCAAAATATGGAACTAAAGAAGCAGCTTCAGTTCCTTTAAGAAGCTTCAAAATCTTGCCTGGACCTTCCCCTCCCTCCCTGTCTCTCTGACTTTTTCCAGAACCCCAGAAGGTGCTCTTTTTGGCATTTCCATATCTGACTAAGGAAAATTCTTTCCAAAAGAAATGGAATTGTCTGGAGGCTCCCTTCACAGGCATCTCATCAAATAACCAGGAAAGAAAGATTAACCGCCTGAGAAGAGATTGGGAGTCATCACCACCTCCAGACAGACTTTTCATCCATTTTTCTGAGGGCAACTCCAAAAGATAGCCTGGGGGGGGGAGGGTTATCTGCATAATTAGACGGCCTTTGTTCACAGTGACTTTCCGTCCCTCACTTTCACACCACCTACCCAGAGAGGAACTTTGCCCCAGACCATTTTGTTCTTTGGGCACATTCATTTTCCCAGAAAGTCATTTACTCCTATGCCTCTCATTCTCCCCTCCCCTATTAAGAAATACATGCCGGCAAGGCATCTGGACCTCACTGGGTTACTGGTTAATCATTCTCCTGCCGGTCTGCTGCACTACGCACATGAAATTAATTTGTATGTCTTGTTCCCCTATTAATCTGTCTATTAGCAGTTCATTTCTTTTTTCCTTTTTTTTTTTTTTTTTTTTTTTTTTTGAGACAGAGTCTTGCTCTCGCCCATGCTGGAGTGCAGCAGCGTGATCTTGGCTCACTGCAACCTCCGCTTCCCAGGTTCAAGTGATTCTCCTGCCTCAGCCTCCAGAGCAGCTGAGATTACAGGCACGTGCCAGCACGCCCGGCTAATTTTTGTATTTTTAGTAGAGACAGGTTTTCACCTTGTTGGTCAGGCTGGTCTCAAACTCCTGACTTCAGGTGATCTACCTGCCTCAGTCTCCCAAAGTGCTGGGATTACAGGCGTGAGTAACCGCACTTGGCCTTAGCAGTTCATTTTTAGCAAAAGTTCAGAGGGCGGAGTGAAGAAAGGAAGCTTTCTCTTGGCACCCAAAATTGTCAATAGAAACCCTATTTAGGAATCCCTCTGAGGGGGAGCCTGATGGGGTTTGCAGGGCAGATATGGAGCTGCCTCCAGAAAAGGGCCTGAAGCCAGAGGCACAGCAGAGGAGAGGGTTACTGGTGCCCCAGATGGCCGGACAATTCAGATGCCCTGTTTCATCCGTGCAACACGTCCATCCCAGTCTTAGCCCTTTCACTGAGCTTCTCCCATTCAGCCCCGCAGCTGGGCCACTTCACCAGCCTTCAGTTTGACCCCAGGGGCAAAGAGGAATCAATTTGTGCAGAGAACTGGAATGAAAGAGATTTCAATTGACCTTTGAATGGGATTTTAATTTGCTTTATTCCAGCCAAAGGGGCCTCATGAAAAGACCCTTGAGACTGCTTTTATCCACTAATGCGTGCATTAGTGCAGCAGCCTGGGCCAAAGTCTAGGTGCCTCAGAGCAGAGCAGGGAGGGCCAGAGTCCATGCCCCTCCCTAGAGCAGGTTTTCAGCACCCTCAGGGCCCAAAGCAGAGTCAAGAATGGAGGAAGGGCCAGGGTAACATGGCAGACTCCATCTCTACAAATATATACTTATTTGTTTGTGTATATATACATATACACATACACATACACAAATTAGCCAGGCGTGGTAGTGAATGTCTGTAGTCCCAGTGTCCCAGCTCCTCAGGAGGCTGAGGTGGGAGGATCTCTTGAACCCAGGAGGTAGAGGCTGCAGTGAGCCGGGATCACTCCACTGCACTCCAGCCTAGGCAACAGAGCCAGACACTGTCTCAAAAAAAAAAAAAAAAAAAAAAAGAATGGGGGGAGAAAGCAATGGGAGGGGGTGAGGTGACCTGGGTTCTAGCCCAGCTCTGGTGCTAGCAGACTCAGGGACCTGGGCCAGTCACCCCCCACCCCCACCTCACCTCTGGGCCTCAGCTTCCTCATATTAACAATGGGGGCAGGGAGGATGTGGTCCCGTTTAGGTCTGTCATTCTATGCTTTTAAGCTCAGATCTAGAGTCAAGCTCTGTGATTAAAAAAAAAAAAAAGTCTTACAGAATGTGTCCCCTAATGGGCACAGCAGAGCCCTCTGGGCTGAGGAGCTAAGCTCTGTCCCTCTGTCTCTCGGGCCTTTCTTGTGTCCTGTTTCTCTCTGAGAATCTGCTCTAGTCTCCACACATGCGGAGAGAGGGTAGTTCTCTGTTCTGTTCACTCAGAATCCCAGCGGAAACCAATGGGGTTACTAATGACCAGCACACCTGCTGCAGGCAGCCACCCATGGGGGCCAGGTGGCCTGTAGATAGCCAGCCCTGGTCAAAGAGCCGTGTGCAACCACTCCTCTACACAGGGCTGGTTCCGTGGGACCCACCAGCATAGAGGCCTGTAAGTTTGTGTACACAGACCTGCATTAGCAATGGCAGATTCTCTCTTACCCTGAGCTTATTATACCTGGGGGTATTGCCATGTAGAGCCACACGTATTCTTTTAGAATCGCTCCCTTATCTCAAGCCCTTTTTTCACACTGAAGGCTTGCACCTCTGCAATCCAAATAGACTTCCTGGAAGTACTATCTTTGCTAAAGATGTTGTGGACATAACATACACACCAGGCTCTGCTAGATGACGTCCCTGCTGCTGCTCTTTCCAGACAGAGCTCAGGTGCTAGCAGCTACCATTCTGACTCAGTGGTGATCATAATGGTTCTTTTGTAGGGGACATGCCTTTGTTAGGGCCTCGAGCATGACTGCTGCTTTTCCAGAAGAATGCAGAGTTCTCTAGCCAGCAGTTGAGGTAGGGAGAGTGACGTGGTGGCTAGGAAGGACGCCACTAATGCACATCCATTAGTGAACGCATCACGCGGCGGCATTCAGAAGCTTCCGAGCGATCCTCCTTCCACCAGACCCAACAATGGCTACGTGGAGGGGGCTTGAAGTAGCCTTTTTACAGGCACTCAGCTCAGTCCCCCTCCTAAGCTGCGCCTGTTAGGTGCCCGTCTTCCATTTCCTTGCCTGCTGCTCAAAGGAATGGTGCAACCAGGAGAATGAATCCAAGCAACCCACCTGCAGCCCGGAGAGACCTCACTGTGCCCTCAGTCCCATTACCCTGGGAGACGGACACCAGGCTGGGCAGAGCTGGTGCACAGTGACCTGCTATGCAGCAGCTCAAAGAACCCATGACTCTGTGTGTGTCTGTGCGTGAGCACGCACGTGTGTGTGTGTGTGTGTGTGTGTGTGTGAGTGAAGGGTGCAAGGACCCCTGAAAGGGGTTCGAAAGGTAGTTTGGTTTGTGTTTTGTTTTGTTTGAGACAGAGTTTTGCTCTTATCGTCCAAGCCAGAATACAATGGCGTAATCTCAGCTTGGCATGATCTCAGCAGGTACAGCCTGCTGAATTTGCAACGTCCACCTCCCGGGTTCAAGTGGTTCTCCTGCCTCAGCCTCCCAAGTAGCTGGGATTACAGGCATGCACCACCATGCCCAGCTAATTTTGTATATTTAGTACGGACAATGTTTCTCCATGTTGGTCAGGCTGGTCTCAAACTCTCGACCTCAGGTGATCCACCCGCCTCAGCCTCCCAAAGTGCTGGGATTACAGGCATGAACCACCGTGCCCAGCCAATTTGGTTTGTTTTTAACACACTGTCCAAAAGCTTTAGTCCAGTTGAAAGCGATTCCTTTCCCAACATCCCCCCTGGGCAGCTGTCCTTGGTGCCAGTGAGGGGCCGGGGCTGGAGCCTTTGGCACACCCCATGGGGGAAATGCTTCCAGACCAGGTCTAATCTGCCTGAGAAGGCCAATCTCTGATTAAAACTTACAAATCTCCAACTATGTGCCAGGCACTGACTAGGAAGCAGCATTCAGCAGAGAACAAGACACAGGCCCTGTCCTCCTGAGGCTTCTATTCTGGCAAAGGGAGAGAGGGAATAAGCACAGGCGAACATCCGCTAAGTCTGATGGTGATCCACGCTCAGCATTGGTAGGGATGAGTGGAGCATGGGGTGGTTAGGGAAGTCCTCTATGATAAGCTGACACCAGAACAGAGACCTAGAGGAAGTGAGGGAGAAAATCATTCAGATTCTGGAGCAAAGGCACTCCAGGGAGGAGAGACAGCAAGCACAAAGCTCAGAGGAGGTTGCAACTCTTGCATGTTTGAGTAACATCAAGCATGTGGCTGCTGCACCAGAGGTCCACAGGTGCTGGAGGTGGAGCAGCAGGGGTGCAGAGCTCTGCGGTGCCTCTGAAGGTCTGGGCTTTTACTCTGAGCAAAATGGGAACAGCTTGTGCTGTGCTGGACAGAGGAGTGGCCCCATCTGATCATCTTCTCAGGGTCATGTGGCTGCGGGGTTTAGGACAGACCGAAGGAGGGAACCCAGCCAGGAGACCGGTGAAGACACCCAGGGAGGAGGTGATGGTGATGCAGATCGGGGTGGATGCAGACGAGAAAGGAGGGGCTAGAGTCAGACACACTGTGAAGGTACAGCCTGCTGAATTTGTTAAGGGATTGAACGACAAGTATGAAATAAAGAGTCTAGAATAAATCCACGTCTTTGGCCTGAGTAATTGGAAAGACAAAGTTTCCATTACTGCTATGAGAAAGACTGAGAGAAGAGCATGTTTTGGGGGCCAGACCAGGAGCTCTGTTTTGGACGTGTTGATCTGAGTTCCTGTTAGACAACCAGTGAAGATCAAGGAGGTGGTGAGATTTCTGTCTGGAGTGCAGGAAAGAAAGAGGCTCAAACCACAGAAGTGAGTGTGGAAGTCATCAGTGTATACATAATACTGGAAGCCAAAAGACAAGAATTCAATGAGGTCTTAAAAAAATTCCCAAAGGATTTTTTTTCTTTTCTTTCTTTCTTTTCTTTCTTTCTTTTTTTTTTTTTTTTTATAAGGAGTTTTGCTCTTGTCACCCAGGCTAAAGTGCAATGGTGCTGTCTTGGCTCACTGCAACCTCCGCCTCCCAGGTCCAAGTGATTCTCCTGCCTCAGCCTCCCAAGTAGTATAGGCACGCACCACCACACCCAGCTAATTTTGTATTTTTAGTAGGGATGGGATTTCACCATGTTGGCCAGGCTGGTCTCAAATTCCTGAACTCAGGTAATCTACCTGCCTCGGCCTCCCAGAGTGCTGGGATT
Organism: Ateles fusciceps; assembly: GCA_036589455.1. Lineage (NCBI taxonomy): Eukaryota > Metazoa > Chordata > Mammalia > Primates > Atelidae > Ateles > Ateles fusciceps. Next base: position 5,461,814 of record JAZHEH010001737.1, read on the forward strand.
ATAAGCATGAGCCACTGCACCCCGCCTCGAAGATTTTTTTTTTTTTAATTGACAAGTTGATTCTAAGATTCATCCAGAATAATACATTTTTTTAAGCCAAAAAAATTCTGAAAACAAAAATGACATCTGAGCTCCCACTAGATGGCTTGAGGGGCTGGTCTTGACGTTCTGTCTCTGACTCTGCAGCAATGGTCGAAAGAGAAGCCTGGAGTTTCCAGGACCCAGCTGACACCCTCCCACTGGGGCAAGCTTGTTCAGGGCTCACACATCTATTAATACATAGATTCCTGCTCTCACTTGCATCTTGTTCTTCTCAGATTCCTTATTTTCTTGCCAATTTGGCAATGCATATTTTTAATGGTTTAAATATATTGTTTTAAGCTGGGCGCGGTGGTTCACACCTGTAATTCCCACACTTTGGGAGGCCAAGGCGGGTGGATCACCTGAGGTCAGGAGTTTGAGACCAGCCTGGCTAACATGGTGAAACCCTGTTTCTACTAAAAATACAAAAAATTGGCCGGGCGTGGTGGCTCATGTCTGTAATCCTAGCTACTTGGGAGGCTGAGGCAGGAGAATCGCTTGAACCCGGGAGGCAGAGGCTGCCCAGGCTGGAATGCAGTGGCACAATCTTGGCAGTGAACCGAGATTGTGCCACTGCATTCCAGCCCGGGCAACAAAGCAAAACTCCATCTCAAAATTAATTAATTAATTAATTGTTTTAAAGTTTTTCAGTCATATTCATTAGGAAGGGCTCTGAAGGTACCTTGTCTGCCATACTGATGGACATAGAGGTTTCACGTGGAAACTTTCTGGCCAGGATGCACATTTCTTTTTGCAAATATGTTTATTGTTTGTTCAGAGGCATTTCTAAACAACTATTTTTGAGACTTTTATACTTCTGAACTCCAGGTAAAAATGACTCGCTTACAGTATATTTTAAAGACATCATTGATTCCAAAAACACAGCTCTTTTCAGCCAGGGAAGAACCTTGTCTATACAAACAAAATGATATGGTCACGTGTTATTCTGGAATAATCTTTTTTATTTTTCTTCCCACCAAAGCACTGTGAGTCCTCTACGTTCTTCCTTCAGTGCGTGTCAGTTGGGTGGTTACATCTGAGGAAGCTTCTGTGTGCAGGGCAGAATCTCATTTTGATTTTGATCAGTATTCAGGGCATTACAATCTAGGTTTCTTCAAGCCTTTATAGACACAACTTCAGAACTTAAATTTACCTGTAGCTCAAATTATTATTCATTTTTACTCAATCTTGAATGAAGGCTCAACTAGCATATAAACATGGTAAATCAAGTCTCCCAGGCGTGGAACTCCATTTGTGCTTCATTCAGTTTTCTCAGATACTTCACACTACATTTACAAATGTAACATACCTGATTCTGTTAAACACTCCACACATGAAGCCTCAGCAAATCTAGAAAGCAAAATTCTTCTAAACCCTTAAGCAACTCTGAAAGGCTGATAAATCAATCATATTAAATTCAACTTCCTTAAGGGTTAGAAACAACTTTTTTTAAAAAAAAAACATCATATACATAAAGAACTTTTAAAGAGTATCAGTATCATATGTTCCGGTTATCTGGAACTCCTGACCTCCAGAGATCCTCCCTTCTTGGTCTCCCAGAGCGCTGGGATTCCAGGTGTGAGCCACCACACCTGGCCATGTTCCAGTAATCTACAGGTGCTTAACAAATCATCCCAAAGCCTTTTTTAATTTTTTCCTTATTTTTATTTATTTATTTTGAGACAGAGTCTTGCTCTGTCATGCTGGCCAAATTGCAATGGCGTGATCTTGGCTCACTGCAACCTCCACCCCCCAGGTTCAAGTGATTCTCCTGCCTCAGCCTCCTGAGTAGCTGGAATTAGAGGTGTGCGCCATCATGCTCGGCTAATTTTTGTATTTTTAGTAGAGACAGGAGTTTCACCGTGTTGGTCAGGCTGGTTCATCCCAAATGTAACGGCATCAAACAATAACCAATTTATGATGCTCGTGAAATTTCTGGAGATCAGAAATTTAGACAACACAGCAGAGATGGCGTGTGTTTGCTCCACAGAATCTTGGGCTCCAGCTGAGTGCTCTTGCATGACTGGAAATAATTCAAATATCTGAGAATTGGGGCTGGGCACAGTGGTTCACACCCATAATTCCAGCAGTTTGGGAAGCTGAGGTGGGAGGATCTCTTGAAGCCAGGAGTTTGAGACCAGCCTGGGCAACATGGTGCAACCCCATCTCTACTAAAAATACAAAAATTAGCCGGGCTGTGGTGGTGTACTCCGGTAATCCCAGCTATTCGGGAGGCTGAGGCAGCAGAAGCACTTGAACCAGGGAGATGAAGGTTGCAGTGAGCCAAGATCATGCCACTGCCCTCCAGCCTGGGTGACAGAGCAAGCCTCTGTTTCCAAAAAAAGAGAAGAAAAAGAAAAATACTTTGAATGAATAATAAATAAACAAAAAGCTCCCTCCCTTACATTCTGCCACAGGATCTGAAACTCCCATAACCCAAAATAACCCGTTAGGTTAAGGCCTTGTCCTAAAGAGTCAAGGAGCAAGCTTTGAGGGGACCATGCACATAACCCATCTATTCATGCTTTCGACTTTGCCATGAAGGTCATTCTCCACAAAGGTACCTCTGTGAACAGGTGCCACCACATGAGAAGGGTGTGCGGTCATTTATAGGCAGCAGGCATGACAGAAAGATCAAAGACCTCGGCAGAGAAAGGCATCTCTACCTTAAGAATCCTGATGCTGGGTGCGGTGGCTCATACCTGTAATCCCACCATTTTGGGAGGCTGTGCAGTGTGGATCACAAAGTCAGGAGTGCGAGAGCAGCCTGGCCAAGATGGTGAAACCCTGTCTTTACTAAAAATACAAAAATTAGCCCAGCACCTGTAATCCCAGCTACTTGGGAGGCTGAGGCCAGAGAATTGCTTGAACCCAAGAGGCAGAGATTTCAGTGAGCCGAGATCGCGCCACTGCACTCTAGCCTGGGTGGCAGAGCAAGACTCCGTCTCAAAAAAAAAAAGAGAATCCTAAACTGGGACGTGTGCAGTTACAGCCCCTTGAAATGCTTTTATGCGTGACCTTGAAGAGAGGCTGCCAGGTGATGTTAGCTTTCAAGGTTGCAGGTGACACTAAGCACTGCAGGAGAATGAAATGAGCAAAATTCCAAGTTGCCACGGACAGATGGCCTTGTGGGGGAGGTGGGTGAGGCACAGGGAAAGTGTGAAAGGAACATCGAGGCAAAGTGCAAGGCCACGTATTTCCCACAGACCAGGCTCTCTGCTAAGCCCCAGCTAAAAAGGGGTCAGAAAGACAGTCTGTTCCCTAACAGGTGGGGTGGTTAGAGAGCTCAGGGAGACCAGAGCACAAGAAGGGTGTCAGATCACAGAGCAGAGCCAGGAGCACCCAGCCTCAGGAGCCCTGGCCGGTGCATCCCACACAGCACAGACACAACGGGAAAACAAGCCCACCACTGGATAACCATTTCCCAACACTCAGATCCACACAGGTCGTTAACTGTGCTCATATCCAGAGTTCGGCAAGATACAAAGAAACTGACGCTCTCATTCATGGCTCAGGGAATGTAAATTGAAACAGTTTTATTGAAGAGCAATTTGGATTTGTGTATTCATATGTTCTTTTTTTTTCTTTTTTTCTTTTTGTCTTGCTCTGTTGTACAAGCTGGAGTGTAGTGGCACAATCTTGGCTCACTGCAGTCTCTGTCTCCTGGATTCAGGCAATTTTCCTGCCTGAGACTCCCAAGTAGCTGGGAATAGGCACCCACCACTACACCTGGTAAATTTTTGTATTTTTAGTAGAAGCAGGGTTTCGCCATGTTGACCAGGCTAGTCTCGAACTCCTGACCTCAAGTGATCTGCCTGCCTCAGCCTCCCAAAGTGCTGGGATTACAGGCATGAGACACTATGCCCAGCCATGTGTCCATATTTTCAATGGCCCATCACTCCAGGTATCCCAGTTTTAGAACCTGATCTTAAGAAAATGCATGATTAGGCCAGGCACGGTGGCTCATGTCTGTAATCCCAACACTATGGGAGGCTGCGGTGGGTGGATCATGAGGTCAAGAGATCGAGACCGTCCTGGCCAACATGGTAAAACCCCATCTCTTCTAAAAATACAAAAATTAGCAGACCATGGTGGCGTACGTCTGTAGTTCCAGCTACTCCGGAGGCTGAGGCTGGAGAATCGCTTGAACCCAGGAGGCAGAGGTTGCAGTGAGCCGAGATCATGCCACTGCATTCCAGCCTGGTAACAGAGCAAGCCCGTGTCTCAAAAACAAACAAACAAACAAACAAATAAACAAACAAAAACAGAAAAAGAAAATACATGATTAAGGATATAGGCAGAAGGGTTTTTGTATTTGTAAAAGAAAAATTGGGCTAGGTGCAGTGGCTCATGCCTGTAACCCCAACACTTTGGGAGGCTGAAGTGAGAGGATCACTTGAGGCCAGGAGTTTGAGAACCTGGGCAGCATAGGGAGACCTCCATCTCTACAAAAAATAAAAAAATTAGCCAGGTGTGGTGCACACACCTGTGGTCTCAGGTACTTGGGAGGCTGAGGTGGGGGAATTGCTTGAGCCCCAGATTTGAGGCCACAGTGCACCACAATCATTCCACTGCACTCCAGCCTGGGTGACAGAGCAAGACCTCATCTTTAAAAATAATAACAATAGTAATAATGATAATTAATTAATTTTTTAAAAGGAAAAAAAGGAAACAACATATCCACAACCTGGAGATTGGTTTAACAAATCATGGTGCTTACATTTGCCTGACTATAGCCCCAGGAGAGCAGACAGCGAGTCTGTTTCATTAACGCTCTACACCTACCACATAGGACAGTGTCCAGCACAGAGTGGGCATTTGTTCAAAGAAGGAAGGCAGGACCAAGTGAACACAGAGAAAAACAATGCTATGTGCATTTTAAAGGAATAGCACTGAGCTCTAGTACTAATGAGGAGAGTTACACACAGAATATTGTTGAATAGAAAATACAGGTGATAGCTGGGCATGGTGGCTCACACTTGTAATTCCAGTACTTTGGGAGGCCAAGGTGGGCAGATCACGAAGTCAGGAGTTCAAAACCAGCCTGACCCACATGGAGAAACCCCGTAATTTCCTACTAAAAATACAAAATTAGCCAGGCATGGTGGCACATGCCTGTAGTCGCAGCTACTCCGGAGGCTGAGGAAGGAGAATCGCTTGAACCTGGGAGGCAGGGCAGAGGTTGCTGTGAGCTGAAACCACACCATTGCATTTCAGCCTGGGCAACAAGAGTAAAACTCCGTCTAAAAAAAAAAAAAAAAAAAAAAAAAAACACAGGTCACAACACAGCATGATGTACATGCATTTCCTAGAAGAATTTACATGAAAATCAAACTCAAAGGGTTTGGAAAGGATATTTTGGAGGTATTAACAGAGCTTATTGCCAAGATTGTGGGGTCTTTTCTATTTATTCTTTTTATCTACATTTTCTGACTTTTCTGTGATGAGCACATTTTGATCTTATAAGAAAAACAAGACTGGGCACAGTGGATCATGCCTGTAATCCCAGCACTTTGGGAGGTCAAGGCAGGCAGATCGCTTGAGCCCAGGAGTTCGCAATCAGTGTGGGCAATATGGCGAAACCCCATTGCTACTAAAAACACAAAAATTAGCTGGGCATGGTGGCATATGCCTAGTCCCAGCTACTTGGGAGGTTGAGGTGGGAGGATCACCTGAGCCCTGGGAGGTCAAGGCTGCAGTGAGCTGTGATCACAGCGCTGCGCTCCAGCCTGGGCGACTAAGCTAGGCCCTGTCTCAAAAAGAAAGAAAAAAAGGAAAAAAGGAAAGCAAAGCTCTGTTAATTTGTAAAAACAACAATGTGGATGTAAATTCCTGACGCACACGAATCCTTAAGCATAATATAATGATTATTCTGAAACTGCTAAATTGAGGCATATTGTCAGTAACAGTAACCAAAAAAGGATATCTGACAAGAGTATTCAAACCTTTGTAGCTAAATGCTGGATACTTTTTGTTTCTAAATGCTGGATACTTTGTTTCTAAATGCTGGATACTTTGTTTCTAAATGCTGGATACTTTTCCATCCTAGAACTAAGCTACAATTTGTCCAACCAACCATCTACCTATGGTCATATATGTACATTTCCAGATTTTATTCTTCATTGATTCAATGAAGGTGTGTTGAGGATCCGCTATGTGCCAGGCAGGAGAGAGGTGCCAGGTGCTGGGAATCTCCAGTAAACAAAGCAGGCTTTGTTCTAAAAGCTTATGTTCCAATGAAAGAGACAGACGTTTAAGAAAGTAAACAGCCAAATAACTATATAATTACAAATTGTGGTAAGCACCATGGAGGGAAACAAAACTCCTAAGAATCTCTAATATAGTGCCTCGTTGGAAAATTATAGGATTATGATAATAATACTAAGCATTGCAGGGAATGAAACAGGCAATTAGAAGCTCTAGGGAGAGAAAAATGCTGTATGAGGAAGGAAATATAATCAGAGCACAAATTTGTCTTTGCAATGAACAATATTTACATAGTCCTAATGATTTAACTAAATGCAAAATAACAGTTTTGGGATGATGGAAAGGAAGTGGTAAGATCAGCGAAAGACAGTAGATGTTTAAAAATGGATAAATCAAAAACAGCGACAGTAACATGTTATTTAGAGAAACTGAGTTAAATATCAGGAGAAACAATGAAAAGTGGTTATTTCTGAGGGCATGGTCTGGAGGTTGGGAAAGAACTGAATAGTGAAACTGATGTTTCTCATTCATTCATTCAACATATATTTACTGATCTTCTTTGGTGCTCGGTCCTGTTCTAGGTACTAGGGACACAGAAGTAAATAAAACAGCCAAAAAGTGGAGTTTATACTCTAGAATGGGAGATGAAAAATAAAAGCAGTAAAATTCATACTGTGTTACATAGCCGTTGGGATGAAGCAATAGAGAAGGTGGGGGATGAAGAGGGAGGGGCTTAGATAGATGGGCCAGAGATGGCATCACTGAGTAAGTGACATTTGAGTGAAGACACCAAGGAGGCAAAGAAGAGAGCCACATGGATGTCTGGGAGAAGAGCGTTCCAAATACAGGGGAGCAGCGACTGCAAAGGCCTCTGGGTAGGGGTGGTCCTGCTGGGTTGAAGAACAGTGAGGAGGCCTAGCTATGCTGGAGTGGGCCAAGAGAGAGAGGCAGGAGATGAGGTTAGGGAAGTGACTGGCAGTCAGATCAGGACCCTGGGCCCATGCACCTTCTGGGAATAGTTGACTCTTCCCTGTATTCTCATTATACATGCATATATCTCTCTATATATGTGTGTGTATATATACACACACATGCATATATAACTTCAATTTCAACTTTTTAAAATTATTTTATTTAGGCCAGGTGCAGTGACTCACGCCTGTAATCCCAGCATTTTGGGAGGCTGAGGCAGGTGGATCATGAGGTCAAGAGTTCGAGACCAGCCTGGCTTGTATAGTGAAAGCCCGTCTCTATTAAAAATACAACAAATCTAGCCGAACGTGGTGGCACGTGCCTGTAGTCCCAGCTACTTGGGAGGCTGAGGCAGGAGAATCGTTTGAACCCAGGAGGCAGAGATTGCAGTGAGCTGAGATTGTGCCACTGCACTCCAGCCTGAGGGATACAGCGAGACTCCATCTCAAAAAATATTTATTTATTTATTTATTTATTTTATTTTTAATTTTTTGAGACAGAGTCTCACTCTGTCATCCAGGCTAGAGTGCAATGGTCCGATCTCCGCTCACTGTAAGCTTCACCTCTCAGGTTTAAGTGATTCTCTTGTCTCAGCTTCCTGAGTAGCTGGGACTACAGGCATGCGCCACCACACCCGGCTAATTTTTTTGTATTTTTAGTAGCGATGGGGTTTTACCATGTTGGCCAGGCTGTTTTTGAACTTCTGGCCTCAAGTGATCCACCCATCTTGGCCTCCCAAAGTACCGAGATTACAGGTGTGAGCCACTGCACCCGACATTAAAAATTTAAAGAAATAACTCTGCTATAGAGTAGATTAACAGGAACAAGTCTGGAAGTGGGGGACCCCCAGCAGGAGACTATAATGCAGTTCAAGTGAGAAATGCTGGCGGCTTGAAGAGGGTGTTGGCAGTGGAGATGCAAAAATTAACAGGTTTGAGATTTATTTGGGAGGTAGAATTGAGAAGTCTTGCTGATGGCTGGAGGGGTCATTAATGTTGGTTGAAGAACGGCCCCCAAGTGTCTGGCTTGAACAGCGTGTGCCATTTACCAACATGAAGGAGAGAAAGTGTTCAGATATTGATGTGTGAAGTGTGACAATGCCCTGGGGTCCCTCAGGGAAAACTTCAAGAGGCCTAGCTTAGAACCTCATACATTGCTGATAGGAATGCAAATGCTGCAGCTGCGGTGAAACAGTCTGGAGGCTCCTCAGAAGTGAAGCATGGCGTTACCATTCCGAGCCGGTAGCTGCACTCCTGGGCGTGTGCACAGGAGAGTCCAAAGCATGTTCACATAAAAAGTGATACATGTAGGCAGGGCATGGTGGCTCACGCCTGTAATCCCAGCACTTTGGAAGGCCAAGGCAGGCAGATCATTTGAGGTCAGCGATTCGAGACCAGCCTGGCCAACATGGTAAAACCTTGTCTCTACTAAAAATACAAAAATTAGCTGGGCGTGGTGGCACAGGCCTGTGATCCCAGCTACTCAGGAGGCTGAGGCAGGACAATCGCTTGAACCTGGCAGACAGATGATTGCAGTGAGCTGAGATCACACCACTGTACCCAAGCCTGGGCAACAGAGTGAGACTCTGCTTCAAAAACATACATATAAATGAATGAATAAACAAACAAACAGATGCATGAATGTTCATAGCAAAATCATTCATAATGGACCAAAAGTGGAAATGGCCCAATGTTCACCCACTAATGAATGAATGGACAAAAGATGGTATCCAACGAATTTTTTTTTTTCTTTTTTCGAGACGGAGTCTTGCTTTGTCGCCCAGGCTGGGTACAATGGCACAATCTCGGCTCACTGCAACGTCTGCTTCCTGGGTTCAAGTGATTCTCCTGCCTCAGCTTCCCAAGTAGTTGGGATAACAGGCCCACGCCACCCCACGTCCGGCTAATTTTTTTGTATTTTTAGTAGAGACAGGGTTTCACCATGTTGGCCAGGCTGGTCTTGAACCCCTGACCTTGTGATCTGCCTGCCTCGGCCTCCCAAAGTGCTGGGATTACAGGCGTGAGATACTGTGGTCGGCCCAGTGAAATTGTTTTTAAACATAAGGGATGAAGTACTGATACATGCTACGACATGGATACACCTGAAAAACATGCTAAATGAAATCACATGCACAAAGGGCTACATATTTTGTGATTCAATTTATAGGAAATGTCGGGAACAGGCAGATCTATAGAGATAGAAAATAGAGTCCTGATTGCCAGGGGCTGGGAATGTGGAAATGCAGAGCAACTGCTCACGGGTTTCTTTTTGGGTGGTGAAAATGTTCTGGCATTATCTAGTGGTAATGGTTGCTCAGCCTTGTGAACATACTAAAAACCACTGAATTGTGCACTTTTTTATGTATTTGTTTATTTATTTTTGAGATGGAGTCTCACTCTGTCACCCAGGCTGGAGTGCAGTAGCGTGATCTCGGCTCAGTGCAACCCCCACCTCCTGGATTCAAGTGATTCTCCTGCCTCAGCCTCCTGAGTAGCTGGGATTACACGTGCCCCGCCACTGTGCCTGGCTAATTTTTGTATTTTTAGTAGAGACAGGGTTTCACCATGTTGGCCAAGCTGGTTTCGAACTCCTGACCTCAGTTGATCTGCCTGCCTTGGCCTCCCAAAGTGCTGGGATCATAGGCATGAGCCACCGTGGGAACCCTGAATTATGCACTATAAAAGGATGAATTTTATCATAAATGATTTGTATCTCAAAAAAATAAAAAAGAGGCAGTTGGCTGTGTGAAGCTGGACCATTGACAAGTCAGGACTGGAGACTTGACCATGGGAGAGTCAGCACAGAGGTGGCACTTAAAACCAAGGGAGTAGGCCGGGCGCAGTGGCTTACACCTGTAATCCCAGCACTTTGGGAGGCCTAGGTGGGTGGATCACGAGGTCAGAAGTTCGAGACCAGCCTGGCCAAGATGGTGAAACCCCGTCTCTACTAAAAATACAAAAAGTAGCTGGGTGTGGTGGCAGGCGCCTGTAATCCCAGCTACTTGGGAGGCTGAGGCAGGAGAACAGTTTGAACCTGTGAGGCTGAGGTTGCAGTGAGCCAGGATCATGCCACTGTACTCTAGCCTGGGCAACACTCCGACTCAAAACAAAACAAAACAAAACAAAAAAACAAACAAAAAATAACAAGGGGGTGGAGAGTCACACCAAGACAGCAGACAGCAGGCACAGGGCGAGAACTGGGGAAGCCTAGTGCCCAGAAAGACACTCACATTAGAGTGTGGTGACAGAGGAGGAGCCCGGAAGAGACAAGAAATCAGGACAGTGTGGGAGGGCTCGGCACAGTGGCTCATGCCTGTAATCCCAGAACCTTAGGAGCAAAGTGCTCCCACTTCTGTTTTGGGAAAACAAAAACCTCACCAGAGATTTCCCAGACCTCCTTATACAAAATAGCAGCCCCAGCTTATCACTCTCAATGTGCCTGTGCTGCCCGGTTTTCTTCATAGCGCTTATCCCCCACCTTTACACTATATATTTATGTGCTTATTGCCTATCCCCTACGATTACCACACTGTGAGCTTCCTGAGAATGGAGACTGCTGCCCCCACTAGTCCTGGAGCAGCACCCGTGCAGAACAGGCATTCCAGATGTCTTTGGGGGGAGAATGAATGAACCCTCACACAAGCCCCAGCCACAGGAGTCAGTACCACGTGCCTTCTGAGTGGATACAGCAATGAATGTAGATTCCCTAACTAGTTAAGCTCTTGGCTTTTTTGCAGGGTTTGGCATCTCTCCAAACCTGAGCTTTCCTGTGTGAGTCTGAAGGTTAGTAAGCCCGGGACAAGCTCCGTGAGGGTAGAAACCGCTTCCTGTTTGCTGCTGATTCCAGGAGAGAGCACTCAGAAGGGCTCAGTACTCAGGAAAGAAGGTGTGGGGCCCAGCGAGATGGAATGTATTCTTCACACAAGAGCAAGAGAGAGATGCTTTTGCTTCAGTCTAGGAAGCTGAGATTTGGTGAGGGAGAAATGGGATTAATTCTTGTCACCATGAACGTCCCCAGGTGGAAGGTTCTGTGACTTGTACCTAAAGCCCTGCATTACGTAAGACTTAGACTTGACTTGGTGGTTACCATCCCTGACAGTAGGGCAGCCCTGCCCTCTGGTGGCCACCCAGTGCAGTGCCATCATGGGAAATGAGGGGAATTTCTTTTCATTTTACAAGTTCCTTAATTCCCTTATAGACATCTTGGGAGACATATAATAAAGGAATAAAAAGTAATCTCATTACCTTGATACCCTTGCTTCCACGGGAACTTTCACTCTTATGCCTATTTTAAACCTACTTTATTGATTCAATGAAGTGTTTACCAAGTGTGTACCGTGTCTCAGGCAATGGCTGTGAACAAAACAATTAAAAATCACTGTGTTTGCCAGGTGCGGTGGCTCATGCCTGTAATCCCAGCACTTTGGGAGGCCAAGGCAGGCAGATCATTTGAGGTCAGGGGTTTGAGACCATCCTGGCCATCATGGTGAAACTCCATTTCTACTAAAAATACAAAACCTAGCTGGGCATGGTGGCGTGCCTGTAGTCCCAGCTACTCGGGAGACTGAGGCAGGAGAATCACTTGAATGCAGGATGTGGAGGTTGCAGTGAGCTGAGATCATGTCACTGCACTCCAGCTTGGAGACAGAGAGACTCCATCTTAAAAAAAAAAAAAAAAAAAAATCACTGTGTTTGTGCTGCTGATATTCTGGTTGTAACCATTTTGTATTTTTTGGTTCTGATATCTTCACTCCACTTAACAGCCTATGTTGCCATAATTTTTCAGAAACATTAGTACTGATGGCGCAGCCACTGAGGGGAATGTCCTCAGCCAGTCACCCAGTGAGCATCCTTGTATGGGTGGCTTCTTCAAATCAGAGAAAGGGAAGATAAGAAGCTTTCAGTCTGGCCAGGCACAGTGGCTCACACTTGTAAACCCAGCATTTTGGGAGGCCGAGGCAGGCAGATCACTTGAGGCCAGGCGTTCGAGACTAGCCTGGCCAACATGGTAAAACCCTGTCTCTACTAAAAGTACAAAAAAATTAGATGGGAAAGGTGATAGGCACCTGTAATGCCAGCCACTCAGGAGGCTGAGGCAGGAGAATTGCTTGAACTTGGGAGGCAGAGGTTGCAGTGAGCCGAGCCTATACCATTGCAATCCAGCCTGGGCAACAAGAGCCAAACTCCATTCCAAAAAGAAAAAAAAAAAAAAAAAAAGAAGAAGAAGCTTTCGGTTTGCCTGTAATCCCAGCACCTGGGGAGGCGAGGTGGGTGGATCACCTGAGGTCAGGAGTTCAAGACCATCCTGACCAATCTGGTGAAACCCCATCTCTATTAAAATACAAAAATTTGCCACTGCACTCCAGCCTGGGCAACAGAGCAAGATTCTATCTCAAAGAAGCTTTCAGTCTCTTTATTGGCAACAGTGAGGGGAAGCTGGCTGAACCGCCTGCCAGCCAGATGAGTTTTCACTGTCCCCAAGTCCAGGATGCCTGGAAGCCACAGGCCAGAAAACGGGGCATGCAACTTCCATTCCCAATACTGCAAATTTACTCAGCAGCTGCCACCTGCTAGGAATTATTTTAGGGGCTGGGGACACAGTGGGGAAGACAGGCAGGCCAGGTGCAGTGGCACATGTCTATACTCCCTAGCCCTTTGGGAGTGCCGAGGAAGGAGGATTACTTGAGCCCAGGGGTTTGAGACTAGCCTGAGCAACATAGTGAGACTCCCACCTCTACGAAAAAAATTTTAAAAAATTAGGCATGGTGGTGCATGCCTGTTACCAGCAATTTGGGAGGCTGGGGTAGGAGATCACTTGAGCCTAGTAGGTCAAGGCTGCAGTGAACCATGATTGCACCACTGCACTACAGTCTGGGCTACAAACCAAGACCCTGTCAAAGAAGAAAAAGAAAGAAGAAGAAGGGGCCAGGCCTGGTGGTTCACTCCTGTAATCCCAGCACTTTGAAAGGCAGAGGCAGGCAGATCACCTGAGGTTGGGAGTTCGAGACCAGCATGACCAATATGGATAAACCCCGTCTCTACTAAAAATACAAAATTAGCCAGGCCTGGTGGCACATGCCTGTAATCACAGCTACTCAGAAGGCTGAGGCAGGAGAATTGCTTGAAACCGGGAGGTAGAGGTTGCGGTGAGCCAAGATTGTGCCATAGATTGCGCCATTGTACTCCAGCCTGGGCAACAAGAGCGAAACTCCATCTCAGAAAAAAAAAGAAAGAAAGAAGAACAAGGAAGAAAGAGGAAAGAAGAAAAGAGGAGGAAGAGGATGAGGAAGAAGGAGAGGAAGAGAAAGAAGCAAGAAGAAGGAGACAGGCAGAGCCCTGTGCCCTCCTGGAGTTCAGGCTGTGGAGAGGCAGCATGAAACACACGACCAAAGGAATGATTCTCACTCATCACATTGTCATACAGGAGCGTTCAACAGGAGCCCCGGCTCTACCCTGATCCACTTCCCCGAGGAAGTCTTCTTTAAGCTAAGAACTCAGGGGTAGTAGGAGCCATCTGGGCCAGCAGTGAGAGAGCATCATGTGTGCACTTGGAGCACACAGAACAGAGGAGAAGGGAGGAAGTGGGGAAGGGGAGTGGGCCAGACCTCACAGGACTTTGTCAGCTGGTTAGGAAGTGTGGGGAGACCCTTGCAGAAACAGGAAGCCACTGAAGGGGTAGAGCACTTTTGAGAGCCACTGGGCTTTTAGGAAAGTCCCCCTCTAATGACATTACCAGTCAGAAAATACACTAACTGGAAGAAAGGGAACCAGAAAGGAGTCCATTCATAAGAGCGACACAAAGAACAAACTGTTTAGAAACTGATTTATCAAGGGGTATGTAATACATCTCTAAAGAAAAGTTGTAATCTTGACTGATGGACATAAAAGAAGACTTGAATAAATGGAAAGACACATTTTATTTTAAACAAAAGCCACTACTGTGAAAATGTTAAGCCTCCTTAAATTTACCTATATATTTGCCAGATACATAAAACCCAAATCTTAGGGCCCATGCTGCCTCCTTTCCCAATTCCCAGGACTTTCCCTCCTCAGCACTTATGACAATATGATTAAATGTATAATGATGTGTTTCATGCTGCCTTCCCACTAGACCCATAAAATAACACGAAAATTCATCTGGAAAATATATAAGTGCAAATAGCCAGTAAATCTCTAAAAAGTAATCCTACCGCATAGTTAAAATACATTAGAAACCGGGAGCAAATAAAGCAATTGGGCACAGATACAAGGATAGGCAGTGAGATCAACAGAACGCAATGGAGCCACCGAAACAGACCCAAGTATATGTGGAAATTTAGAATATGCTAAAGCAGAACTACAGCAGTCAGGAAAATGGATTACTCAGTAAATAGTACTGGGGGAAATGGCTGGCCATCTAGAAGACAGTTAAATGTGGATCCACACCTTTCTCCTTTACATCAAAATAAACTTTAGGCAGACCAAAAACGTAAATGTACAAGTGGAATCATAAAAACATGAGAACAGGCTGGGCGCGGTGGCTCACGCCTGTAATCCCAGCACTTTGGGAGCCCAAGGAGGGTGGATCATGAGGTCAAGAGATCGAGACCATCCTGGCCAACATGGTGAAACCCCATCTCTACTAAAAATACAAAAAATAGCCGGGCATGGTGGCACGTGCTTGTGGTCCCAGCTACTCGGGAGGCTGAGGCTGAAGAATTGCTTGAACTCAGGAGGTGGAGGTTGCAGTGAGCCAAGATTGCGCCACTGCACTCCAGCCTGGCGACAGAGCAAGACTCCGTCTCAAAAAAAAAAAAAAAAAAAAAAAAAAAAGCATGAGAACAAAACATGATCACATTATTAATCTGAGTCTAAAAAATGTAAAATTCCTTGTGGCAAAAATACATAAAGACGATAGATTAGTCGGGGGAAACATTTGCTACAATATGAGAGACCATGTGCTAATTTCCACAACTACAAAAAATGCTTAGAAATCAATAAACCAGGCCGGGCGGGGTGGCTTATGCCTGTAATCCCAACTACTCCAAAGGCTGAGACAGGAAAATCGGTTGAATCCAGGAGGTGGAGGTTGCAGTGAGCTGATATCGCAACATTGCACTCCAGCCTGGGTGAGAAGAGGGAGACTCCATCTCAAAAAAAAAAAAAAAAAAAAAAAAAAAATCAATAAACTAGGCCAGGCGTGATGGCTCACGCCTGTAATCCCAACACTTTGGGAGACGAAGGTGGGCAGATCACCTGAGGTCATGAGTTCGAGACCAGCTTGACCAACATGGAGAAACCCTGCCTCTACTAAAAATACAAAATTAGCCAGGAGTGGTGGTGCATGCCTGTAATCCCAGCTACTCGGGAGGCTAAGGCAGAAGAATCGCTTGAACCCAGGAGGTGGAGGTTGTGGTGAGCCAAGACATCGCGCCATTGCACTCCAGCCTGAGCAACAAGAACGAAACTCCATGTCAAAAAGAAAAAGAAATCAATAACTGGGCCGGGGTGGTGGCTCATGCCTGTAATCCCAGCACTTTGGGAGGCCAAGGCAGGAGGATCACTTGAGGTCAGGAGTTCGAGACCAGCCTGGCCAACATGGCAAAACTCCATCTCTACTAAGAATACAAACATTAGCCAGGCATTGTGGCTGGTGCCTGTAATCCCAGCTACTCAGAAGGCCGAGGCAGAAGAATCGCTTGAACCCAGGAGGTGGAGGTTGCAGTGAGCCAAGATCATTGCACCACTGCACTCCAGCCTGGGCGACAAAGCGAGACTCCATCTCAGCAAGGAAGAGAAAGAAATCAATAAACCACAGATAAAGAGCCAAATTGAAAACAGAAGCAAGAGAACAAGCAGCAGAAAAGATTCTTGTGTATAAGGGATATGTCAAAAGCTCCACTTCACTCATAATTTGTAAAAGACAAATGAAAGTAAAATGCCATTTTTCACCCATCACATGGGGGAAGCATTGTTAAGAGTGAGGAGAAAGACCAGATTATTTATGGAAATGGAAATCAGTAGAGCCATTGTGAAAGGCAATTTGGCACTAGCTATCAACATTTTAAGTGCGCATCCCCTGGAAGCCAGCAATTCCACATCTGAGGATTGATTTCACTGCAGCATTACCTGTAAGAGCAAAACACTGGGAAACAAGAGCAGCAATCCTTGGGCGTGTTGATATGAACAGAGCCCCGGCGGGTACTTTCCAGTGAAAAATACATGGTGCCGAAGTCTGGATCATTTGTTTTTTAAGGTTACATACATAGATACCTATATAACGATATACCTGAAATTACATATACACACGTAGAAAATTATTTATACGCTTTGAAAACAACTGGAAGGGTTACAGAAGAAACAAGTTGCTCTGAGAAGCAGTCCTGGAGGTTGGGGATGAGGGAGAGGGCGTTCTGTCTTTGACTTTCACCTAATAGCCTCCTTTAGCATTTGAGTTATTGCCATAAGAAGGTATTGCTTATATATATATATATATATATATATATTGCTTTTGAGGCCGGGGCACAGTGGCTCATGCCTGTAATCCCAGAACTTTGGGAGGCTGAGGCAAGCAGATCACCTGAGGTCAGGAGTTCAAGACCAACCTGGCCAATATGTCAAAACCCTGTCTCTACTAAAAATACAAAAATTAGCCAGGTGTATTGGTGCCCACCTGTAATCCCAGCTACTCGGGAAGAAGACTCGTATGAACCTGGGAGGCAGAGGTTGCAGTGAGCCGAGATCACAGCACTGCACTCCAGCCTGGGCAGCAGAGCAAGACTCTGTCTCAAAAAAAAAGAAGGTATTCCTTTTGGCTTTTTCTTTTTTTTTGTTTTTATCGCTGTTTGTTTTTTGAGACAGGGTCTTATTCTGTTACCCAGGCTGGAGTGCTGTGTGATTATAGCTCACTGCAGCCTGGATCTCCCAGGCCCAAGCAATCCTCCCACCTCAGCCTCCTGAGTAGCTGGGACTACAGGCCCGTGCCATCACACCTGGCTAATTTTTTTTTTTTCAGTAGAGATAAAGTCTCGCTATGTTGCCCAGGATGGTCTCAGGCTTCTGAGCTCAAGGGATCCTCCTGTTTTGGCCTCCCAAAGTGCTGGGATGACAGACCTGAGCCAGCGCACCCCACCTCCTTTTTGTAAAAGTACCAAAGCCGCCGCTGCTGTTGCTGCTACAGCTTTCCAATCATGCAGGCTGCAGTGGCCTGAACTGACCACAGGGGACATAAGTGACTTGTGGAGAGACCCGTGGCCACCCAGGTACCACGTGACGCGGCTCGGACCCTGGCACCGCTAGCTCAAAAGAAGCAAATGGATTCCAGATTTACTTAAAGGGCAAAACTCATAGGAGGGATGGCAAGAACAGAACCATTCTCTGCTCCCACGGCCACTCTTCCGGCCCACCTTTCTGCCCCAAGACAAATGACATCCCATAAGACCTGTCTCAGAATCGAGGGTCCCATGAGGCTAATGCAGGGTGAGGCACAGAGCCAGAGTCTGGGGATCGCCTCAGAGATGACAGCGGGGTTGGACCCAACTCTGCCCACCAACTGCCACTACCCACCCTCCTGGGCACAGGGCTAGCACAGGCAGAAGCGTGCATGGCATTCACTGAATGAGAATT
Source organism: Ateles fusciceps (assembly GCA_036589455.1). Classification (NCBI taxonomy): domain Eukaryota; kingdom Metazoa; phylum Chordata; class Mammalia; order Primates; family Atelidae; genus Ateles; species Ateles fusciceps. Next base: position 5,479,678 of record JAZHEH010001737.1, read on the forward strand.
TGAATGGGTGTTTTCTAACTATAACTCTTTGTTGTGCGAGATTGGGAAGGGTCTGTGGGGGGAGGGGGCCTTCTTGTCAAGTGCACCCACTGTGCACACCCTCACTCCTCCCTGCCTCAACCCTGGTTCCTCTCCAGTGGGGACCAGTGACAGATTCTCCTGGCTGGGCAGACAGGCCCAGAGGGAAGGCTGCTCAGACCTCCACCTGCACCCTGAGCCCTGGCCCCCTCCACATCCCACCGTGCCGTTCGCATCTCCTCTTACAGGACATGATCCTCCCTGGCTCACCCCACGGTCCTTCCCACTGGGCACCCCCCTTTTTAAGACTCTGCCTCCCTCCAGCTCTCAGCACCTGCAGGCCCCCAACCCAACGAGCAGGAGCCACAAACCTGTCCCAGACTCGCCAGGAAAATCGGTATGGCTTCTCAGAGGAGGTGACATCTGAACTGGGCCTTGAAACTTGGGAGAGGAATGAGCCTCTGCCAGATAAAAAGGAAAGAAGGATGTGGGTTCCAGATCCAGCAAGGGTGAGACTCAGGGCTTGACGCAGCTGTGTTAGAGGCGGCCAGGCTAAATGCTCTAGAGTGACCCCATACCTCACTGGTCCCGGTGTCCTGGTGTCCTCCCTTCCTGAGCGGCTGCTCACACAGGTGTATGCTGGTCAAGTACATGTGGTCCGCCTCTCTGCCAGACTCAGAATTCCTGAAGGAAGGGCCTCCGCCTTCAACTCTGTGAGCTGGGTGCCTGGCACACCCTAGGGCTTAGGATATAGCAGATGCGGGCTGGGCGCAGTGGCTCACAGCTGTAATTGCAGCAGTTTGGGAGGCCGAGGCAGGCGGATCACCTGAGGTCGGGAGTTTGAGACCAACCTGATCAACATGGAGAAACCCCGCCTCTACTAAAAATACAAAATTAGCTGGATGTGGTGGCAGTGCCTGTGAGCCCAGCTACTTGGGAGCCTGAGGCAGGAGAATCACTTGAACCTACAAGGTGGAGGTTGCGGTGAGCCAAGATTGCGCCATTGCACTCCAGCACGGACAACAAGAGTGAAACTCCATCAAAAAAAAAAAAAAAAAAAGGCTATAGCAGATGCTCAGCAGATGTTTGTTGACCTCAAATATATATATATATATATAATTGTGGTGGTCACACAACTGTAAACATAGGTGAAAATGCATTGAATTGCATACCTAAAACTGGGGAATGTTACTGTTTGTGAATTATGCCTCAGTAAAACTGACAAGAAAAAGCACATTTTAGAGTCTCTGGGTTTCCAGGTTCACCAGGCACTTTCACATAGCTATCTCCAGTAGCCCAAACAACAGCCCCATTTCACAGATGGAGAAACTGAGGCCAGTGACTTGCCCACATCCCATAATGGCACACCTGGGCCTCTCCTTCAGAGCCTGTTGCTCACAGCATATGGCCTTGAGGCACTTTTTTTTCTTTTGAAACAGAGTCTTGCTGTGTCACCCAGGCTGCAGCGCAGTGGCACGATCTTGGTTCACTGCAACATCCACCTCTCAGGTTCAAGCTATTCCTGTGCCTCAGCTTCCTGAGTAGCTGGGATTACAGGCATGTGCCACCACGTCTGGCTAATTTTTTGTATTTTAGTGGACATGGGGTTTTGCCACGTTGGGCAGGCTGGTCTCGAACTCCTGGCCTCAAGTGAGGCCTCTCAAAGTGTTGGAATTACAGGTGTGAGCCACTGCGCCCAGCCGTGAGGGACTTTTGAGAGGACAGGAGCCAGTCATGGCAGGGATAATCCAATGTACACAGCCTACCTGGTGCGGCCGTCTCTGTCTTGCCCTCGGAGAGTTCATTCAGCCCGTGTAGGAGAGGTTCAGTGGGTCGGTTCTGCTCTGGGGGTCCTCAGGCCAGTCTGGGAGACACTCACATTCCTGCACCTCCTAGTCCCGGTCCCAGGTCACACAGACCCCCCGCTGTCATTGGGTAGGTATTAGGATCTGAGTCAGATGTCCTCCAAAGATGTTTTATGGCAAATTGGGTTGCCAGATCTAGCAAATAAAAATACAGGCCAGGCCAAGAGTGGTGGCTCACACCTGGAATCCCAGCACTTTGAAAGACCAAGGCAGGAGAATTACTTGAGCCCAGGAGTTCGAGACCAGCTTAGGCAACATAGCGAGACCCCTATCTCTACAAAAAATACAAAAATTAGATGAATGTAGTGGTGTATATCTATTCTGGAGGCTGAGGCAGGAGGATCCCTTGAGTCCAGGAGCTGAAAGCTGCAGTGAACTATGATTGTGCCACTACACCCACCCTGGGCAACAGAGCAAGGCCTTGTCTCAAAAAAACAAAACAAACCCAAAAAGCCAGGACAAAACATTGGCGACATTGATACTAAGTTGGACATCCTAAACAGGATAGATTTATACTAAAAATGTATCTGTTGCTAATCTGACATTTGCGTTTAACTGGACGTCCTGCATTTAATCTAGGTAATCCAAACTAAAAAAACGAAACTAAAATTAAAATTAACAAAAATTTAAATTTAATGAACTAAATTAATAAAATTTCAAACAAAATTAAAATGAAACAAAAGTAAATGTTTTAAATGAGTTAAATTAAATGAAACATGAGAATAAAATCCCAAAAGAGGTGAACACTGCACGGGCGCGCACGCCTGCGCCGAGCGCCGGCGGCCCAGCAAGATGGCGAGGCCGCGCCCTCCCCACCCGGGCGCGGGGTCCTCCGGCCTCTACGCTGCACTCGCCCGGGACTAGGACGCTGAGCCGCGGACGGCTCTGGAGCCGTCGGGGCCCCGGGCTTCCCTGGCGGCGCCTCCTGGGCGACGATCGCCCGTGAGCCTCGGGGCCCGGCACCCAGGGCCTCCCTACCGGGAGCCGGAGGGACGCAGCGGTCTCGCCACCGCTTTAGGCCAAATCCGGTGCTTTCTGGAAACGGCCTCCTGCGGCTCCAGAGCGCCTGCAGGGTGAGCAGAGGCTGCTCTGTTTTCAAGACAGCCCTGCGCCCTCACCGCTCCGCAGGGCCCCTCACGGCCTCTGCTGCTGTCTCGCTGGGAGGTCACCAGCGCCACCGAGTCCCCCGAGGTCCCAGGACGCCCGCCTGCCCCGTGGGAGGGTGACGCCCGTGACAGCTCCTCTAGCTGCACTCTGCTGCCCCTCCCATTCTGCCGCTCAAATCCCAGGTGTGACACTGTGTAGGCGGAAACGGGTGAGGGGCCCCTTGGTTTTCCCCACAAATCTGAATCCTGAAAGGCGCGCCAGAGGGTGGTCTCGAGTTGAACACCCTCCGAATCATGCCTTCAGCGCTTCTCCCTGGTGAAGAGGACAGTGTGGGGAACTGGCACCCTCTCACACAGGCAGCCCAGGGCGGATCTGGAAAGAGAAGACGCCTGGGAGGAGCCCAGGATGTCTGTGGAGTGACCTCAGACCTTGGTTGGCCTTGCTGTCCTCTCCGCCTAGGACGCCCTTGGCCTTCTCTGTCCTCTGAACTCCCACCCCATCCTTTAAGGCAGAGGATGACATACTTTTTCTGTAAAGGTCCAGATAGTAAATATTTTATGTTTTGTGTCTAGTCTCTGTCACAACTGTCCATAGAATGAGCATGGCTGTATTCCCACTAAATTTTGTTTATGGATATTTTAGTCTTTTTCTTTTTTTGCTTTTTTTCACTTGGGGAAAAGCCGATCTGTACCTTAGAAAGGGTAATAATAAAGATATCATAATATTAATAATACCTAATACAATCATAAAGGTCCAGAACCGTATGCCCAGGCACCCCACTCTGTGGGAATATATCCTAATGAAATAATTCAAAGGAATAAAAGTGCCCTAGGCATAATCATGTTCATTATGGCATTATTAGCAGGAGCTAAAAATTGAAAACCACCTCACCACCTAGCAAGGAAGAATGGTTAAGCGAACGATTTTACACCCACTAGATGGAATGCTGTGTAGCCATTAAGTGATTATTGCAAGGTCTGTAGAAACATGGGGGAAATGTTTATAATGCAATCTTAATGAAAAATGGCTTAACATGAAATGGTATGTTCTCATGGATCTCAACTCCTTCAGAACTGCTTTTTCTTTTAATTGAAAATGTTATATAGATAATTGCAGATTCACATGCGGTTATAAGAAATTCTACAGAGGTCCCACCTCTGCCCAATTGTCCCTAATGGTAACACCTTGCAGAACTACAGTACAACATCACAACCCGCTGCTCTAATTCAGATTTCCCAAGTGTTACTTGCACTTGTGTGTTTGTTCTATACAACGTTATCACAATTGTAAACTACAATTTTACTAGAGCTGCTGTATTTTTTTCTTTTTCTTTTGTTTCTTTCTTTTTTTTCTTTTTCTTTCTTTCTTTTTTTTTTGAGACAGAGTTAAGCTCTTGTTGCCCAGGCTGGAGTGCAATGGCACAATCTCAGCTCACTGCAACCCCCACCTCCCAGGTTCAAGCAATTCTCCTGCCTCATCCTCCCAAGTAGCTGGGATTACAGGCGAGTGCCACAACATCCGGCTAATTTTGTATTTTCAGTACTGGCGGGGTTTCACCATGTTGGCCAGGCTGGGCTCAAACTCCTGACCTCAGGTGATCCACCCACCTGGACCTCCCAAAGTGCTGGGATTACAGGCATGAGCCACCACTCCCAGCCTAGAGCTGTTTTTTAAAGCACATATGTGCATACATAGAAATGTGTTATATAAACGGTGGGATTTGAGGGGCTTTCTTTTAAATGTTTATCTTTAATGCTGCTATGTCATCAATTAAAAGAGGGGAAATGGGCTGAATGTGGTGGCTCACACCTGTAATCCCAACATTTTGAGAAGCCAAGGTGGGAGGATCACATGAGTCCAGGAATTTGAGACCAGCCTGGGCAATATGACAAGACCACCACCTCTACAAACAATAGAAAAATTAACTGGGTGTGGCAGCATGCGTCTGTGTTCCCAGCTACTCAGGAGGCTGAGGTGGGAGAATTGCTTCAGTGCTGGAGGTCAAAGCTGCAGTAAACTGTGATCGTGATGCTGCACTCCAGCCTGAGCAACAGAGTAAGACTCTGCCTCAAAAAAAAAAAAAAAAAAAAAAGAGGAGAAAAGTTGAGCCAGGGTGGAAGAGAAGGCGGGAATGGTGGGCCAAGATGGCAGAAGCGGAGATGCCTGCCTAGTCTCACCAGGACTAGCCGTGCCATCTTGGGCAAAACAGTCTTTGAACTGCAGTTTCTCAACAGTCAAGCGGGAATCATTTCCCCTGCCCTAGCTACCTAGCATGGTTACTATGAGGTCATTTTTGCCAAACTCAGGTAACGTTCTCCAGGCCCTTCCTGAGCACAGTCAATTGACAAACACACTGGAAAAAGAAACCCTGGAGGGTGGGGGGGCCCTTCATATCTTGTGGCCTTCCACCAGCTACTACCAAAAAGGGAAGTCTCTCCACCAGGCAGGCAGGAGACGTCACAAGGGGCTTCCCAAACATTTCCCGCTGCAGGAGGCTTGGTCTCTGGAAGTGGACCATCAAGCTCAAAAAAAGTCCCCTGGGTCAGCCAAGGAAAATGCAATCAGATACGAAAGGAGCAACTAACGCAGTGCCCCTGGGTCTCCCCTCGGCTCTCCCGGAGAAAAACAATCAGTCTCACTTGGGTTTCTCTCCAGTGGACCGGCTGAGGTCACTCCACAGACATCCTGGGCTCCTCCCAGACCTCTTCTTCCAGATCTGCCCTGGGCTGCCTGTGTGAAAGGGTGTCAATTCCCACACTGTCCTCTCTACCAGGGGGAGAAAAGCTGAAGGCATCATTCTGAGGTCATACAACTCAAGCTGCTTTCTATTTTAACTCGAACTGATGAGATGCCTTGTTTTCTAGAGCTCCAGGACCACCGTCCACCAGCTGTACCACTGACCTTCGCTGTGGTTGGCCTTGCTGTCCTCTCAGCCTAGGACGCCACTGGCCTCCTCTGTCCTCTGAACACCCACCCCATCCTTTAACACAGGCGACGGCACACTTTTTCTGCAAAGGTTCAGATAGTAAATATTTTAAGTTTTGCGTATAGTCTCTGTCACAACTATCCATAGAATGAGCATGGCTGTATTCCCACTAAATTTTATTTATGGACATTTTAGTCTTTTTCTTTTTTTTTTTGATATGGGGTTGGGGGGGGTCTCACTATGTTGCCCAGGCTGGTCTCAAACTCCTGGGTTCAACCAATCCTCCAGCCTTGGCCTCCTGCATAGCTGGACTATAGGTACACACCACCGTGCCCAGCATGCATACTTACAACCGGGTTGAATTGTGTCCTCCTAAGAGACAGAGTGAAGTCCTGTAGCTGTGAATGACCTTATTTAAAAATAGGGTCTTTACAGATGTGATCAGGTTAAGATGATTTCACTGGAGTGGGTCGTAATCCAATACAACTGGTGTCTATTTAAGAGGGAAATGGGCCAGGATGGTGACTCACTTCTGTAGTCCCAGCTATTGGGAGGCTGAGGGGGGAGGAACTGGGAGATGGAGGCTGCAGTGAGCCGTGATTGCACCACTGCACACCAGCCTGGGTGACAGAGCAGGAACCTGTCTCCAAAAAAATAAAAGAGGGAAAAGTGGACATGGGTACACATAAGAGGAGAACACCATATGAGGACGAGATGCAGAGGGAAGGTGGCCATGACCTTGATTTTGGGCTTCTAAGCCTCCGGAACTGTGAGACAATAAGTTTCTGTGTTTTTTGTTTGTTTGTGTTTTCTGAGACGGAGCTTTGTTCTTGTTGCCCAGGCTGGAGTGCAATGGTGCAATCTCAGCTCACCACAACCTCCACCTCCCAGGTTCAAGGGTTGCCCAGGCTGGAGTGCAATGGCGCCATCTCGGGTCACCGCAACCTCTGCCTCCTGGGTTCAAGCGATTCTCCTGTCTCAGCTTCCTGAGTGCGAGGATTACAGGCGCCCGCCACCACGCCCAGCTAATTTTTGGTATTTTTAGTAGAGACAAGGTTTCACCATGTTGGCCAGGCTGGTCTCAAACTCCTGACCTCAGGTAATCCACCCGCCTCGGCCTCCCAAAGTGCTGTGATTATAGGCATGAGCCACTGCGCTGGGCCAGTTTCTGTGTTTTAAGCCACCTGGTTTCTGGTACTTTGTTACAGCAGCCCTAGGAAACTAACACCAAAATTTCAATTTCAGAGCATTCACACATCACCAAATATTTCTTCTCCAGATGTTATGAGCCAAGCTAGAACATAAGGCAGGCCATGAATCCAGCAAAGATTTGAATAGGCAGCTAAGGAGAGAGCCTGGGATGCCAGCTCTCTGGCCTCTCCAAGGATTGCACCTCCCACCGCTAGAAGGGTTCCCTTGTCACAGAAGAAGCCATCCCTTGGGCCGGTTGCGGTGGCTCACGCCTGTAATCCCAGCACTTTGTAGGCCGAGGCAGGTAGATCACAAGGTGAGGAGATCGAGATGATCCTGGCTAACACAGTGAAACCCTGTCTCTACTAAAAATACAAAAAATTATCTGGATGTGGTAGCATGCACCTGTAGTCCCAGCTACTCGGGAGGCTGAGGCAGGAGAATTGCTTGAACCCGGGAGGCAGAGGTTGCAGTGAGCCAAGATCGTGCCACTGTACTCCAGCCTGGGCAACAGAGCAAGACTCCATCTCAATAATAATAATAATAAAAATAAAGAAGCTATCCCTTGTCACTAGATGGTCAGGAGTTTGAGACCAGCCCAGACAACATGGCAAACCCTGTCTCTCAAAAAATACAAAAATTAGCCAGGCATGGTGGCTTGCACCCATGGTCCCAGCTACTTGGGAGGCTGAGGTGGGAGGATCACTTGAGCCTGGGAGGTCAAGGCTGCAGTGCCACACTGCACTTCTACCATCACTTGTCATAGCTCATTGAACTCGGGTGACCCTGATCCAAGCCAGGCAACCACAGTCTGTGTCCCAGAAATTGGTGTGGAGTCAGAGACAGAGTCAATGGGATTGGAAGGTTATGAAGGCTGGGACGTGAGACCTTTAGGGTCAGCCATGAGGGTGCCAGGTGGAAATCAGTGAGTGGGGGCAAGGGAAGGAACCCCATCAACAGAAGGGCAGAGGTAGAGCATACACAGCCCCTGAGGGAAGGATGGATAGAGAGACAGACACCTGGGAAACCCTGCTGAGGCTGATGCCCATCCTGCCTCCTACAGCTGAGATCTGTGAAGTGCAGTGATGGTTATTCTAAGTCCCCTTGACTTCTTCAGCAGCTTCAGTGGGCTTCTGGGCCCTGCAGCCAAACCAGCTACCAGGGATCCAGCCCAAAGTAGGTCCTCAAAGTATTCTGCCCATCTGCTGTCTAGGGCTGGGATTCTTTACCTCTGCGCAGGAAAGGCATCTGGGGTGACATCTGGGAAGCAAGGATCACTCAGAAAAGAGGGAGGTAGCAGGGGCTGGGATTCCAACAATTTCACTGGTGGCAGCAAGGGTCATTGTTAGTAATGGGTCTTAATACTGTACCATAAGGTTGCAACTTGTTTATTTTTTTGAAGCAGTCTCACTCTGTCTCCCAGGCTGGAGTGCAGTGGTACGATCTTGGCTCGCTGCAGCCTCAACCTCCCGGGCTCAAGCGATCCTTCTACCTCAGCCTCCAAAGTGGCTTGGGACCACAGGCGCAAGCCACCACACCCAGCTAATTTTTGTATTTTTTGTAGAGACAGGGTTTCGCCATGTAGCTTAGGCTGACCTTGAACTCTTGAGAGCTCAACTGATCCACCTGCCTCAGCCTCCCAAAGTGCTGGGATTATAGGCATGAGCCACTGCACCCAGCCACAGCTCATTTATTGAGTACTCGTTTATAATCTCTACTGAACACCTAAAATATAGATCTTAATCCTCACAACAGCCTATGAAGGAGTCTACTAATTGTGTCAATTTTATACGCTGTCTTTAAATTGAGTTGATGATCACAGCTGGTAGAGATCTAGGATTTGAACTCTGATCTGTCTGCATTTTCTGTGTTTCCACACTGCACTCCTACCATAACTAGGATCCGTCTTCCTAGAGTTGGTTCCTCCAGCTTCTGTGGCCTCAAAAATGTGAGTTAGTCGGTTACAGAGTAGGGCTATCAATGTTTGTACTCTAATTTTTTCAAGAGCTGAGTAGTCTCAAAGGGGTCTGAGGACAGCCAGCCAGTAGCACTTTCTGTTGCCGTGTGTTGCTCCAGGTCCGTCTCTCTGACTAGACGGTGTGCTCTTTGATGGAGGGCCTCTGCCATCTTGATTTTTTTTACTTTATCCTGAAAACCATGTGTAATGGCCTCTGGTTGCTATTGTTTTAGTGCTGACCAGCCCCTTTCCATCCCATTTCCTTCTGGAAACAGGCTGCCCTCAGTTCTTCAGCCATAGCCCTCCAGCCTGGGCAATCAGAGTACCCAATAATGGGATGGTGCCGGATTGCGCAGGACCAGTCAGAAGTCTTCGCTGGAGTCAATAGGAGGCTCTGGGGAGAATTCCACTGAGGCGGAAGCTAGGAGCATGTCAATTCAGGGCTGTCGGGCGGCGGGCACCTCTCCCCACCTAGAGTCAGACTGTTTACAGAGGAGGCCAAGCAGAGCCAAACAAAAACAAGACAGACTTGGAGAGAGCACGAGAGACTGAGAGCAAGAGAGGAGAGAGAGTTCAAGAAGAGAGGAGCGAGAATCAAGCATTAGTTCCAGTTCCCAAGGTCTGTTCAATCCTGTGAACAATCTGGGCATCCTTCCCGACTCTCTCAGAGTCCGTTTCCTTTCTGTTAAGCACTTGGACCTGTAATATGTCACCATGACAAACACAGTATCATTCACCTGCTGGGATTCAACGGGTGGAGGCTGAGCTGATCAGAAAGTGTCTGTCATGGTGACAGCAGCCCAGTGTCATGCTGGAAATGAAGGCCACTCCCACTGCTCCGCCCAGCATTTGAGGGCCCCCTCTCTGCCCTTTGGATGTAGACAGTACATTCTACACAGCCAGACCTTCCCATATGGCCTTCAGTTATGCAGAAATCCAGATAGCCATTCTTGGGACCCTTTTCCTCTCATGAACCCCACATCAATCCAAGCATCTTCTATCTCCCAGCTCTTAATCCTCCCTATCTATCCCAAGCTCTGCCAAGCCCCCTTTCATCAGCCAGACAGGAGGATTTTGTGTTCCACCTGACCTGTCTCATGACCCTGACCCATGCCACCGCTGTCCCTCTCCTCCTCCAAATGGGCCTTCCTCCCACCCAGGCCATCGGCATGTTTCTGGACATTCTCACTTCAAAGTTGCTCGTTTATTGCCTTCTTTTCCAGGCTCGTCCACAGGCCTGGAGCATCCTCTGCCTGGGATCCCCAGGGCCTGAGAGGCCCTTCCAGAGGGGCTCACTAGAGAGGCCTGGCTGAGTCCAGGGTATGCTGCTTTTGCCGGGCAGGCTGCCTCCCCACCCCAGGCGACTCCAGTTCAAGAAGCTGTGTCCAGTGGGCCATCTTGATTTTTTCTGGCTGGGTCCAGTGGGCCCTGCCCAGCTCCATAGTAAGGAGTACGTAAGTCCTCCTGAAGGTGGAGATGCCAGCCAGGCACATCTACAGAAGCCACAGCTCACAAAGAATGGCACATCTTGATCCATTTTTATTTATAAAACAAACTCTAAATGCGTTTGTGTGTGTATGCATATGTGTATGGATACACACATACTTACATGTTTACATAATCTACATTTACATGTATATATACATCTATATTGTATATGCATTTACCTTCTATATAAATATATTACATTTATAGACATATACATTTATATGTATATACACACATATATTTACACATTTATCTATAATAGTGTTCTGTATATAAAAAATCAAGAAGTAGGCCGGATGTGGTGGCTCATGCCTGTAATCCCAGCACTTTGGGAGGCTGAGGTGGGTGGACCACTTGAGGTCAGGAGTTCAAGACCAGTCTGGCCAACATGGTGAAACCCTGTCTCTACTAAAAATACAAAAATTAACTGGGTACGGTGGCAGGTGCCTGTAAGCCCAGCTACTCGGGAGACGAAAGCAGGAGAATTGCTTGAATCCGGAAGGTAGAGGTTGCAGTGAGCTGAGATGGCGCCACTGCACTCCAGCCCAGGACAGAGCAAGACTCCATCCCAAAGAAAAAAAAAAAAACCAAAATTGAGAAGTATATATTCTAAAATGTCAGTAGTGGTGGGATTTTTTTTTAAAAAGTTTAAAATAAAAACTTTATTGAGCTATAATTTGCATGCAATAATCTGTACCTATATTAGTTGAGTTTCAATAACATACTCATGTAACCACCAGGTGGTTCAATATTTCAATTTTCTTCTTTATGCCTTTAATTTCTAATTTAAGTTCAGTGGACAAGTGTGATGAGTAATAGATAAGAACATGTACAGAGAGAGACAGAGAGAAATCATTTCTAAGTCTCTGGCCTTGCAGTCAGAATCTAGGGGAGGCCAGTCCTTAAGAGAGGGCAGATTGGCCTCTGGAGTTGGTTTTCAGCTGACCAGCAGCTTCTTTTTTTTTTTTTTTTTTTATGACAGTCTCACTCTGTTGCCTAGGCTGGAGTGCAGTGGCATGATCTCAGCTCACTGCAACCTCTGCCTCCCAGGTTCAAGCGAGTCTCCTGTCTCAGCCTCCTGAGTAACTGGGATTATAGTCGTGTGCCAACATGTCCAGCTAATTTTTTTGTATTTTTAGTAGAGATGGGGTTTCACCATGTTAGCCAGACTCGTCTCGAACTCCTGACCTCAAGTGATCCACGTGCCTTGGCCTCCCAAAGTGTTTGGATTACAGGCGTGAGCCACTGCGCCTAATCCCACCAGGACCTTCTGTAAGTATTGCCTTACGTGGCTTCCCACGGGTACTCTTTTGAGAACTTGGTTAAGGCAGAATGTTCACCCATTAAGGTGAATAAACCGTAGCTCAGAGAGTTCAAGTGACTGGCCCATTAAGGGGAGAATCACAGTGCCAGTAAGTGCAGGTAAGCCCAGGGCTCTCTTCATTCGCCATCCTTAACGGGTGCAAAGAGCCCAGATGGACTTCGTCCAGGCCTGCAGGTGTCCCTGGCTCCTCAGAACTGCAGGATATGAGGCCAGCCTCCTGCCTGGACACAGCAGCCTCACAGCCTGGTCCGCACCCTGCTTCCCACCCAGGCTGGCCACCGATTTGATTCAGGAGGGGAACGGTGGAATCTGGCTCAGAGCAGGAGGCCTGCTTCTTCTGGGGGACCTATTAATGCCTTGAGCACACTCAAAAAGGGTGATCCACCACCCACCCTCCTCCCCAGCACAGCCAAAAATGACCTTGATCTTGGCCAAGCCTACTCAAGAAGAGAAGGAAAGTCCCCTCCTCGGCAGCAGGGCAGGGGCTGCAATCCTTCCTATTCTCATATCCACTTCTCCACTTCCAGCCAGGGATCCTACCAGAGCCCCTCGAGGCTGCAAACCCAGGGAAGGCCCCTCCAGGCCCCTCTGACTCAGGCACGCTAGAGGTGCAGTGTTGAGACGTACACGAGAGAAACGCACAAACAGAAGGGCCTCGCAGCTTCAGTCTACCCTGGGAGGAGGCTGTGGGCCAGGATGACCCTGTGTACATCCCAACCCAGCACCACCACCACCACCGGCATATACAGCATTGATGATGCTCCTGCTACAGCAGTTAAAAACGAACAAACTGCCTAGCCCCAAAGACTACCGGAGGTTACCTAGCCCCAAAGACTACCGGAGGTTACCTAGCCCCAAAGACTACCGGAGGTTACCTAGCCCCAAAGACTACCGGAGGTTACCTAGCCCCAAGGACTACCCGAGGTTACCTAGCCCCAAAGACTACCGGAGCCCCAAACCCTCTGGGACCCCTCATCACTAGACTCCCGCTCCTGGCGACCACCTGAGTCCCATCCCCACCATCACACGCGACCTCATCCAAAAGTTCTTCGTCTGAGAACTCCGAGAGACACCCAAGGGACTCCAAGTACAGGTGAGCCCTTCCAGCCGCCGCTCTCTGGCTCGGCGCTGAGGGAAGCGCTCAGCCTTTCTGGGGCCAATTTCCTAATACGGGTCCCGAGACCCTCGACCCGAAATACGCCTCAGACATCTATCCTAAAAAACGACCGGACCCGGGTGCCCAGCTGAACCGCCCGGCTCGACCGCGCGCAGCTTGCAGGCAGGGGTGTGTGCAGGTCACCCCGCCACCCTCGGCGAGCAGAGCCGCTGAGGACGCCACGTCGGTGCGCTGGCCCCGCCCGAGTGGGGCGGGACCTTCCTGCGCACCCGGAAGCCCCCGCGGACAGATAGGGAGAAAACGGCGGCCCCGCGCCCCCGGCCGGTCTCGGGGAGGGCGGTGCGCGCGCATGCGTGGCGGCGGGACGCCGCGGACCTGCGAGCCCCAGGCCCAGCCCGCCTCCAGCCCCGGGATGCCAGGCGCCCTTGGAAAAGCCATGCGCGGTTTCAGGATCCGCACCCCAGCCACGCTACAGAGCCCGAACCCGCCGCACCCTCCCATCCACTGCTCCCGGCTGCTTTTCTCCTAACTCCGCGGGGGCCGGGTCGTTTCTGTTTTTCACAAAAATATATGTAAATGTATTTCCATGAGTAAAGGAACACGCTTTCATGCTCACTCACTGCAGCATCCGTGATGATTGCGCCGGCGGGCGCGCTGGCTCTCTCCTATAATCTCAGCACTTTGGGAAGACGAGTGAGGAGGATGGCTTGAGCCTGGGAGTTCGAGACCAGCCTGACCAATATAAGGTGACCCCCCCCCATCTCTTAAAATATATTTTTTAATTTTTAATTTTTACTTTTTTAAGTAGCTGGGCGTGGTGGCGCACGTCTGTGGTCCCAGCTACTAAGGTGGCTTAGGCGGGAGGATCGCCAGAGCCTGGGAGGTGGAGACTGCAGTGAACCTGAGATCGCGCCACTGCACTCCAGCCTGGGCGACAGAGAGAAACTCTGTTTCTACATAAGTAAATAAGTAAATAAATAAATAGGAAAAAAAAAAGATAATTGCATCATCCAAGGAAAAGGTAATACTGGAAATGTCCAGGATAAAGAAATGGGTTAAATAAACCATGGACTATCTCTGGGTAGAGTAGTATGCAGCCATTACAAAATGGCTTTTTCGGGCCGGGCGCGGTGGCTCACGCCTGTAATCCCAGCACTTTGGGAGGCCGAGGCGAGCGGATTACTTGAGGTCAGGAGTTCACAACCAGCCTGGCTAAGATGGTGAAACCCCGTCTCTACTAAAAATACAAAAATTAGCCGGGCGTGGTGGCACGCGCCTGTAGTCCCAGCTACTCGGGAGGCTGACGCAGGAGAATCACTTGAACCTGTGAGGCAGAGGTTGCAGTGAGCCAAGATCACACCATTGCACTCCAGCCTGGGTGACAAGAGTGAGACTGATTTAAAAAAAAAAAAAAAGAAAAGAAAAAGGTGTTTTCTGGGACCAGCTTAGGTAACATGGTGAAACACCATCTCTACAAAAAATACAAAAAAATTACCTGGCAGGTGGTGCCCCTGTAGTCCCAGCTACTTTGGAGGCAGAGGTGGGAGGATCACTTGAACCTAGGAGTTCCAGGCTTCAGTGAGCTATGATCATGATGCTGCAGTCCTGCCTGGGTGACAGAGTAAGACCCCATCTCTAAATAATAAATAAATACATACATAAGTGATGTTTCAAAGACTATTTAGTGATGTAGGAAAATGTTCACAATAAAATGTTCAGCAGAAAAATATCTGGCACAAAGTGCAGGTAAATGTTAGTAATTGTTACAGAACAGGATATTAGTGAACAATATGATTTTAAGTTAGTAAAGTATGTGTATCTAATTCAAAAGAAAAAGGATTCAGCGCCGGACGCAGTGGCTCACGCCTGTAATCCCAGTACTTTGGGAGGCCGAGGTGGGTGGATCATGAGGTCAAGAGATCGAGACCATCCTGGCCAACCTGGTGAAACCCCTTCTCTACTAAAATACAAAAGATTAGTGGGGCACAGTGGTGCCTGCCTGTAGTCCCAGCTGCTTGGGAGGCTGAGGCAAGAGAATGGCTTGAACCCAGGAGGTGGAGATTGCAGTGAGCTGAGATCTTGCCACTGCACTCCAGCCTGGCAACAGAGCAAGACTCCTTCTCAAAAAAAAAAGAAAAACGAGACATTCCAACAGTGATTATCTCTGGAAGGTGGGATTATGAATAATTTTTACTTTTTGGTTATTTTAAAATTTGGTGCAGCTAGCATAATTTTAGGCCTAGGGGAAAATGGCCCTGTTATATTAGTTTTCTCTTTTAAGCCCTTGGTTCATTCTCTTCAATGCAGAGGTTGCTCTGAGAGCCCAGGAGATCCTCCCCATGGGCAGATACTTGCTTTGGGGAAGCGTGGAGAGTGGAAACAGCCTGGTGGACTGGGATGTCGAACAGCACCTCAACCCTTCTTCTCCCGGGCAAGTTTATGCAATCTTTATGAACCTTAATTTTCCCATCTGTAAAATGGGCATAAGTACTGGAGGCCTTTGCGTGATAATTATATGAAATAATGCATGGAAAGCACTTGGCACAAGCTGGGGCCCACAGGAAGTTCAGTTGTGTTTGCAGCTGCAGGAGCAAATTCCTCAGACAGAGTGGACACTCAGTAACAAAGGTTGGCCAGGCACAGTGGCTCATGCCTAGAATCCCAGCACTTTGGGAGGCCAAGGCGGGCAGATTACTTGAACCCAGGAATCAGAGACCAGCCTGGGCAATATAGTGGGACTACATCTCTACAAAAAATACAAAAATTAGCCGGGTGGCGTGTACTGGTATTTGCAGCTACTTAGGAAGCTGAAGTGGGAGGATCACCTGTGCCCGGGAGGTTGAGGCTGTGGTAAGCCCTGATTATACTCCAGCTGGGGCGACAGAGACCCTGTCTCAAAAAACAAAACAAATCAAAACAACAACAAAACCAAACAAAAAGCAAATGCTGCTTCCCTTCTCCTTGCCCTTGTACACTGTGGACATAACATAGGTGCTTCTGCAGCTGAATTGGAACAAACTCAAGAGGTCCCTGACATTGTCAAAAACTCCCTAAACTATGCTCTGCCCAGAAAAAGAGGCTTCTAAGACGGTGAGAGTCCCTGTTCTGGAGATCTCTGCAGATGTAATTACTCATTCACTCAACAAACTGATAGAGAGCTCCTGGGGATACAATGGAGGACAGCAGAGTCAGTTTCTGCCCTCTTAGATTTCCATTCTAGTGAGGGAGACACAAGAAATAAGTAAACAAAATGATTAGCAATTGCAGTAAATGCCACAAAAGACACAAAGAACTGCAACAGAAGACTGAGTGAAGGGGTTCAAATGTGAGGCCAGGATGCACCTCTCTTGGGAAGCAGTACTAGCATGAGAGTCTGGGACACCATAGCTGAGGTTATCCCAAACCCAGCCTTCCTGTGCCACCGCCTGGTTCTCCTGGAAGCCCATAGACCAGGCTCCAGAGCAATGCAATAGACCTGCTGGGCCAAGCCCCTGAGTGGTCAGCGCTTCCAGAGAAAACAGGTGGCCCTTCTCTCCTTACCTTTCCCAAGCCGTTCCCCATTCTCTACTTCATCGAATCCTCAGCACAACCTTCGAGGCAGACAGGGCTGCATTCTTTCTCTCCAGTCTAAGCAGAGAGTAGGACTGGTTAAGAGACTCACTCAAGGTCACATGGCCAGTGGGGACAGTGACTTGGCCCTGGCCTCCAGCTCCTGCCTGTGCTGTCCCTCTCCTCTGCAGAGGCAGTCCCCTAGGGTGGTAGGTGAAGAAGGACCCAGGGCTAAGGCAGGGGAAGGCTGAAGGGCTGCATACCCAAACTCTTGAGGAGGGAGTGAGGCACTACCATTCCCCAGGGAGCCCGCCCGAGACCCATGAGAGGTGGAGTGAGGATAGGTAACCTGTAGTGTACAGACAGGGTTTGAAATTTGAGTGTTGCCACTGTGCACCTGTGACCATGAGTAGAAGGCGTGTCCCATCTGTAAAACGAGACAGTAGTACCTGGCACAGTGGGTTGTGAAGTTAATACAGAACCATTTCTGGTACATTCTGAGCACTCAGTGCTCGGTAGTTGTAACAATGATTATAATTACCACATAGCAATTATGTATGAGACCTGGTCTGGGCCCTGGGGATGCTGGAGAAACAAAGAAGAGTCTGGCCTTGCAGAACTTTTATTTTAGTGAAGCAGACAACAGCAAGCAAAATAAGAATTTCACCCGGCACTTTGGGAGGCTGAGGTGGGCAAATCACAAGGTTTGAGACCAGCCTGGCCAACATGGTGAAAACCCATCTCTACTAAAAACACAGAAATTATCCGGGTGTGGTTAGCACTTGCCTGTAATCCCAGCTACTTGGGAGGCTGAGGCAGAATTGCTTGAAACCAGAAGGTGGAGGTTGCAGTGAGCCAAGATTGAGCTACTGCACTCCAGTCTGGGCAGCAAGAGTGAAACTCTCTTCAAAGAAAAAAATAACAATAATTTCAGAGGCTGAAAGCTATGAAGATAGTACATAAAAAGGAGTGGGCATAAAGCTACTTGAGGGCTGGGCATGGTGGCTCATGCCTATAATGCTAGCACTTTGGGAGGCCAAGGTGGGAGGATCACTTGAGCCCAAGACTTCAAGACCAGCTTGGGCAATGTACGAAGATCGCTACCTCTGTCAGTGCAAAAAAAGTTTAAAAAATTAGCCGAGAAGTCAAGGCTGCAGTGAGCCATGATTGCCTGAGTGACAGTGTAAGACTGTCTCAGAAAAAATAAAAGACTCCTTGAGCTAGAGTAGTCAAGGAGGATTTCTCTGAGCTGAGACCTGAATGACGGGAAGCAGGCAGAGGAGGGAGATGAGAGCATTCCAGGCAGAGATTAGAGCATGTGCAAAGGCCCTTGTGCAGTGGAGAGCTTGGCATGGTCATTGGGAAGAAGGCCAGGTTGCTGGAGTTCTCAGTTGCTTGAGGAGGGTAGGGCTTGGCAGACCAGGCTAGGAGAGTTTATTCTCACTGCTATAGCAACAAGATGTTTTTTTTTTTTTAAAGGGTTTTTTGGCCGGGTGTGGTGGCTCACGCCTGTAATCCTAGCACTTCGGGAGGCCAAGACAGGCAGATCACGAGGTCTGAAGTTCGAGACCAGTCTGGCCAATATAGTGAAACCCCATCTCTACTAAAAATACCAAAAAAAAAAAAAAAAAAAAATTAGCTGGGTGTGGTGGTGTGCGCCTGTAATCCCAGCTACTCAGGAGGCTGAGGCAGGAGAATCATATAAACCTGGGAGGCAGAGGTTGCAATGAGCCGAGATTGTGCCATTGCATTCCAGCCCTGGCAACCGTGTGAGACTCCATCTCAAAATAAATAAATTAATAAAATAAAATTTAAATTAAAAAAAAAGGTTTTTTGTTTTGTTTTGAGAGAGGGTCTTGCTCTGTAGCCAGGCTGGAGTGCATTGGCACAGTCTTGGCTCACTGCAGCCTTGACTTCCCAGGCTCATATGATTCTCCCACCTCAGTCTCCCAAGTAGCTGGAATTACAGGCATGTACCACCATGCCCAGTGTAGAGATAAGTTTTCGCCATGTTGTCCAGGCTGGTCTTGAACTCCTGACCTCAAGCAGTCCACCTGCCTCGGCCTCCCAGTGTTGGGATTACAGGCATGAGCCACCTTGTTCAGCCTAAAAGGGGCCGATTTTACCCATTTATGCCTAGTGTTCCATTATTGGAATGCTAAGCATGTGGGGAGTTGTTTATATCCTACTGCTCATCACCAAGGTCTGATTGCAAAAATTCAAAACATTGCAACCTCAGGCATGAATGGGTTAATGAGATTATTCTGTGTGTCAAAAGGGCTGGTACAGGAACAGAAACAGAGAGACCTGCTGTGGTATGATTGGGACAGAGACCAGCTAGAGGACAGATGATGGGAACTTGGGCTACAGCTGCAGCAGGGAAGAGGCGAAAATGGCCGAGTTGGGGATATACTGAGAGGTGAGTGCTGTCAGAATAAACTGGTGGTGGCCAGGCGCCATGGCTCACACCTGTAATCCCAGCACTTTAGGAGGCTGAGGCTGGAGTCTCACTCTGTCGCCCAGGCTGGAGTGCTGTGGCATGATCTTGGCTCAGTGCAACCTCCACCTCCCAGGTTCAAGCAATTCTTCTGCGTCAGCCTCCCAAGTAGCTGGGATTACAGGTGCCCGCCACCACACTCAGATAGTTTTTGTATTTTTAGTAGAGATGGGGTTTCACCATGCTGGCCAGGCTGGTCTTGAACTCTTGACCTCAAGAGATCCACATGCCTTGGCCTCCCAGAGTGTTGGGATTACAGGGGTGAGCCACCACGCCCAGCCGAGTAACCCTTCCTTAAGAGAACCAACCACTGACTAGAGCTACTAGGCACTTAGAAGATGAAACTGAAACACAGATGCTTGAGGTCTTAGAGTTGAGATGAGGTATGAATTGTCCCAATTCTTGCATTTATTCAGATGGTCACATTTATTTATTTATGAGATACAGTCTCACTCTGTCACCCAGGCTGGAGTGCATTGGCGCAATCATGGCTTGCTGCAACCTCCACCTCCCAGGTTCAAGCGATTCTCCTATCTCAGCTTCCCGAGTAGGTGTGATTACAGGCATGTGCCACTACACCCAGCTAATCTTTGTATTTTTAGTAGAGATGGGTTTTCATCATGTTGGTCAAGCTGATCTCGAACTCCCAACCTTAGATGATCTGCCCACCTCAGCCTCCCAAAGTGCTGGGATTACGGGCATGAGCCACTGCATCCAGTCAGATGGTCACTTTAGATATGTGGGGACAGAGAACTAGTGATTATTGAGTCATGCAGACAAAGAGAACACTGAGTGAAGGGCTTTGCAGACCAAGAGGCACCATCCACTTCCAAGACAGCTCTGGGGGAGGGCTAGACAGCGAGAGAACGCAGACTGGGGGTTTGAAGGAAAACTGGGGGTATCCCCAAGTGGCTGTCCAGCAACTTTAACAGCTCAGGGCTTCACTGCACTCAAGTGGCCCTTGCATTGTCTGCTGGAGCAGGGGAAAGGGACCTCCCTCCCTTATGCTGAGCTGACACTGGCTTCCCTGCACCATTCCACCTGTGGAACACCTGGCAAGACCCCAGCCCTTTGGGCTTGCCCCGTTGGTGTTTACAAACATTGGCCTACCGATTCTTGCTTTTCTAGGACAAATGCCCTGATTTGTTCTGGGGCCCCTTGACAGTCCAGACCGTCTACCACTCTGGCTGCTCTCCTCTGAATGCTTGTTTGTTGGCAAAACCCTGCTTAGAGTTCGAGCACCCAGGCTCAAAAATCCTCCTCCCACTGCGTCTGATCAAGGCATTGGAGTAAGGTGCACTCCTCTCCTTTTTCTGGTGTTAAAACTTCTGAGCCAGGCACGGTGGCTCACACCTGTAATCCCAGCACTTTGAGAGGCTGAGGCAGGCAGATCACCTGAGGTCGGGAGTTCGAGACTAAACTGACCAACATAGAGAAACTCCGTCTCTACTAAAAATACAAACTTAGCTGGATGTGGTGGCGCATGCCTGTAATCCCAGCTACTCAGGAGGCTGAGGCAGGAAAATCTTTTCAACCCAGGAGGCGGAGGTTGCAGTGAGCCAAGACTGCACCATTGCACTCTAGCCTGGGCAACAAGAGGGAAACTCCGCCTCTAAATAAATAAATAACTTCCGTTGCTCAGCCCAGAGCTGAATTTACTTTCCAAGCAACCCTGTCTCACCATAACTTATTTATTTTTTCAGCTTCCAGTCAACAAAACTCTTTCCTGTACCCAGGGACAGCCCCATTTACTAATTCGATGCTCATGCAGTGACGTGCTTTAGGGAGGCCCTGCCTCCTTGGGGCCAGACGCGAGCACCTCCCCGCTTAGGAACTGAGCCCCCTGGAGGAGGCTGTGAACAGTCATGGCAGGGGAAAAGAGACGCGAGACAAAAGGACATTATTACGGTGCTTTTCCGTTTTTCTTTTTGCACAAAAACAGTCCATTTATTCAAGTGTTCTCCAGCACAAGTACATTAGAAAGGAGCTTTATTATATTCTTCTGGGCACAAAAAAAAATGTGATGAAGGCGGAACTGACAGACTTTCTACATCTGTTGTACGCATTGACCTCTTTAATTATTTCATAAACAGCTATGTCACGAGCATCACTTACACAGAGATACAACAGGACACCAGGCGGGTGGGGGCAGGGACCCGCTCGGGCCCCACTCGTCCCTCCCTGGATGTCCTAGAACCAGACTGTGAAATGTACATTATTATTGTCAATAAATAGAGAAGCAACCCTAAAAAAAAAAAAAAAAAAAAAATACAGTGGTGAAAGGATGCTGGAACCAGGAAAAAAATAATAATAATAAAGGAAAAAGAGGAACTTAAGAGAAAGGAAAGAGGGCTGGGGAGGGAAGGGCCTGGGAAGTCCTGCATTTAGCTGCGTGGAATGTGGAGTAAAAGTGCTCTGCCACCCGGGTCAAAGCGAAATCGTCTGTAACAGTAAAAGTTATTACCAAATCAGCTACGGAGTTTATTCTTCAGTATGAATACATGATTTCCCACAAATAAGTAAGCACCCGCTACTTCAATGCCTCAGCTAAAACACATGAAATCGCTCATTTAGTTTTCAAGTACAAAGTTAAAATGCCTTTTTAATAATAATATATCAGAGTAAAATAATAGTCTCTTTTAAACTCCACTACAAGAAAACAAAACAAACAGTCATTGTCCAGACAGCAGACTTAATTTAACAATATATATTTTTAATAAAATGTTTTAGCACCTTGTTGAGTCACCTCCTCCCTCTGCGTATTCTAAGGAATTTCAGCATTTTTGTTGTCTGTTGAATTCTAGGGCTGTGCAACCAAATCGGTCTGTGAAGTGAAATGGGACTAGGGGACTTTAGACCGCTGCTCATGTTCTCAGGCACAGGGGTGGAGGCCGCTAGGCTGGGGCTGGGGGAGCCACCCTCCTCGCCCCTCCAGTGGAGCTGAGCCAGGGAGCTTTCCAGTTACGGGAGTCCCGAGCCCTCTGGTGGGGGAAGTGAGTAAGTCACCACCAGCAAAGGGATCCTCTGTCCTTGTCCTCCCTGCTCGCTTTTCCTCCCCCTACCCCCCCAAAACTCTGCTGCCTCGGGTCAGAGACAGGTCACCCACCAAAGGCCCACCTTATATGGGTCTCAGAAACACAGAGACAAGGCTCCCCAACTCGGTCCCCAAAGACCCTGGCCTGCCTTTACCAAAACGTAAAGATTGCAGAGCTCCCGCTACAACAGCAGAGTCCATCCTCTCATCCCTTCCCTCTCCTCCTGGTCCTCCTGACCCCAGCACAGGGCCTGGTGAGGAGGCGGCTGACACCTTCCCTAATTCTGGCTCAGCAGGGCACGGCCAGAAAGGCCATCCTAGCTCCAGGCCATCCCTCCATAACACCTTTTCCACCCCCCCCGGGGTTGGGAGCGAGAGGTTTTGGCTGCTTCCTGCCAAATAGGCAGGACTCCTGGAGGACAACTCCAGGGGGGCCCTCTAGGCTCCCGCGCCAGGAGCAGGCAGCCTGGAGAATGCACAACGACAAACTCAGATTACTCACCTCCCGGGACCAAACAGGCGCCTGGCTAGAAATCGGTTCCCACCAGAATCTTGGCTCTGCCACGCTCCCGACCAAAGCAAGCAAGCAGCCCCCCTTCAGGGCAGTGTCAGGCAGCACCCCTCCCTGCCCTGGCCCTAACCCCACAGCTTGAGGGGGCTCCTAAAAGCGATAGCTCTGAAAGACACTTGGAGCCGCTGCAATTCTGCACCAAGCAGCATAGCGACAGGAATTCAAAACTGCCTCCCAAATCTACTGTATTTATATAAGCAAAACTATGAAATGAATGACTGCAGTTTTCCTAGAGGAACATCTCCCAGATGGCTCTGCTGAAATATTCCTTCTGCTGGAGAAGGTGGCGACTTCCCCAGAGTCGCCATAGCCTGGTGGCCAATTATCGGGAGGCGAGGGGAGCCGGGCCCTGTGAGACCCTTTCAGTGCCAGCCTTCCTTCCTGCCGGGCTGCCTGCCCCAATCCTTGCAACGTGCCAAAACTCACACGCGCATCCCTACCAGCCAATCACACCCAGGCCCGTTTCAAAAACTAACAGGTCACAGAGGCTCTCTTGGAAAGTTTGCTTTCCAATAGGATGTTCAGTAGCAAGAAGTCTCTGGGGCTTAGAGAGAAAAGGAGAGCAACAGATTCACATCATCATCTGTGGACTGCAGACCCCTGCTAGTGCCCACCTGCGGCCCCCCAGGCTGCCTGTTCACTGTCCTGTCACCCCCTTGGGGTGGGGATTACCACCAGCTACCTGCTGGAAACCAGCTTCCTGCTCAGGCAGGAAGCCACGGGCTGTGTCCCCAGTACTAGCACCTGGCTACCTCCCCCAGGCAGGAGCCACGGATCTCTTTGGCATCATGCTCCACCTGGCACCTGCAGGGGGGAAGCTGCCATCCTCAACCCCCAGAACCCTTGTTTCTAAGGGGGAAATGGACCTGATCTTTGGAAAGAAAATTTCACAGGGAATATGCCTGG
The DNA here is from genome assembly GCA_036589455.1 of Ateles fusciceps. NCBI lineage: Eukaryota > Metazoa > Chordata > Mammalia > Primates > Atelidae > Ateles > Ateles fusciceps. The sequence goes on from JAZHEH010001737.1 coordinate 5,503,228, forward strand.
CAATTTTCTCTAGGCCCTCTTGGTTGCCCTGCTCCACTGCCTCAAACCTCTGCCTTATCTACCGCCTGCTGAAACACAGCGCCCCTTGGAAGGTGACCCAATACCTGTCCCCGGAGGCCCCAGGGTTGAGGTGGATTAAGCACGTCTCAGCTCAGCCAAGTTGGCACAATCCCAAAGCCCCCACACTCTCCCCCCAAGTTCTACTGTGAGACCAAGACCACAGGCTGGGCTGGAAGAAAAGCTGGTGATTGTTAACTCTTGTCCTTGCAAGGGTGGCCCACAACCTCTGGGGCATCTGGTCCATTCTAGGACCCAGTCAAGTGGCTAGACCTGGAGGAACAAGTGCTCTCAAGCTGTCAGCCGTAAGGGCTCCTCTGTGCTCAGCACTCCCTCCTGGAGCAAGCCGGCCCACAGGAATCCCCCGGGCTTGCCATGCCCTTGGCTACCAAGTCTCTTTCCAAGTCCCCACACCAATCCCTTGGGTGGAGCACCAGGCCCAGCTCTGGTGGAGCTCAGGCCGCTGGGAAAGGCTAACTCTGTCACTAAGCAGTGGCTTGGGAGAGCCTGAAGTGTTAGATGACTCCGTCCTGATCCTGGGAGCCGGGGAAGACCTTAGCGATAGACTTTAGCGATGGCCGGCGGGGGAGGGAGCACCTTGGACTGCCTGAGGCAGCCCCTCCTCCCCCAGCCCTCCTGGAGTGGCACTGGTAGACTCCAGGCCGGAAGGACAGAGCCCCCGCTGGAGCAAGGAGGGGCTGGGCGAGCACCACAGTTAGCACAGGGACTCTAAAGAGGGGGCAGAGGCTCCCTTCCTCACTGCTCCAGCCCCACAGGGGCCCAGTCACCACCTGTCAGAGGTGACAGGAGAGCAACTGGGCGTGATCTTAAACACCAATCTGTCAAGGAGACAGTAGATTGGGGTCCAGGACCAAGCACCCCAAAAAGGAGTGAGACCGGCCACCAGCTGTGTGAATTTACTCCTGAGTAATGAGCAGGGGGTCAAAGCCTTGGTTTGGTTTTGTCACTAATTACTAATTTGGTTTAGTCAATAGGTAAGGTTCACTGTCCCATTTTTTTTTCCCCAATGAAAGCCCCCTGGCCAAGACAGACCTGGATGTCAATTTGATTTTAGTTGGGGGAGAATAGGTAGGGGGGAGTTGAGGGCTGACTTTACTGGTGCCTAGAGTTGCAGGTCAGTATCACAGGTTGCTAACAGAAGAATCTTTTGACATCACCAGGGGCAAAAGAGATAGAACACTACCTGCTAGAGGAGAGCACCTGCTGAAATAAAACCTCCTCCTTTTCCTGCCTTCAGCACCTAGCAACTTCTGGGATTGACAGTCTACCTGCAATCAGGGCAACAGAGGTAAATAGCTGCACGGGCTGACTCCACAAAGTCCTGAACCCTGGGGGGAGAAGAGTGCTGGGAGCTCCCTGGCGTGTGTGTGAGAGTGCATTCGTTATGCATCAGTACAGAAATATGCTCCTGTGTATGCGTGCGAGATTGATTGGTGTGGGGTTTATGTCTGCAGTGGGGACCAAGGCTCAGCACACAGAGCCTGCGTCCCCCACTCCCCACCCCATAATATTTCTTATACATGACCCTATCTATGTATTTATAGAGCGCCTATCACCGTAGGCCCCACCTTTCTAGGGACATGGACTTGGGGCCATGTGCTTGCCAACACACCTCCAAGCTCTGCCAGTCCCAGGAGGTGCCATCCCCCCTCCCATTATAAAATATATATCTCTATATGCCACATATCTACACCCCATCTACCCAGGCAAGCACCTGCCCATCGGGCCCTCACCCTGGAGCCAACAATGCCGTCCCTTCCTACTGCTGACGCCAGGCCGCCTGCCTTGTAGGAGGTGGAACCAAGTGCCGAGCACTGGGGGCTCCAGGTGCTACTGACTCGAGGTAAGAGCACAGCTATCATCAGACCGAGTACTAGAAAAGAAACACACACCACTCCAACCACACACACAAGGAGAGAGACGGCCGGTCCTCCCTCCAGCCCTGACACACCCGACTCAAGAGGAGGGGAAGTAGAAGAGAAGAGTGACGAGCCCGGAAGGCAGACCTCGGGGACTCCCTGGCCGCCCAGCTGTCACCATGCCCAGTGGCCCACCTGGCCCGAGGGGTGGGAGCCAGGGCACCAGAGCCACCGCTAACTCAGAAGCACCCTGCTCCCGCACCTTGGTTTGAAACCTAAAGGGAAGGGTGTTGGGTTTTTGTTTTCTTAAAGAAAATCTCAAAACAAACATAATTATAACCAGAACCATAAGAATAATTATAATAAAAGGTGTCATCAGCCTCCCAGTATAAAACTGCAGCCTTTGGAGATGACCAAAAACATCACATTCCAGGGGCCAGGAGCCGCCTTGTGCACAGAGGGGTGGATGGTGGGGGCCTCATAAAAGAACACACAAAAGGCGACTTAGACAGGAAAGCACCAGTACGTTTTGTATGTTTTTTTATTTGCTCCAGGTGGGGTTTTGACTGTCACTTTCCCACACTCTGGATTAGTTCTGATCCCACCACAAGGAGCCCTCGAATCGGCTAAAGTGAGAAATTGGGCCTGAAGACTCCGTACCCTGCCAGGTTGCCGAGGGAGTCTCCTTTTAGAAAAAAATCAAAAGGTTATTGCATGAGTCTGGATGAATCCCACTCTCAGCTGTCCCACGGTCCCGACCACCTCATCTAACCCCCTTTTTGGCAGGGAGAAACGGGAGAACACGGCTCCCAGGTTCTCCTCCTTCACTCTGTGGCAAACCAAGGGGAAGAGCCCACCGTGAGAATGCGCCATCTGCAAGCTGTCTCCCTTCCTCCATCCTTGGTGAAACCCTTTGCGCAGAAGGCCACGTGGAAGCTGATGTTTTTACTCATCTCGCTGTTTGAAAGCACCATTGTGAAGTCGGGTTATACAGTAGTTAACAGTACCTTTTATATATATATCTCATATCTATCATATATATATAAACTGTAAACAAGAGGTAACAGCGGCTTCTAGAAACTGATTTTCTTCAAGGTTTCCTGTGTGGTAGGCACCTGAAATACTGTAGAAAAGTGTCTTGTGTGGTGTTCTCGTCTCCCTGCTGCTAACTGGGTTCTGTTTTGCGTGACCAGGAATGGTGCGGGCACGACAGCTCAGTGGCTGGGAGGGAATGCGGCCGCCTAAGTGTCTCTCTCTGTCCGTCCCCTGCTTGTGCTCCTATCTGATCAGGCTAGAGACAAAAAAAGATATATAGTAAAAAAAAAAAAAAAAAAAAAAACCCAATATATAGATTTCTATAGAATTTCCTTTTTTCCTCTCTCCCACCTTTCCTCTGCAAGGTATTGTTACTATTTTTTGTTACTGGTTTTTGCTGAAATAACCTTGTTTCAGTCACAGCAAGAAACAAAACCCAAACAAACAGAAAACCCCTCTGAAAAGAGTAGAAAACAAAAGGTCTGACCAGAAAAAAAAAAGGAGGGGGAGGGGGGAGGAAGGGGAGCGAGCTTGGTTTTGTTTTTAAATAGGACTGAAGAATAACATTGAAAAATCAGGAGATGATGTCCAACCCTTTTCGCAAGGCAAAGCCCTCCGGTATTTCCGTCTCTGTGGTTTTTGTTTTAAATTCCTTTTTCTCTTCTGGGTGCTGATACTTCTCTCCATCCTCACGTTCTTGGTGTTTTATTATGTTTTGTGTTTTTTTGTTTAATTTTGTGTCGCTACCTCAGTTTGCCCCCATGTCCCTTACACACACGCAAAATACTCCTTCAGCGGAGCGAAGAGGTGGCGGATGACTGGCACGCTCCACGACCGGCCCAGCAGTCTCTGCCTCGCCAAGCGGCTCATGTTGGAGACGTCAGTATAGTGGACAGGGGAAACCAAATACCCTGGGGGAGAGAAGGCAAAGAGGGTAGGGTGAGTGCTGGTGGGACAAGGCTGCTCGGAAGCCGTCTAACCACACAGCAGGACCCAGAGGACCAGCAGACGCCCAGAGCAGGGACGGGGCACTCACACCCACCAACTCACGATGCATGCTTAGTTCTGCCAAATCTTCTGTCCTTTATAAACAACCCAGCACTCAGATCGCCAACTGTGTGCCAGGCACTGTGCTGGTTTCTATGGCCTTAGAGGTAGTAAGGTCATCACTGCCTAGAGTTTCACAACCCAGCAGAAACAAGATAATTTTGAACAATTCTGCAGAAATACCTCCAGGACACACTCTACAGTTCCCCCTCTCCTCCAGGGCTAGCTCCACAGCACACACCTTGAGTCTGCATGTAATGAACACACAGCCCTAGCATCCTGCCCACTGAGAGGAGGGAAGGCGAAAAAGGAGCTGAACTCCGGCCCGACTTCAGAGCTGAAGGATTTCCTGTTTGCTTTGGTTGTTTGTGTAAATGGTCTCTTTGTCTGGCTAAATCCTAGTTATACTCAGAGAACAAGAAGGTCATCCACTCCCGAGAGTCCTGTTTGCACCAAATCAGGGTGGGGGGAGGCTGTAAGGTCTGCCTGGCCCTATGCTGGCTTGGTTTACAAAAGACCTACAAAATTGGCACCGCAAGTTCAGGAAGGTCCTGCCGCTGCAGCATTTCCCTGGGGATCAGCAGGGTCTCTGGGAGACAAGGCACCATGGGATTCCTAGACTCCCTTTTTCCTTTGAGATGGAATCTCCCTCTGTTGCTCAGGCTGCAGTACAGTCATGTGATCTCAGGTCACTGCAACCTCCACCTCCCAGGTTCAAGTGATTCTCCTGCCTCAGCTTCCTGAGTAGCTGGGACTACAGGTGCACAACACTACCATGCCGGGTTAACTTTTGTATTTTCAGTAGAGATGGGGTTTCACCATGTTGGCCAAGCAGGTCTCAAACTCCTGACCTCAGGTGATCCGCCTGCCTCCCAAACTACTGGCATGAGCCACTGCACTGAGCCCCTAGACTCCTTTTACTTTGGACCAGCCTGACAATACACAGGAGCCTGGCTGGCCAGGAGTCCACCCCAGGAGTCTGCCATGTTGGGAAATGCTTGATAAAACCCACTGTTCCCAGGGCATTTGTGGAAAACAAGCCAGGTGGGAAAGGCAGAGGACCCCCCCCAGCAAGCATGGCAACCAGAACATCCCATGCCACAGCCGGACCCACACAACTCGGGTACCTTTCCATTTCAGTGCACCATAAGATGTCCTCTTTCTCATTCATGAAGACAGGAAAATGCTGGTCTTTGCCCTGCTTTATGGAGTTTGACCTCGTAGTAATGGTCCTCACTTTGCTGAACTAGAAGATGACGAGAAAAGAGGACTGAACACAAATTCATTCACCAGCCATCGCTGATCATGCATCTACCAAGTATGCCAGGTACTTGCCAACCCTGACAGGGTCTGGTCCTCCCAGGGGCTGGGTATGGCTCTGAGAGAGCAGAGTTCACCAGGCAAGGAGCCTCCGCACACCCCACAGCCCCACTTTTCTTCCTACTTAGAGGTCATCTGGCCAACCTTAGACAGATCCATCTAGCCACAGACTTAACTTTTTTTTTTTTGAGACAAAGTCTCGCTGTCACCTAGGCTGGAGTGTAGTGTTGCGATCTCGGCTCACTGCAACTTCCGCCTCCTGGGTTCAAGCGATTCTCATGCCTCAGACTCCCGAGTATCTGGGACTACAGGTGCATGCCACCACGCCCGGCTAATTTTTGTATTTTTAGTGGAGACAGGGTTTCACCATGTTGGCCAGACTGGTCTCGAACTCCTGACCTCAGGTGATCCACCTGCCTCAGCCTCCCAAAGTGCTGGGATTACGGGCGTGAGCCATTGCGCCCAGCCTAGCCACAGACTTTAGAAGTAGAAGCTGTAGCCACTACACCTTCCAAGTCTTCTAAAGAATTAGCTCTTTCAGAGGTGGAGTAACTTGTATGCTAAAGGATGCCAAGTTACTGAGGGGCTCAAACATGCCCTCTGAGCTGCCAGTGGTTCTGAATGCTGGAACCTGCTGACACAGAACCCAATGCCCCAGGTACTCACTCCAGGAGATTCCAGCTCCAGAGAGAAGTGGAGCTTCCATATCGTGGGAGACTGCTCTGATTTGAAGGCTTTTGCAATAGGTTTTGGCCAAAAAATTAAAAAATGAAAAGCCACAGCAAGTCCAGGTCTTGGTAAAGACTCCTCAATGTCTACCGGGGTCGGTGGGCGACACTCACCAGGGAGGAAGGGCTGAAGGCCAACAGCCCCGGGCCCTCCTCTGGCTGCCCCGCTGCATGACCCTGCACTGGCTCCTAAATTGCATTCTCCACACTAGCTGGAGGTACAGGGGGACGTGGCCCTGGCCACTGCTCCACCTCATCCTGCCCTTCCTTCTCCCTGCCCCCCAGCAGAGGTCCTGGATGCTGGAGCTGACCTTGGCTATCCTTCCATGCTCCAGACACTCCTGCAGCTCCAGCTTATCATTCACAGTGGATGCCAACGGCCTAGGAGGCAGAAGAGAGACGGTAACAACAGAAACCTGGAGGACAGCGGGAAGGCCCCCAGCCACATGACCTCCTCCCTCCCCCAGCAGCCACTAATTCACAGGGTAAGAGCCCCCTTCCCCAAATCATGTACACATGTCATAACCCTCTTCAAACTCCCCACAAACACACCAACACACACTGCAGCCATCCACAAACACAAATCCACCAAGCATGAATCCGTAGAGGTAAATTTGAAAGTGGTCTCAAACTACAAATAGGCAGATAACACCTAGTAGAAGAGGAAAAAAAGCACAGCTATCTTTAAGTCAGTTAGTTTAAAATACACTGAGCTTCAAGCGTCCTACTGCAAGGTAAGCTTTGGGGGTGACAATGTTCTGAATCTTGATTTGTGGTGATTGTTACATGGGTATGTCCACTGGATGAGATTCATTAAGCCGCAAGTCTTAAACGTACAGTTTTAAAAGACTTAATTTCTGGGCCGGGTGCAGTGGCTCACGCCTATAATCCCAGCCCTTTGGGAGGCCGAGGCAGGCGATCACCTGAGGTCAGGAGTTCGAGACCATCCTCGCCAACATGGTGAAACCCCATCTCTACTAACAATACAAAAATTGGCCAGGTGTGGTGACAGGTGCCTATAATCCCAGCTACTCAGGAGGTTGAGGCAGGAGAATCGCTTGAACCTGAGAGGCAGAGAGGCTGCAGTGAGCCAAGATCATGCTTTTGCACTCCAGCCTGGGTGACAGAGCAAGACTCCGTCTGAAAAAAAAAATACTTAAATTCTGCAGTTCCCTGAAGACCAAAATTCTGACATTAAACACATCACTTTTCAGGGTGCAGGCCAGATAATGGCTGTCCCCTTCAACGCTGACCTCTTCTGACAGGTAAGGATATTTAAGGAAGGTTTCCCCTGAGCACTGGCTCCAGGAACTCAGTGAGGGAACATGGGGGCCTGCAGTCAAGTCAGGCACTCGACAGACGCCCCCAATTGTTTACGCGTGCACTGTCCAGTCGGCCCTGCTCAGAGTTCAGTATTTTAGAGTTGAAAGAAGCAGGTGAGAAATCCTCCAGGACCAAGGTCTAACAGGAGACACTGAGTGGCTCCATGAAAATACTGGGCCACGTTAGCCCATCTATTTCCAATATACACATGTATCTCGGGAACTCTGGGGGACAGTTTCAGGCCAGCTGCCCCAACACCCCATCTCCTTCCCCCTCAACAAATCCTCGACAGCAACTTTACCAAACATGTATGAGATAGAAAAGGTCCTACAACCTCATGGGAATAGCAAGGAGAGAGACTATTTGACTGAGGCCAGGTGAAATGATGTCTCCTAGTTATACCAAGTAGCAGACCAAGGAGGTTTATCACCCATGACTCAGAACACTCTGGAAAACACTTCCCTCCACAATGGACAGGGACTGAGCGGCTCTCAGTGTGCTTCTGAATGGCCAACTCTGGACAATTTCTTTCGCCTCAAAAGCCTTTTTATAATGCCAGTTTTACACCTGATGAAATGAATTTTCTTTGCTCCTGGATATTAAAATCTTTATCTGTGTAACCTAACTGAAGAAAATCTCTCAAAGAAAGGACCTGAAGCCAACCAAGTGTGTGATCAGGAAAATTAAGCAGAACCCTGAATTCACATGCAGCCGTCGCAAGATTTCCTCTCTTGGAACAGGCTATGGCCATGACTCTCCTTCCCAGTCCTAAAGCCATGCTCCATGGCTTTGCCTCAGGAGAATCTAAGCACCAGAGGGCTCGGGACACATCACCAATGTCGGAAAACCAACCACCTAACTCGGCAGCACACGACTCTTTTGTATAAAGAGAGTGCTTTTAAGAGTCCTGCTTTAAAACCGCTAGTTGTTGGTTTCAGACAAGTATTTTCCATACCCTGACTCCTCTTCCTCAAGGAAAAGGAAATAACTTGGCAGAGGCTGGCCGGAGAGGACTTGGCTCAGGGACTCCCCAACCGTGGGCCATCCCACCTGCAGTCCCAGCCCACAGCCCCCCAGGCCCGGGAGCTCTCACCAACCTGTTCATACCGGGAAGGTTACCCCAGAAGTAGCGGGCCCTGTGTGCAGCTGACACTTCTTTGGCATCAATCATCACAGGGTTGGACTACAAAACAGGAGATGGTTTGAAGATGAGCCAAGGAGGAAGACGAAACAGCGCCGGCATGCTCTGGTGTTGAGCCTGAAAGCCTCAAAGGCTCCTACTTCTCTCTCAGGAGCCACACACTGGGCTAGCCTGCAGCCTCCAAGAGAAGCTGGAATTACACCTAGCCACATTCTACATGCTGTCACCAAACATTCTAGATCAGCGTTGTCCAAATGAACTTCTTCAATGGTGGGGGATGTCCTCTATTTACACTGTTCAATTCAGTGGCCACTAGCTCAACTAGTACAGGTGGCTATTTTGTACCTAACATGAGGCCAGTGTGATTGAGGAGCTGAATGGTTTTTTTTTTTTTTTTTTTTAATAATACAGACGGGGTTTCACCATGTTGGTCAGGCTGGTCTTGAACTCCCAACCTCAGGTGATCCGACCGCCTTGGCCTCCAAAGTGCTTAGATTACAGGCGTGAGCCACCATGCCTGGCCTAATGTTAATATAAATAGCTGCACGTAGCTGGTGGCTACCATATTGGACAGTGCGGCTCCAGACTACCCAGAGGCTGGGAGAACCCAGGCTCCAGCGAGTGTGGGGTGGGTTTACCATAAGCCCCGATTATAACTCAGACACAGGCCTGCTCTCACAGTCAGAACACCAGCTTGCAGTGTGACCCACCCCAAGACTCGGGAGCACAAGTGGGCTCACGCTCCCAGACGGGCCACCCCAAGCATGCCTCTGGCAGCAGAAGCTCTCTGTGCATGGCTCAGACTTGGCTCAGGGTTAAACTGGGACTCACATGAGGAGGAATGAAAACTCAGCTAAGTCCTGTTTGCTTCTCAGGTGCCATGTCATGGTACCAGGGAGTGAGGATGGGCCCTGCTTGCTCAGGGAAAACTGATTTTTGTCCTCTCAAAGGTCCTAGTGTGAACGGACACCACACAGAATGCCCAGCCCCAGGAGTCAGGCACCCCACCCAATTCGGTGACAGGTCCTTCAACCCCGGAGGTCTACACCCACCTCTTAGAGTGAGACCACTGGTTCTTTCTGAGGTGGGCCTCTAACTCTGCTTCCTCCCCTTTCAATCCAGAAAGCCTGGGGCTTCCCAAACAGGCCCCTTGCAAAGCAGAAGTCACCAGTCCCCAGCTCCACAATGCGGATAAGACAGGGATGGAGCAGCAGGCCAAGGTAGAAGCCATTAGTGAGCTGGCCAAACCAAGGTTGCTGGCTATACCTCGAGAAATCGCGAGATGTCCCTCTTGTCACTAACGCCCATGGCCACCACATTCTCAAAGAGCCAGAAGAAGGGGCGGTCATCTCCCTCCTTGGGCCGCGCATCATGCAGGAGGCGGTAGAACTCAAAGAAGAGCCGGCCAGTGCCCTCTGAGAGGTCGGAAGAGAAAGCCATCAGCTGGGGCTGCCTGCATAGGACAGTGGTGTGGCTTGGGCACGGGGGAGGGCACGGGAAGACAGGGTCATTGGGATAGCTGTCCCAGGGCAGAAATATCCAAGGAGGAAACCTATGTGCGGAAGCACCAGCTGAGAAGGTGGAGGGGAAGGATGGTACCTACCGTAGAGGCCCTTGCGAGCAGGGTTGACAATGGAGAGGTCATTGCAGGGACTGCCCCCAATCACAAGATCGAATGGGCCCCACTCCTGGATCTGGGAGGATAAAGGCAACGTGATGGGCCTGCTGTCCAGGGACAGAGGCAGACAGGAAGAAAGAGAAATGATCTGTGAACTTGGCAAAGAAGTCCTCTGACCCAAAAGAGGAGACCCGGCTGCTCTGCAGGCTCACGACCCTAACTGCAGCCATGGGCGAGTCCTAAACAAGAAGGGGACCAGATGGATCATCTCTCAGGCCAGTGGGGGAAACTAGCATGCCCCAGGCAGGCAGCACAGCCGCCCAATGGGAAGACGACCCAAGTGGATGGCTGAGTCTGAAGGTACCCGGCGCACTGAGTGTCTTAGGCAGGGTGTCTGGGCCATGTGAATGCCCTCCAAATGCCCTTCAGGACTCCAGAGGGCCTGTAGTCATGCTCAAGGGAAGACCCTGCCAGAGCCTCCCAGATAGGAAGGCTGGTAAAGCTATTTGCCAAAGGTACTGGGAAGGCAGGAACCTCTCTCTAATCCAAAGAGCTCTATTATAAAGGGCCCAGAAACCAGCCCAGGGAGGAGCCAGAGCCCAAGGAGGCAAGGCCTCAAATAGCTTTTATCTTTTTTTAAAGAGACAGAGTCTTGCTCTGCTGTCCAGGCTACAGTACGGTGGCGTGATGCTAGCTCACTGCAGTCTTGACTTCTTGTGCTCAAGTAATCCTCCCGGCTCAGCCTCCCAAGTAGCTGGAACTACAGGGTCGTCCCACCACGCCTGGCTCGTTTTTTAATTTTCTGTAGAGAGAGGGTCTCACTATGTTGCCCAGGTTGGTCTTAAACCCCTGGCCTCAAGGGATTCTCCCACCTTCGCCTCCTGAAGTGCTGGCATTATAGGCATGAGCCACCATGCCTAGCCCAAACCCCCATTTTAATTTGCCCTTTACCCTCTCAAGACAGAGGACAAATGGAAGATAAGGAGAAAAAGAGGCTGGGGCAAAGGGTAAGAGGAAGACAGCAAACGAACAAAATGAAAGGAGGCAACGGCTGCCTCTAGGGGCTGAGTGTGCGGGGAGGGGAGGTCGGGCTGCGCCCCCACAGCACGGACATACATGCTTCTGTGTGACGCTGCGGACGTCCCCGACGTACATGATCTTCCCCTGGTGCCGCACCATGCCCACTGTGATGGAATCCTCACACACCTCCGAGGCAATGTAGCGGTCCACCTGAATGCCCAAGTCCTTCAGCACCAGGAGCCCTGTGCCAGCCGGCAGACAGCACTGTTACTCGGAGCCATCTCCCTGGCACCCTGGTCCTGGCAGGTGAGCCTGCTGGCCAACAGGACCTGTGGGGTGAGCTGCAGGCCCAAGTCCTATCTTTTCCCTGAAGATGCCTTAAATTCTTTCTGGATCCAATTGGGGTATCCATAGTAAGGACATCGAAGCTCTGTCTCATGCCTCACTTGGCCTATCTGGAAGGCAGTCAAAGCTGTGGAAAACTGACCCGAGAGTACATGGTTCCAGGATCCAGGAAGAATCACATGACTTTTGGGGGGGCCTTTTGCTGTCTTCCATCTACAGCTTCGTCCTTCTACACCCTCTTATCACCTCCTGCTACAATTCTACCCCACCCTTCGAGACTCAATCTGAATGCTCCCTGCTCCACAAAGATTTCATCAATGCCCCACCCACCCTGGACTCACCGCCCCGTCTGCTGTGAGTCCCCAGCTCTGTGCATCCCTGCCTCCCCATCAGAGCGGCTTCCATTCCTCACTCAGTCCTTTCATGAGTTGCAAAGACTCTTCCAGAGGGAGGAGGCCTCCTCCATTGTGTTTTCCCCCCCCCAGCTAACCACACTGATTTCCTTACCACGATCCCTCCCCCTCCAGAAATGCTGGCCGAACTGAGGCAAGGAAACAATTGGAGCAGACACCGAGAGGACCTCAGGAGAAACAGGGGTACAGCACTGTTTCTGCTGCTCCCAACACATCCCCTCATCAAGGAGCTTTTAAAGCCTGCTGGAGTGTGACATGATTTAAGAAGGTCTCAAGGTTCCAGCCTGGGAAACAAAAAGCTGTAAATGAACTTCTCTAGGTTTAGAGAAGAGCAGCATGGAGCTGAGAACAGAAGACAAACATCTGGCCCGGGAAGCCGCCCCACCCTCACCCTCTAGCCAGGGTCCCTGGGTTGAGACCACCTATCTTCCCTCTGGCCAAACAAAGACACAAATTCTAAGAAGAGCTGGGGAAACCCTTGGCTGGGGGGGCAGGGCAGAGGGATGGATGTGTCTTCACAACCACCTAGGATGCTTTCTGCAGTGTGACCCAGCATCTCCTAAAGGTTTTCCTAAGAAGGGAATGGTTAAAGTATATAAAGATATTATATCAGGATGCTTGTCACAGCACTGCTTATAATAATAAAAAAATTGTAAACGACCTAATAGGAGTTCATTAAACAAATCGTGACACTTTGACTCAAGGGAACCCTATGCAGCACTTACAAATAAAGAATGTAGCTTTAGTCGGGCACGGTGGCTCACGTCTGTAATCCCAGCACTTTGGGAGCGTGAGGCAGGTGGATCACCTGAGGTCAGGGTTTGAGACCAGCCTGGCTAACATGGTGAAATCCCGTCTCTACTAAAAAATACAAAAATTAGCCAGGGGTGGTGGTACGTGCCTGTAATCCCAGCTATTTGGGAGGCTGAGGCAGGAGAATTGCTTGAACCCAGGAGGTGGAGGTTGCAGTGAGTGGAGACTGCACCACTGCACTCCAGCCTGGGTGACAGAGCGAGACTCTGTCTCAAAAAAGAAAAAAAATAAAGAATGTAGCTTTATATTGTTTGCCATGGAAAAGCAGTCATAATAAATGCAAGGCAAGTTACAAAACCGTGTGCATTCACTATCCACTTAATTTATCTATCTATGGATGTATGGTTACATAAACACATGCACAGAAAAAATCCAAAAAGGATGTATGCCAAAATATTAATAAAAGGATAACGGGTGATTTAAATAGCCTTCTTTAGATCTTGTGTATAATCAAAACACAACAGAACTGTATATGTTTCTGTCTTGCTGAGTCTGTCCTTCGAGGCTCTGTGAAATCTCTGTGAATCTGACTAACGATCACTCCATCCTCTGCTGCTGAGTCTTCACCACTAAAGAAGTGCCCAGCACACAGGCTGCTTTCCCACCTAGTTCACCTTTTTATTTTTGGTCAATCTAATTCCATGGACTGCATACATTTTCACTTCACACATGTTTCCTCTTTGGGGTGATATTTAACAGCTATGAAGCTAACCATCATTTTGTTTTGCCCACACACATGGCTCCCCCGATCCTGGCACAAGGCAGCCAGCACCTCTTGGGCCTGCGCCCTCACCTGTAGCAATTCCGTCAAAGAGAGACAGCACCCCGGATGGGCTTCCTCTTCTCAGCTGGGACAGGTGGGTAAACCTTTGGAGGGTCCTAAGCAGTGAGCACAACAGGTCAGGTGCAAGCCCAGCCGTGTCCCACACTCCCACCCAGCGCTGACCCTCCAGCCAAGCTCCTAGACCCACACACCCTGTGGGAAGCTCAGGCCCCACAACCAAGGCTCAGCCTAGGGAGCTCGAGACCGCCCAGCACTCACAAATTCCTGGTCGTGGTTATTAGCGAAGAACATCTGGAGCCGGGAGGGCCAGTCGTCTCGCCGCCGCAGCAGCCCGTAGGTGCCCTTGTGCCCACACATGTAGCAGTTCCAGGGGTCTTCCTTAATGGCTGCCTGGGCAGCCCCCGGCCCCACCAAGAGGTCCACACATTCCACGCAAAAGCACCTGGAAGGAAACCCAGTAGCAGAGGGGACTCTCAGCCCCGGTCCAGGGAGGCCAAGGTCTGCTAGCTGGAATGGAAAGACTGGGTCCGGGGCATGGCTGGGGGGGTGGGGGGATAGGGGCTGAGGGATAGGTGGGGGAGGGGGAGGGGAGGGGAGGGGAGGAGGGAAGCAGAGCCAGTGGAAGGAGGCCAGCATGGCTGGGGTTGGGGGTCTATGGGGAGGGGGATGAGGGAGCCGGGTGGAAGGAGGGGGAGAGAAGAAAGGGGAGGGGGGAGGGGGGAGGGGAGGGAGGCCAGCCTCACCTGCAGCAGTTGTTGTTCCCGCACATGAGCACCTCTCGGCCCCCGCAGCAGATGGTGCAGTAGGACTGATAACCGTCGTCGTCGTACTGGTATGCACACTCCAGAAAGCAGTTCTAGACAGCAGCGGGGGAGGGTCAGAAACCACCAGGGTGGGTCCCAGGACGGCCAGGACCAAGGCAGGCTCTGAACCCGGCCTTGCAGAACCTGACTCAGCCCTAGAGACAAGACCCACCACCTCCCTAGCCAGGGTCAGCCCCAGCTGCAGATCTGGGAAGGGGAAACCAGGTCTGCCCGTGCGCCGCCATGGACAGAACCAAACAGCCCGAGAGCAAGGCCAGGCAGGGGGCTGCAGCACCACCTTGGCCTTCCTGTAGCTCTGGGCTTTTCTCCTGGGCTCCCGAGGGCATGGCAACCCTGCTACGCTCAGCCTGAGCAGGTCCCCGCTGCTCTGCCCCATCCCCCACATCTGGGGACTAAAATGGGGCTTGAGAGATGACAAGAATCTTTCAGAGGAGAAAAATGAGAGCAAGTTAAAGCCTGGAGCCCAAGGGCCCAGGTCACCAGGATTCTGCTTCCAGAGGAAGCTCTGCAGTCTACATCCACGCATACCAGGTGTCATCCCCATATATGTCCAGAAGTGGTAGGCACAGTCAGCCAGGAGGCCAAGGGCCGGCCTCAACGGCGCCTCTCCTGGACAGGGGTGCCCCTACCTTGCAGTTTTGGCACATTCCTCCAATGAAGAGGGGGTGTTCCAGGGTGACGTTGAGGCTCCCACAGGAGATGCAGATGTCTGGAAAGCAGAGCAAGGGGATGGGGTGAGTCCACCCAAGGGCCTCTCCCCTCCCTGGGCTGGAGCCCAGCACCAGACCAGTGACAAAAAAAGGGTGTGCCAGAGCGGCGGCAGCCAGAAAAAGAGTCCAGGGTGCTCCATGGAAAAGGGAGGCACTGTGGCCCCAGTCTCAGAAGGCCACCACCTCAGAGCACCAATGCCACCATCTGCGAACAGAGATGGAGTGACAGGAGGACAGAACCTGCTCACGAGACGCAGCCCTGGCTCCAGGCTACTCCGGAGGGATTCCGAGGCTATCCTCAAGTCCTGCCCCTGCCCCAATCCTCCCAGGCCCTGAGGGTCCTCAGCCAGCTCCACCAGCACCCGGCTGAGGGAGACAGACCAGGGATGACAACGGTGAGCCAAAGTGAAAGGCTGAAAGGTGACCGGCAGGCGAGTTACATCACATCCAAGAGGGGTGCCCTCCTCTGGTCACTGGGGGAGTCCTAAACCCTGAAGACCAGCCCAGGCCATTGACAGAAGAGCAGGATTGGCACCAGGAAGATGGTGAGAGAAGCGGGGGTGGAGGTGGTGTGACACGCAGGACACCGCCCCTGGTCCCTGTCATTCAAACCTTCCTAAGTGCCTACGCTACTCTGCCCCACGCCATACTAGGAGCATTGGAGTTTCCAGGCAACAAACTCACCCTCGATGTTCCGGCACTTCTGCCGCACCTCGTACACCAGCCGCTCTGCAAGGGGAGGAGAGCTGGCGTCAGATGCCGCCGTGCCCGATCCTTGGAGGCAGGCCTCCCGGTGCCTCCCTCTCCAGAAGCAGGCCAACTACCTCTTGTGCGCTCATCGATGATCTCCTTGACCTTGGGCTTCTCCGTTGTGCTCTTCCGGGGCTTTTTGGCTGGTGGAGGTGGTGCGTAGGCAGCTGCCTCAGGTTCCACCCACATGTCCGTGTACACTTCTTTGTAAGGATTCTTCTCCTCTGGAGCAGGAAAGCAGGGGCCAAGGTCAGTTACAGGTTGACAGGAAACCCCAGCCCCTCCCCCCGCCCTCCTTACAGTGAGGTGCAGCCTGGTCTCCAACTTGTTCCCACCTCCCAACTCTCTGGTTCCAGCCAGCCAAGGGAGAGCAGCTCACTCGAGTCCTGACCCTGGGTCAATGGAGACCCTGGCCATTCCCACTGGGCCCCTCTGCGGAGGCCTTGGCCACCCTCCCTAAGCATGGCTTTCCCAGCCCTGGTGTGGATCTGCCTGGCGGGCAGGGGTGTCAGACGGCTAGGCACCCACATTTACCTTCTGGTGGCTCCAGGCCCTTGGGACCAGAGGGCTGGAAGCCCCCCCAGGGCCCATTCAATCATCTGCTTGTTCTGCACCTCCACGGCCTTGGCAGTGTCACTCTCGTCGCTGTCGTGGCACACTGGGAACAGCTTCCCCGAACGGCTGCTGGCCACCTGGAGAGCGACACGCCAGGGATGGGGGTGTCAGGACAGGCTGGAGGGCAGATGGGTCGGGCTTAAGGCCAGACTCTGAGTAGTGAGGGTGGCACGGGCATGGTGGGGGAAACTGCTAAGGAGGAAAAAGAAGGGCACACAAGTGGCAACTGAGGTGGGGGAGGAAGGAGTCACTGCCTCCTGGCCCGACCTGCACTCTGACTTCCAGGCCTCCTAGTGCTCTAGGTGCCTCCTCCGAGCTCCCAGCAGGGACACTCACCTGCAGGACCTCATAGATGGCTTTGCGGTACATGGGCTGCTTGTTGTACGTGGCCTGGTGGAATGCACTGCAAAACGAGCTCAGCGGCATCAGCTTCTCAACACACACCTGCGGGGACAAGCCAGGCCTTGCTTGCTGCTGCTTCCACTTGCAAGCCCTCCACCCGTGCCTCGCAACTGGCAGCGGCTGGGAGTGCTGAGAGTCAGTCTCAGCCCTGGAGGGGACCAGATGCAGTGACAAACAATAACCCGACGCAAAGAGAGGAGTCCAGACCAAGAGTAGGGAAGTATCTAAGCGCAGGTGGAAAGGAATTCTAGTGAATAGGTTCCTGGAAGGCTAAAACTGGGCCGGCAGCCTAGCTCTCTGAGCCACAGGTACAACCTAATTATCCCTAAGGCTTCTTCCAGCCACCACAGGCAGAGTGGGGGTGAGTAGTACCCACTTCCATCACCCCAATTCCAGACTGCCCCCAGCCGAAACCACAGGCTCTGGGATCAAGAACCTTCCCCCCCACCCCAGGCTACTGCCAAACCCATAACTCACCACTGAGAACTTGCCGTCTCCGAACCACATGACCCAGCGGGTGCCTTCAGCTGCTCGGCTCCGGCCCGTCATCCACCAAGACACAATGCGGCCTGGCCACCAGGAGAAGCCCCCGCAGTTTCCCCCACACCAGCTCCCCAATGCCAAAGCCCCGGCCGTCCTGGAGCCCCAAGGAGCAGAAATCATTACACAGTGGTCACGAGGCCCTGCCACCCTGGCTCCCCCATGGCAACCCCAGCCCTGGGCATCTGGGGGGCAGGACAGCCAGGAGGGAGCTCCATCTGAATGAGGCAAGACAGAGCAAAATCGGGGAGACGAAGAGGCCCGGGGTCAGGTGGAGAGAGCGAGCGGCCCGTGGGAGATGGAGAGAGGAGAGCAGGACGGGAGGAGCTGGCAGTGGAAGGCCCCCGGAAAGAGCTGGCCACGGCTGGTGAAGAAGCAAGCCGCTCACCTCGTACTCTGGCTCATCATCGCCTGCTTTGGTGGCATTCTTGTCCCCAGCATCGGCCCCCACGGGCTCAGGCGTGGTGGCCACAGTGGGGGGATGCGGGGTCAGTGGGCTGCTGCACAGCAGGAGGGCTGGCCTCCTCCACCTTCTGAGATTCCCCAGAACCCTGGTTTTCTTCCACAGCATTCATTACTGCAATGACCTTGGCTTTCTTCTCAGCCTGGGGAAACAAAAGCAAGTCACCTTGACCTCTCCAGGAATTGGCAAGGCCACCTGACACTCAAGGGGACCTTCTCAACAAGTGTGTCAAAACCTGGGACAGTGACAGAAGGTCAAGGGCTGGAGAGAGCCAATCAACTGCCTTGCCATGAAAACTGGAAAGACCTGAAGTAGAGAGGTAAACTCAAATCACGAATTCCAGCCTTCTTTTCTGCCTTTAGGAAAGCTTCCTCCCCGATCTAATATTCCTCAACCTCATCAGCATATCAGTTGCCCACCCTATGATATGGAAATGTGAATTCTTTTTCTTTTTGAGGCAGAGTCTCACTCTCACTCTGTCGCCAAGGCTGGAGTGCACTGGTGCGATCTCAGCTCACTGCAACCTCCGCCTCCCAGGTTCAAGCGATTCTCCTGTCTCAGCCTCCTGAGTAGTTGGGATTACAGTCATGTACAACCACACCCAGCTAATTTTTGTGTATTTAGTAGAGATGGGATTTCACCATATTGGTCAGGGTGGTCTCAAACTCCTTACCTCAGGTGATTCCCCGCCTTGGCCTCCCAAAGTGCTGGGATTATAGGCGTGAGTCATTGCCTGGCCTATGGAAATGTTAATTCTATCCAAATATTAATCAGGCACTATTGTTTAGGCACAGATATTGATTCCACCTTCTCCTATCTTACTTAAGACTAGGATCTTCAGCCAGGCATGTGCCTGTAATCTCAGTTACTGAACAGGGAGGATCACTTGAGCCCAGGTGTTCAAGACCAGCTAGGGCAACACAGCAAGACCCTGTCACCAAAAATTAACAAAGCAGGGGGGGACCCTCTCTCTTCTCCAAAACTTCCCTGGGCAATCAATCCCTCCTATTCCTGGTTTCCAGGCCACAATTCTAGTTCTGTGATGTCTATTGACAATGAAGTCACTGCTCTGGGTTTAAAGAGCCCATCTCCCCCAGCACATGCTCAAACACTATAGGAAGCTCCCCCAAGAGCCTGCCTGTTCCCATGCTCAGATGCCATGCTGGAGTTCTTATGGATCACACCCAGAGTGTATTGTTACCAGATTCAACCCCTTCTGTGTGCACCCTTCAGATCCATAAATACATGTATTCATTCAGTTATTTACTGAGCAGGCACTATAGACCAGGCGTGCTCTCTGCCATCCCACCAACAAATTAATAATCCAAACCCCAGTTATTCTCCCATTGCACAGCCTCCATCCTTTCACCGCATCACACTCGTCTTTCAGGCTACGATCCACGCGCCCATTCCTTCTCACAACCCGCTCCAGGATCCCTACAAAGGAGAATGAAATCCTTGATACTTAGCGGAGAACCATTAGCCTTTTACTGAATCTAGGAGACACGGCCCTCTGACTTCAAGGCTCCACACCCATTTCCACCATGCTAGATTCAGATCGGGGAAAACCCCATTTTCTACATGCCTTTCTAAAGCGCTTCCCCAGGGGCCTAGAGCTTCGAATGCAAACCCAACCTCAAGGGCAAGGAGGATGAGGAAGCACCGTGGAGTATGAGGAAGAGCTCTAATCTCAAGTCAGAGCCTCACAACCAGCAGCTGACTCTGGAGCAGTCCTTTCTGGTAGGAGATGCTCCAACCTAAAAAGGCACTTGAACGGGAGGATTTCTGGCAAGCTTTTCTGCCCCTGTTTAAGAATCTGGTGTACATATGGACCAGTGATTCCAAGGATTCTCCCAAAGCCTGTCAATGGACCCCTAGATCCAAGGGTCCCAGGTTAAGAATCTTTGTTTGAAGCTCAATGGTCTAACGTATTATCTTACAGATTCATTTAAGTTCATTGAGTCAAGTCTTTGCCTCCAAGCCACAGACCAATTCTGTTTCTTAAGGCGATTCTGAAAACACTGAAGATGTTAGTCCTAGTTCTTCCTCTGACTCAACAAATTCTAAAACAGGATAATGCATCCTTTGCCCCCAACCCCCCAAACAGCTGGGAAAATGAGCTCATGGATGGTGGAATGAGCTCAGGGATCGGACTGCGGGGGTGGAGAATGCGGAGTAATTGCTCATCGCTCCCTAGTCCCACTCTCACCTGGCCAGGACTCTGCCCTCCCCTTCCTACTATCAATTAGCCATCACCTCCTCTCCCAGGAGAAGATGCACTGAAGTGTGGACCCCCTATGGGGGAGGGCGCCTCCCTTCCTGGGATGCTCAGCTGCGTCAGTTGCCCTCACAGAGGAGCCCACACTGCGCAGCTGCTCCTCACCCACCACGCCTTCTCAAGCTTCAGGCATGGGTGGCTGACCTAGGGTGGTGCCTTGGATGATCCAAAGACCCTGTTTCCAAAGGTGATGAGGCCCCTGAGCCAGTACCAGGTCTGCAAGGGGCAGGGGGCGGGAAGGGAAAGGACCCGCTATCACTTCCACGGCAGAGGCAGGCAGCAGCTGGTGGGCCGGGCTCCTCCCCTGGCTCCCCAGGTCTAGGAGTCGTGCCTGACACCACCCTCAGCACTCCCCCCACGGCCCCTTTGTCTCTCTTCTCAGCCCCTTCACAGCAAGTTCCTGAACATTCTTCTTCCCCCACAACTTCCCCCAGCTTGTCAGCTGCTGCGCTGCGAGCTGTTGAGCATCCCCAGCCCACTTGGTGCAGAACACGCGCCCGGCCCGGTGAGGGCGGCGGCGGAGGAAGGGGCCTCCGTCGGGACTGGGGTAGTGGGGTTGGGGAAGGAAGAAGGGGGTGGCTTAGCAGCGGGAGGCCTGACGAAAGGGGAAGAAGGGGCAGCCGGAGCTGGGTGGGGGAAGGGCCTCATTAGAATAGGCCTGTCTGGGCACTGGGAAAGCACCCCCTTTCCTCCTGCACTCCTTCCTCTCTCCCCGGCAAACAGTAAGAGAAACGGGTGAACTCGAGGCTCTCCCATTTGGGCTGCAGGCTGCTCACCCCCAGGAGGGCAGAGAAGCCAGGCGGCATTCAAGAGAGACACCACACCATTTCCCCACTCCCCCGCTGGCTCACGGAAGCCACTGGGCCTGGAGTCCCTCCAGCCTGGGAAAGCCACTGGGAACTCCGGTGACTACTGCCTCCCGTCCAGTCCCATCTCCTCAGGCAGCTGTCCCGCCTCCCCCTCCCCCCTCCCCCTCCCCCGGCGACTGCAGCGTTTCCCATTCCAAAGGTCAGAGGTCTGCCCGCCACCGCCTCCAAGCCCACGCGGCCTTGGGCTACCCTGGTGTCAGGTCGGTCCCCTGTCAGGGTCGCACTGTGCCCTCCCACCCCCCCACCACTTCTTTCTGGCGCCCTGCCCTGAGGCTTCCAGGAACTCGCAGGAGAGGAAGCTGTCGCTCTCCAGAGGCCGCGAGCTGGCAGGGCCCTGAGGACAGCGTGGTCCCCAGCCAGGAACGCAGGTCAACAGGGAAGTGCCAGGCACCCATCTGCCAGCTCAGCTGAAAGCTGCCTCCAACCCAGCTCCTGGGCCACCAGCTCCGCGTGCCCCAGCTTGCAGTTACCACGGCCCGGGCTCCCGGCCGGCTGCGCTCTCCTGTCCCCCGAGGGCGCCAGGTGCCACTGGAGCCCACGAGGAGTGGGGCCTTGGGGCTCGTGGGCAGGGAGGCGGCGAGCCAGCACTAAGTCAGCATCTCCAGAACTCAGGCCCGGCCAGGACGCCGCAGCTGCTGCGGGCCGGGGAGGCATACTTGACTCTTTCGAACCCGGAGGGCTGCGGAGATCCTCCCACCGGCCCTGCCGCCTCCCCGCCCCCGGTCTCCCCGGGGCTCCGTCCAGGAACCTACCCATAAGGCCAGGTGCAGCCCCTCTGCGGTAGCGCTCAGGTGTGAGCCCCGGCCCTGAAGCTCTGGAAGTAGCTGCCCGTCTGGGGGAGGGGGAAGGGGGCGATGGGGCTGGGCGGAGGGGGCCACTGTGAGGGGAGGGGGGCGGCGGGGGGAGGGAGGGGAACATTTTCTTTGTCTAGGACTCCAGGTCACGTGGGCCCCGCTGGAGGGCCTGGTTGGCTGCGAGCGGCCCGGGAGGGGGCCGGCGCTCCGACGCTGGCGCTGGGCCAACCCCTCTCCTCCGGTCCGAGGGGCGCGGGGCCGGGGGGCGAGGCCGTTCCCCGCCCGTTCCCAGGGCCCGCCCAGGCCGGGCGGCATGGAGCGCCCCGCCTCCGGGAAGGCCGCCCGGCCCCTCCCCCCAGCTCTGGAAGAGATTAGCGCGGGGCCGGGGGCCCGGGAGGGGAGGGAAGGGGCTTCTCCCCCAGCCGCCTGCCCAGAGGGAGCCGGGGGTCCGGGCGAAAGCAAGCCGTAGCTTTCGGACGGCCTGGGACAGCCGGGAGAAAGTTGTGAAAAGTGAGTTTCTCAGAAGCACAACCAAAAAAAAAAAAAAAGAAAAGAAAAAGCTTACAGATAGGAGGCCCAGGAAGCTGCAGGAAACTCAGCACACAGACGGAGAGTGACAGCAGGCGCGCGCAGACATTGGGAGCGCTCCAGATCGGGGAGTGTTTGGGGGGGCTCCCGCCTCCACACTACAGGTGAATGGGGGGGGGACTCAAAAGCGCGGCGTGAGGCGGTCAGGCTTCGAGTCCCAGGGCCCCACCGTCACTCCGGGCCTTCCCTGGATTTCTCATTT
The DNA here is from genome assembly GCA_036589455.1 of Ateles fusciceps. Taxonomy (NCBI): domain Eukaryota; kingdom Metazoa; phylum Chordata; class Mammalia; order Primates; family Atelidae; genus Ateles; species Ateles fusciceps. Next base: position 5,525,787 of record JAZHEH010001737.1, read on the forward strand.
TCCGGTTTGCAAGGTTGGTCGGGGCAAGGGCGCTCCTTCAGAAGTTCAGCAATTCCTTCATTCCCCAGGCTCAAACATCTGCAGATCGAGAAGACCTGACTCCTCTCCTGGGGCCTCCAGGTGCAGCCTCCGCCATTCAAGCTCCCTCCTCCTGAACAAAGGCACCTACCCCCAAGGCAGTCGCAGTCTCTACCCTCAGCCCTCTATTTACATTGGTTGTAGCATCAGATAAAGAAATAGACCCTGTTGGCTCTGCCCTCAGGGGCTGAAGACTTCACTAGACTTGCAGAGATATGAAAGGATCACTGTAAAACAAACATATGTAAAGGTAACTATGTCACAAATACCAAGTAGAAAAAATGGGCGGCATGGATGACAAAAGAGGTTAGAGGTGAGTCCCAGGTGAGCTGACTGGGCCTGGAGGCTGGATCGGACTTGGAATGAGGTGAGATGGGTGGGATGAACAAGAGCTGCCAGTCTGGGGAGGGAGGAGACCCTCACCCACCTCCACCCTCCCAGTGCACGACATGGCAAAGGTTAACAGCAAGCCTTCAGGTGCATCCGTGGGTATATTCTTGTAGGAGGGAAGTAGTAACTACAGGTTTTCTGATAAGATGAATGGGTATTTTGGAAAGATCAGCCTGGTTTCAGTTGGCAAGATGAATTAGAAGGAAGAAGCAAGGAACTGAAGGGAAATGCTCCCAACAGCAGAGGGCTCTTTGGGCAACGGCACTTGTTAGGAGATCTGGACTTGGCTGGGCACGGTGGCTCACACTTGTAATCCCAGCACTTTGGGAGGCCAAGGCAGGAGGATCACAAGGTCAGGAGTTTGAGACCAGCCTGACCAACATGGTGAAACTCCTTCTCTACTAAAAATACAAAAATTAGCCAGGTGCGGTGGCTCGAGCCTGTAATCTCAGCTACTCAAGAGGCTGATGCAGAAGAATTGCTTGAACCCAGGAGGCAGAGGTTGCAGTGAGCCAAGATCGTGCCACTGCACCCCACCCTGGGCGACAGAGCAAGACTCCGTTTCAAAAAAAAAAAAGAAGAAGAACTGGACTTGAGTTTTGTTTCCACCACCATGACCTTAAACAAGTCACTTAACCCCCAAGAAATCTGTTGTCTCATCTGCAAAACAGGAGTGATGACATCAGCCCTCTTGGGCCATGGAATGCCAGCATCTCCTAATGACAGTGAGACAATTCCCTAGGTGCCTGGTTCCCAGCCACAGTCACTTGGGACATACAGGTGCTGATAGAATGAAATCATGAGATGTGTAGTGAGGGAGCCCCCACCCCAGGGCCATCAGAGCAAGCAATCCCTGAAGAGCAAGGACCCCAAACCAGAGAGCCTTCTACCTGGAAGACTTGGGGGGGGATTCAGATTGCCCCCAACCCTGAAACCCAGAATCCATACAGTTAGGAAAAGAAGCTCTTCCAAAAACAAGCAAACAGAAACACAGGCTCTCTTCTGTTCCAACCCACCTTTCAACCCAACTAAGTTATCAGCCTGGTATGCATCTCCAGGGGCTCCCCCAAGCAGAAGTGAGAAGCCCGGAATTTGTCCGGAATTTGTCCATCTTGCCTGCTCCCAACCTTTAGGGAATGCAATATGACTTGCTTAGCTACTTCTCTCACTGATACCTCCTCTGCATACATGCCGGGTCAACGGGACTGAGAACTCACCTCAGGTCTCCTCTCAAAAGAAGTTTCTGGGCTGGGCGTGGTGGCTCAAGCCTGTAATCCCAGCACTTTGGGAGGCCAAGGCGGGCGGATCACCTGAGGTTGGGAGTTCAAGATTAGCCTGACCAACATGGAGAAACCCCGTCTCTACTAAAGCTACAAAAATTAGCCTGGTGTGGTGGCACATGCCTGTAATCCCAGCTACTTGATAGACTAAGGTAGGAGAATCACTTGAACCTGGAAGTTGGAAGTTGCAGTGAGCCAAGATCACATCATTGCACTCCAGCCTGGGCAACAAGAGCAAAACTCCATCTCAAAAAAAAAAAAAGGAGTTTCTGGTTCTGGCTTAGTGGCCTTTTTCAGACACTGTCTCATGTACGATACCCCCCTCTTCCATTATAACATGGCTAAACCCCTTAGACTCTGCACTCTGGTCTTGGGACACATACTATAATGATGCTGTGTGTGCAGCAAGGACTGAAACTGTCACTGTCTCTTGGCCGACATGTTAAGCTATTCCCTCTAGCCATCAAAATTCTTACTCTCATCTTTTAATATTAAAGTCAAATCTTACCTCTTCCACACAACTTCCCAACAAGCAAAAGGAAGCCTAGGCTCAAAGGTGTCCCCCTACCAATCTAGCATCTTCCCTCTGCTCTAACTATGCAGATAGGAAACACTGCCTTTTCTAGACCCTGAGTCACTTAAACAGAGGTATGCCTTCTTTGTAGTCAATGGACAGAGTCAGACCCCAAAGCAGAAGAGACCCCAAGATCCAGGGCAGGGGTGATTTTAGTAAAAGGAAAAATCCCGTTACTAAAATGGGGCAATCTTCAAGGATCCTCAGGTCACACATGCTCTTCAGCTTCCAAAGTAAACCTCCCTGGTAGTTTACCAGATAGGTCTTTTGATTGAGATAAAGATAGCCAACCTCAAATAGCAGCATCATGTAAAATAAGCCATGTTCTTGGATTTGTTATAAAAGTATGTCGGAAAGGAGGAACTCCTGGATGAAAAGAAAATGTGCTGGATGTCAAGAGCCTAAAAGAGGTGCTGGAAAGGAAGTGTTCAGTGTGGTCCATGGGGAGAGTGACCTGAGAGCGAGGGCACAGTTCCTGTTTGGCGGGCAGACGACAGTGATCCCACAGGCCGCCAACGCCCGATGAAAAGACCTCTAAAGGACACCTCTCTGCCCTGATCCTATATTCATCAAGCAAACTTCTAATTCTAATTACATTTTCCTATGACTCTGATACCAGCAAGTTGCCAGAAAACAGCAGGACAAGTATTACCATGTGTGTGACGAGGACATGGTCTGTTATCAGTTGGTAAATCTAACATTCTGGGCTGTGTCTTTGAAGCTCTCCTGGGTCTTTGAAGAGTCATGATCATAAGTGTTTTAATGTGACTTTCCAGCCTCAAAGAACTGAGACGAGACACTAGGCCATCATTATACCTCACCAAAGAGCAGCAGTGCCCAGAGCTCATGCCTGACATTTTAACTCAAACTTCAGTGCTCTGTGGCATGCTCTGTCATAAAATACAGTTCTGGCAGGATGCGGGTAGATTATGTTGCTGCCATCCCACAAGACATTTACCATGTGAGTCTCTTTACTCTAAATCAGAGAAGCTTTGGCCCCTATAAAGCCATCTGCAAAGCAACACATGTGAAGTCACTACATGTTTTCCGCCCCACACGTATTCCCCACCAACCCCAAGACCAGGGGGAGACCTGATCCAGACAAAAAGAAAGGTGAAGATGGATGTCTGTTCTGAACCCGTCCTTCTCCCACCTACAGCTCAAAAGCCTCAATGCCAATCAGTCAACACTCTGCATGACATTCTAGGCCCCCACGAATCTGGAGGCCTCCGTGTGATAGCACGAAGCCCACGCTTTGCCCGCCCACTTGCTATTCCTCATGCTGTTCCTTCTTCCTGGTAGGCTCCTCCCCTTCAACTTTCACCACTAAAACCCTGCACATCCTTCTACACCAGTCCGCCAGTGACCTCCCCCATGAACGTTTCTCTAGCCCTGCACTGTCTAGGACAGTAGTTAGTGGGTGCATGTGGCTATCTGAATTAAATACAAATTAAAATTGAGCTCCTCAGTCACACTGGCCACATTCCAAGTGTCCAAGAGCCACATGTGGCTGGGGGCTACTGAATTGGATGGCACAGATTTTAGAACATTGCCATCATCCCAGAAAGTTCTTTTGACAGTGCTGCCCTGGCCCCTCACTCTTATCCTCCCCTACTGTCCCTTATCTTCAACCCCGTCCCCACCACACTCCCCTAGCATTTTGTAAGCCTCCGTTAGGACCTGCCAGTCTTTGCCTGTGCGAAGGTGATTGTGTACTCATCTTCTCCTAGAGGACAGGGACTGGACCTCATTCACCTTCGAACGGAAGCAGTGTGAGCTAAGCACCTTGCCCTTATATAAGAGAGGATTAAAACCGTTTGCTGAACTGAATTCAGTGTCATCTCAGGAGCCTTATCCCAAATCCATTGCCCAAGTTCCAAGGTGGAGAGCAGATCCATTTCATAGCAAGAATTCTCATCGTTGCTAAGAGGTCCCAGTCTAGGGCTCCCAAAGAGGCTGGGAATCTTTGTTTTTCTATTCCCTTGCTATCCATATGGAGGTTGCAAGCAAATGACCAGGACTGGGCTGCTGGCAGTGAAGCTAAAAATAGCCATGGAGCCAATAGCATGGAGTTCGCAGGACTTGTTGCTAAGGAGACCAGTCGCAGAGAGAGCAACTAAGCACGGGGAAGGTGTCAGATGTGCACCCAGAGAGCAGAGGGGTCCAAAGGCTCGCACCTAGCGATGTTCTGCCTTCTGGCAGCTCCTGGCTGATGCTCTAAGTGGGGCAAATGTTCCCCCTGTCCCTCAGTAACCCATCTCCATGGAAACCACCAGGACTGGGGTGAAGTACCAGCCCCTGGAAGGGAGGCCTCTGCCTGGAGCTTGTTGTTATGGCAACATCCTCCCTTCCTGTCATTCTCTCTCTCCTGGCTTCTCTGGAGGGAGAGAGGTGGGGGTCTGGTCTTGGCTTAGCCGGCATGACCAGGAAACACCAGCTTCCTGACAGGACTAGCCTGTAAGGGGCTCTCCAGAAGCTCTTGGAAGCCTGGAGAAGCCAGTCAATCCTCAGCACAGGGCAGAGCTTCCTTTTCTTTTCACGAGGACCTGGCAGATCATCTCGCCAGGAGAACCCCAGACTCCCTTTGGTTTAATTGCATCTGGATCACCCAAGGAGGGCTTTAAAAATACAGATTCTTGGGCTTTACCTACAGATTCTGGCTTTACCTTCACCCAGGCTTAGGGTGGGGCCCAGGAATCTATTAAAACCTCCCTAGGTAATTCTAATACTAGCCAGGTGTGGAAACACTGATGGCCCTGACAGTCTCTTACAAATGAGAAGACTGACGCCCAGAGAGGACCGAGCCCACATGAAGGGTCAGAGCCATTCACTCAAGAGGAGGTGGTCTGGAGAGAGGAGGGGAGCAGGAGATGAAGGTCAGCTCCCTCAGGGCATGCGTCCTGGGTAAGCCCCTCCTCTGGGCCTTTCCGGCCTGCTCCCAGTTCATGCACAACCTGCTGCTGTCTGATGGAGGACTGAGATTTCAAACCAAAGCCCCTGACAAGCTGCCCCCTGTGGCAGAATGCAGAAGGTAGGGGGCTAGGAGTCTGCTTCTCAGAGTGAACAGAATAATGGTAGCCCAGGCAGATGATGTGGCCTGAAAGGGAAATCCATCCTCCTGAAGAAAAGCAAAAGGGTCACCATGGCAACTGCAGTGAGCCGCCTGGTTGGGCTCTATGCCATCACCCCAAACCTGGGCCCTGCAGCAGAACCTCCTCCCTGAGTCTGGGAAGAGTGGCATTTGGGCAAACCCTCTGGGGCAGGAGCACCCCCCCAACCCTTGAACTGATCAGTCTAGTTTTAGAACCTGTAAGGGAACTGTGCTTTATCCTGGAAGCCTGCCTGAAGCTCACTTAAAACCCGGCTAGGTCAGCCCTCAGCACCTGCAGTAGGTAGGCTGGGGGGAAGGGAACCAAAGAGGTGCAATGCTAGTAGATGCCATGGGCCTTGAGTCTTCGGTCACAGCCTGTATGTCCAGACCCACCACACATGAAACCACAGCCCTCATTCAAGACAGCATGCAATTAGATGGTAAATTATGTGGTAGGGATGCTTTCTCTACATGTGCCGAAGGAAATCAGAGGCGGCTGGGATCAGTGAAGGCAGGAAGGCTCAAGGGAAGATGAAAGACCGGAAACTAGGAATGGACACAACCTCCCAGGTTTTTGGACAGGAGCAGCCAGATTTGGGGGGCATCTGCAACTGCATGAGCTTCCTGGCAGATGAAGGGCAAAAATGAAAAGTACAAGCACAGCCTGATGGTGTCTGTTAGGGAGGGGGGAGTGGTAAGGGGCTTTCTGCACTGACACTCTAGATGAATTATTCTAAATCAAGAGAGTAAGATGCAGGGTGGGGAGCCCATCTGCTGGAAAGGCAGTCCTTCCCTCTTGCTGACCCCCCACCTCCCCTTCTCTCCCCATGTCCATCCCAGAGCCCCTGGCTCCCTCCTTCTCTCCCAGCCAACCCTACACTTCCCTAATGGTGTATGCTGGGAAGTCCCAGCCCACCGGATGCACCACCAGCTCTGCAGCTTTGGTGGCTGACTTCCCTTTCCCTATAGCTCTGGGTCTGTCCCATAAGGGGAAGGCTTCTCCACAAACCCAACTCTTCCTTCCTGGTCACTTCCACCCCCTATCCTGGAACTGCTGGATCTGCACAGCTCTAACAGTGACTGAGCCTAGGACCAGGGAGCAGAGATGCCATGGCAGGGGTGGGAAGGTGGCAGTGCCCCTTACCAGGAAATTCAACTGGGAGGGGATGCCAGGTCTTTTCCCTGAGCAGAGGCGTTTTACAGCTGATGACAAGACCTCAAATAACCCCTAGCTTCTTTGAGTCTTGGTTTCCTTACTGGCCTAATGGAATCACACGTATCTGCTAAATATTACAGATAAGATCAAAGGAAGCCAGGAGGGACTCCCATTTGAGAGGCAGAAGGGATTTCATAGCAAGTTTGCTTTAGGGACGTGTCGATGCTGTCACTTTGCTTTAGAAACTGGACCCTGGAGAGAAGTGTTAAATTTATACCAAGGAGGGTGTGGGCCAAAGGAACCTCGTAAACCTTAACAGCCTGGCCTGTTTTCCCCACCCTCCCCCACCCCTTTTCCAGGATCCAGGGGTCAAAGGGAGGGGCCTAAGGGAGCCGCATTCAGATTCAGGCATGCAGACCCTCTCAAGTTTCAGGGTCCAAGAGAAGACTCCAGAGGAACCCAGCAGACAGGCTTGGCGGTAACTATTGCTTAAAACAGCGGGGAACCCTGCCATCTCCATCCGAAAGGAAACATTTAAATTCCTGTACCAAGTCCTTTCCGGTCTTCCCCCCCCAACCCTGTTTGGAAACTGTTCCCTAGGTCTGCTCGCCTTAGAGTCCGTACTCCTTCCTTTGCTTGTTATTCAAGATCAGACTGGCAACCCAGGCCATCTCAATCACCCCAGAGAGCTCAGGAAGCCACCCGTGCTGGGCGCATCACTAAATTCCGATGTGGTTAACCTGGCCCAGATAGTCATGTTTAAACAAAATGTGCAGTGAGACCCCCTCGCCAATGCAGGTGACACAATAAACGCATCTACCAGTACATCTCTGGGAATCTCTGTGTGCCAGATTTGGTTTCTTCCTTTTTTTTTTTTAAGATGGAGTCTCACTCTATCGCCAGGGCTGGAGTGCGGCGGTGTGATCTCGGCTCACTGCAACCTCTGTCGCCCAGTTTCGGACAATTCTCCTGCCTCAGCCTCCCGAGTAGCTGGGATTACAGGCGCCTGCCACCATGCCCGGCTAATTTTTGTATTTTTAGTAGAGATGGGGTTTCACCATGTTGGCCAGGCTGGTCTTGAACTTCTGACCTCATTATCCACTCACCTTGGCTTCCCAAAATGCTGGGATTACAGGCGTGAGCCACCTCGCCCGGCCTGAGGTTTGGTTTCCTTCTAATCATCTGAAGCTTGGTGGTTTTCAAACTGTAGTAAGCCCTAGAATCACCTCGGGGGCTGGCTAGAAAATCAGACCCACAAGTACTGCCCAGAGCTTCTGCCCCAGGAGGTTCTGAATGGAGCCCAGGAGTGTGCCTTTTTAATGCACTGGCCAGTTGGTTCTGGTGGGGTAACACAATCCCACCCTTTGAGAAACACTGAAGTCTTAAGAGCATCTTTCGTGTATGTAAGCAAGCTCACTCAATTTTTGTTTTTTGTCCCACAAAGCTGCCTTTCCAACTGCATCTAGCATCAAATATACAGGAGGCTGAGCTGTTATTCCTGTTTTTTTTCAATCCATCTGAGTTGCAAGTGAAAATAATATTTTTACTGCCCAGCATTCATGGACTAAAGAGGAATGGGGAAGAGCTGTGGCATCTATAGAGTTGCTCTGAAGAATGGCAAGTCAGAAAAATGGTAAAATTCACACCCACACACTTGCACACACACACTCACCAAATGCAGTTGGCCTAGGAGGGAGTGCAGACTGAGGGTGAAGGAGGTGGGGGTGGCCACAGGGATTTGAGGGAGGTCAGAAAGGGCTCCACAGAGGGCATGGTGGTATGTGCCTGTGATCCCAGCTACTTGGGAAGTTGAGGTGGGAGGATCACTTGAGCCCAGGAGCTGGAGGCTGCAGTGAGCTATGATCAGAGCATGCCACTGCACTCTAGCCTGGGCGACAGAGCGAGACCCTGTCTCAAAAATTAACATAGGCCTGGTGTGATGGCTCATGACTGTAATCCCAGCACTTTGGAAGGTCAAGGTGGGCAGATCACTTGTGGTCAGGAGTTTGAGACCAGCCTGGCCAACATGGTGAAAACTCATCTCTACTAAAAATACAAAAATTAGCCAGAGGTGGTGGCGCACACCTGTAATCCCAGCTACTTGGGAGGCTTAGGTAGGAGGATTGCTTGAACCTGGGAGGCAGAGGTTGGGAGGTTCAAGTGAGCTGATATCACACCTCTGCATTCCAGCCTGGGCAAGAGAGCGGGACTCCATCTCAAAAAGACAAAAAAACCTGTCCCAATGAGCACCAATCTGCTGGCTTCTCAAAAGCAGCATATTCAAACACGACCTTAAAAATCCACCCCTTCCTAAGAGAAAATATGTTTTTTTTTTTTTTTCTGAGACTGAGTCTCCTCCATCACCCAGGCTGGAGTGCAGTGGCGCAATCTCCGCTCACTCCATTCTCTGCCTCCCAGGTTCAAGCGATTCTCCTGCCTCAGCCTCCCAAGTAGCTGGGAATACAAGTGTGCACCACCACGCCCAGCTAATTTTTTTTTTGTCTTTTTAGTAGAGACAGGGTTTCATAGAAAGGATGCCTCCTCCAGGAAGTTTTCCTGGAGTCTCCAGAAGCAGCTCTCATGCTCCTTTATGCTTCGTGTTGTGCTGTCATTATAGAAGAGCACAGAGCAAGCCCCGCGCTCTGCCTGCCACTGAGACTTATTGGGAACATTCCTGCCTCCTCCACTTGACAATGTGTGCCTCTGGGACAGGGACTGTATTCAACTGGTCTCCCCCAACCCCACCACTAGCATAGTGTATCTATGTGTATCTAGTAAGTACTGAATCACTAAGCAGTGAGTAGTAAGTACCGAGGTCCATTAACTCTAACTAGTATACTGGCCCCTTAATAAAGTGACACAGACGGCTCTGGCAGACCACCCCATACTTGAACATCCCATGGCCTCCCTGACAAGCAGTCTGATCTTTAAAGCAGATGGAACATTGGCCATTATGTTTTCTTCGTCAGTCCCCTAGACTGTGCTATGGGAAGGTTTCTAAAGTTGGCCTAAATACGGGAGAAACCTTGAGGCACTCTAGACCCCAAACTCCTAGAGGATTTCTTTGACCACCTCCGTTAGGATCCCACTCCATGCCCTTCCCCCTCTGTTCCTGCCAAGCAGTCCGGTTCAGGTCAGTGGCCGGGCACTACTTCTCCCTGGGCTCCACCTTCCCTGAGGCCCTTAGGCAGGGCTAGGTAGTTGCTAACATTGTCCTTCCCTTCGAATTTCTAAAACAGACCTCCCCCTGGCTACAGCACAATTCATTCATTTACCTACCAACCTCTAGCAGGGGAGGGTAGGATTCTGACTTTCCTTAAATTTGCTTCCTTAGTGTCTAGAAAATGTTGGAATATAGTAGACACCCAGACACACATGGTGGTGTCTTAAAGACTGAGCACGCAGTATCTGCTCAGTAAAGGCTGGAAAACCCTTTGTGTTTTTTTTGTTTTTTGTTTTTGTTGTTTTTTTGAGACAGGGTCTTACTCTGTTGCCCAGCCTGGAGTGCAGTGGTGCAATCTTGGCTCACTACAACCTCTAGCACCCTGGCTCAAGCGATTCTTGTGCCTCAGCCTTCCGAGTAGCTGGGATTACAGGCATGAGCCACCACACCTAGCTTATTTTTGCATTTTCAGTAGAAACGGGGATTCGCCATGTTGGCTAGGCAGGTCTTGAACTCCTGGCCTCAGGTGATCCCCCCGCCTTGGCCTCCCAGAGTGCTGGCATTACAGACATAAGCCACTGCGCTGGGCTGAAGGTTTTTTTAAAAAGAGTTTTTATAAGGATGCTTCATGTATGTGTCTCTAGAAGAAGCACATATGTGAGGTCTGGGAATTCATGCAAATATTTAATTTAGAATTTATGTACAAGGTAATCTAGCTGACAAAGGGAGTACAGATCATGATTCTGGTCCCCTTGCCCCCCATCTGCCATGATAGAATTTTAGAATCTCTGGGGTCATCTCATCTATTTCTGTCGTACTATAAACCAGGAAACTAAAATGCGAAAGCAGAAAGACCTCCTCATATCCATAGCTAAGGAGGGGCAGAAGCTGAGACGAGAAACCAGGCCTCCCAAATCTCATTCCAGCATTTTCTTAATCCAGTTTCACAACATCATCCATATGGTCATGAGAAAACAGCAATTCAAGGGCAAGGGTTCAGGACCACATGCATAGAGCAGGGAGCGGGTGGTCAGGGAGGCTGAAAGGGACCTAAGCCTCCTGGCAAAGAGGCATGGGGAGCAGCCCCAGCAACTGCAGGCCAGGGGCGGGAAGAGTGTGCAGCAGGCTGGAAAGCCAGGCCAGCTCTCTCCCTCTCTTCTAAACTCATCCTTTAATTTCATGACAATTTCCAAGCTAGGAAACCAGGAAAACTGGGAGTACAGGTGAGTCATTTGGGTGCACAACAGAAGCAACATGAGATTTGGAGTCTGGTTTTGTCCATTGGACCACTCCATCAGGATATCCATGTGGTGGTAACCTAGTTACCTAGAGAAATCCTAGTTTTCTAATAGCAAAACAGGGGTTAAAAAATACTTCTGGCTGGGCGCGGTACCTGTTAATCCCAGCACCTTGGGAGGCCAAGGTAGCTGGATCACAAGGTCAGAAGTTTGAGACCAGCCTGGCCAACATAGTGAAACCCCATCTCTACTAAAAATACAAAAAAAAATAGCAAAGCATGGTAGCAGGTGCCTGTAATCCCAGCTATTCAGGAGGCTGAGGTAGGAGAATCACTTGAACCCAGGAGGCAGAGGTTGCAGTGAGCCAAGATCACGACACTGCACTCCACCCTGGGTGACAGAGTGATTCCATCTCAAAAAAAAAACAAAAAAACAAAAAACTTATATTAAATGCAGATAATATGTTTTAGGATTGTGGTAAAAGTTAACGCTCCTGGCATAGTGCATGACATAAAGTAGGTGCTCAGTAAAGTTCAACCCACTTTCCCTGGTTCAGGCTTTGCTGTGGCCAGGAGTTGGCCGTGGGCTAGCTATTCCAACTTGCCTCTTTTTCTCACCACTAAAAGTAGAGGTGGTTCTAAGAGCTGTTCTCCCTGTGCCCTAGAAGTGAAGACTCTGGTGCACAATCACCCCATCCACGTAAAGCACAATGGGCACCCCTGCTCCTTTGGAGGACCGTGCCCCTCTCTCCTCACTGGTCCACCGGCATAAGACTCACCCCCATGTCTGCCTAGTAAAAGCCTTTCTGCAGAAAAAAAAAAGACAATGGGGAGTCCCTTTGTGGCAACTTTCATAACCTATGGTAAAGGGCAGCCCTGGAAGTCACTGCTGGTTACAAGCTGTCATGGGAGCCTCTAAAGCATGTTCAGCCTTTGGGTAAAGTATACTTGCTGTGCTTACTCCAAACATCAGCTCCTTCCAGGGTGATGTTATTTTTGAGGCCACCCTGCAAAAGGTCAGGTATGGCAAATAAATGAGGAATGTCTGCCAGTCCAAATACCCCAAAACTGCTACACACACACTTGGCTAATAATTTGGTTGAGCCCTTACTTGTCTTCGCACTGTCATTTCTCCTGAACTAGACAAAAGCCCAGGAGATCACACTTTATTCATCTCCTCCTTCCCACAGCCCCTAGCACAAGACCCCCCTTACTTAGTAGGTGCTGAGTGTCTGCTTATTAAATGGAAAATGGCACAGCGGGGGCGCGGGGGCTTTTGGACATTCATAGCCTGCTCTTCCCAAGGCAGACAGGAAGCATAGTCTCTTGAGACTGCAGAGTTGTAAAGTCAGGGGAAGCAACATTTGCTAAGCTCACAGAAGCAGCAGCACAAATGGCCAATAAACATAGGAAAAGATGTTCAACCTTACTTGTTATCTGGGAAATGCCAATTAAAAGCATAACAAGATACTATTTTCCCCACCCATTTGACTAGCGAAATATTGATGTTGGCAAAGGTCTTCTCTTACTCTGTTCATAGGAGCATAAGTTGGCAGTGCCCTTTGTAGAGGGCAGTTTAGCAGATGTCATAAAATGTAAAATGCACATTCCCTTCAACTAGGCCTTTTTCTTTCTAGGTATTTATGTTAGAGAAACAGATAGACAAAGAGCCATGATCAAGGCTGTTCCCTGCTGCAATGCTAATCAGTAAAATATCATAAACATAAATGCCCACCAATAACAGAATGGCTAAATAAAACCATGGGAATCCATATGGTGGAAAACTAGTGGTAATTATTTGGCTAGATTGCACAGACTTATTGCAGGTGAAAAACCAAGCTGTAAAACGAAAACTACAGTGTGGTTCCATTTGTGCAAAAAGAAAATGAAAAAAAGAACTGTGAAGCAAAATTACATATTTACACGCATACACACGAATAGAAAAAATCATGACACACACCAAACTGATAGCATCAAGTATTTCTGGTGAAGGAATTAAATTTTCAGGCCAGGTGTGGTGGCTCATGCCTGTAATCCCAGTATTTCGGGAGGCTGAGGCAGGAGGACTGCTTGAGACCAGGAGCTCAAGACCAACCTGGTCAACATAAGGAGACCCATCTCTACAAAAAAATTTAAAAATTAGCCAAGTGTGGTGGCACATGCCTGTGGTCCCAGCTACTCAGGAAGTTTAGGTGGGAGGATCACCTGACCTAAGAGGTTGAGGCTGCAATGAGCCATGATCATGCCATTGCACTCCAACCTGGCCAATGGAGCAAGACCCTGCCTCAAAATAAAATTTTAGGGTGGCAGGTGAGGGCAGACTTTTTCACAAGAATGTATTTGTGTAATACTTATCTAATTTAAAACAACTTGTGGCTGGGTGTGGTGGCTCAAGCCTGTAATCCCAGCACTTTGGGAGGCCGAGGCTGGCGGATCACGAGGTCAAGAGATAGAAACCATCCTGGCCAACATGGTGAAACCCCGTCTCTACTAAAAATACAAAAAAAAAATTAGCTGGGCATGATGGCGTGCACCTGTAGTCCCAGCTACCCGGGAGGCTGAGGCAGGAGAATTGCTTGAACCCAGGAGACAGAGGTTGCAGTGAGCCGAGATCGCGCCACTGCACTCCAGCCTGGCGCCTGGTGACAGAGTAAAACTCTGTCTCAAAAAAAAAAAAAAAAAGAAAAGAAAATAACTTGTAAAAAATTATCAAGTTCCTATTATATGCTAGCTCTGGGCTAGGAGCTTTAAATGTTGTGTTACCTTATTAATCCACACAACTCTGAGATAAGAACTGTTCATTCATTCAGCACACTTTCACCCTGCCCCTCCCACTGCCAGCCCTGGGGGCAGGGATGCCCAGAATGCCTGTATCTGAACAAGCTTTTTCTTTTTTTTTGACATGGAGTCTCACTTTGCCACCCAGGCTGGAGTGCAATGGCGTGATCTTGGCTCACTGAAACCTCTGCCTCCCAGGTTCAAGAGATTCTCTCGCCTCAGCCTCCCAAGTAGCTAGGATTACAGGCACAGGCCATCATGCCCGGTTAATTTTTGTATTTTTACTAGAGATGGGGTTTCACTATGTTGGCCAGGCTGGTCTTGAACTCCTGACCTCGTGATCCACCTGCTTCGGCCCCCTCCAAAGTGCTGGGATTACAGGTGTGACCGCCGCGCCCAGCCTTGAACAAGCTTAAATGTAGAAATGGGTAGAGGCAGAAAATAAGCTGGTGAGTGCTGCTCTCATGGAGATGCAGAGGACAGCCAAGTCTATCCACAGAGGAGGAACTCTGGCTGGGTGCAGGGTGAGTGATGCCTAAGGTCCCACACCCAGTAAGTGGGACCTTACTTAAGGCAGTATTTGAACTTCAACTTGCCTCCAAAGGCCAGGGTAAACAGCAGCCGACCCTTCAGGCCTATGAAGGCTCTGCTATCTTTGGTTGGGGGAGTGGGTTGTTTCTGAGTGTAGAGAGGGAAGGCAGGAGAGACTATGATATTCCAGCCACAGATGTTTCATTATCACTGTTTAATATTTATTAAGCATCTAGTAAGCATAAGAATGCATGAATCGAGGGTCCCTACCTTCAGGTTGGAAGCCAGGAAAGAGACCATATCCTAGAACACTAGGACATGGTACCCGCTGCCTGGAGGTAATTTAGAATCTGGCTGGGGTGAAGAGATTAATGAGCAAGTCATGCCATCAATGTGCTGTAACTGAGTCCTAAAACCACCAGCAGTGACACAAACTGGAGTGAGCGGCTTCCCAGGGGGAGATGACCACCCAGCTACTGACCCTGGGTCTCTGCGCTCATCTGCCTTGCAGAGCTACAGGGAGGACTAATGAAGTGAGAGGCCTTCCTAACCTTAAAGCCCTCCGTAGGGTGCACTTTGCTCTGATAATTAGAAGGAAGAGGAGCTAAGGGATTGCCTTCCTTGGGAAGGAGGAACTGCTCGGCTCCTGCCCTCCCCACTGGCCAGCTCTGCTAGGCCGAGGAAGGTTCTCCTCAGCTCAGAGGCCCAGTGGGAATGGCAGGAACAGAGGCTGGAGGAGACTCTGGCATCATTTCACCCATGGAGTCTGTCCATGCCAGTCCCCATGCCATCCTCCAGGTATACCTGTCAGCACCCCTGGAAAAACCACCTGGAAATCAAGGGCTTGGGCCCTTGTCATGGTAGAAATCCAAGAACTCAGGCTCCCAGAAAAGTGGTCCCACATTCACCCACCTCCCAACTGCTTAGCCAACAGGCAGGTATTCACTGGGCCTGTTCTCCCTGCCCTTTGCCTTAGGCCAGACAGAAGAAGACATGATTAACACATAAGAAATTGTGAAAAAGGCCGGGCGCAGTGGCTCATGCCTGTAATCCCAGCACTTTGGAAGACTGAGGTTGGTGGATCACAAGGTCAGGGGTTCGAGACCAGCCGGGCCAATATGGTGAAACCCCAACTCTACCAAAAATACAAAAGTTAGCCCAGCATGGTGTTGGTGTGCCTGTAGTCCCAGTTACTCAGGAGGCTGAGGCAGGAGAATCACTTGAACCCTGTAGTCCCAGCTACTCAGGAGGCTGAGGCAGTCGAATCTCATTCATCTATGCCCTTTTCAAGATAAGGCTCTTTCTGCAGGTGCTATGAGCCCTCATCCTATCACAGGTAACTAGGAATCCTCTATGCCTCCAGTAGCCCTGGTAGCTTCCGTGGCACTCAGCTGTGGAGGCTTCTGGGAATCAGCTCAGTAAGGGTGCCCTGAACCCGGGGGGTGGGGGGGGGGGGGGCAAGATTGCAGTGAGCCAAGATCGCCCCACTGCACTTCAGCCTGGGAGACAGTGAAACCATGTCTCAAAACAAAAACAAAAACAGAAACAAACAAAAAAAAAACAAACAACAACAACAAAAACCCCCAGTAAGGATTATAGGGATTCAGGGACAGGAAGAGGTCATTTTGGACTGGAGAAATCCTGGAAAGCTTCCTGGAGAAGGCAGCAGCTCTTGGCCTCAACCCTGAAGAATGGATTGGGAAAACAGCAGGAATAAAGACAGGGAGGAAGGAAGGAGCATGGCAAGGTCTCCTCCTAGGGGGATACCCTCCTATTAGAGGACTGTAGTGAAGTGGGGGTGGGTTGACTGTGGAGGTAGCAGGGTTGAAGAATTGAGAGATAGCCAGAGGGTATCTGACATGATGGGGGGAGACAATGGGGAGCCATTGGAGGTTCTATAGCACGGTGTGATCATGATTAAAGCAGACCTTAGTCCTTACAGGACTAGTAAGCAGGCGAAGGAACAGCAACAGGATATGGAACAGACAGAAGACATCAGCTTCCTTCCCAGCTCCAGCAGGAATTCTCACTTCAGCCTCAGGGACGAAGGAAATGTCTCATTTCCCCCCATTCACTTATTTTCAATTTCTTTCATTTTGTGACATTCAGAGTCTCTTAAATCCTGGGGGGAGGGAAAGCCTGGGGGAGTGGGTAGTGTGGGGGTAGGCTCACTTAGTAACTGCGGTCTGACTGACAAGAGTGGGCAAGGAGAAGGAAGTTAAGCTGGGGGAGACGCCCCCCAGGTGGGGCACACAGCCTAGGGGAAGGGCTGGTGCAGCCTGGGGTCTGGTGGCAGCTCCCCGCAGAGCACAGGAGCCCTTCTGGCCCCGCCCCACCCTCCAGCCACATTTCCTATCTGCTCCCTGCCCACACCCACTGTCCACCACGACAGCAAACTTCCATTCCTGAAAAGCCCATGTGTTTTGTGTCTAGGCAGTGGGGTGGGGTTCATGCTTGCTGTATTCCTCCCTCTGAAATGCTTTCCTCAACCCTTCCCTAAATTCCAGTTCAACTGTCAAAAGCCAAAAGCCACCTCCTGCTGATGCATAGATGACCCCAGGCAGCATTTGTCTATGCCCAGTTCAGGGCACAGCTCCTTCTGCAGGTGCTATGAGCTCTCACCCTATCATGGGGTAACTAGGAATCCTCTATGCCTCTTCCGTGGCCCTCAGCTGTGGAGGCTTCTGGGAATGAGCTCAGTAAGGGTGTCCTGAATGAAGTGTTGTGTGCGTTGCATCGGAGGTTAGGAAGTGCTGGCTGGCCCTTCAAGTGATGTTGCCTGGGGAACAGCTAGAGCTGGGTCCTGAAGGCTGGGGTGGTTTGTCAGGAGGGGGAGGTGGCTTTTTTGGGAGGAGGTGGGTGGTTGGATCTAGGAGGGTGGGTAAGTGGCTAGTGGATCAACACTGACAGAGGGTGGGGGGCGGAGATCTGGGGATGGAGTTAACCGAGATGGCCGCCTGAGATCAGCTGAAGGAGGTGAGGAGGAACCTGCAGGGGCCTCGGGAAGGCGTAGGGAGGCAGTTTCAGAAGAAAGGCTCAAATGTCAGATGGCTAAGATGAGACTGAGAAAGAGGAGAAATGTCTGTCCTGTTGTTACACCCCACAGAAACAGGACTGATAGCCCTGGAGCAGTGGTTCACTCTTGTAATCCCAGCACTTTGGGAGGCCGAGGAGGGCAGATCACCTGAGGTCAGGAGTTCAAGACCAGCCTGGCCAACATGGTGAAAACCCTGTCTCTACTAAAAACACAAAAAGTACAAAAAGTTAGCCAGATGTGGTGGTGGGTACCTGTAATCCCAGCTATTCAGGAGGCTGAGGCAGGAGAATCGCTTGAACACAGGAGGCAGAAGCTACAGTGAGCCCAGAAGGCGCCATTGCACTCCAGCCTGGGCAACAAACGAGAAACAGGCCTGATAGCAACAGTTACTACTCTTTAGTCTGAGGGGGTCCTGGGAATCTTGAAAGCTTCCTGTGTTTTCCCAACATTCTTCATTCCTGCATCTAGCCCTTACCTAGCTAGCCCCAGGCATAGCCCAGGAGGAGACTGTGTGACATTCAGGGGCTGGACCCCACATGGGAAAAGGAAGCTTAAATTCAAATTCCATTCTGGCCCCGTTCCCAATTCTCCATGTGAGCTTGTGGTCAGTTATAAAACTCAATAGCCCCAAATCCCCTAGTCTGAAAATGAGATCATTATTTCTAAAACTTGTACTGGAATTTGTGGAATTTTTTAATTATGGCATATGAATAAGAAATAATGTTATTAGCAAATTATATATATTTTTGAGACAGAGTCTCACTTGGTTGCCAGGCTGGAGTGCAGTGGCTCAATCTTGGCTCCCTGCAACCTCCACCTCCCAGGTTCAAGAGATTCTCCTGCCTCAGCCTCCCGAGTAGCTGGGATTACAGGCGCACGCCATCACACCTGGCTAATTTTTTGTATTTTTAATAGAAATGGGGTTTCACCATATTGGCCAGGATGGCCTTGATCTCTTGACCTCGTGATCTGCCCACCTTGGCCTCCCAAAGTGCTGGGATTACAGGCGTGAGCCACCGTGCCCGGCCAGAAAATATATTTTGTTTGGTGATCTCCACGTCGCAAGTCACATGTACTAAAGTCTTTTAAATTAATGGTTTTTCTGTGAATACCCACTGTTACCTTCATTGGTTGGGAGTGGGGAAGCAGATGCCAAGGGTTGAAGACTTACTAGAAAATCTTTTGATAATTGCTGAAGCCAGGTAATGGCAATGGGAGGTTGTTACACTACTTTCTGCTTCTGCATATGTTAGAAAATGTTCATGAGTTTTACAAAGTCTTTTTTGGTTTTGAGAAGGAGTCTCACTCTGTCACCCAGGCTGTAGTGCAGTGGCACAATCTCAGCTCTCTGCAACCTCTACCTCCTAGGTTCAAGGGATTCTCCTGCGTCAGCCTCCCAAGTAGATGGAACTACAGGTGCCCGCCATCACACCGGGCTAATTTGTGTATTTGTAGTAGAGATGGGGTTTCGCCATGTTGGCCAGGCTGGTCTCCAACTCCTGACCTCTGGTGATCCACCTGCTTTGCCCTCTGAAAGTGCTGGAGTTACAGGTGTGAGCTACCATGCCCAGCCCAAAAAAGTCTTTTTAAATTTTAGTGGAAGACCTAAAACTGAGAAAATGTATCTATGATCTAATTTTTCCTGGGAGTTGAGGAAAGAACCCTTTTTTCACCGAGGGCAGGTGAAACTCTTTTTTTAACTGAGGGCAGGCCTCCATACTGCTTCTTCAAGGGAGCATAGCTAGAGAATTACAGAATTTCTGAAAGTTCTTCCAGGTCTAAAAGTCATGTCTAAGCTTCTTGTCCCAGGGCTAAGTGAGAACAGAAACACTTTATTCACAGAACCAGGAGCTAAAGCAAAGCCCCTGTCTCCGGGTTGCAGGGACGCAGGAGGCAGTGACTGACTTGGAGAGAACAGCCCAGTTCCTGAATTTCCACCGCAAAGACACGTCCAAGCATGGGGGTAAGTGGCTCTCCTCCCAGACCTCAGATAGGCTGCCCTTTCTCCGGGTTCTTCCGGGAAAGTAATTTCTGCCTTCCTGGATCCCCAGAGGAAATTAAAACAATCAAGTAGCCAGAACTCCCATCCTGTTCTGCACTTTCTCTTTTTTTTTTTTTTTTTTTTTTTGAGAAGGAGTCTCGCTCTGTCACCCAGGCTGGAGTGTAATGGCGCGATCTCAGCTCACTACCACCTCCATCTCCTGGGTTCAAGCAATTCTCCTGCCTGAGCCTCTTGAGTAGCTGGGATTACAGGCACCCGCTACCACGCCCAGCTAATTTTTTGCATTTTTAGTAGAGATGGGGTTTCACCATGCTGGCCAGGCTGGTCTCGAACTCGGACCTTGTGATCCGCCCACCTTGACCTCCCAAAGTGCTGGGATTACATGTGTGAGCCACCCTGCCCAGCCTCTGTTCTGCACTTTCTCTAGAGAAAGCTCACACAAAGGCAAATGGATGAACGGGGCCGCCTTCCTCTGGAGGCCTGGGGTAAAGACAAAAGGAGAGCTGAGTTCACGTGAAGTACCCCACGTGGTGGCAGTTTCCTCACTTTTCCTGTGCAGCTAGGTCACCACACACCTCTCTTTGTACCTCCTTTTCTCTACTAATCAAACATACAAGACAGCTCAAAAATCATGCGTGGTGAGTTGACTTCCCTCCTTGGTCTCCTGGCCTCCATTTTCTCACCTGTTTGCATGGCCGAAGCCCTCCATGGGCTGCTCCCACCTCCCCGAGCCCCACAGAAGCTTCTCTGAACCACGGGCACTTGTCTCAGTGAACTCAGCTTTCCCTAGGGCTGGGCGGCCACCCTCCAGGAAAACCCCTCGTTTCCCTAGACACCGCTGTGTCCTGCCTTCTCCCTCTGTCCCCGCTGCCTGCCACTCCTCCTCTCCACATGGCCCAGAAATGTTGGGGTTTCAATGGACACGATTCTGAGACTTTGTCGCTCCTCCCTCTCCCCTTGCTGAGCTCTGAAGGTCCCCCAGATTTAAATGCCAGGGTCCTGCTCTCAACTCCCACCTTCATAGCCCATATTTCCCTAAGACCCAGACTCCAGGCACCTGGCATCTCCACGGAGCCCTGGATTCCCACCTCCTCTGGCTCTTCCCATCTGAGCAAATGACACAACCATCACTAGGCGTTCAGGCCAGACCCCTGGTAGTCCTCCTGGAGTCCGTCAGCAAGTCCTAGTGATTCCAGCTCCAAAATACACCCCAAGGCTCTCCTCTGTCTCCATTGCTGCCTCACATCAAATCCTTCCTGTGCACAGGAACTGTCTATGGCTGCCCAATATTTTCAGAGTAAGCCAGCTTTTGGGTAGACCCTGCAGGGCCCTGATGCGTGGAGCCCCGCTACCTCTCCAGCTGCATCTGGCCCTTTCTCCGTTGCCATTTCACCCCAGCATACAGTTTGCCAAAAAGTCAAGGCCTTGCTGGTGCTGCTTCCTCTGCCTAGAACACTCTCCCCCCACCCCACCCCTCACAGAGGCGGCTCTTCAGTTCCTTTAGATCTTAACTGAAATGCCACCTCCTCCAAGAAGCCTGTCTTGATCACCCCCACCTAAAGCAGGCCTCTGCTATCTTCTATTTCAGCCCCTTGTTTCTTTGTGTTCTGCCCACCTCCCCCATCAGAATGTCAACTCCATGAGGGCAGGGACCATATACGGCCAGGGCCTAGTACATAGCCAGGTATGCAGTAAGTGTTCAATAAGCATTTGCTGAAGGAGCAGATGAGCCAGTCATCACTGCCTAGGGATTAAGCAGCTCCCTGTAAATTCTAAGGGTTAGCCTGAAGGGGAAACTGAGGCCCATCACTTCTGGTTTTCCAGTTCTGCGGGACAGGTTGGGGCTCAGGTCAGAAGGCACCTCACCTCCCTTTCCAGCGTGCCAGCCACTCATCCCGCTTGCGCTTGCTGATGTAGTACGGATCCCCTGCCTGGAAGGTGAGCCGTGGCATGGGCCGCTGACGGAGGCTGGACTCCCAGCCCAAGCCACCCCGCAGCCGGCCCCGGGAGCCCTAGGACAGAGAGATAGACAGGTATTAGGGCCTCAGGGTAGGCACTGAAGACCCACTGAGGAGGCACTCACCTCAGACACAAAGTGGATGCTGGCTCCTGGGCAGAAAGGGCACCCCTGGGAGTGCTGGGCAGGCCCTGTGTGGGCTGGAGGAGCGAGGGACATGTGTGGTGGGGTGGGGGCACATGGACACAGCCACAGGCCGAGAAGGGAGGCGCCTGGCCTCTGGAGGGGGATGAGCCCGCTGCCTTGTTGGGGGACTTCCAACCTCCACACCCACTTCCTCTCCTTCCCACAGAGGGATGTGTAAAGAAGGTGGTGGGGCCCACCCTCCACCCCCTCACACACACTCGCCACCCGTGGCCTTCTTCTAGAATCAGGATCCACAGAGCCCCTGGGGGGGGTGGAACACTTGCCTCCATTTTCATGGTTTCGATGTTGGTCTCCTTCTGTTCTTTGCCTGTGGGAGAGGGAAGACAAAAGGACCGGTCGTCGGTGACAGAGTTACTGGAGTGGCTCAGAGGCCCCACCTTGTACCTGGGGTCCCTGCCACAGGGGACGGGGTTCTCCAGCCATTTAGCTGTTCATGTGTCAACCATGATGGCCTGCCACATGCCAGGCACAGTGCTGACCCTGAGGATCCAGCGGGGCCTAGGGCAAAGAAAGAACTTGGGCAGGGGCAGGCCTTGAGGCCCAGGCAAGAGGGGAACACAAGGAAAGTCAGAGCTGGGTTTCTGGCCCGTTGACTCTGTCTCAGGTACACAGAAGGGGACTAAAAATACTCCCATCTGCTGTTCCCAGTCAAGAGACCCCCTTCCCAAAGCGGGTGCGGAAGGCAGAGGGGGTGCAGGAAGGCCTGGGCCAGAGGGGGGCAGCCTTAGCGGCCTCCCTGGCCCTACAACGGAGTGTTTGCAAAGAGGACTTCTGGGCATGAGGGCATATACTGGGGCCAACTGGAACAAGACCCTCTCTACAAGACTCAGTTTCCTCATCTGGAATATAAGGATGCTGGATGTGATTTCCAAGGTCCACCTGTGGTCCAAATATTATGGTTCTATTACTAATCTCACCTCTGTCCCTCCACTCCCTGCCCCATGCTCAGGCCCCTGAGCTCAGCGTTTCAAGACTTCGGTTTGGATTCCAGTGAGACCTCTGTAACCTCTCCTGGCCTGTTTCCCCAGTATATCAAGGTAGATAAATGTTCTAAAATCATTAGGTTATGGTGAACATTAAGCGCCTAGCGTGGGGCCGGCCATACTGTAAGTGCTTAATGCATGTTAGTGTGGTTCCCCCTTCCCTAGGGCATTCATTTCCTTTACTGGGCCCTGATTCCCTGTCCTGGCAGGGAAGTCTCAACTTCCCTGTTGAGACCCTGCCCTCTCCCTGTGCTCCTCCAGGCCCCGAGTGGAGGGGGAGCTGTACTCCTCCTAGGCACCCCTGCACTCACGCCCAGGTCCTCACCACCCTTTCCAGGCGCCCTTTCCAGACCCAGGGCCCCGGCAGGCTGCGGGCTGGCTGATTCTGCCTCCCCCTAACTGTTTGCTGGAGGTGGGGGAGTGGGCCCTCCGTCCACCTGGGCCCCTGACCCCTGAGCTTCTTTCTTGCGAGCCAAGAGCATATCGGGCCTGAGCACACAGCAAGAAGGTCACGAAGGCTGGTTCATGGTAGCTTGGGGTGGGGGGAGACAAAGAGCCTGAAACGGAAAAAACAGCCCCGACTTCATCTCCTGGCTGTGGAGCGGAAGCCAGCTGCAGTGTTCACGGCCGCGGGTCCTCAGCCCGGGAGTCCGCTCCCTTCTCTCCTGCTAGGGGGTCCTGGGCTGGCTTTGGGCGGTCCCCCCCGGGTGCCCAGGACAGCGCTGCCTTCAGTGGTTCTGTCCCGGGTGACAGAGTCTACCGCCAGCTAGGCCCGGGAGCACCGGGGGTAGGGAGGCAGGAGGGCTGCCGTGGGTGCGAGTCTGACGCCGGGCTCGGCCCGCGGGGGCGGCGTCGGCGGGGACGGGTGCCTCTGTCGCGGGCATCTGTGCGCGTGGGCGGTTGCGTGCTCGCCAGCGCTTTGTTCGTGACCGGCCTTTTAAAGGCTGGCTCACCCGTCTTGTCTGGCTCGTCCTCCCTGTTTCCTTTCCGTCCTCTCTCCCACCACAGCCAGCTCCCCACCTTTCCCGCGGGGGCCCCCTCCAGCCTGTCCGGGGCCTCCCCCGCTCCCAGGCCAGGGCTTCCCCCCTCCTCCCAGATCTCGTTGCTCTGCCCGGTGAGGCTCCGGGCTGCCAGCGGGGGCGCCTGCCTGCGATCAGGCGGCGGCCGTGGGGGGGCGCGGCCTGGTGGACCCTATCCCCGCGGGGCTCCAGGGATGGGAACCGCTTCGTCAGCCCTGCGGCGGGGCGGAGGGAGGGAGCCTCAGAGCTGGCTCTGGGACCTGGACTTGGGGCTCCCGACTGCATTCTCTCCCCAGCCGCTTTAGAACCTCAAACATTTCCTACCTGGGACTCTCCATGGCATTTGATTACTTTTACGGAGGTTTACTCATTAGAGATCTAGAAAATCAGGGTTGAAAGGCTTTGTAGAGATCATTGAGTACTTGTTCAGCACTTAAATTTTGCCGAAAGCTGAGACCTGGCGGGGCGAAGTGACTTAAGGCGGGAGCTGAAATGAACTCTCAGGGGTCTAGATGCCCCGGCCAGCTCCCCTCTCTGTTGTACCACTACTGTTATTTCTCGATGTGACCCCCTTCCTAATTTCCCAGCCCCTAGGCTCCCCAAAACAGACGATTTTTCCTTATGCAGTTTCCAACTGGCTTCTTTCTGGAATTTTCTCCCTGACAGATTCTGCGCATGCCCACTTGAGTGAACACACACACACACACACACACACACACACGCACGCACGCACACACGCACACACGCACACTTTCCAGCCTGGCCCGGCTGCCTCGGAATGCGGCACTTGTCGTGAGTCAGGGAAGGGTCAGCTGCTCTCTCAGTACCGCCCATGCAGCCCAACTGCTCCTGGCCCAGGCCCAGGGTCACCGGCAGGGCCAGGTGGCTGTGTCTTCCAGGATAGCCCTGGTGGGACTGAACGTGACCCTAGTGCATCTCAGGTCCTGGGGGTAGGGGAGGCCAGGGGTGTTTCTAACACTTGCCTCATAGTCTGAGGCTATACTCAGCCAGGGGCCACCCAAGTTCTCTTTAAAATGAACTCAAATCTCCATGAGGGGGCCCTGTGCTCAGTCTCAGCAGAGAGGGGCTTTGTGCTGACCCTAATCCGGTCCTTCACCAGCTGCATAATCTTGGGTAAGTAACTGAATCTTTCTGAAACTTCCGTCTCCCCCATCTGAAAAACGGGGATAATAAGAATCTTCCAGGCTGGGTGCGGTGGCTCATGCCTGTAATCCCAGCACTTTGGGAAGCCGAGGCCGGCGGATCACCTGAGGTCAGGAGTCCGAGACGAGCCTGGCCAACATGGTGAAACCCTGGCCCTACTAAAAATACAAAAATTAACCAGGTGTGGTGGTGCGTGCCTTTAGTCCCAGCTACTCAAGAGGCTGAGGGAATCGCTTGAACCTGGGAAGGAGAGGTTGCAGATCATGCCACCGCACTCCAGCCTGGGTGACAGTGAGTGAGACTCTGTCACAATAAAAAAAGTCTTCTGGCTGGGAGCAGTGGCTCACACCTGTAATCCCAGCACTTTGGGAGGCCAAGGTGGGCAGATCACCTGAGGTTAGGCATTCAAGACCAGCTTGGGCAACATGGTGAAACCCTGTCTCTACTGAAAATACAAAAACATTAGCCGGGTGTGGTGGCACATGCCTGTGATCCCAGCTACTTGGGAGGCTGAGGCAGGAGAATCACTTGAACCCAGAAGGCGGAGGTTGCGGTGAGCCGAGATCATGCCACTGCACTCCAGCCTGGACAACAAGTTCGAAACTCCATCTCAAAAAAAAAAAAAAAAAAATCTTCCTCCCATGATCACACATGGGGTATAATACACAGCAGAGCTTCTGAAACTTCCATATGCATGGGAAGCATGAGGACCTGTTTAAAATGCAGATTCTGATCCAGCAGGTCTTTGGTGGAGCCTGCGATTCTGCATTTCTAAATTCCTGGGTGCTGCCAGCACTGCTGGTCTAGGGACCACTGTGAGTAGTGAGGACGGAAAATGCCAATACAGTCAACACTCAGTAAGGGAAAGCCACATTGCCACTGCCACCATCATCCTCATTATGGCATGAATGCTGGCAGGGGCAGGGGCACTCCCAAGACAAGCACGGGCCTGTGGGCTGTTGGCTCCTGTCCCTGTCACTCTTCTCATCATTTCCCCTCTTCCTTTCTCCTGGCTGTACTTTCAGCACATGCTCAGGCTACAAGAAATGCTGACTTCAAAAGTCTGTTTTTGCTGTACAGGAGCTAATGAAAGGGGTTCCAGGAGAACGTCCCCTGAAAAGAGACCTGGAATAAGGGGAACTAAAAGGAGACCATGGCCGAGCCACATCCTCTCCAGGGCCTTAGTCTCTTCCTCATCTCAATCAACCAACTGAGTATTTGTTTTATATCAGCTGACTGCTGGAACCACGACCCAGCCTCTACACCCTGATTAAGCCACTGCTGGCTGCACACTGGTGGAGCCTCTGGTAGGCAACTGCCCGTCCTGCTAGGTAACATCTCACCAATTTCAGCATCCAGACAGTGCACAGTGGCCTTCAGGGGATCCTACCAGCTCTGATCCCTGCCAGAATCTATACTTCCTGGGTAGCTGGAGCCACACAGGAGTGTACCAAGGCCAACAGTTTTTTATTTTTATATTTTTTGAGATGGAGTCTCGCTGTATTGCCCAGGCTGGAGTGCAGTAGCGCACTCTTGGCTTACTGCAACCTCCACCTCACGGGTTTAAGTGATTCTCCTATCTCAGACCCCCGAGTAGCTGGGACCACAGGCATGTGCCACCATGCTTAGCTAATTTTTTAAAAATATTTTTTAGTACAGACGAGGTTTCATCTTATTGGCCTGGCTGGTCTCAAACTCCTGACCTCAAGTGATCTGCCCGCCTGGGCCTCCCAAAGTGCTGGGATTATGGGCATGAGCCACTGCACCCGGTCCCAAGGCCAAATTTTGGAGGTGAAGGAGACTTAGAGTGTTTCTGCCCACCATACTCAGCACTAAGATTCCAAGGAAGGTCCACCTGTCTGAAAATCTCAGACCCAGGAATCACACTTGACAGCATCTCTCCCCTCACCTCTCATGTCCCTGGCATTTGTCGCCTCCCTTCATCTCTGCTGCCATACCGCTCATCAGCTCCTCTGATGCCATCCTCCTTCCCAGCTCTTCCATTCCATCCCAGGATCCAGATGACAGAATGAACTTTTCAAATCGCAAAGCTGATTACATCACACACGTCATCCCCCTGCGCCCCGCCGCAGCCCCCCAGCCACCTGGAAGGCCTAGCCTGTCTGCCCTAGCACTTTCCACACCCTTCTCCCTTGCTCTCTCCACTCTAGCCTTGTGACATCTGTCAGTTCCCTGGGGTGCCGTGCTCCCTCCCACCTGGGAGCCTTCTTCCCTGTTCTCACTCTCTCCCTCTACCCTCGCGCAGTGGACTCCTTCGCCCTTCAGCTTGAGCTGAACAGCCCAGGCCATCGTTGCAGTTTCCCTGGCCATGCTTCGCTTCCTGTAGAGCACTTATCTTCATGTGTAATCCCATCTTTTTAAGCATGGATTTCTCATTAATGTCTGTCTCTCCAGCTGACTGTGAGGTTCTTGAGGGCAAGAACCGGGGTTTTTGTTCATGACAATTTCCCTAGTCTCTGGTATGGATTCTAGCACACCCTGAATGAGTATGTTTTGTTTCTTTTGTGAGATGGAGTCTTGCTCTGTTGCCCAGGCTGGAGTGCATTGGCGCAATCTTGGCTCACTGCAACCTCCACCTCCTGGGTTCAAGCAATTCTCCTACCTCAGCCTCCCGAGTAGCTGGAACTATAGGTGCATGCTACCACACCCAGCTATTTTTTTTATTTTTTAGTAGAGACATGGTTTCACCATGTTAGCCAGGATGGTGTCGATCTCCTGACCTTGTGATCCACCTATCTTGGCCTCCCAAAGTGCTGGGATTACAGGCATGAGCCACCTCGCCCAGCCCTTGAATGGGTGTTTTAAGAAACACCTGTTTACTGACGGAAGCAGGAGCCCCTGAGAACAACTAGAAATGGAGGCAGGGAAATCCCAAAGTGAAAACAAACCCTCAAGGCCAGAGAACAGCTTTGGGGCTATGGCTCCATGCTGCAGGGCAGGAAAGAATGCCCTGACCCTGGGGTAGCAGCTTGGCATGAGTCGTGCTGGGGTCCTGGGGACTCAAAGTCAACTGCAGTCAGTGCATGGGGAGCACTGCATTTGGAAGGGCGGGGCTGGCATCGTTGATGGGAAGGATGGTGTATTTCTCCCTTTCCTCATCTGTTTCACTCCACCCAGGCCCTTCCCATTCCTGGGAAGTATTAGATGCATACAAGAGGCCCAGACAGTTCAGGACCCATCTCCACACCAAGCCCCATTCCAGGACAGCTGAAAATAACAGAAAGACACAAGACCAGGATTGAATGAGCCCTGCATCTGCCACTTAAGGATGGGGCTCCATGAGCAAGTCACATCATCTCTTTAAGTTTTAATCTTTTTCGCCTGAAAATGAGGATAATTGGCTGGGTGCAGTGGCTCACGCCTGTAATCCCAGCACTTTAGGAGGCCAAGGAGGGCAGATCACGACGTCAAAAGTTCAAGACCAGCCTGGCCAAGATGGTGAAACCCCGCCTCTACTAAAAATACAAAAATTTAGTTGGGTATGGTGGCGGGCACTTGTAATCCCAGCTACTCAGGGAGGCCGAGGCAGAGAATTGCTGGAACTAGGGAGGTGGAGGTTGCAGTGAGCCAAGATGGCACCACTGCACTCCAGCCTGGGCAACAGAGTGAGACTCCGTCTCAAAAAAAAAAAAAGAAAAGAAAAGAAAATGAGGTTCATCGTATCTCTTGAATAAGATTGTTTAGAGGAGTAAACAAAACAATGGATACGGATTGCCTCTGCAGTGCTCTGCACATAGTGGGGAGCATCACACATATTTGTTGAATAATAAATAAATATAAAGCTTCTTAATAAGTTTGATAATTTGTATTCTGGAAATGTTCTCTATCCTGCATGAATATTAGGTTGGATTCATGCAAAATAAGTTACGCCAATTAATCAATTTACTCATTCCATCATACACGCTTGGAAGGAAGACTTTTTGAAATTAAAATGCACATATGCAAAACAACCTGGCAGGGCCCTTGGGAGGATCAAATGTGATAATGTATGAGAAAGCGCTCTGTAAACTGCGAAGCCCTGGACAAATGCTGGTTGTCGTCATTACTAGCATGTTTACAGCTCGGCTGGCCCTGAAATTGCTGGCTTAACCTGAAAGAGAAAAGTGGGCAACTTTCCAGGCTTCTCGGGTTAGGCCAAAAGTCCCCCGATGAAGGCGCCTGGGCTAGGCAGTGCACAGAATACCCTCGCCCAGCCCTCTCCCCATGCCACTGTCACAACCAAATTTCCAGTGGAGTCAGCCCAGCGAGGGTTGGCTCAGAACTGCACTCAGGGAGGCAAACAGGGTATCTGCTGCCCTTGAGTGCCCAGGCCAGGGGCTACAAATACAGCAGTCCCCAGGAGCTTCAGGGCATGTGGGAGAGCAAGCAGACCAGGTAGAGCTGCAGAAAACTAAGGCCCACAACCAGACACAGAAGGCGGCGGAGGGACAGCCATTATCCCAGTCTAGCAATCATTGGCGTCATGCAAGCCCACTGTTGCCAGATCTAGCTTTTTTTTCATGAGAAGCCAAAACTCCAGATTTTTATGTGAAATTTTTTGATTTTTAAATACTGGCAACTAATTTTTTAAATGTTTAAAACACTCTGTGGGCCAAAAAAAAAAAAAAAACGTGCAGGCTGCATCTAGCCAGTAGCCTCCAGGCCATATCCTTGCAAGCAGACTTTTAGCCACGACCCAGTCCATCCCTCCTGGCACCTGCTGGAGACCCAAGTCCCTGACTCTCAGGGCATGCTGGTGGGCCCAGAAGAGGCTGCCCCTCGTGCTGAGGACTCACCCTCTTCTGCAGGGGCTCCTCGGCCCTCCTTGGGGGTGCAGCAGCCATTCTCCACTGCTCTGGAGGCTTCGGCAGGGTCTCAGCTGCACCATCTCCCTCTGCTGGGGACCCGCCCTCTGTCCCCCAGCAGGGCTCCCCCTCCTCTGGCTGGGGCTCACTGCGCTTCTCCAAGTCCCCGTTGGGTAACAGCTCTGAGGGGGCCTGAGTCCTGGGCCATGGATGGGGACTTGGAGGTCACCGCAGGGTCCTTTAGCGTGTCACTGCTTTCCACCTTTAAATATAAGAAAGATACACAAGAGAAGGGTTAGATCAGTGGGCTTAGCCTGTTTTGGATCATTGACCGGTCTGAAATTCTAGAGAAAGTTATGTACTTTCTGTACAGAAATTGTGTTTCATATATACCTTCATGCAAACAGATACATTCACAATTTTGCTTTCAACATCAAAGAGTCCATGGGCTTGACCCCTTGAAATCATGGGTCTGTGGACTCCAGCTTAAGAAACAGGAAAAGAACCCAAGCAGGTTTGCCAGGCTGGGCGCACTTCTCAAGGGATCTGCTCCCCCACCCCACTGCAACTCACTGAGGTGACATAGGCTGTCCAAGCTTTCTCTGCAGCCCCCATTAAAAAGAAATGCTCCTTGTGCCACGCATAATTCCAATCAGAATCCCGCTCTCCACCCCCGAGAAGATTCCAGTGCCACCAGATCAAGTCTGGGATTTATGCTGGTCTGACTTCTATAGTCAGTCCCCTCCCAGCTTTCGTCTTGGTCTCTTGAGGCATAAGAGTTGAAGGAGGCCCCTCAGAAAAGCATTCTGTGAGCTTGTAATCTAGCACAGCCTCCTCCACTGGCTTGGGCTACCCTAGATTCTTCCAGGCACTCAGACCCAGAAGAGCCAAGGCTCTGGCAAGCAATTTTCAGGCTCTGCAGCAACCCTTCACGAGCACTGGGGTCCCTCGTTCTCCCTTCAAGGAAAATGCATCTCTTTATCCCCTAGAGTCTAAGAACTGACTTGCCAAGGTTCCAGGTAATAAAAATCAAATAAAGAATAATCCTGGCTGTCTGTGTGTATCACTGCACAGCGGACAAAGCTCCTTGCTTATTACCTCCTCAGAGTTTCTCAGCCTTCCTGGCAAGCAGGTGAGGAACCCGAGGCTCTGTGGAATTTTGTGATTTGCTCCAGGTCACAGGCTTTGCACAGACAAAGCAAGAGCAGGAGAGCCGGGTGCCTGCTGAGTGCTCTGCTGTGTGTATATATTCAGTCCTCAGCCATCCAGAGGCAAGTGGGCCAGGACACCTCAAAAAGAATGGAGGTGTCCAGTGTGGGACGGGAACAGGCAGGGGTCCCCCACGGCTCGGCGCTCTGCCACACCCACGGGCACCAGGCTGCACTCAGCAACTCTGCCACACTGGCTCCGTGTAGAGAACACCTACCCAGTAAAGAGGCAGGGGACAGCGTCAGCTCAGCAAGCCTCAGATAAGGCACTGCTCCCAGAAAGCACCTCGGTTTTCCTGCATGTCAGGTGGAGATGACTGGTCTAGACCACTGGAGGTTTTGTCTTTCTTGTCTTTTTCTACTTATAAAAATCAGACACATATATTATAAAAAATCAAACTATAGCCAGGCGCGGTGGCTCATGCCTGTAATCCTAGCACTTTGGGAGGCTGAGGCGGGTGGATTACCTGAGGTCAGGAGTTTGAGACCAGCCTGGCCAACATGGCGAAACCCCATCTCTACTAAAAATACAAAAATTAGCCAGGCGTGGTGGCGCATGCCTGTGATCCCAGCCACTTGAGAGGCTAAGGCAGGAGAATCACTTGAACCCAGAAGGTGAAGGTTGCAGTGAGCCGAGAAGCACCACTGCACCCCAGGCTTGGCGACAAAATAAGACTCCGTCTCAAGAAAAAAAAAAAAAAAAAAAATCAAACTATACCAAAAAATGAATAAGGCTGAAAAGTTAAAGCTCCTATTTCAGTTCCTCACCCTCAAAATCTCTCCCCTAAGCTACCCATTATTAACAGTTCAGTGAGTATCCTTTCCAGACTTTTTCCTATGCATCAACAATCATGTGTAAGTTACATGTTTATACATATGTACTCATATACACATCCAGATTCAGAAATGTTTTTTTCCAAAAGGGTATCATACTAGTGGTAATGTTCTACAACTTGCTTTTTCACTTAACAAGCAGAGTGGGCATCCCTCCATCCCAGTGCAGATGGATCTGGATGCTCCAAAATGTATGCATGCCGTTCCCCTGATGGTAGGCATTCGGGCTGATTTGCTTTTTGCTGCAGTGAACACCCTTGCACTTACAGCCCTGTACACCTGCATGTTTCCATAGCATGGAGTTCCAGCAGGGGTTTGGCCAGGTGAAAGGGCCTGTCCAGCTAAATGTGCAGAGATCCTGCCAAGTTCCCTCCAGGGTTTCTTACCATTCAAGTGCACAGCCTGAGAGAGCACTGGGTCCCCAGTCCTGCACAGCCCTATTTCCAAGGCTGCTTTTGCTCTAACAGTCTAGGGCTTGAACTCTGAACCCACTGTTACTTGGTGAGAAACCCCCAGAGGTGGCAATTAGGGACACGGGCCTTGGAAAATCAAAAACAGAAACAAAACCAAAGTCTTCTCAGGGTAGGCTTTCCTCCCTGGATGGGGTACCCAGGCCCATGGAGCAGCCGGAGAGGGAGCAGAAGGAACTGCAGGGCCTGCCAAGCTGCCTTCCTGCTGTCGGGGCGGCTGGGCAGGCCTGCTTCCAGGAGGGAAGCTCCCACAGAAAGCTGCATGTGTGTACTCCTCAGCAGTTGGAGGCAGGGGGCTGCAACCAGAGGAAGAGGAGGTGACTGCTGAAAGCGAGAAGTCCTCTGCTGCACTTGGGGGCCTGGGCTGATGCCAGCAGAGCTGTGAAGGCCAAATCCAGGAAGGAAAGTGGAACGGCAGACCCCTGCTGATCGCCTCTGCCTCCATCCTGTGTGTCGGGACCCTCCCCAGGACTCAGAATGTCTCTTCTCCCTCCCTGCTTAAGCAAAGAGGGCACTTCTAGCCCAGAAGGGTCCTCCCTGGTGTAAACCCTGTCTGTCACCCTGCAAGGCTCAGTCATGAGCCCCCGCAGCCTGAAGAGTGGAGTGCACCCCTGCACTGACAGCCACTGCTGGGGGTCCAGCTGTGCCAGGTACTCCAAAGCCCCAAACATGGCACACACACAGATGTGCATGGGGTCCTGCCTGGCCAACTTGAGCTAAGAAGCTTAGGTCAGAGCCAGACGTTTTCATGGCTGCATTGTCCTTTCTTCTCACCATTTGCTGCCCTACAGACACCTCAGATTGGGGCAGGCTCTGAGCCCCGCAAAGCTGCTCGAGGCAACTCCACTGTCACTCACTTCCTGCCTGGAACCACATGGCCTCCTCTCATGCTGGGACTCACTTCCTGTTGACTGCTGGCTTCATAGCATAGAGACCCATGAGGGCTGGCTCCAACACAGCCCCAGGCTCCCGACCAACCCAGTCATTCATGCACACAAGGAAGCCCTGCCCACCAAATCCAGTCTGCAATAGCACCAGAGGCGCCATACTCCCAGAGATGCCCCTAAAGCCAGGTGGGAGCCGGGCACGCTGGGCAGATAAGGGGGAAGCGGGTCATGCTGTGTATTTTCAGCCCTGGGTTAGCTCACTAGCTGAAATCCCCCACTCCCGAATCTGGTCCACACGGTCCTCTGCCCAACTACCCCATCCTCCTCACCTGCCCTTTCAGGTTCTGGATGAGCCGATTCCACGGGGCAATGACTTCTGCCATGGTCAACCCTTGATTCATCCTACCCATCGAGAACTCCCTCAAGCAGCCAGGCACGGTGGCTCATGCTTGTAATCCCAGCACTTTGGGAGGGCAAGGAGGGTGGATAATGAGGTCAGGACATCAAGACCATTCTGGCTAACATGGTGAAACCCCGTCTCTACTAAAATACAAAAAATTAGCTGGGCATCATTGTGGCACGTGCCTGTATTCCCAGCTACTCGGGAGGCCGAGGCAGGGGAACTGCTTGAACCTGGGCGGTGGAGGTTACCAGTGAGCCGAGATCATGCCACTATATTCCAGCTGGGCAACAGACTCCATCTCAAAAAAATTAAAAAGAAAGAAAGAAAGAAAGAAAAAACCTCCCTCAAGCTAAGTGTGGCCCCTCACTGAGGCTCTCAGCTCAGGGCAACCAGCAGGACAAAACCATCCAGAGGAAGGAACAAGGTCCTAGTCAAATAGCCTGAAACAACTCTCCAAGTCTCTGGGGAAGAGCTAATTGAAGGAGCCATCCCTGGTAAGAAGGGCAAGAACCACAGACTGGAAGTCCAGGAGGGAGGGGTACCCCAGCCAGGCCTGGCCTCTCTGCCCCCAACTCCACGCCCTCCTCCTAGCCACTCCCCTCCCCTCCTTTTCCTGTCTCTACAGCTTGTTGACTCCTGGAGGGCAGGAACTTTGCTTGATCCAGCCAGACTTAGCACGGAGTGGGGCACCTGGCAGGTGCTGAGCCAATATGATGCGTGAATGGCAAAGACTAGGCTAAAAGTGAGAACCTCCTGCGCACGAGCTAGAGGCAGTTTCAGCTTTGCTGCCATGTCTGTTAAACAATCTGCCTTTGTTTGCTTTTATTTTGACAGTCATCTTGAAAGGAGACACAGCACACCCCCAAGATACTCATTTTGCCCATTACCTGGGAGAGGGCTGGGTTGCGGGTGCCGACCATCCTAGAAGGCACTACCAGCAGGTGCAGGGCAGGTGATAATTTCAGATTGGGAAAAGCCGCAGTGAGTACCCCCTCACTTCCTCCTCCCTTGCAGAGGGGCCAGATGGGGGCCACAGGAGGGTCATGAATCTAGTATCGCTCTAGATTTGAGGACAGCTTGGTCCTCCTACCCAGTATGCCTCACTTTGGGTCTTCAAATCCTGCCCACCACCTCCTGGGGTTCCTCTGAGTTTGCCAACCTTTGCTTTCCTTCTGGACAGAACCCCCATCTTGCCTCTGGCTTTTCCTCAGGCCTCTCCGGTGAGCAGCTTTTCTAGGCAGGTTAAGGCCATAGTTCTCAACTGGGGCGGTTTTGCTACCTCCCCCACCAGGACATTCTGGCAATGTGTGTGGAGATATTTTTGGTCGGCACCTGGTTGCGGGGGAGGTGCTGGCATTTAGGGAGTAGAGGCTAGGGAAGCTGCTAAACACCGCACAAGACATAGGACACCCCCCCACAACAGAGAATCAGTCCAGACAAAATGGCAATAGAGTCTGAAAAATCGTGGGTTGCCCGGACGCGGTGGCTCACCCCTGTAATCCCAGCACTTCGGGAGGCTGAGGCGGGCGGATCACTTGAGGTCAGGAGTCTGAGACCAGCCTGACCAATGCGAAGAAACTCCGTCTCTACTAAAAATACAAAATTAGCCAGGCACGGTGGCACATGGCTGTAATCCCAGCTACTCAGGAGGCTGAGGCAGGAGAATCGCTTGAACCTGGGAGGCGGAGGTTGCAGTGAGCTGAGATTGTGCCATTGCAATCCAGCCTGGGCAACAAGAGTGAAACTCCATCTCGAAAAAAAAGAAAAGAAAAAGAAAAACCCTGGGTTGGCCAGGTGCAGTGGCTCACACCTGTAATCCCAGCATATGGAAGGCCAAGGTGGGTGGATCATGAGAGGTCAGGAGTTCAAGACCAGCCTAGCCAAGATGGTGAAAACCCATCTCTACTAAAAACACAAAAATTAGCAGGGCGTGGTGGTGGGTGCCTGTAATCCCAGCTATTAGGGAGGCTGAGGTAAGAATTGCTTGGGCTGGGGAGAGGGGTGGCAAAAAAAAAAAAAAAAAAAAGAATTGCTTGAACCTGGGTGGCGGAGGTTGCAGTGAACCGAAACTGCGCCACTCACACTCCAGCCTGGGCGGCAGAGCGAGACTCCGTCTTGAAAAAAAAAAAAAGAAAAAGAAAGAAAAACCCTGGGCTGAGGGTAGGGGCAAGGACAGGGACTGCCTTTATCTAAGGAGCACTTTTTTTTTTTTCTTGAGATAGAGTTTCACTCTTGTTGCCCAGGCTGGAGTGCGGTGGTGCAATCTTGGCTCGCTATAACCTCTGCCTCCTGGGTTCAAGCGATTCTCCTGCCTCAGCCTCCCAAGTAGCTGATATTACAGGTGTCTGCTACCACACATGGGTAACTTTTTATATTTTTAGTAGAAATGGGGTTTCACCGTGGTGGCCAGGCTGGACTCAAATTCCTGAACTCTGGTGATTCACCTGCCTTGGCCTCCCAAAGTGCTGGGATTACAGGCGTGAGCCACCATGCCTGGCCTAAGGAACACTTTTTTAAACTTTTAAAAATCTGGGGTAAAACATACATAAAATTTACCATTTTAACTATTTTCAACGCACTTTTTCTTTTCCGAGGTGGAGTCTCACTCTGTTGCCCAGGCTGGAGTGCAGTGGTGCAATCTCGGCTCACTGCAACCTCCGCCTCCTGGGTTCAAGCAATTCTCCTGCCTCAACCTCCCAAGTAGCTGGGATTATAGGTGCGTGCCACCATGCCTGGCTAATTTTTTGTGTTTTTAGTAGAGATGGGGTTTCACTGTGTTAGCCAGGATGGTCTCGATCTCCTGACCTTATGATTCATCCACCTCGGCCTCCTAAAGTCTGGGATTACAGGCGTGAGCCACTGAGCCTGGCCTCAAGCGGACTTTAAGTACACTCCCATGGTTGTACAACCTTTACCGCCATCCATCTCCAGAACTTTTTCACCATCCCAAACAGAAACTCTGTCTCCATTCAACAATAACTTCCCAGTCACCTCTCCCCCAGTAACCACTCTTCCACTTTCTGTCTTCTAAGGAGCATGTAAAAGTCTGTGTGTGGGAGGATCTGGGCTAGACCCTGTCTCTGGAGCCCTCAGCCCCCTATAGTTGGCAGGTGTGGACAGCTGCTGGCCCAGCCTCACCCTGAAGGGTGGAGGTGAAGCCACCAAGGCCTCACTCCTGTCCCAGCAGATGCATGCCATGTTTGTTTACAGTGCGCTTTCTCACCCTATCTCCTTACACCTCATCCCTCCGAATCTAATTATCTATTTACTGTGGCCTCACTCCTTGACTGTGAGCCTTGCCTTTTTTTTTTTTTTTTTTTTTGAGATGAAGTCTTACTCTGTTGCCCAGGCTGGAGTGCTCACTGCAACCTCTGCCTCCAGGGTTCAAGCGATTCTCCTGCCTCAGCCTCCCAAGTAGCTGGATTACAGGCGCCTGCCACCACACCTGGCTAATTTTTGTATTTTCAGTAGAGACGGGGTTTCGCCATGTTGGCCAGGCTCATCTGAAACTCCTGACCTCAGGTGATCTGCCCGCCTAGGCCTCCCAAAGTGCTGGATTACAGGTGTGAACCACGGTGCCCAGCCAACCTTATTTAACTTTGTAGGCCTCTCCACCTATGGCTTTCTAGCACCTTGCACAGGTCTGGGCATATATATGCTTTTAAAATTAATAAATGTAATTCTCACAGGCATCCTAGGGGAGCTGGGGCGATGCTCACTTTTCTGAGGCCTGCCTTGGGTCACACACCTCCAGGCAGTAAAGCTTCCAGGATGGCCCAGGTACAGGCAAGGCATTTGAAGGCTGACTCCCCGCTTTGGGTTGAGTCTCAAAAAGCGCAAGCTCACAAATCCCTCCAGGGTTCAGAGAAGGCAGAGGCGGCGTGCAGTGCCCAGGAAGAGCCAGGTGGAGGCTGCTGGCCCTCCCCTGAGCAGCGCCCAACTCAAGGAAAAGCCAGAGGTAAGGCAAGGAGGAGCTTCCCGCTGTGGCCTGTCCAGCCCCAACCAATTCCGCAGCCCTGCCACTGCCTCCCCTTCCCCCTTTGCCCAAAGTCTGGGCCAGACCCAGACCTCCTGCCCCTCCTTCACTTCAACGGAAGCCTTGCCTCCCAGGGTGGGGCAAAGTCTGAAACTCCCAGTAGGGGGACGTGTTTTTTTCTTTTTTTTTTTCCCCCAAGAGACAGGGTCTCTGTTACTCAGACTGGAGTACGGTGGCAGGATCACGGCTTACTGTGGCCTTGAATTTCTGGGCTCAAGCAATCTTCCTGCTTCAGTCTCACCAGTACCAGGACTACAGGTGCCTGCCACCATGCCTATTTTTTTTTATGGAAATAATTTTTAAAAATTTTGAGTTAGAGACAAGGTCTCACTCTGCTGCCCAGGCTGGAGTGCAGGGGTGTGGTCGTAGCTCACTGTAGCCTCAAATTCAACAATTTTCCTGTCTCAGCTTCCCAAGGAGCTAGGACCACTGGTGTGTGCCACCACACCCAGCTAATTTTATGGAAGCGTTTTTTTTTTTTTTTTGGAGATAGAATCTCGCCCTGTTGCCCAAGCTGGAATGCAATGGTGCAATCTCGGCTTACTACAGCCTCCACCTCCCGGCTTCAAGCAATTCTCCTGCCTCAGCCCCGCTAGTAGGTGGGATTATAGGTGTGTGCCCCCATACCTGGGCTAATTTTGTAATTTTAGTAGAGACAGGGTTTTGCCATATTGGCCAGGCTGGTCTCAAACTCCCGACCTCAGGTAATACACCCACCTCGGCCTCCCAAAGTATTGAGATTACAGGCGTGAGCCACTGTGCCCCGCCAGAAGTGATTTTTAAGTTTTGCTTTCTTATAGTTATTTACACACAAAAACTAAAACCCAGGAGGAGGAGAGGTGAGGATCGTGGCACAGGGGAGATGAGGCCCTGGCATCTGGGGCAAGGAGCCCCTCTCCCCCAGGCTGTAGCCCACATGCAGCGCTCACTGGGATGCCATTCTCACTCCTTCACTGCCTCTTCCTTTCCCCACCAGGAGCTCCTCTTGCCTTCTCTCCTAGAACCCAGCAGAGGCAGGGGCACCCAGAAAGCTGGGCCTGCCATGGTCACCCAGAAGGCTGGGCCTGCCATGGTGCTTTTAAGGCCTCCATGAGATCCATTTCATGCCACCTGGGAACCCTGGTGTCAGGCCAGCCACGGTCTCTTCACCATCACATGCACAGACTTGAGAAGGAGGCGCCCGATGCCTGACACTCACTGCCAGCCACAGGACAGATGTGCGCGGGGAAGCCGCACAATGTGAACGCACACACACCAGCGTGGCCCTCCACTCACACCGTGGCTCCTGGCTCCTTCCACGACCTCGGCTCTGCAGCCCCATCACCCCTCACCCAGCCTGGATTTTTCCAGGTTGACTTGCTTCAGGAAACAGCTGCATGTCCACATAAGCAGGGCAGCTCTGCCCCCGAAGCATTGGCACGGGGCCACGACTGCCCACCCCCCGCCCTTCCTGCAGCCCCCTTCCCCTGGCAGCCCTCCCCAGAGATCTGACAGCAGCTGGAAGCAGCCTGTGGCAGGGAAAGCCAGAGAGGCCCACCCCATGCCCACTCCAGGAGGGTGAGGGGTCGCCAGGTGCCCCCTTGCTCAGGCTTCCTGGGGTGGATGGAGCAGGTTGCAACGCTATGGAGCTAGGACCCCCGACTCCTCCAATTTCCCTTTTCCCTGTGGGGTGGCTAAAAGCGCCGCCAATGGGGTCAGGGATGGTGGGACCAGAGACCACAGAGGGCTGACTCTGGAAACTCTGGTCCCAGCCTGGGCACCCCGTCAAGGTCCCACCATTCCCCTCACATCTGCTGGGAGCTACCTGTCCTCCCTCCTCCCCAGAGATCTCTCCACTCACGTGTCTGAGGAGAGAACTCTGGGCTCAGCAAAGCCTTAGAGGTCACTCAGTCTGTGGCCTTTCTAGGCCGTCACAAGCTATAGCAAATGGATGCCAGAACGACCATGCCCGGTGAGTGGCCGGCCCACTTGGGGTTCTGTTTCCAGCGGAGACACCGGTCCATCTGGAAGAGGGCCTGGCTGTGCTCTTTGAAGTTACCCTCAAAGGATTTCACAGTGAGCTGGAGGCTTTCTTTAAAAAGCTGTTATGCTGGCCGGATGCAGTGGCTCACGCCTGTAATCCCAAGACTTCGGGAGGCTGAGATGGCCAGATCATCTGAGGTCAGGAGTTCAAGACCAGCCTGGCCATCATGGTGAAACCCCATCTCTACTAAAAATACAAAAAATTAGCTGGGCACACTGGTGCACACCTGTAATCCCAGCTACTCAGGAAACTGAGATGGGAGAATCACTTGAAGAATCACTTGAATCTGGGAGGCAGAGGTTGCAGTGAGCCGAGATCGCATCATTGCACTCCAGCCTAGATGAGAGTGAGACTCCGTCTCAAAAAACAAACAAAAAACCCCAAAGAAAGCTGTTATGTATGAGAGATCCACGTGTTTAAGTAAATCTCTTTTGAAGTGACTTCTATTTTCAATCTCTGCCATCCCTAGGGTGATGGGTTTGGTAAGAAGGGAACCCACCATGGAAAACGGTGCTGTCTTTTCTGTGCTTCATTTCCCTTTCTGAAATGTCTGATGGGTGTCCTCCTCCCGCCCCCCAGCTGTGCTGTACTCAGCCCGCTGCACCCGACATGATTTCATAGCCTTAATCACGTCCTCTCTTAGCCTTTGTCTCTGCAGACTGGAGAGTCCTAATCTCTTTAGTCTGTCCTCTCTTGGCAGCCTTGCCTTCCCCTTGATCAATTTACTGCCCTTCTCTGGAGCTTTTCCAGCTCGCTTCTGTCTTCCTGAGGTGGGAGAACCAAAATGTACAAAATTCTCTAGGTGGGGATGATGAAAGAAAACCCATGTCAACAGCTCTCCTGGGAGGCGTGTGCCGGCGCGTACCTGCAACGGCAGGAGCAAGGCAGGTGCAGCCCAGGCCCTAGAAAAGCTCCTGGGGCCCCAGGAAGGCCACAAAGGCCAGGCCCTGAGGGAATGAATGACTCGCTGAAGGTGGCCCTGGGATGTGGAGGGATGGAAATAAACAGAGGGATTATTAAAAAAAAAAAAAAAAAAAATGGAGATTCTGAGATGCTACTTAAATGCTCCCCGAATAAGACCAGCTACGTAAGGTGGCCTCGACAGGGACCCCTGCCCCATCTGCTCCCTTCCAGAAGCCTCGTCTCTGACAATAACGCTGACCTGACACTGTCCCTGCTATGTCATCACTGGGGCCTCCTTTTACCCCTTCCCCTCCAGCATCCCCAAGGCCAGCAGCATATGCTTGGCCAATCCTGCCCGCCACTGCCACCTCCCACAGGCCCTGGGCCTTTGCTGGCACCCTTGCCCCTCCACCTACCAGCACGCACTCATGCTCAGGGATGAATGCCATGCTCACGGGTGCCAGAGCCAGTTTCCCAAACACGACTCCTGTCACGTCATCTCCGCCTCCTCACAACCTTCCAGATAACGCATTTTCAGAGAGGATGAAGAGTGAAAGCCCTTCAGGCTGCCTGCAAACTACCTTTCCAACCAAGACTGAAAACATTTTTCTTCTTGCTTTGAGACAGGGTTTTGCTCTGTCCCCCAGCTGGAATGCAGTGGTACAGTTATGGCTCACAGAAACCTCACCCTCCAGGCTCAAGAGACCCTCCTGCCTCAGTCTCCCAAGGAGCTTCAACCACAGGCATACCACCATACCCAGCTACTATTATTATATAATAATATATATATATATGTATATGTATATACACATATATATTATTTATTTTTTGAGACAGAGTTTCCCTCTGTCACCCAGGCTGGAGTGCAGTGGTGAAATCTTGGCTCACTGTAATCTTCGCCTGCCCAGGTTCAAGCAATTCTTATGCCTCAGCCTCCCAGGTAGCTGGGACCAAAGGTACGTGCTACTATGTTCGGCTAACTTTTTTGTATTTTTAGTAGAGACAGGGTTTTGCCATGTTGGCCAGGCTGGTCTCTAATTCCTGGCCTCAATTGATCCGCCCGCCTCGGCATCCTAAAGCAGTGGGATTACAGGTGTGAGCCATCGTGCCTGGCCCCATAAACATTTTTCAATAAATCCCCAGTCACCTCAGCGAGGCCTGCGCCTGCGTGTTCGCAGCCCCTGCCTTTGGGCCTCTGCACACCCGCCCCGCCCTGCATGCCTTCCTTCCTCCACACCCAGCTCAGCAAGGTCCTGGGGTGGGGGGGTGTTTCTCACTTTCCTCTTGACTTCTCCAAATGTCACCTCCCTTCCAAGACCCAAGTCAAGCCCTGCATCCTCTGTCTTCCCTGGCTTCCCAGCATCCTTAGGAGTCCCACGACACTTGAAGTCCCTGCCATGGGCTAGGCCTTTCCATGTGGGACTCCAGTAGCGGGGCCTCAATTTCACTGCTCGGCAGTGGAGCGGGTGGGTGGAGCTACAAGGAACAGTTCATAACCATCGGCTCTGCCCCGCCGAGCAGTGTACCGGCCTGTCTTCCTCATGCCTTCCAAAACATGAGGAGACTGAGTGGGCAGTAGCGTGTATTGACACAGGCTCACAGGAAGAAAAGCCACCTCTAGAGGCAGGCCAGGGGCTACAGCCCAGGAGTGGGAGGCACTATGTCAAGAAGTTGTGTGCAGAAAAGCAAGGGCACCACATCACGGAGCTGAGGTGCAAAGGGTTAGCCCAGGAGCAGCTCTGATCTGGAAACAAGCAGGGGAGCTGAGCTCTGCCTTAACTTGGAGAAGAATCAAAGGTCCTGTTGGGCTGGAAAGCTAGCAAGTACGGCAAACCTCCGACAGCTGCCATAAGCTGTACCCAGCTGACTTCTGCTGCAGCAGGACGGTCCCCTAACTTCCCCGTTTATACCCCGAGTTGTTTGCTCTGAAGCGGTGCAGTTTGCCCCTCTCCTGTGCTGTGTTGGAGGGTCAGCTCTAACACCGGCTTGGGCTCAGCTGAGCTCAGCACCAGTGCCCAGTCCCCTCCTCCTCCTCCCTCCCATTCTGGG
Source organism: Ateles fusciceps (assembly GCA_036589455.1). NCBI lineage: Eukaryota > Metazoa > Chordata > Mammalia > Primates > Atelidae > Ateles > Ateles fusciceps. The sequence goes on from JAZHEH010001737.1 coordinate 5,568,052, forward strand.
TTATTCTTAGGAGGTGACCTCAGAGTGCTCCCTCTGAGCAAAAATAACCCTGGAGGAAGTTGGTGGGTATAAATCGTCAATGAATAAATACGCATCGCTAGTAAACAGGGGATGGAGGCTGGCAGGGCCAGCTCACCCCCCAGGGCCTGGTGGGTAGGGGCAGAAACGCCCCCTCCAGGGCTCCAGCTGGAACCATCCACGAAGGACAAAGGTCTCCACAGGACTGTCTGAGCTGGCGACCAGGCAGGAACCAGCCTCAGACACCCACACTTGTCACCCTGCTACATCCTTGGAGGCTGCCCCTTCCTCCCCCACCTCACACCCACACACGGACTCAGCCCCACGCGCCCGCCCCCACCTCCCCATCATGGGCACTGGCCAGCCCGCAGGCCCTGGCCCAGGTGCCAGCTCCCTTCCTAAGCCCCGCCCTGCCCTGCAGCTGACTTCCTGTTTCCTGTTGCCGGCTCTGACTGCAGCATCCTGGCTCTCTGGCCAGTGCTGCAGACAACTAGGCTGTTGCTGGTTTGAAGCAGGCGCACCTCTTCGCCCTCAGACCCCCGCAGCCTTCGGCACTTACACACAGGCTGCCTGCTATTTGTGTCAATCATGCTCTTCAGTTATATTTTCTTTCTCTGCTTTTTGGACCAGTTCTACACACTTTTTCCAGCAGTCCTGCATTCACATATTAACTTAAAGAGAACCTTTGGGTAGGTACCCAGGAGCCAAACTGCATGGCTCCAGGAATAAGGAGGAAAGAGCACCATGGGCTTTGCAGTTGAGAGACGTGACGTCCAAGTCCTGATCATCCTCTCTGAACCTCAGTCTCTTGTCTGAATGTGGGGATGATAATGAAGGTGGACCCCAACTACCTCACACAGGTTTGTTGGCATCAAATAAGGTAATCCCTGAAAAAGGCCTGTGTAGGCAGTAACATGCTGTGTAACCATGAGCCTTTATTGCTAGTCTCTGTCCTCAGTGAGGCGGGCAAACTCATTGTGGCACAGCTCAGTGACTACGCAATGGCGGTGCATTTTCAAACTGTTGGGGATGAAAGGCAAGCTTTGGTTTCAGATTTTTAAATTCTCAATGCACTGAGAAATGATACGGTTGTAAAATACAAAATCACAGCGCGTGGATGTGGCAACATTATCACATGCACATAAAATCTTCTGAATAGTTATACTCAGTTCTGTACTGACAAGTAACAACCAGCACTACTCAAAGTGAGGTCTGCAGACAACTGCAGTCCACGCGGGTGATCAGTGGGCTTGTAACTTGTCTTTATCAGTTTTTTTTTTTTTTTTTTTGACAGAGTCTCACTCTGTTGCCCAGGCTGTAGTGCAATGGTGCAATCTCGGCTCACTGCAACCTCTGCCTCCTGAGTTCAAGTGATTCTTCTGCCTCAGCCCCCCCGAGTAGCTGGGATTACAGGTGTGCGCCACCACACTCAGTTCATTTTTGTACTTTTAGTAGAGATGGGGTTTCACCATGCTGGCCAGGCTGGTCTCGAACTCCTGAGCTTGTGATCCACCCGCCTCGGCCTCCCAAAGTGCTAGGATTATAGGTGTGAGCCACCGCACCTGGCCATCAGTAGTTCATTTTTATTAATTTTAGAAACAGTTCAAAAAGGGAGAGGGAAAGGCCAGGTGCAGTGGCTCATGCCTATAATCCCAGCACTTTGGGAGGCCGAGGCGGGTGGATTACCTGAGGTCAGGAGTTTGAAACTAGCCTGACCAATGTGGAGAAACTCCATCTCTACTAAAAAAAAAAAAAAAAACCCAAAAAACAAAATTAGCCAGGCATGGTGGCGCATGCCTGTAATCTCAGCTACTTGGGAGGCTGAGGCAGGAGAATCGCTTGAACCAGGGAGGCAGAGGTTGCGGTGAGCAGAGATCGTGCCATTGCACTACAGCCTGGGCAACAAGAGCGAAACTCTGTCTCAAAAAAAAAAAAAAAAAAAGAGGCCAGTGTCAGTCACAGTGACTGAACTGGGCCTTGTTTTCAGGCTGGGTTCTGCTGGGCTGCAGTGCTGGGGCAGGTGGAGAGAAGGCAGGCTGCGGAACAGTGGAAGGGGCGGGCAGGGGGAATGGCTGTGTTTGGGGAGCAGTGAGAGGGTGAGGTTTCTATGGCCAAAGGGGTGGCATCAGGCATAGCAGGGGAAGGGGTGGTCAGATGGTGAGGGGCTGGAATCCAGATCCTGTCCCCTAAAAAATGGAGTTCCGGGGGTTCCTGTAGAAAGACATGCCGGTGCCACACGTACTGTGATTATGTGTGGCCTCCTCTCTGCAGCACACATGACTGAAATAGAAGACGTCTTCCTCTGGGGGCTTCCCACACATGGTCGGTGCTCAGGAAGTGGCAAGTGTTTGTCATGAAGGGAGCACACTGACCTGGGCATGCCGGGGGCAGGTGGAGTCTGGTTTGGACGAGGGCAATGCCGGGGGCAGAAGGCACCCAGGGACATATGCCTCTTAAAGGACACGACAGACAGTCCTTGAGGGCAAAAGAGGAGAGAGCCCAGGATTTCTTGGGCTTGGGGCTGGGACCTGGTGAGGATGCTAGTGGGTGCACCTGACCCTCCCTGTCCAGGGCCGGCTGTGGAAGCCAGCAGCCTCCAGCCAGGGTTTCATCTCTTACTTCCCAGTCCCCATCCCCCATCACACCTGTCAGGACCTGAGCCAAGCTCCCTCCCCAGGCTTAGCTGGATGACACACTCAGCTGCTTTAAAGCTCCCTGGCAAATCTATTCCCAGGGCCACAGATGCAGCAGGTCCTCAGAAGCCCTCTTTGCTGTGCTCCTGCAGGGGAGGGGAAGAGGCCAGGACCAGCACCTGCGGCCACGGGGCTAAGCCCCAGCTGCAGCAGGAATCCCCCAACATGGGCTCCCAGGGAGGGCCGTGCTGGCCGCTGTCCTCGGGGTCGGTCTTTCTTGGTTCCTCCAATGTGCAAGGAGTCCCCCAACAGCTGACTCCCCAATCAGCTTCACCTTCCCCACGCCCCTCCTCACCCTGGGCCTCTCCTGAGAGGCCAGGCAGCTGCAGGTATGACCCAGGACTCGGGCTAGAACACATCCAGACCATGACGGACACAGGATGCATCCCACCTTACAGGGCTGCTGAGAGGCTGATGCTGGGCCCCCACCCCTCAGGCCTGCACCCCAGCCTGGGGGACCCTGGACCCTGCAGTGGAACAGGTTTTTACACAGCCAGCTCTGCACATTTTTTTTTTGAGACAGAATCTTGCTCTGTCACCCAGGCTGGAGTGCAGTGGTGCAATCTTGGCTCACTGCAACCTCCGCCTCCTGGGTTCAAGTGATTCTTCTGCCTCAGCCTCCTGAGTAGCTGGGACTCCTGCCTCAGCCTCCTGAGTAGCTGAGACTACAGGTGTGAGCCACCACGCCTGGCTAATTTTTGTATTTTTAGTAGAGACAGGGTTTCACCATACTGATCAGGCTGGTCTTGAACTCCTAACCTCATGATCTGCCTGCCTTGGCCTCCCAAAGTGCTGGGATAACAGGTGTGAGCCACTGTGCCCGGCCTTTGGACTGTTTTGCTGTTTGTAAAGAGCCCCAGGAGGTAGACAGGGTAGGTTTTCCTGGCAGCCATATTTTACCAATGAGGAAGCAGCCCAGAGAGGTTGGGTGACCTGCTCAAGGACACATGGCTGGGAAGCATTAGATAAAGGTGCTGTTCTTCCATCAAATTACGGTTGCTGTGGCCTCCTGAAGAGGAAAGGTTTGACCAGGCAGGGACAGTCCCGACCTTTACTGAGGCCCCTTGGTACATGCACCATTTTATTCTCACAGGGGCGAGATTTTCGAAGGGGAGCCTGAGGTTCAGGCAGGAGCTGTTCAAGGCTATACAAGTAGCCAGTGGTGGAGTTAGAATTTGAACTCAGGTCTCTTGGACCCCAAAGACAGCGTTTTTCCTTCTGCACTGCAGCCTGCTCCAGGCCCAGGGATGTATGACCACCGGCCCCTCTCCCCGCACTCGGCTGTGCCCCTCTTCTCTGCCATTGTCCAGGTGATGTCCCCCACACTCCTGTCCCTGACTTCCTTGTACCTTCTCACCCAAGAGCTTCATTCCACCTCTCAGCAATGTGGCTGCCCTCTGATTCCAGAGACTCACAAAGATGAGTCTAAGGGTTGCTGGGTCTTTATTTGCTACAGGTGGTGGCTCTTGTCCCCAGAAACTGGATGGGGCCAGGGGGGAGTTTGCTTAGCAGATTGCAGGTTGCCAAGCCTCAGGAGAGGGGCAGGGCACGCTGCAGATGTGGAGTCACCAGTGTGCTCTGACTCCAGCCTGGCTGCCCTCCCCACACCTTCTCCATCAAGGCGCCCTGTGGGCAGAGGAGCGTGCAGGGGCCCCAGGAATCTGGAGTCCAATGCCAGTCAGAAAGTTCTTCAAAATCCCATTTTATCTTTCAATGCCATGTGAATTTTTCATTCCAGGCCATAAAATATCCATGTTTGCTTTAATATTAAAATGTTTAAAATTACTTACCAGTTAAATAACTTCACTCCGGCCCCACCCCCCTCCAAATCTTCAGGCAGAATTGGCAGGGGGGCACTGCATTACCCAGCAGGTTTCCACACCCACCTCCAGGAACCCACCGCCCACCTCTACCATCCCATTTCACTTCAGTCACCTTCACCCCAGCTCTCTACCCCAAGGGAGCAAGTCCTGGGCTCCAGGCCTGCTGAGAACATTTCCTTGAAGGGCTGAGCAACAAATCCAGAGCCTCTGACTCCCCCTTACCTTCTTGCTCCAAGTTTATCATTCTCAGCTGGAAGGGGCTAAAGAAAGGAACCAGCTGTCTCTGGTGCTGGCAAATAATGACTGCTCCACGTCTGAGTTTAAGGCATAAGCCACTCAGGCTCCTACAGCCCAGGGGCCTTGTTCTCCAGAGCTGCCCCAGGCCTCAGCGGCACTGGCTCCCAGAAGCCTGGAGCTGGGCTTGGCCCTGCCGCCTACTCCCCTGCAGAACTTCCTTCACCAGGGCCCTGATCCTCCCGCTCTCTCACAGCCTCCTCAGCCTGCATCTCCTCACTCCCATTTGATCAGACTTCCAGGCCTCAGTTCCCTTCCTCCTCCAGGTGGAGGCTGAGACCCAGGGTGAGAGTGTGGCAGCGAGGGGCCTGCAGAGACAGGCCAGGGAGATCTTGGTCCAGCCTGGGATTCTGGCAGGCCCTCTTGCTTCCCTTCCAGAGGGAGGCCAGGAGTCAGGGGCCTGGGTCAAGTCTCAGGCCCAAGACCCACCAGCCAAGTGCCCTGGCCCCTCAAGGCTTCCAGGTCTGCATGTAGAAAATGCCTGTGATCCCAGCACTTTGGGAGGCCAAGGCAGGTGGATCATGAGGTCAGGAGTTCAAGACTATCCTGACCAACATGGTGAAACCCCATCTTTATGAAAAATATGAAAAAAATTAGCCAGGCGTGGTGACACACATCTGTAATACTAGCTACTCAGGAGGCTGAGGCAGGAGAATCGCTCGAACCTGGGAGGTGGAGGTTGCAGTGAGCCGAGATTGCACCTTGCACTCCTGTCTGGGCGACAGAGCAAGACTCCATCTCCAAAAAAACAAACAAAAAGAAAATACAGAAATGAAGGCGGGATAAGAATGGGGTATATGAAGCAGTTCTGCAGCTGCAGGGGTGCACGCCATCACCTGGTCTTAAACATCCCCAGGTCCCTGTAGAATACACATCACTGGCATCGAGTGCCCAGGCACGTGTGTGGCGTGTGTGCATAGGAGGGTGTAGGATGCGCCACTCACCGGGGGGTGTTTGCGCTTCCTCCCAGGCCGCCCCACCTTCCGGGCTGTGGTGCTGGGCTCTTGGCGCTCCTCCTTGCCACGAGGTTCCTCCTGCTCCTCTCCATCCTGCAGGCACAGATACAGCCTGTGAGGCCAGAGGTGGATCCAAGCAGTGCATCATTCCAGGGCTGTCCGGGGCTGGCCTGGCCTCCCTTCCAGCCCCAGCCTCCTCCTGTCCCACCAGCCACACTTCCAGGGCTGTGTAATATGCCCCCCTCCAACTCCCCTCCTGCCTGGTGAAGCTTGAGTAACCCCTCAGAGCCCCATTTAAAATACATCCTTGGCCAGGCACAGTGGCTCACGCCTGTAATCCCAGCACTTTGACAAGCGTAAGCAGGAGGATCACTTGAGGCCAGGAGTTTGAGACCAGCCTGGGCAACTTAGTGAGACTTCATCTCTACAAAAAAACCCACACCCATATATATGCATATATAAATAGTAATCCTTGGGGGGGAACTTCAGGACAGACCCTGTGCCCCAGCAGAATGCGTCTCTCCCTCTTTATGACCACAGTTTCTGAACCACAAAATCATAACACAAGGTCTGATGAAGGATTGGTTTGAGTTAAAAGTTTATTTGTACGAGAAAGTTTTTGTTCACAGGTACACAAATTACATTTGTGATCTACTTAATGAATCACCTTTATTGAAAATAAAATCAAGTGAAAAGAAATATTAAGCAATAACTATTTGAAGTCTATGAGATACTTATGAGGACTGTGGAAAGTGGAGGACTATACAGCTGTGAACACCCCTGCCAGGTGGAGCTGGCACCGCGCATACCTGTCAGCCTGCAGGAGGGTCTCGGGGACTGAATCTCAGCTCCTGTCCACCTCTTGCATTCACTGAGTTTGGGTGAATGTTTTGTTTGTTTTGCTCCTCACCCCTCACATGACACCTGCGCAAGGCTGGGCCCTGACGTGCTTGTCTCCTGGGGCACAGAGACATAAACCTAGAAAGTCCTGCCTCACTACTCCCGCCTGGCCACAAACCACCCACAAGTCCCTTCTGACTCAGCCAGGCTCTGGCATGACTAATCACCAGCAGAAATGATACTGGGGGAAGGAGGGAGAGTGTGGCCCTGACCCTGCAGAGGGAACACAGACTGTTCTTCACACCCTGCACGATGTCAGGAGCCCAAGACAGCTTTGGGGCCCTTCCTGGGGAGGGCGCCAACCCAGGGTGCTGCCGGCAGCACAGATGGAGAAGAGGGTCCACAGCTTTCCCAGAGATCTGAGTACCACGGCCCTTGACGTCCTACTCAACTTTCATTTTCTGTGATTGCAAAATACCTTGTGGTTTGCCACATTAATTTTTAGATGATAGTGGGGCACACAAATGGAAACCCACTGTGACCAGCTGTAGACGTGAGACCAGTGGGAAGAGTGTCCCTGGCCCCTCTGTCCATCCTCCAGCTGAGCCATGTCCTTGGAGCAGACCATTACAGCTCAAGTTCTACGAGGCCTCCAAAGACATGCACATGGCAGGGGAACAGAGGTGCCCAGTCTTGGCACAGGTTGGGGCCACAGTCAAGCTGCAGAGAGGCAGAGCTCACACAAGGGATGGAGAGAATGCTCGGAGGCACAGAAGAGAACCCTGGTGTGTTGTGGGAGCAAGGAAGGGGAGAGCTGCAACGCCAGAGACCAGAGCTGTCAGAGAAAGACACTGAGGATGAGGAGGTTCGGCTAGTGTCAGAACAGCTGACCTCCAAGGGCACTGTCACTAAGCTGTGCAGAATAACATGGCAGTGAGGGTTGGGAGAAGGGCCAAAGAGGACAATTTAAGGAGCACAGCAGAGGAAGGGGACAGGGGGAGCCCCATGCCGTCTTGGAGGGAGAGGCCAGCCCCGGGACCAGAGATACTTCAGGGGCTCTTTTCAGGAAAGCACAGCAGAGGGATGGTGAGGGCAGAAGGCCGTGGCAAGAGGAGCCAACTGGTGGGAGCCTTCAAGAGGGCTCAGGGTGCCCGAGGGCGCATGCCCCATGGGAGGCCAGGCCTGCTGCTTCTGTACCATCTTCTGAAGACGCCCCATGTAAGAAAGGATCACACAGAGAGGACGCATTGCCAGTGCAGCTTAGTATTTGTGAAGGTTCTGATTGGATCTACACAACTGCTAAGAATTTCAGGCAGAGGTGGGGCTTCTGATCCAATTCAACCGGTGCCACGTGGGCACCATTTGATCAGCATTTGTAAAATCATCAGGGGTCATGTGAGGTCATGGAAAGAGCAAAGTGGGTCTGAGCCCCAGCTTGTCCACTTCCTAGTTACAGGAGCAGCCTCTCAGAGCCTCAGTTTCCTCATCTGTAAAATGGGGGTATGAAGGTGTCCGTCCTGTCTGCTTCTCCAGTTTTGAGAAGACAGCTGCACAAAGGGTTTATCCCTTTGTCTGTTTTGTTTACTGCTGAAGCCCCCGAGCCTAGGACAGATTCTGGAAAAACTCCTACTGCCCATAAATTCTGGGCTTTAAACTATTTCTTTAACAAGCTGCATTTGTGACAGAGGGATTCATTTGACTTTCTTTTATTCTGAATTAATCAGAGATGTGAAACTCAACCAGAACTTCTGACCAGTGAAAGGGAACCACAGTTACTACACAGCAATGACCTAAAAATAAAGACGCTTGACATTTCACGATGGGCACTGGCTTCCATTGGGCATGTGGAGAAAGCCTTTGGGGGGCCCCACAGGCCACCCCTCTGCCATATGCAGCCCTGCTGGCATCTCTCACCTATACCACATGTGCTGAGCCTGTAGGTGCTTGGCACATTTTTTTTCCCCTATTGGATTCAATTCAGTGCAACCCAGCCCAGGAGGAAGGGGTGGACCCCTGGGGCCAGGCCACCTCTCCAGGTCCTGATAGGTCCAGAGAGGGTGGGGAGGGCAGGGGTGCTGTGTGTACCCCACACCTGGTGCAAGGTGCTCTATGGCTGGCCCAGCATTCAGGCCCCACGTGCCTCTGGGTGGTGCTTGGAGTCTCCACGAGAGCCAGGTCTGAACTCCTGGCCTTTGCCCTTGACATTTGGCTCTAAGAGCAGCGATGTGAAAAGCACGTTCTCTTCCACCAACTCTTCCGCGATGGAGTCTTAGGGCAGAGCGGGAGCGATGCTTCTGCTCCCAGCCTGCCTGAGGTCTCCTTGTGGAGGGAGGGGGACTGACACGCCGAGAAGGGTGAGCAGATGGCTCGGGCCATGCCCCTCAACGGTTCCAAGGAAGCGTAGCAAGTGGTTCATTCTCGCATCTGTCACGGGGTCTGTTTTATTCCATATCTTTGCTGATGAGTTGAGCAAAGGAATGTAAAATATGCTTATCAAATCTGCAAGTAGCCCTGAATTAGGAGGCGTTGCTAATACTCTGAAAGAAAAGAATCTGACACGTGGTGACGTGGAACAGCTGAAAAACAGTAACACGGTTCTTGGGGAACAGATTTGAGCCCAGGTTGGTTTCCTCATCTGTCAAGCCAGGGGACTGAATTCGTCCACACTTCCAGTGGGGGAGGGGAGGGGGCGGAGATTCCAGACATGTAGGCTTTGGAGAGGGCAGAGCCGGGCTGGGAGTTTCGCTGTGCTCTTTGCTTAGGAGTAACCTCCAGATCTTTGACCTCCCTGAGTCTTGCTTTCCTCATCTATCAAATGGGATGATACCTACTTCACAGTGATGTTATAAGAATTAAATAAGGTGATGTAGCAAAAGCTGACATGTGAGAGTCACTCAAGAACTGCTGCCTTCCCCCGCTCTACACATCCGGATTCATACTTCACTCCCACTCCATCCTCCCCATCCTCCTCCCCGCCTCATGCAAATCCCAGCGCGCAGCCCACCAAATGCAGCAATCCCTCACTACCACGCACAGCCCAACATCTGGCGGGGTTCCTGCTGCAAGATATGTGGCAATACCAGGGCTCTGGGAGCTTTCCAAAATGCAAAGCTGATTATGCCACTCTGCAGAGCTTAAACCCTTGCCACGGGGGTTCCCCGGGGCTGGGAGGATCCAGCCAAGCTCCTTAGCTCATGTGCAGGATGGTCCCCAGGATTTGGCTGGATCGCCTTGGTCTCCCTCTCCACATCGTGGTCCCAACAGACAGCACCAAGGGCGAAAGCAAACTGCTTCCAGCCTCAGCCCCTGGGCAGACTGTTCCTTCTGCCCATACCAGCTTCCCTTCAGGTTTATCAGCAAACTGTTACCCAATTTTCCAGGATCACATCCTAGATTCCCTGCCACTAGCCCTGCCCCCCCAGTCCCTTACCTAGACTGAGCTGAAAGACCCTCCCTCTCCTATAGTTCCCCTACCCAGCACGGCAGTGGTCAGCTCCTTGAGGGAAGTGTCAGTGTCTGACTCATGGTGGCATCCAGAGTGCCTAGACCAATGCCTGTAGTCCAAGGCAGGCATTTGATGAATGACTGTCATGGAGTAGGTGCCTGACATGAGTCCACAGATGCCCACAGAGGGACGTGCACAAATCCACAAACCCGTACAAATACAACCGTGTACAAGGCTCCAGTGCCTCTCGGATCTTTACGATTCTAGACTAGGAAACAAGAGGACTAAAACGTCCCTTCTAGACTTAAACATAATTGTCACTTTGCATTTGTGTCATTCTTTGCAGCTTTCAAAGCACCTTCACATTTGGTGGCCTGTTAGATTAGGTGGTTCCTCTCTCTAAACTTCTGAGGCTATGATCTGACCTACATTTCAACACTGCTCACTGGATGGATTATTTTAAGCCATATACAATGTCTCATTCTGATGCGCCAGGCAATGATGATAATAATCTCTCACATTTGTACTGTACATGGTAATTAACGAAGCATCTTCACATATGTTATTTCATTTTATTCTTATACTTTATGGAAAGCAGAGCTGGTATTATTTTTTTTCTATTACACAGGTGAAACACCTGAAGCTCAGAGAGATTATCTGACTTGCAGGGATCAGAGAGCCAGGAAAGGAGGCCTTTAGAACCAAAATTTACAGCTTTTGTTTACCAGCAACATGGGTCTTTCTACTGCAGCAAGCCACTATACCCTACCATGTCAACAGACAGACACACAGTGACACCAGAAAGATACAGGGAATCCGAGGTCGAGGCACACGGGCATTCAGTCACAGACAATCTGGGCTGGCTGCACCCAGACACAGGACCCTTCCCCCACAAGAGAGTTATGTCTCTTGATGCCCTCACCTAGAGACAGCCAGCCTGACAGATGTGTTCCCTTCATTACTTAAACTGGATGCTACTGACCCAGCATCTGTTGAGCAGATATCTCAAGTTGGTGCTGGAGTCAAGGGGATGAACTTGCCGGATCTAGCCAGCTCCTTGCCCGGGCCCCCTGGGACAAGAAGCATGCAAAGCCTTTGCCAGCTGGCTGGCTGGCCTCCCAGGGACCGTCTGTGGTCGTGGAATTCAGTGAAACGAATTGGCTTCTGCAAGGGGAAGAGCCCTGTCCCGGGGGCCTGAGCACCAGGCTCTGCAGAACTACGGCCCACGCTCACGCACCCCCATGCCATGTACACACACACACACATGCTCACATGCACACCCATGCCCAGGCCAACCTGCAGAGGCTGATCCCAGCGTGAGGGGTCAGGCCGGGAATCACTGTAGATGTGTATGGGTCCACAGCCTTCCAAAGCCCCCTACTTTTTCTGATCTTAGTCACCTCCCCAAAGCTATCAGCCCTTTATTTCAATTATTCAACAATATCCAACAAATAATCATTGACTGCTTAGGTGGCGTCATAAGACAATTACTGAGGAAAGCCTTCCAACCTCCTGAAAGGCCACTCTGGGATGGGAGGGGCCGTGTCTCATGGGCCCCTCTGAGTCCCCCACAGCTCCTGGGTACTTGCACACGGAGGTGCTCCACAAATGCTGAATAGCCGACAACGGTGGTGCCCGTCTAGTTCCCAGGCCCTCTGCCAGGGCCGCAGTCCCCTGTCCACAGCCTGTCCACCTAGCTGGCCTCATTATCTTCTGCAGGTGCAGGGTGTGCCAGACCTCACACCCACAGGGGCAGCACACCTCAGCCCTGTCCGCCTCTGAGGTCTTGGTGCCACCACAAGGTCAGGAATAGGGGAGTGCTCAAAAATCTATTGAGCACCTACTGTGTACTGGATACAAAGATAAACAAATAGGGAACTCGGTTCAGAGAGAGACAATGACATGTAAACAAGTACCTGACGCCATGCTGAGCCCAGAGCGGAGTGTGCCACTGCTCTGCCTGTGGCCGCTTCCAGGGCACCAAGCCCACTCATGTCTGCTCCTTCAGCAGCACACCTGGCTCTGCTAGCCCTTGCTTAATAGAGGGGAAGACCCAGATAAAACTACTTTGTAGCCGTGTGGCCTCTCTAAGCCTCAGTTCCTCATCTGTAAAATGGGGATGAGGAACCTCTGATCATCATCCTGCTCTGGGCGCCTTCTGACTTATTGTGATGAGGGAGTGAGCCAATTACCGTGCAGAGAACACTCCTTTACCCCCTTCCACGCTGCACAAACATTACGTGGGATGATTATGAGGAATATCTCTAATGCCCTGTAGCTCTCTGCAGACGCAGCTGCAGGGCATGACCAGGCCTCCTGTGCTAAGCCCAGCTGCCATCGAGGAAGCTCATTTCCCACTTGTCCTGAAACACTGCTCCACCACTACTCAGCTCTACTCTTCTTTTTTTTTTTTTTGAGATGGAGTTTCGCTCTTGTCGCCCAGGCTGGAGTGCAATGGTGCGATCTTGCTCACTGCAACTTCCGCCTCCCAGGTTCAAGCGATTCTCCTGCCTCGGCCTTCCGAGTAGCTGGATTACAGGCTTGTGCCACCATGCCCAGCTAATTTTGGTACTATTAATAGAGACAGGTTTTGCCATGTTGGCTAGGCTGGACTGGAACTCCTGACCTCAGGTGATCCACCTGCCTCAGCCTCCCAAAGTGCTGGGATTACAGGCGTGAGCCACTGCACCCGGCCCACTCCTTTTCTGCACAGCTGAGCCCAGCCTTTCCTGCCCTGGCCAACTCACCTTCTCGGCAGGGCTGGGCTTCATCCCTAACCTAGCCATTAAGAGCAGGAGGGACCCAAGTGACCACGGCCCCTCACCTAGGCCCCTGAAAGGATCCACAGCCCCTGCCATCAGGAGTTAGGTCTCATCACCACTTGCCTTGTTTTACTTTTGTTCAAGGGATAAAGGGACCTCAAGCCTTTTGTGACTGATGACCCAAAGAGAGACAACCTTCCCTCCACATGCTAGGCTCTCAGCAGACTCTAAGCCCACACCAGGTCCCCACCCATGGTTTCCAACTCCTCTTCCACGCCCCTGCAATTCATGGGGTGGCAGTGAGTCTAAATCACAAAGGTGTAGGAAGGTAGGTAGGTAGGCAGGTGGTGGGTGGATTAGTAGGTAGATGTCCAGAATAAATCATAAAGCTCACTTAACATACGCCACATCCCGGTGTGAACTACTTGCACACACCATCTCGTTTGAACCTCTCAAGCCAACTAGGGGCCATTTTCCCACTCATAGCCATGTTGCCAAGTCACACGACAGAGTCCAGATTCAACACAGGCCTGTCTCCAGGGGCCAAACAACCCCAACCCAAGACCGTACTGACTGCAAGGTTAACAAAATTTGACATATAATAATGTCCAATTTAAGAGAATTTTAGAGAACCTGAAGCCCAAAATGTAGGTCCTGTTCAGGTCAGAGAGAGGCACTGTTCACAAACCCACAGAGCACATCCAAGCCTCTCTTCACTCCCCCGAGGTAAGAGCGGGCACGCCGTTATCACTGGCTGGGTTCCTGAGGTGAGGGTGCAGAGGCTTTTTCTGTAGCGATTTAAACGTACTAAGAAGGATGCTCTTTGAAATGACCTTACGGCACCCATCGTCAAGCAAATGGCCAGCCCTAAGTGACCATGTGGGGGCATCTGAGTGCAAGACAGGCAGCACGTGCCCAGGAGCAGGTGACAGACGGAGGACAGCAAGAATGACTGCCACTGGAGCTGGCAGGGACTCCACCCAAGGATGGAGGCCCTTGCACCTGCAGACCAGGGTGGAGGGGAGAGCAGAGAGCCCACGGGAAATCGGTGGCTGCCGGGCCTCTGGGCTGGCCTTTGACGGGAAGCGGAAAGGAGGAGCAGCAGCCCCAATGCTGGCCACAGACACACACTCTCACACATGCATGTGCAAACACATACTTGCAGTGTTTCCCCAGCACAAGTATGCACCCCGGCTGCAGCTTTTACTACAGGCAGGAGAGGGCTTGATCAGGAGCTGCCCAGCTAGCCCCATCCACCCCCGAGGGTAGGCACGGCATACCCACCTCAGTGTCTTTCTACCCCTCCACTAGGCCCTCCAAGAACGGTTACTCAGTTCATCCAACAGCCTTGCAGAGCCCTGCTAGAGGCCAAGTACCTGGAAAGGTACCTCAGTCTGAAGGGGAGGGAGGGAGGAGGAGAATAAAAGAAGAGCAGTATGTCCAAAGAGGGAGAGCAGGGAAGGAAGGAGGGCGGGAGGCAGGAAGAAATGGTAAGAAGGTGCGTGTCTGCGGCAGTGCCTCCATCTGGTGTGTATGCCTATGCGTGCAGGTGGTGTGTGCAGTTCCTGCTGGAGGTGAAGGGCCCCCAACCTCTCCCCCAGGGTAGCAGTGCTATTATGCAGTGAAAGGCTTTCTCCTGCAGCAGAAGTCCAGGGGGAGGACTACAGATACTCACTGTATCACCACCGGGAGGCACCGTTCACCCTGTCCCCCCTTCACGCAGGAGACAGCCTAAGGAGCATAGAAGCCAGCCTCATTCCAGCCTCAGCACTATGACTTACAAGCTGTGTGACCCTAGCCAAGTGACTTAACCTCTCTGAGCTTCAGTTTAGTCCTTAATAAGATAGAATGATGAAAATAATAGTGTCTACCTTGTGGGGCATTTATAATAATTATATAAGATAATGCACACACACAGCACCCAGCAGAGTCGGTGTTTAATGCATCTTAACCATTGTTTCCACTGAGGCCAGAGGAAAGGGGGTGGCACTGAGATCAGGGGCCTGGCCTGGGGCTCTGGACTCCCCCTCTGATTCATATTTGGGAATCTGAGGCGGCCCTTGGACCGCTCTTGGTCCCCTGTCCTGCTCCCACTGTCCCCTGTCCTCTGCTCCACACTCCCCTCTAAGCTCCCAGCCTCCCCCACTGCTTGCCTCCCCCACCCACCCTCCACGAGGCCAGCCCCCTCCCTCTGCTGCAACCACATTTACCAGCTGACTCGCCCTGACCACAGCCCCAGAGCTCAGCCTGCCTCCTCCCCATCTCCCCAAGCAGCCCTGCTCTGCCCACCATATGGATAGCGGTAGGGGAAGGCAGCAGGTGCCAGGGAAACACACAGGCCACTCTGTACACTCCCAGCCACAGCAGGGCCACTCAGCCCAGCACCCATAGCTTTGCACCTCGCCTTCCTGATCTTGGGCACCAGGATTATTCTCCTGTGGGAGGGTCTAGGCCACTCGCATTTTCCTTTCCATCCTATCCACAAAATATTTCCTGAGCACCTACCTACTCTGTGCTATTCCAGGTCCTGGGGATTTACAGGGGAAGAAAAGGGCTGTGGCCCTGTCCTCCAGGCTAGCAGTGGGCGAAGTTACCTACATCAATAGTTCTCAGTGTCTGTGTGCAGCCGTATCCCTTGGAGGGCTGGTTAAAGGTGCCCAGCTGGGTCCCAGGCCCAGAGTTCTGGCTCAGCTGGTCTGGAGTGGGGCCTGATTTTGCCTTCCCAGGTGATGCTGAAGTTGCTGGTTTGGGGAACCCACTTTGAGAACCAGTGGTCCCCTGCAAACTGTAATATAAGGCAGACTACAGCCTGGGCTTTGAGGCTCTGACCAGGGAGGAAAAGAGATTAGGGGAAAGGGCCCACCAGGCAGAGGGAGCAACATAAACAAAGACCTGGAGACTCCAGGAAGTACGGGAGTGGGGCTGGAGTGAAAGGTGCATGGAGGCGTGGCTGGAGGGGGTGGGGGTGGGCAGAGGTTAGCGGGGCCACATGGGGCCAGGTGGTGGAGGGGCCGGTGGGTGGCCACACCCCTTCCATCTGGCTTGCCAAACAGTTCATTTGTGCACAGTTCCCCTGGCACCTGTGCCAGGCTCCCTGGGCTGCAGAAGAAGCCTGTGTCTTCCCCTTTGCAGCTACCAGCACCCCTGCCCGCAGGCCTGGCTTTCACGGGCTGCTGGGGCAGCTGTCAGTGCCCCTCCCCCACCCTCCCTGGCTGCGCAGCTCCCTGGAGGTGCTGGAGCCAGCCCAGAGGTGCTGGAGAGGTGTGCCAGGTGAGCCAGCATGCGTGGTGTGGGTGTGGGCAGCTGGGGAGGAGGCCCGGCTATGGCCCGGCCCTTGTCTATCCAGATCGCTGCCATCTTTTGGCATGACCGCCTGCCTGCCGGTGTGTGAGTGCGCACGCCCTATCAGCACCGGGATCTAGGACTGGGTGTGTGTTTGTTGCTGCTTGAGCCAGAGCAGTTACTATGGGTAGATAATAATAGCAATCGTAATCCTTCATAATTGGACCAGACTTTGCTGTCTACAGGTCACTTCCATGCCTGTGACCTCATCTGACTTCCACAATCACCCTGTAAAACAGGCAAGGCTAGAGTCACTATCCCCATTTTCCAGCTGAGCAAACATAAGCCCAGATGGCATGAAGTCACATCTCCAGTAAGTGGCATGCTCAGGCCTAGGACCTGGGATTTCTGACTCCTGGCCCAGCGCTGCTTCTCAGTCCTGAACCATTAGAATGCAGATCCTGACCCGCTGCCGTCCATGGGTGGGGGCCTGAGGCTCCACAGCCTAGAGCAGCAGCAGTGGCGTGGGAGTCCAGTCCAGTAACAGAAGGAGTGTGTCCCAGCTGTCCCCACCCTCCCCACCTGTGGGAAGCAGCTGACCAGTGACTGCCAGGGCATCGATGGGGAGCTGCGTCAGCAACTGTCAGGACATCGGACCCAGAGTGGGACGAGGCTCGGGGTCACCTAATCCGACAGAGAAAGCAAGCCAGGCCCAAGAAGGGGAGGGAGTCAGCCATGGCCACAGCTGCCGCTCCAGGCGGCTGCAGGTGTCTCCAACTCTACAGTCAAAGGGCCTGGGTCTTCACTCTATGAGTCCTAGCGGGGAAAAGCCTAGAGGCCCGCAGGTATCCAGGACTATCCGTTCTTTCCCAGGAGGGTCAGAAGGAGGAGCCTGATTGGTAGCCCTGGGAGCCCTGCCCAGTGGGCTGCGGCGTGCTGGCCTCCTGGCCTGCTCTGCCTGACTGGGTGCACACACCCCGACGGTGCTCTACAGAGTGCTAGCCTGGGAAGACAGGTCCCTGGGCTTCATGTGGACTCCTGGTATGTGTGCGTGTATCCCTAGTAGGACCTATCCCTAGTAGGCCGTGGGAAGGGCTCAGACCTGGGAGGCAGGAGAACAGGCTCTCATCTGGACTTGCACTGTCCAGCAGGCCTCAGCTTCCTCATCTGTAAACTGGGGCCATCTGTCCTTGCCCGATTTGTCTCAAGCATTGTCCCCAAGGACCAAATGGAACCATTAATGGAAAATCAGGAAACAGAAACACACTCTGGAGAATGAGTGAACCCAGGAAGGAGCTGAGCACGAGAGGGAGGTCTCCGAGCTGATGCCCTTCAGGCAGGTGGGGCGCCTGGCTGCCTCTAGCCCCACAATGCTCAGGGCCCCCACAGCTGGTGCCAGGTGTCCACCTTTGTTCCAGAAGAACCAACTGCTGCCTCCATAAGCATGCTGGGCTACTCCCAGACACCACCAAGCATCACAACCCCCAGGGCTGCTCAGGGGAAGGGGAGCGGGGGGTGGGGGGGGGGAACTATGGATGGGTCACAGCAGACAGACATGCCAGGACGGCCTATGGCCATCATAAGATCCCTGGGAGGAGAGGCAGTGAGTTTACTATTCCATTGATAGAAGGCAACACACTCCAGTGCTGGGGGTAAAGGGGTAGCTTTTCCTATAGTGGAGGCAGCCTGTGGGGGACCCAGCAGGGACTCCCGTCAGTCTGATACAATCTCCTCTGACTGATTCAGGCACAACCTGGAGATCAGCAGGAGGGTGGAGAGGCCACCCCCCTCAACTGGATTATGAAAACATGGAGGTCACCAGCTCCTTGACCAAAAGCCACAAAAGATCACCCAGTGACATTCACTTGGAGTCTGGGGTGGGGCAAGCGGGGACAGGAAATCACCATCTCCAAAGTGCGCTGACGACACACTGAGCACCCAGCCTGTGCCTGCGTCTGTGTGGGAGGGTGCCCTCCCAACCCCCCGGCGGCCTCTTATCTACCATGCCCCCCCCTAGACTTGTCGTTGGCCCCTTAGAAGTTACGGAACAGCTTAAGGAAACAGAGGCAGCTGAAAGAGAGAGAAAGTGATTCACCGGAAGGCTCACAGCCAGTAAGAGGAAGGTCCGAGAAGGAACCCAGGCTCTGCGACTATCTGTGGCACAGACCTGGGCTTTGAGCCTCTGTGCGAGCGCCATGGCGGTTAACAGCCTGTGTCCTGGAGCCAAATGCCTGCTCCACCATCAGAATTCAACCTCTGCAAGCCTCAGCTTCCTCATCACCCAAACAGGGACGTAAGGGTACCACACCGTGTGAGCACTGACTGATGTGGTCACGCTCAGTGTGGGGGAGCCGGTTGGCAGCGCGTGGGGACAGGGCTCTCCCTCTCCCCGGCCAGAGGGCCCCCAGCAGGGCCCGCCGCTCACCTTTCGGTCCTCCTCCCGCTCCGCAGCAGAGCTGCTGGTGTCCCCGGGGCCACTGGAGGGCATGGCGGGCAGCTGGGCGCTGGGAGGCAGGCTGGGGCTGCGCGGGGCTGGGGGGCTGCTGGGCTTTGGGGAAGGAATTATCGTGGTCTTTGGAGGCGAGAGTTAAAACTTAAACATAGATCCCGGTGTGGAGCCCTCTGCTGAATGCTGCCTCCTGCGGCCTGTGGGTGGGGGCTTCGATGGCTCCACCTGTGGGGGGAGAGAAGAGGGTCAGTGAAGCAGGACACCCACCTTCCCTGGGTCAGGCCCTCAGCCCAGGGCCACACCTGGCCTGTGAGACCTGGGGCCTCGCTCCTTCTCTCCCAGCCTCACCGGCGCCCCAGAGAGCAGTGAAACCCAGGCCAGCTCCCCTCAGGTCGCCTCCTACCCCAGCAGCCTCTCAGCCCCTTGGAGGTGGCAGCGGTCTCCCCTCTCTGTCGCTGCAGCCAGTGGGTGCCACTTCTGGGACTTCCAGCTGCCTCCGCCTCCTCCCTTCTCTTCATTCACAGCCGCTCTCTCCTTTGAAAGCTTCCCGCATCCTCCCTCTCACCTCGACCAGCCCCTGGGAAATCCCAGCCTCCCCCAGAGGCCCCCAGCCCTGCTACATTTTCCTTCTAATCTGCCCTCACCCCCACCCCCCACACCTCCCGCCACGTGGAGGAAGTGAGCGCAGTCAGGATGTAGTGAAATGTCACCTCGCTTCAGGACTGGCGCCTGGGCCCGGAGAAGTCTGGGCCCTGAGCTCAGGCTGTGGCCAGGCTGCAGGCCTGATTGGCTCTGGCCTGGGGGGATAGGCCACGGCCACGGCCACACTGAAGCAGGAGTGAGGTGGCTCTCTCCCCCACCCCATGAACCAGCCCCATTTGGCTGCAGAGCTGGCAGGCTTGAGGGGTCCTCTGAACCCACTGCTCCAGGTGTAGGCCTCAAGCCAGTGAAATAACAAAGCCTGCAGCTCAGGCCACAGCTGGGATGGGGGTGTTGCTGCCTCGGCCCCCTCACTCAGAGACACACAAGAGCTCCCCCTGCTCCCCCACCCCCGGAGGAGGCGGCTGCCAAGCCCCCTGCCTCAAGCGTGCCAGGGCCCAGGAGGGGATTGGCAGGCGAGGGAGAGGCAGGCTGGATCTGGGCCCACCCACACCCTTCCCCTTCTAGTTCCTGGTTCTGCTTCCCTGGCTCCCCCTCCCTCCTGGGCTTCTCCTCCCATCCCCCTCCAGCCAGGGCTCCCTGGAAAACCAGGACCAGGAGAAAGCACAGGCTTGGCTCTCCCACAGGCCCAGCCCCTTTCTCAGGGGTGCATTGCTGCCTGGGAGTGGGGGCCCCAGCCCTGGCTCTGCCCCAGGGGGTAGTGAAAGGAAGGAGCTGGCGGGTCCCCTCCACTTCCTGCCCCTGTCCAGATGCCCTGGGTGGGACCTGTCCCCACCTCTGCTCTTTCCAAGCGGGGTTCTCCCGCCCCTCCGCCCCTTGGAGCTGGGAGTGATGCTCTGCCCTGGCTTCCCAACTCCTTCTTAGGGCTAGGATGGGAAGGGTTCCATCAGGTTAACCCAGAAGGGCTGGAAGCCCGCCTGCCCCACAGCTGAACCCTGAGGCAGCCCAGGTGCACGGCGTCCATTCCCCTTGCCCCCAGGCACAGCACCTGGGCTCCAGGAAGGCTTGTTGCCCGGGTCTCCAAGAGGGCAGACAGTGGGACAGCAGTGGGGATCACCTGCACGGGGCACACACTGCTCAGGACCTGGCTCCTGCTCCGCCTGGGCAGCTGCTGTGCGTGCCCAGTTTACAGGTGCTGCTAAGATCAACAAGGCTAGGACCCGTCAGAAGCTTGAACCCAGATCTCTTTGATGCTAAAACTCTGAGGGGTTGGGTTCACATTCCCCAACACACACCACAGAAGCAACTCTGGAGAGCCCAAGAGAGAACTGGTCCAACCCAAAGCCCTCAGCCCCAGCCCTTAGCAGCCAGCAATTCCCTGTCAAGCCCCACTTCCCACTGCTTACCAGGGATATCTCCAGCCACCCCCAAACCAAAACCTTCAAAAGGGCACATAAGCTAAGAGGGGCAGAGTCTGGTTGGAAAGAACGCTGAGCCTGGAGTCCGTAGGGGTGGGTTCTGCTCCTGATGGAGGCTTCCCAGGCCCTCAGTTTCCCCACCAATGAAATGGGAGAGCAGGACCCCTTCTATGAATAGCTCTGATCAGCCAAGGAGGCTGTTGCGGCCCCACAGGCACAGTGGACACATGAGGGGCTGACAAGGACAGGGCATCCCAAATAGAGTTGGGGGAGACTCAGGCATAAGGAAGTGGGGTGGGAGTTGTCTCGACGCTGACCTAGGCCTAGAGACACCCACAGGGCATCTGTGCCACCATGGGTGCTTCGGGGTTCAGAGAAGCTTTGGCTCCCAGTGGGGGAGAGGAAGGAAGCTGGAGGGACAAGCAGAACCTCACAGGGTGTTGGCCCCAAGGGCAGACACGGAAGAGGGACAGGGAGAGGGAGAGGGAGACAGACAGGGGGAGGGGGAGGGGGGAGGGCAAGGGGAGAGGGAGAGAGAGGAAGGGGGGAGGGGGAAAGGGGGAGAGGAGGGGAAGGGGGAGGGGGAAGGGGGAGAGGAGGGGGAGGGGGAGGGGGAGGAGGAGGGGGAGGGGGAGGGGGAGGGGGAGGGGGAGGGGGAGGGGGAGGTTCTCTTCCTCTTCCCCTTCCTCACCAAGACTCTGACATCTGAGCTGTAGAAACTGTCCTCACAGCAAATGCAGTTGACCTGGTCAGTCCTAGGTCCCTTTCGTGTTGCTCATTGGACCAGCCCTCTCAGCAGCAGTCGTCCCTCAAAATCACCCCCATCACCTAAAATCCTCCAGTATGTTGCCAGGTAGGCCATTTACTGCACAATTCTAGGGGGCCCCAGTTGGTGATTAAGGTCCCAGACCTTGACATGGCACCACCCAACTGCCCTTAGAGGCTTCCTTCTTCCTTTGGGCAGCCCAGCCGCCGGGAGGGGCTCTCCTGGGCCCATAGTCCCAACATAGCTGCAGAGGTCCGCCACCCGCTCCTTCCACGCCCCACCCACGCCCCACCCTTGTGCGTCCAGCAACAAAGCATTCCACCTGGGCCAAGGGCTGCACTGCAAAAAACCCTTATTTCCTCCTTTCAGAGTCCACAGTGACCATGAATAATGTTTGTAATAGCCACTTAAAAAAATTTCAAGGAGGCCGGGCACGGTGGCTCACGCCTGTAATCTTAACACTTTGGGAGGCCGAGGTGGGTGGATCACCTGAGGTCAGGAGTTCAAGACCAACCTGGCCATCATGGTGAAACCCCATCTTTAAAAAAAAAAAAAAAAAAATTTCAAGGAATCCCACCATGAAAGCATCTTCATATCACAACAAGTATCACCATCTCCACTGCTTCAATAATAAAACTTTTGTAGAAAAAGGATTGAAAGCTTTAAATATGCATACCAAGGCTCCCTACCTTCTAAATCCAATGCAGGAGAAAAACGTTTTGTTTGTTTGTTTAGGGACAGGTTCTTGCCCTGCCACCCAGGCTGGAGGCAGTGGCAGTATCACAGCTCACTGCAGCCTCAAACTTCTGGGCTCAAGTGATCCTACCACCTCAGCCTCCCAAAGTGTTGGGATTCCAGACATGAACCACCACACCTAGCCAAAAGATTTTTTAAGAAGACATAAAATCGGGCCAGGTGCCTTGGCTCACGCCTGTAATCCCAGCACTTCGGGAGGCCGAGGTGGGTGGATCACAAGGTCAGGAGATGGAGACCATCCCAGCCAACACAGTGAAACCCCATCTCTACTAAAAATACAAAAAATTAGCGGGGCATGGTTGTGCACACCTGTAGTCCCAGCTACTTGGGAGGCTGAGGCAGGAGAATCACTTGAACCCAGGAAGCGGAGGTTGTAGTGAGCTGACATTGCCCCACTGCACTCCAGCCTGGGTGACAGAGCGAGATTTTGTCTCAAAAAAAATAAATAAATAAATAAATCACAAGATTAGGCTGAACAAGAGAAGAAATATCACCAACAAAATTAAAATTGTGGAATCTGGAAAGCAGACTTGTGACAGCCAAATTTCAGACAAGCGTGTGAATGCTGATATATAACAGAGTCTTAAACAGATGCTTATAGGAAAGCCCCAGGTACTTCGGGACTAGGGCTGAAGAGGATGCATGTGTGAAAAACAAGAGGCTGAGTGAGAGAAGTGAATTCCTAGATCCCTCCTCTAAAAGTCTGAAGGTTCATCCATAGTCTCTGGAGGGCATAAAATAGGGGGTCTTTGCACAGAGAGTCAATTGGGACAGCTGAGAACAAAGATGATATATCAAAACCAAGGAGAGGAAGGTTATTTTCAATGCTGATGTCCAGTCCCTCAGGCCTGTTCCCCCTCTGGGCTCTGAGAACACTGGCAGCCAGACGACCCTTTCCTTCTTCTCTGGAGAATCTAATGAGTCCAAGAGAAAAGGTCTAAGGATGCCAGTACCAACATCAGTACCCACATGGGGTCAAAATGGCTTATTCAGGTCAACCTACACAGACCTGAAAAATCAACAAGCCCGCTATCATTCTCAGAGCTTCCAATCAGTTGGGTTTTTTTTTAAGACGGAGTCTTGCTCTGTTGCCCAGGCTGGAGTGCAGTGGTGGGATCTCGGCTCACTACAATCTCCACCTCCTGGGTTCAAGTGATTCTCATTCTTCAGCCTCCCAGGTAGCTGGGACCACAGGTGCGTGCCACCATGCCAAGCTAATTTTTGTATTTTTAGTAGAGATGAGTTTTGCCATGCTGGCCAGGCCGGTCTTGAATTCCTGACCTCAAGTGATCCACCCGCCTTGACCTCCCAAAGTGCTGGGATTACAGGTGTAAGCCACTATACCCGGCCCGAATTCTTAAAAAATTTAAAAAATCTTAAACAAGTTTCCAGTTAGAATTATTTACTCAGCCAAATTATCATTTAAGTGTGAGAGTACTTAAATTTTCTTTTTTTTTTTCTGAAATAGAGATGGGGGTCTCACTATGTTGCCCAGCCTGGTCTTGAACTCCTGGCTCAAGCGATCCTCCCACCTCAGCCTCCGAGAGTGCTGGGATAACAGGCATGAGCCATCCTGACAGGCCCTAGTAAAAACATCTTCAGTCATATGAGGTCTCATGCTCCTTTCCCCAGGAAGGACAGGAAGATGTCCTCTAATATGCAGAAGATCCAGCACAGGAGAGAAGGGAAGAGAGGCTCCAGGATGAAGGGGAAAAGAGGCCACACACCAGTCATCCGGCACGAGTCAGAGAAGGCCAGTCTTCCCCACTGAGACTGGGGCATGAGTGCTGTCATCACCATGCCCTCTGCTGTTGCACTGTCTTTTTTTTTTTTTTGAGATGAAGTTTCACTCTTGTTGCCCAGGCTGGAGTGCAATGGTGTGATCTTGGCTCACTGCAACCTCCACCTCCCGGGTTCAAGCAATTCTCCTGCCTCAGTCTCCCCAGTAGCTGGGATTACAGGCATTCGCCACCATGCCTGGCTAATTTTTGTATTTTTAGTACAGACAGGGTTTCTCCATGTTGGTCAGGCTGGTCTTGAACTCCCGACCTCAGGTGATCCGCCCACCTCAGCCTCCCAAAGTGCTGGGATTACAAGTGTGAGCCACTGTGCTTGACTGAACTGTCTTTTTACCTGACAAAACTATAGGTATCACTCGTGGCCATACTCCGCTATCTGAACCCAGGAACTGAATGGAGTTTTTTTTCCTTTTCTTCTTCTTTGAGACAGAGTTTTGCTCTGTTGCCCAGGTTGGAGTGCAGTATTGAAATCTCGGCTCATCACAACCTTCGCCTCCCGGGTTCAAGAGATACTCTTGCCTCAGCCTGGAGAGAAGCTGGGATTACAGTCTCCTGCTGCCACACCCAGCTAAGTTTTGCATTTTTAGTAGTGACAGTGTTTTGCCATATTGGCCAGGCTGGTCCTGAGCTCCTGACCTCAGGTGATCCAGCCACCTCAGCCTCCCAAAGTGCTGGGATTACAGGTGTGAGCCACTGTGCCTGGCCATGAATGGATTTTGACATGGACAGACGTGTGTCCTGGAAGATGTGCTCCAGAAGACTGAGCCAAGTAAGAGGAGGACACGAAAGCCAGAAAACAGAGACTGCAACTGAAAAGTAAAGGGAATTCCAAAGATGGCTATAAAAGGAAGTCACAGAACATTAGCTACAATGTGCCTAGAAAGCAACCAGCCCAGAGTGAAAGAGGGTAGAAAAGTTAAAAAATGGAACTGTAGCATCTTTTACCAGCATGACTGCCCATGTGGAAAGTAATACTGACGGCTACTTAAAGTATGGTACGCCCACCACAAAGAAGTGATAAATGTTGGAGGTGATGGATATACCAACCACCCCGTTTTGATTGTTATGCAATGTATACATGTATTGAAACATCACATTGTACCCCATAGATATGAACAATTATTATGTGTCAATTAAAAAGAAAAAAAAAGAAAAAGAAGAGCTAAGATAACAGTATTGTTACAGAAAAATAAAATTATATTAGAAGTTGTGGTAGGAATTAGCAACAGGTACAAAAAATAAGGCAAATGAGAAACAAGGTAATTATTAACCTCAGGGAAAAAAATGAAAAACAAACTATTATAGTACACCACAAGGCTCAGCTGTGAGTAATAGTTGCACTGAAATAATAAAATTAACACTGAATGTAGCTTAACAAATATATGTGTGTATATACATATATGTATGCATGTATGAACATACATATTACTTTTGTATGTACCACAAAATTAATGGCTTAAAGCAACACATTATCTTGCAATTCTGGAAATCAGTAGTAAAACAGAAAAAAAGACTCTCCTTAGTAGGCTAAACTCAAGATGTTGGTAGGGCTGCATTCTTTTCTGGAAGCTCTAAGGAGAATCCATTTCCTTGACATTTTCAACGTCTAGAGGCTGTCCTCACTCCTTGCCACGTGGTCCCCTTCCAACTCCAAAGCCAGCGATGAACAGTCTTTTTCTATCACAGTACTCTCTTCCTCATCAACATCTTCTTCTCTGACTACTTTCCTGCTTCCATCTTTCACTTCTAATCACCCTTCTGATTACACTGGGACCACCCAGATAATCCAGGATAATCCCCCCCATCTCTAGGTCATTAATTTAGTCACATCTGCAAAGTCGCTTTTGCCATGTAAGGTGGCATATTCACAGGTCCAGGGGATTAAGACCTGGTCATCTTAGGGGGGCCATTATTCTGGCAACCAAATGGGCCAAACATTTTTGAGGCTGGACACAATGGCTCATGCCTGTAATCCCAGCACTCTGAGAGGCCAATACAGGGGGGATTACTTGAGACCAGCCTGGTGATACAGGGAGATCCTGTCTCTACAAAAATTCAGAAAATTAGCATGGTGGCACATGCCTGTAGTCCCAGCTACTCGAGAGGCTGACGTGGAAGGATTGCTCAAGCCCAGGAGGTCGAGGCTGCAGTGAGCTGTGATCGTGCCACCACACTCCAGCCTGGGTAACAAATCGAGATCCTGTCTCAAAAAAACCAACAACAAACAATTTTTTGAAAAAATACAAGAAGAGTACTGTTAATATTTAGGAGGATGGCTGAGGAGTAGAAGGGTTGGCCATGTAAGAGGATCTACTAAATAGGAAATCAATGGAAAATGTCTCAACAGATGAATCAAAAATATGCACTTTACTCAGAAACATGAGATGAAAATTGTTGGAAGAAACGGCGAAGAGAATCAAAGTGGTTGCCTCTGAGAAGAGGATAAGGGTAGGAGTAGACAAGGAATCACTGCATTTTGTGAGGAGGTTTTAGTACTATTCGACTTCCTAAATTATATGCATGTACTACTGTGAGTAAATAAAAATGAATTTTTAAACAGAGAGAGTGGGGGATGGGAGAAAGGGCTTACATCCCATCTGCAGCCATGGGTTGCGTTGGCCTCCATTTCCTCCTCTATAAATAAGAGCGTAGCTGAGGCCCTTCCACCTCTGTTGTTGTATGAAATCATCACGTCCCACAGAATAACCATCATCAGCTCCTCACACCCACACAGAGTTCCATCACCAGCTACAACACTGGTACCTCCCTCTCCACCCCCCACCCTCACGAAATGGTGAATCCTCCAAACACATCATTCCCACTGCAACCAGCCCATGGGCAGTGCAAGTCAGTGCTGCCTGCATCCCTAACCACAACCCCCGCTCACTCAGCCCCATCTCAGACCAAAGAGCCACATCTCAACTATCTCCTGGAGCCTCAGGACTGC
The DNA here is from genome assembly GCA_036589455.1 of Ateles fusciceps. Taxonomy (NCBI): domain Eukaryota; kingdom Metazoa; phylum Chordata; class Mammalia; order Primates; family Atelidae; genus Ateles; species Ateles fusciceps. The sequence continues at coordinate 5,594,900 of JAZHEH010001737.1, forward strand.
TCCCCCTGCACCACACTGTCCCCACCGCCATCCCCCACCTTCCTCACCAACCCCAGCCTCATCAGCACCCGCTGAGATGACCACCAGAGCCTCCTCTCCATCTTCAGATTGAGAGACTGCTGGTCCCCCTGCCACCCCACAGTCTCACCCCAACACCGGCTTGCACACAATTGTCCTCTTCCAAAACCAAAACTGTCACGGCCCACAAACCTAAATCCTCACTCCACCAAACACCAGCCCAAAGTTCTCACCCCAAACGCCCCTTCTTCTCCATCTCAAGCTCTCTGTCTGAATGACAGAGATTTCTGCAGCAGGTCCTTCTCCCTCCCTCTGCATGAATTCTCCTTTTCCTCTAGTGGACTCTGGTTGTTCTGCTCTACCTAGATGCCTTCCCCTCCTTCCTGGTGGGAAACGCTGGTCATGGGGTTTTGGCTATGCCTCTGCTGACCTCAACCCCCACCCCAGGCAAGGGGTGAGCATGTGACCAGGTAGAGCCAAACAGAGGCCTCCCTGGAACCTTTTTACCGATGCAATGGAAAGATGCTCACATGGTCAATGTGAGTCAGGGGCTGCCAGCTGCTGCCTTCCCACCATGTGGAGAGAGCCTGCCTGAGAACGAAGAGCTCAGAGATGAAGACAGAGGGAGAAAGCTTTCAGTCACTGTCCGGGCCCCTGGTCTTGCTGTTCCTGGAGGCAGGGGCGTCTCTGAACTTTTGGGTGCTGTGAACTATCACTCCTTTGGTATGAGTCTAGACTTGTGGCTGACACCCTCCTGGCCTACAGGCTAATCTCAGTCCCCTCTGGGAGGCCCACTGCAGGGCTTCTAATGCTGGCCTTATTTCTTACCAGCTGTGTGGCCTGAGGCAAAACGGTGCCTCAGTTTTCTCAGCGGTAGAGTGGGGAAATAACTCTCCAACTTACAGGGCTGCTGTGAAATTTAAAATGGAATGCCCTAAAAATGCTTCCAAGAGCGCCTGGCACAGAGAAAGTACTCAATAAATCTTAACGACTATTACTCTCGGATTCAACCAGCCCGCAGATTTCTCCCCTTCTTGAAATCCCTGGAGTTCCTCTAAGTGGCCTTTGCTCAAGCAGGCGCTTGTACTTAAGCTCCTCCAACATGCCAGGTTTGCGAGCAGAGCTTTACAATGTCAACATCTCATTAATCCTCACGCCTCACCCCAACCCTTTGAAGCGGGTACTATTTTTATCCCCATTTTCCAGATGAGAATAATGAGGTATGGGGAGATTAATAAAACTGCCCAAGGTCACACCGTGGGTAAGGGGTGGAGCCAAATGCAGTCCAGGTCCCTCCCACTCAGAAGCCCTCAGCCCTCCACCCCATCCCTCACAACTAGCATATGACTGCTGCAGATAGATCAACGTGGGGCACAGACTGGCCAGAAAACAGTTTTCAGTCAGTCTCTCTTTCCTGGTCAGGCTTGTCTGTAGTGGGAGCGGGGGAAGGAGGGCACAGCACCTTCTAATGACAGTATTCAATGCCCTGCCCAATGCAGCGCCATTCATTTATTCATTCATGCAGCTATTTCCTGAGCACCTACCATGTGCCAGGCACTGTGCTAGAAAACATGCCCCGTCCTGTTCAATCCTCATAACAATCCTATGCAGTAGGTCCTAGTGTTATCCCCCATTTTATAGAAGACATGGGGGCCTGGAGAGATTTAGTACCTCTCCAGGGTAGCATAGCTAGAGAGCTCCAGGGCAGGATTATGAATCCAGGTCCATGTAACTCGGGACCCCTGGCAAATGTGGCAGTTCTTGGTCATGAATGAGCACACTAAACACGGATCCCAGAGCCAGCGCCATGATCAACTGTTTATGCCTCTGGGGTGACCCTGGCCCACAGATAAGAGTCCCATGGCCAGATTTCCTATGTGAACTTAGGAGGAGGTGCCAATGAGTCCTATGGGTGACAGAAGGCAGCAGAGTATCTTGTGCCCCACCCCCCACCACCTGCCCAATCAACTGCCAGGGTGGGGGTACACTGGGGGCCAACAGAAAGTAGAGGCGACCTCCTAGACAGAAATGTCTATCTGTCCACTATTCCCCCTCCTGTCACAACCTGTCTTGGTCATAAGGCTGGGGATGGATAAGAAGGAGGGGGAAGGAGGGGGGTCTTGGTGCCACTTTCCAGTGAGATGCTCATCATCATTCCATCGCCCTTTCAGAAACATCACTTTCACCCAAACCACTGGGTATCCATAGAATACCAAAGCCACTGATGAGAGGCCAGCAGTCCTGCCCTCTGTAAAGCCCATCTGTCTGGCTCTAGAGTCACAATAAGACGGTTTGTGGCTTTCACACCACCCCCCGAGGCCATGGCACCACCAGCACTGGCACCGGCAACAGGAGCACTTATGATCACACCAAACCTGCTGCCACTACGGCGGCCACATGGGAGTCTGAGTCAGACTCCTTTGCTCACACTAATGGTTGCCATGACACAGCCTCAAAAGTGGGGGGGGTGATTTATACCCAAAATAGACGCTGTTAAGGAGCTGAAGTTGTTCTCAGGAGCCAAAATGAGCCAACACAGACTTTCGTAAGCCAATACCCATTTCCAAGTGCTGGAAGCCAGGAGCCCTGTCTAAGGGGTCACACGTGCTGTGGGTCAGATGGGCTTCCACGGCCTGGGAGTCAGGGGCACAGGGTGGCCAGGCTGGAGTCCATGTGAGAATCAGGCACATGGTCCTGGACGGGGGTCTGACAGCGACCAGCATGGGGCTGATTTTATCATCCCTGGCGGGAGCGGCCCACGGTCATCTGCACGTTTCTCTACTTTTCCAACCTTCTGTACAGAACGGTCTACAGTTGCCAGCTCCGGAGCCTCTATCACTTAGCCCCCTACCGCGTGGCCCTGTTCCCCCACCCCACAGCTCTGAAACCCTCTAGGGATGCTGACCATCTCCGTCCTTGCGGGGGAACGCTCCCACCAGGGGATATATCACAGTGCTTTCCCTGGGACAGTCGACACTCACACCCACTTGGCTTTCTTGAATCCCTTATGTCACAGAACTGAGTGTGGAAAAAAGGAGTGACGCCACCGTCTGGAGTGATTGATCCTAGTTACCAAGGAGAAAACTGGATTGCTGATCAGCAACAGAGCCAAGCAAGGCTACGTCTGGAACCCAGCAGATTCTCTCAGGCACCTCTTAAGACCTTCCATGCCCAAAGGAAAGCTAAATGGAAAGTTATGGTAACAACAACAAAAGCAGGATAACTAAGGACTCAGATCCTTTGGGAATGAGGGTTCGGGTCACTCCACCGAGTAAAAGAAGCATCACCTGCTGAGGCTCTGGTTGAGTGCGGAGGAAATGCAGAATAGGAGAAGAGGAGGAGGAAGCCAGGTAGCAAGTGTGGCCTTGTGAACAAATGCAGAAACCAGGCTTCTAGTGGTTTTGCACGTTTTCCTCATTCTTTTTTTTTTTTTTTTTAAGATGGGGTTTCACCATGTTGGTCAGGCTGGTCTTGAACTCCCAACCTCAGGTGATCTGCCCGCCTTGGCCTCCAAAGTGCTTGGATTACAGGTGTGAGCCACCACGTCCGGCCTGGTTTTGCACGTTTTCTATTCACTTGATATATGTGTGTGTGTGTGTTTGCAATATGGTAACTATTTTCTTCTTTTTTTCTCATTCTCATTTTTTTTTTTGAGACGGAGTTTCATTCTTGTTGCCCAGGTTGGAGTGCAATGGTGCAGTCTCGGCTCACTGTAACCTCTGGCTCCCAGGTTCAAGTGATTCTCCTGCCTCAGCCTCCCAAGTAACTGGGATTACAGGTGCCTGCCATCATACCCGGCTAACTTTTTTGTATTTTCAGTAGAGACGGGGTTTCACCATGTTGGCCAGGCTGGTCTTGAATTCCTGACCTCAGGTAATCTGCCCGCCTCAGCCTCCCAAAGTGCTGGGATTAGGCATGAGCCACTATGCCTAGCCCCCATTGTTTTCTATACAAGTTGTTGGCAGTTAACTTTATAATTTAGTCTTTAGATAACAGAATATTCAGTGGGACCGTGACTGGCTTTGAGAAGTTATTATAGCCAGATGGTTGGGAGTCTTTGGGCAAAAGGGTGAGAACTTCATAAGAAGGATGACTGTCATGATAGGTAGACATCTGGTTGGTTGTTTTTGTACAGGAGTTCAGATGTTGTAAAAGGGTGCAAATGGAAGCTGTGTAGCCAAACGGGTAGACTGTGCCATTTATCAATGTATTTACCCATTGTTGCCTGTGCTGTGAAGATGGAGCTGGGCCCTTTAAATACTTTTCCTTTGCCAGCTGGCACAACTGTGGAGGACACTGAAGAGGTGTTGAAGGAGGAAGCGAGTTTCCGTCCTAGACCTGATGTGCTCTCTTGGTGGGTTCCTGCATGGTATACAACCTCTCCAGCAGCCAGGTCCTGCTGCATGGGCGCTTTCCAGCATCAGGGTCTTACCAGATGTGAAGCTTCCCAGAACCCAGCTCCTGTGCTGTTGCAGCTTCTCCAGCACCCAGTTCCCATGGCATGCAGCTTTCCAGTGTCCAGCTCCTGCAGGAGTGCCAGGCACTTGCAATGCAGGTAGCTTCCCCCGGCACCTGGCTCCAGCAACACATGGCAGTCAGCAGCACCCAACAGTCAGGAGCTTCACCCAGCGCTCCCCCTGGGAAAACTTAGCAGACGTATGCTTCCAGCAAGATATCTCTCACAAAAAACTTTCCTTGGGACCCAAAAAGATGGATTTCCAGTAAATTCCAGAGTGTGGATATCCAGCAAGTTCTGCCAACATGGCATTACAGAGATGTTGCCATCCAGGGAGCCGTGGCCACACTCTGTCCATCAACGTCTGGATCTCAGCCCTGTGGGGCCTCTTCCTTGGGCATTCTGTGGCAACCCTAGAGGTAGGGGCTATTCTCACAGCTATTATTTTTGTATTATTTGGAGTTATTTTTGCTTCTTACTAGCCAATTCCTCATTATTCCAATCCCATTAGAGTTAATAATCCTTATGTGAAACTTTCCTTGTTCCAGTCACCATGTGGTCTCTGCCTCCTGAATAGACCCTGACTGATATCGTCATCCACGGCCCCAGAGGGCCTTTTTCCCTCCTCACGGCCTTTGAGCTTAGTCCCACATCCTGGCCAGCTCATCGCTCCCTGCTTCAGGCACTCCCTCAACAGCCATTTCTTGAGTGCTATTGTGGAGCCAGGCCCTGGAGTGAAAGGAGACCCCTGCTTCTGGAGCTCACCAGCAAGTGCCTTCTCCGTGTTCTCTCCCAGCCGGGGACTCCATCTGGCTCCTTGCTCCTGGGTCTCCAGCCTCAGATTCTGCAGCTCTCCCTCCAGGGCTGGCCAAGAGTCTTGATCCCACTTCTGCACAGTGGGCGCTCCTCAAAGGTCATGTTCTACCTTCAGCTTTTCTTTGAATGCTCTTCCTCTAAGACACTTGGGCATAAGTTAACATAGGCCTCCTACTGCCAGGCGCTCCATTTCTATTTGTTTTCATCCCAACTGGATGGCTTGCAGTCATCTAAAATCCTACTCTTCCAGAACATGCTTCCTTCAGAGCCGGCTCTGTTTTCTGGCTTTTCCCTCAATGTGGAAGTAACACTCCCTTCCCTTCAGCTGCCTAAGCCCCAAACCCTGGAGAAAACTCAGGTCCCACCTTTCCCCTGGGTCCCCCACATCCAGCAGGCACCTGGTCCTCAGGCTTCTCTCCTCCTCCTATTCCCTCCAGGCCCTTTGTACCTCTTGTGTCTGCGGCACAATAACCTGGTGGCTCCCCCTGTAACGGGTCCACCTGCCTCTGGCGTCTCTACCTCCCACCCCAGCCTCTCAGCAAAGATTGTAAAATTGTCCACACATGGCTCCCTCTATGAAAACCTATCACGCCTGGTGAGAATTTTTAAAAATTGATTGTGAATGTACTAAAACCATCGAACTGTACACTTAACATGGGTAAACTGTATGGAAGGTGAATTATATCTTAAAGCTACTATTTAAAACAATCCTGTGATGCCAAAGATTTTCACGCATGGGAAAATATACGCTCCGGCCTGGCCTCGCTGGGGCTGGCTGCAATGCAGCCGCCGCCCACTGTTCTGGCCATGCCCCCACCTCTCCCAGCTCTCCCAGCTGTCCCCAGATGACACCCCCGGCTCCCACCCTCTCCCACAGGGACCACTCAGCTCCCCCTCTCCCAGTCCTTCAACCCAGCATCTCTCCTTCCCCCACCCTGTCCCCTTCTCCTCGACCATCCACCCAGGGGTCACTGAGTGTTCCATGTGTATACAGATGTGTCTAACTTCCCAAAGCGACGAGGTTAAGTTCATGCCTTGCATCTTGCTGTCCTTCCCCACCCCGCCCACAGCTTGTCCCCTGAAACCCCATTCCGGGTGACCCTGGAGGCAGAGAGGACTGTGTGAAGTCACTCCCAGGCAGCTGCAACATCCCCAGCACAGTGCTGCGGTGCCTAGAGCGACCCCCCACAATCCCCATTCTAGGGGTCGCTTGACAGAGCCCCATGGAAAGGCCGTTTGCAGGAGCTCCGAGGCCAGCAGTGCACCTGCCATGGGTCTGCGGGCCCACCTGCCCCAGATCCTCAAGGTGAAGGGAGTGGTGAGGGCCTAGGCTATCAGTGAACCACAGGAAACGGGGGTGAGTCCTTGGCTGGCCTGTGACTGCCCTCTCCCGACACCGCCCTTGTCCATGCTCCCCCAACCCACTTCCTGGACCAACTCCCTCTCAGCTCCAAACCAGGAGGTCCCCCAAAGGGTCTTCAGGGCTCTTGGAGATCGGCCCTCCCCACCCACTTCTGCAGAAAGGAGCCTGCTGCTCTCAGACTTTCCCACAGGGCTGCCTTTCTCCTCATCGTCTGTCCCAACCAAAACAAACCGCGCGCCATGGCTCACGCCTATAATCCCAGCACTTTGGGAGGCCGAGGCAGGCGGATCACCTGAAGTCAGGAGTTCAAGACCAGCCTGGCCAACATGGTGAAATCCCGTCTCTACTAAAATACAAAAGTTAGCTGGGCCTGGTGGCAGGTGCCTGTAATTCCAGCTACTTGGGAGGCTGAGCCAGGAGAATCACTTGAACCTGGGAGACGGTGGTTGCAGTGAGCTGAGATCGCACCAGTGAGCCAAGATGCACTCCAGCCTGGGCAGCTGAGTGAGATTTTGTCTCAAAACAAACAAACAAACAAACCATTTGTGGAGGGGGCGGAGGGAGGGAGAAGAGCCCAGGGTTCCGAGCAGCACATCTCAGAACCACGGGCCCGTGCCTCCAGCAGTCTCTGCCTCAAACCCTGGATCTGTCACTCAGAGATTCGGGCCTCACTTTCCCAAGCTGTAAAGCGGGGTGAATAAGAGTCCCTAGTTCACAAGTCTATTTTAAGATAGAACGGAATCTGAGTTGAGTGTTTAACATAGGGCCTGGCATGTGGCGGGCACTCAATAAATGTTCATTTAAACATTATTACGTGCTTGATCAGAAAGAAAGGCAAGCCGTGTGTTCTTAGGAAACCTAGACTCTGGCTTCAGACCACGCCCTGGAGTGGCTTGTGCTCACTCCTAGGAACAGCTGCTGGGTCTGGGTCCCCCTCCCAGCTAATGCCCCTCAATCTCCAGCCCAGGCTCCTTTGCCACTAGAATGGGGAATGTATTTGCCAGAGAATTTCAACCTGCCTCTGTGGCCTCTGGAGTCTCTCGCAGTCATGCAGAACACACACACACACACACAGACATAGATGCACACACAGAGACACACTGTCTTAGACACATGCAGAAATGACCTAGGCACACACGCACACACATGCACAGCCCCCCTCATGCTGTACTCGGGACACCCGGAGCAGGAGGATCCTGGGGGGGGCTCCCGACACAGGCACATTCGTTGCACATTTCACCTACTGTATGGGCCAAAGAGGCATTTGGAAGCCAGCTTGGGAACCTCATAACCATTCATAACATTGTTCTGAGAGAAAACACAAAACATTGCCCTATAAACAAACATTTGCAACAGAATTCCTCCAAAAGCTTGCAATTGCCTGTGCTAGAAAACTAACAGAGCAAGAAGAAAAAACCGCATAAACTTGGTTTGCCTGTGCAAAATTAATACCAATTACAAAAACATTTATGTGAACTGCTTACCATTTACACCTAATTACCATGCAGCACAATTATGCATATTATTAAGGGTATGCCAGATTAATTATGCTGTACATTTCATTTGATTACACCGCTACACCCTGAGTTCATGTATGCCCCACTTCCAGAGGGCCGGTCCTGCGGCACGGCTGCTCGCACAGGTCTGCACAAACCAGAGAAATGTGGGTTTCCACACTCTGATGGACTGTAGCCCCCGCCCCACCCCCAGCCAGAGACAGCCGACTTCTGCCCAGCCTTCTTGGCAGCATCACCGCCACATGAGCCCTGCTTCGAAGCCATCTTCCCACCAGATCCTCCAGCATGCAGAGAGGCTTCAAACGTCTCCCCCAGGAGTGCAGCTGCATGTCAGAGGGCCACCATACAGCCCAAGGGCTGTCATGTGTGGCTCTCACAGAGGAAGCAGCCCTCCCTGCCATCTCCCCAGGTCTGGCTTTGAGAGCAGGGCAGCCCCACCCATGTCCAGGCCAAGTCACCTCTGAGCTCATCTCCCAGACCCACCAGGGCTGTGTGCCCCTATCCCCTGGCACACTGAGCCAGCTACAGGGCAAGGTCCCAGCTGTGGTCCTGCTGGGTCTTGCAACTTCCCCCCGGGGCCCCATACCCTCTGCTGTCCTGGACAGCTCTGCACAGATCCTCCCCCAGCTTATAAAAAGAGAACAGGAACTGAGTCCCCCCCAACTCCCATTTAGCTCAGTAGATGCTCTTCAAATACACTGGGTGCATCAGGTTTGCAGGGAATAATTGGGAACAAGAGAGTACATAGAACATGATGAATGGACCTTCCCTGGAAAGGGGAACTCAAAACTGACCGAGGGGGACAGGAGGAACAGGCTTCTTGGGAGGCAAAGAACCAGAGGAAGTGCAGAAGCGAGGGAGGGATGGACAGGGCGTGTGAGTGCCGCCTCCGTGCCAGCAGTGAACATACATGGTTGAATTTTCATCCTCAAACACCCTTAAGGCCAACTGTATGAGGATTCTTTTAAAAGATGGGTGAAAAACGCTGGGCGCGGTGGCTCACACCTGTAATCCCAGCTCTCTGGGAGGCCAAGGCAGGCGGATCACGAGGTCAAGAGATCGAGACCATCCTGGTCAACATGGTGAAACCCCATCTCTACTAAAAATACAAAAAATTAGCCGGGCTTGGTGGTGTGCGCCTGTAGTCCCAGCTATGTGGGAGGCTGAGGCAGGGGAATCGCTTGAACCCAGAAGGCAGAGGTTGCAGTGAGCTGAGATTGCGCCACTGCATGCCAGTCTGGCAACAGAGCAAGACTCAATCTCAAAAAATAAAACAAGGAAAAAAAAAAAAAGAAAAGGGTGAAATAAAACATCCAGGTTTAGTGCAAGAAGCAATGCTCAAAACAAACAAGAACACCAGCCTGTGAAGTTAGATCCATTTTGCAGATGGCAATACTGAGCCTAAGAGAGGTTGAGTGATCTCCCAAGGACATGAAGCAAGGAGGTGGCAGGGCTGAGATGAAACCACCATCTGTCCAGCCCCCCAGCCTGGTGGCCCCAGCACGATGCCACACTGCTCCTGGCCTCTATCTAAGTTCAGTGGTGCTGATGTGGCTCACGTCCTTTTTCTGGAAATTCTTTGGAAACAGCCTTCCACATTATCCTTCACAGAAGACACATAAGCCTCTATTTTAGAGGAACAGTTTTTGCTTCTTTTCTGTTTGCTTTCCAAATATGCTGTCCCCAGGTTGTCCCTCCTGTCTCTCTCCACAGACCTGCCTCTGAATGGAGAGTGAGGGGAAGGCCGGACAGCCTGACATCAACTTCCAGCCCACCCAAATATTCTCAGAGGGCAATGAGACTCGCCGCAGGTTCTGGGTGGAGGGCCAGGGTCCTGGCCTTGCAGGTCATCTTTTGGGGAAATCACTGGGAAGCAGGCACCCCAACTCATCAGCATCCCCAATGCATGGGTTCGAGCACCTTCCTCAAAATCTTCCTTCAAAAATCTGCAGGGGTCCAATCAGTTATGGACCGAAATGCACCTGCCTTTTTCATCCATTGTACCAGGGGCCCCGCCTCCAGGCCTGACTCAGGCTCCAGCCTCCTCTGCAAGCCTGGCCTGGCTCTGGCTCCCCCCTGGGGAAGTCAGAGTTGAGAAAGGAGAAGGTGCCCTGGGAAAATCCCACCCACCCTCAAGCCCCAATTCCAATCCAACTCCATGTGGGAGGCACCTCCTGCTCTGACTCCCCCGACCCCATACCCCCCCCATGAAGGGCATCCCCCACCCACACAGCTGGCTGAGCTAGAAGCCAGAGGGCCACCCCAACTCCCTCATTCCTTTATCACGACTGTTCCTACTGACTCCGTTTCCTAGACGTCGTACCACGCATACCCCCTCCAGGCCCACACTGCTTCCCCCGGACCTCTGTGCCAGCCTTCCACTTGGGCTCCCTGCCTCTAAACCATATTGCCTGAGTTCTCTTCCTCGATGCCCTAGAATGATCTTTCTCAAATATAAATACCAAGCTGACGTCACTGATAGATAACATCCTGGCCTTCCATGGTCCTCCAGCCTAGGCCCCTGGCCTCCTACTCCATCATTCCCTACACTGCGGCCACACGGTGCCAAAAAGCACCCTTGCCCACCTGGCTAACTGCTCCCTGCCCTTCGAGACTCAGCTCAAGTGTCACCTCCTGTAGAAAGCCTTTCTGGATCTTCTCTCCCCGTGAATCCGACTTCCTTCTTGAGCCCTGGTAATGCCTGGGCACAGTGTGCCAGGGGTCCTTCTGCCCTGCCAGACCCCCACCTAAGCTGCAGGCTCCTTGAGGATGAGCATGACCCCTTTCATCTGTGTAGCCTGTGCCTGGCACACAGTAGGTCTCTTAGATGAATGGATGGACATCATTTGTGGATCCTCTGGAGAGAACACTTAAGTGCTGCCAGTCCTGCCAACTTGGGGGCCAGCATCTCACCATGCCATGCCCCGGCTCTCTCTGATTCCAGGCTGCTGGCAGGGTGTTGACAGAAGAAAATGCAGAGGCGACTGACTGCCCAGCCCCACTGGGCTTCTCAGCTGAGCTTCCAGTACCAGGCAGGGCCCTCAGGCCACCACCAGTTGGGCTGGGAACCGTCAGCCTGTGCGTGGATGGCAACAAGCACCACATTGTTGCTGGTAATAAAACCATTAGGAGCCCTTGCTGCGTGCCAGCTGCCAGGCCGGGCTGTGGTCTAGGGCCTCCCATGCCTCCAGGCCATGGGGCAGAGCCAGAACCCAGCAGAGGCCACTCTTTGCTTGGCCCCAAAGAGACCAGTGGGCAGGGAGGGAAAGATGGGCCAGGCCTTGGGGGAGCTACTGGGTCCCCCACACGAGCAGGGGACTCTGAAGAGATCAAAAAAGGTGCAGGTAAATCCTGGCCTCACAGGAAGAAGTGGAGGCGCAGAAAGGCTAAGAGAAAAAGGGACAACTTATTGGAAAAAGGGACCTGGGTCAGACAACGGAAGCTAAGGACAGAGACATCTTCCTCTGTCTCTGCCACTGCCCCAGGCCCCCGACTCCCAGCCCAGAGTCCATCGTGGGCTTGGGGGTCATTCAAATTTGATTATGTCTTCCCCCTCACCGTTAACGGCCACGGGGGAGGACAAGCAACACTTGCAGGATCTTTTTTCTTTTTCTTTTTTTTTTTTTTTTGAGACAGAATTTCACTCTTGTTGCCCAGGCTGGAGTGCAATGGCTTGAGCTTGGCTCACTGCAACCTCCACCTCCTGCGTTCAAGCAATTCTCTTGCCTCAGTCTCCCAGATAGCTGGGATTACTGGCGTGCACTATTACACCTGGCTAATTTTTGTATTCTTAGTAGAGATAATTTTTGTTGTTATTAACACGGTTTCACCATGTTGGCCAGGCTGGTCTTAAACTCCTGACCTCAGGTGATCTGTGCACCTCGGCCTCCCAAAGTGCTGGGATTACAGACGTGAGCCACCGTGGCCAGCCACTTGCAGGGTCTTATAGAGCAGCAGGACTTTGTGGGGGTCACCCTAACCCTCAGGCAGCCCTGGAACGACCCCCATGTAAAGAAAAGCAGTTCACACCTCCTGAGCACCTCCTCTGTGCCAGGCACAGTGCTGGCTGTTTTCATGAAGTATTGCATGTCATTCAGGCAACCCCTGTAAGATGTGGCTGCTATTCTTATCCCCCAATTTGCAGATGAAAAACCTGCACCTCCAGGTGGTTTGGGGCCAGCAGCAACTAAGCACAAATGGGGCTGAGACGCTCCTCCAGGTGGGCCTGACTCCCCGAGCGTCTTTCTTGCCCTGCACATCTGTCCCCTACATGCCTGGAACTGAACGGCTGGTTTGTAGAGGGGCCAGTTCTGTGCTCGCCTCCAAGTCCTGGGTCCTTTTATGTCTGTTCCTGCCTTGTTCCAGGGGCAGGGCCAAAAAGTGCACAGACCCTTCTCACGTCCTGTTGAACACAGCAGTCTCCGGGGAAGGGAGACTCCGAGAGGCACCCATGGGTGGGGTGGGGGGAGGGGGAAGGTGGAAGAGGGTGGTAGATGCTGTTGCTAAGCAACCAGCCCTGAGCTTCCTGGGGTAGCAAGACAACTGCAGGTGAAGGAATTTGTATCTGCTCCCGCCTCATCTCTCCACCCCATCACCTGGGTCACCACCACCTGCTCAGGGACCCCTATATCAGAGTTGAGCCAACGTGCCAGGCAAGTTCCTAGGCACCCCTTCTACTCCTTCGTGGGGCCTCCTGAAGCCCCACTTTGTCTCCATTGGGTGTGGCCTCCCAAGAGGCTCTCACTATGCCAGGGCTGGGTCACCTGAGCGCCAGCCCTGGGCCAGGCCACAGTTATACTTCCAGTTCCCCAGGAACCTTCTGGGCCACAACAGCCCACCAGACTGATGCTTTTGGGGGAAGATCCTCAGTGATTTGTTCTTCACCCCCGGGTCAGAAATGAGTTTCAAGTCGCCATCCTATAAAGCTAACTTTGTCCCCTGTCCCTGGCGTGGGCCAGGGTACATGCAGTGAGCGGCCTATTTTCTGCTCTCACCTAATCCCTGCCAGCCTAGGCCTTCGCTCAGGGGCCTTATATCTGCAATATTTCTCCCTGCAGCCTTTCCAGAAAAGACACGTACCTGAGTAAGCTTACCCCTTGCTGTCAGTCTCTAAACCAGTTTCTTACTCATTATAAAAAGAGTCCATCCCTCAGCCTTATGTGACTGAATTCTTTTTTCCACATTCTTATCCATGGGCTTCTCAAAAGTGTAGTTTTATTTTTGTTGTTGTGAAGAAAGTAACACAAGTTCCTTTACATTTTTCAAAGAAAACAAAAGTGTATAAAGTTAAAATGCAAAAACCTGTTGACAGGTTTGTGTGTATCCTTCCAGAACAACTTTTCCATGCATGCGCAAACCTATAAATGTGTGTATTTGTAGCAATTTTAAAGAATTTCCTGAAAATGAGATTACACTATGAACATTTTTTTTTAAACCACAACACTACTGCATGGGCATCTAACACGTCAGAACAGACACACTTGCTACCTGGCTTGAAAGACTTTTAGGGAATCTAAGTAGATTTCCCTTTACCGGTGCATTTATTTACCACTTTGGGAACCTATACAAGTAATCACGCAGACCTTCCTGAAGCCTCCTTCCAAACAGGTTCTGCTCGCTGGGGTGCTGGGGCATCCCACTGGCCTGGCATAGGCAGAGGCGAACCCCCCTGTGCCTCCCGGGGTCCTCTGGGGAGTGGAGGGGGAGGGACACCCCAAAGGCCTCCTGCCCCCAGGCCATCGCCGTTCCCAAGTATTCCCCAGGACACAGCCCACACTCAATAAACAGCTTAGTGAGCCACAAATCTAACTCCATGCCCCCTAATCTCCTCTCTAAGCATCTTTTTGCCTTTTCAGGGAGGACCGCCGGAACCCATGACCTAGCTGATCCATCAGATCTCGACCATCTGCAACAAGCCCCTCCCCCTCATTACGGCAAGAAGAGCACTAGAGTAGGAGTCAGGAGACCCAAGTTCCAGCTCTCCCGTTACTGGCTGTAACAGATGGTTGTCCGTCCCCTCTGTGCACTCAGATGGGGCAGCTAATAACTGGCTCAGAATTAAAAATGACCTTGACATTTGAAACAGAAGCAGGGAGGGGAAGATCAATAGGGATGGTGGCGAGCAGGGCCGTGACCACAGGAAAGAGAAAATAGGAACCTGGTCATATATCTAAATAAGGCTGGGCAGCCTTAAGGGTCAGAGGGGGCCACAGCAGGACAGGAGTGGGCAACACAGAGCTACTGCTGAAAAAAACAAAAAAAAATCCACTTCATACTGGATTTAGCTAGGAAAGCCCCAGGCGTCTGCGCCTCCCTTACCCCCACCCTCACTGCCCACCAAGCACCCTTGCTGTCCTCCAGACAGGCTGGTGACCTGTGATATGATCAGCAAGGGAGATCTGGCCCAGAGGGCCCTGCCCACCAACTGTTCTTGCAGGGGGCTGCCAGGCACCTGCACTCATGCCTGGGGGCCTGGGCTGCCCGCAGGGCACCTCCCCCTCTGGGTTGGTGGCTCGGTTCTCCCCAGCACATGTGTATTGTGGGGCAGGGTGGAGTCAGGCTGCAGAGACAGGAACCTGACGTCTCCACCCCCCATCTCCCTGGCACTAGTGGTCCCTTGGAAGAATGTTCTGGATGCTGAGGTGTCTCAGGCTGGTGGGGGTGGGCAAGGGGGAAAGGGGGGGACATGGAGACCTCTGGGGAGGCCACAAAAAGACCCTTCTGCTACAACCCCATCCTCATCATGACTGCCATCACTCGAACACAGATGAGACCTGACCGTGGCCTCCCCATTAATCGCCATAACCCCTGGGGTCAGTGTAATTTAAACCCTGCTCTGTTGCTCTCCAAGTCTGAGCTCTTAAGCTGTAGTCTATAGAATAGAAAGAATCAGGATCTGACACCAAATGAGCTCATTTGGCCCCTTCCTCTCCCTCCCTGCTGTCCTCTCTCCACCCCCACCCCCCACTGGCCGCCACACTCAGGCAGTTCAGGGCGATTCTCCGTGAGCCACACAGGAGTTCCCGGAGTGCAGAGACCTCCTCCTCAAACCAAGGCAGGGCCTCAGCCTGGCATCCAGCACAACCCAGGCTCAAGGCCACCTCCCGGGCATTACAGCCACCCCCAATGACGCCCTGCCCCTGACAGCCTGGTTTCTTCCCCCAAAGCCCTAATTCTGTGCTCTGAGGTGCTTCTGAGATGCCACCTCCTTCAAGAAGCCTTCCCTGATCGCCTTAGTTGGTTGTGACCTCACTCTCCTTTAAGCACTTTATTCTCCCTCTCTGGTGACCCTGGTCCCACTCTGCAGTCCTGCATTAGCTGGGCGCATCCTAAATGCACTGTGTCCCCTCAAAGCCAGCACAGGGCATGGCTTCCAGGAAATGCTCAGCACATCTCTGGAAAGTGGAAGTGAATACGGTGGGGAAAGTGCTGCTGCACTCAAGACAAAATGAGAATAATGAGCTGAAACTACAGCAGGAGGGATTTCAGGTGGAAGCAAAACAACCTGTTGACATGTGATTTGTTCAACTCAACAGATTGCTAAGTGGCTCTGAGGAGACTCCCACCTCCCAGGATTTTGAATTGGAATCGGCACTTTCCTCATCTGAACAAGATTCTGCAAAAGACACAGGAAGGTGGACGAGGCTTCTCAGGGCACTTCCTGCAGCGCCAGTCCACGTGAGCCGCCCAAATGATGAAAACAGACACAGCTAGCAGGAGGGCTCCCGCTCCGCTAGGGCTGTAACGCGCATCACCTCATTCCATCCTCACAACCACCTGTAGGCAGAACCCACGTGCACTCCCATGTTACAGGTGAGGAAACCCTGAGGCCCAGGGAATCGAGTTCTCGCCCAACTTCCTGCTGCTGGGAGGAGTCAGAGTGCAGCTCCCTGTGGCTTGAGGGCCTCACGCTGCCTTGACACTGGCTCATGTGGAAGCAAGTCCTCCCCATCCACACGCAGCAGCACACCACATACACGCATATCATGCACAGACACACATACACCAAACCTCGTCTTGCCCACATGCTTAGCCAAGTGGAGGCAGGCTCGGACACAGACATAAATCTCAGGCTGACACTTCATGGATCTCAGATTTGGTCATGTTTTTAGGGAAAAATCGTCAAAGAGAGAAATGATTGGAAGTGAGCCCTCGAAATGAAAGTGCAAAGGAATCTGGCACCTTTACTAGCCTATTAAAGTCCTGCTCAGGAACAGCGAAGTCCCTGCAGAAACCCAGCCTCGGGCCAGGCGGGCTGCAGATGGGCTCTCTGCTCATCTACTAATATTCAAATGGAAATGGAAGCTATTCCCCAAGGGCCGAAGCATGGGGAATAACAATAGGGTAGACACTCTGGCCCTACCTGCTAGAGGCCAGAGACACACTCAACTCCCAGTGGGGCACAGGGTGGGGGAGGACACACACCAAGTCCAGGACTCCAGGCCAGCAAGTTGAAAGCAGCAGGAAGTGCCCAGGGAGAGGCATGTGACTGGCACGTGAATGGCCCTGCAGGCCTCAGGCTCTGGGTAGCACGGACAACCCTGGGAAGAACTGGGCACCACCTCCCACAAACAGCCCTGTCCCTAGCTCCAAGAGCTCTCAGAGCTGAAACTACTCTTCCAGCCTGCAATTCTAAGGTTTGGGTTCTAATGCTGACAGTTCAGGCCAAAGGATGGGGGAGAGGGTGGTCTGCTTTAAGTCACCTATTAGAGTCCTCTTTCTCCCTGGATCCCAAAAAGAGAAGCCTCAGGGGAGTCTGGGCTTTTGCCGGGAAAGAACTTGAGTCTTTCAGGGAGGCAAGAGCCTGAGGAGCTGGCCTGTAAGTACGTGGTGGCCACTGGGAACAACGGAGCACAGCAGCAGCGGGGGAGCCCGGCACTAACGCTGCCTCAGGGATAGGGCAAGACAGCAGAGCACTCCCCCTCACTCAGCAGACACCATGGAGGGCCTCACTGCTGGTCCAACAGGGACCCAGGGAGGCAAGGCCCCTGTTCCCTGGAGATTACAAACTGAGAGGGGCACCGACACATGTGTGCGGTAGAGTGGGGGCGCCTTCCCCCTGAGTGCAGGCCTGGCTCCACTTCTTCCTTTCAGTGACCCAGGACAAAAATTTTACAGCTTGTCCTGTCCTCCTAGCTTTCTGAGAACCACTGGAAGAGGTGGGTGTGAAAGTGATAGTAAAACATCTATAAGGGACTGAGGAGCTTACTGTGAATTGGACTCGAAAAGGAAACCTCGCAAATTATCCACACACGGGGATTTATACACAAACCTACAGGACACACACGTGCCGAGGCTTAAAGGAGGCTGTACTTTTACACCCTCTGCAGAGTCAGACGTGACCAACCCGTCTCTTGCAGGGACCCTCCCCATACTGCCTCTCCTTTCCAAGGCCCAACCCCTTGGGGGCCCTGATCTCTCTCCTATCTCCTCCTTGGAAGCCTTCCCCAATTACTGCCCTGTGCTGAAAAACAGACCACCCTGTCCCCATTTCTGGGCCTGAAATTCCACAACTAGAATCAGAGTCATAGAATGTCAAAGCTGGAATGGACCTTCCGGCTCTAGTCCAACCCCCACCCCACAGAGGAATCCTGTCCGCAGACACCCTGACAGATGGCCGCTGGCGTCCTCTCCTAGCCTTCTCCAGGACTCGGAAGGCAGCCCTGGCCCTGTGGACCAGTCCACTCCTTGAGTCTAGAAGGAATTCACCTTTCTCAGGGCCAGTCTCCTACGGAAGGCACTGGTGCCAGGGTGGGGTAACAAGGGAAGTTTGGTGGGCCTGAACTGGCAGCTGCTTATCTGGGGAGGGGCTGCATAGAAGAGGGGGGCCCATCAGGGGAGGGGAGGCAGGTGCCAGGGCTGCTGCAGAGGTCGGCCTGGGCCCTCGCCTGCAGCCAGCACTTGTGCACACACACTCCCACCCTGACAGCCACCTGTCACAGCCCAGCCAGGGCCTAGGTGGAACCTGGAGGCAGAGGGGGACCATTCTGCCTCAGAAACCCAGCAGGAACTCCCCCACAACTCAACTCTCCAAAGACAGGCAGCTCAGAAAACTACCAGGAGCTGGCCCCTGCCAGTCATCCCAAGAGGGTCCCCTGGATGCCTGGCTCCCCAAATCCCACAGGCCAGTCCTAATACCCTGGCAACAGCAAGGAGAATAGCTCCCCCTGGCTGCAGCTGTCACATCTGCCGGGGAGGGAGGGGAGGAGGCGACACTGGAGCAGCACCTGATCCCAGGATCCCTTCGCAGCCGCCCGCCCAGGAGGCGGTTGAGCCACTGGCAGCCTAGGGTGAAACATGAAGACTGAGCAGGCCCCCAGGGATGCTGATGGCAGTCTCTAGGCACGGCAGTGAGGGGCAAGTTGGGTCACAGGGCGGAGGGCGCTTCTCCCCAAGGCTTCTGTCCCCCGCTGGTTTGAGACGGGGGACGGGGGGAGTTGCGCGACTCTGGGGCCCGGCCCTGCCCACCTGCCCTCCTGCCGCAGGCCAGAGCTGCCCTGCTGGGTGCCAGACGCCATGTTGGGTCAAGGAGCAGCCACAGGGGGGCTCCCCCTCAGGAGCCAGCCCCTGGGAACCAGAGGGCACCGCTTCCTGCCCAGGGCGCCCACACCTTCTCAGCTGGCAGCAGAGAGAGTGGCAGGACGGAGGGGATGAGAAGACGGGGAGAAATGGTAGAGGGGGTCTAAGGTGGGAGAGGGTGCCCCGAAGAAGGGAGGCTTTAGGAAAGCGAAACGCAGTTTGGCAGCCCCAGGGCCGCGGGCCCCAGCGATGAGGGGCTGGGGGAGGCCAGGGGCGGGCCCTGGACCCGCGCCAGCCCGGTCCGCGCCGAAGGGGAGGGAGGACAGGGCGGCCTGGGGGAGGGGGAGCGGGGTGAGGGCGGGACACGGACCGCGGCCGCCTGCGGCTCCGAAGCTCGGGGTCTCCCGGGGTGCGGGGACCTGGGGCCGAAGACCCCGCTCCGCAGCCGCGGCGAGGCCTCGTCCTTCACTGTGCAGATGCGAAGCTTTCAAGGACACGTCTGCACCGGCCCGGCGGGGTGCGTGTGCGTGAGTGTGTCCGCGTGCGTGGGAATGTGCGCGGGGGTGCTGCAGGGACGACCCCGGGCGTCCCCCCCCCCACGCGCCGCTCCGGGCCCCGGCCCCGCTGCTCCACCCCCGCGTTTTCCGGCCCCCGCGGCCCGGGCCCGGGATCGTCGCCCGCCCCCGCCCCGCCCCCCACATTGCGGCGCCGCCACCGCGGCCGCCACCGCGGCCGCCCCGGCTCCCACGGCCCGCGGTGGGGGACAGGGAGGAGCCGGGCACGACGACCCCCCCTCCGTGCCGCTGACACTCCGCGGGGAGGTGCCCCCCAAACGGGCGCTCTCCCCCGCCCCGCCGCCCCTCCCGGACCCGCCGGCGCCCCGCACCCCCAGCCACAGGTGGCCGGAGGAGGATCGCGGCGCGGCGCTCTCCGGCCCGGCCCCGCCATCACCCCTCGGCCCGCCCCCGGGGGCCTCCCGGGTCCCCCGCCCCGCTGGGCCGAAGAGGGCCGGGCGCCGGGGGAGGGGCGGGGGCCGGGTCGTGCCAGGCTGCCATTTTCTGCCGCCGCCGCGGAGCCTGCGCGGGGCCCGGCCCCCGCCCCCTCCCCCGCTCCCCCGGGCCGCCGCGGGGCCGATCCTTCTGGGTCGGGGTCTGCGCCCTCCGGCGCCCTGGCCGCGGGCTCCAGGCGGGGCCGCGGGGCGGGGGCAGAGCCCGGAAGGCGGGGGCGGCCCGGCCCGGGCCCCTGCGGCAGCGCCGAGCCGGGCACAGCGGCGGAGGCCGGCGGTGGAGGGCCCCCCGCGGCATTGTATAGACTTGAACTTGAGCCCGGAGCCGGGCGGGGCGGAGAGGGGGGTCCGCGCCGGGAGCGAGCGGGACGGGAGGGGGCGCCTGCTGAGCCCGCGGGGACATAAACAAACCCTCAAATCCCCCCGCGCCGCCCCGGCCAGCCCGGCCCGCCGTCCCCGCCCGCAGACCCGGCCCCGCGAGCGCCCGGCGCCGAGTTGCGGGGGTCCGGGAGCCTGCCCCGAGCCGGGCACTGCCCGCCGCGGTGCCCCCCCCCGCCCGGCTCCCCGGCTCCCCGCCGCCTCCGGGCCGGCCTCCCGGGCCGCCAGCAGCGGCGCTGATTACCGTGTGGCCGGTGGGGTCGGGCCGGCCCGGCTGCGCGCCCTGGTGCCGCGGCGCCGCGTCCCGGCTCGTCCTCTGCTCTCGCCGCCGCCGCCGCCCGCGCGCCCTCCCTCCCTCCCGGCCCGCCTGCCTGCCTCGCTCGCTCGCTCCCTCCCTCCGCTCGCTGTCGCGCTCCCTCTCTCCGCCTCCTCCGCCGGGTCCCCCCCTCCCACCCCTTCTCTCCGCCTTCCTCCTTCCCTCCCTCCGGCCGCCCGCCGGCCCAGGCCTCCGCCCGCCGCTCGCCCCCCGCGGCCGCGCTGGCCCGGGCCCCGGCGCTGCGGAGCCGGCCCGGGAGGCAGCGCCGACTGGGGGGGCCCCGGGGCGCCGCGGCGGGAGCGGCCTGGGCGCGCGGCCGGTCCTAGCGCCCTCTGCGCGACTTCCCGGCCTCTGCGGCCCCGCCGGGGTCCCCGCACGCCGTGAGGCGGAGGTCCGGACCCCGCACCGCCCCGACCGGGCGCCGGGCCCGAGCGCCTCGCCTCGGCCGCGCTCTCGGCCACTCCGAGCCCCTCGTGTCGGAGCAAAGCCCTGGGCCTCGCCGCAGCCCTCCCCACGCGGGACGCCCCGCTACCTGGCGCTGCCTCTGCGCTGGGTCCCCGCATCCAGCACTGGCCGTAGGGACAGCGGCCCCTCCTCTCCCCCAGCCGGTGTCAAGTGCCTCCCCCCGCAGCCCGCGGAGCCCCCGGCGGCCTTCGCCCTGCAGTTCTTCCGACCTCCGCCAGAGCCCACTGCGCTCTGCCTGCCTCAGCACTGGGGCTGGGGACAGCAGCGCCGGCCCATCCGCGCCGCAACCCCCGGCCAGGTGCCGCCGCGGGGTGGAGGCCACTCCGCTCTACAGGGCCAAGGTCGGAGGGCCGCAGCCCTCCTGGCGGTCCCGCAGGCTCCAGAGCCTCTCTCAGATCAGCCGCCTGAAAGGGAGTGAGTTCCCCGTACCTTGTGGTGTCCAAGTAGAGTTGGGTGCCCTCAGTTGGGCACTGGAAGACTGAAAGATTTCATGAGGTGGGAGGTTGAACGAGATGACACTGAAGGTCTCTTCCAGCTGGAAGATTCCGTGCATACCTACACTCCGCCCTCACCCCTTCACTGTGGGGGCTGTTCTCCTTCCCATGGAGCTCTCAGGGCTCCGGGTTCCTGACTTGGGGCATCTCTAATTCCACCAGCACAGCTCATCTCTCTCCTCCAGCAGCCGCTCTAGGACTTGGGGCTGGGCCCCCCACCCCCGCCTTCAGCCTTCTTGCACGCCCCCTGCATCCCACCAACCACCTCAGCTCTGCACCCCGAATTACACTCAGCCCTTCAGCTACATACAGTGCCCTGAGCTACCTGACTGGCACAGGACATGGTATGTTCTCTCCCCCAGGGACCCGCCATCCTACTTGCGGGCAGGGGCTGCTGGCGTTGGTGGTGGGACTCACTTCACAGTGAATCGGGTCCTACTTTTCCCTTCTCCCCAAGCAGCACAGCCCCCTCAGCGCCACCCTTATGAGGGTCACAGAAAGGAGTTGCCTTTCATACAGAAGGGAAGGTTTTCCTTCTGGAAGTCCTCCAATGCTTCCAGGTCCCTCCATCTCCCCAACCCCCACCCTGAGCCTCAAGATCTGAGACCAGTCTCCAGGCCATAGTTCTAGCTATGATCAGTGTCAGCCTCACTCAAGTGGCCACCCCCTCTACTGATGATAGGCCCTGCTGTCCATGGTCTCCACCAGCCCATCCCCAGAGACTCCCAATGCTCTGCGACGACCGGGGCCGCGTTGTCATCCCTGTGGCCCCGCACTTGGTGCTGGGAAATTCTCAGTAAAGCTTGGTGGAATTAACATGTGACCCTCAGATTCCTGGGCTGTTCGCTTTCTACATCAAGAGGGGCATCCGTGAACACTCTAAATGGCGCACCCAGCTTGGCAAAGGAGAAGACCATTTTTAGAAAGGTAACTGAGATACCTCTGCCTTCATCAAGGGTTTACAGAAGACTGATCCTAAACAGCAATGACTGTTTACTGAGTGTCTACTATGTGCCAGGCACCAGACATGGCATTTTCCCTAGTCTTCGCTAGCCCTGTGATGTAGTTTGTACTACCCTCACACTACAGATGAAGAAACTGAGGCTCGGTCTTATTCAAAGCCATACAGTTGGGAAGTGGCAGAGTCAGGATTCAAAGCCAGGTCCATTTGACTCTGAAATCACCCCACACCACATCTTTTTTTTCTTTTCTTTTATTGAGACAGTCTTGTTCTGTTGCCCAGACTGGAGTGCAGTGGAGTGATCATGGCTCACTGCAGCCTCGACCTTCTGGGCTCAACCAGTCCTCCTGCCTCAGCCTCCTGAGTATCTGAGGCTATAGATGCATACCACAATGCCTGGCTAATTTATTATTATTATTTGTAGAGATAGGGGTCTCTCTATGTTGCTCAGGCTGGTCTTGAACTTCTGGGCTCAGGTGATCCTCCCACCTCAGATTCCCAATGTGTTGGGATGACAGGCATGAGCCACCATGCTCAGCCCACACCACACTTTTGAAACATAGTTGCTCTTAAGAAGCTGAAATTCCATGGGTGCAGTGGCTCACCCCTGTAATCCCAGCACTTTGGGAGGTCAAGGTGGGTGGATCACTTGAGGTCAGGAGTTCGAGACCAACCTGGCCAACATGGTGAAACCCCGTCTCTACTTAAAATACAAAATTAGCCGGGCATGGTGGAGCATGCCTGTAGTCCCAGCTACTCAGGAGACTGAGGCAGGAGAATCACTTGAACCTGGGAGGTGGAGGTTGCAGTGAGCTGAGATTGTGCTGCTGGTATACTTCAGCCTGGGTGACAGAGTGAGACTTTGTCTCAAAAAAAAAAAAAAAAAAAAAGCTCAGGGCCATGATGAACAAATGTAAATTTCTATTCAATAGGGCTATTTATGATGACTTTATTAGGAGGCACTGAAGTAAGTAACCTCGGATGTATGGGTTGCTGGGGTCAAGAGGCCCAAGGTGACCATGTAGGGGTTTATGTTTGTTAAGAAACAACCATATGGCTACAGGGTTGGTTCCAGACCCTGGCCCTAATGTCTTTGGTCCCAAGAGGAGGCATATCACACCTGTAATTCCAGTGCTGGCTAACCCTCATCGCCGTACATCATACTGGGTTGACTCAGGTTGGTTTAGCCTTTGAGATTCTACACCCCTCATTTGTGTCTGCCCCACTGTGGCCTCATCAGAATCCTGGCTGATTCTAAATTATCTGGAGTATGGGGCAGTATCAGGACAGGCTAGGTTGTCCTGCAGTAACAAACAACTCCAAATCTCAGTGACTTAAAACCACAAACTTTCTATGGAAAGCAGTATGGTGGTACCTGAGAAAAGTTAAACATAGAATTACTATATAACCCAGCAGTTTCACTGGTGTATAGTCCAAAGAATTGAAAGCAGAGATTTTGTTTGTCTGTTTGTTTTTGTTGTTTTGTTTTTGTTTTTGAAGACAGAGCTTCGATTTTGTCGTCCAGGCTGGAGTGCAGTGGCGCGATCTCAGCTCACTGCAACCTCCACCTCCTGGGTTCAAGTGATTCTCCTACCTCAGCCTCCTGAATAGCTGGGATTACAAGCACACACCACCACGCCTGTAATTTTTGCATTTTAAGTAGAGATCGGGTCTCACCATGGTGGCCAGGCTGGTCTTGAACTCCTGACCTCAGGTGATCCACCCGCCTTGGCCTCCCAAAGTGCTGGGATTACAGGCGTGAACCACCGCGCCCGGCTGAAAGCAGAGATTTGAATAGATATTTATACACCAATGTTTTATAGCAACATTGTTCACAATGGCCAAAAGTGGAGGCAACCTAGATGTTCATCAGCTGATGAATGAATAAGCAAAATGCAGTCTATCCATACAATAGAAGATGATCCAGCCTTAAAGAGAAGAGAATCCTGACACCTGCTACAACATGCATGAACCTTGAGGATGTTATGCTAAATGAAATAAGCCAGACCCAAATGCACAAATACTGTAGGATTCCACTTATATGAAAGCCCTGGAGTAGTCAGACTCACAGAGACAGAAGTAGAATGGTGGGTACCAGCGGCTGCGGGGGAGGGGGGAATGGGGATTCAGTGTTTAATGGGGATAGAGTTTCAGTTTGCGAAGATGAAAAAGTTCTGGAGATGAATGGCGGTGGTGGTTGTACTTATGCCACTGAACTATACACTCAAAAATGATTAAAATGGCTGGGTGCAGTGGCTCACACCTGTAATTCCAGCACTTTGGGAGGCCGATACGGGTGGATTACCTGAGAGCAGGAGTTTGAGACCAGCCTGGCCAACATGGTGAAACCCTGTGTCTACTAAAAATACAAAAATTATCAAGGGGTGGTGGCAGGCACCTGTAATCCCAGCTACTTGGGAGGCTGAGGCCGGAGAATTGCTTGAACCCGGGAGGCGGAGGTTGCTGTGAGCCGAGATGACGCCGCTGCCCTCCAGCCTGGGCAACAAGAGCAAAACTCCATTTCAAAAAAAAAAAAATGGTTAAAATGATAAATTCCATGTTACGTCTACTTTACCACAATAGAAAAATAGAGCATAATCCAACTGTATATTACATTTCCAGTAGATTACCAAAGAACCGCTAAGTTCCTTCTCTTGCCCGTGTCACATGTCTGTCGCAGGTTTGCAGAGGGGGCTCTGCTCATTGAATAGTCAGGGACCCTGGTCGACGAAAGAGCCACTATCTCAAGGAGAGTTCCACTGGGTGTCCCATCGACAAAAGGCATTTGTCACTAGAGGCAGTCACACAGCTCCATTCACCTACAAGGACCAGGAAGTAAATGCCACCATGGGCCTCAAGGTGGCGAGAATCAGATAGAGTTAGCACCAGTGACTACCACAGGGGCCCTCTCAGCCCCGTCACAGGTCACGTGTTCCTCTAACATCCTCTACCCAGGGCCTCCAGCGGAAGGCTTAGCTCCCACACTCCTGACTCAAAAGAGAGAAGTGGCGGTTGGGCTACCCTTGGCCCCAACATCTTGACAGGTCTTGTGTCCTTCCCATCCATCCTCCTCAAACCATCCCATCTGCCTTTGGCACAGTGGGTGACCTCCCCTCCTCCTTCCTGACTTCCAGACCTGGCTCACCTACCAGCTGCTCGGTGATTTCCACCCCCACAGTGACTCACTACTGCAGTCATCTTAATATCCCCTCCACGTGACACCTACTAGGCAAACTATGTCCTGGACCTCGTCACCGTCGGTTCTTCATCTGTAACACATGGGGATCCTTCCACCCATCTGCCAGGTAGGGCTGTTATATTAGTCAAGGTTCTCTCTGTTGCAGTAATAGAATACCAACCTGAATTAGCCTGAATAGAGGGATTCCATTGTTTAGAATTGAGAAAATTGCCCAGAGTTGGGGATTTCGGAATAGGAAAACTCAGGGGTTCAAATGCCAGCTCCAGAGTGCACTCTCTCCCCCGCCCTCTCCCTTTCTTCCCTTGTTCCATTGCTCACGACTGCTTCCTACTATTTTGGCATCTTTTCCTCCTACTTTAAACAAATTCCACACAGCCTTGGAAGATGGCAGCCAGCAGGCTCACGTTCACATACTCCCAGCTTAGAATCCCAGTGGAAGAATATCATTTTGTTTTCCTTCAAGAAAGGAAAAAGGACTTCAGGAAGAATCCTATTGCCTCCAGGACATGAAGCTTGGGGTTTTTAACAACCCTTCACCCCTAACTCTGAGTCTCAAAGACTGAGACACACAATTGCCCTGGTTTTTGTTTCTGTTTTTGTTTTTCTTCAATGTCACCCTTACTCAAGGGGCCATCCCTAGCAGAAAAGTCCCAGGGACTAGTTCAGTTGTTCTGGCATTGGTCACAAGTCCACCCTGAACCAGGCTCTGTGGCCAGTGGGACCGCACAGATTACATGCCCTCTCCTGGAAGTGTGTGCAACCAGTGGCACTAGGATGAACACATCCTGCCAGCACCCTGTGAAGCAGGGCAAGGCTGTTCACCAAAGCAAGGAAGCTGGGCAAACACATCACACGCCACCCGATGGCCACGCAGCATCCATGTGTACCTTTCCCCCACCATGGATGCACTTTCAAAAGTGTTCCTGCACTTGACAGAGTTGGGTGCACAGCACTGTGAATGGACTAAATGCCACTGAACTGTACACTTTATTTATTTTATTTATTTATTATATTTATTTATTTTGAGACAGAGTTTTGCTCTTGTTGCCCAGGCTTGAGTACAATGGCACGATCTTGGCTCACTGCAACTTCCACCTCGAGGGTTCAAGAGATTCTCCTGCCTCAGCCTCCCAAGTAGCTGGGACTACAGGTATGCACCACCACTCCTGGCTAATTTTTTGTATTTAATAGAGGCAAGGTTTCACCATGTTGGTCAGGGTGGTCTTGAACTCCTGACCTCAAGTGATCCACCCGCCTCGGCCTCCCAAAGTGCTGGGATTACAGGCGTGAGCCACTGCACCCAGCCAAATCATACACTTTAAAGTGGTTAATTTAATGTTATATGAAGTTCATCTCAATAGAAAATATATCATTAAAAATGCCCCTGCTAATATAAAGAACTCACCACCCCATCCACAACTAAAAATGCATTTACTCTCTGTGAAAAAGATAACCCAAGTCATGGTCGGCTCTAAGATCAAGATGTCTGAGTAATGTACATACCTGTCCATGAGGTCTCAGCATGGCTGCTGCTTATCCTGTACCCTGCGGTTAAATTATAAACTCAACCATCCCAAAACACCATATATACAATGGTAGAGAGAAAATAGATGATCCACAATGAAGACTGGCTTTAGGAGAAGCTAGAAGGGAAAGAGTGTGCAGGGGCTACCTGTCCGTGGCCATGACACCCAGCCAGGGCTCACATCTTGGCAGTGGAGCCAGGCCCTGGCCTGACTTCCTGGTAGAATCTCCTTGGTTCACTGTCATCCTTGGCTGCTCCTGAGAGGTGAGGGGGAAGAAGTCCCCTTTGAGGAGGACAAGCTTCCTCTTGGCCTGATCATGTCTTCCTGGGGATTCCTTCAGAGGTTGGGCAGTCCCTGCGCAGTGTCACTTCCTTACAACCACAGGCGGCTGCCAGCCCTCTCACTTCCTGGGAATCATGGATGGGCAGCCAGCCTCGCGAAGACCCAAAGCTGCTGAGTAGATGACTGTGCATGCGCCCCATAGACGTCGTGAGCATCAAAACAGAGTGGATACAAAAGTGCTTTGTAAACCCATGAAATGCCGTTATCCTCATTCACAGAGAAAATCCTAGATACAAGTTCACTCTGTATGGTTTTGTATGTGCCAGTTCACCATATTTTATCCAACTGTGTTTACTCTTTTATTGGATTTTCCACAAAACTTCCACTAACGTCCCCCAGCTTCTAGATGCTAACTTAGCCACTTCCCCACCAGATACCTCAGGAATATATACATTCTCTTGTTCTGTCCCCTGAGAGCACCTAGACATAATAAAACCTCAATAGCCATAAGTAAAGCTAGTGCCCAGAACTTGGTTTCTAAATACCAGTCTCTGCTGGAAGCCACTGGACCTGCCTGGAGAAATAGCAGATCCCAGAGTTGGGTTGAGCAAGGGGACAAGTAGAGGCCAGGGCATGTCCCATGTGAGAGTAGGACATGCTTATAGAGTGACGGGGTATAGAAGGGGGCTGCCACTGGTGGAATATGGGACCATTTGAGCACCAAAATAAATAACGGTACTCATATATTTTTCCCTTCCCAATCTCATGTGGAGATGTGATCCCCAGTGTTGGAGCCAGGGCCTAGTGGGAGGTGTTTGGGTCATAGGGACATTTCCCTCAGGAACAGCTTGATGCCCCGCTCAAGGTAATGAGTGAGTTCCTGCTCTGCTACTTCTCTTGAGAGCTGATAGTTAAACAGAGCCTGGCACCTCCTCCTCTCCGTCTTCCTGTCTCACCATGTGACAGACCTGCCTTCTGCCACGAGTAGAAGTTTCCTGAAGCCCTCACCAGAAGCAGATGCCAGTGCTATGCTGCTTCTGCTTCTTCTTTTTCTTATTCTTCCTTCTTCTGTCTCCCTGTGTCTCCCAAGCTGGAGTGCAATGGTGCAATCTCGGCTCACTACAACCTCCACCTCCTGGGTTCAAGCAATTCTCCCACTTCAGTCTCCCAAGTAGCTGGGATTACAGGTATGCGCCACTATGCCTATCTAACTTTTGTATTTTTAGTAAAGATGGGGTTTCACCATGTTGCCCAGGCTGGTCTCAAATCTCAGGTGATCCACCCACCTCAGCCTTCCAAATTGGCTGGGATTACAGGTGTGAGCCACTGTGCCCAGCCACCATGCTTCTTGTACAGCCTACAGAACCGTGAGCCAAATCTGCCTCTTTTCTTCATAAATTACTCAGTCTCAGGCTACTTTCTAGCAATGCAATGGACTAAGACAGATACTAACAGATTATAACCCATAGTCCACACTGACAGAAACAACTAGGGAAATATAGCCAGTTTAGTGAGGAATGGGATGTTTACATAGTCTCAAAGTACCTCCCTACAAAATACTTATTAATTACAAAGGGGAAAAAAGAGTCACTTTACAATGGAAAAGCCTGAAACACATCATTTTAATCAAGTGATTGAAAGAAAAGTTAATGTTGTCAGTAATTGGCAACATCTAAATGGTGCACCACCCACCAGGATGCAGTCAGAAGGACGCGGCATCATTTCTGTGACATTCTTGCATGCCTCAATCTGATCTTGAGGAGACACCAGACAAATCCAAAATGAGGGCTGTTTCACGAATTAAGTGGCTTGAATTATTCAAAAGTGTCAAGGTCATGAAAGTCAAAGAAAGATTGAGGAACCGTTCCATATTGATAGAAACTAAAGGCATGAAAACAAAATGTGTAATTCTGAACTGGATTTTATTTGCTATAAAGGACATTATTGGGCCGGGGGTGGTGTCTCATGCCTGTAATCCCAGCACTTTGGGAGGCCAAGGTGGGTGGATCATCTTAGGTCAGGAGTTTGAGACCAGCCTGACCGATATGGTGAAACCCTGTCTCTACTAAAAATGCAAAAATTAGTCAGGCATGGTGGTGGGCACCTGTAATCCCAGCTACTCAGGAGGCTGAGGCAGGAGAATTGCTTCACCCCAGGGGTCAGAGGTTGCAGTGAGCCGAGATCACGCCATTGCACTCCAGTCTGGGCGACAGAGTGAGACTCTGTCTCAAAAAATAAAAATAAATAAAAAAATAAGGACATTATTGGAACAACTGGAGAAAGCTGAATGGGGTCCGAGGATTAGATAATAGTAATGTATCAATGTTGCTTTCTGATTTTGATGTTTCTCTACTGTAGTTATGAAAAACAACGTCCTGGGGCTGGGTGTGGTGGCTCACACCCATAATCCCAGCACTTTGGGAGGCTGAAGCGGGTGGATCACCTTAGGTCAGAAGTTCGATACCAGCCTGGCCAACATGGTGAAACCTTGTAGGTACTAAAAATAGAAAAATTAGCTGGCTTTGGTGGCACATGCCTGTAATCCCAGCTACTCAGGAGGCTGAGACAGGAGAATCTTGATCCCAGTAGGTGGAGGTTGCAGTGAGCCAAGATCATGCCACTGCACTCCAGTCTGGGCAACAGAGTGAGACCCTGTCTGAAAAAAAAAAAAAAAAACGGGAGAGAGAGAAAAGAAAAAGGAAAAGAAAAAAAAAAACAATATCCTTATCTGTAAGAAATATATACTAAAGTTGTGGGGGGAGGGGGCAATAGGGTATCCTGTTGACAATTTATTCACAAATGGCTCCCCCGCAAAATAAGTACTTTTTAGCATATTGGCAACCTTTCTGTACATTTGAGACTGTTTCAAAATAAATAGCATTTTGCCTTCCCCCAGAAATGTATATGAGAGAGCTTTGTTCACTGAGTTTGTTGTGAAACTCTTGGATTTTTGCTCATGTAATAGATGAACATTGATTTCTCGCTGTACATTTTCTTTTGCATTTCTCTGATTACGAGGGTCTGAGCATCTGTCCATGTGTTTAAGGATCATTGGCATGGATCAATGGAGCACTCTCCACTTGCGTGTTTTGAATGTTAATCTATCAAGTTGTGTTCTTTCTCCTCTTTATGACCTCTTTATACATTGAGAAGACTCCCTTTGGCTTTTGTTGTTAGTGGTGGTTTTTTGTTTGTTTGTTTTGAGATAGAGTCTCACTGTCACCTAGGCTGGAGTGCAGTGGCACCATCATGGCTCACAGCAGCCTCGGCCTCCCAGCCTCAAGCAACCTCAGCCTCCCAAGTAGCAGGGACTACAGGCATATACCATCACACCTGGCTAATATTTGTATAGATGGGGTTTCACCATGTTGGCCAGGCTGGTCTTGAACTCCTGACCTCAGATGATCCTCCCACCTCAGCCTCCAAAACTATTGGGACTGCAGGCACGAGACACTGTGCCTGGCCTTAAGGCCATCCCTCTGACTATGATATAAGGCATCAATCATTTTTGTACTGTGTATTCTGTGCCTAACATTGTGCCAGGGAGCCTAGTGGGAGAGGTTTTACCAATGAAGAATTTACGCGAAATCCAGGCCAATGTTAGCCAGTTGATATGAGCTACATTGCGGAGCTCAAACAAGAAGTGATCTTGGCTGGAATGAAAGTATCCCTGAGGAACGGGATCTGGGCTGGGTCTGAGGGGAGGTTGGGCTTTAGCAGGTGAAGGCAGTCAGACTCAGAGGGCAGCACGTGGAAGGTACAATGAAGGCTAGAACCTGGGAGGCTGGTGGCCACGCCCCTTAATTCTCTCTCCCTTGACCTCAGGCCCACACCTCGGTCTTGGTTATCCTGTCTTAATGAGCCTTCCTAACTCTGCACCCTCACTTCATCTCTCTAAGTTCTCCCCCACTTCTGCCGCTCCTCCAGAGGGAAGAGGGAAGGAGCTGCCATCTACGGAACCCAATCTCACTTCATCTGCACCGAGCATGGTCTCAGGGAGCATAGTGAGACATCTCACCATCCACCCAGTTTTCTGTGGGATGTGTTAATTTCAAGACGAAAGATTAGAAACCTGTGGACCTGTTACTTTCAGATACAAACATTTTGGTGAGTAAAAAGCAGTGGTGATTTTTTTCATTCATATTATTAGGTAATGTACTCCCTAATTTATAAGTTATGTTCCATATAACTCAATAAAGTGAGTGTCATTTTTAAAGTTAAACATTTTCAGAGATAATTTTAGATTCTCATGCAGTTGTGAGAAACGCTACGGAGAGATCCCATGTACCCTTACTCAGTTTCCCCAATGATACCGCCTCACAGTGAAGTGGCCTGTCACAACCAAGATACTAACAGTGACCTGGACGTTTCTGTCACCACAGGATTCCTCATGCTACCCTCCAGCTGGCCACCCCTTAACCCTGGACAACGACTAATCTATTCTCCTTTTCTATAATTTTTTCATTTCAATAGTGTTATAGAAATGAACTCCTTCAAGGCTGGGCGAGGTGGCTTATGCCTGTAATCCCTGCACTTTGGGAGACCAAGGTGGGTGGCTCACTTGAGGTCAGGAGTTCGAG
Source organism: Ateles fusciceps (assembly GCA_036589455.1). Taxonomy (NCBI): domain Eukaryota; kingdom Metazoa; phylum Chordata; class Mammalia; order Primates; family Atelidae; genus Ateles; species Ateles fusciceps. Next base: position 5,626,795 of record JAZHEH010001737.1, read on the forward strand.
ACAAGCCTGGCCAACATGGTGAAGCCCTATCTCTACTAAAAATACAAAAAATTAGCTGGGTGTGGTAGCAGGTGCCTGTAATCCAAGCTACTCAGGAGGCTGAGGCAGGAGTATTGCTTGAACCTGGGAAGTGGAGGTTGCAGTGAGCCAAGATCATGCCACTGCACTCCAGCCTGGGCGACAGAGTGAGACTCAGTCTCAAAAAAAATAAATGAACTCGTTCAGCATATAGCCTTTTGTAACGGGCTCTTTTCACCAAGCATAACCCTCTAGATTCATCTAGAGTGTTGCCTGTGTCACTAGTTCATCCCTCTGTATCGCTGGGTAACTGTCTATGGTACGGATATGCCACTGTGTAACCATTCACCTGCGGAAGGACATCTGCCGAATTTTTAATTTCTACCCACAGCTTAGAAAACTGAGGCAAGGGAGTGAACCAAGTGCATCAGGGCACACAGGCAGAATACAGCACAGCTGGCATTTCAGCCCCAGTCCATTTGTTAGAGTCATGTGGGATGACAGGTGGGGAACCAGACCAGGCAGTTTCAATGGGATAGATGAAGACTTGAGGTCATTGATAATCTGATGCCTTGAAAGTGATATGTAAGGCTGGGCGTGGTGGCTCACGCCTGTAATCCAAGCACTTTGGAGGCCAAGGCAGGCGGATCACCTGAGGTCGGGAGTTCAAGACCAGCCTGACCAACATGGTGAAACCCTGTCTATTAAAAAAAAAAAAAAGAAAGAAAGAAAGAAAGAAAGTGATATGTAATAAGCTGAGGCTGAATTGGAGGGAGGGCAGGAGATTTGCGCCCAGCTCTGACAATGGGTTTGGGGAAGCTATAAGCCACTTTTGAAGGGAACATCTGGCTGGGCATGGTGACTCATGCCTGTAATCCCAGCACTTTGGGAGGCCAAGGTGGGTGGATCACTTGAAGTCAGGAGTTCGAGACCAGCCTGGCTAACATGGTGAAACCCCGTCTTTACCAAAAATACAAAAAAATTAGCTGGGTGTGGTGGTGCACGCCTGTAGTCCCAGCTACTTGGGAGGCTGAGACAGAAGAATTGCTTGAGCCTGGGAAGCGGAGGTTGTAGTGAGGTGAGATTGCACCACTGCACTCCAGCCTAGGTGACAGAGTAAGGCTCTGTCTCAAAAAACAAACAAACACACAAAGGGAACATCTATTGCTGACTGAAAACAGATGAGGAGGGACATAGCAACTGATTTGCATTGTTCTAGGAGCATCCAGATCAAATACGTATTCAAGGGCCAGAGGAGAAGTATAACTGAATTCAGAGGAGCGGGTGCAGTGGTGAATGACTGGAGGAACAGCGCCATCGGTGTGACACTGCTCACACTGCACCCATGAAGGCGTGGGCCCTCTGGGCAGTGTGGAGACCAGAGGTTCAGGGGTAGGCTATGACCTGGGCTGGAAGAGATGATGACAAAGGAGAGAGAAGGAGGCTCAGGGAGGCAAGGGGGAGCCGGAAGAATGAATGAAGGCCGAAGACAAAGGGACTTAGTGTTTCCGAGGCAACAGGTCAAGGAGGAAGGAGTGCATTTGTTATCCACTGTGCATAACAAGTTAGCCCATATCTTAGTGGCTAAAACAACACGTATTGTCTCTCAGTTTCCATGGGTCAGGAATCTGTGGGTGGCTTGCTGGGGTCCTCTGGCTCAGGGTCTCTCACAAACTGCAATCAAGGTGTCTGGCTGCTGTCATCTCAAGGTTTGATGGGGAAGGATCCACTTCCAAGCTCACTGACATGGTTGTTGTTGACAGGATTTAGTTCCTCACGGGTTGGTGGACTGCGGGCTTCAATTCAGTGCTGGCTGTTGGCCAGATGCTGCCCTCAGCTCCTTGCCACGTGGGCCTCTCCACGGGATAGCTCCCAAGATGGCAGCTGGCCTCACCAGAGAGAAAGCAGGAGGGAGCAAGAGAGTGTGTGGCAAGCGAAGAGACGAACTTTCATAACCAAATCTCAGAGGCATTTGCGCTGTTCTCCCCGTTAATAGCAAGTCACTAGGACCAACCCACACTCATGGGGAGGGGCTTACAAGGATCCAGATACCAGGAAGCCATTTTAGAAGCAAGGGAGCTGGACTTGACCTAAGACGATCCCAGGCAGCCCAGAGCAGACTGAGAGTGTGGGGCAGAATCCCAGCCTGAATCCCAGCTGTCCCAGCACCACAGGGAGACATGGACACACTCAGGGCCTCCTGCCAGTTCCCAGAAGAGCCTGGCTCAGTCATTTACTTGGGTTCACTCCCACCGCCCCCTTCCCCAGGAAACGACAATAATACACAGTGGCAAAAATGCCCCCTGAGCAGCCCGTGCACACAGCCTGGCTCACCTTCCTCATCTCACCAGCCAGCACTGACACTGAGACACAGGAACCTCTTCAGGACGTGGGAGGAGGGGGAAGCAATTATACAGGCATTTCTGGGGCCCTCTCAGCTGCCCCTGCCAGCAGCCAGCAGCCCCCTGACCCATGTGGGGGAAGGAGACAACCCTTTCCCTGAGGGCCTCCCCCACTGAGCCTGGCCAGCACCCTGGGCCTGTTCTCCTGTCCCCCTGCGGCTGCAAGGCCACAAGTCCCCTTGCAGGAAGGACAGAAAGACAGGAAAGTGACGAGAAGGTGGGCACCAGGGCTTTCCCACCTGGAGCTGACACTCTGTAGGGAACACTTCCTGGGGAGACTCAGGAGGCACAGTACCAGGCTGTGGAGTACTCTCTATGTGTGGCACAGTACCAGGCTGTGGGGTACTCACTATGTGTGGCACAGTACCAGGAAGTCAGCACCTTCTCATTTAATTCTCCCAACAACCCCGCAAGTCAGGCATGACCATCACTCCCAATATTAACACTCAAGAGCACAGCATCTGGCAAGTGGGGAAGCTGGCACAAGAATCCACAACTCCCAATGCGAAGCCCTTGCCCTTTATCCAGTGCCACTCTGGGCCAGAAGTTCCCCTGAAGGACACCCTCTGTGGTGGGGAAAATGCCCCCGCTGGACTCCTGAAGTTTAGTGCTCAGCCCCAGCTCACTGAGTGAACTTGGGGGAATTGACCTAACACCTCGCCCTCCATATTGTCTTTCGTCTAAGAGGAGGTTTACTCTCTGGGAGTCGTTTTTGTGATCCCAGTCCTGATCCTATGTTAGGTTAGAAAAGGAATGAAAATGCAAACTGGTGTCAGACCTGGAGCCTGGGGTCAGGGCCCAGCACGGGCCTCAGGACTGCTGCCTGCTTTCAAGCATCCCTGCATGTGGTCTGGGCCCAGCCACCCAGGAGAGAGGCAGGAGCCTGTTACAAGCCCATGTGTCAGAAAACTAAGGTCAGGTGAAGAAAAATGACTTCTCAAGGTACAAGAGCAAATTAGAGGCAGAGCCAGGGTTGGAATCCGGGTCTCCCAGCTCTTAGCCTGGTTCCCCGGCTCAGGCCCCAGCTGGGAACAAAGGAGGAAGAACAAGCAAAGGGAGTGGCAACAAGGCTGTGTCCCTCTCTGAAAGCTCTAGGGGAGGACCAGGGTCCTTGCCTTTGCCATCTTCTGGAAGCACCCCGCATTCCTTGGCTTGTGGCTCCCTCCTCCATCTTGAAAGCTAGCCACAGTGGGTTGAGGCCTTCTCATGTTGCATTGCCCTGACACTGACCCTTCCATCTCCCTCACCCACTTCTAAGGATGCTTGTGATGACATTGAACACACCTTGATAATCCAGAATAATCCCCCAATCTAGGTCAGCTGTTAGCAGCCTTAATTCCATCTGCAACCTTAATTCCCCTCATGTGACCCGACATATTCACAAGTGCCAGCAATTCAGACATAGACATCTTTTGGGTGCCACTATTCTGTCTACCATATGCCCCTTGTCCCAAAGGGGATATATTATGCTGTTCTTGCATTGCTATAAAGAAATACTTGGCCAGGCACAGCGGCTAATGCCTGTAATCCCAGCACTTTGGGAGGCTGAGGCAGGCGGATCACTTGAGGTCAGGAATTTGAGACCAGCCTGGCCAATATGGTGAAACCCTATCTCTACTAAAAATACAAAAATTGGCCAGGTATGGTGGTGGGTGCCTGTGATCCCAACTACTTGGGAGGCTGAGGCAGGAGAATCGCATGAACCTGGGAGGCAGAGGTTCAAGCTGAGATTGCACCACTGTACTCCAGCCTGAGCGACAGAGCAAAACTCCATCTCAAAAACAAACAAAAAATACAAAAAAAAAAAACCCAAAAAACCCAAAAAACAAAAAACACTTGAGACTGGATCTTTTCTAAAGAAAAGAGGTTTGGCCGGGCGTGGTGGCTCATGCCTGTAGTCCAAGCACTTTGGAGGCCAAGGCTGGCGGATCACCTGAGGTCGGGAGTTCAAGACCAGCCTGACCAACATGGTGAAACCCCGTCTTTATTAAAAAAAATTATAAAAGAAATAAAAATAAAATTTAAAATTAAAAAAAAAAAAAAGAAAAGAGGTTTGATGGGCTCAAGGTTCTGCAGGCTTTGCAGGAAGCATGGTGATGGCATCTGCTCCGCTTCCAGGGAGGCCTCAGGAAGCTTCCAATCATGGTAGAAGGCAAAGGGAGAGCATGTATATAGCAAAAGCAGGAACAAGAGAGCGAGGGAGTGCTTCACACTTTGTAAGAGACGCTATGTGTCACTTTTAAATGACTGACTCTCACAAGAACTTAGTATCACGAGGGCAGCACCAAAGGGATGGTGCTAAACCAGTCACGAGAAATCCGCCCCGTGATCCAGTCACCTCCCACTGGGTCCCACGTCCCAGACAAAGGATTACCATTCAACATGAGATTTGGGCAGAGACAAATATCAGGGATGTCTAAAAATTGACATCAGGGGACTTCTAAAAAGTTGCATTTCTTGCAGCTGCCGTGGGTTGAGATTTGTACCTGCTGCTGTCCTATGTTCCTCCCTCAAGTCTCTGTCCAGCCATAGCCTCAGCCTTTGAGGATTTCCCTTGCATTCCACTTCCTGCCTGCCTGAGCCTCCCCAGGAAGTGTTCCCTGCGGAGTGTCGGCTCCAGGTGGGAAAGCCCTGGTGCCCACCTTCTTGGCACTTCCCTGTCTTTCTGTCCCTCCTGCAAGGGGACTTGTGGCCTTGCAGCCGCAGGGGGGACAGGAGAACAGGCCCAGGGTGCTGGCCAGGCTCAGTGGGGGAGGCCCTCAGGGAAAGGGTTGTCTCCTTCCCCACATGGGTCAGGGGGCTGCTGGCTGCTGGTAGGGGCAGCTGAGAGGGCCCCAGAAATGTCTATAGAATTGCTTCCCCCGCTCCCACGTACTGAAGAGGTTCCTGTGTCTCGGTGCCAGTGCCGGCTGGTGAGATGGGGAAGGTGAGCCGGGTTGTGTGCACGGGCTGCTCAGGGGGCATTTTTGCCACTGTGTATTGCTAGAGCAAGTTTCTTCCTCACCCACCAGGAGAGGCCTGGGTCTGTCCTTCCCTCATGATTCCCCCGGCGCAAATCAGACCAGACTTCCCGTCTCTTCTTCTCGAGTGATTTTGGTGGTATACCTCTTCCTTTCTGTCCTAAGCCCACCAAACCCCTCCCACTTTTTTTTTGTTTGTTTGTTTGTTTTGTTTTTTTTTTTTGCCACAGACAAGAAAGAAAAAGGAAAAAGCCTAAGGGCATATTCTCCTTTGTGTAAAATTAATGTAAGGTGTTCAGGGGTATATAAATGTAATTTTATAATTTTAAAGCCAGCTTTCTTGGGCCTTCGTGAGGAGACTGCTGTCGTGGTCAGAAATCTAAATGGCATATGGCATATAGTAGGTGTTCAATAAAAGAAAACTCGCCGGGCGCGGTGGCTCACGCCTGTAATCCCAGCACTTTGGGAGGCCTAGGTGGGCAAATCACCTGAGGTCGGGAGTTGGAGACCAGCCTGACCAACACAGAGAAACCCCATCTCTACTAAAAATACAAAATTAGCTGGGCGTGGTGGTGCATGCCTGTAATCCCAGCTACTCAGGAGGCTAAGGCAGGAGAATGGCTTGAACCCGGGAGTCGGAGGTTGCAGTGAGCCGAGATCGCACCATTGCACTCCAGCCTGGGCAACAAGAGCAAAACTCTGTCAAAAAAAAAAAGAAAAAAGAAAACTCATCCTGCCCTCTTCTCTCCCCCCCACCTTTCCTTTCTCAAGGGTCCTGGGGGCACCAGGGCTTCCCAAAGCAAAGAGGCCTGTGGAGGCAATGCCCACCTGGCCTCCCACCACCCCTGCCTGTCTGGGCTTCTCCTCCCAGAACAAACCCCTCCTGCAGGGAGGGCTACTGAGTTACTGGGTCACTCAAGGAAGAAACTCACCTTGAGCCAAGCAAATCTTCCATGTCTCAGAGGGGATCCTTACCAGACCCCCCCGCCCTTTTTTTTTTTTTTTTTTTTTTGAGACAGAGTCTCGGAGTCTTGCTGTGTTTCCCAGACTGGAGTGCAGTGATGTGATCTTGGCTCATTGTAACCTCTGCTTCTTGGCTTAGCCTCGGCCCTAGCCTGCCGAGTAGCTGGGACTACAGGCCTACAGGCGCACACCCACCACACCCGGCTGATTTTTGTATTTTTAGTAGAGATGGGGTCTCACCATGTTGGCCAGTGTGATCTCGAACTCCTGATCTCAGGTGATCCGCCCGCCTCAGCCTCTCAAAGTGCTGGGATTACAGCTGTGAGCCACGGTGCCCGGCCAGACCGCCTTTTAAATTAGGAGCAAGGAGCATGGCCTGAAAAAAATGATCGTTTTAGTGTCCTGACCCGTGAGGGAGAGCGGGACTGAGACCCCCATCAGGCCACTCAGCGGGGGAGCGAGGACAGCTTGGCGGCCACATCCGGGAGGTCTGGGTGCAGCATGGGAAGTCTGGGTCCCTTCTAGGATCTCTGGGCCACTAGTCCGGCGGTGGGGACAGTGCCCGCAGCTCCTGCCCCACTGACTGGGGGGGATCAGGAAAAAGGGTGCCACCTCCCCCACCCCAGGCATCTACTTTTCTTAATGGGGGTTGAGCCCAAAGAGATGCTGTTACTCATCTAACACCACTACTGTCACATTTTCTGAGCCACTTTCCACATCAAACTCATTCTTTTGGTCAAGTGGGAATAATATGCAATAAAAATCGGGGAAAGTTGTGGGGAAAGTCATTCTGAGTAAACAGATTGAAAAGTACTCAACAGCCCTTCGGCGTTTCCGCCCGGATAACCCCCCCGCGGTCGGCAGGTTTTGGAGCCGAGGCCAAAGACTAGCGAGGCGGCTCCGCGGGCAGAGGAACCCGTGCAGGCACCGCGTTTCGCTCCTCAACCTCCAGGTGGCGCTGGCGGGGGTGGAGCGCATATTTGTGGCAGGGGGCGGAGCTTTAGAAATGCTGACTGTTGATTGGCTGGGCTCAGTCTTGCTTTCTTTTCGCCTTCCTGGCAGGGGTAGGTAGGGGACCCAGTCCCGGTGCCTGAGCTGCATGAGAGGAAACGTGTGTGTGGGAGGGGGACAGAGGGGACGGGGCTGGCTCACTTGACACAGAAAGACATTTGTGGCATGGCGCCTGGGTGTGTTCACTCCTCAAGGACAATCCTAATTTCCTGGTTTTTGTTTTTTTAATAAAGGCAATTTGTTAAGTGTATAATTAATGTGTTTTCCATTTTCCATTCCTTCATAAGACACCTCATAAATCTACACACCAGGAAAAATCCTTGGTGGGACCTGTTGATAATAAAGACATCGTTTCTTTATAAAAGGGCGAAGGTGAGGACCTTCCAGACCTCCCTTTTTTCATTTGCTTGGTCTCTGAATGTTGTGTGGGTGTTACCAATGTAACAATCTGTGGCTGTATTTTATATGCACATCTGGCACCTGATTGTTAAGCTTCCGCTATCTGGCTGGCATTGGGTGGGGTTTCTCTGAATCAAGAGTGAGGGGGACAGAAAGGGGGTGGGGAGCTCGTGGGCAGGCTGGACAGGCGTAGACAGGATCCAGATTGTACACAGGGGAACACTTGGGAACTCTGCCATGGGCGCTGAAGAAGTGCCACAGGGGAGAGGAGCTGGGAATTTAGAGGAAGTGGGCCCCGAGTGCAGCGGAGCAGAGCTGCTAGCTCAGAAAGCGCAGTGCGGAAGTCACGCTGATATCATTGCAGAAGCCCAAGGAGCTAAGGAGAGTTGAGAAGTTGGGGGGATTCCCTAGGGCAGCTGGGAAACAGCTGAGTCAACAGATTCAAAAGCGCTGGACAGCCCCTCGGCGGCTCCGCCTCGAATAACCCTGCCATGGGTTGGCAGGTTGGTAGGTTTCAGTCTTTTGTCCAGTTGGTGGAGAGGAAAGCATTGGAGAGTGTAACTTCCAGAATATTTTCTTCTTGCTCCGTATAGAAAGCCATCCCTAGGGCTGGGCACGGTGTAATCCTAGCATTTTGGGAGGCCAAGGCAGGTGGATCACCTGAGGTCAGGAGTTTGAGACCAGCCTGGCCAACATGGTGAAACCCCATCTCTACTAAAAATACAAAATTTAGCCAGGTGTGGTGGCACATGCCTATAATCTCAGGAGGCTGAGACAGGAGAATTGGTTGAACCCAGGAGGTGGGGAGCTGAGATTACACCACTGCACTCCAGCCTGGGTGACAGAGTGAGACTCTATGTCTCAAAAAAAAAAGGAAAGAAAGCAAGCCATCTGTGGGATTGGATGCATTCGTTTTCACTTTGTCACTGGAGGAGGTGGCCACAGACTGGTAACAAACATACTGCTGTGTGAAGCAGAGCACAGGTAGGGGCTGCAGAGGGAAGATGGGGAAAGGGGACCAGGATTGCTGCTTGGAGAGTCTGGCCAGGTGGCTGCCCATCGGTGGGACATGACACAGAGGTCCTCATTGCTAGGGCAAAAATGTTTGTCCTGAATTGGAGACGCAGAGAGAAGTATCCTGCCAGATAAAGTTGTGTGTTTCCTCTTTGTTCACCTAAGAAGTTGCCAGTTGCTGCACAGTGGGGCAGAGACTGAGAATTCCAAAGATACCCCACCGCCCTCCCCCAGAACTGTCTACATCTTCACCATGCCTTTTCTCCAGAGGATTTTCCATCTCCTGACCTTACACGATCGCTTATCATCTCCTGCACTCAAATGTCAGCTTCCTGAGGGCAGGTACCTTGTCTTGTTCTTTGGTTTCCCCTACAATATTCCTGGCACATGTAGATGCTCAAGAAATATTTGCTAAGTGAATAAGTGATGCTCCTTGATTGGTCGAGAAAGCTCCCTCTCTCTAAGAGCTTGCACAGAGCCCAGTATCTCTGGCAAAGCATAAATAATTGTCCGGAGAGGGCTTTCTTTCTTTCTTTTTTCTTTTAAATGGCGTTTCGCTCTTGTTGCCCAGGCTGGAGTGCAATGGCACGATCTTGGCTCACCGCAACCTCCACCTCATGGGTTCAAATGATTCTCCTGCCTCAGCCTCCCGAGTAGCTGGGAGAAAATTGTGACAAGATCTTAGTGTTTCAAAGGCTTGAAAAAACTGCCTGCCCACTGAGGGGGCAAGCAAGTCGCAAGGGTGTGTATACTTGGTGCTGAGAGTGAGGTCTGCAAGGTGATCCTCCCCATCCTCTCCTGGTCCTTACCTGCCATTCCAAGACCAGCCTCCACCCGAGAAGTGGATTTTTCCCATGACTTGAGGGCTGCAGTCGGGCAGAGATTTGGTTCAGGGTTCTGGACTCCACCCCTCGACATCTTTAAGTGGCCCTTTACATGTCTGGGCAGGGGGAGACAAATCAGCGCCCCAAGCCTGAGCACCCTTGCCAGGCCTGGAGAGATGCTCGGCCACCTGGCACTGGGTGTGGGGCTCAGGTCCTGGCAGCACCAGGTTCCCCCATCCCCATCACTGTAGCCTCTCGCCTGTGTGAGAGGCCAGTGTGGCTTAGTGTGGCTTGACCCACTGTTTCCAGTGGGTGGTGCAGACACTGGTGTCAGAGGGAGAAAGGAAAGCAACCACTATTACTCATTTGCTGTGTGCCCAGCCCCACCCCAGGTGTCTTACATGTTTTACTATAATCCTTAGAACAACTAAATAGGTTGGAATTATCTTCATTTTATAGATGCAGAGAGTAAGGCAGTGACCTGGCTGAGGTCATGCTCTAGAAAGGAGCAGTGTCAGGATTCAAATGCAGGTGTGTCTGCCCTCCAGAACCCATGCTTTTCCACTGAACCGTATGGCTGCCCAGGAAGGCCTGGGTCTCCAGGGATTCCGGGAACACTCAGGGACCTCCCTGAGAAGCAGGGCCCCAGCCAGGCCTCCAAGAGACAGGGAAGATGAGATAACTCCAGAGAGGAAGGCAGAGCCCTCACTGGTGAGGACCTTTGGGAGTAAAGATGGGGACAGAAGGAGGAGACTTAGCAGGGGGCCAGCAGGGTGTAGGCTTGTAGGAAGGGGAAAGGGAGAAGATTCAAAAGGGTAAATTGAGGCAGGAGATGGCAGATTTAGGCCAGGTCTAGGGAGATCATGGAGGAAGCCTGGGGCAGCTGGAGGCGCCCCAGCAGGACTGGATAACTTGGGGACCAAAGTTGGAGTAGAGGGCAGGAGTCACATGTAAATGCTCCTGGGAGCTGGGCAGGTCACAGCAACAGGCAGGTGAGCTGAGGGCGGAGCACCCACAGAGCTGTGCCGGAGACAGGCAGGACGTGGCCGAGGTGGGCCCAAGAGTTTGAGACCGGCCCCTTGCTTGAGCCCAGAAGGTCAAGACCAGCCCAGGCAATATGGCAAAACCCTGTCTCTATTAAAAAAAAAAACAACAACAAAAACTAGCCAGGTGTCATAGCATTTGCTTGCAGTCCCAGCTATTCATATTTGGCAGCCTGAGGTGGGAAGATTGCTTAAGTCTTGAGAAGTCAAGGCTGCAGTGAGCCATGATCACGCCACTGTGCTCCAGCCTGGTGACAGAGCAAGACTGTCTCAAAAAAAGATCAATCAATAAAAGAAAAAAGCTCTAGGACTCAAGGCCCTGTGTGACTAGGCGGGGTAGATGCTGACTTCATGACTGTGCCCATGTTGAAGGGGCTTCTCTCTACTCTGCCCCAGTTCCTTGTTGCTCTAAAACTTCTGCTTTCCTAGTTATAGCCCGGGGCCATCCCGCACAGTCATCAGCAGGCCCACCATCGCTATGGGGTGGCCCAGTGTCCTGCCTGCCAGGAATACCAGCACTTGAGAATCACCTATGCACATTTTGCACTGATCACTGATGAGCAAAATAATGCAACACTGATCACTGATGGGGCTTTTGCCACTGGGGTTCCCCAGCCTTGAATGATGGAAGCAGAAGGCACAGTAACAGCAGACACTGGGGACAGCTGGCCAGGACCTAGGGGACGGTCTGACTCAGCAGTGAGGCCCCTCTCTGGCTCTTCTGTCCTAGAACTCTGTGGCCTTGCACAGAAGCCACAGGGTGAAAGGGAATAGAATGATTGAAGATGTGGACATTTTCCCACAAATCCGTGCTCCCCCAGAAATTCACTTGTCTCAGTTCTTAGTTCTGGAGTCAGAGGGAGGCCGCCTGCTGTCTGAGAATGGCCAAGGAAGGCTTTCTTTTCTCTAGCTTTCTCTGGCTTACTCATTTTGCAAGGAACTTAAAAGAAGGAGAGAGAGGAGGGGGTTGTCCTCTGGCCAGATGAGTGCAGATCAGTCACTGGAGGCTTCAGAGGATGTGACGATGCCCCCACAGAGCAGGGAAGTGCCAGTTCCATGCTGCCCTGCAGCAGCTGCTGGATGCAGGCATGGCCGGTGATTGCAGAGGGCAGGGGGGAACTGCCGGTCTCAGCAGACTTGCTGCCATGGGGGAACTGTGGGACCAGTCGAGCCAGGTAGTCTAACTTTTCCAGAAATACTGTATATCTGGGTTTTTCTGTTAAATCTTCTGATATTTCACCATTTGCAACCCATTAAATTGTTTTCAAAACGCCTCCTGGGCCGAACAAAATAAGACTTCAGGACACCTTCTGTTCTGCCCTCCAATTTAGACCCAAAACAGCATGCAGAATGTCCACCTCTTAGTCCAAACCATCCCGATCTGGCGCCTTGGGTAGGGTTCCATTCAGAGCGCCCCTTCCCAGAGAGCAAATCTGGCAAATGAAATGGGCAGGAGCAAGTGGCAGTGTCAGTGTGGGGTCCCCAGCACCCACCAGGGAGGGGGGTTTCAGCCTGGTGCAGGGCTGAGAGGTATCACTCTTCTAGCCTCTGCAGTGGACATCCTTTAGGGCTGGGCAACTTCCAGGCTGGGGGCTGCAGTGGGCCAGGCCAAGGAGGCAGGTGGCAGTGGGTGAAGTGATGCTTCCTTATCAGCTGACCCAGTCCTGGGCCCGAGGCAGGGAGGCCCCAGGCAGGAGCAGTCTTAGCCATGCCGAGGCCAGAACATGGGGCTGTGCTGTTATTTCTTTGCCTCCTTCTTTGAGGACACTGAAATTGAAGCCCCTTCCTTCTCACTCCAGGGGAGCTGTGGGCTGAGTTCGGGGAGGCCCTCTGCGTCTTGCTTTGCCCTTGTAATTTTTTATTTTTTGAGATGGAGTCTCTGTCATCCAGCCTGGAGTGCAGTGGTGCGATCTCAGCTCACTGCAACCTCCGCTTCCTGGGTTCAAGCAATTCTCCCCTCCTCAGCCTCCTGAGTAGCTGGGAATACAGGTGCCCACCACCACACCCAGCTAATTTTTCTATTTTTTAGGAGAGACAAAGTTTCACCATGTTGGCCAGGCTGGTCTTGAACTCCTGACCTCAGGTGATCCACCTGCCCCAGCCTCTCAAAGTGCTGGGATTATAGGCATGAGCCACCACGCCCGGCCTCCTCTTGTAATTTTTAAGGTAAATCAGTGAAGAGATGTATCTTTTTGCAATGTACATGTTTCGGGTTGAGTTGATTTTGTTTTGACACGTTGGTTGGAAATAAGGTTGACCCTTTGGAAAATCAGTTTGTTGAAGCCATTTATTCAGCTCAGCTCGAGGGGTTTAATTGAAAACAGCTGAGGCACACTGACATCACCACAGGCCTCCAGACTGAAAGGGACCTCAGAGGAGGCGCGCTGGCTCAGAACAGGGGAAAGCCTGGCTTCAAAAGCCAGAGCCAGTGAAGCGAAGTTTTATCCGAGGAGGAAGGTTTTGCTGCAAAAATAGTTCCTTTAGTATGTTTTTAAAAAACAAAGAAGCAAGAGGAGCTGAGCAGGCGTATTTAAGAGCTTACAAGAGTAGGCAGCAGTGAAGAACTCAATGAAACTCTAAAAGCAGCCTTGGATAGGCTGTGAAGAGCATGCGAATGGAAGTCACGAGACAGTATGGGTTCCGTTATTTCATAATTTGCTACCATTTTATTTATTGATGGTTGGACTCTTCTTCCCTTAGCACTCTTCTGTCGCCGTGTTTGGTGATGAACATTCACTTTGTGCAAATGCCTTTCTCAGGGACGTCCTGCAGCCTCCTACCATGGGCTGCAGAAACAACATCTAATGCGCAGCTGGCCTCCGGGGACCTTGCACCCCTGGTGTGGACGGCAAATGAAGAACTGTATTTCATTTTCATGCAACTCGTATCTATTTATCCGACTCATTTTGCAAGGAACTTAAGCAGCGAGAGGAGGAGGATGCCCTCTGTTTGGCCAGATGAGTGCAGATCAGTCACTGGAGGACCTGCTTCTGGGAGGATGAATATCCCACGTGGAGGGGCCCTACCGTCAGGTGGTCAGGAAGTCTTGGTAACCAGGTCAAAGCACTGTGGTCAGTGCCAGAGGATGCTTGGTGAGGTGACTTAGGCAGGAGGGTGGGGTGAAGACTCCGTTGGCCTAAGGCCAGGATATAAAGCCAGTGATGTAGCATTTTTCCAGGGGAAAGTGTCCTTACACATCCGAAGGTTTAGTATGACTCTAAGCAGCAGGACCAGTTCCTTTGGTGACAGAGGAGACCTGGAAGGGGCAGCACACCCCTCAGGGACCCCTCTGCTCCCTCCCTGTGTGGAGCTGGGCCATCTGATTTGCTTGGCTTCAGCTTCTCAAGCTGTCCCTATGGTTCCTTCATACTTTAACGTTCTATGGTTCTCTGACTTGCCCTAATCCTCAAGTGACAGTGGGAATGTCGGAGCCTCTCTGTGGGGCTAAAGGTTCCATTTCTGCTGATCCCCCCCTACAAAGTCTGGGGATGTTCTCCGACCTGGGTGGGTGTGGGTGGAGCCAGACCAGTCTCTTTAGTGTGAGGCCTGGCCAGGGCAGAATGTGACAGACAGTTGGGGCGGGTGATCCTTCAGAGAAGCGGGCCCCCCAGAGACCTTCCAATACTGCCCCGCAGAGCCAGGGTGCAAGATGAGGGGCCCCAGGATGTTTTAAGGTGAAAAAGTATCAGCAGATCCGGTGATTCTTTCTACATTGTGGTTGTCGAAGTGGGCAGCCAGGTTCCCATTAAGCCAACTGAGTCAACACTCCCCTTCTTTCTCTGAGCCACCCCCTGCTGTCTCCCCCCAAAACTTGGAATTCTCTTCCTCTTCTTTGCAATCTTTCTGCCATTCCATCACGTTAGCAAGTTGACACAGTGGTGTCAACTTGCTGATTTTTTTATCTTGCCCAAATTCCTATCTAAGGGGTCCGGGGAGTCACGTGCTACAAACCATAAATTCTCATCGGATGGGTTTTATTTAACCCTAGATATTGTGACTTACTTTCCAGCTTGGCTCTGGCATAATGTTATGAGATAAGGAAGAAAATCAAAATATTTCATCCCAAAACATGTTTCTTTGTGGGTAACATCCCCCATGGGCACCGAGGAAGGAGAACTGTCCAGACCCCAGGCACAATTAGTGCCTGAAGAATATCTTAGTTTATAGTGTTATTACTCAGCTATTTCCTTATATAATCCTTTGTATATAATCATATATTAGTTTATAGAATTCATGTCCGAAGTATAACTTACTGCTTACTATATCTAGCTTATAGATATAATCATACTTAGTTCCATGTAATCTTTCTTTCTTTTTTTTTTTTTTAAAGACGGGGTTTCACCATGTTGGTCAGGCTGGTCTTGAACTCCCGACCTCAGGTGATCCGCCCACCTTGGCCTCCAAAGTGCTTGGATTACAGGCGTGAGCCACCACGCCCGGCCTATGTAACCTTTCTATATAATCATATAGGTATTGTAGTCAGAGCTGTACTGACGTTTAGTGATGATTTATATAATCCTTCCATATAACCATATAGTAGTTTTTAGGAGGAGGAATACCTAGTGCAGTCACAGAACAGAAGCAGTACATGGGAAAACAGCCAGACCAGGACAAGAACCAAAGACCCAGGCGGTGGCATCCCTGCTTGAAAGGGCATACGCTGTATGGCAGGCTTGGAGCAAGAGTCGCTCCTCCTGATAAAGGAGTTGTAGTACCTTGCATCCAGTTCCTGTAGGAAGTAGGCCTCAGGCCTGAGACCCTGGAAATAACCGAGGGAGAAGAACGCCTCTGGTGTGACCAGTCACGGAGGCTGTATACCCCCGTCAGTCTTTTCTCGCTTCTGTGCTAGCGCAAATCATCCTCCCATAAATATCGTAAGAGAAGAGCACAAGTCTGTCAGCTCCCACTGCATTGGCTTACAGTATCCTTCTATTAGAAATCCTTTGAAGTCATGCGGTGTTTGATTTTCTGTTCTTGTGTCAGTTTGCTGAGAATGATGGTTCAAAAAAAAAAAAAAATACTGTAACCACTGGTTAGCTTGACTTTCTTGGTAGTGAAAATGCAGAATAATAAGTCTCTCTGATCTTTTCTTAAATTCTGACATTTAAGATATCAGAAAATTTAAGACAAAATTTAACAAAAGATCATCCACATTTGTGGATGAGTGTAGTTATAACCTGTAGTTATTTAGAAAAGTTTTAGCAAGATTCAAATGTTCTCCTCCTTCTTTTACAAAATAATCTGGTTAATAACGGAAGCTTCTGCTTTGCTTTCTTTCTGGAATAGGATAGCCATAATTTCCTGTTGCAGGGCTGGTGCCTCTAATTGATTCCAAAGGCCATTTGACAGTGTTGCCCTAAAGCTACCCTGGCAGATGTTCGCCAGCACTCCAAGAGTGAGGAGCTGGGTCTGTCTGTGTGGCCCATGCTCAGGCTATTTGTTAGTAATTGATTGACAAATTTTTGCTTCAAAATAAGTTAAGGGAAAGTCTCCTAAACATTGGTGTTCAGATAAGCCTCACAAAATAAGAGTTTTATTCTTGAAAATGACAGTAAATATGAAATTTTTAATGCAAATAATTGAAAATATAATCATAAAAAAGATAAAATATTGTTATAATGTCTGTCACAGGCTATATATATTACGAATACATTTACTCACATGTGAGTAATGTATATATATTTAATATATTATATATATAGCGACACTATAGGTGAAGTGAAAATGTTCCAGTTATTTATAAGAGCATGAGATACAGAATTTAATGTGCAGTATTTTTTAATTTACAAATTATAATGTAATTTTATGTTCTGAAAATAAAACATGGACATTATAGATAATTTGAAGATTTAAAAATTAACTTGCATTTTCTTAGAAATAAAGTTCATAAATATGTTGGAATATTTTTAGCCAGGCATTATTTTTCAAATTATAAAGTATTTATTATTTAATTAAGATAATAGTTCATGTACATGTTTTATTGCATTGTAAATTTCATCTTGTGCTGTGAACATTTTTCCCATGTCTCTAAATAGTCTTAAAACATATTAATTGACTGCCTATTAAAAAAAAAATCCTTTGAAGTCTCCAGCCCCCAGATAAGAAGTGTTGCACACACCTGTTGCACACAGCCCACCTCCTTGCCTTGGTGACCTAATGGGGGGTGCACCCCTTTTCCGTACACGACCCTCTACTACTGCACACGGCACGGCCCCCTACTGCACATGGCCCACCTCTCTGCCCAGGTGACAAATGGGGTGACCCCCTCGCTTGTGACTCACGTGATTATGTATGCAGTATCACTAAGCCTATAGATGATAACCTCATGACCTTTCCCCCTGCTTGTACCTAATAAATACAGACGCTTCTGTGCGTTCGGGGCTGGCCTGTCTCTGCTCATGCTCTTCATCAGTTCTTCAGTGTCCTGTCTCTTTACTTCTCGGATCCTGCACCTCAGCACAGCATGAGGGACACCCCAGGACCCTGTGGGGCCCAACAGCCCTACATTTCTTTGCCATAATTTGAAATGGTCCTGCAAAGCTGTTCTTTGTGGGGGGAAACTTTGCATCTGTAAAGAATGTCTGTTAAGGTAGCTAGACCTTTTTCTTCCAGACCCTCCCCAATTCTCGAGATTAACTAAAATCTGAATAGGAAACATTTGCCATCTATTGTCTCTAAGGGCAGCCACTATAAGACTTCAAATAACTTTTTCCACAATCTTTACCTTAACCTGAACATTCCCTTTCTACGAATCCCAGGGCTCTAGACAAACTCAACCAGTTGTCAACCAGAAAATGTTTAAATTCACCTATAGCCTGGAACTGCGCACCCCCTCCCCCACTTTGAGTTGTTCCTCCTTTCTGGACCAAACCAATGTATTTCTTAAATGTATTTGATTGATGTCTCATACCTCTCTAAAATGTATAAGACTGGCCAGGCTCAGTGGCTCACGCCTGTAATCCCAGCACTTTGGGAGGCCCGAGGTGTGCAGATCACCTGAGGATGGGAGTTTAAGACCAGCTTGACGAACATGGAGAAACTCCATCTCTACTAAAAATACAAAATTAGCCGGGCCTGGTGGCGCATGCCTGTAATCCCCAGCTACTCGGGAGGCTGAGGCAGGAGAATTGCTTGAACCTGGGACGGAGAGGTTGCAGTGAGTCGAGATCGTGCCATTGCACTCCATCCTGAGCAATAAGAGCAAAACTCCATCTCAATAAATAAATAAATAGTATAAAAACAAGCTGCGCCCTGACCACCTTGGGCACGTGTTCTCAGGACCTCCTGAGGGCTGTGTGACGGGGCCATGGTAACTCATATTTGGCTCAGAATAGATCTCTTCAAATATTTTAGAGCTGGACTCTTTTCCTTGACAGTGGGAAGGGGAGGAGCATCGGAACCCAGCAGACAGATGGGGTTTCCCCTTTCTAACTGCACGAGGACGCCGGACCTCTCCAGGGGCCTTGTTCCCCTGGGAACTGACAACACACATCACAGTTTTGTTGAGCAGATGACACTAAGACCACACGTGTAAGCACAGCTGGCACACAGTAGGCCCTGAACACGCACCTGTTCCCTTCTCTCTAGAGCCAAGCCCTCTGGAAGAAACCCAGCTGCATCTGGTCACTAGCAACTCAGAAGCCCAACGTGCATGCAGCTTACGGACAGCCACACGCTGTCCTACGTGTCATGATCTCCCTGTTTTTTCGGTTCTGGTGCTTTCCTTTATTCGCTCCCTCCTACATGTCTTGAAGCAGCTCTGCTCTCGGGTTTCCCCAAGCAGAGCTCCTAAGATCCCCAGACACCTGCTGGAAGGGAGTTCCTGCCTTGGGTGTGCCTGAGTGTGCTGAGTTGAAAGGCATTTTTTTTGAGGTGGGGGAGCTGTGCGTGCACAATACAGCGAGGGAGTGACCCTGTCCAGGGAGCCGGCTCCCCTTCACAGAGCTCGAGGGGGAATCAAGACCCAGGCTCTATTATAAAATGGGGGGCAGGTAAGGAGCGCTTGGGCGAGGGGGCGTGGGCGTAGGGTAGAGGCCTCAGTAAACAGAGTGTTGAACAAGGGCCTCTCTCAGCTCCACCCTGGCTTTAAACCCCACGGTTTGCAGTTTGGCTCCAGAGGCCTCCCAATGACCCCAATCTCATTCCTCTCGACTCAACCGTGATGGCCGAAGGCAGAAGATAAGCTGGACTCCTGGAAGCGGACACCCCCAGGGAAATTCCATCACCCGCCCGGAGCACTGTAGACTCAGCTGGGGTAAGAGTGGGGATGGGGGAAGGAGGGTGGGATGGGGGGGAGGAGGGTGGGGCTGGGGGAGATAAGAGCCTTCTGGGGTGGAGGCCGCCAATGAGGCCAAGTCTCGCGCCTGGGGTAGGCGCCGGGCAAGGGGGTGGGATCCGAGGGGAAGGTCATCCGCAGTCCTGGCCCTGGCCCTGTCTAATGGGTCTAATGGGATATCCTGGTGGAAAGCAAGTGGGGATCTAATTAGGGTAAAATCCAGGGCTAATGAGCTGTGGCAACAACGGGTCAAAGGAACGATTTCCACAAGCCCAGGATGCGGCTCCATTCTGCCTCCTTCCCGGCTTCCTCCCCCCAGGGCTTCCGGCTTCCTTCCCTGGCCTCACAGCTGCCGTGCGTCCGCCGTGTCCCAGTGTCCATGGCTCCCCCCTCAGCTCCAGCTCTGCTTGTCTTCCCATCCCGTTCGTCCCCTTTCCCCTCTCCTCTGCCCCTGGTTCTTCAGCCCACGTGTCCCTGGCACCACCCTGCTGTTCTCTGCGTGCCTCGTTTCTTTGTTCTCCCCCTCTGGGAGTGGGAAGAGCTGGGCTCTGGGCTCCCGGGGTAGGCTGGGTGGCAAAGGGTGAGCCCGGGATGGTTGCCTAGGCAATGAGGAAAGTAGGACAAACACCAAGCAGCAGTCAGGAGGAAGAGGCGCCCACGGAGGAGGGGAGTGCGTCCCAGCCGGGAGGCCTCCTTGCTCACCCCCAGCCCCACTATCCCCCAGCCTGGCTCAGCCCAGGAGCTGGTCCTGAAGGAAGCTGGGGTGTCTCTGCAGAGCTCCCGCCAGACTCCCTCACAGCCACGTCTGTGCCAGGTCCTTGGGCCAAAGCGATTCCGGGGCGCCCTCGTCCTCAATGCGTGGCCTTCTCAGCAGGCCCAGGGCATATCCTTCTTCCAAAAGACCAGCCCATCAGGGCAGCCCCAGGAGAGCAAACTAGCAAGGCAAAGGAGGGCAGGGTCCTCACCAGGGCAGTGCCCTGCTGTTTTCTGAGCTGGGAAGCAAAGGACATACTTCTTGTTGGCACCCATGGCCAATAGGTTTTGTGGAGGAGGCAGGAGGAGCCCGCGGGGCCTGCTCTGCAGGAAAGGAAGAGGCCTGGGATTGGGAAGAGCTGTGGGGGAGGACTTCCAGGGGCTTCAGACATGGGACCTGGGCTGAACCTCCTTAGTGAGGGCAAGGGGTACCTAGCATGCAGGAGGCCTTTCCAGGTGGGGGAGGGAAAGAGACAAGGTGACTAAGGTCTCGGGACCACACCATGGTGGTGGGGACAGTGTTCATGTGCTGAGGCCTCAACAGAAAGTCTGATGGGTACAGGCGCCCTTCAGGCTGGAAGGCAGTGGCAGGGCAGACAGCTGCCCTGTTTTGAGTTGGGCGCTGAGCCCAAGGCCCTGCTCTCTCGGGCTCCGGAGAGACTGCAGCCTATATCACCTCGGCGAGGGGCCTGGCCAGGGTGTGCCCATGCCATGCTGTGCCCTGAGGACTCTGTGCCCCTCCCCAAAATGGGGTGCGCTTATCTACCTGTGCAGCTATGCTACCCCCAGCTTCAGGCCTATGAACTCCGCCTGGGGGTGTGGCCATGGCTCTGGGCCAAGCTTTGGACAGGTGTTTCTGCTACCTGGCTGAGGACTTGCTGGGGCTGGCCGAGGCCATCACTGACTTCGTGGTAGCCAACTCCTTCTCAGCCAGCAGTGAGCTGGGTCCCAGGGGGCTGCAAAACCTCTGTATGTTGTTTGTCGTGACTCTTGAACTCACAGGACACACCCCTGGGTTCCTCGGGTCCCACTTCCCAGTCTCCCCTTCCACCCATGAGCCCGAGGACCCATCCTTCTAAGCCCCTAGAACAGACTGAGTAGGGAGCACAGCCTTTCCTCCTCTGGGTGCCTCCCTTTGCTCCCACTGTCCTGGTCTGGCGTGTGTGTAGGGAAGCCCGGTTCCTCCAGTCCCACCCCTCACTATAGTTATGATTCCAGACCAGATTCCAATCTTAAGCGCTAAGACCCTGGAGCCATTGAGGCCTGAAGGCCTGAAGGGGCTTCATGCCCAGCACACAATTGGTGCTTGTGAAGTATCTTCTTGAATAAACAACAGTCCCACCTCTAGCCTGCGAGTCCCTTCTGAATCTCCACCTTTAGCAATGATAGGCTCCATTTACTTCAGAAGTGCAAGGATGGTTGCCTGGTGTTTGTCTCAACACCTGCCCCCACCTCCCTCCCCAGTAAGGTCTAGTTCTCAGGACCCTCCTTAGAGATTTTCAATTTTCAACATGAAAGCACAATCCATTCAAACTGTCACAGAACTGGTAGAATCCTACTGCTTTTGGAACTGGTGAAATGATTTGACAGCCATTTCTTTTATGCCATAGTCCTACCCCAGCTGTGCCCCCTTGGAAGTAGGAGGCAGAGGGAAGAGGGAGCCTTCCACCTGTTTGCAGATGCACCCATAGAGGAGGCAGGAGAGATTTCAAGTCCGCTACCTACAGAGGCCTGGTTTCCCAAGTAAGGTTAGGCGCAGAAAAGGCATCAGAGTCCCTGTGATCTGCTACTTTAGCTGCGGAGGCCTGTGACATCGAATTACTAGGTTCTCTAGTAATCATTTCCCCTGTTAAAATAACACCCATGGGAGATGGAGCTTCCAGTAGGCTGAAGCAGCCCATCTGGGCCTGAATGTTGTTTCGTGTGGAAGATGGTATTTGCATCCTGGGGAAAGCATCTTGGTGTGGAAGCTCTGGCTGCGGGGGTTAGGTGCCTGCAACACCCCCTCTCTTCTGTCGTCCCTCCCAAGCCAGGCAGGCCTTCAGCACCCCCTACACTGAGACTCTCAACTGAGAAGAGACCTCCTCAGCTACTGGGCCTCCACGATGTTGGTCTTCTGTAACTTACAGGCCTGGCCTCACTGCTGCCCCACCTTCGTGCTGGAGAGTCTTTATTGATTGCTGGGGACCAACACTAACTTAGGCTGAGATCCGCATTCCACCACACATCCCCAGGGCTCTTTTTCTTCCTTTGAAATAGATGGCTGACTCGGGCCTTTCTTCATTGATGGGCAAGGGCTTCCTGCACTGCTTTGCTTTCTTCTTCATGAAAGTGTCGACCAATGGATCTCACAGTGTGGTCTTTGGACCAATGGCACCACCATCACCTGTGAGCTTGTTAGAACTGCAGATTCTCTGGCTCTACCCAAGACCTGCTGAATCAGAGACTTTGGAGGTATGGCTGTGCTATCCATATTTTAACAAGTCCTCTGGGGGATTCACATGCATGCTTATGTCTGAGAACCACTGGTGTGGTATTCTACCCAGGAGCCCTGAGTAGGACACCTCATTTAGTTTTCTGATCCACACAAGGAGAACCTATCCAGGTGCACTAGGCTTGTGGCTACAGAGTGTTTTCCCAAGGCGGGCAGGCTGCCTACCTCCCACTCGTCCAGTGTGTAACCCATCAGCTGACCCCTGACAGTGCTGAGGCCAGACTGGGAATCCACTGAATGCCTCTTCATGAGCTCTTTTCTTCAGGAAGGTGCAGCAGGAATCAGATGGCTGTAGGCATTGCCATAGCAACTGTACCCCTCCGAAGCTCTCATGGGCTGCAGGAGCAGAGTAAGCAGCGTGTAGTGTCTGCCAGTGGATGTAGCATCACCAGCAGATGAGAGGGGCTGTGGAGGGAAGAGGAAGCTCAGGGTGGCCGGGACTTATGGACAAGAATTTAGTGGAGCTGTTGCTTCCTCAAGACCCACGATGCATTTGGTAGTCCTCCAGAGGTCTCCGGCACTGCAAAACTGTGCCAGCCCAGCCTGTGGCGGCATGGCAGCCTGGCTCACCCAGGAGTCAGTGATGCTGCAGTCTCTTAAAAGACCGTCTACCTCAGTTAAATTGGGCTGCTAAGTGGTCACAGAGCAATTAAGACGGAAGTGCCCATCTTCCTTCTGTGATGACCACCTGCGTTCCTCGCCAGGGCTGAGGAAAGGGACCCAGTTCCAAATGTCTGATAGGGATCTGGGTCCTAAAGCAGATGCCAATAGTCACAAAGGAACTTGGGGCTTATGTAATGGTGGGTATTCTAGCTCTCCAAGAAATCAACCTTAGCAGGAACCGGTATCACCAGAGTGCACCTGGTACCTAAATGCTGGCCCCAGAGCTGAGGACCCGGAGAGTCAGCAGGGGCTCGGGCAGAGAAGAGGGCCCCATGCCCTTGGAAACAGGGGATCCCTGCTTGCCTGGAGGGCCGGAGAGGGGTCAGGGCAAGCGGAACCCCATGGGAAGTTTGGGGGGACACAGTGCCAACCAGCGGGAAGATGAGCTATGGTGGAGAAGAGACAAGTGGAGAGGAAAGGATGGAAGGAGTGAACACCCGCCCCTTTATTTTATCCTGACTGCTCCTTGTCAGGCTTCCCTGGGACTCCACCTGTGTGTGGCCAGGAGTTGATCTCACCGACTCTGCACAGTCCTCCTCAAAGCCAAGGGCAGGGGTCTGCAGAGGTGGGTGGGGACGCTGGGGGAGCCAGCTGTGGGGCTTCTCGCTTCATTACAGTCGCTGCCC
Organism: Ateles fusciceps; assembly: GCA_036589455.1. NCBI lineage: Eukaryota > Metazoa > Chordata > Mammalia > Primates > Atelidae > Ateles > Ateles fusciceps. The sequence goes on from JAZHEH010001737.1 coordinate 5,650,240, forward strand.
TTTATAAATATTTATAGCAGTTCTTCTGCTAAAAATAACATCCTGGAGCCCAGGGATGAGGAAAAAATAAATGAAAATCACCGGGAATGGGACTTGAGGATCACGTGTGCCCGAGCCGAATGGACCCCTAAAGCGAGAGGCTGTGAGCAGCACCCCTGGCGGCGCGCCCCCTGGCGGCCACGGAGTCCGCGGCGCAGGGAGTCCCTCCCGCCTTTTCCGAGGAGGCCCAGCCCAGCTGTGGCGCGCGGCGCGCGGCGCGCGGCGCGGTCTCCGCCCCTCCCTCCTGGGCTGCAGAGCGGCGGCTTCGCTGGGGCCGGCGGAAGCCTAACCAGTGTGAGGCTATTTTTAGCACCATGGCCAGGGTGTGAATGTCTACAGAGCCGAGCAGGGCCTGACGCTTTCTTTGCACGGTAGAAGAAACCTGTTGATTTTTAAAGGGCAAAGGTAAGGAAACTTGTGTCCCCACGTTCGGAAGCACCCCACGTGCTGGCCAGACGCCAGGAAGAGTTCCATCAGGTCACACACACACAAGAGCTTGGTGCTTTTTCTTTCTCTCTTTCAACCTCCAGGTAAATTCCTGATGCGGAGATGAGCCCATGCCCTGAGGGGAGTGATGAAGGTGCTAGTACATGCAGGGCTGTGCAGGGGAGGCCCACCAGCTGTGCCGCGCAGCCCCTCCCCGCTTCCCATCGGCTCTGCCTCCCCCTCTCCCTGGCGGGTGGAGTGACGTCTGGCAGCCTGCAAGCCTGGTCCAGGTGTGCGGTGGAAAGATGGGAGAGGAATGTGCCTCTGGGGAAGACCTTGCCTTCGCCATGTCGGCGCCAGCTTGCTCCTTGTCCTCTGTGCCTGCGCAAGACACACACACCGTTAGTCACCGGCACTACCGGGGTTCGGGGCAAATGCTGCTAACGTCTGCTGTGAACGGGAGGCCATGCGGGGGAGGGGTTGCTAGGATGCTGCGCACCTTTCAAGCGTTGGGGTGAAGGGTGGTACCTAGGGTCCCCTGCCATCATTCTGAAGGGTCAGGAAATGTTTCCGTGGAAGAAAGAACTGGGTACACAATGCAAGGTTTGGAATGGGGTGGTTTCTTGAGAATTGTGGCCCTGGAGAAGGGCAGGGAGGACTGAGGTGTGCCGATGAATGTAAGATAGGAAAGGGAGGAAGCCTCCGCTCCAGGCCAGCACACCGCAGGCCTGGACATCCAGGAAACCATGGCGCCCGAGTTTTATGCTTTTACTGTGACTCTCGACTGTTGGTGTTTCTCATCACCCCGATGTGGGTCAGAGAGGACAGGATTAGGAGGCAGAAGACCCGCCTCCAATTCCGCTTCTGGCGTAGGGGTTTGGTTTCCTCCATGTGCAGTAAGGCGGTGGGGGCACATGGCTCTGCCACGTTCCCTTGCACCCCAGTTCCTTCTGCCCCGGGGAGAGGGGCTCTGGCAGGCTCCTGCAGGGCGAGTCAGTTCCTGATTTCCCTCCTCAGCTGCCACAGCCTAGGCTTGCTTGGCAGAGGGCCTTGCCTGAATGTGTACAGTGAGTTCAGGGAGAAGTCTCTCTTCCAGGCCCAGGAGCACCGTGATTTCCAGGGCAGCGAGAGAATGTGCGTGGCCCAGGTGCTGCCCACCCCTCAGCTTGCATAATCCTGAATCAGCACAGGCAGAGGCTGGAGGGGCCCAGGGGGAGCGGGCAGAGCCCTTCAAGGGCCTGGTTCAGATGGGGAGAGAGGGCTGAGAGGGCCAGAGGCTATTCCAGGATGATGCAACTTGGGAGGGCCTGAAAAAACTCCTTTTCTGGATTGTGGGGCTAGGGTCCTGGCTTTTTCACCTGAGGAAGATGCCTAATTTTTAAAAATAAGGGGGGAGGGGGGAGGGAAGACAAGATTTTCAAATAGAGAAGTCTGATATCTTGGCCCTGGGACTAGAAAGAGTTAAGATGTTGAGCTGGAAAATGGGAATGACTAATTCCTAAAGGCAGTGAGCATCTGCCGCTGGGGCAGCCTGCACTTTTCTGCATTGCTTCTTCAGGAAGTGAGAAGGTGCAGCTTTCGGGCACCGTGGGGAGCAGCTTGGTCAGCCTTGCAGTCAGTGTGATCATGCATGAATCAAATGTCTGTGGCTCAGGGGCTGTGACTGGGTGCAGTGCCAGGTGGCAGAATCCAGGGATGCGCTGGCTGTGGTGTGGATCCCAGGAAGGAAGTGGCCAGTGGCTGCGGGAAGACACACGGGAGGCAGTGCTCCCCAGGGAGGTGGCCTTGCTCAGCATGCCGTTTAGCCGCCAGTGTTGGGTCTGCCAGTGCCATCCCAACACAGAGGACACCAGGCCCAGGCCCAAGGACCAGGCCTGCAGATGTGCCGTGCAAGGCGGACACAGCCTAGAAATAGGGCAAGGCGGGCATATGGCTGGGCTGGGCAGAGGGAAGGTACAGTCGGGCTCTTTGAAGAAAATTCTAATTGCATCTTCACCTGTTAGGACTGCCCTGGCTTGGGAGCTGTGACTGCAGAAAGGGGAGGGAAAGGGAAGATGCTGAGGAGGGCAGGCAGGGCCGTGGGGGAGGCAGAGGACTCTCCGTACTCACCTGAGTTTCCTCTGTGTCTGGCTCCTCTGCTAACCTGCGGCAGCACGGGCAGAAACAACACACTGAGGTCACAGCCAGGCTCTTCTCATGCCCTAGACTCTCTAGGGGCTTTCCTGACCCACCCACCCCACGGGGCTTCTCCCCTGTTACTTGCATGTTGACTTTTCCTGCCCAGGTATGATAGCAGGGTAGAGTCCTACTTTTCTACAGCTGTAGCCCACATGAAGTAGCTATGGAGACAGATGCTTCTCAGGAGAAGGAAAACATTTAAAAATGGAACCAAAGCTCCTTCAATCCAGGGAGCAGTTCCATTAGCAGGGCAAAGCCCACAAAGCTCTGGAAGGTCCCCAAGGGAACATGACTACGCCGTGGGTGAGGGCGGTCTCCTCCTGCAGATGGTCGCAAGGCTGTGTGCTTGCTCAGCCGAGGCTCCAGCACTGCCTGCCCCTCCCGAGCCTGCTCTGTTCTAGGAGGCCACTGCTGTCCAGACTCTCACCAGGGCTCTTTATGGAGGCAAACTGGATTTACAGCCCCACACCTGGCAGGGTCTGCAAGGGGAGGGTCTGAGGGACACAGGAGCATAACATGAGGCTCTGCAGGGGTGGAGATGTTGTAATGAGGGAAGTTTAGTCCGTGCTTCTGTGTGTCTTGGTTACACTTCTCTGAGGAGGTGCAAAGGAGGAAGGGTACCCCGATGGAGCAGAAGCATTTCCCCAGGATGCACCCAGACAGCCAGGGTGAACAGGGAGAGGCGTGAGGCAGGGGTGAATATGGCGGGGGAAGTTCAGCTTGGTCCAGATTCTTCCAAAGTCCCATTTGACTCTGACAGTTTTCCCAGCGAGCAGACTGTGCTTGCCTGACAGTGCCGACTAAGTTCTGTTTATATCACGTCAGCACGGTTTCAACTCCAGAGAAGCAAATGCACTCTCTTTACAGTGGACAGTTACAGATCTCTGGTGTCCAGGTGACTGCAGTCAGTTTCTATGTAAAATTTCAGGCCTAGCTCATGGCAGAGAATCAGAAGGTCCACCATGAAAACACTTAGTAAGAGCTACATTGTAGTTTCAAGGACATATCCTAGGACCTAAATAATGCGGAGAGCCAAACATAAAAACGCTACATCTCTCCCCCACCGACTCTTAGCACTCTTGGCCTTAGGGATGACGCCAGAAAGTCATAGAAATAAAAATTCAAGCATTCCCACAAAAAGAGTTCACATAGACATACAGACATTCTGGTATATGCACTGAAAGAAGACAAGGAGCTCTAAGGGCAAGAGGCACAGAAAGACAGAAGATGGGGGACAGGGCAGTGCAGGTGCAAAGACAACGCTCTGGAGCCTGGAGGGTCCGGGCAAGGGAAACGTGGTCCGACCCCCATGTGAGGCGCGGCCCACACTCAGACCGGAACCAGGATGAGGGCTGGAGTTCATGGCCAGGGCCAGGCCTCGGGGGCTGGGCCAGAGTCCTAGGTTTGCTTTGGGGGAGTGAAAGAGACTGAGGAGACGCCATGGGAAAAAGCCACTGGGGAAGGGAGGGGCAGGGGAAGGGAGGCCAGAGATGCAGCTGTTACGTCTTCAGCCAGGAACATTCCACACCAATGCTGGGATTGGGGTGGCGTGTGTGTGTGTGCGTGCATATGTGCGTGTGTGCATGTGTGTGCATGTGTTTGGAGCATGTGTTTACACCAGTGTAGATTTATCTGTGTATCTCTTCACCTGTTGCCCTCCTGCCTTCTTTCTTGTCTCTGTGGGGAAGTCCGTTGTTTGTATATTTCTATGAAGCATCTCTGGATGTCTGAAACACTACTGTTCTCTAGTGTGACTTTTTATTTATTTAATTTTAGGGAAAGGGCTTTGCTCTGTCACCCAGGCTAGAATGAAGTGGCGTGATTATGGCTAACTGCAGCCTTAAACTCCTGGTCTCAAGCAATCCTCCTGCCTCTGCCTCCCACGTAGCCGGGACTACAGGTGTGTACTACCACATCCAGCTAATTACTTTCATGTTTTGTAGAGATGGGGTCTTGCTATGTTGCCTAGGCTGGTCTCGAACTCCTGGCCTCAAGTGATCTTCCTGCCTTAGCCTCCCAAACTGCTGGGATTACAAGTGTGAGCCACCATGCCCAGCCTAGTCTGACCTTTTGGCGTCCATGCCAACTATGTCATTCTCATCAATTCAGTGGCGCTGTTGTCCGCTTCCTCCCAGGCCTAGCTCAGACTCATGAGATGATTTCAGAATCTGCAGAATATTCTTCCTCTTCTCCCCCTTTCTTCCCCAGCAATTTCAGTGTCCTTGCTGATAAGTTCCTTGCCCCCTGAGACTCCAAAGACCTCCCTCTCTTAGCCACACCAGCCCCAGTGGGCCAATAACGCTCCAGACCCCTGTCCCAGGGGTTTCCCTTCCTTGTCACAGTTCCCTTACCTGCTTCTCCCACTTGACTTCTTTCTACCCTTCCTTAGACAGACCGCTCCACTTCGCTTTGTCTACTAGTTCTGCTCAGACTAAAGCATGGGCACTGGAGTTAAACTCAGGCTATGCCATTATCACCTGGCAGGTTCTTTCGCTCCCCCTGAGCCGTGTTCAGGATTCCTCCCTGCGAGAGCTGGTGCTGGCTTCTCCTCATCCTTCCTGCTCTCCCTACCTTCACCTCCTTGGGGTGACCAGCCATTCCATTTCTCTTCCTTGATAAGGTAGTCTCATCACCCCATTTATTTCTGATTTGTTCATTAACTGACCTCCTGCTAAGCGCCAGGTGCAGTTCTAGGCAGTGGGAACATAACATGAACAAAACAGACTAAAATCTCTGCCTTGGGGAGCTGGCATTTAGGAGGAATCCAGCAACCAACACATTAACGCATGGCGGAAAGAACAGCTAACCCTCAAATGCACAAAGAGAATCTTGTTTTCTGTTCAGTATAACATAGAAGGATGAAGATTAAGAGCATGAAGTTTGGAGTCAGAAAGACCCAGTTCAAGCCTAATGTCTGCCTTTTTTTTTTGAGACAGTCTCTCTTGTTGCCCAGGCTGGAGTGCAGTGGTGTGATTTCCGCTCACTGCAACCTCCACTTCCCAGTTCAAGGGATTCTCCTGCCTCAGCCTCCTGAGTAGCTGCAATTATAGGCATGCACCACGACACCTGAGTAATTTTTGTATTTTTAGTAGAGACAGGATTTCACCACGTTGGACAGGCTGGTCTCGAACTCCTGGCCTCAGGTAGTCTGCCTGCCGCGGCCTCCCAGAGTGCTGGGATTACAGGCGTGAGCCACTGCGCCCGGTCTAATCTCTGCCATTTAACATGAACATGAGCGGCATCTCTCTGAGCCTGTCTCCTCGTGGGTGAAATGGGATACTGGAATCTGTCTCACAGCATTGTTGAGGATTAGATGGTATCATCACACATGAAAATCATTCCACGCACGTCTTCCCAGATGTCACGTATGAAACAGGTTTGATATATAATGAAACTAGGAAGGTATTACTGTCCTTTGCGGATACTTTCCCTTCTTGCTTTTATTCTTCCATGAAGTCACAAAACCATTTGGCTATTCTGGCCCACAAGAATCTCTTCCTTTTCAGAAACGCTTTTTATACTTATGTGCTGAAAGTTTTATGACTAGCTTTTTTGTCACTTCATTTTATCTCCTATTTATTTTGCATTTTTAGTTTTGCTTTCTTAACTAGATCATAAACTTCTCCAGTCAAGGGGGTCATGTTTTATGTTTTACTTGTATCTACTTCCTGTATCCCAACCACCTATCCCAGGATCAGGAAATCAGGAAGCTTTTGTTGATGGCCTGACATTACCACCTGGAAGGTGAAACCTGACTGTCAGATGAGGAAAGTGGGTAGAGGGAACTTGGGTCTGAAAGCTTTGGGAAAGGTGGTGGCAGGAAGGAATGTAGAAACAAAGTGGGGGGGCAGTTCATCCATGGGCTCTGGCTCCCCACCAAACTAGGAATCCTGTTGAGCTGCCTTTACCTCTGTCTTTCCCATTCTGCATCTTCTCCTCTTCTTCCTCTGCACCTTCCTCTGCTGTGAAAACAAGTCCAAGGAGGCCAGTGACCCTTCAGCACAGTGCAAGTACAGAAGGAGGGGCGAACAAAGCAACTGCTGAGGCTTGGGAGGAAACCCTAGCTAAGCTCCTGGCTGCAGGCCCCCGAGGGTGCTTCAGCTCCGAAGTCTGCACGTGCGTGGCCCACGCCCAGCGCTGCTGAATAGGAGCCGGTGAGCCGGGGAGCCCACAGGGAGCAGTGCAGTCACATCACTCAGTTTCCGGACCGGGCGGGGCTGGGGTGCGTGTGCCTCTGTTCTATGCCTGTCTGCCCTCAGGTGGTGACAACCAGGGAGACGTCTAATGTCTTGTATTCAGGTTTAAGAAAGCAACTATAAAATATATGGTGGGGGAATACCTAGATCAACATGGGGTTCTGTAAAAAAAAAAAATCCAGATGTTTTAGTGGATGATAAACGTACAATGACCACACAGAGCACAGTGGCTATGTGGGACACGCTAATGCTGTCTAAGGCGCTTTTCCAGGCGCCCACTCAAGAGCGTCACAGGTGCCCTGTGGTCTGCAGGGAAAGGAGCCCCCGTGACGGACAGCAGGGTGCCCAGCCCTGGGTGTGCACTTTAAATAGGGGCCTTGGAAAATGGCCACATCCTGGTGTGGTCAGCAGGCTGGGAAGAGTAAACCATGTCATGTTTGGGAAGGCTGAAGAATTGGGTGTAGCTGTGTAAAGAGAAGTCTAGGGAGGGTCATGTCTCTGCCATCCAACCCATGAAAGGCAAGCCTGCAGAAGAGGCACTGAGCTCATCCTGGGTAGCTTTAGAGGAGGGGGACAGGAATAAATCAGTTATAGAAAGGCAGATTTTGGCTCCCCACTAAGAACTTTCCAGTGACTAGAGTTGGTCATGAATGAGCTCGCTGGAAATACTCAGAGAACTGTTGTAGTGTGTGGCAAGTTGGATTAAATGACTTCTAAGATCCTGTCCAATTCTTTTTTTCTGAGATGGAGTTTTGCTCTTGTCACCCAGGCTGGAGTGCTCACTGGAACCTCCACATCCCGAATTCAAGCGATTCTCCTGTCTCAGCCTCCTGAGTAGTTGGGATTACAGGCTCCCACCACCACACCTGGCTAATTTTGTATTTTTAGTAGAGTTGGGGTTTCACCATGTTGTTCAGGATGGTCTCGAACTCCTGGCCTCAGGTGATCCACCCACCTCGGCCTCCCAGTGCTGGGATTATAGGTGTGAGCCACCATGCTGGCCTTGATCCTTTCCAGTTCTAGGATTCCATTATTCCATTATAAAAAACTTTATAAATATGAGAAGTACAAGCTATGTATATATACTGTGTATACACTGTATAGAATATATGTAAAGATAATCTGAATGTGTCCTCTCATTGGAACAAAAACCTGTAGTCACGGTCAAGGAGATAGTAAAGACGTGTTGGTGTTGGGCGAAGCTGTTCCATTCATTGAGAAACTGGCACCCACACATGTAAAGAGCGTCTGTGTCTGCATGTTAGAGGGATACTGTGCCATGTGTGGCTGTGGTCCATGTCTACCTACAGGCTTCAGTGACTGAGAGGACAGCATCAGGGAAAGGGGCCTCGTGGGACTCTGGATTTGATGTTTGTCCTGGAGGGGAGTAAGATCTCTGGCTTAATGCTCTGAAGATCCAACTTCTAGGACCAGTTTTCCCAATTCAAGCTGCACACCTCAGGCAGACCACTTTCCTGAGAAGCACACGCTAATTTCTACAGTAAGGGACTGGACGATGTGCTCTCGAAGGTACCTTCCAAATTACACTACATCATTTTTTTGAAACAATCCTCTCTTACAATGAGAGACTGCTGAGTATGCCTTTCAACTTTTAATTTTTGTGAAGCTATTTGGTCTCTATATGCCTTATGCTTAATGGTATTTAATGACCTCTCACCCTAGCACGATGAGCGCAGAAGTCACTTATTTTGCATAAACTATAATAAGTGGCCATGAGGTACAAGTGTAGTTAATTTCCATGGCCCAAAATTTCCTAAGAAATTTCCTCTAAAAGTGGGATTTCTGGCATCTGTCAGAGCTCTATTAGGGAAAGTGCCTTCCAGTCACCTGTGAGCTCACCGAAGGCTGTCGCCTCTTGTGTTTATGTGTGTGAAGGGGGCTGTACTTCTGATAGGGGCTGAGAAACAGTGCTAGAACAGAGAGGGTGGCACCATCAAACAGGAGAAGCAGCATCTGACCTTGACTGGAAAGACCAGCGTGGGCCACGCACTCATTTTTGTCTGTATAAAAAGAGGCCAACTTGAGAGCAGAGCTGGGGGCCTTGGCCGGTCCCATGACAACCCTAACAGTGTGTGCCTTCTCCTACGAAGGGCTGAAAAATGCCCAAGGCTTGCCTTTCCTGAGAGTGTCTGAATAAGTGTATGTGTTTGAAAGGTCCATGGAAAAACTGCTTTACATTTTTATTTAATAACCCTGTTAAGCTACTTCAAGGTATTTAAAAGCACTACATTAGGTGGAAGAAACAAAAGAGAGCCATCAGTGTGAGTAACCTACAGTGCTTAGGAAGGGAAACCACTAGTTTAACACAAAATGCGGAAACCCCACCGCTGTGGAATCATTAGTGATTCCTGGAGACAGGATGATACGTTAATGACCTTTTACTTTCTCTGTCTTCCTGGTTTTTATGTAGGGTGAAATGCCCCGAGGTAAAGGTCTTTGGGAAGTCACGGAAGTGGCGAAGTGATGGAGAGACTGAGAAAGAAGTCACAGATGAGCGGAACACGAGGTGCAGAAGAGACGACAGACTCAGGTCATGAACTTCAGGTGAAATCAGAGCCTGGTCACGGACAAAAGGAGGGAATAGGTTTCAAAACCCAATCAAACAGGAGAGAGCAGAAAGGCAGCAGGGGAAGGTCCAGAGCTTTCCTGGCCGATTCAGCTCCAGACCTCCAGGGAAGCTTCAGAACGAGACGGTCAGTCAGGCCTAGGGAGAGAGCGGCTGTGGATGAAGCACAGACGGAAGACGAGTTAAGTGAGGAAGGAGCCTGACTGCACCTAAAGGTCTGGATTTCTCTAAATTCAGCTCGCTCCACAAGATGACTCCTAAGATAAGCCTGAATGTGCAATCGCCCCTACGCGATCCTGTGTGAGAGGCTCTCTGGGTGGAGACATCCAGTGTGTTCCTAGAAGGCAAAGTCGGGTGGTGAGAGGGAGGGGTGCCAGCTGGGTGGTGAGGTTCTGCCAGCGCTGGCGGCGAGGAAGTGAGAAGGGCATAGGCAAGGAAGGGGAGGCCGGGAAGCTGGGTGGGAGCTCTGGGTTTCACCTGAATGGAGCTCCTTCACCAGGGATGACATGGTGTTGGTGATGGAGTCAGCTGCCACCAGCAGGTCATTGCGGAGGTTTCTCCTCGTACCTGAGGAGAGGCAGAGCAGATGGGGAAGCAGGGTGGGTGGGCATGGAGAAGAGACAGCTGGGCAAACGCCTCAGTTCTGCCAGGCCCGAGAACACAGGTGTGGAATACCTAAGGGGAGATGGGGCCGCAGCAGCTCCACCCGCTCCCAGGCACACCAGGGACAGGAGGCACCGATCCACTGGTCCCTATCCCTCTGCCCTCTCCACCTGGGCAGCAGCATCCTGTCAGTTCCACGCTTCAGGGTCACCACACAATCAAGAGCTGGGTTCCAGAATAAGTAATCCACTGAGGTCTTCCTCAGCCCTGGGGGGTGGGGAGCTCTACTCTCCACCACTACCACCTCCCCTTCTCATCCCCAGCCCCCCAGGACTTCCCTCTGAACCCCCACCCAACTACTTAATACTGCTGGCCACCAGCTCCTCCGATGACCCCGGCAATGCCATGCGCACTGTGCTTTTAGCGTGGTCCCAGGTACAGTGCCTGTTACAGTCCCTTCTAGGCCAGCAAATTATTCCATCCAATTCCTCTGGAGGAGACGAAGCCCAAAGGACAAAGCACTTCCCATAATCCAGAAAAAAGGGCAGAGACCCCAGGAGGCCTGTTCTTGGCACACATCGGAAGCCTGCAGCCCTCCCACTAGAGACCAGCCCGTCTCATGAGAGGGGGCCAGCACTTGACTTATTTACACTGTTGGTGAAAATCTGATCACTCAAAGCTAAGAGCACAAAAAAGAAATGGAAAAAACCTCAGCAGGAATCTCATCCGTGTTTCCAAACCCCTTCAGCTCCCGGCAAACTCTGCTCCAGAAACTCACCTTGTGCGAAGGCCTCCTGCACGTCTCCCCCCGACTCCGCTCAGCGAGTCCTGTGGACAGTGGGTGGGGGTGGAGCCGGCAGACGTGGAGCGGACGGGCATGGGCATCGGGCGGCTGCCTCCATGGGTGGGCGATGTGTGTGGTGACCCTGTGGCCTGAGCCTGGAGATTCAAAGAGAAAATAGGTTATCGCAAGTACCTGACCTCTTTGAGGAAGGAAGAGAGTCCTTTCTCCATCAACTGGAGCCAGCCAACAAGCCTCAGAGTTCAGTGGTACAAGATCATATTTGAAAGAAAGGAGTCAGGCTGCCTCCAAGACTGCAGAGAAGAAGAAAAGAAAAAAAGGAAGGGGGCGTGAAGGGCAGGTGGTGGGAGAACATCATAAGAACAGACCAAGAATGGGAGGGAAAGAAGAGGCTGGCACAGGGGGCGGAGGGCTCTCAGGAAGACACAGTGAGCTGCGTAGCTCGGCCAGGGCTCTAGAAGGGCTTGGCTTCCAGAGTGGGAAGTAACACACAAACGACTTTTATTTTATTTGCAAACACATTCATGTACACATTCTCATTTGACAGCCCCAGCAACCTGTGAGTGGAAAGGGCGTGTGTGTGTGTGTGTGTGTGTGTTTGTGTATGTATTTATATGTGTATATGTATCTTTTTTGGAGACAGAGTCTTGCTTTGTTGCCCAGGCAGGAGTGCAGTGGTGCGATCTCAGCTCACTGTAACCTCTACCTGCCGGGTTCAAGAGATTCTCCTGCCTCAACTTCCTGAGTAGCTGGGACTACAGGTGTGCACCACCACAGTGTGCTAATTTGTTTGTATTTTTAGTAGAGACGAGGTTTCACCATGTTGCCCAGGCTGGTCTTGAACTCCTGAGCTCAGGCTGGTCTTGAACTCCTGAGCTCAGGCAATCTGCCCACCTTGGGCTCCCAAAGTGCTAGAATTACAAGCGTGAGCCACCACGCCAGGCCAGAGCATATATTTTTATATCCATTTTATAAAAGGAGAAGAATGGAAAGAGTGAAAGCATTGTATCAGGCCACACAGTTCGCCAGTGGGAGGCATGGGAAGAAGCCCTTGACTCCAGGGGTGGCAGTGCACACTCTGCAGGCTGCGCCCCCACTTCCCCAGGGCATGCTCTGAGCATGTGGGGAGCTCAGCTGCAGGCTGCAAGTGGGGCCGTCAGGCCCGTCCTGCCACATGCACAGCAAGGCTGTCCGGGTCCGCCCTGTGGAGACGAGGCGAGAAAAGGTCACGTGGTAAGCAGATACCAAGCTTTCCTTGGGAGGCCCTGGTAGAGTTGTGGAGAAAGTTTGGAGCAATGGGATAAAATAAATAAAAGGAGAAAAGTAATCAAGGACCGCTGAATGAGATGTGGGCTCTGCAGCTCTTCAGAGCGATGGGAACAGTATGTGGTAGGTAGACTAGCGTTTTCTGTGGAAGCAAAACTGGAAAAAATATAAGCCAAAGTGTGAGAGTGAGTTCAAATGAAGATAGTTATCCTTCTGGGGATCCAGCTCAGAAACCCCACATACAAACAGAATTGGCCCTGAAGAGGTGGACAGGCTGGATGCACGACATCCCAATGTAGTGCTTCAACCGTGTGGCCACCGAACGCAACAGAAATGGGTTGTTCTCTGTGGTTCTCTCTTTAAAGCATGTGTGTATGTGTGTGTGTGTGTGTGTGTGTGTGTGTGTGCGCGTGTGTATTTTGAGAAGTTAAAAAAATACGGAATACTAAAAGGTACAACATAATAAACCATCCACCCCAAATTGGTAACTGTTCATATTGTCAAATGTATTTCAACCTAAAAAGATTGCAGAGAAATCTGAGGACCGCTTTGACCACCAGCTCTTTCCTCTCATCCCTTCAGAGGCAACCATTATCAAAGATTTTGGTGGGAAACTTTTAACCTATATGTGCATATATAACTATGAATAATAAATGATATTTCATGCTTTTAAATTTTGCATGAATGATATTGTACTGCTCATATCACTTTGCAATTTGCTTTGGTCACTTAGCATGCTTTCTGAGATCTTTCCATGATACAAATAAATATGAACTAAATCAAAATGGATCATAGTAACTACAAGAGCTAAAACTATAAAATGTCTCAAAGGAAACACCAGAAAATTCTGTGACCTTGGATTAGGCAAAGATTTCTTAGATAACACACCCAAACCATGATATGTAAAAACAAAACAGATAAACTGGCTTTCATTGAAATTTTAAGAAGTGGTGTGATCTCGGCTCACTGCAACCTCCATCCCCCAGGTGCAACTGATTCTCCTGCATCAGCCTCCCGAGTAGCTGGGATTACAGTTGCATGCCACCACGCCCAGCTACTCTTGTATTTTTAGTAGAGACAGAGTTTCACCATGTTGGCCAGGCTGGTCTCGAACTCCTGACTTCAGGTGATCCATCCGTCCTCACCCTCCCAAAGTGCTAGGATTAAAGGTGTGAGCCACTGAGCCCAGCCAAACTTCTGCTTTTCAAAAGGTACCATTAAACAACATATGGACAATCAATTCAGAATGAATCAATAACTTAAACATAAGAGCCTGAAACTATAACATTCTTAGAAGAAAACACAGGGAAGGCTTTATAATCTTGGATTAGGCAATAACTTTTCAGATATGACATCAAAAGCCCAAGCTATGAAAGAAAGACTAGACACAGTGAATATTATCAAAAGTAAAACTTGTGCTTTGAAGAATACCATCAAGAAAGTGAAAGTCAACCCCCAAAAAAGGGAGAAAATGTTTGTAAATTATGTATGATACATGATCTATATATAAAATATATAAAGAACTCTTACAACTCAATAATAAAAGGACAAATAATATTTTAAAATGGGCAAAGGATCTGAATAGACATTCCTCCAAAGACATATAAATGTCCAGTACGTACATGGAAAGATGCTCAATATTATTAGACATTAGGGAAATGCAAATCAAAACTACAATAAGACACCACTGCACACCCACAAGGGTGGCTATAATGAAAAAGACAAGTGGGGCAAGAATGTGGAGAAATTAGAATCCTAATATATTGCTGATAGAAATGTAAAATGGCCATCAAATGAGTCTAAGTAAATTTAAGAAAACCAAAGTTGTATCAACTACTCTGTCAAACCACACTAGAATAAAATTGGAAATCAACTCCAAAAGGAACCCTCAAAACCAGGTAAATACATGGAAATTAAACAATCTGCTCCTGAATGATTGTTGGGTCAACAATGAAATCAAGATGGAAATTTAAAAATTCTTTGAACTGAATAATAGTGACAAAATCTATCAAAACCCCTGGGATATGGAAAAAGTGGTGCTAAGAGTAAAGTTCATAGCATTAAATGCCTACATTAAAAAGTCTGAAAGAGCACAAAAAATCTAAGGTCATATCTCACAGAACTGGAGAAACAAGAACAATCTAAACCCAAACCCAGCAGAAGAGAAATAATGAAGATCAGAGCAGACCTAAATGAAATTGAAACACACACAGTAAAAATACAAGATAAATGAAACAGGTTGGGCGCAGTGGCTCACGCCTGTAATCCCAGCACTTTGGGAGGCTGAGGGGTGGCTCACTTGAGGTCAGGAGTTCGAGACCAGCCTGGCAAACATGGTGAAACCTGTCTTTACTGAAAATACAAAAATTATCAGGGTGTGGTGGTGGGTGCCTGTAATCCCAGCTACTTGGGAGGCTGAGGCAGGAGAATCTCTTGAACCCGGGAGGTGAAGGTTGTAGTGAACTGAGATTGCACCACTGCACTCCAGCCTGGGCGACAGAGGGAGACTCTGTCTCTAAAATAAACAAACAAATAAGTGAACCCCAAAGCTGGTTCTTTGAAAAGATAAAATTGATAGACTACTAGCAAGACTAACCAAGAAAAGAAGACAGAACATCCAAATAAGCTCAATTAGAAATGAAACGGGAAATATTACTACTGATACCACAGAAGTACAAAGATTATTTAAAGCTACTATGAACATCTTTCCATGCATAAACTAGAAAACCTAGACTGAGTATGGTGACTCACGCCTGTAATCCCAGCGCTTTGGGAAGCCCGAGGTGGGCGGATCATGAGGTCAGGAGTTTGAGACCAGCCTGGCCAACATGGTGAAACTCTGTCTCTACTAAAAATACGAAACTAGCTGGGGGTGGTGGTGGGTGCCTATAATCCCAGCTACTCGGGAGGCTGAGGCAGAATTGCTTGAACCCGGGAGGCGGAGGTTGCAGTGAGCAGAGATCGAGCCACTGCCCTCCAGCCTGGGTGACAGAGCAAGACTCCATTTCAAAAAAAAAAAAAAATCTAGAGGAGATGGATAAATTCCTGGAAATATACAACCCTCCTATATTAAACCAGGAAGATATAGAATCTCTTAACAGACCAATAATAAGCAGCATGATTGAAATGATAATCAAAAAAATTGCCAAAAAAAAAAGTCCAGGACCAGATGGATTCACAGCTGAACTCTATCAGACATTCAAAGAAGAATTGGTACCAATACTATTGATGCTATTCCAAAAGATGGAAAAGAGGGAATCCTGCATAAATCATTCTATGAAGCCAGTATCATCCTAATGCCAAAACCAGGGAAGGACAAAACAAAATGAAAGCTACAGACCAATATCCCAGATGCAAAAATCCTCAACCAAATACTAGTGAACCAAATCCAACAGCATTGTCAAAAAGGTAATCTACCATGATCATGCGGGTTTCATACCAGGGACGCAGGGACGGTTTAACATATGTAAGTCAATAAATGTGATATACCACATAAACAGAATTTAAAACAAAAATCACATGATCATTTCAATAAATGCAGAAAAAGCGCTTGACAAAATCCAGCATCCCTTTTTGAGTAAAACCCTTAGCAAAATTGGCATAGAAGGGACATACCTTAATGTAATAAAAGCCATCTATGACAAACCCACAGCCAACATTATACTGAGCAGGGAAAAGTTGAGAACATTTCCCCCTGAGAACTGGAGCAAGACAAGGATGCCCACATTCACCACTTCTATTCAACATAGTACTAGAAATCCTAGCCAGAGCAATCAGACAAGAGAAAGAAATAAAGGGCACCCAAATCGATACAGAGGAAGTCACACTGTTGCCATATGCTGATTATATGATCGTCTACTCAGAAAATCCTAAAGACTCGCCGGGCGCTGTGGCTCATGCCTGTAATCCCAGCTCTTAGGGAGGCAGAGGTGGGAGGATAGCTTGAGTCCAGGAGTTCAAGACCTGCCTGGGCAATACAGTGAGACCCTGTTCTCCACAAAAAGGAAAAAAAAAAAAAAAAAAAAGGAAAATCCTAAAGACTCATCCAAAAAACTCCTAGAACTGGAAATGAATTCAGCAAAGTTTCAGGATACAAAATTCTTGTACACAAGTCAGTAGCTCTGCTATACATCAATAGCAACCAAGCTGAGAATCAAATCAAGAACTCAACCCCTTTCAGAATACCTGCAAAAATAAATAAATACAATACAATACTTAGGAATACACCTAACAAAGAATATGAAAGACCTCTACAAGGAAAACTACAAAACACTGCTGCAAGAAATCACAGATGACACAAACAAATGGAAACACATCCCATGCTCATGGATGGGTAGAATCAATATTGTGAAAATGATCATACTGTCAAAAGTAATCTACAAATTCAATGCAATTCCCATCAAAATACCACCATCATTCTTCACAGAATGAGAAAAAACAATCCTAAAATTCATAAGGAACCAAAAAAGAGCCCACATAGCCAAAGCAAGACTAAGCAAAAAGAATACATCTGGAGGAGAGAGATCCAAGATGGCCGATTAGCAGCAGCTCAGGATTGTAGCTCCCACCGAAAGCGCAGAGAGTGAGTGGACGCCACATTTTCAGACGAATTTTTATTGCCCACGGACCAAGAGATTCCTGGCGGAGGAGCCCCACGGGGCGTCAGCGCGACTCTTTGGCCGGCGCGGCCGTTTTGCAGCCGCCCCGGCGCGGCGGTTCTCAGTCCGGAGTATACGGGACTGAGTGCCCTTTTGGTTGGCATTTGGAGCTCCGGGAAGGCAGAGTCTCCCATTCAGCTGATTGAAAAGCGGACTGAATCGGGGAAGCAGACCGGGAGATTCCCGGGCAGAAAAGCGCCACGAATCTCAACGCCGCTGCTTCAGTCGGCGTGGTGGGTCGCCGCAGGGGAAGGCTGGTCCCCCCCCTACACACACACAAAAAAAACAGCAGTTGGCATTGCTGAGGATTGAGAGTTTCACAGCCAGTACAGCTGAACCCGGGAAGGTCGAGCTTTGTGTGGGAGGGGCGTCCGCCGAAGGAAAATTAAGAAACAGAAAAAACTTTACCACCACCAAGTTGGACGTCCACTCAGAGACCTAATCTGAACGTCAGCAATGACACAGACGACAGGTGGATAAATCAACAAAGATGGGAAGAAACCAACGCAAAAAGGCTGAAAACACTGGAAATCAGAATGCCTTTCCTCCTGCAGAGGATTGCAGTGCCTCATCACCAATTGAACAAGGCCTGATCGAGAATGAATGTGAGGAATCAACGGAATCAGGCTTCAGAAGGTGGATAATGAGAAACTTCTGTGAGCTAAAAGAACATGTTCTAGCCCAATGTAAGGAAACTAAGAACCTTGAAAAAAGGTTTGACGAAATGTTGATGAGAATGGACAATTTAGAAAGGAATATAAGTGAATTAATGGAGCTAAAAAACACAATACAAGAACTTCGAGAAGTATGCACAAGTCTAAACAGTCGAATTGATCAAGCAGAAGAAAGGATTTCAGAGGTCGAAGACCAACTTAATGAAATAAAACGAGAAGACAAGATTAGAGAAAAAAGGGTAAAAAGGAATGAGCAAAGTCTCCAAGAAATATGGGACTATGTGAAAAGACCTAATCTACGTTTGATAGGTGTACCTGAGTGTGACAAAGAGAATGAATCCAAGCTGGAAAATATTTTTCAGGATATTATCCACGAAAACTTTCCTAACCTAGCAAGCCAGGACAATACTCAACTCCAGGTAATACAGAGAACACCACAGAGATATTCCTCAAAAAGAGCAACCCCAAGACACATAATCATTAGATTCACCAGGGTTGAAACAAAGGAGAAAATACTAAGGGCAGCCAGAGAGAAAGGACAGGTTACCCACAAGGGGAAGCCTATCAGACTCACAGCAGATCTCTAGCAGAAACCCTACAAGCCAGAAGAGAGTGGGGGCCAATATTCAACATCCTTAAAGAAAAGAACTTTCAACCCAGAATTTCATATCCAGCCAAATTAAGTTTCATAAGTGAAGGAAAAATAAAATTTTTTACAAACAAGCAAGTACTCAGAGATTTCATTACCACCAGGCCTGCTTTACAAGAGCTTCTGAAAGAAGCACTATGTACAGAAAGGAACAACCAGTATCAGCCATTCTAAAAAACCCATCAGTAAGCTGCATCCAGACCCATCTCACATGCAAGGATATACAGAGACTCAAAACAAAGGGATGGAGGAAGATTTGCCAACCGAATGGAGAGGAAAAAAAAAAAAAAAAAAAGGAGTTACAATTCTCATCTCTGATAAAATAGACTTTAAAGTAATAGAAAACAAAAGGGACAAGAAGGACATTGTATAATGGTAGAGGGATCAATGTAATGGGAAAAGTTAACGATCCTAAGTCTATGCACACACAATATAGGAGCACCCAGATACATAGGGCAAGTTCTTGGTGACTTACAAAGAGACTTGGACTCCCACACAATAATAGTGGGAGACTTTAACACTACATTGTCAATATTGGACAAATTAATGAGACAAGGTTAACAAGGATATCCGGGACTTGAACTTATACCTCGAACAAGTAAACTTAATAAACATTTACAGAACTCTCTACTCCAAATCCACAAAACATACATTTTTTTTTCAGTAACACATCACATTTATTCTAAAAGAGACCACATGGTTGGGAGTAAATCACTCCCCAGCAATTACATAGTATTTCATAGGTTCAAATGAAATATTGGTTGGCTGTTTGTTTGTTATTTTCCTCCCTTATTCCTCTCCTGTCTCCATCGTATAACACAATTATTAGTATAAAAGAGCTTTGTAATACCCATTTTTAGACTGCATTCTAGCCTGGGCAATAGAGCAAGATTCCTGTTCTCTCTCCCTCTTTTCTTCTTCTTTTTCCCTTTCTTTTATTCTCTTTTTTTTCTTTCTTTCTCTCTTTATTCTTTTCTTTCTTAAAAAAAAAAAAAGAATACATCTGGAGGCATCACATTACTCAACTTCAAACTATACTCTAAGGCCTCAGTCACCAAAACAGCATGGTACTGGTATAAAAATAGGCACATATACCAATGGAACATGATAGGGAACCCAGAAATAAAGCCAAATACTTACACCCAACTGATCTTGACAAAGCAAACAAAAACATAAAATGGGGAAAGGACATCCTATTCAACAAATGGTGCTGAGATAATTGGCAAGTCACATGTGGAAGAATGACGCTGGATCCTCATCTCTCACCTTATACAAAAATCAACTCAAGATGGATCAAACACTTAAATCTAAGACCTGAAACCATAAAGATTCTGGAAGCTAACATCGGAAAAACCTTTCTAGACTTTGGCTTAGGCAAAGATTTCATGACCAAGAACCCAAAAGCAAATGCAACAAAAACAAAGATAAACAGATGGGACTTAATTAAACTAAAAAAGCTTCTCCATGGCAAAAGAAATAATCAGCAGAGTTAACAAACAAACCTCAGAGTGGGAGGAAATCTTCACAATTTATATATCTGACACAAGACTAATATCCAGAATCTACAAAGAAAACAAATCAGCAAGAAAAAAACAATCCCATCAAAAATTGGGCTACGGATGTGAATAGAAAATTCTCGAAGAAGATATACAAATGGCCAGCAAGTGTATGGAGAAATGCTCAAATTACTAATTATCACAGAAATGCAAATCAAAACTACAATGTAATACCACCTCACTCTTACAAGAATGGCCATAATAAAAAACTCAAAAAATAATAGATGTTGGTTTGGATGCAGTGAAAAGGAACACTTTTACACTGTTGGTGGGAATGTAAAGTAATACAACCACTATGAAAAACAGTGTGGTGATTCCTTAAAGAACTAAAAGTAGGCTGGGTGTGGTGGCTCACGCCTGTAATCCCAGCACTTTGGGAGGCTGAAGTGGGTGGATCATGAGGCCAGGAGACCGAGACCATTCTGGCCAACATGGTGAAACCCCATCTCTGCTAAATAACAAAAAATTAGCTGGGTGTGGTGGCGTGTGCCTGTAGTCCCCGCTACTCGGGGTCTGAGGGAGGGGAATCACTTGAACCTGGGAGGCGGAGGTTGCAGTGAGCCGGGATTGCACCACTGCACTCCAGCCTGGTGACAGAGCAAGACTCTTATCTCAAAAAACCCAAAAAACCAAAAAAACTAAAAGTAGATCTGTTGTTTGATCCAGCAATCCTATTACTAGGTATCTATCCACAGGGAAGAAAGTCATTATACAAAAAAGATACTTGCATACGCATGTTTATAGCAGCACAGTTTGCGATTGCAAAAATATGGAACCAGCCCCAAATGCCCATCAATCAATGAGTGGGTAAAGAAAATGGGATATATACACCATGGAATACTACTTGGCCATAAAAAAGGAATGAAATAACAGCATTCACAGAAACCTGTATGGAACTGGAGACTATTTTTCTAAGTGAAGTTAACTCAGGAATGGAAAACCAAACATTGTACGTTCTCACTGATATGTGGAAACTAAGCTATAAGGACACAAAGGCTTAAGAATGATACACTGGACTTTGGGACTCAAGGAAAGGGTAGGTGTGGTGAGGGGTAAAAGACTACACACTGGGCACAGTGTACACTGCTTGGATGATGGTGCACCAGAATCTCAGAAATCACCACTAACACACTTATTTATGTGACCAAACACCACCTGTTCCCCAAAAACCTGTTGAAATAAAAATTAAAAAAATTTTAAAAAGTTTATGTATCATATAATATATATATAAATATTTATAAATATAAAAACATAAAAATATAAAATCACATAACATACATGTATATTTATATACACAAATATATAAATCACATAATAGACATATTTATAAATATATAAATATATATTTATGTATACAAATATTTATATGCATCTCTCTAACCACATCAGCATCAGAGTTTCTAGCAATAGCAAATATTCAAAATCTGTGTGACAAAATCATGATTAAACAAATTAATACATGAATAAATCATTGCGACTGATTTGTAGGTATTTCTCACGTAATTGGTAAAGCTTCTTCCCGTGAGCAAGGAAGCTAGATACAAATTTGTGTTGTGAATAAAGCACTAGAGATGGAATTTGCACTTTATTTCGGTATTTTCTTTGAGTAAATAAATTAATCTTCTGAATCTTAGTTTTCTCTTATCTAATATGGAATATTATAAAAAGATTAATAGCATAAGTTAAAAAAATGTAGAATTATACATAAGAATTATACATAAGAAGCCCTAATTAAATATTCCCTCCCTCCCTCTTAAAGACTGGTGCTAGGACAATTCACAATTGCAAAAATCCCGAACCAGCCCAAATGCCCATCAGTTGAGTGGATAAAGAAAATGCATACCATAAAAAAGGAACAAAAACAATAGCATTCACAGCAACCTAGATGGAATTGGAGACCATTTCTAAGTGAAGTGACTCAGGAATAGAAAACCAAACATTGTATGTTCTCATCCATAAGTGGGAGCTAAGCTATGAGAATGCAAAGGCATAAGAATGATACACTGGGCCGGGCGCAGTGGCTTACGCCTGTAATCCCAGCACTTTGGGAGGCCAGGCAGATCAGAAGTTCGAGACCATCCTGGCCAACATGGTGAAACCCCATCTGTACTAAAAATACAAAAATCAGCTGACCGTGGTGGTGCACACCTGTAGTCCCAGCTACTTGGGAGGCTGAGGTGGGAGAATCGCTTGAACTGGGAGACAGAGGTTGCAGTGAGCCGAGACTGCACCACTGCACTTCAGCCTGGCAACAGAGTTGAGACTCCGTCTCAGAAAAAAAAAAAAAAAAAGATACACTGGTCTGTAATCCCAGCACTTTGGGAGGCCGAGATGGGCGGATCGCTTGAGGACGGGAGTTTGAGACCAGCCTTGCCAATATGGTGAAACTCCGTCTCTACTGAAAATACAAAAATTAGCCAGATGTGGTGGCTCATGTCTATAATCCCAGCTACTTGGGAGGATAAGGCAGGAGAATCGCTTGAACCCAGGAGGTAGAGGTTGCAGTGAACTGAGACCGTGTCACTACACTGCAGCCTAGGCGACAGAGCAAGACCCTGTCTCAGAAACAACAACAACAGAGAATGATACACTGAACTTTGGAGACTTGGGGAAGGGTGGGAGGGGTGAAGGATAAGACTACACCTTGGGTACAGTGTAACTCATCGGGTGATAAGTGCACCAAAATCTGAGAAAATCACCACTAAAGAACTTATCCATGTAACCAAACACCACCTGTTCCCCTAAAACCTATTGAAATTAAAAAAAAAAAAAAAAAGGAACTTAAAAAAAAAAAACCAGACTGGTGCTAGGGATAGCTCTTGTAACCACTCTGCAATATTGCTAATGTTCTTTTTTTCCTAACATTGAAACCTCAATCTAGACAAGACATTGTCTTGTCTCCCAAGCTACTTTCCTATTACCACCTTCCCAATCCTTCACCATCATGTATTTGTAGACTGCGATTCTAGGGAAATCTCAACAATTTGTGAATCGGATATAAAATAAAAGGCATAAATTTGTCCTGAGATTTTTAGATAACTTAATTTCTTTCAGCCATGTATGGAATTAAGACCAAATACCACCTCCCACCAAAAAAGAAAATGTAAAACGGTGCAGCTGCTTTGGACAGACTGGCAGCCCCTCAATAGGTTAAACATTGAGTGCCATACGACCCAACAATTCCATTCCTAGGTGTATATCCATGAGACATGAAAACATGTCCACACAAAAATCTGACCCCAAATGTTCATAGCAGTGTTATTTGACATAGCCAGAAAGTAAAAACGACTCAAATGTCCATCAATTGATGGATGATTTAAATAAAATGTGGTATATTCATAGAATGGAACAGTATTTGGCAATAAAAACAAACGAAGTACTGACACATGGTACAACGTGAATAAACCTTGACATTATGCTACGTGCAAGAAGCCAGTCACAGAAGACCACATATTTATGATCCCATTTATATAAAATGTCCAGAATAGGCAAACCTCAGGGCACAGGAAGGGGGATAAGAATCTCTGAGGGACTGGTTTCAGAGTTTGCCTGGAAATGTCTAGATTAAGTGACCAGTTCAGACAGAGTGGGAATTCAAGATGGAAATTAAATCCACTTAAAGAAAAAGAATGGGCCGGGTATGGTGGCTCATGCCTGTAATCCTAGCACTTTGGGAGGCCAAGGCGGGTGGATCACCTGAGGTCAGGGGTTTGAGACCAGCCTGGCCATCATGGTGAAACTCCATCTCTACTAAAAATACAAGAATTCACTGGGCATGGTGGCACATGCCTGTAATCCCAGGAGGCTGAGGCAGGAGAATCGCTTGAATCCAGGAGGCGGAGACTGAAGTGAGGCAAGATCGTGCCACTGCACTCCAGCCTGCGCAACAGAGCGAGACTCCGTCTCAAACAAAAAAAGAATGACCATGACCTCTGAAATGCTAACATACTTTACTGTAAGACAGATGACCCAGTCAGCATTAAACACATGGTGAGGACTCAGGAATGCCCCTCTGTATGATCTGGGCCCAGCACCATGGCCTGAGGACCGCAAAGTCAGTCACAGGATCCAAGGTGAACATCCAGGCTGCTTTGTAAGAGCATGACACTGAACCTTTGCAAATACTTTGATATTGAAATGATGATGGGGGATGAGACAAGAGGGGTGGGCAGGGTGGGCAGCTAACGCTCTAGTATCTGGAAGTGACACCTCCTGCCCACCGTCAGCCTGGAAATAATCAGACCCTCTTCCTGATATCATCGCCCAGCACGTGCCTTCTGAGGAAAATAAAAACCAGATTCTACAAGTTTGTTCAGAGCAGCTGAAAAGAGAAAAGCTACGACTCCTGGGCAGGTGTTATTTCTCCATGGGTCTTATACCTCAACCTTTGACATTAGGATCATATTGGATGAAAATGAAGCTAGGACAGAGCTGTCAGGGCCCTCTGTGAATTCTGGTTTTGGTAGAGTAACACCAGTTTGCAATCCTGGGTGGGTCAAAGGCACAAGTGATAGCCCACCGATATGCATGGGCTTTCGCCAGGCCTGAGGCTGCGGGTTCAGGAGACTGGAGCTGATCTTGGATGGGATATACGTCATGCAAGGGATGTCAACCAACTCTGCTACTTGGTGGTTTTGACAGAAAAGCAAAAGTGTGGCAAAGGTTCTTTGACTCTGTTGATGGCACTTGCTCTCTCGTGCCATTCTCTCTGCTGGGAGCACTACTCTCCCCCACGCTGTCTGGCTGGCTCCTGCTGGTCCCCTGGGCATCAGTCTCACTGCCATCTCCTCTAGGATGAGATGAGGTCTTTCTGAGATGCTCCCACAGAACCCTGTGCGTCTCCATCACAGCACTATCTTGCTTCTGAAATTTCATCCTCTGAATCCCTGCACTTGGCACAGGTAAATTCTTAAGAAATACCTGTTAAATGACAATGAAATGCATCAGATTTTTGGCCCTTTTTCTTCTGTAATGAAAAGTGGAAAAGAGGAGGAAAAGTGCTAGAGCAGGTAGTAATCTCCAGGGAGTAATACATCTATCAGTCATCAGTGAATCTTTTTTTTTTTTTTTTGAGATGGAGTCTCGCTCTGTCACCAGGCTGGAGGGTAGTGGCACAATCTCGGCTCACTGCAACCCCTGCCTCCTCTATTTAGCGATTCTCCTGCCTCAGCCTCCCGAGTAGCTGGGCTTACAGGCATGTGCCACCACGCTCAGCTAATTTTTGTATTTTTAGTAGAGATGGGGTTTCACCACGTTGGCCAGAATGGTCTTAATCTCCTGACCTCATGATCCACCTGCCTTGGCCTCCCAAAGTGCTGGGATTACAGGTGTGAGCCACCGTGCCTGGCCTTTTTTTTTTTTTTTTTGAGGCAGGATCTTGCTCTGTCTCCCAGGCTGGAGTGTAGTGGTGTGGTCTCGGCTCACTGCAACCTCTGCCTTCTGGGTTCAAGCAATTCTCGTTCCTCAGCCTCCCGAGTAGCTGGGATTACAGATGTGCACCACCATGTCTGGCTAATTTTTGTATTTTTAGTAGAGATGGGGTTTCACTATGATGGCCACGCTGGTCTCGCATTCTTGTCTTTATGTGATCTGCCCACCTCAGCCTCCCAAAGTGCTGGGATTACAGGAGTGCTGTGCCCGGCCAACCAGTGAGTCTTTATGTGAGATACTTTAGCTAGATAAGCAAACTCGGTCACCAGACCTCTGAGATGGCCCCAGGTAACCACCCCTGCATTCATATCTGAGTGTAGTCTCCCCACTTCAATGTGGGCTGGGCTTAGTGACTCACTGCTAATGAATCAGACAGGTGGGCTATCACTTCCAAGGAGAGGTTATAGAAGACTCTGACTCTCTTCCTCTCTCTCGCTCTCTCCTGCTTCCTCATCCTGGTGAAGCCAGCTGCCATTCTGTGAGCTGCCCTGTGGACAGGGCCTGTGGCAGGGACCAAGGGTGACTTTCAGCCATCAGCCAGCACCAAACTGAGGCCCTGAGTCCAAGGAACCATGAGGATCTGGGTCTGCCAAGAGCCATATGCGATGCTGGGCCTGGAGGTGACAACACCTTGATGGCAGCCTTGTGTGAGCAGTGTCTCACTGAGGGACCAGGAAAGACAGCACCTGGGTTGCTGTGAGGTCATAATACTTGTAGATTATTAGTAAGTATTTGTTCTCCCAAGCAGCTACGTTTTGGGGCAAGTTGTGCAGCAACAGGTTATTCATATGCTAAAGTTAATTTTTAAAAATAACATTAGGGCCAGATGTGGTGGCTCACACCAAAGCTCACACTTTGGGAGGCTGAGGAGGGCGAATCACAAGGTCAGGAGACCAGCCTGGCCAATATGGTGAAACCCGTCTCTACTAAAAATACAAAAATTAGCCGGGTGTGGTGGTGCACACTTGTAGTCCCAGCTACTCAGGAGGCTGATATGGGAGAATCACTTGAACCTGGGAGGTGGAGGTTGCAGTGAGCCAAAGATTGCACCACTGTACCCAGCCTGGGTGACAGAGTGAGACTCCGTCTCAAAATAAATAAATAAATAAAATTTAAAAATACATGATTAGATCAATCCCATATGATGACATCTGATGAACAGACAGAGGGTAGAGGAGTTCTGAGATATGCAAGAGCAGGACCAGAGGCCCTCAAAGGAACAGGAAAAGAGCCCAGGAAAGAAGCCTCCAGATGAGATGAGAGGCAGGAATATACAATCGAAAAAAACTCTCCTGATTTGGGAATGTGCAGAGGGCCCTGAGTACATCAGCCCATCCCGACACTGAAAGCCTCAACCTCTTCACTTTGTCAGTCATGACCAGGGCCTAGAGGCATTTCTCAGCTCCAGCTTGATGACCCTGAAGAACAGGGGAAGCTGCAGGCTCTGCGACTGGGTCCTGGCTCTTAGCACCTCCCAGGTGAGCACGGAGGAGGCAGCGTGCTTCAGTGGAAAGGGCACCGAATGAGATGTCGGGAGACCTGGGCTCTTTTGATTATGTAGCACATAAATTTTAAGTTTTCTGGGGCTCAGTCTTATTTGTAAGCTGAGGGAACTCAACTAGATAAAAACTATATTGTTCAGATATAAAATTCTGTGACCTGTGATCTTTGCCAAGTTAACCTCATCTCAGACATGGCAAGAACCAACACTTTGCTTCAGTTCTGACCTTTCTGTCCATGAGGAATGCTCTTTGAGGGTCCCAGAAGCACCTTGGTCACATCATGGCACATTCTGCTTCTAACTTTCCTTTCTCACGAGTGGAGTCAGTACCACAGCTGCTGCCCACTTAGAGCTTGTGCAGATGATGCTGCTGAGGAGGGGTAGGGAGCAGGCTACTCTGCAGAAGACGGAACTTTCTCAGGAAAGAGTTTAAAATAAGGTCCTTCTAACCGAATAAGTACAAACTGGAGTGTGTGGCACACATGCAGCCTGAAAAGCCTTCAGTGCTCAGCAACACTGCTGACATGCTGACAGTCACCTCTGAATCTGGATGGAGTTTGTTCATTCTGTTTACTTGACAGGCACAGGCCAGACCGAACACACCACAAATCAAGATGGAGCACTGCACTGTGCAAATGCACCTCGTCTCAAAAGCACACATGTGTTTTATGTTCAGAGAGGCAGGCCCTTCTCCATGGAGACTGCCAAGCACTCCGCTCAACACGAAGCAGCCTAGAATACACGGCACGGTGGGAGACTTGGGGGCACATCACAGTTGGCACCCTGAGATTATGGGAAACCTGAGAAACACCTAGAAATTTGCAAAGGTAGAGGAACTAGTCAGATGGCTCTAGGGATGGGGGATGTGCTGTCCACTGATGGGTACCAAAGACCCTTTGCCTCTGGGTTTCAGCTGCCGGGAGAAGGCAACTGGCCTGGAGAAGCCAGGGAAGCTCTGCAATGTGCTACTCAGTGTTTGAAGGTTTCCTGATACAAGGACAGTGGAATCTTGTAGTACAGGCTGTAACAAAGGCTTGAGTCCAGCACAGGCCAATCATGTGTCTTACCAATAACTAAACACAATAAATGCCCTGTGACTCAGGTTCTCTCAATACAGAGGTCCCTTGTATAAGAGTTGGAAACAATTCTGTTGCAAATGTAGAACCAGTAAAACATCGCCATCTGATAAGCTCTCTAGACTGCTGGCTGTTCCTCAGCAAAGACCCTGAGAACCCAAGAAAGCTATGCATCATGTTTCAAGAAAAGTGTTCAGAAATTACAATTTCGGAGAGTTCATGACCCCAGAAAAACAGCCTGTTTTAGTCCAACATTCATTTTACATTTGAGGAGGCTGAGGTCAAGGGAGGTCACAAGGTCACACACAAAATTAGTAGATAGGCTAGGACTGGTCCCTGGCTCTGCTAATTGCCTCAAACTGCTAGGAGAAAACTAAGCATGTTGGGATTAGCACAATGTTTCTGAGACTAAAAGGAACATGGATCAGTCAAGACTTCTGACGACCAACACTAACCATAATTTTCCAGAGGAGAGTCAATTTCACTTCCAGTAAGGAAATGTGAGAGGAGAATACAGGGATTATGAAAATCCCTTATCTATAATACCAATCTCATAGTGGAGCCAAAACAGGTACAGAGCATGCCAGAGAAGGTGCCCTGAGGACACGGTGATCCTTCACCAGCTCTGCATCTGAGCACAGAGGCAGGGACTCACATGCTGTGGCAGAGAGAACTGGCTGGGAGACCAGCTGCACAGAGAGAAAGGCACTGTCTTTAGTAGGAAAATGATACTGCACTGTTCTTGGCCATGCCTAGGTGGACCCAGCATGATGCTTGGCACATAGTAGGGGCTCCAAAAATAGGACTTCCCTTCCTTCTTTTTCTTCATGGAACAAAGAAGAATTTTTAATCCCCCTGGTACACATCATAGTCAGGTAAACAAGGCCAGAGAGGCTTGTGGCAAAAAGCCTCACTTTAAGAGTTAATGCCCTCTGCAGAGCATTCATAACTGCACCCCCCTTCACACGCACACCCAACTCAAACTCGGAGCTAAGCTGTTATCATGGTCACAGAATGGAAGACATTTTAGTCTTCATTTCTATCTCTCTGACTCATGGACACCTGCCAGGTAGCAGATGGCCTGTGTGGACAATTACCTTCATTTTGCTGCAGTGTATTTAAATTAAACAAAGTGGCCTCTTTGCTGCTGATTTTCAGAGGCCCTCTCAGAGAAACAAAAACAACGATGGGAGAGAGTTGCTGCGAGTTGGAAATGTGGGCAACCGGGAAGGTATAGAGAACTGGGATATGGAGAGAACACCCTTTGTACATTTTTTTCTTCAAGAAAAAGTTAAAAACCCCACATAACTATTTTGAGCTGGTGCTGGTGGTGACTGTGCTAGGGAGATGCAGCTGTAACATCAAACTGGGAGTGAAGCGAGGGAGAGGTGATGGGGCTATCTGATGTTGCACTGCCTATCCTGCTGAGAGTTGGAAATAATTGCCTCACACGACAAGAGTCAAGACTGTCAGGAGTTAGGACTGGAAAAGGAAGCGCTCAGAGCATGGAGAATGAGGGTGAAGGAGAAAAGAGAGGCAACCAAATGGCGGTGAGCAAGGAGGCAGCCAAAGAATGTACCTGGACACAGTCCCTGCTTAGCAGAGGCACCCACCTGCAAGCTTAAGTGCTACAGAGATTTTTAATTTTTTTCAGCGCCTCTGGTCAGCATGAACGTGGAGTCTTTTAAGGATGAACTTGGCTTCCAGACACTGGAGAGAAGGGCTGAAGAGTTCTGTGATTGTCTCTCTTACCACCCTGAACACACATTTACCTTAGTGTGTCTGTTGGAAGGATGAGGCCACCAAAAAGTCTGCCGTGGGGTCCCTGCAGGGTTGACAGCTCTTTGTTCCCATGTCATGTCAGGAACCTCAGGGCTCACGCACAACCTGTCACTCGCTGTGATGGCTGGTGAGGCACGCTGAGATAAGACAGGAAGCAGCTATTCTAGGACTGCTAGATGATTTGTGATCACGGTGTTAGCAATAGCAGAAGGTTACGCTTCTCAATCTTCATGATTCTGTTCCTATTCAAGTTATACTAAATTATATAGAAGACAAAGCTTCTGCTAAGACTTCAAGAGTGGGGGCAAGGTGTACAATTGTCTTCCTTAGTGGAAGGAAGAAGGTGTATTAAATTTCTGGGACAAAGAACAACCTATTAAAACCCAAGATTAACCTGTAGATAAAAAGAAAGTTGGAAGGTAAAGTTTTAGATAGAGAAACTCGTAAATTCTAAGACTAGAATTAACTCCTTTCTGTTTGTTTCTCCTGGTTTGCCTGGCCCTATTTGAAAATGGTAACCCACTAGTCTCTTTTTTTTTTTGAGATGGAGTCTTGCTCTGTCACCCACACTGGAGTGCAGTGGTGCGATCTTGGCTCACTGCGATCTCCGCCTCCCCAGTTCAAGCGATTCTTGTGCCTTAGCCTCCGGAGTAGCTGGGATTACAGGCACCGGCCACCATGCCTGGCTAATTTTTATATTTTTAATAGAGATGGGGTTTCGCTATGTTGGCCAGGCTGGTCTCAAACTCCTGACCTAAAGTGATCTTCCCGCCTCAGCCTCCCAAAGTGCTGGGATTACAGATGTGAGCCACCGCACCCAGCCTGTATCCCACTAGTCTTCACTGCAAGATTTCCAAGCCAGTTCTCTGCAAAATGATCAGAGACCTCACCAACCAAGAGAAAAATACCTATACAATGAATACCAAACACTCAGACTGCATATTAGAAACAAAAACTAGGATAGGTTCTCAGGAGGATGTAGTCCTTATTCAGACAGCTAAATCTATTAGCAGGAAGGCAGCTGGGACCTGTCAGTGGGGTTTTAAAATTCAATGAATCTGATTTAAATGTTACTTATGAGTAAGCAAAACGTGTGTGGTGAGGTATGGCAGCCTTATTCAACAATGACACTGCACTCTGTTAAGTCCCTGTTATATATAACACACTGGTTAGAGTCCAGGCTTTGCAGTTTGAGAAACCTAGTTTTTGTTTCTTGGTTTGGGCGTGTGTGTGTGTGTGTGTGTGTGTGTGGAGAGAGAGAGAGATGGGGTCTTTCTATGTTGCCCAGGTTGGTCTTGAAATCCTGGCCTCAGGTGATCCTCCCACCTTGACCTCCCTCGTTGCTGGGATTACAGGTGTGAGCCACTGTGCCCAGCCTAGGTGAACCTAGTTTGGATTCTAGCTGCCATTTAGTAGCTGTGTGATCTTGGGCAACTTACCTAACCTCTCTGCACCTAAGGTTCTTCATACGTACGGTGGGGGATAACAACATGTACTTCACAGATTGGTGAGGGTGAACATGAAATGCTCCACACACTTGGTTCCACAGAGTGATACCTGTTGTTATTCTACTTTGAAAGGTGCTGGGGTGGGGGCTGTGCAGCTGAGACAATGGCTCCACTCAGCAGGCCTATCCCGAGGGACAGGCACGTATGCAACCAGCACACCAAATGGCATGAAACAGGTGCCGTGGCAGAGAAACAGAGGAAAAGGAGCCTGGCCTGACGTTATGGACTAGGGTTAAGTTTCGTAGAAGAGGTGGCAGCTAAGAGTATCTCATGGAGTACAACTCCAACGGGCAGAAGAGGCTTGGGAAGGGCAAACCAGGCAGGGAAAGTGCATGACCAAGAGCACCGGGCTGGAGAGGAGGGTGTACTGGGGGTGAGAAGGGGCAGTGAGGCTGGAGTGTGGGGGAGGAGGGGAAACCCTGCAGCAGGAAAGGAGAAGTGTTGGCAGTGAGCAGCCACAGCTGTGATAAGCAGCTGCAGAGTTTAATACGCCACAGATCGTGGCTGGGCCCGGTGGCGCACACCTGTAATCCCAATACTTTGGGAGGCTGAGGTGGGTGGATCACCTGAGGTCATGAGACCAGCCTGGCCAAGATGATGAAACCCCATCTCTACTAAAAATACAAAAATTAGCCAGGCGTGGTGGTGCGGGCCTGTAATCTCAGCTATTCGGGAGCCTGAGGCAGGAGAATTGCTTGAACCCGGAGGTGGAGGTTGCAGTGAGCGGAGATCGTGCCACTGCGCTCCAGCCTGGGTGACAAGAGCAGAACTCCATCTCAAAAAATAAAAATAATAGGCCACAGATAAGAAAACTGTACAACCCATGGAAAATCCAACTTGCCACCATCATTTTTATTGTTTGTTTTTTATTTGTTATTTTTTGAGACAGAGTCTTGCTCTGTCACTCAGGCTGGAGTGCAGTGGTGTGATCACGGCTCACCACAGCCTTGACCTCCTGGGCTCAAGTAATCCTCCCACCTCAGCCTCCTGAGTAGCTGACACTACGGGCATGTGCCACCGTGCCTGGCTAAATACTGTATTTTTTTGTAGAGATGAAATTTTGCCATGTTGCCCAGGCTGATTTCAAATGCCTGGGCTCAAGCGATCCATCTGCCTCGGCTTCTCAAAGTGTTGGGATTATAGGTGTGAGCTACCATGCCTGCCTGAACTCACCACCATTAAAAATGTTCTGGCCGGGTGCGGTGGCTCATGCCTGTAATCCCGGCACTTTTGGGAGGCTGAGGCAGGCAGATTGCTTGAGGTCAGGAGTTCAGGACCAGCCTTGTCAACATGGTGAAAACCCATCTCTACTAAAAATACAAAAAATAGTTGGGTGTGGCTGTGTGTGCCTGTAATCCCAGCTACTCGGGAGGCTGAGGCAAGGAGAATCACTTGAACCTGGGAGGTGGAGGTTGCAATGAGCCAAGATTGAGCCACTGCACTCCACCTTGGGTGACAGACTAAGACTCCATCTCAAAATAACTAACTAAATTAATAAAATGTTCTATTTTTTTCACCATTTTTTTTTTTACAGACCACAAGCTAAAATGATTTTTACATTTTTTAATGGTTACATTTTAAATATATAACTGTATAACCATACAGTACCTACATAATAAATGGTTTGCCCTAGAAACCCTAAAATATTTACTCTCTAATCTTTTAAGAAAAAGTCCATTGACTCCTGCTACAGGCAGAGGCAAGAGGAGCCAGTGAAGGTTTCTAAGGAGGGGAGGGATGTGGCCGACTTCTGGTCTGTGCTCAGGAATCTAGCTCTGGGCAATGGCAAGGAGGGACTGAGAAGCGAGAGACAGGAGACAGGGGTTCTATCAATAAAGAGGCTTTTCCAAAACCAGGTGACAGATAACGGAGGCTGGAATGACGTATAGGAATAGAAAGAGGGAGAGCAACTTTTGGGAGGGGAAAACTGACTAGAAGTTGGCAAATGAGAGGGCAAAGCAGGAGGCTGGCGATGGTTGGCAGGGATACAGGGAGTGCCGATAACGGCATCAACAGAAGCAGGAAATAATATGTACGAGGAGGGATCTGTGGGGCCCACCCTTCCCATACCCAAATCTCAGAATAAGGGGTTCTGAGAATGCCATGGAGGCTGATACTGGTATCACAGAGAAAGGTTCTCTGGGCTCAGAGCAGGGGTTCCAATGAACAAAGGGGGGCAATTTCACCTGCTAGGGGATTGAAGTAGAGGCTACTACTGGCGCTGAGTGGGTAAAGTCAAGGATGCTGCTAAGTGTTCTACAACACGTGCCAACTACTCGCAAAAGAGAGTTATCCGGCCCCCAATGTCACTAGTGCTGAGGATGAGAAGGATGGCTAAGGGCAACTCAGTCGTGAGGGCCTACAGAGGATGGTCCGCCCAGAGCTATTTTCCTGAGGGGGGTAGCTGCTGTAGAAAGAAGGGCAGGCAGCTGGCAGCCTCAGGTTAGTTAGACCTTCAAGGAGCCCAAGAATAGACTACCGTATCTTCTGCACAGTTGGGATGTCCTGGGGTGGCTACAGATCTGAGAGTCTCCAAGATTCTCTCTTGATTTTCTGAGGTCTGAGCAGGTTAAAAATAGGAGTTGAAATGTGCGATGTGAAAGCAATTAATAAATAATTGTATGTACATTTAAATTAATAATACATAATAAAAAAATCACTGAGGGGTTTATGGTTAGTCGTCTGTGCAGAGCAATGGTGAGCTGGCATGGATTCTTACTATAATAAAAGTACCACTTTAGCAAATGACATGACATTTCTCAGAAGAAGATATACAAATGGCCAAAAACATATGAAAAAATGCTCAGTGTCACTCATCATCAGGGAAATGCAAATCAAAACCACAATCAGATACCACCTTTCTCTTGCAAGAATGGTCATCACTGAAATGTCCAAAAACAATCTATATACAGGCACGGATGTGGTGAAAAGGGAATGCTTAGACACTGCTGGTGGGAATATAAATTAGTACAATCACTACGGAAAACAGGATGGAGATTCTTTGAAAAACTAAAAGTAGATCTACCATTTGACCCAGCAATCCCACTACTAGTATCTACCCAAAGGAAAAGAAATCATTATATGAAAAAGGCGCATGCACACACACATTTATTGCAGCACAATTCGCAATTGCAGATATAGAACCAACCTGAGTGCCCAACAACCAATGAGTAGATAAAGAAAATGTGGAATACTTTATTTATATACACCATGGAATACTACTCAGCCATAAAAAGGAATGGAATATCTTTTGCAGCAACCTGAATGGACCTGGAGGCTACTGTTGTAAGTGGAGTAACTCAGGAATGGAAAATCAGATGCTGTATGTTCTCACTTACAAGTGGGAGGTGAGCTATGAGCATGCAAAAACATACAGAGTGATATAATGGACCATGGAGACTCAGAAGGGAGAGGCTGGGAGGGGGTGAAGGATAAAAAACTGCATATTGGGTGCAATGTATACTAGCTGGGTGACGGGTAAACCAAAATCTCAGAATTCACCACTAAATAACTCATCCATGTAAACAAAAAACCACTTGTACCCCAAAAGGAATTGAAATAAAAAAATATTTAACAAAGTACCCACTTGGTCAGGCATGGTGGCAACACTTTGGGAGGCTGAGGTGGGCGGATCACTTGAAGTCAAGAGTTCGAGACCAGCTTGGCCAACATAATGAAACCCTATTTCTACAAAAAAAAAAAAACAACCCAAAAAACAAAAATTAGCTGGGTGTGGTGATGCGCACCTGTAGTCCCAGCTACTCGGGAGGCTTAGGCAGGAGCTAATCGCTTGAACCCGGGAGGTGGAGGTTGCAGTGAGCCAAGATCACATCACTGCACTCCAGCCTGGACGACAAAGTGAGACTCTATCTCAAAAAAAAAAAAAAAAAAAAAAAAGTAACCACTTTAGCTGCAGTTAACTGCATTACCTGTAATTTTATGAAACAGCCTCTACTTTTCTTTTTTAAACATCAGGGCATCTATATTGCAGCTCCAAATGCATACTGCCAAACTATGACTAGGAGGAAATAGAGAAGAGGGAAAGAGTCTACAGTGCTTGTTATAACATGCATCTTTCAGCTGAAACCAAGCAGATGTTCTTTTCTGTGAAGGACACTCCAAACCTTAGCATTATCGTTAATATGGAACATCAGAACCAACCTGAGAGTCAGCTATAAAACCGGTTACCCTAGAGACTGGTACAGCTTCATGATTTGAGGAAATGCCTCCAGATCCTCTCAGAGTGAAGGGTTATAGAGACAATCTCAGAGAAGATGCTGGGATGAGGCAGAACAGAGAGGAAGAATGCCAGGGAATCCTGTCCTGCTGGAGACATGGCCAATAATCACACAGGTGAGCCTCAGCAGAAGGGGATCAGGGACGTAGCTGATGTTTTCTTAGGATACTTTCTTGTATCTGGAAAAGTGGCAGGTGGGAGGCTAGCATGAATAAACCCTAGGGAAGAAGTTATTGAAAGAAAATCCAGACAACGAAGTGAGGGCCACAGGATTTCAAAGTCAGGAAAGGAGAAATCAGTGAAATAAAATCAACTGGATTTCATTCATTCATTCTGTTCTCTATAGGCCACGACCCAAATAGATCTCTATAGACCCTTCTCAGTTTATAGCCTTACTCCAGAATACCAATTGGTACAATGATGAAAGGATCAAAGAATTTTGGAGCTGGAAGTTCACAGATGAAGAAAATGAGGTTTGTAAAGGTTATGTGCTTGTTCAGATGAAAAAGATGAGATATAGCCAACAAGACTCGATGAGTGAGAAGGGCAGTCCATTCACGTGTAATTCACAGATTTAAATCTTTGTTCAGTGGGGTGACATGATTTGACAGGAGGTGGTGCTGAGGGGGTTGAAGAGGACAAATCTCACTTCTCAGAGTTGTGTGCACTCTACTACTTTACTGAACATTTTCTTTTCTTTTTCTTTTTTTTTTTTTTGGGACGGAGTCTTGCTCTGTTGCCAGGCGGGAGCTCAGTGGCGCAGTCTTGGCTCACTGCAACCTCCGCTTCCCGGGTTCAAGCGATTCTTCCACCTCAGCCTCCCGAGTAGCTGGGACTACAGGCACGTGCCAAATGCCCAGCTAATTTTTGTATTTCTTAGTAGGGATGGGGTTTCACCATGTTGGCCAGGATGGTCTCGATCTCTTGACCTCGTGATCCACCCGTCTCGGCCTCCCAAAGTGCTGGGATTACAGGCTTGAGCTACCGCGCCTGAACATTTTCTTTCTCAAGTTGCTGATAACTTCCTTATTGTTAAATTCACGGGCTTCCTTGTCTTATTGTCTTACTAACTTCCTCCTTCTTGCAACTATCTGGGCTTCCAGGAGAACCAACAGTCCTTCTTCTGCCTCCTCTTTCTTCCTTTTGTCTACCATGGGTTTTCCGTAAGGCTCACGTTTATGGTTTCCAACCTCATTCTGAGCTGAAGGGTTCCAAGTCTATATTGCTAGCCCTTTTACCCCACTGAAATTTCAGTTGCACATGTCCAAATACCTAGCAGATCTTTTTGCTTGACTGCCTGGCTATGGGACGTAATAGTATGTCCAAAATCAGATCAAGGTCCCCTCCTAACACAGGTCATGTCTCTCTTTTCACTTGTTCAGTAAATTACACCCATCATTTCCCTAGATTCTTAGGCTCCAAACCTACAAGTCATTTTTTCTTCAGCCTTTTCTGTTAATGCCTTGCTGAGGTTCAGTCTATAGTATTCTGAGGGAGGCAGTGTGTCCTAGGAGTTCAATAGTCTTCTAGTGGAAGAATTTCTTCACTTGGCTGAGGAGATAATTTTCTTGGAGACCTTAAAGGACAGTTTTCATATGCTGTGTGCATTCTTATCAGGAGAGGAAAAGACAGACATATAGTACAGGAGGGAAATTTAAGAAGTAGGTAAGGAAATCTCTCAGCCTGACACTGATGAGAGTGATGGAAAATATTGAGGGGGTACAGCATAGACCCCAAAAGCTATTTTTCCCTTGTATTGTTGAACTCCTGTTAGGTGCTCGGGGCAGTCTGAGTTATTTTTATATGAGGTATTCAAAATTTTTGAGGTCTTGAGAGACACAGGTATGGGATTTCAGTCACACCACCCTGCCATATCCGGGGGGCAGTTGTTTAAAGGCATTTTGTTCCTGACTACCTGCCTCACGCATTAGCTTCATGTTCCTGGAATTTGTGATAAAAAGAATAATGCATAGATAATCAATAGCTTATATTATTATTATTATTATTGAGATGGAGTCTTGCTCTGTCACTCAGGCTGGAATGCAATGGTGGTGTCTCAATTTACTGCAACCTCTGCCTCCCGGGTTCAAGCGATTCTCCTGCCTCAGCCTCCCAAGTAGCTGGGATTACAGGAGTGTGCCACCATGTCTGGCTAATTTTTGTATTTTTTTTTAGTAGAGACGGAGTGTCACCATGTTGGCCAGGCTGGTCTCGAACTCCTGACCCTGTGATCCACCCACCTTGGCCTCCCAAAGTGCTGGGATTACAGGTGTGAGCCACTGCGCCTGGCCTATGTTATTATTTTTTTAAAACTTACTTGGCCTGTGACACAATCCTCAGGAGATCCTGAAAACACGTGCCCTGATTATGTTACTTTAATGTAAATTCTTGGTAAACAACTTAGGAACTACCTTTTCTTTTTTTTTTTTTAAACCCATTATAACTGCTGCTAATTGGAGTGTATAGTCAGGGCAATTTGAATCTTTGCCCCTGGTGGGCCATCCTCAAGCTTTGGGCTCAAATAAACTTACACTTAATCATAAAGAAAAACGATGGCTGGGTGTAGTGGCTCACGCCTGTAATCCCAGCACTTTGGGAGGCTGAGGCAGGTGGATCACCTGAGGTCAGGAGTCTGAGACCAGCCTGGCCAATATGGTGAAACCCTGTCTCTACTAAAAATACAAAAATTAGCTGGGTATGGTGACATGGGCCTATAATCTCAGCTACCTGGGAGTAATCACTTGAACACGGGAGGTGGAGGTTGCAGTGAGCTGAGATCGTGCCATTGCACTCCCGACTAGGCAACAAGAGCGAAACTCTGTCTCAAAAAAAAAAAAAAGAAAACCCACTTTTAATATTGTAGTGACATTTCCACTTTTTGGGAACAAAAAATAACAAACAACAAACTGCCAGGTCCCTAGAGTGAGTACAGGTGCCAAGGCTGACGGATGAATACACCCTGCAAGACTCTCGCAAGGCCGCATGTGGGCGGGAGCCAGCGCTGGCAGACAGTCTATGCACATATCCTAGGACGGCGACCCAAGCTAAAGGTTTGTGGTGGAGTCCTACGTATAGCACAGCAATCCTCATTTACCAACAGACATCTGTGCAGTTTGTAAATTTAGGAAGCCCGCAGCGGTGCCTGAGGCCCAGGAGACCACTGACCTCACTTGTGTTTCTGCATTTAGGGCATCATATCAACCATGAAATAACTTTCAGCCTATTTGATGGTGGTATTTGTGTAAGATTTCTCTTTTTATCCTCCAAAGGGCCAAGCTCATTGCCTCGAACATATATAGTAAAGCACTGCTAAATACATAAATGAATGGCAATCGTTTGCCTTTTGAGAAACAGACTCAGGCTTCTATTTCGGAGGATTATGGAGCCAGAGAATCCCGAAGATTGCAGAAGCATGTGAATCTGAATCGCTTCCCAGTGAGATGTATCCAAAGGCTAAGAAGGGAACATGATCCCAGCACTTTGGGAGGCCAGGGCAGGCAGAACACGAGATCAAGAGATCAAGACCATCCCGAGTAGCTGGAATTACAGGCATGCGCCACCACGCCCAGCTAATTTTTATATTTTTAGTAGAGATGGGGTTTCACCATGTTGGCCAGGATGGTCTTGATCTCTTGATCTCGTGTTCTGCCTGCCCCGGCCTCTCAAAGTGCTGGGATTACAGGCATGAGCCATCATGCCTGGCCCACCAACAATCTCTTTAATGGCCAAAGCGGAGATTTCTTTTTCGTGTTGCACAGCTTTGTTGTTTTTGAAAGTTCTTTCTCTTAAACTTACAAAGTTAGTATTCATGAGGTTTATGGGAGCCCTTGTGGGTCAACCATTGCTAACCAAACATTGAGTGACCTTCCTTTGAGGCATATCCGGTAGAGCTGTGATCAGAAATGGGGTCTTCCTGGAGCCAGGCCAAACAAACCATGCTCTCTTTGGTATAGCTGTAGCTGGGTATTTGTCTGGGTCTTGGAAATCAGATAGGGCATGATGGCAAGATCCCACGTGACAGCCCAACTCACTGAAGTAAAAGGAAAGGTCCGAAGTGTGGCAATGTTCTCTTAGCTGATTCCCCAAAATTCCACTAATTATATTACCCTTTGGACCACTGCCCCACTACCTAAGCTGGGCCAAGGCCATCTTGAAGGAGCTTCCTATCCTTACATAACTTTTATTGCCTAAAGTTACAGTCTTTAAGCCTGATGATCATTATTCGACAATTAACTTCTAATAGGAAAGATCAGAGAAATGTTGGAGGAAACACAGCCTTCATGAATCAACGGAACCCCCTACCTTGGACAGCTCAGTGATTGTGGTGTTAGAGACCCAGCAGTGACATTTTATGGGCTGCTGAGTCACCGGGAAAAATGAACCCTAACAGGTTCCTAGAATGAACCTGTACATCTGATCTTTCCAGGCTAGGATTGCGATATTGTTTGATCAAGACCATAGTTCAAGTACACCAATGGTTCTGAACACCATTGCCAGTAGGGACCTAATCAGTCTGTGGTGACCCTAGTGGCCCTCTGTAACATGCTGAGGAATCCTACAACCATATTTCTGATTGGGGGCATTAGACTTTTACTGAGCAGTGTTCAAAATATTTTCAAATGATGCAAATAACTATAGATATTCTGCATTTTGTAGATTGTGCATATTTTTTAAAGAGAGTGATTTTATGCTACATATCAGTGTATTTCCTTTAGACAGAAATAACAATGTTAATAATAATACTAATCAGCTTGATGTTCCTATTTTTTTGGCAACATGGAATTTTTTCATATTCCTTTATTAAAAATTATTTTTATTTTTATTATTTGCTTTCTTGGGAAATCAGATTTCTTTTTATAAAGGATATTTCTGAGCTATAATTTAGTCTCCTGAATGGATCTATCTGGGAATGCCTTGAGCAAAATCACTGCTATAGGTATGTGAACTACTTATGTTCTTTATAATTAATACAATTATTAATTCATACAGTCTGTAAGTCAAAGTCTTCTAAAACTGGTTAATACTGGTTTTCATTCAGCAAATATTTATTGAGTATCTACTGTGTGGCAGGCTGGGCTAGAGGCGGGGATATAATAGTGAAAGAGGCAGACATGGCCCTTTAATCAGTCTGATGACGATCATAGACCTAACCAGCCCACACTCAACTGACGCGATGTAATTCCTGAGCCTGCTAAACTGCAGGGTAAATCATGAGCTGAACACTCACTCAGTGAAGTCTTATCTGAAAGAGCCAGGCAGTTTTCCCCCTCATTATAACCTTTAGATCTGAGAAAGAGAAGGGAAGGAGTGGCGAAGAGAGAGAGGAAAGGCAGAAGAATGTCAGTTGAGGTACTGATGCCACCCAAAGCCCCACAAAGTGGCTGAGGCTGAAGGCAGAACCATGGCACCCAAGCTTTTAAAGTCACAGTTACACTAGGTGCGGTGGCTCACGCCTGTAATCCTAGCACTTTGGGAAGCCAAGGCGGGCGGATCACGAGGTAAGGAGATTGAGACCATCCTGGCTAACATGGTGAATGAAACCCTGTCTCTACTAAAAATATAAAAATTAACTGGGCACAGTGGCAGGCGCCTGTAATCCCAGGTACTTGGGAGGCTGAGGCAGGAGAATAGCTTGAATCAGGGAGTCGGAGGTGGCAGTGAGCCAAGATTATGCCACTGCACTCCAGCCTTGTGACAGAGCGACACCCCATCTCAATAAATAAATAAATAAATAAATAAAGTCACAATTATTGCCCATTTGTCTCAAGTTTCCCAAATGCCAAAGTAACCCTGTAATACTATGATATAATGAGTATATATTTGGCCTCCATCCCAGGTTCCTAGCGCAAGAGCTTCTAACATTCATGGAATCTCCAGAGTGAAGTAGGTGTCTTTTGCATGCTAATGAGATGACTGGGCTTGGGGGATCTTGGATAGCTTCAGGATGGGGACTGGTTGCCAGAAAGACCAAGGCATTATTAGAGGGTTGAAACTTTCAGCCTCTTCCAGCAGGTCTTGGGGAGGGGAAAGGGGCTGGAGATTGAGTTAATCACCAATGGCCAATGTGTAAATCAATCATGCATGCAGAATGGAACCTCCATAAAAACCCTACACAGAGGGGTTTGGAGAACTCTGGGTTGGTGAGCACATCTATATACCCGGAGGTGGTATGCCCCAACTCCATGGGAACCGAAGTTCCTAGACCCTTCTGGAACTTGCCCTATGTACCTCTTCACCTTGGATGGTCACCTGTGCCCTTATAATAACCTTTAAAATCACCCAGTAATAATGAGGAAAGTGCTTCTCTTAGTTTCAAGAACCATTACAGCAAATTATTGAACCTGAGGAAGGGGTTGTGGGAGCCCTGATTTGTAGCCAAGTCAGACAGAAGCGTGGATAACCTTGAGAACTACGATTTGCGATTGGTGTCTGAAGTGTGAGGCAGTTTTGTGGGACAGAGCCCTTAACCTGTGGGCTCTGCCCTGACTCCAGGTAGCGTCAGAATTGAATTAAACTGTAGGACACCCAGCTGGTGTCTGCAGAGTGTCAGAGTGTTCTCTGGGTAGAAAGAGATCCTGGTGGTAGTAAACAGTAAATCCCTAAAGGGGAATGAAGCAAGAAGGTGGATGCTATCAAAAGTTCTCTATAGTGGATTTAGAGAGCCAGTTTTGGGAAGCACATCTAGTAAAGTCTTCATCTTAAAAGTCTTTTATAATTCTTTTCTATTTAAAATTTTGGGCAGGCATGGTGACTCATGCCTGTAATTCCAGCACTTTGGGAGGCCAAGGTGGGCAGATCACCTGAGGTCAGGAGTTCGAGACCAGCCTGGACAACATGGCAAAACCTCATCTCTACTAAAAATACAAAAATTAGCTGGGTGTGGTGGCAGGTGCCTGTAATCCCACCTACTTGGGAGGCTGAGGCAAGCACCACTGTACTCCAGCCTGGGTGACAGAGCAAGACTGTATCTCAAAAAACAAAACAAAACCAAACCTAATTGCAAGCTAACAAGTTACACAATTATTTTCTTGCCCATTTAGGGTAAGACATTTTGATAGGAAAGAAATTAAATGACACCAGCCAGAACCAGGAAGGGAGGGAGGGAGGGAGGGAAATATTAGGGTTACTTCACAGTTCTGTGTTAAATACTCCTACATTTTTGTCTGTCACTCAATAATGATAGGGATTAAACAGAAGCTAGTTCTAAAGCTTTATAGTCTTTTCAGTTGTACATCTGAAAAACACTGAATTATGTAGTCATTCAGTCCAAATTTGAGCCTCAGAGCTGAACTTGGATGAGTCCAGTTTCAACCTGTGAAGTGGACAGAAGGATATTTCTAAGTCAACAGAGCAGCACTTCTTACCTCATACCATGGTGGGGAAAGCTGAGGAAAAAAACAAATTGTACCAATTCATGCTATGGACAGTCCTATGAGACTACAGGGACTTGGACACGAGCTCGAGGCCCCTGGCCGTGGAGAACTCCCAAGGTATACCCACAGTGGCTCATTAGAGACCGGCTTCAGCAGTCTAGGTTCTCATTTTGCCAGCTTCAAGGGGATGGTGATCTCACACAGAATGAAAGGTCACTGAAACCAACACGCTGTGACTTAATCCCCTGTCTGCCCAAGGATAGCTTTAAATTGACCTAAGAACTAATATCATAGCAGTGGCAATTCCTGTTTCTTGGATTACATGGTAATCCATAAAAATTTTAAAAATGAAATGTCTACTGGAAACTCTACTGATACCACTAAGATAAATATTCACAATGCCTGCCCTCTTCTGAAAGACTATTCAGGTGAGGTGTAGGGCGTTTCCAGTCCGTGCTCACTTGGAGCAGGCACACACAGAGGGAGATCAGGAGATGCTGTGCCAGTCTGGGCAGACTCTTGAAGTAGGTTTGCAGCAAGTGGCTGCAGCGGCAAAGTGCACCTCTGGGTTATGGAAGGCTGAAGAGAAGGAGGGGACACTGGTGGTCAGCAACAACAGGTAAAATGACACCCTGGGTCAGCAGAAAGGGAATACTGCATAACAAGGGATGAGACTATCAGGAGCCGGAGGATAAGTGGTCTCCTTCCTCTCCCTCCAACAGTCTCATTCATTTGTCTACTTAGGGGAGGTATTTCCAACATCTGCTTCTCTGGGACTTCTGGACAAGCTGGAGGATGAGACTTCCCAGCCCCCTTGAGGTGGAGTGTGGTCATGTGACTTGCTCTGGCCAATGAAATGGAAAGGAAGTGAGCATGTCACTTCCTGGAAGAAGCATGTAATGGCTGGGCTTGATTGCCATCCAGTTCTGCTTTGTCCATCCAATTGTACTTACTGATGCAGAAGCGCCAGAAATAGAAGCAATAAACTCTGTGTGAATGAAGAAAAAAGCAAAACCAAACCTAGCAAAAACCAAAACAACAGTACTTTGGTTCCATGAAAGCCATCAGATTTCTAGATTGCCGGCCACTCTTGACGCCATGCGCCATCTTCTTTCCCTCTTTCTGACAGTCTGTCTCCTCTGCACCTTCTTCTTGCTTCCTCCCCTCACCACCTATCTCTTCTTTCCTCTCCTCTCTCCTTTACTGTCTGGTCCCACTGCTCTCCTAGCTGGAAATTATAATGTTTTACATTCCTAATCTAAAACATGTATACATTTGCGTTTTTTTAAAAAGGGTAAATGTTTAAAATTAAACATTTTATATTTCTCTCCCAAAGGAAAAAAAAAAAGCTCCAAGGTAAACGAAAACTCAGCTTCAACTTAAAAAATGCATGCTTTGAAACTTTACTATGTTATATAAACATACGGTGCTAATATTGTAGATAAGCCTGCAATTGATTTTCTTGTGTGGGTCAGTGCCTATCAGGAAAAACAAAAACAA
Source organism: Ateles fusciceps (assembly GCA_036589455.1). Classification (NCBI taxonomy): domain Eukaryota; kingdom Metazoa; phylum Chordata; class Mammalia; order Primates; family Atelidae; genus Ateles; species Ateles fusciceps. The sequence goes on from JAZHEH010001737.1 coordinate 5,694,281, forward strand.
ACATAAACCTCCCCAAAACACCATGCAACAGCCACACAGCTCGGAGAAGCCGGAGCTCCCTCTGGAGTAGGTTCTGAACAGGAAATCACTACAAGTAGCTAGCATCTCAGTCGTCGTCAGGAATTTTGTTAAGAAGGCTGGCGCAGCCCCACATCCAGAAGCCTAGTCAAGACTGCAGGACATCTCCAGTTAGCAAAAGAAGTCCTCATTTTCATGCACATTCATTCATGACATGAGGTCACCCCAGCACCCCGAAAAAGTTGTTTCAAGCAATTAAAATCACTCCAGATGAAAAACAACAGAGAATGAAAGAGCAGAAAATGCAATGGTAGCCTGGCTAATCATGCACACTTCAATACGCACAACAGATGGGTACTTACAAGCTCTGGTATTAAGTAAGAACATGCTTTACCAGGTAAACATGCCTTGAACTTTCAGGTCATTTTACACCACCACGGGGAGAACCACTGAGGGCTTTACACATAAAACCCTCTTCAGAGATGATGTGCAGGGAGAAGAGAAACATTTATATGAGGAAAGAAAGAACGTGCAAAAGGAGTGAGAGTCTGGTGGGAAATTCTGAAGTTCACTTACTGCCTGCTTTTGCTCTTCTTCCTGGAGGTGTTGAAGATGAAAAAAAAAGGCAGAGGAAAAAAGGAGAGAAATTAATGCTCATCACCACAAACACTGGGAAGAAATGACAAAAAAATCAGGCAAACCAGGCCGAGCCCATGGGTGCTGAGAGCAAAGGCCCCGTCCCCCATGGTAGCATCAGAGGACAAAGCAAGCGGCAGGCCTCAGCCCTGCGAGTGATTCAATGCTAACTCCCAGAGCTAGAAGGAAAGAACCTTAGAAACCACCCAGTCCAACGCTCTTACTGAAGATGAAACAGGTCTAGAGGGCCTGACCTGCCTAAGGTTCCACAGCTATTTCGGGGAATCTGAAAGAGGAAGTTCAACCACGACTTGAAATTCAAATGATCATTCTGTTTCATTATTCACAATATTTACATGTGTTTAGGTACATTTATCTAGGCAAGTGGTTTTCAATACATAGAACACAGACCAGCAGCATCGGCATTCCTGGGAACTTGTCAGAGATGTAAACTTTGTGCAGCACCCTATCCTCACCAAACCGAAGCTCTAGGGGTGGGACACAGCAGTGCCTTCAACCTTGTCTCTGATTCTGGTGCATGTAAGTCTGAGACTCACTACTCTAATAACTTCCCAGCTAGCAATTCTACCAATGACAGGTTCTTTTCTTATTTGATCCCCTCTCCACACTTAACATGTTGGAACTGTACCCACATCTACTTGCTTTCAGGCACAGTGTCTTTTTTTTTCCAGTGAATCCTATGCATACCCACTTCCCCAATAAACTGGAAACTGCTTGAATGACCTGAAAGGTCATTCAAAAAAGAATTCTTGACCTCAGTTTTTCATTAATTGAACACAGGTTTATTTAGTACCTCTTAGGCAGAAAGCACCAGAAACATAAAGAAATGGTCTCTGTCTTTTATTTATTTATCTATCTATCTATTTACTGAGATGGAGTTTTGCTCTTGTTGCCCAGGCTGGGGTGCAGTGGTGCGATCTGGGCTCACTACAACCTCCACCTCCCGAGTTCAAGCAATTCTCCTGCCTCAGCCTCCTGAATGGCTGGGATTATAGGCACGTGCCACCACACCTGGCTAATTTTGTATTTTTAGTAGAGCTGGGTTTCACTATGTTGGCCAGGCTGGTCTCGAACTCCTGACCTCAGGTGATCTGCCCACCTCAGCCTCCCAAAGTGCTGGGATTACAGGCATGAGCCACTGCACCCGACCGGTCTGTCTTTTAGAACCTTTCAATGATGGTACATAGAGCAGGCACTTGCTGGCTATCAGCTGACTGCCCAAATGAATGTGCTACTAGACACTGTAGGAAAAGGATAAAGAGAACACTTTCAAGTTTCTCTCGCTTCAGTTCTTTGCTACTCATCTACCCTGTCTTTTCTGTTTTCTTCCTATTGATTTGCATATTCTTTTAATGGGTCTCTCTCATTTCAACTTTCTGTGCCTCATATGGATCACTGTAGTCAGGAAACCTCAGCTGTTTAGCCTAGTATGTAAATCTAACAGCTGTGAAATGGTTCTATTTAAATTGGACCAATCCACGCAGCCAGTCTTTACTGAACATGTATGTGGAAGTCTTAGGAATGGTAAGTGCTCCTGCTCTCACACAGTCTATAGATCTGGGTGCAGTGGTGAGAAAGACCTCAGTAAAGCAAAGGAATTACAAAAGGGAGAGGGTAAGTGAACACTTGGAGAACATAATTTTTATTACTGCAAGGGAGAGACAGGGAGTAGAAATAAATGGGCACTGAGAAATCTCTTAAGGAGACTCCAACTCAGCATAGGAAGGTGCTCCTCACAATCAAAGCCAGATGCTTTAGCCTGACCAGAGCTAAACTCACAGGAGCCAGGCACAGAGCGTTGAGCATTGGCTCTGGCAGCTTGGAGGAGTTAGAGCACTTCTGCTTTTGCACCTGCTTTGCAGTTAGGAAGCAAGCTCTCTTCCTTGCCAGACTTCCCTTCGGGGCAGGACACTTTTCTTATATTCATGAGGCAAGGCAAACACTCATAGGACAGTTATCAAACAATTATACAATGTTTTCATTGCTAGCACTGTGTTGAAGTGGAAAGTGCAATGGTTGGGGAGGGATGGGGCAATCCTAACAGGCTGAAATTGTATCTGAGGTCAGAAGACCAGTATGTAATTTCTTAGAACTGTTTCTAAGACATCTCTCTACTTTCACAGTTTTCTCCAGGTTTGGTATTAGAGAGAACACTGCTGTGGTTCAATAGAGTAGGGAAATTTCAGAAGGCAATGTTTCATACTTGGACATCTGGTGACTGCAATTTAAGTTTGTCAGGAGATAAATCATAATTTGCAGTAGACACAGATAAGACTAGGATGGGGACAGTGGGTGGGGCAGTGCTTCCAGGACTTAGAGGCCTTCCATGTGCCCTAGTATTGGTAGAGAGGGGACTTTGGCAAAGTGTTGTTTAGGATGGTGTGATATAATTTAAACTCGCAAAACTTACTTCAGATAAAGCCTTTAAGGCTCTGTCAACATGGTAAACAGGTTGGATCCAAGGTCAGAGAACCTCTGTGTTACCAACTAGTCAGCTGGGGTCACTAAATATTGACTGATGACAAGGGATAGAGCCAATGTGATTTAAAAGGGGGTAATAATACCTTAATTGTAAAGTGTAAACTTAGAACTGCTTATGTCACCTAAAAACATGTGAGTCTCTTCCACGTGAACGAGGTCTGGCAAGGTGGTCAAAGCAATGGCATAGCCACTGTTGTCATTTACATAAAAATTTACACTCAAACTAGATAAACATTTGCAAATGAGGTTGAAACTCAAGACTGTAGAATTCATCTGGTAAACGAGTTTTTTTTTCTTTTCTTCTTCTCTCTCCTTTCTTTTTTGGAGACGGAGTCTCGCTCTGTCACCCAGGCTGGAATGCAATGGCGTGATCTCAGCTCACCATGACCTCCGCCTCCTGGGTTCAAGTGATTCTCCTGCCTCAGCCTCCTGAGTAGCTGGGATTACAGGCGTGCACCATCACACCTGGCTAATTTTTGTATTTTTAGTAGAGACGGGGTTTCACCATGTTGGCCAGGCTGGTCTTGAACTCCTGACCTCAGGTGATCCACCTGCCTCGGCTTCCCAAAGTGCTAGGATTACAGGCATGAGCCACTGCGCCCGGCCTGGTAAATGAGTTTCAAAAGCAATATCAGACAAATGGAAAATGAAGTAGAACACAGATTAGAAACACCAACATATAAACACTTCTAGGTTCGATACAAAGTTTTGAGGCTAGTAATTAATTAATACTCATTTATCATGTGAAAAAGTATAAGGAAAAGCTATGTAGAGAAACATGAAAGCCTGAGTGTCAGTCTACATTATGTCATTAAAAAGAATAAAGGGTGGCTCATGCCTGTAATCCCAGCACTTTGGGAGGTCAAGGTAGTTGGATCACCCGAGCTCAGGAGTTCAAGACCAGCCTGGCCAATATGGTGAAACCCCATCTCTATTAAAAATACAAAAATTAGCCAGTTGTGGCGGCAGGTGCCTATAATCCCAACTACTCAGGAGGCTGAGGCAGGAGACTCACTTGAATCCGGGAGGAGAGGTTGCAGTGAGTCAAGATTGCACCACTGCACCTCAGCCTTGGTGACAGAGTGAGACTCCATCTCAAACAAAAAAACAAAAAACAAAGAAGGAGGGTCCCTGATACTCCTTGGTGACAGGGATTGAGTCTAGTCACCACGATATACCAAATACCTAACGTGACACTTAGGAACTCAACAGATTGTTGTTAAATAAACAAAAAAATTAATTTTTACCCTGCCTTGTTCCAAAAAAAGGATTAATATTTTTGTTGAATGAATTAACAATGATGTCACTTCTTATGAATGCTTCTTTAAATGATCATTTTCAGATAGAAGATAAAGTACATTGTAGTTTACTGAAGCAGCAGAATGAAAGAACTCTCTGTGGCATGGAAATTTACCATGTGGACCATGTGGCTTGACTGTCCATTTGACTAACTGCTATTTTATGAGAGAATTAAATGCTTGCATATCGAAAATCAATAAACGTAAAACAACCCTTTTACATTAAAATCAGAAGGTGTTTTTTTTTTTGCTGTTTTTTTTAGACAGGGTCTCACTCTGTTGCCCAGGCTGGAGTGCAGTGGCGCGATCTCAGCTCACTGCAACCTCCACCTCCCAGGTTCAAGCGATTCTCCTGCCTCAGCCTCCTAAGTAGCTGGGATTACAGGCACGTGCCACCATGCTTGGCTAATTTTTGTATTTTTGGTAGAGATAGGGTTTCACCATGTTGTCCAGGCTGGTCTCAAACTCCTGAGCTCAGGTGATCTGCCTACCTCGGCCTTTAAAGTGCTGGGATTACAGGTGTGAGCCACTGTGCCCGGCCTAAAATTAGGATTCTAAAGGGTTCTTTTATGGGTTGATGAATATGTATTTTTAACAGTAGGAAAATACTGAAATTTTAATAGAAGTCAATAATTCCCATGTATGACCTTTTAGATATGCATACAGTACGAAAATTAAGACTATGTGGTAATTCTTTTAGGAAGCTGGACACTCAGGGCATGAAATTTTCAACTGTGAATTCTAGTCAATGGATAAAAAGACAACATTCCTGGATTTGTGTTTGCAAATTCTTCCTCCCAGTCTGAATAGCCTTAGCCTGTCAGATGGGTAAATGGTAAGGCATTTAAGAACCTGGCAGGGGATCTTACAGGGGCAGCGGTGTCCTGCTTATTTTGCTGAAATTAAAGTTGCAAATATAAAGAAACTCAGGGTTTGGAAGTAGAGTTCCAGGCATTAGCTCATTCTGCTTAGCCCTTGAATACAAGCATCAGTGGTACACTAGACGGCCACAGCGGCATGCATAGGGCTTGGAGTCAGTAGCTCTGGGGATTGCTAAGACAATCCAACTGAAAGGCAATGGCACAGGGTTACTCAGGGGAGAGGCACTTTGACTTCCCTTCAGTTTACATAAGACTTTGCCTTTTACAAAAATCACATTGGGGCACCGGGACCTTTCCAGCTATGCTTGGGAAATCTTTGAGAACATCTTTCTAAAAGGGAGATTTGACACAGGGAAGAGGTTAGTGGATCCCCTATTTTTTTTTTTTTTGAGATGGAGACTTACTCTGTGACCCACGCTGGAGTGAAGTGGTACAATCTCGACTCACTGCAGCCTCTGCCTCCTGGGTTCAAGCAATTCTCCTGTCTCAGCCTCCCGAGTAGCTGGGATTACAGGCACATGTAACCACGCCTGGCTAATTTTTGTATTTTTAGTAGAGACGGGGTTTTGCCATGTTAGCCAGGCTGGTCTTGAACTCCTGGCCTCAAGTAATCCACCTGCCTTGGCCTCCCAAAGTGCTGGGATGACAGGCGTGAGCCACCGCGCCTGACCAGATACCCTATTATCTCCCATCCCACAGGTGTACTAACTCCACAGCAGCAAGAATTTTAAAGCCACATGAGGCTACAGACGTTACACAGGCCATGTATGTTTAAGTACATCCCTGCTGTTTACAGTGAGGGACTGGGTTGCTCAGATGGATATTTGACAACTATTAGAGGGATTTGGGCCAGGTTTTTGTATCAGATTTTCTTTAAGTAAGACCCATTCAGACATAAAATATTTCTGAGGAAAAATCCTGCTAATAGGGTTAATGCAGAAACATATCTATGCAAAACAACCCAAATACTCAGGGCCAAAGCTAGGGGGAAAAAAACAAAAGCAACAACAACAACCAACAATTCAGCTCATGACTAAAAACAGTAATTGTCTTGAGCAAGTCAAAAGCCAGTTTAAAACACAAATGCTACATTTATCTAAGTTGCTAATGCCCACTAGCTTCTTTACTAAGAGACCAACTTAGGATGGAGAAGTTGAAGAAAAGTCTCTCAACTGATATTGTCCTGGGCTACCACTCCTGGGGTTAAGATCCTTGTCACTTCAGGCCTGGAGGATGAAACTAGGCTCCTATTATCCTTTAGTTTTTCCCTGTTCTAACTTGTTCTGAGTATTTTCCTGAACTGTTGTTTTTAAACTTCCAATGACTCCCCTTTATCACAAGATTAAATTCACTCCTGTCATCTGGTTTTTGGGGCACTTCACACTTTGTGATTTTCTCTGGCTGTTAACTTGATGTCATATGACAAAATGCAGTGGGTTCTCACCATTGCTGGGTGGGACCTGAGAAAGTAATAGCAGGAGCAAGTACCCCCTGGTATTGCTGCTACGTAACCAGGTAGATATTTCTGTTCAATGCCAATAAAACTGTCCAGGGGAGGCCATTCAAATGCCAAGCACGCCTTCCTGTGCTCTGGGGTATACGGGTTGTAATATAGCTTTCAGCAAGAATAGACAGACCTTGTGTGCCTGTAGTCCTAGCTACTCAGAAGGCTGAGGCAGAAGGATCCTTTGAACCCAGCTCAAGCAAGGTTACAGTGAGCTACGATCACGCCACAAGATAGACCTGACTTATTATGCAACCTGACTTATTATGCATGTATTAAGTTCCCCAATATCCCAAACCTAGAGCTAATAAGCTATCTTATTCCTAATATAGTAAAGTTACTGATTAGAATGGTTTAATTAGGTTGGTTTGTGTGATGGTTATTTTTATGTGTCAGCTTTACTGGATTAAAGGATAGTCAGACAGCTAGTAAAACATAATTTCTGGGTGTGTCTGTGAGGGTGTTTCCAAAAAAAGATTGGCATTTGACTCATAAGACTGAGTAAAGATCCGCCTTCACCAACATGGGCAGCATCATCCAATCCACTGAGGACCTGGATAGAAGAAAAATGCAGAGGAAGGGCTGACTTGCTAGAACATCATCTTCTATGCCCTCGGACATGTGAGCTCCCCAAGTTCTTGGGGCTGTGGTCTCTGGGACTTAAACCAGTGATCCAACATGACTCACCTCCCAACCCACCTCCCAGACTGGGAGTCACACCATCGTTCTCCGGGTTCTCAGCCCTTCAGAGACAGACTGAATTACACCACCAGCTTTCTTGGCTCTCCCGGTTGCAGATGGCATTAACATGAGACTCTTTACCTCCATGACTGTGTGAGCCAATTCCCATAATAAATCTCCTCTTATATATCTTTATATATATTCTACCGGTTCCATTTTTCTGCAGAACCCTAATACAGGTTGCCTCTGTACTACTTATTGAAATAGAACACTTAATATTTGTTAAGTATTTAAGTGGAATATTTGAAAACTTGTCTTAACAGAAACTTTAAGGCCAGGAGCAATGGCTCATGCCTGTAATCCCAGCACTTTGGGAGGCCAAGGTGGGCAGATCACCTGAGGTCAGGAGTTTGAGACCAGCCTGGCCAACATGGTGAAACCCTCATCTCTACTAAAAATACAAAAAAATTAGCCAGGCATGGTGGCAGTCACCTGTAATCGCATCTACTTGGGAGCCTGAGGCAGGAGAATCACTTGAACCTGGGAGGTGGAGGTTGCAGTGAGCAGAGATCACGCCACTGCACTTCAGCCTGGGTGACAGAGCGAGACTCTATCTCAAAAAAAATATAATAATAGTGGGAGACTTTAACACTACATTGTCAATATTGGACAGATCAATGAGACAGAAGGATAACAAGGATACCCTGGACTTGAACTTAGACCTCGAACAAGTAAATTTAATAAACATTTACAGAACTCTCTACTGCAAATCCACAAATCATACATTTTCTTCAGTAACACATCACATCTATTCTAAAAGTGACCACATGGTTGGGAGTAAATCACTCCCCAGCAATTGCATAGCATTTCATAGGTTTAAATGAAATATTGGTTGGCTGTTTGTTTATTATTTTCCTCCCTTATTCCTTCCTGTCTCCATTGTATAACACAATTATTAGTATAAAAGAGCTTTTCAATACCCATTTTTAGACTGCATTCTAGCCTGGGCAATAGAGCAAGATTCCCGTTCTCCCGCTTTTCTTCTTTTCCCTTTCTTTCATTCTCTTTTTTTCTTCTTTCTTTCTTACTCTTTTTCCTTTTCTCTAAAAAAAAAAAAAGTCCTTTTACCTCAGTTTCTAATATCTGGAATATCATATCTAGCTTTCAACAAAAATTACAAGACCCATTGACAGACAAGAAAAAAACAGAGCCTGAAGAGGTGAAGCAAGCATCAGATTTGACATACATTTTGGAATTGACTGGTCAGAAAATTTGAAACAATGATTTATATATTTAGGGTGCTAATGGAAAAGGGAGACAATATGCACAAACAGATGGGTAATATAAGCAGAGACATGAAAACTAGTAAGACCAACACGACATGCTGGATATTAAAAACACTAACAAAATGAAGAATATTTTTGAATGGGCTCATCAGTAGACCAGACATGGCTAAGGAAAAAAGTCAGTAAACTTGGAGAGAAAAAAAAACAAAACTTTAAGTAATTGAGAAATACTCATTTGTACATAGCTAATATCCTATTTATAAACATTCTCATTTATTCATAAAAGCAACTGCTCAAGAACGTTATCCTATTTCCAGGTACTAATTTTTTAAATAATCTGGCTCTGTACTAATTTAGATGCCTTTTATACTCAATCAGACTAAATTTATGGAAATTTGTCTGAAAACTGATTCTAGGCTAAAGTCAAGCCTTTAGTCTCATCCTCTTCTGACATCACAGGGAGGCAGCAGCTGAGGCTGTGGTGGGGAGATGAATGATAAGAGCTGAGTGTGGGACAAGGGCTCTTACCTTCAGCAACTTCATCAGCTCTTCTAGCTGGACCATCAGCTCCCGCCTGCTCTCCTGCAGGGCTGACATCCTCTGCTCCAGTTCATCCTTCCTTTGCCTGTCCAAGAGGAGAAGCCCATCAGATAAAGGGACCCTCAAAGATGGATCTCAGGCCAGGTGAAATGGATTTCAGACCTGATCCTGGTACTTACCAGTTATGAGATTCTGAGCAAGTCATTTAGCCTCTGATACCGCATAAAATTAGGTGATAATGTCTGTTTCGCCTACTTTCCTGGACTGTTCTGAGAATAATAGGTAAGAGTGCTTGGGAAAGTTTACATTACCATATAAAGATATGATTCATACCATTAGAGTGAATGAATGATTTAAAAACTCTTTAGAAAGTCAATGCCTTTCAAAAATATATAAAGCTAGCCCAAATTTAGATTAATAGTGGAGAAACCGTATTAAACTGCTCAGAGAAAACAGGGTTCAGTAGTAAGTACTTTCGGCACTAGAGAGAGTCAAGAAGGGTGACAGGTCAGGACGGCTCCCTGTGTCTAAGAACAGTCACTTTTCCTTGAGGATAGATTTTATGCCATCTACTCTAGCTCAGTACGTACAAAACCAGGCTTAAGACTGGGTTTCTTTCCTAATTTCCCTCTCTCTGCTATTTTTCCTTCCAGGTGTCATGGCTGAAAACTCAGTCCTCTTTGTTACTTTCTTCTTTATATCCCATATTCAATCAATAACTATATTCAGATCATTTTTCTTGAAAAATATATGTGCCTTTCTATTCCTATTTCTCTCACTTTATCTAAGCACTCCTTACCTCAAGCATGCAACAGTCTCCTAGTGTGATTAATCCTGCTTTCATCGTGTGTGTGTGTGTGTGTGTGTGTGTGTGTGTGAGAGAGAGAGAGAGAGAGAGAGACAGAGAAGAGAGAGAGAGAGAGAGAGAGACAGGGTCTCAATCTGTCACCCAGGCTGGAATGCAGTGGCGCAATCTTGGCTCACTGCAACCTCTGCCCCCTGGATTCAAGCGATTCTCCCGTCTCAGCCTCCTGAGTAGCTGGGATTACAGGTATCTGCCACTATGCCCAGCTAGTTTTTGTATTTTTAGTAGAGATGGGGTTTCATCATGTTGGCCAGGCTGGTCTTGAACTCCTGACCTCAAGTGATCCACCCGCCTCAGCTTCCCAAAGTGCTGGGATTACAGGCATGAGCCACCACGTCTGGCTCTTTCATCTTTTATGGTGAGAAAAAAGCAGTGGAATGGAAATCAACAGCCTCAAAGTTTAGTATCAGCCCCAGTATTTACCAAATATGCAACCTTAGACAAGTCGCTTAGCCTCAATTTTCTCTCCTCTAAAAGGGGACTAATAACATAACAGCAACAATATTCTGAGGATCATATAAGGTAATAAATATGAGAATGTTCTATGAACTTTAAACTGCCGCTCAGATCAAAGCTATGTTCATTTCATCATCCCGTGATGATCTCAACAGAATCTCTGGCATCACTGACCCTTGCCCTGCACAATCTAGACCCACGCTAACACATTAGCCGCCAGCCACATGGGACTACTGAGCACCCGAAACACGGCTAGTCTGCACTGAGATGCCCTGCAATTGTAACAGACATACTAGAATTCAAAGACTTGGTACAAAAAACCAAAATATTTCCATCATGTTTTAATACTGATTACACGTTGAAAGGATAATATTTGGAAAATATCAGGTTAAGTAAAATATAGTATTAAAATTAATGACACTTACTACTTTTTGGTTTCTCAATGAGGCTGTTAGAAAATTTTTACTGACATATGTGGCCTCCGTTATATTTCTATCGGAAAGGGCGGCTCTAGAGCCCATCTACATTCCTATCCTTAGCACCTCACCTCCTATTTTATGCCCCTTTGTGTCTGGACCTCCAGCTCATGGTTCACTTTTCCTAAGTGGGCTCCCATCATTTTATAATTCACCTCTCTTCCAAATCTTATTCATTCCTTAATGTGTGACTCAGCATCACGGTCAGGAGCTGCTCCTGCTCACTTCAGCAGGACCTGCTCGCTTAAGCACTACAGTAATCAGTGCTCCTCTGGGGCACTTAATTTACTTTACTCACTGCCACTCCTACCATGATGCAAAATCCTTGAGGTCAGGGGATGGGCCTTACTCATCTTTGCATGTATTGAAACATTAAGAAAGTATCATGCATCCAGTATTGCCCAATCAACATCTACTGAACTTACCAAAATCATGATTTGAAACTCTCCAAGGATTTCCAGTGACCTAACAATTAAGACACTCTAGAATCTGGTCTCAATTGCCTGGCTAATTGTATCTCCTATCACTGGCACTCTAAAGATTGATGTAATGAAGGACCGAAAATAATTCTTAGTTCCAAGACTCTTTCCCTTTCCTGAAATGTGCCATAATTATTTGGGGAATCATGCTGAACCCCAAGCCCACTTCCAACCTAAAATGTATTGTCCTATACTCCATCCAAATCATCATCTACCTTTCACAGTCTAGCTCAACTTCTATCACCTCCATGGGTCCAAATGCTTCCAGAGGAAAATTAGACCCACAAGGGATATAGATATAATATTATATAATGTAGGTGTAATAGATAATATCATAAAATACAGGTATTAGATATAATATTATAAAGTAACATAATATATATTAGACAATATAGGTATTATATCTATATCTTTGTTATATATTATATATTATACAATATGTAACATATATTATATATATAACATAGGTATTATATATGTAAAATATCTTGTGTATATATACACATTATATTATATATATTTCCCTACACAGATTTCTTATGCATACTGTTTGTTGACATGGCACAATATTATTTAACTACCAAATTATTTTATGTTTTGTTCCAAAGCTAGATTATAAGTTTTTAGGATGGCCTAAAAACTTATGGTCTTCTAGTCTTCATACACCTTAAATTTTCAGTGCAGTAGACCCTTGAGAAGAAGGATCTACTCATTCAATGTCCTAGGAAGACTTCCTCCCCTAAACTCCTAAGCCTGGATGCAATATTCTTTATCTGTACTGTGTGTGACTAAACAATTACAGTATAAGTTGAAAATGAATGAGCTATAGCTTCATGCAACAATATGGAAGGATCCTAATATGGTGGGGGTAGGGGGTGGAGAGGGAAGTCCTCTGGGACTACCCCCACCATATTAGTATAATATTTCTATTAAGTTTAGAAAACAAAAAGCAGGCTGGGCGTGGTGGCTCACGCCTGTAATCCAAGCATTTTGGAGGCCAAGGCAGGTGGATCACCTGAGGTCGGGAGTTCAAGACCAGCCTGACCAACATGGTGAAACCCTGTCTTAAAAAAAAAAAAAAAAAAAACAAAAAGCAAAACTAAACAGTTTATTATATAGGAAAATGACAATGCGATAATATTGTTTTAAAAACAAGGTACTGATAAGCCAAATTCTGGATAGAGGTTCACTCAGCAGGGAAGGTGGAGACAAGGAAATGGGGTAAGGGAGGGGCACTTCAATGGATGACATTGTTTTCGTTATATAGGAGTTCTCAAATAGGATGTGGGCTCCTAAGTATTCATTTGACTATTACGCTTCATATCTTATACGTTTGTCACACACATTTGTCATACATTTTACTGTAAGCAACATACCATTAAAAATAGTGATAAAGAAAGAAAAGACAACCCTGGTGGACAAGACTCATAACCACTCACCCTATGGGTGAAGTTCTCTACCTTGTTTTATTATACTAGCTGGGTACTGGCAGTCCCTGGCCTCATACATACTGATCAGTACCAGATGGATGTCAGATACCTACAAGTGAATCCTGCCCTTTATGTGTCTTTTGATAAGCAAAAGTTCTTAATATTAATGTAAATGTGAATTTACCAACTTCTTCTCTCACGGTAATTCTGAGAAATTACTTTCTATTGCAAAATCCTGAAGAAATTCTCCTACTTTTTTTCTAGAAGACTCAAAGTTCTGTATCCATGTCTAATCCATCGGGTGTTGGTTTCTGTAATTAGTGTGAGGTAGAAGGCCAATATGTTTTGTACATAGGCATAAACAACTGTTCCAGCTCACTTTACAACAGTCCCTCCTTTCTTCAATGATAGAGAAACTGCTTTTGAGGTTAAATACTTTCTGATTTCTCAACCTTCAGACCCTCCTTGGTCTCAGATTACATTCCTGCTTCTTGCTATCCTATGTGACATCCCTGGGCTCAGCCCTGCTACTACAGCTAAGAAATTTTTCAGATCCTTCCAGCTTATCTGAGCACTTTTAGCAATCCCAGTTTCAGCAACAGTTAGACTCAGGATAACAGGCCTTTTTGCTTGTCTAGATATAAAACCAGGCACTAGACAACAGGTGCATCTTATGCCAACAGCCTAGACTTACACTCTGCCCACGTCAGCAGCATTTGTGCTCCCATCCTCCCTAGTACGACACCAGCTGTACTAATACCCCAGACGTGCAGCAGTAAGCCACAGAGCCACCAAAATCTCAGCCTAACTACCTTAAGAAACTCAAATAAATGTTTAGGAGAATGAGAATTTCTATACATCTAATGATTTTTTTATCTGCACAGTTTAAATTCTTTATGATTCTACTATGACAATTTTTATTGCTGATATAAATCTAAATAGTAGCATATCTACAGAAACAGAAAACAATAATCTCCATTCTCTGGGGGAAAGAAACAAGAGGCTATACAAAATCCCAGATAATAGAAAATTAAAAATCAACCTCAACAGAAAGAACCCACTATTGGAAAATCTAGAGATCTGGTAAAAATCAAGTCACTACATTTAGTTTCCATAATGTCTTAACTTACTGAAGAGCACGTGTGTGTGCGCACGCGACACACACACACACACGCAGACACACACACACACACACACACACACACACCCCTTTTCCGAGGCTCATAGGAAATAAGACCCTAATAATGGATCAAATCACTTCTGAGAAGACTTCCCCATTCCCTCCAAGACAGCATCAAGCAGGGTGCTGACACTGCCCTCTATTCCCATTCTCATCCTATGTCAGTTTCCTGATTCTTGAGACACTTTGTGTATAAGTTTTGGTGCCAGGGTTTCATGTCTCAGAGGTGTGCATAGGAAGCATCTTTCTCCTTCAGCAGAGCCCTTCACTGACTGTAAAGTGCCAGGAGAATATACTCACAGAAAAGGGAAAGTGTTATTCCCGACAAGTGTCTCTAAAGTCAGACAAATTAGCAAGATAAGAAGACAGACTGCAGCACAATGGTCTTCTTAAAGCAATCACAGAAGTATAAACACTGTTCGGCTGGTCCCGGAGCTGGGAGACTGGTATTTACCAAGTTCTGTGATAATGGCTGACATTCCTAGAGTGATTTCTAATGGAACCCAGACATCTGAAGCAGAAACAGAATGGGGAAACTCTTCAGTGGTTTGCTCTCACCAGGACTGTTTATACTGAACAGATTCTGCCTTTGGTTTCCTAAGTTCCCACTGTAGTAGATTACATGTGGGAAGTGGTAGCGTATCCCCGACTCACCTCAGCAGCCGCAGCTCTGCCAGCAGTGTGGGGTTCTGCTGTGCCTTCTCAGGGGTGGGCTGGGAGGCCTGCTCATGTTCCAGGCGGAGACGCTGGATCTCCTGCAGGATCTCTCTAGAGAGGATGGGTGAACGGAAAGGGGCTGCACAGTGCTTCTCATCCATGCTCCCTCTTCCCCCTTACAAGTTTTCAACTCTAGCAGTGCCTCCTTTACCAATCTTGTTCTGATTGCTTCCAAATGGCCAAGATGTGAAATGGACACCTTCTCAATACTACTTCACCTGACATTTCCTTAACAAAGCAATCCTCTGTGGTGGAAAAGTCATAAAAATACTCTCCTCAAGGACCTGAAAAATCTCCATGAAAGGAAAATTACAGCCAAAATACTTTACTTACTCTGTTCCACTCAGCGAGGAGGAAAAGGAAACTCCTTGCAAACTCCCAATACAGGTCCTGCGCTGTCTTCCCTTAATCCTTCCCTGCCCCTTCCTTCCCCTGATCCCAATGCCCTGATAGACAGCTGCGTTGCCTCTACCTATGCCTGTTACCTTAGGTCAGGTCTCCTTGTCCTGGCTTCCACCTTTCGGTGCATAATGGTGTGCTGTCTGCTCTCTGTGCCTTTAAATGGCTTTTCAAAAAAATATTTTTTAGACGGAGTTTTGCTCTTGTTGCCCAGGATGGAGTGCAATAGCACAACCTCGGCTCATTGCAACCCTCACCTCCCAGATTCAAGTGATCTCCTGCCTCAGCCTCCTAAGTAGCTGAGATCACAGGCGCACGCCACGCCTGGCTACTTTTTTGTATTTTTTAGTAGAGACGGAGTTTCACTATGGCCAGGCTGGTCTCGAACTCCTGACCTCAAGTGATCCACCTGCCCTGGCCTCCCAAAGTGCAGGGATTACACGTATGAGCCACTGCGCCTGGCCTCTTCTTTTTTTTTTTTTTAATGAGAGACCAGACAGTCCTACATAGCATAATGGGTCAGGACAAAATGACTAAATACAGGAAAATGTTGCTGGGAAGCAGAGTGGAAAACGCAATTGTGAGAGGGGGGTCACACAGATGGGTGGGAGGAGGCCCTGGGAAAAGCAATCCCCTGAGGGCAGGTGAGCAGGGCTTTGGACTACCAGAATTAACAGCATGCAGAGAGACACAAATTAGTGCCCAGGACATTCACTGGACTTGGGCTAGCCCAGGTTCACCGAGGCTAGATCTTCCTTGGTGGTCAAAAGCCACCGAGTATCCCAGGAAAAGGAGAATCAGACACGCATGTGATAATCCTGGACTTTAGAATGGCTCGGCCTCCGTGGTCTTACCTGTTTTTGTTTTCCAGTTCTGCGATAAGCTGTCTTTGTTGTTTGTTGGCATCAAAGTTAAAGCTCAAGTCAGCGGGGAGGACGAGTCTAAAATGGGGAGAAAGAGTTTTTTTTTGCAAGCACAGGGCTAAGCACTGTAAGGGAGACAGACATGGATGCAGCAATGACCCTGTTCTAAGGAGCTGGCAGGGTAAGCAGCTCCTTAAAACTGTTGGTTTTTTCTGATCCAAATATACCCAGAGTTCTAGATTGACTGATTTTTAAAAAACAGATTTTTGAGGTATAATTTATATATCATAAATCCACGCATTTTAAGTGAACAATTCAAGGAGTCTTAGTAAATTTAAACAGTTGTGCAAACAATCACCACAGTCCAGTTTTAGAACATTTTCCATCACCATAAAACATTTCCTCATGCCAGTTTGTCACCAGTTGCCACTCCCACCCCCAACCTCAGACAGTCACGGGTCAGCTTTCTGTATACAGTTTTGCCTTTTCTAGAAACTTCATATAAATGGAATCATGCAACACATTGTCTTTGGTTTCTGGCTTCCACTTAGCATGATGTTTTTGGGGTTAATTCATGTTGGTTCCAGTAGTTCCTTTTTTTTTGAGATAAGGTCTTGCACTGTCACCCAGGCTGGTATGTAGTATGCAGTGGCATGATCATAGCTCACTGCGGTCTTCAACTCCTGGGCTCAAGCGATTCTTTCACCTTGGCCTCCTGAGTAGATGAGACTACAGGCACATGCCACCATGCCTGGCCTAGTAGTTCCTTCTTTTTTATTGCTGTGTAGTATTCTATTGTTTCCAGCTTTTGGTTATTATAAATGAAGCTACTGTGAACTTTTATTTACGAGAATTTTTCCACGTATGTTTTCATTTCTCTTGGGTAAATACCTAGGAGTAAAATTCCTGAATTATATGATAACTATATTTAACATCTGAGGAACTCCCAAATCGCTTTCCAAAGTGACTGCATCATTTTACAGCTGCATTAATGAATGAGATTTCCAAATTTCTCTACATCCTCACCAACACCTGTTGTTTTATTTACTTATTTTTTTTCTTTAACCATTCTAGTGGGTATGAAGTTCATAATAGTGAGTTTTTTGAAAATTAAGATATAATTTACCTACCATAAAATCCACTTTTTAAAAGTATACAATTAAGTAGGATTTTTTTTTCTTTTTTTTTTTTGAGACAGAGTCTTGCTCTGTTGCCCAGGCTGGAGTGTAGTAGTGTGATCTTGGTTCACTGCAACCTCTGCGTCTCGAGTTCAAGCAATTCTCCTGCCTCAGCCTCCCGAGCAGCTGTGACTACACGTGCATACCACCACACTGGGCTAATTTTTTTGTTTTTTTAGTAGAGACAGAGTTTCACCATGTTGGCCAGGCTGGTCTCAAACTCCTGACCTCAAATGATCCACCCACCTCAGCCTTCCAAAGTCCTGGGATTACAGGTGTGAGTCACCATGCTTGGACCAATTTAGTTATGAAACCATCACCACTATCTAATTCCAGAGTATTTTCACCACCCCAAAAGAAACAGCATACCCAAAATAGTCTTTCTCCACTCCCCCTTCCCTTGCCCCTGACCTCCATTACCTGTCTCTATGGATTTGCCTATTCTGGATATTTCATATAAATGGAACCATACAATATTGAACTTTTATGTCTATCTTCTTTCACTTAGAAATTTTTTTTTCTTTTTTTTTTGAGATGTAGTCTTGCTTTGTCACCCAGGCTGCAGTGCAGTGGTGATACGGTTCTGGAGTGTAATAAAATCCTAGAATCTTGGAAGTCAAAACATTATATTCATGCCACTAAAACTCAAAGAAGTTCCCAGGTCCAATGAGCAACTCACAGGTTGTAGCATCTAAAGCAAGAGATGCCCAGAAAAAAACCTAAAGCTGAAGGCCTCTGAACTGATCTCTACTTAGTGCGTGTAGCAGGCATCCTGGAACGGTCTTGACTTCCCGCGGGAAACACAACGACTGCTGCCCCTGGCTCGTGGCTAGCAGTCCATACTCTAGTGCTCCCCATGTATTTTTGTTCCAATCAGTTGAGTTGTGTGCTTAACAAGACTTGTTGTCTGTTCCTCACTGGAACGACTGCACTTGCAGTTATGTAATCTAACTAAATATCCCAAAAATCAATGAGATATGAGGATGAAAGAGGGTTTCTATTTCTAGGAAAACCAAGTTGAATGAGTTGGAGACTCCATAGAGATGAGCTTCTAGAATAAATTGGTACTGACTTAGCTGAAGGTGAGACAGCTGTAAAGATTCGTAAAAATTATAAAGAGAAATTTTGTACTCTTGGATCATAAGAGCTATTAAGTTCTCATTTCATTGTAAAGGACTGAAAAAGGAAGCTGAACTTGCATCATGGGAGAACATTTTATGCAAAGGAGACAACCTGGAGCTCCAGAGGACCTACACTCAATGAATAGGCTTGGCCCTACATCCAAATATACAGGCGGACATACAGAGCAATGTGAAGGTACATAGGTATCATTTTATGGTTCCCTATTTTAACTTACTTAAAAATGTAGTCAGAATATTTTTTTCTTTTTTTTTTTCTTTTTTTTTTCATTTTTTTCTTTCTTTTTTCTTGTTTTTGTTTTTTTCTTATTTAAAATAATTTCATTTTTTTTTTGTTCATTCTTATTTTTTATGGAAACCTTCTTAGTATACTAAATCAGAATATTTTTAACACAGACAAAAGGAGAGAAAATAATGTATTTCCATATACTCAAACTAGGTTAAACAGTTATAAGGATTTTTGACACACTTGCTTCATCTATTCCATATTTTGTTTCCCTTTGAAGTATTTTGATGCAAATTCTTGAAAACAATTCACCCTACAGATGTCAGCAGACATCTCCAGAAATATTTTAAGCCAGCTTGTGACTGCTGACCAATCTCTGGTTCAGGAAACTGGACTTCTACTGGGGCACCAAGTCATTCACCTACAGGCCTACCTCTCCCCTCTCTTTGCTTCAACTCAGAAGACCTTAAGGCAAACAAACAGATTCCTGGATCCTGAATGATCCCTGATTCATGTGGAAGGACATCCCTGAAGCTTCCACTCAGTGATTTACTTCCCGAAACCTATTCCTTTCATGCTTAAAATGAAACCGCGTGTGTAACAACCCAATTCTTTGAACGTTTTCTGTAAGTCCAGAGCAAGCCTAAATTTTCAGTGAACATCCTGAGGCAGTCTGTACTGAACCAGGTTCACTGCAAAAATCCAGTCAGGACCATTTCCCAAAAAGCTCAGAACAACCCTAGGAATGGATTCATGGGGCATTCTACAATCTGCCAGTGGCAGCTAAAGTAGCATTACTCACAGATGTCAGAGATAATCTACTCGCTTCTAGGCCCTTGGGTTGCTTTAATTCTTTCCTTTTTCTTTTGTTTGACAACATAACAAGTATATTTTACTTATTGCAATTTTTAAATGTCACATTCTGAATATTATCCTGTACCAGTGGCTTCACAGTTGTTATATAACTTGTTTGGTAAAGTTACGCTGACAGCTTTACTGAGGCAATGTCACATGATGCATGAATGTCCTCTGGTGCTGAACATGGGCATTAGCAACTCAGTATAGTGTGGCAGGGTGAGAATCGGGGTGTATCTAATAAATTTCTTCAAGGAGGTCTCATGTCATTAGGTAGAATTTGCTCTTTCAAGAAGTTTCTTGATCACCTCTGAAGTAATAAACAAAAAACAGGGTCTTAACAAAAACTTACAAACTGAAAAGCTGCAAACCTCTATCAAATTCGAAGCCAGGGCTGTTTTCAATCAGGGAAACCTGAATCCTAAGGAAGAACCAGAAATATTTTTTTCAAAGACACTCAGGCATCATAGGCATTCCTAAGTTGTGAAATGAAAATACGGTTTCCTAGAAAGTTAGGATAGAGATGGTATGTAATCTGCATTCTGGCTCGGAAGATGATGACATGCACCTTTTCAACTTTTCCCTAAACTGATTATTTTTTTTTCCTCTAAACTTATTCCAGACTAAATAGGTTTCAGAAATCAAGAAAACTTCAGGGTTCAGATTTTTGAACCTTTAATAAGCCCAGAGATTTGGCTTGTCTTTGGCAAGCTGGCCTAAAGACTCATCTAGTCTTTTCTAGTTCAAGGTGAGCTAATGAAGGCCGTACTAAAGGGGCAAAACGTGGCCTGAAAGAGTAAAAGTACAGGTCCTTTGCCAAAAGACAGACTGCAGAGAGGAATCTGATAGATTAACAGAGAAAGTAAAATTATTGCCTTGTGCCCTCTATCTAAAACTAATGGTTTTCAACGAAGGGTCACATCTAGCATGCCAGGTGACTCTGGCTTATCCCTAGTCTGGAAACGTTTCTCTCGGTCAGTGGTTATCAAATTTGGCCACACACTCCAATCACCTAGAGGGATTTTTATTTTTGTTTTTGTTTTTTTTTAAAACGGGGTTTCACCATATTGGTCAGGCTTGTCTTGAACTCCTGACCTCAGGTGATCCACCCGCCTCAGCCTCCCAAAGTGCTAGGATTACAGGCATGAGCCACCGTGCCCGGCTACCTAGAGGGATTTTTAAACCCTCAGTGCTCAGAGTATATCATCCAAGAACAACTAAATCGGTTTCTGGAAGTGGGCTTAGGCAGCAGCAGTTTCAAAAACTTCTCGGGTGATTTCAGTGTGCATCCAAGGTTGATGTACTGCTCTAAGCATCAGAGTTCTTGTTAAAACTGACAGAACTCGGACACTGTAGAACATCTCCTGCACATTTTGGTTGTCAAAAACACTGGTGGTGTATATCTGACTGTAAGTATGGAAAGTGATCCCAGAAGAGTATTCAAAGGGTACCACATTCACAAATAAAGTCACATAACCCTGTATTTGAATCTCAAGTCTAGCTGGAGAACCTTAGGCAACACGATTTAATGTTTTTCTGCCTTGGTTTCCTTTTTTGTAAAATCACATTAGGAATCATCTATCCTCCAGAGTTGCTCTTAGAACCAGAGGTAATATTTCTAAAATATCCAGCATAGGGTTATGAATACAGATGGCTCTCAAAATGGTAGCTGTTATTTTTCATTCTGTTATTAGGTCAAAGCAGTTAGGCAGGGTAACATCTGGAGGAAAAAGACTTTTCAGTGTCACAGATGTATAAGCCGAATGAGTTTAGGAGACAAAGGTGAGGGATCATCTAAAAATGAAACAATAATCAAAGACCTAACAAGGAATGCAACTGTTAGGTTGGGTGGATGGATGCATTAAGGCCAGAGCAACGAAAGGCAAAAAAGTTAGGGATCAGAGCACCATATTATAAAAGTCAAAGCTCTGCATTTGAGAATGAAGGTTCCAGAGTAGGATCAATTTACTATTATATGAGAATAAGGTCCCTTTAGTCCTTGGAAGGACAAGGTGCCTCTAACTTCCTGTCACATGAGCATTATGTCAGGTTCAGGTGGACTCACAGAGCTCCATCATCTTAATGAGATGAGACACATCTGAAAAATACAGGATAATAATTAAGACCCCTTTGAGTCAAACTTGGCAAATGTTATTATAAAGCCAACGAATGCCAACTCAGAAAGCAAACGGTAATCCAGTAGTATGCATTTCTGGAGCCTCCTAAAGAGACTGGAGATTCCTGTCTGTATGAATGTGGCAGGATGAGTCCCAAAGGGATGTGCCTGGTATCAACTAGGTTTTTTTTATATTCCAGGGGCAGTTTGCCCATCACCCAAGCTGCCTTAGACTACCCAGAGGGCTGTGGATTGCTACTCTCTCTCTCAAAAACCCAATCTGCTGTGGAAGGCAGTGATTCCCAAACTCACTGTGAATCAGAAGACTGGGAGTTTTCTTTTTTTTCCATAAAGATGCATGGGCCCTAAATCCAGAGATTCTGATTCAGCAGGTCAGAGGCAAAGCCAAGGATCTATTCATTTTTAAAATACTTCATACATGATTATAATATGTAGGGAGGTTTGGAGCCATTAAGTGTGTATGTAACACCACAGGAGACTGTCGATCTTGAATTATAATAAGCCATGAGGTTATTTCTGAATGCTGCATGCCTGGAGCAGCTGACAAGGTGACCAGGCTATGCGGCCTGGGATCTGAAAGAAAGCTGCTCGGAGACACTGAAGTGTGAGGTAGGATGACAATGGGTGATGGTTTCCCCCTTTCTTTCACCTTTCTTCCAAGTTTTCCATAATGAGTTTTAAATTTTTTTATAAAGAAAAAAAAAACCCTTAGAGGTAAACAAAACATCTGATTACATCTTGGTGATGTTTGTAATGACACTTTAAGAATTTGCTATTACGACTATGATTTACCACACATTATAGTTTTGTTTTTAAAAAAGGAATTTAGGGCTGGACGCGGTGGTTCACACCTGCAATCCCAGCGCTTTGGGAGGCTGAGGCGGGTGGACACCTGAGGTCAGGAGTTCAATACCAGCCTGGTCAACATGGTGAAACCCAGTCTCTATTAAAAATACAAAAAGTAGCCGGGTGTGGTGGTGGATGCCTGTAATCCCAGCTACTCGGGAGGCCGAGGCAGGAGAATTGCTTGAACCTGGGAGGCAGCAGTTACAGTGAGCCGAGGTCGCGCCACCGCACTCCAGCCTGGGTGACAGACCGAGACTCCATCTCAGAAAAAAGAAAAAAAAAGAAAGAAATGTAGGTAGGCACATCAGGAAAACAAATTCTCTCTCCTGCCTCATATAAGCAACATGAAAAGTATTTCTTTGAAGGTTGGCCTACAGAGGTTTCTGCAGCCCACTTCCCATCCAGGGAGACGTCATGGCACTCATGCTGAAGCACGCTACAGGGTACGCTGCTGGCTTCTCAAACTATTGAACAATGTGGAAGAAGGTCTTTGAAAAAAATCAATACAAAGCCTATCTGGCAGGCTATAAATAAATTCTTTTGAGCACTACACCCACTTTATGCAAAGCACTTGTATCAGTGTAAGATTAGAGGATTAGGAGTTTCTGTATAACAGAACTCTAGTCAAGAAGAATCCTTCCTGAGTGGCCCAACGGTTGTAAGATAACTACACTCTGCAAAATAAACCGAAGATGAAAGGGCCCAACCATATCAGTATTCATTCTAACAATGATCATTTTCATGAGAATTAAAGAATTGGCATCCGAAACTATCAGGTGTAAAGAGACTTATCTTGTTTGCATAAGGGAGTACTGAAATCTTTTCAAGGTCAAATGGCTTTGGAGCTTTTATTTACAACATTTTAAAAGTACTATGTAAAGTCAATAAGACTATGTAATGGCATAAAGTATACTTAAGTTTTACAATCCAACCACAGCATGGCCCATCTCAACAACTTTATACATTTTAATTTCTAAAATAGCTGCAGCAGTTGTGACTGACTGAGGGCATGTCTAAGGTTTAACTAATCACATAGCACTTTTCTGTTTCTTTCTCAGACTT
Organism: Ateles fusciceps; assembly: GCA_036589455.1. Taxonomy (NCBI): domain Eukaryota; kingdom Metazoa; phylum Chordata; class Mammalia; order Primates; family Atelidae; genus Ateles; species Ateles fusciceps. The sequence goes on from JAZHEH010001737.1 coordinate 5,717,935, forward strand.
TGTCTTCTCTTCTGTTCCATCTCACTAACTAACCTTTAGAGTTGTAATGGAGTCAGATACTTGAGCTGACATTAGATTTTCAAGGAGAGGATTTTGAAATCTAAACAAATCCAAAGGGATAAGTTACTTTTTGAGGGAGAAACAAAGTAAGGATTCCCATTTGCTGCTTTCATAACTCTATTTCCCTATGAAGAAGTAAACATAAATTGGTATACATTTCTTTTTTTTCTGAAACGGAGTCTTGCTCCGTCTCTCAGGCTGGAGTGCAGTGGTGCAATCCCAACTCACTGCCACCTCCGCCGCCCAGGTCAAGCAATTCTCCGGCCTTAGCCTCTCAAGTAGCCGGGATTACAGGCACCCGCTACCACGTCGGACTAATTTTTGTATTTTTAGTAGAGATGGGGTTTCACCATCTTGGCCAGGCTGGTCTTGAACTCCTGAACTTGTGATCTACCCACCTCGGCATCCCAAAGTGCTGGGATTACAGGTGTGAGCCACTGCGCCCGGCCTGGTAAACATTTCTAAAACAGATCTACTGGTTTGTTTAATATGGTCCTGCATGAGCTGGCCTGCCTGACTTCATTCCAGCATTGTTCTCTGCACTCTAGCTACAATGCCAACTTTCAGGCCATGCAACCTCCAGCCTCAGGGCCTTTACATATGCTGAAAACTCCGCTGGGCATACACTTCATTCTCTTTACCTGGTTAATGCTTGTGCACTCTTGTTTTCGCCTCAGCTCATTCCTCCTTCCATCTCCCTCTTTGCATCTAGGTTTAATTCCTTATCTCCCAAATTATAACCTCCAGTAGTTAAATCTTAGTAGTTAGGAGACAGGACAGTATCCCTGTCCCAGCTTGGCCACTTACATGCCATGTAATCCTGGGGAGGTTTTTTTTTTTTAATCTCTCTGAGGTTTAGTTTCCTCAACAGGAATGTTTTGAATAAACTAGCTAATATACGCAAAACACTTAGAATAATGACTGGCACAAAGTAAATACTCAATAAATACTAGTTATTAGTAGTATTCTTTTAAGATGAACCTTACTGTCACCTTTCTCTGTCCCTGTGAGAAAGGGTCTTTATTTCTCCTTTTTGACAGTTTATCTAGTTTCTTTTGGTATATTATTCAACTGTCTTTTTTCATAAAGAAAATTCTTAAAGTTTTTTCACATACACTGGTAATACTGAATGTAATCAGCTGTTTTATTTATTTTTGAGTCAGGGTCTTGCTGTGTTGCCCAGCCTGGAGTGTAGTGGTGTGATAACAGCTCACTGCAGCCTTGAACTTCCGGATTCAATCAGTCCTCCCACATCAGCCTCCCAAGTAGCTGTGACTACAGGCGCATGCCACCGTACCTCTCCTCTCCCCTCCCCTCCCCTCTCCTCCCTCCTCTCTCCTTTCTTTCTTTTTTACTTTTTAGTAGAGATGAGGTCTCACTATGTTGCTCAGGATGGTCTTGAACTCCTGGGCTCAAGCAATCCTTCCACTTTGGCCTCCCAAACTTTTGGGATTACAGGTGTGAGCCACTGTAACTGGCCTTGTTTTTAAAGGGTTTTTTTTTTTCCTTTATAAAGAAATTGTTATATTGTTTCTGGGGGAGAAATCTAGTAGTGAATCCTTTGTAGATAATGTAACCTCTTATGTGGTTGCTTTCTGAGGATTCTACTTTTGTATTCTGTAGTTTCACTATGATATGCCTAGTTGTAGAATTATTTTTATTTATCTATTTGCGGACTCATTGTGATATATTCATCTGAGAATGCTTGAGTACATTTTGGAAATTTAGCCATTAATTCTGCAAATACTTTTTCACCCGAATTCTATTTTCTTTTTGAGAATTTCAATTAGATGACTGTTGGTTCTCTATCTCCCATGTCTAAAAACTTTCAGATTTTTCCTCTTCCTGTGTTGTACTTTGGAAAATTTTCTTACATATATTTTCTAGTTCACTAACTCTCTAGTGATGTGTCTCATCTGACATTTAACCCATCCACCAAATTTTAAATTTCAGTAACTTTTGTTTTAAAAATCTGTAATTTCCGTGTGGTTTGTTTTCAACTTTGCTCTTTTAAGATAGTATTTTGTCATGTTTTTAATTCCTTCTTTTAGGTCTTTAGAAATCTTAAACATAGCTATGTTATAGCCAATAACTCTAATATCTAAAGCCACTGAGGGTCTCTTTTTGCAATGTCAGCATAGGGGTTCAAGTTTAATTGGACTCTTTCACTGGGGGGTGCTGCTAGGCCTCAATTGAGAATGTAAGCAGAAATTTATGCTTTGCTTCTACCAGGTGACTTAGGGTTAGCTTTAATGTTAAAATTTCACCTTGGTGTTTCTCAAACTATGAAGTAATGCAAATGCACCTAACACAAGTATAGACAGGCCAAAGGTTTTGAATTTCCAGGGTTGACGACTGCTTCCACTGCAACAGAAGGACACCTATAAGCTTTCTTTTCTTTGTGCTGGCAGGCAGCTAGTTAATTTTTTTTTTTTTGAGACAGAGTCTTGCTCTGTTACCCAGGCTGGAGTACAGTGGTGTGATCTCAGCTCACTGCAACCTCCGCCTCCCAGGTTCAAGCGATTCTCCTACCTTAGCCTCCCAAGTAGCTGGTATTACAGGCATGTGCCACCATGCCCGGCTAATTTTTTTTTGTATTTTTAGTAGAGATGGGGTTTCACCATGTTGGCCAGGCTGGTCTCGAACTCCTGACCTCAGGTGATCCACCTGCCTTGGCCTCCCAAAGTGCTGTGATTATAGACATGAGCCACCATGCCTGGCCTAGTTATTTTTTATACAACACATTGACCAAGGGTGTAATGCTTCAAGGGGTCTACCTTTTTTTTTTTTTTTTGACCTGTTGCTATTTTCAGACTAGCTTCAACAGGAAATGTAACTAAACACAGTTTCATGTTTGTAAACAGAACTTTTGTTTAAGTATGTTTGTGGTACTTGAACATGTGGTTAAAGCAATGGTTATGTGTATGCATGTTCAATCAAAAATAAACAATTATAGTCTTCAAGAAGACACACTGTTTTATAAATTCTCTGTCTTTCTCTCTCTCTCCCTCTCACTTACAGTTGAATTAGAAAATTCTAACCATGAGTACTATAGTTTTCTTTCTTTCTTTTTTTTTTTTAAGAAAAAGAAAGATCAGAGTTGTGACCCCAAATCTTCCACTGATTTACTTTATCAGTATGAGCAAATAATTTACCCTGTGGGGTCTTCAGTTAGTTTTTTTTTTTTTTTTAAAGAGAAAAAGAGAAAGAAGGAAGAAAAAAAGAATGAAATAAAGAGAAAAAGAAGAAGAAAAAAAAGGGAGAGAGAACGGGAATCTTGCTCTATTGCTCAGGCTAGTATACAGTCTACAAATGGATTTAAAGGCTTTTTTTATACTAATAATTGTGTTATACAATGGAGACAGGAAGGAATAAGGGAGGAAAATAACAAACAAACAGCCAACCAATATTTCATTTAAACCTATGAAATGCTATGCAATTGCTAGGGAGTGATTTACTCCCAACCATGTGGTCACTTTTAGAGTAAATGTGATGTGTTACTGAAAAAAAATGTATATTTTGTGGATTTGGAGTAGAGAGTTCTGTAAATGTTTATTAAGTTCACTTGTTTGAGGTTTAAGTTCAAGTCCTGGGTATCCTTCTTAACCTTCTGTCTCATTAATTTGTCCAATATTGGCAATGTAATGTTAAAGTCTCCCACTATTATTGTGTGGGAGTCCAAGTCTCTTTGTAAGTCACCAAGAAGCTGCCCTATGTATCTGGGTGCTCCTATATTGGGTGAGAATAGACTTAGGGTCGTTAGCTCTTCCCGTTACATTGATCCCTCTACCACTATACAATGTCCTTCTTATCTCTTTCGGTTTCTATAACTTTAAAGTCTATTTTATCAGAGATGAGAATTGCAACTACTGCTTTTTTTTTTTTTTTTTCTCTCCATTTGGTTGGCAAATCTTCCTCCATCCCTTTGTTTTGAGTCTCTGTATATCCTTGCATGTAAGATGGATCTGGATGCAGCTTACTGATGGGTCCTTTGAAGTGGCTGATACTGGTTGTTCCCCCTCTATACATAGTGCCTCCTTCAGAAGCTCTTGTAAAGCAGGCCTGGTGGTAAGGAAATCTCTGAGTACTTGCTTGTTTGCAAAAAATTTTATTTTTCCTTCACTTATGAAACTTAGTTTGGCTGGATATGAAATTCTGGGTTGAAAGTTCTTTTCTTTAAGGATGTTGAATATTGGCCCCCACTCTTCTGGCTTGTAGGGTTTCTGCTGAGAGATCAGCTGTGAGTCTGATAGGCTTCCCCTTGTGGGTAACCTGACCTTCTCTCTGGCCGCCCGTAGTATTTTCTCCTTCGTTTCAACCCTGATGAATCTAATGATTATGTGCCTTGGGGTTGCTCTTTTTGAGGAATATCTTTGTGGCGTTCTCTGTATTACCTGGAGTTGGGTATTGTCTTGCCTTGCTAGGTTAGGAAAGTTTTCCTGGATAATATCCTGAAAAATATTTTCCAGCTTGGATTCATTCTCTTCGTCACATTCAGGTACACCTATCAAACGTAGATTAGGTCTTTTCACATAGTCCCATATTTCTTGGAGACTTTGCTCATTCCTTTTTACCCTTTTTTCTCTAATCTTGTCTTCTCATTTTATTTCGTTAAGTTGGTCTTCGACCTCTGAAATCCTTTCTTCTGCTTGATCAATTAGACTGTTAAAACTTGTGCATACTTCGCGAAGTTCTCGTATTGTGTTTTTCAGCTCCATTAATTCACTTATATTCCTCTTTAAATTGTCCATTCTCATGAACATTTCATGAAACCTTTTTTCAAGGTTCTTAGTTTCCTTGCATTGGGCTAGAACATGTTCTTTTAGCTCACAGAAGTTTCTCATTATCCACCTTCTGGAGCCTGATTCAGTTGATTCCTCACATTCATTTTCTATCAGGCCTTGGTGATGAGGCACTGCAATCCTCTGTAGGAGGAGAGGCATTCTGATTTCGGGTGTTTTCAGCCTTTCTGTGCTGGTTTCTTCCCATCTTCGTGGATTTAACCACCTGTCGTCTGTGTAATTGCTGACCTTCAGACTAGGTCTCTGAGTGGACGTCCAGCTTGCTGGTGATAAAGTTTCTCTATTTCTTAACTTTTCCTTCAGCGGATGCCCCTGCCCCACAGAGCTGGACCTTCCCGGGTTCAGCTGCACTTGCTGTGAAGCTCTCAATCTTCAGCAGTTCCAACCACTGTTTTTATTTTTTTTGTTTGTGGAGAGGGGTACCAGCCTTCCCCTGCGGCGACCCACTACGCCGGCTGAAACAGCGGCATTAAGATTCGTGGCGCTTTTCTGCCCGGGAATCTCCCGGTCTGGTTCCCCACTTCAGTCCGCTTTTCAATCAGCTGAATGGGCGACTCTGCTTTCCTGGAGCTCCAAACGCCAACTAAAAGGGCACTCAGTCCCGTATACTCCGGACTGAGAACTGCTGCGCTGGGGCGCCTGCAAAACGGCCGCGCCCTCCAAAACGATCGCGCTGGCGACCCGTGGGGCTCCTCCGCCAAGAATCTCTTGGTCCGTGGGCTATGAAAATTCGTCTGAAAATGTGGCGTCCACTCACTCTCTGCGCTTTCAGTGGGAGCTACAATCCTGAGCTGCTGCTAATCGGCCATCTTGGATCTCTCCTCAAGGGGCCTACCTTAATGTGAGAGTCTCATTTCCAACTCTTCACTTTACACATAACCAAGGTTTTGCCCACAGAAGCTCTGACAATTGGCATCCAAGCACAGGGCAGGGGTGGCAGTAGCAGTGGCAGCAACAGTAGCTCTTGGGCTGCTTTGTTTTCAGTTACTTTTCGATTCCCAGGAAACTGAATTCTCTTCTACTTATTTTCAGATCCCAACTCAAGTAACACTTTTTCACAGAAACTATCCCTTACTCTCCAGAATAGATCAGGCACCTGCCCTACACTTCCACAGCTCCCTACATTTTTCTTCCATTGCACCTAATGATTTGTAGTTATGTTTAGTAGTGTGATTATTTGTTTAATGTTTGTCTCTGTCACTACACTGTTAGTTCCATGAGGGCAGGAATCATTTGTCCACCACAGTATCCAATATGGCACAGTACAGCAACAAAAGAAATATTTGCTGAATGAATGTGTGTGTGTGGCTGGTTGGGGGGATGAATATTAATGTGAACATAACTCCTCAAAGAAAGTAAAGAACTGAAAAAGGAGAAGAAAAAGAGAAAACATTTTATTATGAATATTTCAAAATTACAGGAAACACACTGCAAATCTCCGGGTAGCCACTTCCTATTTCAATCAAACCCTTACATATTAAACATTCTTGGTCCCTTTTGATTTTAATTGAGATACAATGCTCAGATCTTAAGTGTTCCATTTAATTCATTTGACAAATGTACACTCCTGCAACCCACACCCCTAATGAAATGTGGAATATTTCTATCAATCCAGAAAGTTTCCTCATCTCCCTTCAATATTTTCATTTCTAGAAACAACCCCTTATCTGATTAAGATTAGGATGATTAACTTACGGTAATGGATATGTTAGTTTGCCTGTTCCAGAATTTCATACAAATGGAAAAAAACAGTACAAACTTCTTTGTATCTGGTTTCTTTTACTACTCATAATATTACTGATATTCACCTTTGTGTTGTGTGTATCAATGTTATTCCTTTTTGTGTTGAGACGATTCTATTGTATGAATAGAACACATTTTGGTTATCTATTCTGTTGATAACTATGTGGGTTATTCCAGCTATTATGAATTGAACTGCTATGAACATTCTTGTACAAAGCTTTTTGTGGACATGTTTTCATTTCTCTTGGATAAATACCTAAGAGTAGAATTGCTGGGTCATAGTATAAATGTTTGCTTCTTTAAGAAACTGCCAAATAGTTTTCCGAAGTAGCTGTACCATTTTATACGCCTGCCAACAACACTGTGAGTTGCTCCATATCCTCTCCAACATGTGGTGTCATCCAACTTTTTCATTTTCGCCACTCTGGTGGGTATATAGTGGTATCATTGGCACTTTCCTGATGATTAATGATATCAAGCACATTTTCATGTGCTTATTGGCCATTGGTGTATCTTCTTTGTGGAATATCTGTTCAAGTCTTTTGCTCATTTTAGAAAAAAGGGTTGTCTTTTTATTGTTGAGGTGCAGGAATTCTTTATATGTTCTGTCCTTTATCAGACATGTTTTTCAAATATTTTCTTTCAGATTGTGGTTTTTTTTTTAAGACAGAGGCTTGCTTTGTCGCCAGGCTGGAGTACAGTGGCATGATCTTGGCTCACTGCAACCTCTGCCTCCTGGGTTCAAGCAATTCTCCTGCCTCAGCCTCCTGAGTAGCTGGGATTACAGGCACGCACCACCACGTCCAGCTAATTTTTGTATTTTTTTAGTAGAGACGGGGTTTCATGATCCACCTGCCTTGGCCTCCCAGAGCGCTGGGATTACAGGCCTGAGCCACTGTGCCCGGCCGGTTTGTCTGTTTTTTAATAGTATCTTCTAATGAGCAAAAGATTTTATATTTGATAGGGTACAGTTTATCAATTTTTAAAATGGTTTGTGATCCCTATAAACTAATAAATTTTCATTCTTCTTCATAAGAGAATGAAGTTATTCTCCTATACTTTCTTTTAGTAGCTTTATGGTTTTGGCTTTTATGTTTAAGTTTATGATACATTTCAAATTGATTTCTTTGTATGGTGTGAGACAGGGGTTGAGATTCTTTTTTTTCCCTACACAGATATCCAGTTGTTCCAACAGCATTTGTTAAAATAGAAAGAGTTTCCTTTTCTGACTGATTTGTTTCTTACCTTTCTTAAAAGTCATTTGACCTTACACATGAGTATCTTTTATGGAAACTCTATTCTGTTCCTTTGGTTTATTTGTTCATCCTTCTGCCAATATCTTACTTTCTTGATTACTATAGCTTTACAGTAAGTCTTGATGTCAAGTAGGATTAAGTCTGCCAACTTTGATGTTCTTTTTCAAGACTGCTATGGTTATTCTAGGTCCTTTGGTTCTCCAAATACATTTTAAAAACAGTTTGCTAATTTCTATAAAAAAGCCTGTTAAGACTTGAATTGATATTAAATATATAGATTAATTTAGGAAAATCTACCATCCTAACAATATTAGACTTTTTAATCTATAAATATGGCATACGTCTTCATTTATTTAGGTTTTCTTTAATTTCTCTTAGCAATGTTTTACAGTTTTCAGTCTTGACATCTTTCATTAAATTTATCCATAAGTACTAGGTATTTTTAATGCTATAGTAAATAGTTTTGTTTGTTTGTTTGTTTGTTTTTGAGATGGAGTCTTACTCTGTCGCCAGGCTGGAGTACAATGGCACTATGTTGGCTCACTGCAGACTTGACCTCCCTGGGCTCAACCCATCTTCCCACCTCAGCCTTCCCAGCAGCTGGGACTACAGGTGCATACCACCATGTCCAGCTAATTTTTGTAGAGACAGAGTTTTGCCATGTTGCCAAAGGGTGATCTCAAACTCCTGAGCTCAAGTGATCTGCCCACCTCAGCTCCCAAGGCGCTCGGATATACACTTTATATCTTGCAGCAATACTATAAGATGTACTTACCTGTTCTCCTAGTGTTTTTTAATATTTCTTAGGACTTCTTATGCACAATGATGTCATCTTCAAATAAAGACTGCTTTATTTCTGCTTTTCCAATACTTATACCCCTTTCTTCTTGTCATGTTGCATTAATTAGGTCCTCCAGTATAATTTAGAATAGAGGTAGCAAAAGTGGTTATCTCTGAATTGTTGCCAGTATTACGGGCAGATGTTTCAAAATTTAAACTGTAAGTGTGATCTTAACTGTAGGTTTTTGTAGGTGGTCTTTATCAGCGTGAGGAAGTTTCCTTCTACTTTTAACATGTGGAAAAGTTTTATCATAAATGAGTGCTGTATTTTGTCAAATACTTTTTTCTACATCTACTGAATGATCTTATAATTTGTATCTTTTAACTGTTAATGTGATAAATTACATTGATTTTTATGTATTAAATACATTTGCATTTCTAGGATAAATCTCACTTGATCATGGAGTGTCATCCTTTTTACATACTGTTAGATTCAATTTGCTAATATTTTATTAAGGATTTTTGTATCTAGTTCATGAGAGAATTTGGCCAGCAATTTTCTTTGCCTGTAATGCCCTTGTATTGTTTTGTATCAGGTTATGGTGGTCTCATAAAATGACTTGTAAAGTGTTCCTTCTTGCTCTATTTTCTGAAAGAGTTTGCATCAAATTGACATTATTTCTTCCTTAAGTATATGATAGTATTCAACAGTTAAACCATCTGAGATTTTTTTTTTTTTTTTTTTTTTTTTTTTGAGACTGAGTCTTGCTCTGTCAACCAGGCTGGAGTGCAGAGGCGCAATTTTGGCTCGCTGCAACCTTCATTTCCTGGGTTCAAGTGATTCTCGTGCCTCAGCCACCAAGTAGCTGGGATACAGGTGGGCGCCACCACGCCTGGCTAATTTTTGTATTTTTAGTACAGATGGGTTTTCACCATGTTGGCCAGGCTGATGCTGAACTCCTGACCTCAAGTGATCTGCCTCCCTTGGCCTCCCAAACTGCTGGGATTACAGGCGTGCACCACAGCGCCTGGCCAAGCTTGGGGTTTAATTATGAACTCAACTTTTTTAACCAACATAGGAATATTTGATTTTTTAATTTGTTCCTATGTCAGTTTTATTAATTTGTATCTTTCAAGGAACTTACCTATTTTATCTAGGTTGTCAAGCTTACTGGTAAAAAGTTGTTCATAATATTCCCTTATCATTCTTTTAATGTCTATGGGATCTACAGCAATATCTCTTTTCATTCCTGATATTAGTAATTAAAGTTTTCTCTTTTTTATGTGATGAGTATTGCTGGGTTTATTAATTTTATTGATCTCTTAAAAGAGTAAAATTCTGGCTCTTTGATTTTCTTTTCTTGATTCATTGTTTAAATAAAGAGAACATTTAGATGAAATTAAAGTCCCTTTCAATCTCTACCCTAAGGCACTCCCCCCTTCCTTTTGTCCCAGAGGTACCTGTTCTCCTAAATTTCATGTTTACTATTTCCTTCCCATTTGTCTATTAAAGTAATGCTTATTTCTGCTAATCTCCTGGGATCCTCCATTAACTTACCACGTTTCCTGCTTCTGCAGCCAGCCGGGCAGCGTAGCGAGCTATAAGCCGGTGTTCCTCATCCAGTCGGCTAGGACTTTCCAGAACACTGCCAAGGAAATAAAAATGCAACAGGTGTCTATTAAACATCCCTTATTCTTGTTCCATTCTTAGAAAGAACAGAGGGGAAGAAAAGCTCATAAAAGAATGGGAACGAAAGAACTAGAGGCCTGGGTCATAGATACTAATGGTCTTCTGAGAAAAAAGGGGATTTAGAGAAATGATGAGGCCATATTTGTTATTCCTCATTAGCAGCACATCCCCTCTGTTCCCCACCATCAAAGGGCCACTTCATTTTGAATGCAAGGGCTAGGAAAAGACAGGGCACCCACAGAGTCTGAGACACAGATTTCTAACCAAATGTTTTGAAAAACTGATGATTTTTTGGACCTAGATCTCGAATTCAAAAGACCAAGAGAAAACTAAAGTATCATGAAAAACAGAGGGCTAAGAAAAAATATACTTAACACTGGCTAAGCAAAAGTTTGGCCTTGCCAGGGCAGGCTAAACACATTGTAAAGTTGGAAAAGATTCCACGGCATCAAACATTCCCCTTTCGTGCCCCTTTCTCTTCCTTTACTATACTCATTCTACATCTATAGCCCCATCTTATAATTAATTAGTTTGATGCATTACTCTTTTATTTATTTTTTTTTTATTTTTTTAAGACGGGGTTTCACCAGGTTGGTCAGGCTAGTCTTGAACTCCCGACCTCAGGTGATCTGCCCACCTTGGCCTCCAAAGTGCTTGGATTACAGGCGTGAGCCACTGCGCCCGGCCGATGCATTACTCTTTAACAAGAGTACCAACACTCTAAAAATATAAGGACCCATGCAGACAGGCTATCAGATAGTGTGGTATCTGGATGAAGGAAGGGTTCTTGAGTAACAGGCTGGCTCTGTATATGGGATGCTGACATGGAACTTCTGACTGATTCTCAAATACATGACTTCTTTAATTTAGTATACCAAATGCTATTTATCCTTATCAAGACAGTCCTAGATTAACAGGGACTGTGGCTATATAATTCTCTGTTTAAAACTGTCAGAAGCTGTAAGGCGACAGTGATGATGTTGATTAAATGACCAGAGATGACTGCTGTGGCTTATCTCTACTTTGGCCCTATGTTCTTGGGTTTCCAAAAACTCTTCATCAGAATTTAGCAGTATGAGAAGTAATATACAAAAATTTAAAGACATGAGTTCAATACTCATTACGGCTTGTTATAATTACTGAGAGGAATCTGGGAAGAGTGTGGCTAAATCAATAAAGATCTGTCTGATCTTTTCATGTGTAGAATTGACTATATTTTTTCTAGTTTTTTTTTTAATTAATCTTTCTATCTCTTTGGCTAAGTCTTTAAGATTAACTTAGTCTTTCTTCTAGGATTTTCTTTTAAGTGCTTCAAGTCTTCTGCCCATGACATCTGTCAACACTTTATAATTTTAGGCATGCAAATGTCCATCTCCAGGATATATAATCATCCTCTCAGAAATGATCTTGTAATAAGAACAGACTACTATCAGTTGGCTTTAATATTTTAGGGTCAAGGCCCCAAGGTGAGAGATAAACTATAATATTTGTGCTTTAAAGGTATCTGTCTGAAATAAGAAAACTATCTTTTAAATAAAAAATAATAAAAATGAATGCTTAACAATACAAGTGGATACTATTTTGGAGGGACTGGTAGCCCAAGAAGCGGGACCTAAAGTGGCTGATCTCTGTTATCTGGCAAGGGAACAATAGGTTCTTCTGTGCAAAAGAGCTCCTTTTTCTTGATCACATTCCACCTCCGTAGGAAGGTTGATCCTATTTGTCATTTATACATGAGTGTGGATGACAGGGCTGCTTTAACTGGCTATGTTTTCTAGCCAGAAACTAGAGGCTTGTGTTGATGAGAGGTTTTAAGGTCAATGAAAATTATCTGAGGGCAATTAGAAAGGATCCTTATTCTTCTGATTGAATTGACTTTCATTTTCAGAATTAGTTAGCCAGGAAGGTTCTGACTTCTTGGAGGAAATGTGAAGCTCAGTTCCTTAGATTATAAATCAGGAAGTCATGCAGTACTCACCCACTCATGTTCTCCCAGGGCTACTGGCCACCAATTTTTGCTCAGGGAGCCAAGGTGAGACTTGAGGACCTCAGCTAAACTTACCATAAATCTTACTGGACTAAATTCCTAGGTAACAGTCTCCGTCAAACATTCTGCTACTATTTTTACCGTGGAAACTTCTGCTTACTCTGGACAACTGCCTTTACTGATAATAAATAATTTGTCTTGCCTAGGGTGAAACAACTCGATTCCTAGAGACCAAGAGGCTGGGACGGTGTGCAGAGAAATCATCTGTTGGATGAGGAGACACTCTGTGATGCTGTGCACACAATGATCAGGCCCTTCCCTCCTAGAGGGCAAGCCTATTAAACATATTTAGAAGGTTAGAAAACCCTACTTCTCCAAGCTTTAGAGATATGTACATACCCCAGAATAATTATGCTATTTAGTCATAGCAGGAAAACTATGGGAAACGATATAAAGTATAATATTAAAACAGTCTTTTTCATATGTATATTTCCCAATTATTAACTTAGTAGGGGGGAGTAGCAGCAAGGTCAGATGACCTTCCCAAGAAGCCAGGGCATGCTACAAGCCAAATTAAGATCAAAATGTAAAGCTTCAGCCTCTGTTATGTATATAGGTTATAAATTATGCTTTTCTCTCTAAGAACGAGAATCTCAAAGCATGGCTTTCCAAGTTGTTTGGCATCGTGACTTCTCTTTGCTGTTATGTAGGGGAAGGATGGTTTTAGATTGTTTAAACTTTACCTGTCATCCTACTTGTAGAATGGTGGTGGGTGTGGGTATGGAGTGGGCAGGAGACTTTGGACCTACCTGAATGTAATACTTTATTTTTTTGTATTAAATCTTTTTAAAAAAAGATTAACTTTGCTACAGTTAGCAGTTATCACGTTTTTCCATCCCAAACCACTGAAGAATCAGACACATTCTCTTATTAACAGAGAGTCACTGCCATGGTAGTTTTCAGGGTAAGGGGAATGTGGAGCTATTACAACATATGTAAGTATTATAATATGAGAGAGTCTATAAAATTTGGAAAAAAGACCCTCAGGTGACAGTGATCCCATACCATTGCTGGGAATCACTGGTTTAAATAATCAACAATGACAGATTCCTGCTAACAGATATAGAACGGTAAAGACGTAATATCAAAGCCCCAGATAAGACAAAGTGGGATATCTGTGGGTTGACCAACTCTAAACTTTGAATGTCAATGGAAAGATTAGTTAGGTAAGAATGAACAGGGAAGAGGCTGCCTCAGATACCTCTGTGAATATTGCATCTTTGGAAATGTCCATCTCTCATAGATTTATATATTCTTTCAAGTGTAAGCTGGAGGAAGTGAACCCCAATTTAAAGGAGAAGGTCTGACTCCATGTTTAGGTAAGCGCCCAGGCTTGGCAAGGCTCCCTCTCTTGTAGAAGCTAATGCTTTGCAACTATTTTAATTCTGCCAAACATAGCTGGTAGCTGCTAAGAAAAACCCTCCATGCACAGCCTTTTTTCCAGCTGACAACCCCAGGTAGCAAAGCTCTCCCTCCCTCTGATCACCCCTGGCTGCCCACTGCTGCTGCTGCACCACCACTGACCGTGCACAGTGCTGCAGACGGGCCACATAGGAGGCTATCAGCGCATGCTCATCGGCCAAGTGACTGGGTATATCCTGGCTATACTGTAACCTAGGAACAACGGAGGCAAAGACAGCAAGCGTGACACAAACACATACAGAGGGAGAAATGAACATGGATTAAAATGAGCAAACTTCAAAGAAAAGTTTAAAAAGTAATAAATCATAATAAGAAAAACAATAAAAAAATCACAATGCAAAATGGAATATGGTGTTAGATCCTCAGGAATCCGTCTCTCAAATCCTCTGAACAAAAGCAGTCCTTCAGGAGTGGCTCTGACCCACTGACACGACAGCCCTTGGGAAGGACTTGTTGAGTCAGCAGAGGAGCCACGTGTACAACTTTTGTCCAGGTGCTGCTCTCCGTGATGGATGCACTTTTTAGAGGATGCCCTCTGGCAAGATAACCGAAGCCCAGCAAATCTACTAAATATTAGTACGTGACCCCCTAGTGCTATGCTTTTATAAGCTTTTGTGTACACTTAAGAATTTTCAGTGTTACTTCATGTTACCAGTAAAACATTTTTATTTCTCTAAGAATGCTGCCTTTAGCATCAGTATATTTCTCCAGAAAACTGGTACTCGGCTGGGTGCAGTGGCTCACATCTGTAATCTCAGCACTTTGCGAGGTCAAGGTGGGTGGATCATGAGGTCAAGAGATTGAGACCATCCTTGCTAACATGGTGAAACCCCATCTCTACTAAAAATACAAAAATTAGCTGGGTGTGGTGGTGCATGCCTGTAATTCCAGCTTCTCGGGAGGCTGAGGCAGGAGAATCGCTTGAACCTGGGAGGCAGAGGTTGCAGTGAGCCGAGATCGCGCCATTGCACTCCAGCCTGGGTGACAGAGCGAAACTCCATCTCAAAAAAACAAAAAACAAAACTGGCACCTGTCCCAAACTCATTAGAAGTGCACCTAATTGCAAGGCAACACTATATATTCTGAATGAGGCTCTCTCTTACAGATACATGAAAGGTCCTTAAGCACATGGTCTTTTAACTTTTTACTACAGAAATATTAAAACTTGCATAAAATAGAGTAATCTAATGACTACCTCTCAGGTACCCATTGCAAAACTTGAACGAATATCAACATTTCGTCAATGTTATTTAATTTTTATTCCTCCAACTGTTTGTTCAGGGATGCGTGGCTAAAAGCAAACCCCAGGCAATGACTTCACCTGGGGATACTTCAGTCTGTACATCTATCAGACAGTGAAAACATTTCACACAACCTAACACCATTATCACACCTAAAAACATAGACAAAAATATTTTAGTACCTTAGTCCATCTGCCAATTTCCTCAAATCTTAAAAAATGTCCTTTTACAGTTAAAGTCAAGATCCAAACAAAGTCCCCGCTTTGCATTTGGCTGGTAGGTTTCTTTGATGTTTGTATTTGACTGATACATTTCTGGTTTTGTTTTGTTTTGTTTTGTTTTGTTTTCAGATGGAGTCTTGCTCTCCCTCCCAGGTTGGAGTGCAATGGCATGATCTCAGCTCACTGCAAACTTCCACTCTTGGGTTCAAGCGATTCTTCTGTCTCAGCCTCCGATTACAGGTACATAACACCAGCTAATTTTTGTATTTTTAGTAGAGATGGGGTTTCACCATATTGGCCAGGCTGGTCTCAAACTCCCGACCTCGAGTGATTTCCCTGCCTCAGATTCTTAAAGTGCTGGGATTATAGGTGTGAGTCACTCTATCCAGCCCCAGTCATCTTTCTGAAGCCCAAATTGTCCTACCTTTGGCCAGCAGGAGCTCCTGTTGTGGCTCGTGTGTTCTTTTGATACATCCATTAAAGCTTATTAGCTTTTCTGCTTTGCTTTCTAGCAAAATAAAATGCTCGTTTTTTTTGAGTCAGAGTATTACTCTGTCACCCAGGCTGGAGTGCTGTGGTTCAACTGGTTCACTGCAACCTCCAACTTCTGAGTTGAAGCGATTCTCCTCCCTCAGCCTCCTTTGTAGCTGGGATTATAGACGTGCGCCATCATGCCCAGCTAATTTTTGCATTTTTGGTAGAGATGGGGTTTCACCATGTTGGTCAGGCTAGTCTCGGACTCCTGACTGCAGGTGATCTCCCCACCTCAGTCTCCCAAACTGCTGAGATTACAGGTGTGAGCCACTGTGCCCGGCTGCCTAGTTTTGTTTGGTATATTTCCTGTCCCAGACTTGGAATGAACCATCCTTCTAAGGATCTCTGGTTCCATTCACTGGCAAAGAGTATTTAGAGACCACAGTCAGAATGCTAGCACGCTCACTGTTCTAGGCTCACTGATTCTAGGCCTTCTCAGTGGACAAAGCTAGAAAATCTGTATATTTTAGAGAAAAAAAATAATTCCTCTCAGTGCTTTCAAGGTACCATTTCATTTTCTTCTGACTTGTGTGCCTTTTAACCCTTTTCCCATTTGCCCTGAGAATATTTGCTGGCAGCGCTTGAGGATACAGCATTTACCCTGAGGTAACTTTGCCATGAAACATCTCGTTTTTATTATTATTATCTCATCACTCTAGTACATTGACTTTGGAAACAAAAGACATCATTCTATTTATAGCATCCTACTTTTAGTAGTGGTATTTCCATTTACAAAATACAGTAATTCTCGATTGCTGAAAATGCCAAAGCTTAGAAAGCATAGCATTCCTGTGCATGATTTTAATTATTATTATTTTAGAGACAGAGTCTTACTCCACTGCCAGGCTGGAGTGTAGTGGTGCGATCTCAGTTCACTGCAACCTCCACCTCCCCCAGGTTCAAGCAATCCTCCTGCCTCATCCTCCCAAGTAGCTGGAACTACAGGTGTGCGCCACCATGCCCAGCTAATTTTTTATATTTTTAGTAGAGACGGGGTTTCACTGTGTTGGCCAGGATGGTCTTGATCTTTTGAACTCGTGATCCTCCCACCTTGGCCACCTAAAGTGCTGGGATTACAGGCGTGAGCCACCACTCCCAGCCGATGTTAATTATTAATAACATCGTTCTTGAACAGTTGGCTGAAGATTCATTTAATGAATCCAATTTTTCCAAAATAGATGATTCTGATGATTCAGATGATTCTGATGTTAGTTCTGTTTAGAAATAACTCCAAGAACAGTTCTTATATTTTATTTTCATATTGAACATCAGTCACTTTGCTTCAGCCTCCAAGAGCGTGTTGATGTAAAATTAAAGGAGCAATGGCAGTGAGTTGTACTTTTTTTCTGAACAAGAAAAGGGTTAATGAGAAGTCAACAGTTGTTCTAATCTTTGTTTCCTTGCACATAACATGTCTTTTTTTTTTAGGCAGGGTCTTGCTGTGTCACCCAGGCTGGAGTGCCGTAGTGCAATCATGGATCACTGCAGCCTCGACCTCCTGGGCTCAAGTGATCCTCTAGTCTCAGACTCCAGAGTAGTGGGGACCACAGGTGTGCACCACCACACCCAGCTAATTTTCAAATCTTTTGTAGAGACGGGGTCTCACTTTGTTGCCCAGGCTGGTCTTGAACTCCTGGGCTCAGGGATGTAATATGGCCCCCGCCACCTCTTTTCTTCTCTAGCTGCTTTTTAAATGTTTTCTTCATCACTGATTTTCAGCAATTTGATTCTGATGTGCCCTGGTACAGTTTTCTCCTTCTTGATCTTGGCATACAGTTTGTTGCATTTATAGTATTTGTAGATTTATAGTTTTTAACAAATTTGTGAAAATTTCTTTGAAAAGTTGGGAAAAAATGTTTCTTAAGTATTTTTCTCCCTCTCCCTCTGTTAGACCACTTGACATTATCCCACAGGCCCCAGAGGCTCAGTTCATTTCCAGTCATTTTCCTCTGTGCTCCACTCTGGGTAATTTGTATTGCCGTGTTTCTAAGTTCAGTGAACTTTTTTCTGCAATTTCTGATCTACTGTTAAGTTCATCCATAGAATTTTCATTTCAGACATTATCCCTTTCAATTCTCTTGTAGGCCATTGTAAGTATTTCAGCATTTACTCTGTTATGAGAAGCTATTGAAGGGCTTCAAAAAAAAAGGTGACATACTATTTTATTTATTTTATTTTATTTTTTGAGATGGAGTCTCGCTCTGTCGCCCAGGCTGGAGTGCAGTGGTGCGATCTCGGCTCATCGCAACCTCCACCTCCTGGGTTCAAGCGATTCTCCTGTCTCAGCCTTCTGAGTAACTGGGATTACAGGCATGTACCACCATGCCCAGCTAATTTTTTTATTTTTTAGTAAAGACAGGATTTCACCATGCTGGCCAGGATGGTCTTGAATTCCTGACCTCAAGTGATCTGCCCATCTCGGCCTCCCAAAGTGCTGAGATTACAGGCGTGAACCACTGCACCCGGCCCTGATATTATTTATGTTTTAATAAGACCATTAGGCCAGATGTGGTGGCTCATCCCTGTAATCCCAGCACTTTGGGAGGCCAGTGTGGGAGAATCACTTGAGCGCAGGAGTTAGAGACCAGCTTAGGCAACATAGCAAGACCCCCATTTCTAAAAAAATAAAAAGGTATTTCCTCTCTAGAAAGTAAACTACTAGAGAACAGGGGAAGATACAGTGAATTAGAGTCAATTAGAAGACTACTGCAATCTTCCAGGTGAGAGATAAGAATGGGCTAGGAAAACAGTGTAACAGAGGTCATAAGAAATAGCAGAATCTTCAACACATTTCCATGGTGTTTTTGTATACAGCTGATCTCATAATTGGGAAGTGGAGATGGATGTAAGAGAATGAAGGAATCAAGGGTTCTGACTGAGCAACTGGGAAAATGGGATTGTCATGAACTGAGATGGGGAAGGCTAAGGAAGAAGTAGGTCCGGTGGGGGATGAGAGAGAACTCAGTTTGCAACATGCTAATTATGAGATATGTATTAAATATCCAAGTGAAGGTACTGATTAGGAAGTGGATATATGAGGTAAGGGCTCAGGGAAAAGGTGTGGCCCAGAAAAATACATTTAGAAGTCACCAATATTATCGGTGTTATAAAAAGTTTGAGTCGGCCAGGGGCGGTGACTCACGCCTGTAATCTCAACACTTTGGGAGGCCAAGGTGGGGGATCATGAGGTCAGGAGATTGAGACCAGCCTGGCTAATATGGTGAAACCCCATCTCTACCTAAAAATGCAAAAAAAATTAGCTGGGCATGGTGGCATGCGCCTGTAATCCCAGCTACTCGGGAGGCTGAGGCAAGATAATCACTTGAAACCAGGAGGCAGAGGTTGCAGTGAGCCGAGACTGCGCCACTGCACTCCAGCCTGGGTGACAGAGTGAGACTCTGTCCTGGAAAAAAAAAAAAGTATGAGTCTAGCTACAATCGCCTACCACTAGTGAGTGAAGACAGAAAAGAGAAGAGGCCCTGTCCTACCATTCAGATTTCAAAGGAGTGTGGAAAAACTTGCAAAGGAAGCCAAGAAGAAATGAGAAAAACTAAGTGTGTGGTATCTGGAGGTCACATGCAACAAGCGCTTCAACTAGAAAGGAGAGATCATCTATGTCAAATGCTACTGACGATCAAGTAAGGTTAAGTACTGAAAACTGACCACTGGATTCTGTGGTATAGAAGTCACCAGTTTCCTTGACCTAGTTTTGGCAAAGTAACAGGAGGTGAAAGTCTGGCTGGGTGTGTTTGAAAGGATACGGCAGAACAGAAATTGAAATTTCCTTCTACAGACAACCCTTTAAAGGTTTTCTAAAATGGGAAGGAGAGATATGGAGGGTACCTAGAAAAGGAACTGAGGCCAAGAAAAGATTTTTTTTTTTTTGAGATGGAGTCTTGCTGTGTTGCCCAGGCTGTAGCGCAGTGGTGCAATCTTGGCTCACTACAACCTCTGCCTCCTGGGTTCAAGTGATTCTCCTGCCTCAGCCTCCTGAGTAGCTGGGATTACAGGCAGGTGCCACCGCGCCTGGCTAATTTTTGTATTTTTAGTAGAGACAGAGTTTCACCATGTTGGCCAGGCTGGTCTCAAACTCCTGACCTCAGGTGATCCACCTGCCTTGGCCTTCCAAAGTGCTAGGGTTACAGGCGTGAGCCACCGCGCCCAGTCTATAGGAGGACTTCTATTGAGAACCAGTATTGTTTGTCAGATAATTAGAGATCTAGACCACAATGAAAAGCATTCTTAGTAGTTAGATAAGGAAGTTAAGTGACCATGAATTTTCTGATAATTTTGTTTGGGGTGTGGGTGTAATGTGGTTCTACCCCCAAAGTTGTACCTATTTTACCAGATTAAGAAAATTTAAACTCTTTCCTTTTTGGTAAAATATAAATATATATATATACATAAATATGCAACACATATATAACCCCCAACTAACAAACAAGTTTTGTTTTAGAAATTTGTTCCAAAGCAGAGTCAATAGTATACAGTTCAGATTTTTTTCATATAAAAACAAGAATTCCTAAACTGTCAAATGTCAATTCAATCCATAAAAGGAGGTGATTTTCATGCCTAAATATCCAACAGTTGCAACAGCATTACTGATAGAAATTGGGCATTTGAAACAATGTATGGAGCACTACTAGGGGTCCAGAGATGAAGACACCACAGTTAACAAAACCCAGACATGGCTGCTGCTCTGATGGTGCTCAGAACACTTCAGTAGGAAAAGAAATGACCACACCAATAACTGTAAACTTGCAAATCAGTAAGTGTTTTGATGAGCGGGACCTTGTCCTCCTCTGAGAGAACACAATACAATTTTATCCAGTCAGGAAGATCACCAAAAGCAAAGGTCAGTACAATGACCACAGAGTTACAATGAGGAGTGACAATGAAATGAACACTCACTCTGTAAGGCACCTTGATCAGCACATCCCTCAAGGCATCCCCTAGCTCTAAGCCAATGCTAATGATGACCAGAGCTGAGGAGAGAGGGTCTTGAATGGGACTGGCCTACCTAAACAAATGCTTCTAAAGCAGCATGTCTAAAAATACGTTTCCCCTGACTACCTCCTTTGGAACTCCCAGGTTACTACTGAAACAATCTGGGAACACAGCCTGGGAATCTGCATTTGGAACAAGTTTGCAGGTGCTCTAGCTTCATTCCAACATGAGAACTGCTCTCCAAGAAATGGTGATACTATCGTGCTGTCAGTAGAGTTTCTAGTGGTAGCAGGCAATAGTCAGGAGGCACATCTGCAGGGACAGGGAGCAAGGGGAAGGGACTTAAATGGGGGAAGTGGGGACGAAGGGTGACAACAGTTGGACAAGGTCAGAGGCTGAACAAGCCCCTGACCTTGTCTCGAGGCTGGGTGTAGAGTAGCAGCCTGGAGCCAATGGTAACAGTTATATACCAAACAGGAGGCAGGAGAGTCCAGCAATTGAGAGCATGGGCTTTGGCTTCTAATCCACACCCTGATGCTTTCTAGCTGTGTGCACTTGGACAATAACTTTTTAATGCTTAGTCCCCTTATCTGTAAAATCATAATAATAATATAAAATCTACTTCATATAATATTTATTTTGTAGAGTGTCAGGAAGATTAAATAAAATAATGTCAAAAAGCACCTGGCACATAGGTTGTAACAGTCATTATCAACAAGGTACCTGTGACCCATCAGATACTCTTCTACATCTGCTCTTGTTTATTCTCAGAATAATCTCACAAGAAAGGCACTATGGTAACCCTCAGGATTTTACATCTCCAGCCCCGACCTCTCCCTCGAGCTCCAGCATCACGTCCTTGATGGTCTATTCAACGTCACCCCTCGGCTGCCCAAGGAGCATCTCAAGTTTAATATGCTCAAAATAGAACTCTTGATTCTCTCCACCCCATTTCCTCACCTGTCACTCCCCAGACTGACCAGCTTAAATTAATGGCAGAGTCAAGCCAAAACCAGAGGAGTTTAAAAAATTTCTCTCAATTTTCCTTGAACACACATCCAATCCACCGCAAGTCCCGGTGGCTCCATTTGCTCATCATCTCCACTGCTGCCATGACTTCTCATGAGAAATGTCTTACGAGGTCTTGCTTAGACTGCTCCCATAGCCTCTTGACTGTGCTCTCTTCTTCTGTTCATACACTCTACAGTTGATTCTCCACACTGCAATGAGTGGCCTTTTAATAAGTAATAAGTCAGTTTTGGGGTGATGAAAATGTTCGCAAACTGATTTCAGTAGTGGCTGCTCAACTCTGTGCACACACTAAAACCACCAAATGGTGCATTTTGGATGGATGAATTCTATGGTGTATCAGTCATAGCTCAATAAATTTGTTTAAAAAATAAATCAAGGGTCCTCACTAATAATTCTGAACTGCTACACATGCTGCTGGCACAGAACAAGTAAGTCAATGGATGGTGGATGATTGGAGCTGGGTGTCTCACCCCTGGAGAGGGAAGATACAGACGACCAAGGGAGACAGCCAGAGGAAACCCTGTGGGACTGGATCAGAGTCAGGTACTTCAGCATAACTAACATACAGCTTAATGCAGAAACAGATGGATAGACAAATAATTATAGGCATGTGCATATATGCAGACTGATTTTTCTTTTTTTTTTTTTAATTGAGATGGAATCTTGCTCTGTCACCCAGGTTGGACTGGAATGCAGTGGCCTGATCTCGGCTCACTGCAGCCTCCGCCTCCTAGGTTAAAATGATCCTCGTGACTCAGTCTCCTGAGTAGCTGGGACTACAAGCATACACCACCACACCTGGCTAATTTTTAAAATATTTTTAGTAGAGATGGGGTTTCGCCATGTTGGCCAGGCTGGTCTCAAACTCCTGACCTTAGGTGATCTGCCCACCTTGGCCTCCCAAAGTGTTGGGATTACAGGCATGAGCCACCATGCCCAGCCTATACACACTGATTTCTAATACCATTCTCTAATAAAGGAGCCAGGGCTCCCTAGAAAAATGCCTCATTCTAGGGCTGAGGCAGGGAATATACAAGATGATAATGCCACAACATAGTTAAGTGCTTAAAAAACAAAAGGCGACAGGTCAAGAAAGACAGACGACCCAACCAGAAAGAGCTCCCACTAGCCAGAGCGGGAACAATTTGAGCAACAAAACAAACAATGTATTAAACAGTATTGGGTTATAACCCAAAGCATAAAATAATGTCCATGAATCCACACGGATATAAATAAATGATTAGATAAACAAATGGGAGATATATAGAAGGTGTAGACATTTCCCTCTCTGGGGGGGTAGAGCTTAATTCCTCACCCCTGCCCTTGAGTATGAACCATGCTTAGGGACTTCCTAAGAATAGAGTAGGAAAAGAGTGGAGAAACCTTGTAAATGCGGCTTTGGACAGGAGACCAAGGTTAACATCATCAGCGAGAAGTCATGCTGACAGCAGGTATCTCTACCATGCAATGAGAAGGGCACCTTGCCTCTGTGGTGTTCTTCCCCTAAACCCATAATCACAGTCAAATCATGAGAAAACCATGAAGGACATTCTGCAAAATACCTGACTAGTACCCCTCAAAATTGTGAAGATCATGAAGAACAGGGAAAGACTAAGAAACTGTCACAGAACAGAAGAGGCCAAGGAGACAGGATGACTAAGTGAAATGTGGCATCCTGAAACAGAGAAAGGACATTAGTGGAAAACCTAGTTAAACAGGAGTAAAGGCTGGAACTTAGTTCACAGTAGTGTACGGGTGCTGATTTCTTAGTTGTGACACGGTTACCAGGGCAACATCAGATAGGAATATTAGAAGAAACAGAGGAAGGGGTATGTATATGGGAACTTACTGTACTACTTGTGAAACTTTTCTTTAAGCCTAAAACTATTCTACAATAAATCTTATTAAAAATGCTTTTTAAAATTCAAATCCTATCTCTCCTGCGTGATCTGGCCCCTTGCTGCCTCTGCAGCTGGTTTTCTATGCTCGTGCCTCTGCTCACCGTGCTTCAGCCATGCTGATCTTTCTGCTATTCCAGAAAACACCCAGTGCCTTCCAGCATGGGACCTTTATCCTCCCCATTCCCTCTGCCTGGAACAATCTCCCCCTCAGATGCTGGCATGGCTCTCTTTTCTCCTTACATCATTCAGGTTCCTGATCACAGTCACCTCCCCGGAAGGTCCTACCCTGATGATCCAATCTAAAACCTAAAACTCTCTGACCCATTCACTCTTTATTCTTCTGCACAGCATTTACTACTATTCTTTATTATATTATAAAACAATATTTTTCTGTCTTCTTTGCTAGAATGGCAGCTACAGGGACCTATTTTTACACAGCCAAATCACCAGGCACCTCCTGAAATAGTGCCTGGCGCATATCAGGTGCTCAGCAAATACTTGCTGAACTAGTGAATTAGCCTAAAGATGAAGTAATTAGTTACTGCTAGAGAAGTACTTAAGGCCGGGTGCAGTGGCTCACGCCTGTAATCCCAGCACTTTGGGAGGCTGAGGCAGGAGAATCATTTGAACCTGGGAGGTGGAGGTTGCAATGAGCCGAGCTGGCGCCACTGCACTCCAGCCTGGGTGATAGAGCAAGATCACATTTCAAACAAACAAACGGAAAAACAAAAACAAAGAAGTACTTAAGTATAAAGAGTTAACTTGACAACTCTGTCAACAGGTAGTGACAAAGCCAGACCCTGAACTCAGGCCTAGGCGACTTCAGAGCTTATACTCTCTCCGCCACACTGTTTTCTTCTCTCAAAGTGAAATGGAGTTGACACCAGCAAAGGACAGGAGTAAATACTATGCAGACAAGCAGGGGAGCTCCTGCCTCGAGTCCCTCAGCCAGGCGAGTCCTGGGCTGAGGTGGCTGTGGGTGCAAGAGCACAGTTACAGTGTGGTTGTGACCAGGGAGTTGGTTGGGAAACACACAATTTGGGGCAGAAGTTTAGATTGAATTTCTGTCCTTGAATTGACAGGTAGAGTTCAGTAAGGCAGGCTTGCTTTCTTTTCTTTCTTTGTTTTCTTTTCTTTCCTTCCTTCTTTTCCTTCCTTCTTTCCTTTCTTCCTTTCCTTTCCTTTCTCTCATTTCCTTCCTTCCTTCCCTCCCTCCTTCCCTTCTTCCCTCCTTCCCTCTCTTTCTTTCCTTCTCTCTCTCTCTTTCTTTCATCTCACTCTGTCACCCAGACTGGAGTGCAGTGGGACAATCTCAGCTCACTGCAACCTCCACCTCCCGGGTTCAAGCGATTCTCCTTCCTCAGCCTCCCAAGTAGCTGGGACTACAGGCGCGTGCCACCATGCCTGGCTAATATTTTTTTTTTTGTATTTTTAGTAGAGACGAAGTTTCACCGTGTTAGCCAGGTTGTTCTCGATCTCCTGAACTCGTGATCCGTCTGCCTCGGTCTCCCAAATTGTTGGGATTACAGGTATAAGCCACTGCACCTGGCAAGTTCAGTGAGATTTTCTTACGGCACCTCAATTTTTATATATGTAGCCTAAGTGAAAATACAGAATTTGGGGAGTATTACCAGTGTTGTTATAACAGATTTTAAGATAATTTTTTCCCAGAGCTGTCATTTCTACTCACACAATGAGAGTAATTCTGGCAATCATCGTTTCAAAGTGTTAGACATCGAAGGGAGTCATCTCTGAAGAAGGCTGAAGTGCCAAAGAGTCTGTCAAAGTGATCTCCAATGTACTGGTTCAGTGTTGGTAGGACAATTATTTACTAATATTATCTTCCTTGATGGAGGTAGTCCTTTCCCAATTACTAATTACCAGCTGCTCTCTGAATAAGTATATTATACTCTTTTAATTTCATGGGAACTCAAACAATAAGCCACATTAGTCTTTGGGCAAGTTGAAGTGAGAGAATAGAGATTCATCTCCGTATTTGTTATTCTAAATTTCAAAGGGGCCAACATTTGTACCTTTCACTACTATACTACTAATGAAGAAGACGTAAAGGCCTACGAAATTTGATAGAATCTTCCTTTTCTTTTCGAGACAGAGTCTCCCTCTGTCACCTACGCTGGAGTGCAGTGGTGTGATTTTCGCTCACTGCAGCCTCAAACTCCTGGGCTCAAGTAATCCTTGCACTTCAGCCTCCTGAGTAGTTGGGATTACAGGTGGGCACATCAGACCCAGATAGATAAAAACATTTTTTTTTTGTTTTTTGTAGAGATGAGGTCTTGCTCATACTGGTCTTGAACTCCGGGCCTCAAGTGATCCTCCCACCCTGACCTCACAAAGTGCTGGGATTAGAGGTGTGAGCCACTAGCACCCAGCCTTGTAATCTTATTTCATTATCTATGCTGAGCCAGTAATGGACCACAACATGCTGACTTGTAAAGTACCTTTTATCAGCTCTGAAATTCTAAGTAATAGAAAAAAAAATTGTATATAGAACTGCATCTCTTTTTAACATCCTTATTCTAAATCCAAGACAAAGTAAAATGCTTATTTTTCTCAAAGGGCCCGATAGTAAATATTTCAGGCTTTGTAGGCCATAAGGTCTCTGTTGCAGCTACTCAATCTGCCATGGTAGGGAAAGCAGCTATAGCCAATATGTAAACAAGTATGTTCCAATAAAACTTTATTGACAAAACAAGTATACACAAGGTATATACATGGTACACACAAGGGCAGGAGTTGGCACAAGCTGTAGTTTGCCAACCTCTGCCCTTGTGTATACCATGTGGTAGCTGGGAAGTGTTCTGAGGCCAGTTATGTGCCAATGCACCATGCCAATATCTGAGAGGAGTTCAGGAGTCTTTGTCTTATATTCTTGAATTTGGGTGGATGTTAGGAACTAAAGTGGCTTACAACCACATCCATAAGTCTGCTTTGATTTCAAAGTGGCTCTAGAATCCTTCCATGCCTTAGATAAGTTTTACGCAGCCCTAGGGATTCATTGTGATGAGGTGAGAAACTAAGGAAGATAGCCGCACCCTTTCAAGTTGTCCTAACAGGAAGAAGCTCCCAGGAAAAGCAGGTCTGGAATGAACATACTTTTCTTCCTGACAAACTTTCTAGCCCAGGATCAACTGCAGGGTGCCCATAATCTAAGAGGACCATACCAGGCTGCAATACGCTATTCTGGATTGTCCATGTTGGACCAGTGGCCTCATGGATTTCGGCTGCTCCTTCAGTGGGTCTAAGTTTGAAGGTAGTATGTAAGCCCACAAAATGACCGAGGGCCAAAGTGCAAGGACAGGAGTCCAAAGGGAACCACAGCAACTGGCCTTTGGACTCTGACCAGAGGTGAACATGAGGTTAATAAAGCCAAGTTTAAGAAATAAGCCAGGAGTAACAAGTTAAATAAGAGTCAAGTGTAAAACGAAGTAGCTGCTAGACATGAACACTAGAAATCTGTTTCGGAACAATGCTCTTGCCTTGCCTTCCGTCTCTGGAGCTCATGAAAGCACTATTTTTGTGTTCTTAGTAAATGACAGGGTACCTAATATGTGGTTATTTTAAAAACAGATATAAACTCTAAAGGACTGACCTATACAGTCAGAAAACAGGATAATGACTTATCCTACAAAAATAAACTATAAATGCATCAAGCTCGATGTAGTGACAGCTGGAATTCTGATTGGGGGGCAAAACTGAATTGTGTGACACAGAGTGGCCACATAGTAAGTATTTAGTTGTACTGAGTTTTCAATATACTACATCAGGTACTGGAACTACAGTGATAAATGCAGCTCGATCCTTGGGAAGTGTCCAGTCTTGAGAGGAATGCTGAAATACTGACATTCATCAAGTATTTATAAGGATAGAGAATGTTATAAAAGGATGTTTGGGGGAGATCATAAATAAAAGATTTAACCTAGTCCAGGAGATCAGAAAAGTCCTCCCCTCAGAAAGTGACATCAAAGTTGAAATCTGGGTGATCAACAGGGTTGGCTAGGTGAAGATGTTGGATGAAGAGGGAAGGGTATGTGCAAAAGTGCAGGTGAGGGAATTCACAGCATGCTCCAGGTACTGAAAGAGTCCCAGATTGAACAGTAGGGGAGAGTGTTAGAAAATGAGACTGGGAGATACGCCGTGCATCATGAAAGGCTGCCCAAGCCATGTTATTTATGTATTTTATTTTATTTTTTTTTGAGATGGAGTCTCACTCTTGTCACCCAGGCTGGAGTACAGTGGTGTGATCTAGGCTCACTGCAACCTCCGCCTCATGGGTTCAAGTGATTCTCGTGCCTCAGCCTCCCGAGGAGCTGGGACTACAGGTGTGAGCCACCATGCCCAGCTAATTTTTCGTATTTTGAGTAGAGACAGGGTTTCACCATGTTGGCCAGACTGGTCTCAAACTCCTGATCTCAGGTGATCTGTCCACCTGGCCTCCCAAACTGCTGGGATTACAGGCGTGAGCCACCGCGCCCAGCCCCACACCATATTAAAGCTGGTGTTTCTCTCAGGGACAATGAGATGCTCCCGAGTTTTAAGCAGGGGACTGTCATAATCAGATGGTGCTTTGGAAAGATGACTACCTGTGGTATTAAAAGCAGACCAGAGAGAGGGAAAAAGAAAGGCAAGAAACTCAGAGAGGAGGCCGCACAGTAATAGAGGTGAGAGGGCATTCTGGGTGGCTCAGGATAGAGCACAGAAAGAAGCTGTATTTGTATACATTTGCATAAAAATTGAGTACATTTGTCAACATTCATCAAATTGTACACTTAATTGATGAATTTGATTGTATATAAATTGTAACTCTATAGAGCTGAAAAAGTATGACTTAGTGACTGGCTGGCCAGAGTGAGAGAGGGAGAAAGAGAGAGGATGGAATGAAAAAGATTCCCAGGTTTCTAGCTTTAGCAAGAGGTGGCTAGTGCTGCCACTTACTAAGCTGAAGCTGTGAAGGAGGAATAGGGGTGAAAGAGGTGAAAAAGGGCGATGAGGGGGTGAAAGAGGGGAGAAAGTCTAGGTCAGAAAATAGGATAATGACTTATCCTACAAAGATAAGCTATAAATGCATCAAGTTCGAGGTAGTTGCAGTGGAATTCTGACTCAGGGGTAAAACTGAATTGCATGACACAGAGTGGCCCTGTAGTAAATATTTAGTTGTATTGAGTTTTCAATATACTGTATCAGGTACTGGAACTACAGTGATAAAAATGATATGTTGGCTTTAAGATGTCTGTGAAACATCTAAGTGGAAATGCCAGGTGGGAATTGAGATAAATGGTTCTGGAACTCAGAGGATTGATTTGGGTAGGAGGTTAGATGTAGGATCACTAAAATGGGAGTGTGGGCCCAAGGCAGGGTCCTGAAGAGCACTAGCAAATAAGAAATGAGTGTAGCTAGAGGAATTTGTCACAGAGGCCAGGAAGGAAACGAAGGAAGAAAGGAGTCAGAAATTAGCCACACACTGGAATTTGGGTCACTTCAGTCACTTTCAATGCAGTCATTTTCAATCTGAAATTCAATCTATCTTGGCACTTTGGAAGGCCAAGGTGGGAGGTCACTTGAGGACAGGAGTTTGAGACCAGCCTGGTAAACACAGCGAGACCCTGTCTCTATTAAAAAAAAAAAAAAAAAAAATCAGCCTGGTGTGGTGGCAACATGCCTATGGTCCTAGCTACTTGGGAGGCTAAGATGGGAGAACTGCCTGAGCCCAAGAGTTTGAGGCTGCTGTGAGCCATGACTGCATCACTGCACTCCAGCCTGGACAGCAGAGCAAGACCCTGTCCCTAAAAAAATAAAAATAAAAATAAACTGGCCGGGCGCAGTGGCTCACGCCTATAATCCCAGCACTTTGGGAGGCCGAGGTGGGTGGATCACCTGAGGTCAGGAGTTCAAGATCAGCCTGACCAACATGGAGAAACCCCATCTCTACTAAAAATACAAAATTAGCTGGGTGTGGTGGCGCATGCTTGTAATCCCAGCTACTGGGGACGCTGAGGCAGGAGAATCACTTAAACACAGGAGGCAGAGGTGGCGGTGAGCCGAGATATGCCATTGCACTCCAGCCTGGGCAACAAGAGCAAAACGCTGTCTCAAAAAAAAAAAAAATCAATCTAGCTGATGTTTCCCTTCATCATCTGCTAAAATGTAAGGCTAAGAGAAGAAAAGACCACTGTCACCTTTCACATAGCCTGGCCTCCACAACTTCAAATAGACCAAATCGCTTCAAGGAAGATCCCACATGGAAGCTCTATTAGAAGTGCTGAGTGAGAAGCTCAGAAAAGTATTTCTGTGTCCTCCACAACAAATGTGGAAGGCTAGCTGATTCTAACAGTAAATTATAACACAATTCTCTGACTCTGGAAAGTCCTGAAGTTTGGAGAAATGTCAGTAGTTCTGACACGGTGGGAGAAATCTGTAGGAACCACCAAAGCAGCAGAAAAAATATTCCAGTGAAAACCCGAATACCCGGAATAATCAGTGACTTCAGCAAGGAAACCCTAGGAAAGTGGATGCAGACTAGGGATTAGCACTGAAAGTAGCACATTTCAGAAGAGATTCTTATACAAGACAACACTTTTTTTTTTTTTGAGATGGAGTCTCGCTCTGTTGCACCCAGGCTGGAGTGCAGTGGTACAATCTCAACTCACTGCAAACTCCACCTCCCAGGCTCAGGCAATTCTCCCACCTCAGTTTCCCAAGCAGCTCGGATTAAAGGCACTACCCACCACACCCGGCTAATTTTTTATATGTTTAGTAGAGACAGCGTTTCACCATATTAGCCAGGCTGGTCTCGAACTCCTGACCTCAGGTAATCCACCTGCCTTGGCCTCCCAAAGTGCTGGGATTACAGGCATTAGCTACTGTGCCTGGCCTGAAGACAACAACTTTGGATCACAGTATGTAAAGCTGTGTCCTGTTATATCAACATAAACAGAGGCCTGCTGTTTATCAGTATAAACGCATGCATGAATGTGTAGTAAACATATTAACTGGGTTCTAAATGCCTGACTGAGACTCTCAGATCCACGGGGCAATAAATGTTATTCTTCTCTAACATGTGATCCTACAGCACACCATAAATATTTCTCAGAGCAAATTAAGTTCCTTTTCTCCTCTATCACTAAAAAAAAAAAAATACACAACGTCAGGCACTAGTGTGGAAGAGATGTAAGGACACTCCCCATCCGGATTATCGCTCCTCGAAGGACTACAGCCTACACAAAGGGCAAGGAAGTACAGGAAAAGCATCCTTCCAACAGCTCACTGTCTCATAGGATGTGGCTTGATGCAATCAACTCTGTTTAGGAGAAAGAAGATAGTCTGTGCCCTCATTGTATTACAAGCTAATGAGAAAAAATAGTGCTGTCCAATGAGAACCTGTGAGAGAGACAAATAAGCCCAGTGACATGCCAGGCTCTCTATAGGTTCTCTGGCGCAGCCAGGTTATGGACAGAATGAAGGAGCTGGAGTGATACGGGGCTCCCTAAGAACTGCTCCCCACCTCTCACCTTTCCTGTGCCTACCTACCTGGCAGGGTCTCGTCTTGATGAAGTAGTGGTGGTGATGCTATCTAAATTTGTCAAATGACCTCTTTCCCAACATGAATTGCATGAAAAATCTTTTTTTTTTTCTTCTTTGAGACAGAGTCTCACTCACTCTGTCACCCAGGCTAAAGTGCAGTGGTGCAGTCTTGGCTCACTGCAACCTTCCTCTCTGGGTTCAAGCAATTCTCCTGCTTCAGCCTCCTGAGTAGCTGGGATTACAGGTGTGCACCACAATGCCCGGCTAATTTTTTTATTTTTAGTTGAGACAGGGTTTTGCCAAGTTGGCCAGGTTGGTCTCGAACTTCTGGCCTCAAGTGATCCAGATCCACCTGCCTCGACCTCCCAAAGTGTTGGGATTACAGGCGTGAGCCACCGCAACTGGCCTGCATCAAAATCTTTACCAAATAAATATCATATTGAATAAGAAAACTTATCTAGTCCTTCCACTTTCTTCCCTCCCAACCCCCTCATTTATGTTTTCTCCTGAGTAAATAAGCTCAATGAGGTTACGGACCCACTATCAATCAATGCTTGGGCTTACTGTACATAAAATTCTAGTAATCGATTAAACTTCCTACTAGACAGTGATGTGAAAGGTAATGTAGTATTATATTTACACATGATATGTACAAAATAGAATAATAATTTTCTGTTTTATTTCTCTGCTTTGAATGGAATAAGCAGGCAGTGCTATGTGATTTATTTGAAATAACTGAAAAAGAAAATCCCTTTCATCGCAGAGAAAGTACTAATTAAGAGGCAAACAGCAGCAAGAAGATTTTGAGAGACAGAATTTGTTTTTGGCTAAAGCCTGGGGAGTTTACACCCTCAAAGAGCTTGTAGTCTAGAAAGGTATCAAACAAACAGCTACTACGATACTATGATACGTACCAGACACTGCAGCTCACATAGAATAGTTTTAGGGTGTTAGGAAAGGCTTCCTGGAGGAATCAGAGCTAAGATGAGAAGGAAGAATTAGATGACAAAGAGGAGAGAACAAAGGTGAAAAGGACAGGGAGGCCTTTTAGGGAGAAGTGGCATGTGCAGCCGCCTGCCTGGGGCACTGTGAGAGGTCCAGGTGCTTCTGAGTATGGATGCTGAGAAGAAAGAGTGGGATGAGGTCAGGCTGGAAGGACTGGCAAGGGTCAGCTCAGAAACAAGGGTCTTGTAAGCCACACTGAAGAATGAGGGCTTTAGCCTGTAGAACTGTGTGGCCATCAGCCACATGTGGCTATTCAAATTCCAATTCACTCAAATTAAATAAAAGTAGGCCGGGTGTAGTGGCTCATGCCTGTAATCCCAGCACTTTGGGAGGCTGAGGTAGGAAGATCACCTGAGGTCAGGAGTTCGAGACCACCCTGGCCAATATGTGAAACCCCGTCTCTACTAAAAATACAAAAATTAGCCAGGCATGGTGGCGCGTGCCTATAATCCCAGCTACTCAGGGGGCTGAGGCAGGTAAATCGCTTGAACCTGGGAGACAGAGGTTGCAGTGAGCCGAGATCGCATCACTGTACTCCAGCCTGGGTGACAGAGGGAAACTCCATTTCAATCAATCAATCACTCAATAAAATTAATGATTCATTTTCTCTGTCACATCTCAAATAATCAACAGACACATGTGGCTAGTTGGCTGCCATACTAGTTAGCACAGAACACTTCCATGCTACTAGACAGTGCTATAGCAAAGAAGAGCTGCTGGAAACTTCTAATCTGGGTAATAACATAACCAGATTTGCATTTCAGAAAAACCCCTGCGGTTGCAAAGAAAAGACTAAATTGGGGGTGAAGTGGGGAGTTGACTGGAGATTCCCCAGTAGGATCCATGAAAAAGTTGAGAACTGTACCACAGCACTGATTTGATTTAAGTGTTTGCTTTGCTAGCTGAAGTGAGCTGAAATATTTTAATAGTCTGATATTAAGAGGAATGAAAACAATCTCTGGTTAAACATAGTAGGTCTAGGCTGGGTCACCAGGGGAATTCCAGCATTCGGAAATGTTTCTTCTATGAGCCAGGCTGTGGTTCATCACCATCGTTTAACAATAGCAGCTACATTGAGTCAGCTTCTTAGGAGATAAGGTCAAAAAAGTATTTAAGTGAAAAGCCCCAAAGCATGTGTGTGTAAAAATGTGTTTTTAAAAAGTGTGTGTGTGTTCATGTGTGTTTGAGAAACAGAGAAAGACAGAGACATTACATAGCGAAGAGGGAGAGAGTATGCTGTGGGGGCTGGTAGAGAGAAAAGCGGTGTGTGCCATGTATACATGTTAGGTTCTACTGGTCATTTGCTGGGTCTAAGTATCTGTATCCCCTTTGCTGGTGTGAGTGTGAGATTCGCTGGAAGAATCTGGATGACAAAAACAATGGTCTGGTTCCCAACCTTCTTCTTCTGGCACAAATCCTCCTCTCGTGTTGTGATGAAAGGTACCTTTACTCAAGCCAGGAAGAAATCTGAAAATTACCCCCACTTTTCCTCACCCCACCCACATCCAAAATTTACAAAGCCTGTCTTCACTCCCAGCACCCCACAAGCATCTCAATCTGAACACAACACTGCACTTGCAATCTTTCCCCGCAAACCTGCTCCTTCCACTTGGCTCTGACGATGGTCTATGATGGATGTGACACTTGGTTACACTCAGGACCTCAAGCCTCGGTCCAATGAGAAGAAACAAACTATTAGTTACTATGCTTCTGTCAGCTTCTATTTTTCAAACTAACGTATTTAAGTATGGACTTGGAAATACTCAAACTTTCTGTTTGTACTAATCTGAGTTAGAACTGGTGAAAGGCTTACCTTAAATGCTTGATTGGAAATGGAATCTAATCCCAACCCAGAAGCAGCTGAAAACTGGCAGTCTGCCCAGGCTGTCAGACAGGCTTTGGACATCTGCCAACACCAAGGACCCTGCAGTTCTCTAAGATTATGTGTTAATTTTCAATTACTCTGCTTTTCTGTCTTTTAAAAAAAACGCAGGAGAAAAAAAACTATTCTTGTGTTGACTTGGTGAGAGTCTCATAAAGACTTCATACATGCCAGTTGTTTGCCGAAATCCTCATCAATTCTTGCTTTTCAAACAAACTCTGTTTTTCTCATTTCACAGGTAGGAAGAGAATCGTGCACTGAGTCCATATATGGATAGTTTCTGACTTGATCACTTTCACTTTGTTCCCTTTCTTAGTTTCCCCCAACTTTTTTTTGTCGTAAACAAACAAAAAATAGTGATTTTTGTCATTCTTCTGTATTCTGTAGATAACAAGATAAACTCTTTACCTTGTCACCCAGTCAAAAAGCCATTTTAATACAGGCATACCTTGTCTTATTGTTCTTTGCTTTATCATGCTTTTTACAAATTGAAGTTTTGTGGCAACCCTGAGTTGAGCAAGGCCACTGGTGCCATTTTTCCAACAGCATGTGGTCACCTGGTGTCTCTGTGCCACATTTTGATAATTCTAGCAATACTTCAAACTTCTCCATTATTATCATATCTGTTATGGTGACCTGTGACCAGCCATCTTTGGTGTTACTACTGTAACTGTTTTGGAGTGCCACCAACCACGCCTACATAAGATAGCCAACTTAATCAATATGTGTTCTCACTGTTTCACTGACCATCACTCTCTCTCTTCTCAGGCCTCCCTATTCCCTAAGACATAACAATATTGAAATTAGGCCAATTCATAACCCTACTGTGATGTCTAAGTGTTCAAATGAAAGGAAGAGTTGCATCTCTCTCACTTTAAATCAAAAGCTAGAAATAATTAAGCTTAGTGAGGAAAACATGTCAAAAGCCGAGACAGGCTGAAAGCGAGGCCTCTTGTGCCAAACAGCCAAGCTATGAATGCAAAGGAGAAGCTCCTGAAGAAAATTAAAGTGCTACTCCACTGTACACAGAAATGATAAGAAAGCAAAACAGTCTCATTGCTGATATAAACTTTTAGTGGTCTGGATTGATCAAATCAGCCATAACATTCCCTTAAGCCAAAGTCTCATCCAGGAAGGCCCTGACTCCCTTCAATTCCATGAAGTCTGACAGAGGTGAGCAAACTGCAGAAGAGCTAGAAGCTAAGAGAGGTTGGTTCATGAGGTTTAAGGAAAGAACCATCTCCATAGCATGAAGGCGCAAGGTGAAGGAGCAAGTGCTGATGGAGAAGCTGCAGCAAGTTGTCCAGAAGATCTAGCTCAGACCACTGAAAGCAGCTACACAGAACTGCAGATTTTTGATGAGATGAAACAGGCTTCTGTTGGAAGATGCCATCTGGGGCTTTCAAAGCTAGAGAGGAGAAGGCAGTGCCTGGCTTTAAAACTTCAGAGGACACGCTGACTCTCTTGCTGGGGCTAATGCAACTGGTGATTTTAACTTGAAGCCAACGCTCATTTACCATTCTGAAAATTTTAGGGCCTTTCAGAACTATGCTGAATTTACCTCGCCTGTGCTCCATAAATGCAACAATAAAGCCTGGACGACAGCACGTCTGTTAACAGCATGGTTTATGGCTAATTCATTCACAATGCATGTGGTTACCTAAGAGCTCTGATAAAGACATACAAGATGAATGTTGTTTTCACGCCGGCTAACACAACATTCATTCTGCAGCCCATGGACCAAGAAGTAATTTTTTTTTTTTTTTTTTTTTTTGAGATGGAGTTTCACTCTTGTTACCCAGGCTGGAGTGCAATGGCACAATCTCGGCTCACTGCAACCTCTACCTCTTGGGTTCAAGTGATTCTCCTGTCTCAGCCTTCCAAGTGGCTGGGATTATAGGCATGTACCACCATGCCCGGCTAATTTTTTTTTGTATTTTTAGTAGAGATTGGGTTTCACCATGTTGGCCAGGCTGGTCTCGAACTCCTGACCTCAGGTGATCCACCTGCCTCAGCCTCCCAAAGTGCTGGGATTATAGGCGTGAGCCACTGCACCCAGCCAAGAAGTAATCTTGACTTTCAAGTCTAATTATGTAAGAAATACATTTTGTAAGACTATAGCTGCCACATAAATTGAAAACCTCTGTACTAGATTCACCATTCTAGATGCCATTAAAGACATTCGTGATTCATGGGAGGTTAAAATAAACATTAACAGGAGTTTGGAAGAAGTTGATTTTAACCCTCATGGACTTCTAGGGGTTCAAGACTTCAGTAGAGGAGGTAACTGAAGATGGGATGGAAAAAACAAGAGAACTAGAATTAGGTATGAAGCCTGAAGATGTGACTGAACTGCTGCAATCTCATAATAAAACTTGAAAAGGTAAGGAGTTGCTTCTTATGGATGAGCAAAGAAAGGGGTTTCTTGAGATGGAATCTACTGGTTAAGATGCTGTGAACATTGTTGAAATGACAAGGATTTAGAATATCATATAGACTTAGTTGACAAAGCAGTGGCAGGGTTTGAGAGGACTGACTACAATTCTGAACGAAGTTCTACTGTGGGTAAAATGCTATCAAACAGCATCACATGCTACCGGAGAAATCTTCCATGAATGGGAGAGTCATCCAAGGGGACAAGCTTCACTGTTGTCTTATTTTAAGAATTTGCTACAGCCATCCTAATATTCAGCAACCACCAACCTGATTAGGCAGCAGCCATCAGCACTGAGGCAAGACCCTCCACCAGCAAAAAGATTAGGACTTGCTGAAGGCTTAGATGATCATTAGCATTTTTAGCAATTAAATATTTTTAAGGTATGTACTTTTCAAATACATACTGCTAGTGCACACTTATGAGGCTATAGCATAGTATAAGCAAAACTTTTACATGTACTGGGAAATTTAAAAGTTTGTGTAACTCACTTGATGGCAATATTCACTTGATTGCGACAGTCTGGGAGCAAGCCCACAGTGTCTTTGAGGTATGTGAGTACTATTATATTGCAACTCACCTCTTAATTCGGCCATGTTTCTACAGTTCAGAAATAATATTTATACCATGGCATTTTCTGATTTTTAAAAACTGCTTTTCTTTCTTATGAAGTATAAATTAAAGTAAATACACTATGATAAAATCTCACCCTTCCCTAAAAGTGCTAGCAATTAGGACTTTCCCATCCAAAGATGGTATTAGGTCCCAAGTCAATACATTATCAACAACTGAACAAAACAGAATACAAAGAATTATTTCTATTTTTGAGAGAATATTATTTTATTTGTTAAGAGAAATAAAAGTGAGGTGTTAGGGAAAAAAAGACCTCTCCTAAAACACATCTATGCAAAGGGAGATGTGATATAATATATAAAATAGTTTTTTTCAGAAGCCACAGAAAACAGAAGCCCAGAGCTGTAATTCCTGAGTCCTTCTACCTTCTCCAGGGACGATGAGCCAATCATTCTGAATCTGTGTTTCCAGAGTGTTCTAATTCCTGGGGTTGGCTTTCTTCTGGGCTTCTCTTAATTTCAGCCTCTATGTTCCAGCTTTCTCTATTAAGTTCATTAACACTCATCCATTTGCTTGGCTGCTTCCAAAATTTTGTTGCTATTGTTTCCTCTTCCATTTTTCTTTGTACTTGCAAGTTTTTACTTAAAAAAAAAAATCCTTTGGCTGTCATTTTAGTGGTGTTTCAGGACGAAACGGCAAATGTGGCTTAATATGCCATGCTGTTACTTTCCTTTTCCCTACGTCTTTAAATTGCAATTATCCTATTTGCAGATCTTTACCTTTGTATACAGAGTGTGTGAGTGTTCAAACCGCATCATTTGGTTCATGGTTTAATGGGTTAATGGATCACAAAAGGACATACCTAGGCCTGGTTCAGATGAATGGGTATAAACTGGATACCCCGAATGTTGTCCCTTTCACAGGAGGTGGCTAAGACTCCCAGGAAAAGTGCAAGAGCATCAGCAGTTACACGTGGATGGCTGCCTTATGTGAAGAAGGGAAATTCTGGAAGTGGAAATGTGTATGGGAAGGTCTGTATATGTGCATGTGTGCACACAATTACGTGCTAGGTAGGAAAACCATGCTCTGCTAACGACCTTTGTTATTTTTCTCTCCCAGTATTTCTCTTCTTCATCTTTTTTTGAAAGAGAAAAGGGTGCAGTGGCTATTCACGGGCATGATCACAGCTCACTGCAGCCTCAAACTCCTGGGCTCAAGCATTCCTCCTACCTCAGCATCTTTTCTCTCTTCTTTTCATGACAGTAGCCCCTTCTTTGGGGGAAATGCTCTCTCTCTGCTCTGATGCCATAGGTCTAATGGGCACGGCCCCTCACATACACACAAGGATCGGCAGTAATGCAATCCAGGACAGAAGAATCCTTCCTTGCGTTTTTCTAATCCAAGGGAGAAAAGCACAACCCCTGGAAAGGCAAGACTGTAGACAGGTGTGTGTCTGGAGTCATCGGCAGCTTGGGAGCAGCTGTTCCACAGTGGCAGGGAGTGAGGCAGCACACGGAAAGGCAGCTCGGAAGAGGAGGGCCGCCTGGGGGACATTCCAGCTGCTTTCGTGATCTGTGTACTCTCCTGATCTGTGTATTCTCCCGCCCTTCCCTTTCTGCTTTTTGCCTTTCCTTTGTGGGTTTTGCCTTTTAAGTTTCGATGTTAATACTTGAAACTAAGGAAATGTAATATTAATATACCAACCGAAGGCACAAAGCACAGAGTTGCATACTGAAGGTTTTTGTTACTTCCATAGTTATATGAAATTCCCACAGAATTGTTAAGCTTTAAGTATCCATAAACAATTACAGCTAAAGCTTTAGAAGACATTTACAAATAAAAAAACATTAGCATCATTTTCCATATTCATCTGAATAGAAGGCGACTTAAAATAGTAGAACAGTACAGAGGAGTAGAACACAATTCATATTCTGAACCTTGGGGGAAAAAGAGGTCTAGATGCAGGCAGGCCCCGGAGGAAATTAGACAGGGGAGGGGTCTCTGCTGTAAGCCTATGTTTTAAAGCTTTGAAAAGATTTGTTCTTGTTTGTTTTTAAACGTAGTATGTAGATGCTTTTAAAAGAAAGTAAATTTCAAGAAACGATTTAGCCTAAGGCAAAGACAAGATTTCTTTTCCGTTATAAAATATCAATTTAGAGAGAGTAAAAGATTAGGGAGGGCAAATCCCTAGAGTAGTACCTCTCAGGTACATAATTTATGGTATCTCACATGATAGCCAGCAACTCTGCCATTTAAAAGGTCTGCTATAAAAAGTAAAGCTTGCATTCAGATCATCTTTTATTTGGACTAACATAGCATTACTTTTGACCACTGTGATTATCACTACTTTTATATGCACTGCCTATTAAAAAGGTAGGAACTAGAGCACTTAAATTTTTTCTGCATTTTTATCACTGTGTATGTTCTTGTCTCATTCAGTGATTTACGTCTTAGGATGAGTTCTAAAAGAAATCTCTTATTCTGGAAAGCAGCTGTTCTCTCTCCATGAGGATTCCTGTCTGGGCCTAGTAAGGCTCTGTGGCTGGCAGGGCATGCTGGGCTCCTGGCTTACATTTGACTCTGGCCACACAGGTCTGTCCACATTCAGAGGAGGGAGGAAAAGCTGAGGAGTCCTTAAGGATGCAAGTAGAATACTACCTGGAAATTTACACTACTTGGTTACTGGGGCCATGAAAAGCCAAGTCTATGAATTAGATAATTAGCATCCACATGGTATATCACAATTTCATACCGAATAGAAACGAAATCTCCTAAAATCCTGGGGATGTATTGGTAGGGTAGGAGCATTTGGTTTCTGTGTAGCCTCTACTCAAGTAATTGTGCTGCTTCATCGGTCAGAATTCAACCTTCTTTTCTGGTCTGCACTTTGGCTGCCTTTGGTCTGCTGGTCAGCCCCTGGATAGTTTAAGGTAACTACTTCTAGGGTGGGCTAATTCCATCCAGAAAGAGGTGCTGGCTGAAATGCTGCATTTAAGATGAAAGCTTTTTTTTTTTTTTTTTTTTGAGACAGAGTCTCTCTCTGTCGCCCAGGCTGGAGGCAGTGGTGCGATCTTGGCTCACTACAACCTCCGCCTCCCGGGTTCAAGCGATTCTCCTGAGTAGCTGGGACTACAGGTGTGTGCCACCATGCTCAGCTAATTTTTTAAAAAATATTTTTAATAGAGACGATGTTTCACCATGTTAGCCAGGATAGTCACAATCTCCTGACCTCGTGATCCACCCGCCTCGGCCTCCCAAAGTGCTGGGATTACAAGTGTGAGCCACCACGCCCAGCCAAGATGAAATCTTAATCCAGGCTATAGATTATCTGAAGCAGCTTTCAAAAATGACAGATATAATTTTGTGACTGGCAATCACAGCTGGCCACTTACAATTATGCCTGGGGGTGTAACATAGCAAGCCTAAAGGTTAGTCCTCTACAGAGGTGGCTCTGATTATTACTGCTCCCTTCTTTTAGTTTTCTCAAGCAATAAAACATTATCCAGAAAGCTGTCCTCCTTCTAACAGCCTCTAGCAGCTACATTCAGCTGTGGTCACTGAACGTAGCACATATAACACATGGTACCCCTTGTGGGCACCACGGTGTACACCCTCATGTACTCAGGTGACTTAGGTGACAGAGCTAGTAAATGATGAGAAGAATTCAGATGGGAAATGCTACTGAATGAGATGGTATTCTTATAATTCTTATGCATGAAAACTATGACCTGAATTATTTGAATAATCTACCTTATTTGTCTGGTTTTGAAATGGAAATATCTTTGATTTAGAGTCTGGGTTTGAATTCTATGAGTGTTTAACATAAAGAACTCAAATCCAAGGACATCAAGGGTTATCATAATATCTAGGTAGGTGGGACAAGCTTAATTGCTTTGTATTCGTCCATAAAAATTCCTTTCCTGCTTGAGAGGGCATTACTGGTAAATCATTCTGTCTCTTCCTCACTTGTTCTCACATTCCAGCTTACTAAGTCATAAAAGTAATATATTAAATCCTCACATAAACCCCAAAAGGTAGATATTATTTTTGTCCCCATTTTAGAGAGAAAAAAAATTGAAGACAAGGCCGGGTGTGGTGGCTCCTGCCTGTAATCCCCGCACTTTAGGAGGCCAAAGTGGTTGGATCACTTGAGATCAGGAGTTTGAGACCAGTCTGGCCAACATGGTGAAACCTCATCTCTATTAAAAAAAACAACAACAAAAATTAGCCAGGTGTGGTGGCAGGTGCTTCCACCTGCTGTACTTCCAGCTACTCGGGAGGCTGAGGCAGAAGAATCACTTGAACCTGGCAGGCAGAGGTTGCAGTGAGCTGAGACTGGGCCATGCACTCCAGCCTGGGTGACAGAGAGAGAGACCATGTCTTAAAAAAAAAAAAAAAAAAAAAAAATTGAAGACAAGAATATTTCAAGGTCAGCAAAGAACCAAGATTCAAACTCAGATAGAGACTGGCTCAAGAGTCCATGCTCTGGTACCCTACACCACTCAGCTCTGCCCAGAAACAGTGGCACGACTGTCTCGCTGCTGTAAAGTGCCCTAACAAGGCTGAAGGTAAGCAGTCTTACCTGGTCAGGTCCTGAGTCTCCATGCGGGTAATGTATTTTCAAGCCACTCTGGTTTATTAAGTCCCTACCTTCTCTCTTCAGGGTAGTTCTACACTTTACTCGTTAGCTTCCTTGTCAGGCTATTGCCCTAACTTGCTTGATGATAAGAATCAGCTGGAATAAAAATGCAGCTTCTCAAGATCCTGTCTTTAGAAATTCCAATTCACTGGATCTGATGTTGTCCCAGAAATCTGTTTTTAACAAGGGACCCAGATGATTCTTCTCATTAGTCAAGTTTGAGAAACATTGCCCTAGGAGTTCTAGCCAATGGGAACAAACATTATGGGTCTTAAGCACTATATATTAAGTCAAAACTTCTATAGTGTTTCTACAGCTAAATTTATCCAAAGCAATCGGTACATATGGCACAAAGTGTTTTTTTTCCAGGAAGGACTAGGGGGTGGGCTGGAATGTCTTTGTGGTTTTCTTGTTTTTGAGTGATGACTGTTAGAAAGAATTCTTTAATGGCCGTGCCCTTGAGGGAGTTTTTGCATTGCTCTGGTCATGGAACAGCTTATACCAAATAGAAAGCCATTTTATATAGTTCTTTTAAGTCCTGCCTGAGAGAATTTTGGAGAAGAGCAAATTAAATAAAGAGGAGAAAGAAGTACGCAGTGCTCATTCCCTGAAGGCCCCTAAAGCAAACTCCTTGCATAACCGAAAGAGAGAGACTCAGGCTTTTCAACTTAAATATTTATAAATCACACAGAATGATTTAGGATTAAATTTTATAAGGGATTCATTCAATTTACACAGTCTAATCAAAGAGCAAAAATGATCTTTGACACTTACAGAATTCAAAGGCAAAAAAACTGTTGAAACTCATGACTATCAAAATATAGTTTAAGGTTAAAACACAGATCTGAAACATGCCTAATCGGCTCTGACACTGTCATCACTGCTTGTCACGAATGAAGTTTCCACCTGAGGCACCACTGAAAGCCAAAGTTCATCTGCTATACTGGTGAGTCAGTGAGGGAAAAAAAGGAAAATAAAAAGTAGAAATTAAGACTAAAAGACGGTCAAAGGAAGAGAAAGCAAACCAGTCCTTTCGGCCCTGTGGAACAATGTGCTTTTCAGGCCTCATTTCTGATGAGTGCATTGCAAATCAGTAGCAGAGGCCAATACCCAAGTCGAAGGCACAAGACATACGTACCTCTTGGTGGGAGTGGGCACTCCAGAGGACATGTGGCTAACCATGGTGTCATTCATATTAGTCAGAGGGCGAGGCGGACTGAAAGAAAAGACATTTACCTTATATTAATAATTACCAACTAGGGGAAACAAGGGAAATGCCAATAAGGGTGATAAGAGCAAAGGGACCAACCATCACTTGCGATAAGCACAGTGGGACCCATGGGGAGTGGAGTAGAAATCGATATTTCAGGCCAAAGTAAATTCAGCGAAGGAGGTTCTCGCTCACAAAGCCGCAGGACCACTGAGCTGTGGGTACCAGAAGCAACTGATGATAAACACACTACTACAGGGCGCAACTTCGGTGGCTTCTGCTTTGTAGTTTTAGTACATAAAAATTTGAATTCTGCCACTTAGTGAATTTCTCTACATTGTAGGTACAAGATGACTAGGTGTCTGGCATTCATTGTATATGATAAAGGTCACAGCATCGAGGTGCATGCTGTTCCTGAGATTTGGTTAGAGCCCACTGCTTTCCCTCAGACTTAGTTTGTAAACTTTTAACCAAAACAAACTGTTAAATGCCACATTCAAAAATAAGACTCTGGAAGAAACTTTTACTAATTATCTACTAGAATCTTACCAACAAATCCAAATTTTACACCTATACCCTAATTAGAATGTTGTCTCTTATAACCACTAATGCAAATTTAAACTTGAAGGTTAGCACTTTTGGTAATTTGTCTGTAGTTGCAGGTTTTCTGGACTCAGGTGTGTCCATTTCTCCTTCTTGCGCAAGTCCTGAAGGAATGAATTCGAGCTCTCAAAAGGAGCTTGGTATCTTGCCTTCCAGCCACTCCTCAAGCCCTCTCCCTCCCTACCAGGTTCGGCTACAAAACGTTTCTGTCTTGCATGTGGAACCACATGACTATTGCTAAATACTTGTGGAAAATCTCTCACTTCCTCTTCTAAACTGGAAGAAGGACAGTCATGTGCCGCATAATGATGTTTAGGTCAATGACAAACCGCATATTATTGTAACAGATTATAATACTGTATTTTTACTATACCTTTTCTATGTTTAGATACACAAATACCCTTGTATAACAGCTGCCTCTAATATTCAGTACAGTCACATGTCGTACAGGTTTGTAGCCGAGGAGGCTACATAGATATACCTAGGCTGTATGGTGTAGCCTAGGTATGCCCCAGGAGAAACCATCTAGGTATGTGTAAGTACACTCTAAGATGTTAACACAAAATTTCCTAACAAAGCATTTCTCAGAATGTATCCCCCACTGTTAA
The DNA here is from genome assembly GCA_036589455.1 of Ateles fusciceps. Classification (NCBI taxonomy): domain Eukaryota; kingdom Metazoa; phylum Chordata; class Mammalia; order Primates; family Atelidae; genus Ateles; species Ateles fusciceps. The sequence goes on from JAZHEH010001737.1 coordinate 5,762,104, forward strand.
GTTATGCATGGTTATACTTCTCAGATTTGTCCATCAAAAGCATAAAAGTGAAGCTGAAAGTCCTTCTCTCATATTTAGGTGCTTGGGAACTAACTACCTTCTGGTTTCTCCTTCCGTTTAAGGACAGTTAATTGTGTAAAACGTTTTTGGAGAGGTTATACTTAGTAATTTTTGGTGAATATTAAGGGATCACAGCTTTTATTGTTATGCAGGTTTCACAGTACGTTCAAATAAAAGCTCAAAGGGAAATATTTCAGGGAGAGCCAAGGAACCTAGAGGTTAAAGAATGCACTCCTTTTTTTCTTCTTAAATCAATTGCATTTCTATGTAGGGATTTTAAAAAATGACTTTTTTCATTTAAAGGAGAGGATCCGAGATGGAAAGTAATTTGCAGAGAACAGATTTAGGGCTCTTGATTTTTAAGCCATAGTACTATACTTATGGTTCTACATTCCTCCCTTTGTGTGACATGTCCCTAAGTGAGACATTTAGAATTGAAATACGTCTCTCTGGGCTAGAAGTCAATTCCAAGTTATTTATCTGACTACCTGTCTTCAAACAGATATCCAATGGTGCCCCAAACTTCCAAGCCTATTAATGCTAGTGGCTGTGCTGAGTTATAATCAATTAATCAATTGTTTTAGGTTGACTAATGATGGAAGTGAACACAGAGATCAGCTTACATTTAGTCTTAAATTTATATTTTTGCAGGTTCTTTTATGTCAATTGTCCAACTGAAACAAAGAGACGATCCCTATGAACGAATCAAATCCAGCACAATAGCTTTCTGGTCCTAGAAACAGAATGGGCTTTTCTTCTTTAATGTAATATTATTAGCAGTCTATTTCCAAAAGAAGATAAAGACATTTCATGTTGCTTACAGAATACAGTTACTTGCTATATATATATTTTTAAATTTTAACAAATAATAGAGACAAAGTCTCACTATGTTGCCCAGGCTGGTCTTGAACTTCTGAGTTCAAGTGAGCCTCCTGGCTCAACCTCCCAAAGTGCTAGGAGTATAGGTGTGAGCCACCATGCCCGGCCACCTGCTACATTTCAATATTAAAGATATCACTGCATTCAATTTCCTTTCTGGTATTTTCAGAGAAAAAATGAGAATAAAAAATTCTAATTCCTAGAACATAAATCCATGCAATAAAATTTCATGATTTGTAACAACTTGTGTGGTCTGATACCACAAACATCTTCATCGTCATCAATATCTCTCGGTATATATCATGTTCAACGATCACAGCACAAATATCAAAGCCTCTTCTCTAATATTCAAAACCAGACAGTAATGGTTATATCATAAACTATACAGGAATCGTAACTGACCCCCAAATGTCATAGTCTTTCTGAACTCCTAACATGTTTTGCTAGAGAGACAGGTATATGTCTGCAGTTTAAAATGAAAGAAGCACTTGCAAACTTAAAGGTCTTGACCACAACTCACCATGAAAGCCCACAGCTCGGATGTATTCTTAAAAGGTGTAACATGGCCTTGGGAATATAATGAGACATTGTCTCCCCAAACTTTTTTTAAAAAATTAGCCTGCTGGCTGGGCGCAGTGGCTTACATCTGTAAAACTAGCACTTTGGGAGGTCAAGGCAGGTGGATGGCTTGAGCCCAGGAGTTCGAGACCAGCCTGGCTAACATAGTGAAACTCCACCTCTACAAAAAAATACAAAAATTAGCTTGGCATGGTTGTGCACACTCATAGTCCCAGCTACTCAGGAGGCTGAGGTGGGAGGATCACCTGAGCCCAGGGAGGTCAAGGCTGCAGTAAACTGAGATTGTGCCACTGCACTCCAGGCTGGGTGACAGAGTGAGATCCTGACTCAAAAAAATAAAAAATAAAAATCAGTCTGGCATGGTGGCATGTGCTGCAGTCCTAGCTACTCAGGAAGCAGAGGTGGGAGGACCATTTGAGCCTGGGAGGTGAAGGCTGCAGTGAGCTGTGATCGCACCACTGCACTCCAGCTTTCAGCGACAGAGCAAGACCCTATCTCGAAAGATAATAATAATAATAATATACTAAAAATGACTTCTGGCTCAAACAAACATACAAAACCTTCATGGTTCTTGTAAGACACAACTGAAAAGAGTATTTCCAGATGTAGAGAGACATTAATGCTACAAATTACAGAAACTTAAAAAAACAGAATTGGCACAACTAATGAGATTGGTTTTGTTGATCTTCAACATTTAAAACTAGCTGAATACGTTAAGCATATCACCAGATGTTCTGTATTTGCCTTTGGTACAGATCTCAGCAAGGTATAGGCACTAATGAGTTTCATGATACCAAAATGGCCACCATCCACCGCTTGGTCCAGAAATGTGGGAGGTTCCTCCTTTGTTAACAAGACACACCATTTTTTTGATGGGATAGAAGAAGATGATGATATAGGTAGAAGGTATTTGCTAGTTAGTAGAGGTGGTTTTTAAAATACTTGGCAAGAATTTGGTACTACTTTTTTGTTTGTTTGTTTTGAGATGAAGTCTCAGTCACCAGGCTGGAATGCAGTGGCGTGATCTCGGCTCTTGGCTCACTGCAACCTCTGCCTCCCAGGTCCAAGCAATTCTGCTGCCTCAGCCTCCCAAGTAGCTGGGACTACAGGCGTGCGCTACCACGCCTGGCTAATTTTTGTATTTTTAGTAGAGACAGGGTTTCATAATGTTGGCCAGGATGGTCTTGATCTCTTGACCTCATGATCTGCCCACCTCTGCCTCCCAAAGTGCTGGGATTACAGGTGTGAGCCACCGCACCTGGCCAAGAATTTGGTACTTCTTAATCAAAGGGAAAGAGTCACTGTTACTGGGTGCCTACTGATAAAAATAAGACTATCTTTATTTCAATGACCTAACTGTATATAGATGGAGACAAATATGCAAACAAATCATCACAATGCCATGTAATGAGTGCAGCAATGGAGTATGGTCGGCCCTCCATGTCTGTGGGTTCAACCAACTGCAGATGAAAACTATTCAGAAAAAAAAGTTCCACAAAGTTCCAAAAAGCAAAACTTGAATTCACCATGTGCTGAGTACTACACTGAATCCTTGTGAAGAAGTGATGTGTAGGCATTGTATTAGGTATTACAAGTACTCTAGTGATGACTTGAAGTATATGGGAAGGTGCACAAAGGTTATATGCAAATACTATGCCGTTTGATTTCAGGGACTTGAGCATCCTTGGGTTTCCGTATCTGTGGGGGCTCCTGGGACCAACCCCCATGGATACCGAGGGACGACTGATAAGCCAAGTGCTAAGAGTCACAGATGAAGATCAGGTACTTCTGCCTGGAGGAACGAGGGTCAAGAATAGTCAAGGAAGGCCTCAGAGAGGAGGCACTACTGAGTAGAGTTTTCCAGATACAGAAAAAGAATTAAGGGAACCCTAGATAGAAATGGTATGTAAAATGGCATAAAGAAAAAAAAAAAAAAAAAAAAATTCAAAAATACATGACAAATCAGGTCTAACTTATTTGACTCAAAGGCACCTGAAAGGGGGTAGCTGGAAACACATCTGGAAAGGTAGAGGACAGCCAGGATGTGAAAGCAGCTTGCCCTATCACAAGGTAAGAGATGTGAACTTTATATTGCAGGCAGTAGGGGAAGCACTGAATATTAGACAAAAACCAATGTGACTATCACATCATTTTAAAAGCTCACTCCAGAATCTTGCAGACGTGGGTCTTTTATCAGGAGTATGCATGGGAATCATCTGTAAGATAAGATACCCAAGCCCTACCCTCAGTTCAGTGACTCTGCATTTCTAGGGGTGAGCGGAATCTTTTCTATATAAAAATCAGTCATGTAGGATATAGTTGGAAGTGGGGGAATGGAAGCTGGGAGGCCACCCAGGTAAGAGGTTATGGCAGTTGTCCAGATCAGTGAGTATGAGGATGGACAGTGGTAGTGAAGATAGGGGAGAGAAAAAAGGAAAGATATTGTGAAGACAAAACCAGTAAGAGAGGGTGATTGATTAAGTACACAGGGTTAGCGAGTGGACAATCAGAGATTTTTATCTTGGCTACTGGGTGGTAAAATATCCAAACTAGAAAACACAGAGTAGGAAACAAATCTGAGATTGGAAAGGAGGAGGGATGGGTAGACAGAATAAGCAGCAAGATAAGAGTGAATAGGATTTTAGTTCTGAAATTGTTGGGTTTGAAGTACCCTTGGTAAGTATAGGTAAGTGGATGTCTAGAAAGCAGTTGAAAACAGGAGAACAGAACTCAGATGAAATGTCAAGTTTGAACATATATGAGTGTCATTACTTAAACAGTGTTCATTTCAGTATTCTGAACACTAAACATGTGCATTTATTTATTTTTTTGAGATGGCATCTCTTGCTCTGTCACCCAGGCTGAAGTGCAATAGCGCCATCTTGGCTCACTGCAACCTCTGCCTCCCAGGTTTAAGCGATTCTCCTGCCTCAGCCTCCTGAGTGGCTGGGATTACAGGCACCGACCATCATGCCCAGCTAGTTTTTGTATTTTTTGTAGAGATGGGGTTTCATGCCATGTTGGCCAGGCTGGTCTTGAACTCCTGACCTCAGGTGATCCATCTGCCATGGCCTCCCAAAGTGCTGGGATTACAGGCATGAGCCACCGTGCCCCGCCAAAAATGTACATTTACATTTATTGTTTTTAGGTGGGGTAGGAGAGGTTTGGGGGAACTGTGCAGCAAGAGGGTGGCTTAGATAACAGGAACAGAGGTTGTGGTTATTGGGGAGATACATCTCCTACTACAAAACACAAACTGAGCTTACAGGTAGAAATCATTTTCATGCAGTTCCCTTGTGGCCAGACCACTCCAATTCATTCTGGTGATGCTCTGAAATATAGACTAACTAGAAATTAAAATTTCTACGATATCTCTCTTAAGGGTTTTAAAATAATCTGTAAGAATAGATGATGAATGACTTGTACGTTTAAACATATTTCAGGCCGGGCGCTGTGGCTCATGCCTGTAATCCCAGCTTTTAGGGAGGCAGAGGTGGGAGGATAGCTTAAGCCCAGGAGTTCAAGATCTGCCTGGGCAATATAGTGAGACCCCATTCTTAAAAAAAAAAAAAAAAAAAAAAAAATTTTTAGGATAGGCTGGGTGCAGTGGCTCGCGCCTGTAATCCTAGCACTTCTGGGAGGCCAAGGCGGCTGGATCATGACGTCAGGAGATCAAGACCATCCTGGCCAACATGGTAAAACCCCGTCTCTACTAAAAATACAAAAATTAGCCGGGCATGGTGGCAGGTGCCTGTAATCCCAGCTACTTGGGAGGCTGAGGCAGGAGAATGCCTTAAACCCAGGAGGCAGAGATTCCGGTGAGCCGAGATTATGCTACTGCTGTACTCCAGCCGGGCGACAGAGAGACCCAGTCTTAAAAAAAAAAAAATTCAGAACAGATTATATATAACTGTATATTTCTTTCATTTATCAAATATTTGCCTATGATGTGACAGGCACTGTGCTAGCTTCTGGGAATAAAAATTAAAAGGATGAAAACTTAGGTCTTACAAAGAAGAAAAATTTAGAAAAATAATTATAATATAATGTAGTAAATACTTAATAGAAGAAAAACTGCTATACGCATGGGAAAATACGGAGATGACCTCATCCCATAAAGAAAAATGTATTTCTAGGGTGTTAAAGAGTTAAACATAAGCCAGGCATGACAGAACACACCCACAGTCTTAGTTATGCAGGAGGCTGAGGCGAGAGGATCACCTGAGCCCAGGTTTTTGAGGTCAGCCTGGGTAACACAGCAAGATTCTGTTTCTTAAAGAAAAAAGAAGAGTTAAACATAAATGTTTAACAACATAAATTAAGAGAAAAGATATAGATTAATGAATAGAGAGGATTTTCTTAGCTCAAAAGCAATGGAAAAATTAGAAAAACACCAATTAATTTGAATTGTTAAAACCATCAGAAAAGAAAGAAAAAAAAATTTGAGGAACTACCTGAACAAATGTGACACGGCAAAAATTAAATACCTTAATACATAAAGGATTCACACTACTTTACAAGAAAACTGCAGGGATTTCAATTTAGATAAATGGGCAAAGTAAAAATATGTGTTTAAAAAGAAGAAATACAAATGACTCAAGAGAAATTTAATTAAAAATTGGCCAGGCACGGTGGCTCACGCCTGTAATCCCAGCACTTTGGGAGACCGAGGCGGGCAGATCACAAGGTCAAGAGATCAAGACCATCCTGGACAACATGGTGAAACCCCATCTCTCCTAAAAATATAAAAATTAGCTGGGCGTGGTGGCATGCGCCTGTAGTCCCAGCTACACGGGAGGGTGAGGCAGGAGAATGGCTTGAACTCGGGAGGTGGAGGTTGCAGTGAGCCGAGATTGCACCACTGCACTCCAGCCTGGTGACAGAGCAAGACTCTGTCTCAAAAAAAAAAAAAAAAAGATTATAGGCTGTGCACAGTGACTCATGCCTATAATCCCAGCATTCTGGGAAGCCAAGGCAGGAGGATTGCTTGAGCCCAGGAGTTCAAAACTAGCCTGGGCAACACAGCAAGACCCCATCTCTACAAAAAATTAAAAAATTAGCTGCTTATGGTGGCACATGCCTATGGTCTCAGCTACACAGGAGGCTGAGGTGAGACTGCTTGAGCCCAGGAGCTCTTCAAACCACTGCACTCCAGCCTGAGTGACAGAGTAAGATCCTGTCTCAGGGGAAAAAAAAATTATAAACCACTTCCTCTGGGAAAAATAATGATCTTTTTAAAAAGGCAATCCTTAAGAGTCGAGAGGGTTTTCTGACATACGTCCTTAATTTATTACTAGTCAAGAGTGAAAGTAAAAAGGTAAGCCAAATTTCTAGAAAGCAATTTGGCAATATGTCCGTCAAAGATCTTAGAAAACAATCAAGCACTTTGGCTCAGTACTTCTCATTCTAAGAATCAATTCCGGAGACTAATTAGAAATGCACAGACAAATTTACGTTAACAAATATTCAGGGAAGTGTTATTTATGATAGGATAATTCTGAAATAATCCTAAGTGTTCAAATACAAGGAAAGGAAAAGTAAACCATGGTATATCCATAATTACAGGATATTATGCTGTCATTAAATAATAATGCTTATGATGACTTTTTGATTACTTGGAAAAATGCTCAGCATATAGAAGGTGACAAAGATAACTATGATAGCTAACAATTACTGAATGTTTGATATCTATCACACACTTTAGAGCTTTAAATACTTTATCTTCACAGTAGTTCTATGAAATTATTTATATGTACACACAGCACACTCAACTATATAATAAGCATAAAATGAAACATCTGAAGGGAATATGCTCAAATGTTAAGATAAGTGGAATTACGGGCAGTTTTTCCTGCTTGATCATACTTTCCAGCACTTCTCCAACCTTTTCAGTTTAATTTTTCCGGATTCTAAGAGAAAGAGATGCTTAATGTAAAAAAGGAGTCAAATTTCTAAAGTGAGCCTATACTATTTTTGTTATCATTAAGAAAGCAAACTGAGAAGGGAAGTGTTATATGAGTGTGCACGCGCACACACACACACACACACACACACACACCACGCGCGAGAGGGAGGGGGAGGGAAGGAGGAGGAGGAACTACGGTACAGAAGTTTGAGACTTCAGTAGAAAACCTGTGAAAATGGTTTGAGTAGATTCAAAGTTCCACAACTTCCCAACATTGGTACCATCACCACTCCTCAAAAATGAGAGTAAAGAAAACGTCTTAGACCAGTCTAGATTATCTTCTCTACTATACTGTAAGAAATCTGTGATATTTTTACCATTATATTTCAAGTATCTGGCATAGTATGAGGCACAGAGTAGGAACTCCGTAAATATGTGTTGCTCATGAGTCAGTGCCATGTTGTGGAATGTAACAGGAGTGGAGAGTGGGTAAGAAGTAATCTTTCTATTATATTTAGGTGTGGTGAGACTATTCTCCAAAAATGGGACAATGACATTATTCGCTGTTATATCTGGTCGATGTATTTGTGGCATTTGCAGTGATAGCAGGCTTTTTCCCCCTTCATTGGGAACAGTGGTATATTCTTTTCTACTTAACTCTGTTAATGTCTACTACTTGGTCTGTGTCTTTTTTTTTCTTCTATGACTTAGTAATAGAATCAGCAGAGTGCAGAGTGTCTTTACTAATAATAGCAATATTTATTGAGTGCTTAGTACGTGGCAGACTAAGCTTGAACATTTCCATGGATTCACTCATTTAACCTTATAGCAAGCCAATGAAGTGGATACCATTATCTTTATTTTACAGATTAAAAAAAAAAGAGGCATGGAGAGAAGTAATGTTTTTGAGGCCACAAAGCCAAATCATGGGAGAAAGAGGATTTGAACCGAGGCAGTGTGGCTCTGAGTGTGTGTTCTCAATCATCAGTCTACTATCTTTGGCAGCCACACTTTCAGGAAAACACTTAAGGATGTTTATTAAAAAAAGCCAACAGCAGGCCGGGCGCGGTGGCTCACGCCTATAATCCCAGCACTTTGGGAGGCCGAGGCGGGTGGATCACGAGGTCAAGAGATTGAGACCATCCTGGTCAACATGGTGAAACCCTGTCTCTACTAAAAATACAAAAAAAAATTAGCTGGGCATGGAGGCGCACACCTGTAGTCCCAGCTACTCAGGAGGCTGAGGCAGGAGAATTGCTTGAACCCAGGAGGCGGAGGTTACGGTGAGCTGAGATCGCACCATTGCACTCCAGTCTGGGTAACAAGAGTGAAACTCTGTCTCAAAAAAAAAAAAAAAAAAAAAAAAACCAACATTCTGATGTTAGATCATTGTTCCTGTTGTTTCTATAAGAAGATAAAGGCAATAACAGTTGCAGAGTATAGCTTTTGAGTATAGTTTTAAATACATTATTTGTTCTTTCCCCATCATATTATTAGAACTCTGTGTCCTAAATGGCTCTCTGAATGTAAGCCATCTGGCTTGAGAGCTTATCAGGATAACTGTAAAATCTAATCTTCATTTCAAAGATCTTCCAGGTTCCTAATCTCAGCCTAATAAAATACATATGTTTAATGAGCAAATTATCTATTATATAAACCAGACTGTTGACTTAAAAAAAAAAGTTTAACAATGGGCTTAAAATCAACATTGAGTGTTATGACTCATTTTCACTTTTCAAATTGACTTAGATCCAGGGGTAAACAACATCTGGATGGGAGTCTCCAACCCAGGATGTGAAAGTACAGTATTGATGTTGGGTAGACAAAATTTCTACTTAAAACTGTCACGTTTTAAAGATGAACGAGTAAGCTGGGTGCAATGGCTCACACCTGTAATCTCAGCACTTTGGGAGGCCAAGGCAGGAGGATCACTTGAGTCCAGGAATTTGAGACCAGCCTGAACAACATAGCAAGACTCCATCTCTATTAAAAATCAAACATTAGCTGGGTTTGGTGGCGCACACCTGTAGTCCCAGGTACTCAGGAGGCTGAGTGGGGAGGATTGCTTGAATCCTGGAGGTTGAGGCTGCAGTGAGCTGAGATCACATCACTGCACTCCAGAGTGGGTGACAGACCCTGTCTCAAAAAAAAAAAAGGAGGAAATGAACAAAGCCAGTTGAAGCCTGGAGGACATGTAAGATTTGGGGTACCTATCAGAGCTGTCCCTTTCCCCAGGCTCTTTGACAGAGCCTCTTCTGTGGGAAGTCATGCAGACAGCCATGTACTTAACCCCCTTCCTATACTTTTAAATTTATTTGCACATTATTAGCTTGCTCTTTCCACAGAACATTTTTAGTTGTGGAGGTTAAGATTAGTGTCCTGCAATTCTCTTTACATAGACAGCTGTCTGCCAGCCATGCATTTGGGGATCTTTAGCAGATTTCTGGGGGGTCTACTACTATTGGTGTGAGAAGGGAAGAGGGTTTATGATGCCCTAATGCTTTCATTTACTTGATTTCTTTTTTTGTATTCCCCATAATAATGCTTTAGAAAGGAGGTAACCATTTTAGTTAAATACATTTAATTGTTTATTAATATTTTTGTGGCCAGCTATTTTGCCTTCAATCCTAGATACCTATGTTACTTCTGAAATTATCTTCCCTACTCATTTGAATCAGGCCTTTTTCTTCTTTGAGATTATGCAGCAGATTTTATCATACTTTAAAACAAATGCAAAACCCACACCAGAGACGACCTCATTCTTTTATCTACCAAACCACTCAAATCTTCCATCTCTCTCTAGCAAGTTCTTCTTCTTTTGCTTCTTCCAAGCCCCTGCTTTCAGTTCTTCTCCCAGTTACTTATCCTGGAATGTCCTTCATAGACTGGCCAAAGTTACACAATTTCTCACTTCTCTTATCAGAAAAACAGGTCCTAAAATTTCAGAAGCTCTGGAAAATCTTTCTAGTTACAAGCTCCATTTAAATAAACATGGGCTGTAGTATGCAAACAAACAGAAATCCACGGCTTCTTCATGCCTAGCACTGTCAGGGGTTTCAAGACAAAACAAGCTGAAGACTGTCCCTGCCCGCAACAACTTTATAATCAGTCCTCATAATCATCAGTCACAGCAACAACAGATACTTAAGCTTTAGCTTAACATATTACAATTTTTAGATGAAATCCTATATGACGATAATTTATAACCAAATACATGTAGTATCATTTATAACGATTTAATTATTTCACTTGATATAAATAAAAATCAGTATAACAAAATAATAAGAAAAATCCTATGAAGTTAACAGTTACAGCATTTGTTGTATATTTTCCATACATTACTTTTGCAGCACTGGGGAGAGCTGTGGCAGGGAGGAGAGCCTGTGCATTTGCTAAGTATGAAAATGTATCAGCACTGAGCCAGGTCCCTCAGAAACATCATATGAATTCTTACTACTATTCATGGTGGTATTTCTATTTTGCAAATAAAGAAATAAAAGTCAAAGAAGATAATTAGGCTGGGCACAATGGCTCACGCTTGTAATCCTAGCACTTTGGGAGGCCGAGATGGGCGGATCATGAGGTCAGGACTTTGAGACCAGCCTGGGCAACATGGTGAAACCTTGTCTCTACTAAAACACAAAAAATTAGCTGGGCATGGTGGTAGACGCCTGTAATCTCAGCTACTCCAGAGGTTGAGGTGGGAGAATTGCTTGAACCCACGAGGTGGAGGTTGCAGTGAGCCAAGATTGTGCCACTGTACTCCAACCTGGGCGACAAAAAAAAAAAGGCAAAGAAGATAATGTGCTCAAGGTCACATGGTACAATCAGCATTGGACACTACTTGTATCTGCTTCTAAAGCCACTGAATAGATCAAATCCACAAATACTCTTTTATTTCGGGCATCTCTGTATTATCCAAATGAATTTTTCAGATTAGCGTTTTCAGGGAACGCTAATTGTCAAGTTAGAGAAACACTGCCCCAATTCAGGACTACTAGCTTCAAATCTAACTTGAAGTAGTTTAAGGGGGTTAGGAGAGAGGAACTAATTGGGCACCGTAACTAAATTGTAACTAAATTCATAACCAACTTCACGAAGGGTAGGGGTGCAGCTGGCTTCCAGGATATTAGAATGTAATTAGGACATCTACTGTTACCTTTCCTTAGATCTCATTTTGGGTCAGACTTTACACAGAGCCCACAGCTTTTTATGCTTAAGAAGAAACAGTTTCTGCCCCAGCATCTTGCAGCTTTACCACTGGAGAACAAAACCTTTTCCCTCATCCCAATTTGAAAATCACCTGCAAAGCCTCTAGCCTGCCCTGAGTCACTTGCCTACTCTGGCGTTGAGCAGGCCCCATGCTATGATGGGCATTCCACCTGAAACATCACAGTTAGCACTGGGAGGACCAGGTCTCTAAAGGAGAGAGCACTGTTCCTAGAAAAAAAGGGAGGTTGCAGAACAATCAACAAAAAATGTTCACTTACTTAAAGATTAACTTTCTTCAAAAGGTAAGTGTCAAATGACAGTGCTCAGGATGCAGGAACTGCAGCATCTCGGCTGCACAATGCTTTAGAAGGAAGGTGGTATTTCTCTTCTTTTTTTTTGAGTCAGGGTCTCGCTCTGCCACCCAGGCTAAAGTGCAGTGCTGTAATCTTGGCCCACTGCAACCTCCACCTCCCAGGCTCAAGCAATTCTCCTGCCTCAACTTCCCAAGTAGCTGTGACTACAGGCACACGCCACCATGCTGGCTAATTTCTGTATTTTTTGTAAAGACGGGGTTTTGTCATGCTGCCCAGGCTTGTCCTGAACTCCTGGGCTCAAGTGATCCGTCTGCTTTGGCCTCTCAAAGTGCTAGGATTACAGGTGTGAGCCATTGTGCCCGGCCTTCTCTCTCTTTTTAGTTACTCCTGTTCTTCAAAAATTTGTGGTTACAGACCTATTCATAGACCCTTAAGTGAAAACAATATATTGTCTAGAAAGAAAACCAGTTTTCTTATTATTCCATTATAATGAAGAGGACATAAGGGATTACACTGATCCATAACGCTGGTAAACTGCAGCTCTGGTGAAACATTAAGGAGGCCAGGTTCTAAAAGCCCTTTCATTGCTATGATTCTAGTGTGGATATTGTTCTCCTTGAGCAGGATGCTCTTTATTTATCTGTATGTAATGGACCAACCACATCTTGTTACTTCACTGGGTTCTAGGGTTATCTGCCAAAGCGAAGCAGCTAAACAAACAAGCAAAAACACTTTTTGGAAAACCATGATGTTAAAAAAATAAGCATCTGGTACTGTAAGTGTAGCATAAATATCACATTACATACTTACAGTGAGGATTCTCTGACTTCTAGGAAGTACATTTAACTTTATTGATCATTTACAATTAATTAACCAATTTGTTAATGCAAAAAACTCCCCTATCAACAGACACACATGCCTCAATTTATATGTGTTGCTATTTAGCATAGCCATTTGTGGTATCAGACTTGTTTAATGAACTATTTATCAGGAAGGAAAACTTTACCACAAATTCATTCTTATACCTTCACCGCTAGATAGTGTCTAGAGACATGCCGAGGAAGCCAGGTATCTCTCTCTAGCTCTAGAAAAGGACAGAATTGTGAAACGAGACAATAATTAGGAAATTAACTATTTAACAGTATTGCTCAATTTAGTATCATTTTCTTGAAAAAGCAGTCAAGAGTCTTATAAACCAGGTCATCAAATCAACAGAAATGTATTTTTTTATTTTAAAAACCTTTCCATGATGAATCCCTCCTTGTTCTCTTTGTTCATTAAACTTAGGAAGTTGTTCCTAATTTATATAGATGCTAAATCCTGTATTTAAGAAAGATGAGAAAAGACGGCATCTTAAATGCTTCAACAAGTTACTGCTCATAGAGGGGGCCACTGAAATGCATGATGCAATGTCATTTCCTGACCTGTTCACATGGTCATTAGCTGAAATGTTTTCAAAAATGGAAATAAATACACTGCTATAGAAGACAGGCTGATTTTCACATATTTTTACCAAATAAAAAAAGATATAGTGGGGTTGGGCATGGTGGCTCACACCTGTAATCTCAGCACATTGGGATGTTGAGGCAGGCCGATCACCTGAGGTCAAAAGTTCAAGACCAGCCTGGCCAACATGGTGAAACCCTATCTCTGCTAAAAATACAAAGATTAGCCAGGCGTGGTGGTGGGTGCCTGCAATCCCAGCTATTTGGGACGCTGAGGCATGAGAATCACTTGAACCTGGGAGGCAGACGTTGCAGTGAGCTGAGATCGCACTACAGTACTCCAGCCTGGATGACAGCAAAACTGTCTCAAAAAAAAAAGAAGAAAACATATAGTGGGCTGCCCCTTTATAGAAACTTCCTGGGAAGTTCTAGGGGCTCTAGCATCTTGCCAAAAATAAACACAATCATCATCAGCCCAGTGCCTAAGGTAGCAAAAACATAAAGGCAAAGAATAGCTATTAAACCTTTACACTCTGTAGCAAAGTCTTCTTTCTCTGCAGATCTCACGTCTAATGCATTACGTTGCAGTTTACTCTAAGGAAACAGAACAATCACATGACAAAGGGTGTTCTCTACAAGGTAGTCTACCCCACAGAGCATTCTGGGAAAGAGCAGGTGCAAGAGGACAACTCATTAGAAGGCAAACACACAACACGTCTGCCCTCCACCAGCAAGTCCGCAAAGCAGTCAAATGACAGGACAGGAAGGCAGAGGTAGCACATGGTGTGGCTACCACACCTTGGAAGCCTAAAAATAAAACACACCTACTTGCGATAGAATCCAAGTCTTGCTGCAAATCTGTAGCCTGATGAACCCGGTCAGCAATTCCATTCTGATGAGGACTTTAGGAGCACTCCCATGTCCTCTCCAAGTGCCTCTTCTAATTGCCAACTCTTGATAAGAAAGTAGTCAGCAGAACTGTGTCTGCCAAGTAATCTAGGTAGGTAGCTATCAGGAGGTATGGAGAACCAGTAAGCCTTGATTTATTTTTGCTTTGCTGAAGAGGAGTTAATGGGAATGTAAGCAGGGTGAAAAAATAGGACAATGGTGTCTGTCTACTGCTTTGATGCAGACAGCTCCTTAATTCATAAAGGCAGCGTATCCCAGGGCAGTTGAAACAAAAGGGCTAGTCAGTGCGAGCCGCTGAGCAGGCTTTGATGGACATCTCTGGCAGGGTAGTCCCATCATGAGATTGTCTCTGCCACTCAGAGTCATTTTGTGGCCTCTTATTTATTTCACCCAGTCAACAGTTCCTAAAACTGTGTTCCTGGCTTCGGTCCCCACTGCCACCACATTTCAGTCCTCATTTGGCTAGTGTTACTGAAATATTCTAAGTTTTCTATTGGTTCATGGGTGTCCAGGGAACCTTTCTATTGTTACTTATCTGATTTCTCGCAGTTAAAATTACTTTCCTAAGCACAGCTCTCGTCATGTCACTATTCTGCCCCAAATCATCAGTTCTCTGCTACTCTCCCAAATCAGGTCAAAACTCTTTGTCGGTGCAGGTGCCACCCAGGCAGCACTGCCTCAGCCTCCCAGTGCCTCCTCATTCTCACCACTTCGCCTCCTTCGTAAGTGTTTCTGGCAAATGTGCTACTCTGTTCAAACACAGGTCCTGAAATTTTTTGGCACAATAAAACAAAAACAAAACAAAAATGACAAAAACTTCACAAGTATTTACACTAAAGGTAGAGGGAGTCAAAATGAAACCCTTACTAAATGCCTCAGTGCCTGGGAAATAATTCTATTATTTACTTAGATAAATGAAGAGGTGAGAAAAGCCAGGCCAACAAATCAGATAGCCAAGTAGTGTCACTGTTACTACACACACCTGGATATCCAAAATAAGAGCCTAAAAGAAAATGGATGCATGTGTTAGACTACTTAGCAGAAAATGGAAGAGTTGACTCATATCAGAAATATAATAAAAACAACGTAACAGTGGGATATCATCTCTCAAGGCAACAAACTCTAAGGATATAGAAGAGGGACAGAGCACAGAATGTGAAGGGCATCGTGAACAGTAACGGGTAAAATTAATTACAGGAAGAAACTACAGGCTGGGCGCAGTGGCTCACACCTGCAAAACTTGATGAGCTGACTCTAAATGCACATGGAAATGCAGGAGATACAGCCCAAAAATCTTCCAAAAGGAGAACAAATTTGGAGGACACATACTTTCCAATTTCAAACTTATTACTAACTTTCAAAGTGGGTTAGTTTGCTTCAGGTCCAAAGGTTCAGAGAAACTGCCCATTACTCTCTTCAGTGACAAAGAAATTCATAATTGATATCTGAAATGATTGGCTTTGAAAAAATTTCTAAGCCTAAATACCGTATAAGGATTGACTGATAGATCCTGATGCTGTGACATGATAAATCACGTCATCTATCATGTCACAGCATCCCAACATTGATAGCTACTTACAAAGGCTCTAAGTAGCTGGCTAAACTGGCATCCATGTCACCGCTGTGAGCTTACTCCACACCCCGCCTGTCTGCATGGCTGGTTGGAGTACCCCAGGTGGAAGTACAGCTGACAATGACACTCTTCCAGCCTCTCCACTCAAGGCCTCTTCTGTCATGATTTCTCTCCTGTGTCCATATAAAGGCTGGGGAAAATGATAAATGGATGCATTCACAGGAAGAAGCTGAAGAACCCCGCTGTAGACAGAAATGACAGTGAACTTGATGATGTGTTAGAAGGGGTCTACGGTATTTTCCATTGGGAAGATGGTAAACTTTTGCATCCAGCAGTATTTTAGTACTTTTTCATTTGTACCCACGTAAACAAGATACATGTCTTGATTTATTTAGAATGCTAAAGGTTTACATGGTCAAGTTAGTTTTTAGAGATCTTTTCTTGGGAAAGATCAACTTATATTTAGGGTTTGCTCACTCCATTAAAAAAAATATCAAAAGCTTGCTGTCACTTGTACTTCTCCTGCTAAATCCTATTTCTCTCTTTCCTCCTACAGCTACTGATAAAATCTAAAAGCACAAAAATTTAGAAATACAGCTTTATTTCAGTTTCATGACTCAATTTCATCCAAAGCCTTTAAATGCATCTTTGACGTCAATGTCTTCATCATCGCCACAGGTTCTGAGTCAGCACACGGTTCTCCACAAGACATCATCTTTATTTCTGCATCAATTATTTAGAAACAATTTCTCTGTATGCTCCCAATGGAAAGACAATGTGGTATACTACTTGGTAGTAAAAAAAAGAATGGAATCCTGGCATCTGCAGCAACATGAAGATTATATGTAACTAAAGATTATATGTTAACTGAAATAAGCCAGACACAGAGAGACAAATATCACGTTTTCAGTCATAATGGGAGCTAAAAATATTGATCCCATAGAGGTAGAGAGTAAATGATGGTCACCCAGAGGCTGAGAAGGGTCTATGGTGGTAAAGAAGGATAAAGAGAGGTTGGTTAATGGGTACAAACACACAATTAGATGGGAGGAACAAGTTCCAACGTTAAACAGCAGAGTAGAGTGACTTTAGTTAACAATAACATACTGTACATTTCAAAATAGAAGAGAGAACTTGAAATGTTCCCAATATACAGAAATGATAAACACTCAAGGTGAGGGATACGCTAAATACCCTTTTTTTTTTAACTTTTATTTTAAGTTCATGAGTACATGTGCAGGATGTGTGGGTTTGTTACATAGGTAAACGTGTGCCACGGGAGTTTGTTATACAGATGATTTCATCACCCAGGTATTCAGCCTAGTATTCATTAGTTATTTTTCCTGACCCTCTCCCTCCTCCCACCCTCCACCCTCCAGTCAGCTCCGGTGTGTGTTGTTCCCCTCTGTGTGTCCACGTGTTCTCATCATTGAGCTCCCAGTTATAAATGAGAACATGAGGAAATATCCTGACTTGATCACTGCACATTCTACACATGTAGCAAAATATCACATGCATTCCATAAAAATGTACAAATATTATGTATCAGTAAGAATTGTTAAAAATTAAATTTAAACTTTTCTATACACATAAGCTTGATATAATGAGAATATGGGGAAACCTGCACCAACAATCTGACAAATATTTTAAGCATGATTTTTTTAGGAAAATTGTTCAGACACTAGGCCCTAAAAGAAATCTCAACTCTACCGTAAAGAATCATTATCACACAGAATACCATCTCTCACCAAAATTCAGTAATATCACAAAGCATCAAAGAATACAGAAAAGTCTCATGTGTTTGGAAATTTTAAAAATTGCCTTAACTTTACAATTGGATCCATGCATATTAGAAAAAAAATGAATTGCAAAAAATGAATTAACTGAATAACCACCTTAAGAAATAAGAAATAAGTAACATGGTTTGATCCTTACATGTTTTCTCTTGTCTGTCTCAATATCATCTGTAAGTTGGCAATTCCCAAATTTATATTTCCAAACCACACACCCTTGAAAGTGCACTTGATATGTTAGAAGGGGTCTACGATGCTTTCATTTTGAAAATGGTAAATTTTTGGATCCAGCAGTACTTTAGTACTTTTTCATTTGTAACTCTTCCAGTGTACCCACATCAACAAGACACGTGACTTGATGTATTTAGAATCCTAAAGGTTTACATGGTCAAGTTACACACACCCACAGACATATAAACTATCTGACATCTCTATTTGGATGTCAAAAAGGACTCAACATGTCCACAACGGAGCTCTCACCCTACGCAAGCTTGTTCTACCTATAGTAATCCTCATCGCCACACTTCCAGTTGTGCAGACCAAACTGACCTCTCCTTCTCATTTAGAGTATTTGTCAGCAAATACTGTTGCCTGAAATATATCCAGTGTTCATGTAGCTGATCACCTCTCATCACCTCTACTGTTACCCACCTCGTCCACCCAAGTCCTCCTCTCACCTTTTTCAAAAGCTGACTTGTTCCTTCCGTCCTGACTCTTCTTTAGTTTATTCTCTACAGCAGACAGAAGGAACAGCCTTTTAAATTGGAAGTCACTTCTCCCAACGTTATCTCTCTCCAACCTCCCCATCCCCTGCTATCCCTCCCCTAGCACCCCCACCCTGCAACAGACCCCAGTGTATGATATTCCCCTCCCCTGCGTCCATGTGTTCTCATTGTTCGACACGTACCTATGAGTGAGAATATGTGGTGTTTGGTTTTCTGTTCTTGTGTCAGTTTGCTGAGAATGATAGTTTCCAGATTCATCCATGTCCCTGCAAAGGACATGAACTCATCCTTTTTTATGGCCGCATAGTATTCCATGGTGTATATGTGCCACATTTTCTTTATTCTGTCTATCATTGATGGGCATTTGGGTTGGTTCCAGGTCTTTGCTATTGTAAACAGTGCTGCAATGAACATACATGTGCATGTGTCTTTATAATAGAATGATTTATAATCCTTTGGGTATATACCCAGTAATGGGATTGCTGGGTCAAACAGTATTTCTATTTCTAGATCCTTGAGGAATTGCCACACTTCTTCCACAATGGTTGCACTAATTTACACTCCCACCAACAGTGTAAAAGCACTCCTATTTCTCTACATCCTCTTCAGCATCTGTTGTCTCCAGATTTTTTAATGATTGCCATTTTAACTGGCATGAGATGTTATCTCAGTGTGGTTTTGATTTGCATTTCTCTAATGACCAGTGATGATGAGCATTTTTCCAAATGTTTGTTGGCCACATTAAAGTCTTCTTTTGAAAAGTGTCTGTTCATATCATTCACCCACTTTTTGATGGCGTTGTTTTTTTCTTGTAAATCTGCTTTAGTTCTTTGTAGATTCTGGATATTAGCCCTTTGTCAGATGGGTAGCTTGCGAACATTTTTTCCCATTCTGTTGGTTGCCGGTTTACTCTAATGATTGTTTCTTTTGCTGTGCAGAAGCTCTTAAGTTTAATTAGATCCCATTTATCTATTTTGGCTTTTGTTACCATTGCTTTTGGTGTTTTAGTCATGAAGTCCTTGCCTATGCCTGTGTCCTGAATGGTGCTGCCTAGATTTTCTTCTAGGGTTTTTATGGTGTTAGGTCTTACATTTAAATCTTTAATCCATCTGGAGTTAATTTTTGTGTAAGGTGTGAGGGATAACACTGGGAGAAATGCCTGATAGGTGACGGTGGGGTGGAGGCAGCAAACCGCCATGGCATGTGTGTACCTATCCAACAATCCTGCAATTTCTGCACATGTACCCCAGAACTTAAAGTATAAAAAAAAAAAGAACTAAGGGTCTGTATCCCCTGAAATTTAGAAAAGAAATAGTAATGAAAGATTGTATTGTATTTTAAATCAGGCGAGAATAATAAAGTGTCGAGAAAGTAAATACAAGCAATAAAAAAATGAATAAATAAAATGGAAGTCAGATCAGTCAAAGGAATCCAAATGCATCCTCATGTCAAACTTAGTTCTTACAATGGCATATAAGACCCTCTACCATCTAGCTCTCATAATACCTTTGATTTCATCTCCCCCCTTGCTAATTTAACTCCCCGTCTACTAGCTTTTTGATGTTCCTTAAACATGCTAGGTATGCTTTGGCTGCAGGGCCTTTGCCCAACCTGTTCCTTTTGCAAGGAATGCTCTCCCTCCAGACAGCCAAAAGGGTTACTCCATCATCTCCTTAAAGCTGATGTTCAAATGTCACTTTTCATTAAGGCCTAAAGCAATTATTAAAAACTGCAACCCACTCTACCTCCAATACTGCCCATCCCTCTTTCCCTGTTTTGCTATTCTATATAGCACTTATTACCTTCTAATATATCATATAATTAATTAATTTATTTATCATAATTTTTGTCTGTTTCCCACCACTAAAAAACAAGCTCCATGAGAGCAAAGACTGTTTTGTCTGTTTTTCTTTGAGTGGGGCCTGGAACATATTAAGTACCCAATAAATATTTGCTACATGATTGCACGATAAACAGACGAAATTTGAAGATAATGAAGGAAATAATACAGACAAAAGCAGGAATCAGTAATTATTTGTTTCATTTCATGATAATTACTAACAATACTTGACATATAGAGGAAAAGGTTGTTAAATATGATCCATTCTGAATGTTAAATATGCTAGGTACATCACTGGCCTTCCAATTTATGAATATGGTATATATCTTCATTTATTTAGATCTTTAAATTTTTTTTTTGAGACAGAGTTTCACTCTTGTTGCCCAGGCTGGAGTGCAATGGCATGATATTGGCTCACTGCAACCTCCGCCTCCCAGGTTCAAGTGACTCTCCTGCCTCAGCCTCCTGGGTAGCTGGGATTATAGGCATGTCCCATCGTGCCCAGTTAATTCTGTATTAACTGGGCACTTTCCTGAAAACTCCAGAAAATGGTTTTGAAATTTCATGGTGTTATAGTTATTGGTTTTAATTTTAAATCTACAATGCTTTCTGTCATTCTGAAAGACCTTTATTTTGAAAAAAAAAAATACGGAACTTAGTCTATTTTGTTTTCTTAGTAAAATAGTGTTCATTTTTAGCAGTGAATAAGTAGAGACAGGGTTTCCCCATGTTGGTCAGACTGGTCTTGAACTCCCGACCTCAGGTGATCCACCTGCTATGGCCTCCCAAAGTACTGGGATTATAGGCATGAGCCACCGTGCCCAGCCCTAAAATTTCTTTCAGCAATGCTTTGTATTTAGTTTACAGATCTTACATATGTTTCATTATATTTATTCATGTTATGTTTCTTAATGCTCCTATAAATTGTATTGCTTTTTAAAATTTCACTAATTGCTGCTAATATACAGAAATGCCATCGATTTTTTTAAAGTTACCTATGTCCTGCAATACTATTAACTTCATTTGTTAGTTCTAGTATTTTGTTTTGTAGATTCCTTAGCATTTTCTATGTACACAGTCATATCATCTATGAATAAAGAAAATTTTACTATTTCCTTTTCAATCTGAATGCCTTTAATTTCTTTTTCTTGTCTTATTGCACTAGCTAGGATCACTAGTAAAATGCTGAACAGATGCACTGAGAGTGACAATCTTGCCTTCTTCCCAGGTAAAATGTTCAGTCTTTTACCATTAAGTATGTTGGTAGTAGGTAAGTTTTTCATACATGTGCATTTTCAGGTTGAGAAGGTCCTCTCTATTCCTAACTTTCTGAGAGTTTTTAAAAATGTGAATTGAGGACTGAATTTTGTCAAATGCATAAGACCCTTTTCCTTCTCCTTGAAGCATATCCTTTATAAATTCCTTTAGCGTGGTTCCTTTAGTAGTAAACTCTCCATTTTTATTCATCTGCAAATGTTTTTGTCTTTTGCCTTTCTTGACAGGTATTTTCTCACTGGGTATATAATTTTAGGATTATAATTATTTTCCTCTCAGTTCTTTGAAGATAGTGTTCCACTGTCCTGTGGTTTCTAATGTTTCTCTTTAGAAGTCAACTTTCTGTGAAGTTGTCGATTCTTTTTTTTTTTTTTTTAATAAAGACGGGGTTTCACCATGTTGGTCAGGCTGGCCTTGAACTCCTGACCTCAGGTGATCCGCCCGCCTTGGCTTCCAAAGTGCTTGGATTACAGGCGTGAGCCACCACGCCCAGCCAAAGTTGTCAATTCTTTATAAATAATCTTTCATTTGTTTTTAATATCTTTTCTTCATTTCTGCTGTTCTCTAGCTTTACTATGATATGTGTGGGTATGAATTTTCTTTTAGGCTTTTTTTTTTTTTTAAATATTTTTAGTAGAGACAGGGTTTCACTGTGTTGGTCAGGCTGATCTCGAAATCCTGACCTCAAATGGTCTGCCCGTCTCAGCCTCCCAAAGTGCTGGGATTATAGGTGTGAGCCGCCACACACAGCCAGTTTCTGTTTTTTGTTTTTTGTTTTTTTTGAGACAGTGTTGCTCTGTCACCAGGCTCAAGTGCAAGTGGTGTGATCTCGGCTCACTGCAACCTCCATTTCCAGGGTTCAAGTGATTCTCATGCCTCAGTCTCCCGAGTAGCTGGGACTACAGGCACACGTCACCATGCCCGGATAATTTTTGTATTTTTAGTAGAGATGGGGTTTCACCATGCTGGCCAGGCTTGAACTCCTGACCTCAAGTGATCTATCTGCCCACCTTGACCTCCCAAAGTGCTGGGATTACATGCATGAGCCACCATGCCCAGCCTAGATTCTAAATTAATATTTGTTGACCACTGCTATCAACTTGGGGCCATTTCCATTCATTATCTTGTGGCCTCACCTCTAATTTTTTTATTTTGTCCTTCTGGAATTCCAATTATCTATAGGATATAATCTCTAAATCTAATCTGATATTTATCTTATCCTACTGAGGTTTCTAATTTTTTTTTCAATTCTTAGAAGTTTTATTTGATTCCTCTTCGGCTTTTCTGGTAAGTTTTATAGTCTTTTGTTTCTTCATACTTTACACTTTAAACATACTCTAGCTTTTTAAAAAAATATTTATTTTATATTCTGTATTTGATAATTCACACTCTTTATAGAACTTTAATGTATTGTTCCTATTAATGCTTACTCACACCAGCTAATTTTTTTTTTTTACGTGAGTTCAAGTTCCTTGGAACTTATCTGTGGAGATCACTCAAGGCTAAGGTTTTTAAGTGCCTTTCATTTTTTCTTTTGAGATGGAGTCTTGCTCTGTCACCCAGGCTGGCGTGCAGTAGCGTAATCTTGGCTCACTGCAACCTCTGTCTCCCAGATTCAGGCGATTCTCCTGCCTCAGCCTCCCCGAGTAGCTGGGATTAGAGGCACCCGTCACCACACCCAGCTAAGTTTTGTATTTTTAGTAGAGATGGGGTTTCACCATGTTGGCCAGATTGGTCTCCAACTCCTGACTTCAAGTGGTCCACCCTCCTTGGCCTCCCAAAGTGCTGGGATTAGAGGAGTGAGCCACCACGCCCAGCTTAAGTGCCATTCTACAAAGAGAATTTATGTTTGCTTCTGACAGGTTTCTGGGAGCACCACCCAAAAGAGAAGCTTTAAATTTAATTAATTAAATTTCTAAGTTGGGATTTGGGGGCTAAAAATGTGGTACAAATTTTGGTTCTAAACCTATGTGAAAGTGGGCCTGTGGTTAGGAATTTCTCTTTTAGGCCTTTGTTATTTGTAATTATAAATTACAGCATGCTCCACCTACTGATTTTCTCAAAGGGAAGGAATAAAATGTTTATGTTTCCTACTTGACAACTTGGCAAATGTGAGAGGGAATTTGAGATGATGAACAATACATATGAATGTCCTAAATCTATAAGGAAACATGGAAGATCTTCTTAAAATGTATTCTTTTATGCAGCATCATACCATTTATTTGTATTTATTTACTTCATATATGTGAGAAATGTATAGATTATGACAATATAAATTGGTTTCATGTCCTAAATTCATGTAGGTTCAAATTTAAGGTTAGTTTTTTTATGCTTCCATATGGAACTTATCCTTCCATACAGTATCAGTTTTAGATTTTTAAGCTTTCAAAAGGGCTGAACTCACCCAGATAACATCGTAGCAGTTTAATTGATTTCTCAAAATGAAGACATTAAAAATTCATCTCAATAAACTCTATGGAGAAGCTCTTCACAAGAATGTTTTCCTTGTGATAAACTAGACATAGGAAATGAGTAAAAAATAACAGCTGGATTTATATAGAATTAAACGTGAGATGGTCACAGCTCAGAAGAAATGACTAAAGGAAAAAAAGGTGTCCCTTAAATTCCAAAACAATTCCATTTTTAAAACTGAAAAACCAAGGATGTAGATTATTCAATAGAATTTAACTGAATATTTCTTTAAATTGATGCTTGGAGCCAATGTATCCAGTTTTACCCTTAGGATTATTCCATTAATAAGATCCAAAGGGGAAAAAGTGAGACAAAAGAAAAGGGCCAGTTTACAACAGAGGAGATGCCTTATTCCAACCTTGTCTTGACCTCCAGGATTATTTCTGGTAGTAAAAGAAGAACTTCTTTCCAAAAGCTCATTAAAAAATACAGATTTTTAGAGCATGAGTAACTTCTCTTTGGTTGCCTTCCAAAGCGTCAGTAGGACCAGCAAAAGAATAGCAAACAAACAAGCCAGGTCCTATAATGTGACCTTGAACAGAGAAACTACAAGAAAGTTGCTGAATTTAACCTAATTTAACTAGAATTTATAACTGTGCTCCATACTCTAGAAACACAAGTCAGTAAAAAGTTCAGTCCCACAAACACATGGAATCTGCCAGGCACTAAAGACGTACAATCCCAGCCCTTAAGAATTTGAGGGTACATCTCATGAGATCTGGTCATAAAAGGAAATTTAAAAAAAGAGAGGAAGTTGATGGTGCAAAGGAAGTGCTTACAATCTTCAAGAAGTCCAGGGTTTAATACATACTGAAGAAACCCTTAAAGAAGGAGACTGCATTTTATTGTGTGCCCAAATGACTGGTAAAACAACAAGAACTCAAGGAATTTAGAAACGAAAGAGATCCATATGAGTTAGCTACTTGGAGAGTTTAAGGAAGGTTGTGTGGACATAGCAGGATTTAAACTGGACACGAGGATACAGAAAACCTGGAAGTCTGAAAGAGGCAAGAAGGACATTCAGAAAAGTGGGCAGCCTGGCTGCGACATCATGAGCTAGCTCAGTGGAAAGGGCTATAAAGTTTTAAAGGGTAGGAAGGCAGCAGGTCTGGCAAAGCAGAGGCTTTGTACTCCATAAATTAGTAGCACAAGATAAGATTCAAAAAGTTAAGGTGGGTCCCGATTACACAGGCCTTGAATTCCAGCACAAGGAGTGCCTTCTTGATTCTATAGGCAGTGGGGTTTTGTAGATTTTTAAATAGGCAAGTAAGATGACAAAGGCAGTGACTCAAGAAGATTAATTTGTTAGAAATATGTGGACAGATTAGAGTTTTAAGAAGAATGACAAAGGGCTAATAAAGCAGGTTCTAAACTCAGGCACCAGTCAAAAGCGAGCAATATAAAGACTTGTAAAGGTGCCAAGAAATATTCAAATTATTCTAAATTGCAGTCAGTATACAAATCCCATTAAGAAATCCCATTCAAATGAAATATAATCCTGAGGCTCAACGTCTGCATGAAATTATATTACAGGTATAACAGGTTTAGATAGGGAAGAAATAAATGCTAAAGAAAAGCAAATTTCTCCAGTACTTTGAATGATTATTTTTTAAGGATTTTGAAAATAATCATAATGAACGGGAGAACCATTGATTCCAACCCCAATTTTTGAATTATTGCTCTAGCACTGTAAACACAGGAAATAGGCTGGGCATGATGCCTCATGCCTGTAATCCTAGCACTTTGGGAGGCTGAGATGAGTGGATCACTTGAAGTCAGCAGTTCGAAACCAGCATGGCCAAAATGGTGAAACCCCGCCTCTACTAAAAACACACACAGACACACAAAATAGCCAGCCGTGGTGGCATGCATCTGTAGTTCCAGCTACTTGGAAGGCTAAGGCAGGAGAATTGCTTGAACCCAGGAGGCGGAGGTTGTAGTAAGCTGAGATCATACCACTACACTCTAACCAGCCTGGGTGACAGCGAAACTCCATCTCAAGAAAAAAAAAAAAATGCACAGGAAATAAAGCCTGACTCATCTTGACACGCTTATATCATTGAATAACCTGAATGCCTCATGAATATCACTATTAGTAAGTCATGAACACATACACATATACATGCATTTACGCATTCTGTAAGTACCTGGAGATACAGCAGGAAGCAAAATAAAGTCCCTGTTTCTGGCAGTAATATAAGTTTGGTGGGGAAAAAAAATCCTTGTCTTCAAATAACTTACAGTCTAGTAGGGTAGAGATTATAAACAAATACAAAAATGAATTTTTAAAATGTCACATAATGGCAAGTGTCATGAGGAAACTGAAGCAGGATTGAAGGAAACAGTGACTGATGGTGCTATTTTAGCTATTTTAGATAAAAGAGTTATAGAAAGTACCTCTGAGAAGCTAACATTTAGGGAGACATCTGAGTAACATAAAAAAATAAGCCATGTGAATATCAGGATGAGGAGCATTTCAGGCAAGTGAACCAGCAGTTGCAAAGTCCCTGAGGTGGACACATACTTGGTATTTGCAAGGAACAAAACCAGAATAACAAAGGAGTATAGGGCAATGGGAAAGTGGCAGGAAATAAAGTTAGAGAGGTTTCCAGGAACCAGATTTTATGGGGCCTTGTAGACCATTGTACAGACGTTGGCTTTTAAGTGTTAAGGAAGTCATGGAAGGAATAAGAACCAAAAACAAAAAAAGACATGCACTGGGTTATGTCATAGGACAGATATAATACGTTAAACAAATAGATGTGAATTTTTAGCTCTGAATTTTCCTTGCATACATCTAACACCCATTTAGAAATAGATGATTTATATTATAAGTTCACATAAAAAGAAACATCTTTGAAAAATCTTTTTTTGGGGGGGGGGGGGGTGGGGGACAGAGTCTCGATCTGTTGCCCAGGCTGGAGTGCAGTGGCACAATCTCGGCTCACTGAAACGTCCAACTCCCAAGTTCAAGTGATTCTTGTGCCTCAGACTCCCGAGTAGCTGGGATTACAGGCACCCACCTCCATGCCTGGCTAATTTTTGCATTTTTAGTAGAGACAGGGCTTCACCTTGTTGGCCAGGCTAGTCTCGAACTCCTGACCTCAAGTGATCCACACACTTTGGCCTCCCAAAGTGCTGGGATTACAGGTGTGAGCCACTGTACTCGGCTGAAAAATCTTAAAAGGATTTTTCATTGCCATTATTATCATTAAGCAGCATATAAAAGTGGGTTGAATCAAAGGGAATATATCCACAGTTGTGGCTCCTGCTAAGGATTTGTTATACATAATAGATGACTGTGTCCTATACAGGACTCATTGCAAACACAGCGGGGGAAAAAAAAAAACAAAAAAACAGAACAAATACACCGACAAAAAATAAGGGAGAAGAAGGGTAGAGTATGAGAAGGAAGAAGAGAAGAAGAGATCAATAGATTTACTAGATCCCTGTCAAAATCTTTTGTTAAAATTGAAAGGTATAGCCTAAGATGTCTGTGGAAATGCAAAGAATTAGAATAACCAAAACAATTTTGAAAAGAAGAGAACTTACACTACCCCAACTTCAAAACTTACTGTGAAGTTATAGCAACCAAGACCATATGGTACAGCTATAAGGACACACACACATGCACGTCAATGGGATAGAACTGAGAAATAAACTCATGTTTACAGGCGGTTGATTCTGACAAAGATGGCAAGACAATTCAATGGCGCAAGGGATGGTCTTTTCAACAACTGGTGTTTGGACAAGTAGATATGCATGCATTTAGTTATTTATTTAGTTAAGACTGAGTCTCGCTCTCTTGCCCAGGCTGGAGTGCAATGGCGTGATCTCAGCTCACTGCAACCCCACAAGCGATTCTCCTGCCTCAGCCTCCTGAGTAGCTGGAATTACAGGTGCCTCTCATCACAGTCAGCTAATTTTTGTATTTTTAGTAGAGACGGGATTTCACCATGTTGGCCAGGCTGGTCTCAAATTCCCCAACTCAAGTGATCCGCCCATCTCGGCCTCTCAAAGTGCTGGGATTACAGGCATGAGCCACCGTGGCTGGCTGCACCTATTTAAAAGGGAACTTAGACCCTTATGTCAAACAGACAAAAAATTCACTCAAAATTCACACCAATGTAGGATTTAAATTATAAAACTTCTAGGAGAAAGCCTTTCTGACCTTGAATTAGGTAAAGATTTCTTAGATGTGGCACTCAAAACACAATCCACAAAAGAAAAAACTGATAAACTAGACTTCCTAAAAATTAAACGCTTCTGCTCTTCAAAAGATAATTGAGAAAATGAAAAGACAGACATACACTGAGACAAATTATTTGCAAATCACATATCTAATACAGAATTGTGTCTAGAATATATTTAAAAAACTCTTAAAACTCAATATGAAGAAACAACCCAATTATAAAATGGACAAAAGAAACTGTCACAGCCCAGAGGTGCCCAAGGAGACACACTGAATAAATGTAGCATGATATTCTAGATAGGACCCTGGAACAGAAAAAGAACATTAGGGAAAAAAGCTTATGAAATTCCAATAAAGTATGGAGTTTAGTTAACAACAAAATCAAGACTGCTTCTTTTTTTTTTTTTTTTTGAGATGGAGTTTCGCTCTTGTTGCCTAGGCTGGAGTGCAATGGCACGATCTCAGCTCACTGCAACCTCCGCCTCCTGGGTTCAAGCGATTCTCCTGTCTCAACTTTTCAAGTAGCTGAGATTACAGGCACACCCCATCACGCCTGGCTAATTTTTTGTATTTTTAGTAGAGTTGGGGTTTCACCATGTTGGTCAGGCTGGTCTTGAACTCCTGACCTCAGGTGGTCCACCTGCCCTGGCCTCCCAAAGTGCTGGGATTACAGGCGTGAGCCACTGTGCCTGGCCTCCCATCACTTAAAACAGGTTGGTAATGTCTTAAAAAGTTCAACATACGTGGCTGGGCACGGTGGCTCACTCCTGTAATCCCAGCGCTTTGGGAGGCCAAGGCAGGCGGATCACCTGAGGTCAGGAGTTGGAGACCAGCCTGGCCAACATGGTGAAACTCCATCTCTACTACAAATAAAAAAATTAGCCGAGTGTGGTGGTGGGCACTGTAATCCCAGCTACTGGGAGGCTGAGGCAGGAGAATCACTTGAACTTGGGAGGTAGAGGTTGCAGTGAGCCGAGACTGCACCATTGCACTCTAGCCCGGGCAACAAGAGCAAAACTCTGTCTCAAAAAAAAAAAAAAAAAAAAAAAAAAAGTTTAACTTATGTTTATATGCATGACTCAGCAGTTCTACTCCTAGATATGTACTAAAGAAAAATGAAAATATATGTCTACAGAAAGACATCAATGTTCATAGTAGCATTATTCATATGAGTCAAAAACTAAAAATGAGCCAAATGTTCATCAACTGGTGAATGGATAACAAAATGTGATATATTCATACAAAGGGCATTTTCAACATTAAAAGAAATGATCTATTTATACTTGAAACAACATGGATAAACCTCAGAAATATTATGCTAACTGAAAGAAGTCAGAAACAAAAGACTACATATTGTACGGCTCTGTTTATGTGTAATTTCTAGAAAAAGCAGGAAGTAGATTGGTGATTGCCTTAGGGCTGGAAGTGGGAGCTGGGATTGACTACAAATGGATAGGAGGGAATTTTTGGATGATGAAAATATTCTTAAATTGGATGGTGGCAATGGTTGCAAAACCGTATAAATGTACTAAAAATAATTTAACTGTCATGGTGGGTGAATTTTACAGAACATAAATTAGACCTCAAAAATAAGACAAATCAAAACCACAATGAGATATTACTTGATACCCATTACAATGGCTACTATAAAAACAAATCAACATAAAATAACAAGTGTTGGCAAGGATGTGCAAAATCAGAACTCTTTTGCACTACTAGGGAGATTATAAAATGCTGCAATCTCTATAAAAAAAACAGTATGAGGATTACTCAAATCCTCAAACAACTAAAAATAGAACATATGATCCAGCAATCCCACCACCAGGTATATATACAAAAGAATTAAAAGCAGGGACTCCAAGAGGTATCTGCATACCCATGTTCATAACAGCACTATTCACAATAGCCCAAGGGTGAAAGCACCCGACCCAGTAATATTCCATTGTCTGTAAATAACACATCATACAAATGAGGGATGAATGGATGAGCAAAATATGGTATCTACATACAATGGAATATTATTCAGCCTTAGAAAGGAAGGAAATCCTGTCACATGCCGAAACATAGATACCTCAACACAGAACCTTGAGGGTATTATACTAAGTGAAATAAGCCAGTCACAAAAAGACAAATATCACATGATTCCACTTACATAAGGCATGTAGTCAAATTAATAGAAACATAAAGTAGAATGGTGGTTACCAGGGGATGGAGGGGAAAAGGGCATTGATGTTTAACGGGTATAGAAAAAGTTCTGAAGATCTGTTTCACAACAACATGAATATACCTACCACTACTGAACTGTACATTTAAAAACCGTAAACTTAAAAAAATTAAGATAGTTAATTTTATATTATGGGTTTTTTTAACCACAATAATAATAATAAAAGAATACCAAGCGATGATGATTTGTGAGATTTCGAGTTTGAAAACAGAGAGCTTTATGGTAGGATAATGGCAAACAGGGTGCGAAAACCTCAAGAGGAGAGTGCAACTCAGCAGAACAAAGTCACAGCCACTTGTAAATAATCACCCTCCTTGGACTCAAGCTTGACAGTTCTGAGTTTTGTTGTATTATGTAATGCTGTTTCTCCTTACTGCACCACGATCATCACATTCACTGTTCACATGAGGATCCCCCTCTCTCACATATACACAGAGGTACCACACATGTATATACACATGTGTGGGTTTGTGAGTGCAAGTTCCCCCCCCTCTCCCCCCACCCCAAAACACATACACACACATACACACAGACGCGCGCACACACACACTGAGGTTCAGGCAAAAACCTTATCCTATTTCTAGGACTGTCTTAGATGAAGCATGGCCCTCTTTGCTCTTTCCTTCCTTTTTGGAGAGGTATACTTCCAGGGCTAGCAAGCAACCTTAAGCTCAGGCAATGATTCTGGGACTTTCAGCCTGAAATGGAGCAAAACAGATAACATTCATACCAGGACATAGCGAAACACAAGGCTCTAAGAAAACTCTGTATTCCCCAGCTTCTACGTTTTCAAATTCATCCCAGCGAAACACAAGACAGACTAGTATCAGATGGGCTATGACCTAACAGCCTTCATATTCCAGGCTATATATACAGGAGAATAAAAAGCAACTCTTCTTTTCATAAAAAGACAAAGGAATAGACCCCAAGTTTTAGGTGCCTAACGGCCCACTGGTAAGCAAATTACGTCAGCAAGGGTAAATCTTTGAAAATCATTTCAGTAGGCCAGGCATATGCCTATAATCCAGCGTTATGGGAGGCTGAGGTGGGAGGATTTCTTGAAGCCAGGAGTTCAAGACCAGCGGGGGCAAAATAGCAAGACCCCATCACTTCAAAAAAATATAAAAATTAGCCAGGCATGGTGACATGTGCCTGTAGTCCTAGCTACTTGGGACACTGAAACAGGAGAATCGCTTGAGCCCAGGAGTTTTGAGGTTACAATGAACTATGATTATATCACCATACTTCAGCCTGGGTGACAGATCAAGACCCTGTTTCTACTTTTTTTTTTACTTTTGTTTTCTCACCCTGTCTTTTGATGCTGATCCTGTCTCTAAAAAACAAACAACCCAAAAAGTCATTACAGCAAAATGCAAGACAATAAATATCAGATGAGCTATGATCTAAGAATCAAAGTACAAGTTGAGAATCCCTTATCCAAAATGCTTGGGACCAGAAGTGTTTCATATTTTGGATTTTGGAATATTTGCATTCTATTTACCCTGGTTGACCATGCTAATTCCAAAAATCCACAATCTGAGATGCACCAATGAGCATTTCTGTGGAGTGTCATGTCGACACTCAAAAAGTTTCAGATTTTGGAGCATTTCAGATTTTGAATGTTCAGATTTGAGATGCTCAGCCTGCATATTTACCTGTCAGAAATGGTTCAAGATTACAGTCTTCCAAACAGGTTCAGTCTCAGGAGATCAAGATACCTAGAATGAATCTGATACTCCTTTCAAACAGCTGGAACATCAGATTCACCTAGAGGTCTAAGAAAAAAGTATCGTCTGTCAGTTTCCTCAAATAAGACTCTATTCTCCCAACAAAAGAAGACAGCCCAACTCACAATACACATTCAATAACCACTGTAGAAGACGTGTTTCAACCTACACCAACTTATCAGTATCATGAATTCTGTAACATCCAATAATTTGAGAACACAATAAAACCAATTAATAACTCTCTTCAGAAAAAAAAAAAAAAATAGGCCAGGTGCAGTGGCTCTCACCTGTAATCCCAGCACTTTGGGAGGCCAAGGTGGGCAGATCAGAGGCCAGGAGTTTGAGACCAGCCTGGCCAACATTATGAAACTCTGTCTCTACAAAAATACAAAAATCAGCCGGGTGTGGTGCGCGACTGTAATCCTAGCTACTGGGGTGGCCGAGGCAAGAGAATTGCTTGAATTCTGAGGCAGAGGTTGCAGTGAGCAGATATTGTACCACTGCACTCCAGCCTGGGCAACAGAGCAAGGCTCCAACTCAAAACAAACAAATAAACAAACAAAATACAATTAAGAACACATGTAAACAGCAAGGCAATTCACCGTAAGTGCCCTTGTCACAAAAGCCACTTTCAACTCCAGACTCACCCATCATTTTAAAAGAAGTGTCATAAAAATGTGCTTTAACAATTAAACAACATAAACAAGAAGTTAGACTTGTTCTTTCACAGGGTTACAAACGGTCTTACATTATTCCTGGTCTGGTGAATTCTTCCGATATATTTAAAGTTGTTATGAATAAGCAGAAAACAAGCATATTGTGTTTTACCAAAAAGTTCATAAGCACTGATAGCACCAATGCTTAAGCCATAGTTGTCTAAAGTTCAAAAAGAAGATCTATGAGGTATAGGAAAAAAACAAAGAGAACAGATTTTTAAAGTTCAAATCAAAGTGATGTATACAGAGTCTAAGTCAGTATTAAACAGAGGGGCAGTTAAAATAGAACAAATTAGAGCCACATTAAAGTATTACTGTAATTACAGTTTTATAATTACAGTATAATTTAAATAACAGTATTTTTTAATTATCTAGGTTAATTCTGTTTTGATGCAACGTGTGGAGAAAATTGGTTGGCTTCGCTGTCCAAACATGCTATATATTTATGTATGCAAGAAACAAAAGAGTTTCTGTCAATAAGAGGCAGTCTGGTTTCTAGGTAACAAATTTTATGAGTCTTTCAGCAAAAGATGTTATCTTCACCGCTGGGTGAAAAAACAACTTGGGCCATCAAACCAAAGAAGATAATGAGCATTCAGAAAAAGGAGTCTAAAGAAGCACAAAGTGCCTTAAATTTGCAGTTTTAGACTTGCAGTTTTAGACACCCTTCTTTGAGAGAAGGGGTTGACAAACTTTTTCAGGGCCAGATAGTAAATTATTTAGGCTCTGAGGGCCATTTGGTCTCTAGTCGTCAATAACTCAATTCTGCCACTGTAGCTCGAAAGCAGCCACAAACAATATGAAAATGAGTAAGTATGTCTGTGTCCCAATAATTTTTTTTTTAAGACAGAGTCCCCAGGCTGGAATGGCACGATCTAGGCTCACTGCAACCTCCGCCTCCCAGGCTCGAGCAGTCCTCGTGCCTCAGCCTCCTGAGTAGCTGGGATTACAGGCGCATGAAACTGCACCCGCCTAATATTTATATTTTTTAGTAGAGACGGGGTTTTGTCACGTTGGCCACGCTGGTCTTGAACTCTGGCCTGAAGTGATCCACCGGCCTCGACCTCCCAAAGTGCTGGGTGAGCCACTGCACCCGGTCCCAATAAAACTTTACTGATGGACATTAACGTGATTTTCATGTAAGTGTCACTTCACTAAATATTCTTAATTCCCTTCAAACATTTAAAAACATAAAAGTCTTGCTAGATCATGGGCCACACAAAAACAGGGGACAGGCTGGCCTTAGTTTTGAGGCTACAGTTTGCTCACCCCAGTTAAGAGGAATCCCAGGTGTGTGCAGTGGGAGACACTGGGCTCTTCTTGCTGGAATTTCAGGGGAACAGACATGCTAAGCCAACAGGTGGAAGTTTTGCTTTCCCTCAGAAATAAATCACCACAAACTGAAATGCAATGGTGACTAACCACTAATTAAAGAGATTAGGCTTAAGGACTCTGTGGTTAGAAAATTAGCAAGAGCAAATTGCTTGAATTAGGATCGCAGGAAGCCTGTTAGAGGCATCCAGAGCTAGACGTAGTATAAATATGTTATTGCCAAAAGGAACAACTGATTTCTCTCAGAGACTTGGAAGTAAGATAAGTTGCCAGAGTGCTGATACGTGAATTGGCTTTGCTTTGAATACAAGTCTTGAGATTTATTTGAAAAACCTTGTTTACTCAATATTCTCACCACCCCCAGAAAGGAACACAAGGAAATAGGCCTGACATCTAGTGGAGGCTTTAGGAAACTGTCGGTACATGACAAGTCTTACTTTCTGAAAGAAAACCAAAACCAAAACAAAATGCAAAAACATAAATGGTGGGGAGGAGTTAGATGCCTGTGTATAATAT
Source organism: Ateles fusciceps (assembly GCA_036589455.1). NCBI lineage: Eukaryota > Metazoa > Chordata > Mammalia > Primates > Atelidae > Ateles > Ateles fusciceps. Next base: position 5,796,792 of record JAZHEH010001737.1, read on the forward strand.
ATTGTGTTGAGTATCATTTCATTCACTCTATACTCTGTAGGTGTTAGATTCTAGGAATTCAGTGGAGAACAAGACAAAGTCCAGCCTTTGTGGTGTTTACATTTTTGTGACATGATTAACTTTATTTGAAGGAAAAGACGTTAAAAGTTTATAGCCTTCTAACCACTTAAAAGCACTTTCCCATATATTATCTTTAAAAAAATATCCTGAGACAATTAAGACAGGTTTTATTATCACCATTTTACAGAAAGCAAACTGGGGTCTTTTTTTTTTTTTTTTTTTTAGACAGATTCTTGCTCTGTTCCCCAGGCTGGAGTGCAGTGGCGTGATCTCGGCTCACTGCAACCTTCACCTCCCGGGTTCAAGCAATTCTCCTGCCTCAGCCTCCTGAGTAGCTGGGATTACAGGCACCCACTACCACGCCCAGTTAATTTTTTATTTTTAGTAGAGACGGGGTTTCACCAGATTGGCCAGGCTGGTCTCGAACTCCTGACCTCAGGTGATCTGCCCACCTTGGCCTCCCAAAGGCATGAGCCACTCTGCCCAAGTCTCTTGATTTTCAATCCACTTTTCCTTCTACATACCCCACTGCCTCCTTCCTATTATTCAACAAAGATACAGTTATTCAGTGTTCTCTCTTGATTGTGAAACTAACCATGAGATTCAAACAACACTCAATTACTGCATGTTTCTGTAATAACAACTGCATAGTGTGTCAGTGCGTTAGGATACCAAGGTGCAATGGAAAGAAGGCTGTCGACAGTCTGGGGCCCTAGACTGTAGCCCCAAGCCACCATGTTGCAGCTGTGTGATTTTGGGTGCATCATTCAACCTCATCTATACTGTTTCTTGAGCTAATAAATAGGGTAATGTGGCCAGGTGAGGAGGCTCACCCCTGTAATACCACCCAGCACCTTGGGAGGTTGAGGTGGGAGGATGGCTTGAGACCAGGAGTTTGAGAGCAGCCTGGGGAACACAACGAGACTCTGTCTCAACAAAAAATACAAAAAGTAGCCACGTGTGGTGGTGCACACCTGTAGTCCCAGCAACTATGGAGGCTGAGGCCAGAGGATCACTTGTGCCAGGGAGTTCCAGGTTGCAGTGAGCTATGATTGCTCAGCTGCACACTAGCTTGAGCGACAGAGCAAGAACCTACTAATCAATCAATCAACCAATCAATAAGCAATTGACATTTATATTACAAAGGCTGTTGCTGAGGTTAAATGAAATAATGTACACAGAAGAGGTAAGCAAAGAGCCCAGGACACAGTGGGTCCTCCATACATATCAGTAACACTTGCATCTCAAATGTGTGAGGATCTGAGTAAATCTCTATGCCAACAGCAAAACATCCAAGTATACAGTACTTTATCTCATACTTAGTTTCAATTCCTGCCCCAAATTTGTTTTATTTTTATTTCTATTTAAATTTTACTTCTGGGCATCTAATAATGGTAAAATATGAGGTTTTAAAATCTTATGTGTTTACAAACTTCTGTCTCCATTGCCACTATGACAGTCCAAACCACTATTATCTCTCACTTGGCTTGGCCTCTCTTTCACCCTCATCCCACTCTCCATTTCTACCTGTCAGGTAGAGATTTTTAAAATGGAAAATCCAACATGTCCCTCTCCTATCCACAACTCTTCAGTCAAGGATAAGGCCCAAAACTGTGTGGCCACTCTCGCCTGCTTGGCAGCCTGCCCCTGTTCCATGGCCAAGCCCTCTGCGTCCCTGGCCAGGAGGCTCCTCCCTCCACCCTTCACGGGCTAACTCCTAGGCATCTTCTGGCCTCACTAGAAAAGTTCTTCACAAAAGCCTGTTTTGGGGAACAGGGTTTCGCCTTGTTACCCAGGCTGGAGTGTAACGGTGTGAACACGGCTCACTGCAGCATCAAACTCCTGGACTTAAGCGAATTGCCCCTCACCCCCAGCTCCGCCCAACCTCAGCCTCCCGACATGAGGGACCACGGGTGTGCACCACCACACCCAGCTAATTTTTTTAGAGACAGGGTCTTGTTGTATTGCCTAGGCTGGTTGCCTACTCCTGGCCTCAAGTTATCCTTCCCTGGCCTCCCAAATTACTCAGATTACAGGTGTGAGCCACCATGCCTGGCCCATACCTGTAATCCTTTCTTAACTTCCCAATATGATAAACACAAATCATAAGATAAAGACATCTTGTTACAGAACTACTTTCATATATAGGACAAATATATGATTTATATCTCTCAGAGCTTCAAAATGAGGAGGACAGTTCTTTTGGATACAATGGTCTAATCTTGAAACTAATCAGAAACCACAAAATCTATTTAGAAATTCTAACTTTAAAGAAATCCCTAACCTTTCCAGTATTTAGACCAGAATCATATCACCAGCACCTAACTGGGGAATATTTAAGCTCCATGAAGCTATTCTTTCTAGCCAAACTATTTATTTTAAACCTCTTTAGAAGACACTTACCTGGCCTCAGTCATCTGGGACAAAGTAAAACTTAATTTTGAAGTGACCAATGCCACAATAGGCAACTTATACCCCTTCTATTTTAAGCTGCACAATCTATTACTGTGGAAAGTTTTAAGAAAGTTTCTCTCAATCTGCAGGGTGCTTCTGTAAACAAAAAATATCTGATTTCGGAGTATATAGAAGAACTACAGATTCCATATAGATGTCCAGACAGTTAAAACACATGGACATGAGGAGGTCATTATTGTTGGAAATAGAAGAATATCACATTTACATAAAAATGGAAGGTTATTTGCCTACACCCGAAAAAGCTGAAGATAAACCACGATTTGGAACACTGACCCTTTTCCAAGGGAAAGGTAACACCTCTGTGTTTCTCAGAGGAAATTGATGATCCCCAGTGGTTCGGGATCCATAAGTACTGACATGTGCAAATCCTGGAGTCCACATATTTCCTTTTCTTTTTTTTTTTTTTGAGACCAAGTCTCACTCTGTTGCCCAGGCTGGAGAGTAGTGGTACGATCTCCCCTCACTGCAAACTCCTCCCAGGTTCAAGCAATTCTCCTGCCTCAGCCTCCAGAGTAGCTGGGATTACAGGCATCCGCCACTATGCCTAGCTAATTTTTGCATTTTTAGTAGAGACGGGGTTTCACCGTGTTGGCCAGGCTGATCTCGAACTCCTGACCTCAGGTCAACCACCCTTGTCGGCCTCCCAAAGTGATGGGATTACAGGCGTGAACCACTGCACCTCGCCTGGAGTCCACACATTTTCTAAAGAGTCAGACTTTGATTTGTACTAGTTTATTACTTTGCTGGCTACATACAAAAGGAAATACCGGTGAGCCTATCAGAAAAGTCTATCAGCAGTATTAACCTTCAATCAAAAGGATCTCATGAACTAAATTCTGGATAGCCTACTGCAACTACATAAATCTGGCTTCTTCACTCTCAAACCTATTTGCAAATGCACAAAGTACTATGTGAATACTGTTTGCATTTTGCAGAGTAGCTAGAAGGTCCTCAATAAGCATTTGCTGAATGAATGAAAATTGAGAATCTTAGCAAGCATTAAGAATTGGTATTCATGGCTGGGCACAGAGACTCACTCCTTTAATCTCAGGACTTTGGGAGGCGGATGAGGGTGAATGACCTGAGGTCAGGAGTTCAAGACTGGCCTGGCCAACATGGCGAAACCCCATCTCCACAACAAATACAAAAAGTTAGCCGGGCATGGTGGTACACACCTGCAATCCCAGCTACTTGGAAGGCTTGAGAACTGCTTGAGCGTGGGAGGTGGAGATTGCAATGAGCCAAGATTGCACCACTGCACTCTAGCCTGGGCAACAGAGCAAGACTCTGTCTCAAAAAAAAAAAAAAAAAAAAAAAAAAAAAAAAGAAAAGAACGGCTACTCATATGTTTGTATTTGTACCCTGCATTGCACTCTGCACATTTCTTAATGCTTAGTGTTGAATTTTTAGTTTGCTGTTCTATAGCTAAAACTCCTTATATCCCCCTAACGCAGTGGTTCTCTAAACTGATCAGATGTACTAGGGAACTCTTTCAAAAGGTGGATTCTTAGGCCACCTCCAGAATTATGATTAAGTTGACCTAGAATGGAAGTACCTTGGTCATCTGTACTTTTTTTTTTTTTAGACAGAGTTTTGCTCTTGTTGCCCAGGGTGGAGTGCAATGGTGCGATCTTGGCTCACCACAACCTCCGCCTCCCGGGTTCAAGCTATTCTCCTGCCTCAGCCTCCGGAGTAGTAGCTAGGATTATAGGCATGCACCACCACGCCTGGCTAATTTTTGTATTTTCAGTAGAGACAGGTTTTCTCCATGTTGGTCAGGCTGGTCTCAAACTCCCAACCCCTGGTGGTCCGCCCACCTTGGACTCCGAAAGTGCTGAGATTATAGGCATAAGCCACCACGCCTGGCCCATCTGTACTTTTTAAGGCTCTCTGAGTGATCTTGATATTAGCCAAGTTTGGGAACCATTAACATGTGTTGAATACAGAAAAAAATCTGTAAGACACAGAAACTCAAAGTTGAAAGGAACTTCAAAAGTTATCTCATCAAACTAAATAGAATTAACTGCTTAACATCTCATCTAAATCTAAAAAAGAATCTACCACAGGTTTTTTTTTTTTTTTGGGGTGGTCTGCTAACTAAATTCCTGGCTTGGGAGTAATTCAGACTAATACATAGTTAAACTATAAAATCTGAATTCTAGGTAATACCTTGTAGAGTTGAAGACACTTGTAGAACAAGTTACTAGAGCTGACCAGTATCTGGTTCTCCTCTCCTTCCTAGGAACACAGAAGGCTATTTAGGCTTGATATTAGGTGGGTCTGTGAGGAAGATGGCATGTGCCATTTCTGAGCCAAAGCACAGAAGAATGGCTCTGGGCTGTCCCTACTCTTTCTTCCCCTGCTGCTGCAAGAAGAGGGCTCCTGTGAACATGGTGGAGTCAGAAAAGTAAAGCAGCCTACACCACTGAACCACTGCCCAGGTCAGCTGCTCTAATCATTCCAGTCCACAACGGACTGTGTGAGAGTAACAAATAAACACTTATGAATTGAACCACTGAGATTTGGAGGCTAATCTGTTACTGTATTATTACTTGCTCTATCCTGAATATGTAATATTCATATCCTAGGACCCAGTAGTTAGCCTCCTACCTTACGAGATTTCTCCATACAAGTATGCTCAAAGCAGCACTGCCAGCTCTAGTGAAAAACTGGAAATAAAGTCATTATTTGGAATAATGCGGTAAAGTCATTAAATGGAATACCATTTGAGATTTTGGATAAATTTGAAAAACTTTTTGTTTTTTTTTTTGAGACATAGTCTCGCTCTGTCAACCCAGGAGTGCAATGGCGTGATCTCAGCTCACAACAACCTCCGCCTTCTGATTCAAGCGATTCTCCTGACTCAGCCTCCTGAGTAGCTGGGACTACAGGAGCACACCATCATGCCTGGCTAATTTTTGTATTTTTAGTAGAGACGAGGTTTCACTACGTTGGCCAGGCTGGTCTCGAACTCCTGCTCTCATGATCCGCCCGCCTTGGCTTCCCAAAGTGCTGGGATTATAGACATGAGCCACCATGCCCAGCCCAAAAACATGTTATTAAATAAAGTAATAAACTTATAGAACAATATGTAGAGCATGACCATTTATATTTAGTTTTAACATATCTGATTTTTATGGATGTATAAACATCTAGTAAAAGTATTTTAAAAAGTATAAAATCATGAATACCAAACAAATGTGAGTGGCTACCTTTTGGGAGAAGGAAAGGGTGATCAGATGAGGAAGAACACAGGAGACCAGAGTTTTATCTTTAATGTTTTATTCATTTTAAAAAAAGATCCAGGCTGGGTGTGGTGTTTCACACCTGTAATCCCAGCACTTTCGGAGGCCAAGGTGGGCGGATCACCTGAAGTCAGGAGTTCGAGACCAGCCTGGCCAACATGGTGAGACCCTGTCTCTACTAAAAATACAATATTAGCCAGGCGTGGTGGTGCATGCCTGTAATCCCAGCTATTTGGGAGGCTGAGGCAGGAGAATTGCGTATACCTGGGAGGCGGAGATTGCAGTGAGCCAAGATTGGGCCATTGCACTCCAGCGTGGGCAACAAGAGCAAACTCTGTCTCAAAAAAAAAAAAAAAAAGATTCAAAGCAAACATAATAAAATAAGAATTACTAAGGAAAAATTCAAGTTCTAATTCTTCACTCTCAGTCCCAGACTGTATTTCTACTTAAATTTCTAACAGAAGACTCAATATGGGGAGGGCTTTTTAAACAGAAGAAACCTGAGGTCAGGTTCGCCCAAAGACAGGGAAAGTGGAGCCACAGAACACTGGGACGCTCAGGAATTAAAGGCCTGGAACCTGTGAAGGAGGGGTGAGAGGTGGCATTAAAAGTAAGAGGACTGGTTGAAAGTATGGATAAGCAGCAGCAAAATCCCCACCACCTCCAGCCCCACTCCCAGCACCGCATAGCCAGATGACTACTCCTTTCCAGGCCCACCAGGAAACCAGAGGTTACTCTCCAAACCAAGCAGAAAGCCCCTGAGCTCAGGAGCCCCAGGTGGAGGTAGGGGTATGGAGCCCAAACGAAAACGAAGAGATTAAATGGAAGTCTACGCTAAACTATTGGATTCTCCAACATATGTCTCCTGGTCAGGATTCACATAACTTTTGACCCCAGAACTCTATCCTAGCTATGAATACATAGAAACTCTCATGCAGATCCATGGGGGAAACACACCATACACTGTGGCATTTTATGTGGAGGCAGAGGTTAAAAGCAACTAAGGTGTTTACCTCAGGGAGAATGGACAGCTAAAATGCTGTTCATAACAGCACTTACAAATAAATAACTTAAAAAAAAAAAATTGAGACAGAGTTTCACTGTTGTTGCCCAGGCTGGAGTGCAGTGACGCAATCTCAGCTCACTGCAACCTCCGCTTCTCAAGTTCAAGTGATTCTTCTGCCTTAGCCTCCTGAATAGCTGGGATTACAGGCATGTGCCACCATGCCCAGCTAATTTTGTAATTTTCAGGAGAGATGGGCTTTCACCATGTTGGCTGGGCTCATCTCATACTCCTGACCTCAAGGGATTCACCCACCTCAGCCTCCCAAAGTGTTGGGATTACAGGTGTGAGCCACCACTCCCGGCCACAAATAAATATCTTAAACGGACATACAGAACCATACCTACTTTTTAAGAACATATGCTAATAAAAAGATATATAACAAGCACATTAGAATGATTATCTATAGGGGAAAAGGTGACTAGAGTGGTAAATGTTCATAAAGGGGAATTTTAAATATACGATAAATAGCACAAATAAAATGGTGGAGAAAGTCCACATATCATAGTAATGATTTTAATAATTATAATATGTAAATCAGTTTTAATTATCATCATAATGATATTATAATAATATATTTGAATGACCAGACTTGCCAGGTTTGGTCATTCTATCAAATGACCACGGTTGTCATGGCAGACTATCAGGTTGTACACGTTACATTTTTTAAATCCAGCTTATAATCTGTAACTTTTTTTCTAAGATATCATTCAGCCTCCACAGTCAAAACCTAAAGACACAGAAAAGTTGAAAGTAAAAGTTTAGAAAAAGTTATGCCACACACATACCTAGTAAAAGATATTGAAAGATGTAACTGGCAGATAAAACTGAAAAATATGGACCATTTTCCAGACTAAAAGTAAGTTATAAATTAATATCAAAAAGGCAACTAGAAAACCTCTGTGTGTTTAGAAGTTAAGAAAGTATACTTCTCACAAAAGAATCCTAACAGAACTTAGGAAATATTTAAAACTAAACAACAAAGAAATATTATGTAGTAAAACTTGGGTACTACCCAGATAAGGTTCAGAGAAATTTATAGCCTTAAATGCCTCTACAAGGGGGAGAAAAAGAGAAACAAAAACAATAAAACCTGAAATGAGTAAGCTGACCATACCTTTAAAGAAGTTAGAAAAGGAGGCTGGGCAAGGTGGCTCACGCCTGTAATCCCAGCACTTTGGGAGGCCGAGCAGGGATCCGAGTCATGAGTTCAAGACCAGCCTGGTCAACATGGTGAAACCCCGTCTCTACTAAAAGTACAAAAATTAGCCAGGCATGGTGGCACATGCCTGTAATCCCAGCACTTTGGGAGGCCAAGGCGGGCAGATCACAAGGTCAAGAGATGGAGACCAGCCTGGCCAACATGGTGAAACCCTGTCTTCACTAAAAATACAAAAATTAGCTGGGTGTGGTGGCAGGCACCTGTAATCCCAGCTACTTGGGAGGCTGAGGCAGAAGAATCACTTGGACCTGGGAGGCAGAGGTTGCAGTGAGCCGAGATCGCACCACTACATTCCAGCCTGGGCAACAGTACGAGACTCTGTCTCAAAAAAAAAAAAAAGTTAGAAAAGGAATAGCAAAATAGACCCAAAGAAACTTAACAAAAGAAAAAATAAAGCACATAAATAAATGAAATAAAAAACATACAATACACATAATAAGAGATTATCAAAACTAAAAGTTGGTCCTTTGAAAAGTCCAGTAGATTGGAATAAACCTAAGTCAAGATTTGACAGCTTAAAAAAAAAAGCCATTAAATACATTAGAGTGGAAATTAAAAAGGCTCATTAGCATACACACTGTGGACCTATAAAGACAATAAAATATTATGAACTTTGTGTCAACAACTTTTAAAATTGAGATAAAATTAATAAATTCCTACAAATAGAAAATGCGCCAAGGCAACTTCAAATATAAATAAAAATAAAAATAGTTTTCTAATTGTTTTTTAAAAATTGAATTACCAGTTAAAACTCTTCCTACAAAGAAATCTTCAGGCTTAGATGGCTCCAGTAGTGAGTTTCATCAAAAATTTACAAAGAAAATAACTCCAATCTTGAACAAGCTCTTCCAAAAATATAAAAAGAGAGAGAATGCTCCCCAATTTTGTAAGAATCGCAAACTGGACAATAAAAACAACAAAACAAAAATAACCCCCAAATCAAGGGAAGTTACAGGCCAATTTCACTCAAAAACATAGCCAGAATCTAAACAAAATATCAGCAAACAAAACCCAGCAGTGTATTCAAACAATACCCAACTCAGATTTATTCTGGGAAGGTAAAGACAATTTTTAAAAACCATTACTGTAATTCACTACAATAACAGAATAAAGAAAAAGTCTTTGATCATCAGTACTGAAAATCATATAATCATCTCAATACAGGAAAAGGTCTTTGATAAAATTCAGCATCCATTCATGACAAAAAGAAAGCACTGTTAGCAAACTAGAAATAAAAGGGAACTTCTTAAACCTGATTAATAGTTTCGACAAAACCTACATCAAATAACACACTAAATGAATGCTGAAAGCATTCTCTTCGGGATTAGTAATAACACAAAAACGCCTTCTAAACCACTTCTATTCAGTATTGCACCACAGAGGGACTAGCCAGCATAGTAAGACACCCCACCGCCCTGCAAAAAGTATGATTAATTTTCAAAAGTATAAGGTACGGAAGACAAGAAACAAAGCAGTCATTATTTGCTGATCAGATAATTATTTATAGAAAATTCAAAAGAATCTCCGTATAAAGTACTAGAATTAAGGAACAATTTAAGCAAGATGACTACACAGATAGTGGACTAAAATACAAAAACGATTAGCATTTCCATACACTAGTAACAAATTGTTAAGAAATATAATTTAGAAAATATTCCACTGCACAACAGCATATGTTTACCAAAACTCATCGAATTATACGCTTAATGTAGGTGTATTTTATTGCATGTACAGTATATCTCAAATAGCTATAGGAAAAAAGATATTACTAATACTTTTTGTAACAGCAATTACAAATGTCAAGAGAAATGAGAATTAATCTAATATATAAAGACTTTTCTGGGGAAAAATTATAAAACTTTACTTAAAGGTATAAGAAGATATTTAAATAAACGCAAAGACACATTCATGGAATGAAAGCTTTAATACCATAAAGATGTCAATTCTCCCCAATTCGATCTTTAGAGTCAATGAATCTCTGATCAAAAATCTCAACAAAATTTTACGAGGAACTCAATAAGATAAGTCTAAAATTTATATGACAGAGCAAGGAGCAAATAACAGACAAGACACTTAAAAGTAGATTACTTAGTCCCTTATGGTAATTAAGACAGTGAGATACTGGCATAGGGATAGACAATTTGACCAAAGGAGCAGAATAAAGAACCCAGAAGCCAGCCTGTGCATATTTGGAAACTTCATTTTGACAATGGTGGCATTGTAGTCAGTGGGGAAATGATAGATTACCTAATAAATGACCCTGAGACAAGTTATTATTCAGATGCAGAAATCGAGGGGCTGGGGATGAGAATTGGATATTCTACATCACACCACACACAAAAATCCATTCCAAATGAATTAAAGACATATGTGAAAGGGCCATCTTTAAAACCTAAAGAAAAAAATAAGGAGAAAGCCACTACAATGTTGGGGCAGGGAAATATTTTTTTTTTTAATTCAACACGAAAAACACTAACCAAAAAGGAAAAAGGTTAACAGATGTAACCAAAAAAAGGGATTACGGGCAACAGATAAATTGTGCTATGGAACACTGTGTAGGGGTGGGGACATATTTCTTTCCCAAGAACAAAAAGAAAGCAATGAGAAACCACAGGAAAAACAACAACTGTACAAGAAAATCAATCCAGTTAAAAAATCAACAGGAATGATTTTCAGCAATCAGTGATAGGTACGAAAGAAGAGCCCAGTGAACTCCAATGAGAGAGTAACTGCGCAAAAGGATCCACAGAATCGCAGCACACTATGTGACTCTGTAATGAAGGATACTAACTGTAAATGCCATTATTTGGTTTTCAACTTATTAGATTTAACCCTTAATCAACCTCAGAAGACTTAGTTATGGTTATAGAAGAGAAGAGAAATATTATCAGCTTTGACAATATAAAAATAAGGGCACAGATGACAGACATTAGGAGGTAAAGGAAAAGTAAACAGAAAGTGCTAATTTTCTCAGTTTACAAAGTAGAAGTCAAAAAGAAGTTATAAGAAATCGAGTTTTAAAAACATTATTTAAAATTAAAAAGGTAACCAACTTTAAAATGCTGATATAATTATGAAAAACAGGGATGGGTTGGTATGTAGAGTTAGAAGTGAGGTTGACTCCTTACACCACAAGTCAGTCAATAATGTCTACAACTGACTGGGTGCAGTGGCTCCCACCTGTAATCCCAGCACTTTGGGAGGCTGAGGCAGGTGGATCACTTGAACCCAGGAGTTCAAGACCAGCCTGGGCAACATGGTAAAACACCATCTCTACTTAAAATTTTTTTTTTAAATTAGCTGAGCACGGTGGCCTGCACTTGGAGTCCCAGCTACTTGTGAGGCTGAAGTGGGAGGATCACATTGAACCTGGGAGGCAGAGGTTGCAGTGGGCCAAGATCACGTCACTGTGCGCCAGCCTGGGTGACAAAGCGAGACCCTGTCTCAAAAAATAAGATGAATGATAATGTCTAAAACTGGTAAGTCAAGAAATGGTGCTCCCAACATATTATTTAGAAATATGGAGATAACTATTAGTAGATTTAAAACCCAAAGGACAGTGAAGTGTGGGAGGGTATGTTGCATTCATTATAAGCTCTTCTGTGTGACTGAATTTTTAATTCCCATGCATGGATTATTTTAATAGATATAAAAAGATTTCTAAATAATTGAAAGAAAAAGGAAAAAAGATCAAGATTCTCTAGAGCTCATTTAGTTAAACCACCTTCTATCTGGCAGGTGAAAGAATATGAATGCCCACTCCAACAGAAAAACGTCTAAACACCTGATAAAGATTCACGATCCAAAACCCTACCAAATTTATTCACCAGGGAAGCATAGTATTATCATTTAATTCAGAGGGAAGAAAGCAGTTTAGAAGCTGAATCTTATCCTTCACTGTTTCTCTTCCTCCCTTCTTTCCTCTTTCTGTTTCTCAACTTCCTTGTTCCCCTCTAGCTTTGCTTTACTTAGCATGAATATTCAACTAAATATACATACAAAACACCAGTTTTATTTATAGAATATAAATACATTATGTTTCCTAAATTTCTCTAATACAAAAAGAACAAATTAAGTTGATTTTAATTTCCATGTTGTCTAAATTACTTTAAGTTTCTATGAGCATTACCGCTGCAGAGAAAAAGATTTCTACCACTCATTTAAGGAATGAACCCAAAACAACAAAAGGCAACCCAGCTAAAGCCAGAACAGTAAGTACTCTTCAATGGACTCCTGTTTCTGGAGAGTGCCATATTACTCAGGCTTCAGGAATCAGGAGCAAGGTTTCCATGAGGTTATGGTGATTTACAGAGAAGAAAGCTTGAAGTCTAAGTTCCCCCAATAGAAAGTAAAAACCCGAAAGTTGAATGTTCATGTTAAGTGATGTCTGGTTTTGATCCACAGAATTTCACAAGGCCCGCATTTCAGTGTGATTCACATCCACACCCAGGTATATACTTACACTATATGTGCAAGGTCAAGTGGTTTCTCTGGTTGCTGGGAAAAACAGGATGCGGGGGTTCTCTGGTGGGTACACACCCCAAAGATTTACTAATTGCATGGCTCAGCTTCTTTGCAGGAGATTTCTGTGTCAAAGCAGAAAATAATAAGGAATCAACTCTTCAAAAGAAGAAGGGAACTTCAAAAAAAACCTTGTGACAAGAGTGCAGAAAACATCTTTTCAAATACAAATCAAGTTTCATTACAGTCAACATCACTAGGCCCTGCAGAAAGGAATCTCCAGTTGTCCCAAGGTCATCTGTGGTCCTTCATTTCTGCAGATCCTCCTTCATGTTAAAGTCACACTATCAAGCAATGTCAACTTTCCTTCTGGACATCTCTATGTACTCTTGGCCAGATTTACCTCTTTTGATGCTTCTGGATCATTTTTGCTAAGATGTTAATGTTAATTCTCCGATCAGAGTCAGAACGTTTTGATGGAGGCCAGGTGCGGTGGCTCTCGCCTGTAATCCCAATACTTTGAAAGGCCAAGGCGGGTGGATCACCTGAGGTCAGGAGTTTGAGACCGGCCTGACCAACATGTTTACATCTCTACTAAAAATACAAAATTAGCTGGGTGTGGTGGTGGGTGCCTATAATCCCAGCAATTTGGGAGGCTGAGGCAAGAAAACTGATTGAATCTGGGAGGCAGAGGATGCAGTGAGCCAAGATCACGCCATTGCACTTCAGCCTGGGCAACAAGAGCAAAACTCTGTCTCAAAAAAAAGAAAGAAAAAAAAAAACTTTTTGATGGGCTACAATACTAAAAGGCTAAGAGTACATAGCTTATGGATGTTAGCAGATTAGCTAACTAAGTCACATCCCCAAGATGTTAGGATATTCCCAAATAAAAATGAGGAAGAACACTTGATATTAGGGGTTAGGTTATGTAGTCAGATACAGAGTACATTCACAATACACAGGCAGCAGCAGACCCAGGGCTCTATATTATGATATATAACACTACAAAAATAAGTTGGCATACCAATACATTTTTCTGGAAGGTAGAATAATACACACCAAAGACTACCAAGTCTAAGATTTAATCATAAATATGCACAAAAATAAACAATATGCCACAATCAGGTTATATGGAACATTCACTTCTAAAACCCATATTTAAAGGAAGCTCCTTTATACAGATTATACTGTCCAGACAATTCCTCTAAAATAACACTGTTATCTGAGATTTTCTTGGCAGGATATTAACTGTAAAAAAGTTTAAATATTTCATTCTGATGTCTCTGCAGTTTATTACCATATGTACCCCTTTAATTGGAAAATAAAACATGGTTGCAGCTGTCTGCTTCATCAATACCACATCCCCACCACACTTCTATATGCTGCTTGTTATAGTATTTTAACACAAAATAAACAAAAATCTGTTTGCCTATAAGACCATATAAGCCCAGTTAATGAATACTTATTTATAATAAAGACTGAATAATACAATTTCTTCAGAAACTTCATGTATTGGCTCCAAATCACCTACTACTATTCCCTTCAACACATTAATTCTGGGAAACATTGGTCAGGCACAGTGGCTCACTCCTGTAATCCCAGCACTTTGGAAAGCCAAGGCAGGTGGACTGCTTGAGCCCAGGAATTTGAGATCAGCCTAAGCAAATGGTGAAACCCCGTCTCTACAAAAAGTACCAAAAAAAATTAGGTGGTGCGGTGGCATGCACCTGTAGTCCCAGAGACTTGGGAAGCTGAGGTGGGAGGATCGCTTGAGCCTGGGCTGTTGAGGCTGCAGTGAGCAAAGACTGCACCAACAGCACTCCAGCCTGGGCGACAGAGTGAGACCCCGTCTCAAAAACAGAGAAAAGAAAAGAACTTTCTGGGAAAAGTCTAGATGTAACTTAATTTCCTTAAAAGTATATACAGCAAAACACAGCGGAAATTCTGAACTTCTCCCTAACTTCTTTCCATTTTTCTTTGCCCAACAAGAAGTCGTGATGTGACGCTGATTCTTCCCCCACTAATCCAGTTTCTGCACTGCCCCCAGAGATCGTGTCACTCTTCTGCTTAATATCCTTTAAAGGCTGATAGTCACTTACAGAATGAGATCTACATAAATGCCTCATTTTCCATACAAAAGCTTTCACACTTGACTCCTGCCTCTCTCTTTCCACTTCCCACTCACCTAAGTGATGAGCTGCTCAGAGTTAACTCAAAATACACTGTGTTCTTTTAGGTCTCTGTATCTTGGCACATGCCTTTCCCAGGTCTCCCTTTCCCAATCTATCTTTCTATAATTTTTTGCTCTTCTCTCAAGCCTGCTGGTCAGCAACCCTTCCTCTGTGAAGACTTTCCTCACTGCTCCATACGACAGCAAGTGCCTTTCCAGGCTCCCATTTACCTGTACCTATTTCCATTGTTGTACCTGACCATGCTCTACTGCAATTTTTTTTTTTTAAGACGGGGTTTCACCATGTTGGTCAGGCTGGTCTTGAACTCCTGACCTCAGGTGATCCGCCCACCTTGGCCTCCAAAGGGCTTGGATTACAGGCGTGAGCCACCACGCCCGGCCTCTACTGCAATTTTTAATTTGTTTGTCCATCTCTGTTATACTAGTGCTTCTGAGGGGGTAGAATCTACATCTTATTCATCTTTGTATTTTCAGAACCTGTCCTATAATAGAGTGTGTATTTGAACAAATTATTTACCTAGATGAATTTTCCAGATTGCTTTTACCTACCTAGTAAAACCACATATATCTTTTTTTTTTTGAGAACTACAAGTACAGGCAATCAGAGGACATCAAAGAGAGCACCTTACCTCACCTTTATAATGAAACACTACATCTGTCATGGATGTATTAACATCATGAGTTTTTGCTCTATCTGCCATTAATTCATGCAATGTATTTGAAATGTATTATCACACAGACTACTTGAGCTCCATCCTAAAAATAATAGCCATGAAACAGAAAGGTAAATTCAATACATCAAGATGAATTTCAAATAATTAAAGCTCATCAAGAGAAGTTTGGTATGTATGGGAAGAAAAACATAAGGAAATAAACACATGTAATCACACTATTAACTAAGGTCTAGGGAAAACCAAAAAAGATATTACCCTGAAAATTTTAATACTATGTACCCAATTAGGTTGTCTAAACACATAAATAAGTGATTTCCTTAAAAGATCTCAGAGTGATTATGACTTGGGCCTGAAGTGAATTTTGATAATAGTTAGTTTAGGAGGCTACTATTAACAAAGTCTCTAAAGCAGTTTGAAAAATGCTGTACGTGTCAAGACAGGTGCATTAGCTCTTCTGTCCAGTCAGCCCTTAGGATTGGGCCCCAGACTTGAGAGTCGATGACTAAAAATTTCGGGAAGCTAGGAGGGAGTGAGGGCAGAAGAACAGCACTACAGGTGCAGGACCTGGAGTCTCCTGCACTTCCTTTAAGCACCTATGTCAGAGATGCTGCTTGAGGTCTCTGTACTTTCTCCCAACTTGCACTCTAAAACTGATTTAATGGAGACGTCTTAACTTAGAAAGTTAAATCTCCTCTAAATACTATTAGGCAATGATTTTAAGTAGGATATTGCGTTTTCAATACCCTAATCCACTTTACCTAATTTCAAAACATGTCCTATCCTCTCTTAAAAATACTACAAGGTTATATTTTCAAAATATACGAGGATGGTCATGCTGGCTCACACCTGTAAAGCCATCACTTTGGGAGGTCAAGGTGGGAGGATCACTTGAGGTCAGGAGTTTGTGACTAGCCTGGGCGACACAGCACCACTCCATCTCAAAAAACAAATAAACAAACAAACAAAAAACATTAGCTACGTGTGATGGCATATACCTGTAGTCCTAGCCACTCAGGAGGCTGAGGTGAGAGGATCACTTGAGTCCACGAGCTTGAGGCTGCAGTGAGCTACCATAGCCCCACTGTATTCCAGCCTAGGTGACAGAGTGAGACCCTGTCTCTAAATATACATATATACACACACCAAAGAGTATAAAATGTGTATGTACAGTTTTAAAAGTTATTAAACAAACATCTTCCTATTCACTATTCTGCCTGTGATACAGAACATTAGTCACTCTGAAGACTCCTGATGGGCCCTTATCCTAACACTATATCCACTCCCACTCTGCCTCCTCCTCTCCTGTAATCACTATCCTGGATTTTATATTAATCATTTCTTTATTATCTTACCAACTATGTATAAATAATACATTGTTTAGACACATATAAAACCTGTATAGCCCTATATATATATACTTCCGCAACCTGCTGCTTTCACTCAACTATGTTACAATTTATCCATTTTGATGGATGTAATTCCAATTTATTCATTTTTTTCACTGCCTGATGGTATTTCATTGCTTAATTACATTGGAATTTATATATCCATTCCACTGCTGATGTATATTTGGAGTGTTTCCATGTTTTCCATTCATTTGCAATGCTGGTATAACTTTCTTGTCCCTGTCTCTTACTGGCATGTATAAGAATTTTGTAACAGTGGAATTATTGGCTCATAGAGTTATGCACATTCAATTTTACTAAGCACTGCCAACTTGTTTTTACAAAGTGGTTACACTAATTTCCACTCTCATCAGCTGTGTGAGGTTCCTTAAACTTCACATTCTGGCCAGCTCTGTTATTGCCAGACATTTTAACATTTGCCAAGCTGGTGGGTGATGAATGGTATTGTGGTTTTAAATTGCAATTCCCTGGTTATTAAAAAGATTGAGTCTCTTTTCCTATGTTTATGGGCCATTTGTGTTTCTTCTCCTGTGAAATGTCTGTTCCTATCTTTGTCATAGGGTTGCAATGGATTGCCTTTTTTTAAACTGATTTGTAAGAGTTCTTTATGCTTTTTGTATTTTAATCCTAGGAAAGTTGTATCTCACAAACAACTCCTATTTGGAGGCTTGTTTCTCACTCTGTTTTTAATGAACATCTTTAATAACAGCGGTCTCAATTTAGTAATTTTTTCCTCTGTATTTTGTGCTTTTTGTACCTTAATATTTCCCTCCCCCGAGGCTATAAGGTATACTCCCACATTGCCATCTAAAGTTTTATAGTTTTCACTTGTTAGATTTAAGTTTGAATCTACTTAGAAATAATGTCTTGATAAGTATGAGGGAAATAATCCAATTCTGTCCTACACTTACTACTTATATTTATCATTTAATAGTCCATTATTTAATAAATGGACTATTATTACATACATTCTTGCTGGATATATATTCTATTTCTATCCCTATAACACCACCAGTGATTTTATGACTATACCTGCCTCCTATCTTTTCAGGAAGTGCAAGTGCCCCAGACATACATTCTTCTTTGAGGGTGTCTTATCTTTGGCTCTTTGCACTTTCCACTTAAGTTTTAGAATCAGTTTGTCATTTACCATCAAAAAAATCCTGTTGGGATTTCAATGTGAACTGATCAAGTCTATGGATAATTCTAGAGAGAAGTGACATCTTTGCATACTGACCATTCCTTTCCATGAATATGTTCGTTTCTCCATGTACTCAAATCTTCTTTAATGTCTTTCAACAAAGTTTCAAATTCTCCTCCATAAAGGATTTATATGTCTGTTATTATTCCTAGGTATTTTACAAATAGGTTTTGTACATAGCAACCCTGTTCTTTTTTATAAGTTGTGATAAAATATACACAGCATAAAATTTACCATTGCAATCATTTTATTATTATTATTTTAGAGACAGGTCTCGCTGTTGCCCAGGTTGGAGTGCATGCTGCTCAATCATTTAAAAATGTACAGTTCAGGCAGGGGCGCAATGGCTCATGCCTGTAATTCCAGCACTTTGGAAGGCCAAGGCAGGTGGATCACCTGAGGTCAGGAGTTCAAGACCAGCCTGGTCAACATGGTGAAACCCCATCTCTACTAAAAATACAAAAAATTAGCTGGGCATCGTGGTGGCAGGGCTGTAATCCCAGCTACTTGGGAGGCTGAGGCAGGAGAATTGCTTCAACCTGTGAGGCGGAGGTTGCAGTGAGCCGAGATCGCACCACTACACTCCAGCCTAGGTGACAGCAAGACTACATCTCAAAAAAAAAAAAAAAAAAAAAGTACAGCTCAGTAGGGTGAAGTATATTCACAATGTTGTGCAACCAATCTCAGGAATATTTTTAGAACCAAAACTATATGCTCATTAAACAAATGCCCTTTTCCCTTTCTTCCAGCCCCTGAAAACCACCAATGGACACGTAGAATGCTTTCGCCCCTTGATTATCATGAATAGCGCTGCTATGAACGTAGGTGTACAAACATCTCTGTGAGACCCTGCTTTCAATACTTTTGGTTATACATCCATAAGCGGAATTGCTGGATTATATGGTAGTCTTTTTTCACTTTTTGAGGAACCACCGCACTACTTTCCACAAAAGTTGCGCCATTTTAAACTCCACCAATAGTGCACAATGGGTACGATCTATTAGGGTTGCCAATAAAATGCTGAATAAAAGTGAAGATGGCAAGCCTTCTTGTTTTGTTTTCAATCTTAAATCTTTTCAACCTTTTGCCAGTAAATATAAGAGATGCTATCAGATTTTACAAGTACTTTACATTAGGTTAAGGGAGTTTCTCCTACCCATGGATTGCTAAGGTTTTTGCTGTTGTTCTGTGTGTGTTTAAATTATCAATAGATGTTGGGTTTTTTGTTTTTTTGTTTTGAGACTGAGTCTCAGTCAATTCCCAGGCTGGAGTGCAGTGACGCGATCTCGGCTCACTGCAACCTCCACCTCCTGCGTTCAACAGATTCACCTGCCTCAGCCTCACTGTGCCCAGACTAGATGTTGGATTTTATTAAATATTTTATATAAGTCTTTCAAGATAACTATAAGGATTTAATCAATCAATCTATGAATGTGGCAAATTATAAAAATATACCCTTGATTGATGAATAAAACCAGTGTAGTCACAATATATTATTTTTCCTAAACACTGCTGAATTGAGTTTTCTATTTTCTTCATGTTTTCGTTTATGTTTGTAAGAAGAAAATGGCTTGTAATTTTCCTTTTCTTGCTGACTTTTAAGACTTTGGTACCAAGGTTGTTCTAGCCTCAAAACTAAAATTGGGAATGCTAATTACTTCTTAAACAATCTGGGAAATTTTATATAATACTGCAATTGTTCTTTTATTTGACCGTTGGCTGAAATTCATGTAAAGTCATTCAGGCCTGGTTGTTTCCTTTTTGTAAATATATTGAGCAAATTCAATTTCTCTCTTTTTTTTTTTTTTTTGAGACAGAGTCTTACTCTGTCACCAAGCTGGAGTGCAGTGGTGCAATCTCAGCTCACTGCAACCTCCACCTCCAGGGTTCAAGCAATTCTCCTGCCTCAGCCTCCTGAGTAGCTGGGACTACAGGCGTGCACCAGCACGCCCAGCTAATTTTTGTATTTTTAGTAGAGGCGGGGTTTCACCATGTTGGCCAGGATGGTCTTGACCTCTTGACCTCGTGATCTGCCTGCCTCGGCCTCCCAAAGTGCTGGGATTACAGGCGTGAGCCATCGTGTCCGGCCTCAATTTCTTTAATAATTATGTTACTATTTGGGTGTTCTATTCCATCTTGAATCAATTTTGGTTAGCAATGCTGTTTTAGAAATTTGTTCATTTCAACTTAGCTTTTAATAACCAAATATATAGTTTATCTTTTTGCCCTTGATTTCCCAGAGAATATAGTCTATGTGATATTACACTAATTCTCTTTTGAGGCTTCCTTTATGTGGTCAATTTTTGTGTATTTGAAAAAAAAATGTCCAATCATTCATTGCTGGATATGTTAAAATTATCCAGTTTGACAATATATTTCTCAATCTCACCGTGTTCCTATTAACTTTTAATTTATATATTTTACAGCTACATTATTAGATGTGTATTAGTGTATAACCGTTAATTTTGTCTTTTTATCTTTGATAAACCATCTCTGGTAAAGACATTATAAATATGACAAAATATTCAAAGTTTACCATTCCTACCTCTCTGGTAAAGATTTTTGCCTTGAAATTCTTTTTCTAAGACTAATATAATTTCAACAAATTTATTTTGATTAGTACTTGGCCTGGTTTGCCTTTTTATTCTTAACTTTCAATTTTTCTGTGTCCTTATTTTTTGGCTGTCTCTTGTAAACAGCATACAAACAGATTTTTTTTTTTCCCCCTGAGACAGAGTCCTGCTCTGTCACCCAGGCTGGAGTAGAGTGGCATGATCTTGGCTCACTGCAACCTCTGCCTCCCTGGTTCAGGTGATTCTCCTGCCTCAACCTCCTGAGTAGCTGGGATTACAGGTGCATGCCACCACGCCCAGATAATTTTTGTATTTTTAGTAGAGACAGGGTTTCAACATGTTGGCTAGGCTGGTCACAAACTCCTGACCTCAAGTGATCTGCCCCCCTCAGCCTCCCAAAGTGCTGGGATTAAAGGCATGAGCTACCATGCCTGGCTGAGACAGATTTTTAAAAATATTTGACAATTGTTGCTTTTTATCTAGAAAATTTAATTAATTTACTGATTGGTAATATATTTTTATTCATTTTTTATGGCTTATTGTCATTACTTACTTCATCTTTTTCCTTTTTGTCCTTTTCAGGTTTTATTTTTCTTAGTTTCCTCTTTTGGAAATTTGCTCTTTGAGTTTACTCTTCTGGCAGCTGCTTTTGACGTTGTTGTTAAATGAAAGCAACATGTATTGAGAACTTAGTGTCAGGGATTTGGTGGGTGCTTTTCATTTAACCCTCAAAATAGTCTTATGAATCAGAAAATTAAGGCTCATATCACTAGGTCTGTCACTTTTTCGTGATACAAACAGCCCCTCAACAGGTGAAATTACTCAGAGAAAGAACAGCTGGCAACTGGGAGGGGACATCTGAGAGCTGTGAGGCATTCTCACGAGGAGTTAGAAAGAAACAGACACCCACAGCCCAGGGTGGGGATGTGGAGTACCACCCTCGGGACTCGGGGGGTGGGAGGGTCATGAAGGTGAGTTAGGGCAGGGACATGGTGTCCAACTGAGGGGCAGATTTCAAAGTGGGCAGCAGGAGGTGACTCACTGCAACAGTTTTACATGTGTTCCTGTGCCAGGGGCTGAGGCTTGTTTTCCTCAGACAACCATGAACCAGGCGCTGAGATACTCTGAAGAACTTTTTTCTTGAGCTCAGATCACTGTGTTTCAATCAGCCTCAAGCTAAGTCCTTGTACAGCACAATCTTCAGCTCAGGGTATATGCTGACAGGCCCTGACATTGGGAGCATAACAGCCTAATGGAAAAAGCTCAGGATTGGTGCCTTTGAGGCCATTCCTGTCATTTTCACTTCCAAATTACTCTCTCTTTCTGAGTACATCATCCTGAGCTCCAAGCCACGCCATCTGAGGGGATCCAAGCAGAAAAATATCCCCCAGTGGCAGACTCTTGGTCCAAAGCCTGCTAAATCCTCAGACAAGTCAGGAACTTTCTCTATTTTAACATGAACACTTACCACAATCTTAATCAACATCTCTAATCTCACCTAGTAACTCAAGTCCCTTAAACTTAATCATGTCTCAACCAGTTTCATGTCATAGTTGTTTAGTACTTCAGCTGCACCTTATTATAAGCTCACCAAATTAGTTATTAATTATACCTGGTGCTTAAAGTGATCCATATTTATCAACTCCACTTTGCACTATTTCTTCTTTCTTGCCTCAAATTATGTTTTGCTCGAAGTATATCCTTTATTAATTCCTTCAGCAATGTTTTGTTGGTGACAAGCTCTTTGAGGCTTTTTTCTGAAAAATATCTTTGTTTCTTCTTGCTCTTGAATAGATTAGCTGGGTACAGAATTCTGGATTGATCCTTTCATTCTACGCCTTATATCCTTTACTTGCCTTTCACACTTTCCATCTCCTTTTATCTATGTTCAGCACTCCGTATTCTGACTAATTTCAACAGGTCTAATTCCTATTCCCTAATTTTCACTCTAACGGTCCCTAACTTTCAATTTAACCCCTCTATTGAGCTTAACTTTAATATTTTTGAGTTCTGAAAGTTCAATTTGCCTTTCTTCATGTCAGTGTGCCCCTTTAACAATGTCACTATTCCTAATTTCACTTAACTTTTTGAACATGCCATTTCTAAAGTTCTTGGCATACTAAACCTATCTGTTGTTTGTTTGCTGATTCTCCCTCATAGTACACTGTTTTGTGATTGGGTTTGTAATTTTTGATAATAAGCTCACCTTTAGCAGGGGTTGTTTTCTGCATGGGAGTCCCATTTGAACTGAGCTATAGAAGTGAGTGGCTACAGAGGCATTTTTTGGGGGGGGGGGGTGGGGGAGGCGCGTCTGCTTCTGGTAGGTACTTCAGAGCAGTGCTATCCAACAGAACTTTAAGGGATGATGAAGACATGCTATATCTGCATAGTCCAATATGGAAGCCACTAGCCCCATGTGGTTACTGAACACGAGAAATGCTGCTACTGTGCCTGAGAAACTTTATTTATTTATCCATTTACTATTTATTTTTGAGACAGAGTCTCGCTCTGTCGCCCAAGCTGGAGTGCAATGGCATGATCTCAGCTCACTGCAGCCTCCACCTCCTCGGTTCAAGCAATTCTCCTGCCTCAGCCTACCGAGTGGCTGGGACTACAGGCATGTGCCACCGTGCCTGGCTAATTTCTGTATTTTCAGTAGAAATGAGCTTTCACCATGGTGGCCAGGCTGGTCTGGGACTACTGACCCCAAGTGATTAGCCCACCTCAGCCCCCACAAAGTGCTGGGATTACAGGCATGAGCCACCGTGCCCAGCCTAGAAACTTAATTTTCAACTTGCGAACCCTGAAAGAGCCAATCCCTCAAGATGGATTCTGAGTAGTGAATGGCCTAAATTCAAATAGAGCCAAAGCAGCCATTTGCTGACTAGAGGTCACACACATACTCTGCTTCCCAGCAAACCCTATGTTTATTTAACACTGGGACTTTCATAATTGTCTGTTCCTACATGAGGCAATAGACTGTCTCTTGCATCAACCAATCAGAACCAGCAAACATCAACCAATCAGAACTAAGCAAATTTGCACTCTTCATTTGCATAAGCGGACCAGAATAGGACCCTGCACAGGAACTTTCTCTGTAATAGACAGCTACTCTTTTGCTTCTCTCAGCAAGCACCTTCATTCTGTACCAAAGGCTGCATCTCCCTAGTTTGCATTGGAATAAAATCTCTTTAAACTTTTCAGAAAACTTTCAGTCACAAATTTTAACTAATTTAAACTTGTACTTAACACTTTGGCTTGATAAAAATTATTACTTCAGTTTTTCAAGGTACACTTTGTAGGTTTTTTTTCCCAGACCCTGCCCTGGCTGCTGCCTATTTTTTGTACCTTCTCTGGGCCAGTGGAGTTTTTCTAGCTCCTCTTTCTTAAGGAGGCAGCTCTTCTAAAGTTCTGGCCTTTACAGAAATATTAGTTCTACTTACCTTGAGTGAATCAAGACAGATTTCCTTCGTTGTGGGGGCACTAAACCCTAACCTCTGGGGCTAAATCCGGGATCCAATCTGATAGACCCCTGGAACACCACAGTGTTAGGTTTAATTCTGATAGCCACGGCTTTCTCTGACTTTTAGTCAAGCTAAATTCTGCATTTCAGTTGTTGTTATATTTAATCCAGCATGCCTGTCTCTGTCACTGGGGAAAGATTACAATTAGCTTAGTTTACCAAGTTGCTGGAGTCAGCAATTAGGTTGGTGCAACAGGATAGGAGAGATCTTCTAGTCTTTTATTTTATTTTTTGTTTTTGGAGACAGAATCTTGCTCTATTGCCCATGTTGGAGTACAGGTGGTGCAACCAGGGCTCACTATAGCCTTGGCCTCTTGGCCTCAAGCAATCCTCCCACCTTAGCCTTCTGAGTCGCTAGGATGAAAGGCACACACCACTGTGCCAGGTTAATTTTTTGTAGAGACAGGATCTTGCTATGTTGCCCAGGCTGGTCTTAAACTTCTGGGCTCAAGTGATCCTCCTGCCTCGACCTCCCAGAGTGCTGGGATTACAGCAATGAACCACCACACCTGGCCAGACTTTCCATTCAATTATCTTAAATGGGAGTTGAATTATTCTTGCATTTCCAGGATAAGTACTACTTGATAATGCTCAAATTAATTTACTAATTTTTTAATGTAGAAATTTTACACCTGCATTCTATTTTTTTTTTTTTTTAAATCTACTGCAAAGAGTCATGCACCTGTATTCTTTCTTTTTTTTTCTGGAGACGAAGTTTTGCTCCAGTTGCCTAGGCAAGAGTGCAATGGTGTGATCTCGGCTCACTGCAACCTCCACCTCCCGGGTTCAAGCAATTCTCCTGCTTCAGCCTCCAGAGTAGCTGGGATTATAGTTGCCCGCCACCACGCCCAGCTAATTTTTGTGTTATAGTAGAGACGAGGTTTCACCATGTTGGTCAGGCTGGTCTCGAACTCCTGACCTCAGGTGATCCACCCACCTCGACTTGTATTCTTAAGTGAGGACAGCTTGTAGTTTTCTTTTTGGTGCTGTCCTTGCTGTTTGGGGATGAAGGTTATGCTGGCCTGGTAAAACTGTATGGATGCATTCCAATTTTGTACTCTGGAATAGTATATATAAAATGAAAATTATCTGTTTCTTGAAGGTTTGAGAACTCCCCTGTTAAATAGTCTAGGCTTGATGCTTTCTTTGGAATGTAGATCTTTGATTCTCATTCTAATATTTTTAACTTGTTTGCTGACTATTACGATTTTCTACTTATTTTACCAAATTTGGTAATATCCATTTTCTTAAAAAATTATACATCGCATTTAGGTCTTCCAATTTATTCGCATAAAGTTGTTCATAGTATTTTCTTATAATTACAAAAAGCAAAACTGTCTGTACCCCATATCACTGTTTTTATTTCTGAAATTGTTTGTACTTTAAAGAAATTACATTAGTCAATAAATTAGACCTATTTTACTCTTTTTTTTCAAACAACCATCTTTTTGTTATCCTGATCGAGTTTCTTATTTCTATTTCAATAATTTTTACGTTCATTTTTATTAGTCTCTTCTACTTCAGATTTATTAGTACTTCTTTCAGTTTCAGAGTACTGAAATCTAGCTTCCTTTACTTTCAATCTTTTCTTTCCTAGAAAGTACATGTAAGGTTGTAATTTTCCATCGAGCATCATTTGAGATGTAAGGCATAGGTTCAGGTATGTTGTGCTTTTCCAGTCATTTAATTTTGTTAATTTTGATTATGAATTCTTGTTATTCCATGAAGTTAGAAGTTTATATTCTTTTTAAATTCAAGATGTGTGTTAAGGTTATTATTTTTTTTTCTTTCTGTTGTTGATTTCCAGTTTCACTGCATTGTGGTCAGGGAGGCTTCTTCCTAAGAACAGAAGGAGCTGAGGGAGTGAGGTACATGGACATCTGGGGAATGGGCTCTCCAGGCAAAAGAGAAAGTGTGAGGCCCTAAAGTGCAAGCTTGCCTGGCATGTTGAAAAAAAGGCAAGATGTGCAGCATGCCTGCAGTGGAGCAAGGGAGAGTAGGGCAGAAGATGAGCTGAGAGGTGAGGGGGGTCAGGTGGGCTAGTGCCTTGTATGCCACTGTGAGGACTGTGGCTTTTACCCTGATGAAATGAGACACTCTTGGAGTGCATCCAGCAGCTAAGGATCTGAGGTTTTTAGCAGAACCATTCTGGCTGCTATATTTAGAACAGACTGAAGGGAAAAGGACAGAACCAGGGCCATCACGCAGAAAGCCTCGGTAACAATTACATATGTATGTGTTTATCATACACATAAATACATACATACACCCACAAACATGCAGTGTTACTAAGAGCAGGATAAACAGGCTTGTGCTGATATCAATTCTTGATAAATTTTACTTTCTAGGATTTGAACTCTCCCTTGGTCCATCCCAATGCTGCCTGCCTTGGGTTGTTTTATCTCATATTAATATTTTGTGCAATTATAATATTTGTAATATTTATTAACTGTATCCTCTAACATAGCACATAAGTGGTTACTACTGTTTTCTTAAATCTGAGTTTTTATCTTAAGTAGATATTTAATTTTTTCCATTTGTTTTGATTACTGATATGAATCAGTAATATATATTTGATTACTGATATACATATATCAACATACATATATTTAAATATAATCCTAGGACTTATTTTGTATCTTCTATTTGCTATGACTTTCTTTTTTCCTACTTTCCTGTCTTCTCTTGGATTGGTCAAGGCTGTTTTGGCCACACTGTTACCTTCTAACAGGTTTCAACTTTTATATTTTATATCTAACTCGTCTAGTACTCACTCTTACTTTTTTTTTTTTTTTTTGAGATGTAGTCTCACTCTGTCACCCAGGCTGGAGTACAGTAGTGCAATCTCAGCTCACTGAAACCTTCGCCTCCTGGGTTCAAGCGATTCTCTAGCCTCAGCCTCCTGAGTAGCTGGGACTACAGGTGCGTGCCACCACGCCTGGCTAATTTTTTGTATTTTTAGTGGAGATGGGGTTTCACTGTGTTAGCCAGGATGGTCTCAATCTCCGGACCTCGTGATCCACCTGCCTTGGCCTCCCAAAGTGCTGGGATTACAGGCGTGAACCACCGCGCTCGGCCACCCTTACATTTTTTATGCATACTTAAAATGATATTTTCTTACAAGCTGGAGTTAATTACATTTTATATATTCCTCTTGAATTCTTTTGCATGTTTTTATTTACCTTTTTGCTCCACTTACCCATAAAATTCCATTTGCTAACTTTGTTGACCTAAATTGCAACTTATTAAAAATTATCATATATTTTACAACCAATATTTACTTAGATGGATCATTGTTGTTTTCCTGATTTACTTGCTTCCTTATTTTTTCTTGGATCCCATTATTACCTTCTGGGTTCATTTTTTCCCTTGCTCCAGCAGAGTGATCATGGCTCACTGCAGCCTCAAATTTCCAAACTCAAGCAATCCTCCCACCTCAGCCTGCAAAGTAGCCAGGACTACAGGCACGTACAACCACACCCGGCTAATTTTTGTATTTTTTGTAGAGATGGGGTTTCACCATATTGCTCAGGCTGGTCTCGAACTCCTGAGCTCAAGTGATCCTCCCACCTCACTCCTGACTTGAAGTGATCTGCCTGCCTCGGCCTCCCAAAGGACTGGGATTACAGGCGTTGAGCCACCATACCCAGCAGAGACCTCAATTTTTCAAATGTTGTCTCTTGTCAATTTTCTTAACTTACAGCTCCTATTAGATAAATAATGGAACTTCCACACGGACCTAAATGCCTCAACTTTTCTTTCAGACTCTATTTCTTGCCTCTTGATGCCGAGTTTTGGAAGAACTTCTCACCCTGACCTTTTAGTTCACTCATTTGTTCTTTAGCTACATTCAATTTACTATGTAGCCCATCCAATGAGTTTGCTTTAACAACTATATGTTTCATTTTCATGACTGCCTGTTTATTGCTTTATGATTTCTACTTCTTTTAATGTGCATGAAAGTCTATCCTTGGTCCTCTAAGGAAATTACATTTGCCTATATTTAAAGTTTCCTTGGATAGCTCTGCTTCCTAGGGTATAATTCTGCTGTTTATATTTCATATGTTCATATTTTATATTGTTGTGCTAGGCTTCCCCTTTTCATGGTTGTTGGTCACACAAACATCCTCCA
The DNA here is from genome assembly GCA_036589455.1 of Ateles fusciceps. Lineage (NCBI taxonomy): Eukaryota > Metazoa > Chordata > Mammalia > Primates > Atelidae > Ateles > Ateles fusciceps. Next base: position 5,825,018 of record JAZHEH010001737.1, read on the forward strand.
GGACTGTCCACTTGCGGTCTGAGTCAACAGTGGGCTCTTGGCTGGAGATCCTTGGCTGAATCTGTTCTGAAGGAGTTGGCTGAGCAGCTTCAGGGTCTCAGCAGCAGTGAGAACTTCCTGCAGGCAGTGTAAGTGGCCCCCTTCTGCAACTTCTCATTTTAACATACACCACCTTCACTTCAAGATGTCTTATGGCTTTGGGGCTTTGGAACATTTCTCATTTTTAATTTTGGAAGGGAATTTATTAACCTAACTTAATGCCTTATCATTTCAATGGATTTTGTGTAGAAACAGGATGAGGTCAGGATGTGTTTGGTCAACCATCTTAAAACTGGATCTATTACTTCAAGTATCATCTCTCTGCATTTTCTTTAGCCTCTATCTGGAACTCTTATTAGATGGAAATCCTCAATCCACCCTCCACCCTTTATTTTTTTTCTTTTGCTTTATAATAATAGGAATGTACTAAGGAATATTTCTCTAGTTTCCAGCTCACAAGTTTGTCCTTCAGCTATAAACCCTGTTAATCAGCTTATCTATTGAATTTCTTGTTTTAACAATCAAAAATTTAATTTCCAGGATCACTACTTAATTATTTTTGGTAGAAAACGTAACTGCTCGTATCTCTCTAAGGATTTAACTATAGTTACTGCAAAATCTAGTTCTGCTTATTCTATTAATTCTACTTCTGAGATAAATTCTTCTGTTACCTCCTCAGTTATCTTCTCCAGTTGTGTTCCTCTCATTTGGGGTGATTTTTAACTAAGTGCTCAACTTTGTAGTCAAGGCTCCTGTTCAGACATCTACTCTGTGTTGCCTGCCTGGAGGGCAGGGATGGGAGCTGTTTTCAGTGAGAGTGAAAGAGGGATGGAAGATGCCATCTCATCAAAAAGCTTTATAGCTAGTCTTCTTAGCAAGGTAGCTTCCTATTCTCCTAGAAACCATTCAGCACCTGGAACACTGCTCTGTCACTCCAATCCAAGCTCCTATATACCCTACACCTGCCTGAGACACCTCCATCACCATGCTATACTGCCAGCATCGCCCTGTCGCTTGCCATGAGCCCCTCACAGCTCCTGATAGCAACTACTTCAAGCGAGAGCACCGAAGACACTGTCCCCATCATTAGCAGGAATGCTCGCCTGCCCTGGTTCTGAACTAAGGTTTCCTTTGCAAATAGATCTCATCTGCTTTTCACAGAGATTCTTCATAGTCTGCAGCCTACTAAGGGTTTCCTTTCCTTCCACCTGCCCCGCCCATTGTACTTACAAATAACCTTAAAAATTCTCATTTATCTAAGCATCAGAAGCAAGGTGGAAAAGCTATGTAGCATGCCCTCCGTCCACCACCTTGAAATTCCCATTTCTTTTTATAAAATTAAAGTTCATAAAAATTTATTTTAGAAATTTTGTAATTTCTCTTTTTGATTTTTTTAAAGAGATATCTCTTTATGAGGTATCTTTTAAAATATCTCTTTAAAAATGAGATTTTTTTTTAAGGAGTCTCACTATGTTGTCCAGGCTGGTCTCAAACTTCTGGGCTTAAGCAATCCACCTGCCTCAGCCTCTTGAGTACCTGGAACTACAGGCATGTGCCACAGCACTCAGCTAATATACTGTTTTATAAAAGGCTTCAAAATAACTGCATTAAAAAGTGAAACATTGGAATTGCTAAGCTACAGTTTAACTTAACTGGTAAGCTATAATTTAATATGTGAGAGAAATATAATCCATGTAATTTTTGTTAATCTTCCAAGATTTAGGAGTATTAGCTGACAGTTATAAAAATATGGGTAGGTAGGGCTGGGCAGGGTGGCTCATGCCTATAATCCCTGCACTTTGGGAGGCCGAGGCGGGTGGATCACCTGAGGTCAGGAGTTTGAGACTGGCCTGGCCAACATGATGAAACCCCATCTCTACTAAAAATACAAAAAAATTAGCCAGGCATGGTGGCAGGCGCCTGTAATCCCAGCTACTCAGGAGGCAGAGGCAGGAGAATCACTTGAACCCGGGAAGCAGAGGAGGCTGCAGTGAGCTGAGATCACGACACTGCACTCCAGCTAAGGCAACAAGAGCAAAACCGTCTCAAAAAAAAAAAAAAAGGCTAGGTAGAACAAAATGTAATTTGTTCATATATGGCTTCTGAAACATGCTTATAAATTACAAAAACCCCTTAACCCATGAAAAAGAAACCACTCTTATTCCAACTGGTTCAGCGATAGCTACATACGGACAGCAGCATCTTGTGCTGAGCGGCAAATAACTTTGGCTTCCCTTTCAAGAAAAAAAATAATACAAAGATTTGCTAGAATTCAACATCAGTAGACTGACACGTTCCTAGATCTGTCATGATAGCCGATATAAATGTATGGTTCCACACACACCTTTTAAGACATCTCTTTAAGAAGACCTCTTTTAAAAAGAGGGGCTAAAAGGGGTACCCTTGAAATAAGAATAATTGCTACAAGAAACGCTAACACTTTAAAACTGAAAAAGCCGTGAATGTGTATAGGGAAAAACAAAGCTTCTGGCCAAAGTTCAAGGCCAAGCCTTGCTCCTGATTGAGCTGTCATCAATTTAGCCTGGGTGGGAAGCATTCAAATGGGGGGCAGGGGGGACGAGTGGGTGTTGGCACCCGTCAGAGTACACACAACAGGGAAAAGTGTTGCACTCTGTATTGACTTGTCCTATAAAACATTAGTTTAATATCATAGACAGAATTTCTTTTCTCTAGATAGTTTTAACCAGCAGTTCATGGTCTCATTTTTTTTTTCAAAAATCTGAGAATTTTATTGCTTTACAAGCGAATTAAAGGTAATATATTACCCAGAAGTAAAGCTCATATATTGCTGGTAGGAGTGTAAAATAGTAAAGCCACCTTGGAGAGTAATTTAGCAATACCGAATAAAACTGAAAATGCACATTCCTCTCATCCCAAGGATTCCACTCCTAAAAACAGACCACAGAGAAACTCTCCACGTTGCACCAGAAGACATGTACCAGAAAATCTACTGAAGCTGTGTTTGGAAAAGTAGAAAATTAGAAACAAGCTAAATGCCAATCAATAGGAGGATAACAGGTGTGGATTCTATATTGCACTGAAAATAGCCACATCAGCGTGGAGATCATTTGAAAAAGAATGCAGGTGAAAAAAGGAAACTGTTGGAGAGTATACGCACCATGATGCTATTTAGATGAAGTTTAAAAACATGAGATACAACACTATAAATCATTAATGGTCACATACATATGAGTAATTAAAAACAAAAATAGAAAGGAAAATACTAAACACCAAATTCAAAATAAAGGTTATCTCTGAGGAAAGATGAAAATGGGTTTGGAAGATGTGGAGAGCTTCAAGTTTTTCTGTAATGTTTTATTTTTTTAAAAAAGATCTGAAGCAAATCAAGCAAAATGTTAAAAGCCCAATAAAGTCTTTTCTATATGCTTGATACATTTCATAAAAAGAAATTATATATGACTTGCTAGTTTAAAAAGGGACAACTCAGACATTCCAGAGGAAGACAAATTAAATGAATACTGAAGATTACACATCATTGAAAAAAATCAAGTAATTTAAATAGGATAACTTGATAAACAGTGCTTTTTTCCTTTGCATACTAGACAGTTTCCTATGCATAAATAAGAAAAATAATAAACATATGAAATCAAATCTATTCTTACAAAAATGAGATTATACTATACACTATATATTCTGCTATATAACTTGCTTTTCTCATTCAATATGAACCTCTTTCCACATGTATTCTATTTATTATGACTACCTATTATGAAATAGATCTTTCCTGACTGGGTATGGTGGCTCACTCCTATAACCCCAGAACTCTGGGAGGCCGAGGCAGGCAGATCACCTTAAGTCAGGAATTCAAGACCAGCCTGGCCAACATGGTGAAACACCATCTCTACTAAAAATACAAAAAAGAATTAGCAGGGCATGGTGGCATATGCCTGTAATCCAAGCTACTTGGGACGCTGAGGCAGGAAAATCACTTGAACCCAGTAGGCGCAGGTTCCAGTGAGCTCAGATTGCATCACTGCACTCCAGATTGAGCAACAGAGTAAGACTCAGTCTCAAAAAATAACTAACTAAATAAAATAGATTTCTCCAGATCTATTTCACTTATTATGACTATCACACAGAATACCATAATAATCATTTCACTACTAATGATGTTTTGGTGTTTTGGCCATCTCCTTTTTTTTTTTTTTTTTGCTATCACAAATAATGCTGCCGTGATACGCTATGATACTCTCCCATAAAAATCCTAGTATACTTGGCACAACTGTTTTTTCTGGGAGAATTCCTACATGAGGAATTGTTGGGTCAAAGGTTACATGCATTTAAATTCTGTCACCCGCATTTATCTATTCGTACTCCTACCAAGAATCTTCAAGAGTTCTCTTCTCTACACCCTTGTCAAAACTATTATCAATCTCTTACATTTTTGCAAGCTGGCTGGGCATAAAATGAACATTTCCAAAATCAAAAGTAATTTAAAACTGAAACAAGAGGAAAATGCAATTTTCATGAAGTTCTTTAATAAACATTGATTATGTGTAAAAGGTAATTGGGATATAAAGAATTAGCAGGGCATGGTGGCGCATGCCTGTAATCCAAGCTACTTGGGACACTGAGACAGGAGAATCACTTGAACCCAGTAGGCGCAGGTTCCAGTGAGCTCAGATTGCATCCCTGCACTCCAGATTGAGCAACAGAGTGAGACTCGGTCTCAAAAAATAACTAACTAAATAAAATAGATCTTTCCAGATCTATTTCACTTATTATGACTACCATACAGAATACCATAATAAAGGACCTATAATCTAATGAAATATATAGACAAATAAACAGATTATATAAAGACAATTATAATAGTGTGAAAAGTATTTTGAAAGAGGAATTCAGTGTGATAAAGCAGACAATGAAGAGACACATCAATCAGCCTGGGGGATCAGAAAAAGAAGTGATACCAGAGCTAATTAAAGGATATACAGAGGTTGGTAAGGGGAAAGCTGATAGGATGGGGAGGAGAGGAGATAAAGGCAGCTGGAATAGCAGATTCAAAGACATAAAACTAGAAAATATAGTGTATTAGGCAACTGCAAATAGTTTAATACTGTCATAGTGCTGCCTGTGAGTGGAAGATATAAATAAGAGTCTCAGACCAAAGACATAACTATAAAAGCTTTCAAAACATTACTCTGTAAGAGAAAACTTTTGCATGTTATAAGTCATCTTTGTATTAGAAGTTGCTTCTCGCATACAGACAGCAGACAGTTCTGCACTCAAATGCAGTTACGGGTTCCATGGCAGAACTGAAGTAGGAAGGAGTGTGACCAAGATTTCAGGTTTTGGTAAACAAAAGTTCTAGTCAGCTAAAGCCAAAAGGAGCAGAGAACACAAATACTATGGAAGAAGATCATCAGGCAGCCAGGATCCCAGTAAAGGCAGACTGGAGTTAGAGAAAATATGAGATTCGGAAGACTAAGAGGACCTCCCGTGTGCTTCTGTGTATGGTGGCACTCTCCAGGGCCTGGAACTGAGATGTCTCTGAATGAATACCAGCACAGAAAGCTCGCTGCACTGTTTAGACAGCTGACTGTACGACTATACCTGGACACACCACAGCTCCAGAGCTGTCACAAATAAATGCTACCACAGGTCAAAATAGGAGAGGGGGCCGGGCGCGGTGGCTCACGCCTGTAATCCCAGCACTTTGGGAGGCCGAGGCGGGCGGATCACGAGGTCAAGAGATCGAGACCGTCCTGGTCAACATGGTGAAACCCCGTCTCTACTAAAAATACAAAAAACTTAGCTGGGCGTGGTGGCGCGCGCCTGTAGTCCCAGCTACTCGGGAGGCTGAGGCAGGAGAATGCTTTACCCGGGCGGCGGAGGTTGCAGTGAGCCAGGTCGCGCCACTGCACTCCAGCCTGGCGCCTGGTGACTGAGTGAGACTCTGTCTCAAAAAAAAAAAAAAAAAAAAAAAAATAGGAGAAGGGCCAGCAGTCCACTGACATCACACATGCTACAGACACATCAAAAGCAGCAATAAAAGACTATCACCACTATTAGTTAGCACTGCTCTCAAACAGTGTTTTCCAAACTTTTCTGAAGATAAAAAATGTCTAGGGCATTTGTTTAAAAAATAAAACAAAGCAGACTCCTCAGCGTCAACCCAGACCTACTAATATTCCCAAGGGTGAAGGCCTGGGTCTTTGTATATTTAACAAGCAGCCCAGACGATTCTTTCCAGAAAATTCTGGGAAGCACTGCTTCCCCCAAATTAGAAGTTCTTACCAACACAAAGAGGTAAAAAAGTGAGAGGGGGGTAGGACTATCAAAAAGTGATCCTGTTACTGCTTCCTACAGATGATGTAATTATCTGCCTAGAAGTCCAAGCAAATGAACTGAAAAATTATTAGAACCACGTATTGACAGAAGAGCCAGTAAGACTTCAAGACGGAAATGTCCATGAGATCTCTGAAGGTAGGAGTCTTAACCTAAACAAGAAAAATGAGCTAGAATTAAGAACTGCAGAAATTGATTAGTGTCTCGGGTGGAGTGAGGGGCATGTAAAAGCTGGAACCGTGTGAAGACATTCAGAAAGAAGGTGTGGGAGAGAATGCCGGGGAGCACAGGATCTGCCTTATCAAAGGTGATCCAAAGGCTTAATGAGTAACTAACATGCATATTTCATAGCTGGACATTTTGTAGTCACTGAATGAAGACATGCAACATATAACACAGATGGATTAAATTTATTTAGAGAAAGAGTTTAACCCTAAATCTGTACTTGTAGATCTCAGAAAGCATAATGTATTCAGGCAATAATCACTGACAGATTTGAGTTAATGCAGAAACAGATAAGCAATTCACACCACTGGGTCACAGAGAACGCACTGATCTTCTCCACACATGGAAGCAGAAGATGCAGTCTCCAGTGCGACTCTGGTGGCCATCTGTAAGAACAAAAAAAAAGATCTAAAGTTGACGAAAGGGCTGAGGCCAAGTGATGACTGCCACAGGAAATTGCTCATTTGAAAACTGCTTGGTTCAGGTTAAGTCATACATTTCTCTGCAACGGAAAAACCTCCCTGTCATCTCTCTAAGAATAATCAGGCTACAGTTGAAAAAATGCCTTATTGTTTCATAAACTACACACCAATTCTTTATTTGATCACATCCATCTTTTTAAACAGCTGGGTCCATTTTGGATGTTCTTCTTTTAAAGTCAGCATTTTTGCAGCTGTAAGTGGTTTTATGAATAAATCGTGCAGCCAAACAGCACCGTATAATTGGGTAATGTTCAGATGACTGAAAGGGGCAATATTTAAAACATCCCAAGCAACCTACTGAAAATTCTGATAAATGTTGTCAGAATACCCCAGACTATTCCCCCTAACCCTCAGGTGGCTCTAGAAAGTCCAGAATTTCAAAGGCAGGCCTTGGTCAAGGAAGCAGTCAGTTTAGCTCTAAGTCAGCTTTCTACTGGAAGAGCTTCCGAGCACTTCTCCCCAGGCCTCCCTAACATCATCAACAAGAGTAAAAGAGGAACCCAGAACCCTTTTTTTTTTTTTTTTAAAGAAGCCTGAGGCCTTTTAATTGACAATTCTCCATAGACACACAGATCCTTTTAGTTTCTCTCCAGTATAAAGAAAGCACGGGGTAGTGAACTCTCATCTCTTAACAGGACACGGAGGCATGTTCCTGGCAACCAACACCCTCTCAACTAACATGTTGCCACAGCACCATGATCTGCCTATCTGGGGTTAATTCCAGCATGACCTTTATATCAGGTTATACTTTTTAAAAATAAGACATCCAAGACTCTCACCTGGATTTTTATTCCTGTGAGGCTCAGTACATCCCCTCATGTGACACTCTCTCTCACTAATCCTCAACTCTCAAAACCCTTCTTCATAGTCCACCATTGGCAAAATCCCTCCTCTGTCTGAGGTTTACGCATCAACCTCTTCTCTATGGCACTAGGAGGAAACCTGGTATTCCCTGAAGGCTCGGCTTCCCTGCAGCCATTTCAAGGGGCAGCTGCTTTCTTTCTCACCCCCCCTCAAACAGCTAGACCTCCAGGTGGAGAAGAAATCCTCCTAGAGTCACACTGCCACTCTCAGATGATTTTCCCTCTTCCTTAAACCTCCAATTTTGAATGTCACATCATCAGACCAAAACCCAAATTATCCCTCCTTCATGGAGTCCAACATTACTACTGTCATAATTCTTGTTAATTTCAACATTTACATAGTTGGTCTTTCCAATGCACTGATTGTAGTGGAAGGAATGGCAGCCCCCAAAAATATATGTCCACATCCTAATCTCTGGAACGTGTATTACTTTATATGGCAGAAGAGTGAATACTACCTTCTATGACAAAATTAACTTAAGAATCTAGATGGAGAGGAAGCATTTATTATCCTGGATTACCAGGTTGGGCCCAAAATGCAATCATATGTATTTTTTATATAAGACAGATACATAGAGGAGAAGAGATAAAAAGAAGGAGGCAATGTGACCAAGGAGGCAGAGATTGAAGTGATACAGCCACAAATCAAAGAATGCCAACTGTAGCTAGAAGCTGGAAGAGGCAAAGAACAGCGTGATGTTAAATGTATGTGTCAAGGGGCTGGGCGCGGTGGCTCACGCCTGTAATCCCAGCACTTTGGGAGGCCGAGGCGGGTGGATCACCTGAGGTCAGGAGTTTGAGACCAGCCTAGCCAACATGGTGAAACCCTGTCTCTACTAAAAATACAAAAATTAGCCAGGCATGGTGGCACATGCCTGTAGTCCCAGCTACTCGGCTGGCTGAGGCAGGAGCATCACTTGAACCTGGAAAGTTGCAGTGAGCCGAGATCATACCACTGCATTCCAGCTTGGGCAACAGAGTAAGACTCCATCTCAAAATAAAAATAAAATAAAATAAATTTATGTGTCAATTTGACTGGGCTATGAGAAGCCCAGATATTTGGTCAAATGCTCTTCTGGGTGTTCCTTTTAGGGTGTTTTGGATGAGACTTACATTTATATTGGTAGACTGTGTAAAAGAGATGGCTTTCCCTAGTGAGGATGAGCCTCACCCAATCTTTGAAGGCCTGAATACAACAAAACGGCTGACCCAGTCCTGAATAAGAAAGAAGTCCTCTTGTCTTCAAACTGGAGCATTGGCTTTTTTCTGCCTTTGGACTCAAACTGAAAAATCAACACATCCCAGGTCTTGCGCCTGCTGGAACTACCTCCCATTGGTTCTCCTGGTTCTCAGGCCTTCAGACCAGGATTGGACCTGTATCATCAGTTCTCCTGGGTCTCCAACTTGCCGACTCACCCCACAGATATTGAGACTTGTCATCCTCCATAACTGGATGCGCCAATTCCTTATAATAAATCTCACACACATGCATGTGCACACCCTATTGAGCCTGTTTCTCTGGAGAATCCTAATACAAACACCCTATTGAGCCTGTTTCTCTGGAGAATCCTAATACAAACACTTTCCTTGAGCTTGCAGAGGGAAGCGTGGCTCTGCTGACACTTTGATTTCAAACTTGTGTCCAGCAGTGTGAGAGGATAAATTTCTGTTGATTTAGGACCCCAGGTTGGTGATAATTTTTTACGGCATCCACAGGAAGCTAATGTATCTGTTAATACATACGTCCTCTCTGAACTCCCCTCCTTCAGCAGCTGTTCTCCCACCCTATGTTGGCCACCATTCCAGTCACCTCCTACCTACAACATTTTATGGCCAGTTACTGTATATTACCTATAATCTCAGTTTCAAGTACCTACTCTCATACCAACTTCTGTCTTTCTAGCACATTCCTTCTAGTAGTCTGCCTCCAACAATACTTCAACCCACTGAACCTATGTACTACATTGAGCCTACCATCTTTACCTTGTCTCCCTCGTGGCCTTAATTTCTCTCCTACAAGCCTACATTCGATACTATATTTTCTTTGCACACACTCAAACCCCCTCCTTGCCACTTCTCTCCCTTTGTCATACTTTTCCGTCAAAACTCAACCCTCTCTGCCTCCACCCACACAGTGTGTGGTGGGAGTAAAATACACAGCTATGCTGACTGGTTGACTGGTCTGACATTGAATTCACAACTACCAACCTCAAGTTAGTCATTCCAATGTCAGTTTAAATGTCACTACCTCAAAAAAGCTTTCCCTAGCCATCCAATTTAAAATAAAAAATAATAGCTTTATTGAGTGATATGGTTTTGATGTGTGTCCCTTCCAAATCTCATGTTGAAATGTGATTCCCAGTGTTGGAGGTGGGGTGTGGTGGGGAGGTGACTGGATTATGGGGGCAGATCCCTCAAGAATGGTTTAGCGCCATTCCCTTGGTGATGAATGAGTTCTCAGTCCACAGGAGAGCTGGTTGTTCAAATGAGGTGGCTCCTCCTCCCCCCACTTGCTCCTGCTCTCGTTCTGCTACACCTTCTGCCATGACTGTAAACTTCCTGAGGCCCTCACCAGATGCTGAGCAGACACTGGTGCCATGCTTGTACAGCCTGCAGAACCGTGAGCCAATTAAACCTCTTTTCTTTATAAATTACCCAGTCTCAGGTATTCCTTTATAGTAATGCAAAAACCAAATACATTGAGGTATCATTCACATGCCATAAAATTCACCCACTGTAAAATTCCGTGGTTTTTAGTATATTCAAAGAGTTGTTCAACCATAACAAATATCTAACTTTAGCACATTTTCATCATTCTAAAAAAGAAACCCAATACTCATCAGCAGCCACTTCCCATTCCTCTCTCTCCCCATCCCCTGGCAACTACTAATGTACGTTCTGTCCATTTGTCTATTCTGTACATTTCATTCTGTCTCTATGCATTCGCCTATTCTATAGATATCACATAAATGGAATCATTCAATATGTGACATTTTATGTCTGATTTTTTCACTTAGCATGTTTTCAATGTTCGCCCACTTCTTTTGATCACCTAATAGTACTCCATTGTATTGGTAAACTACACTTTGTCCAGTCACCAGTTGATGGACATTTGGGTTATTTCCACTATGACCATTCACATACAAGTTTTTGTGGAGACATACATTTTCAGCTCCCAAGGGTACATACCTAGGAGCAGAATTTTCAGATCACATGGTAAGTCTATGTTTAGCATTCTAAGAAACTGTTAAATTGTTTTCCAATGTGGCTACACCATTTTGTATTCCCACCAACAAAGTATAAGGGTTCTGATTTTTCTACATCCTTGTCAACACTGTTATGGTCAGTCTTTTTTATTTAGCTGTCCTATTGGGTGTGAAGCAGCATCTCACCGTGTTTTTGATTTGTGCTTCCCTAATGATTATGTTGAGCATCTTTTCATGTGTGTATCAACCATCTATATATCTTCTTTGGAGAAACATCTATTCAGGTCCTTTATCCATTTTTTACCTCAAGTTAATTTACCTTTTTTTTTTTTTGAGATGGGGTCTCACTCTGTCACCCATGCTGCAGTGCAGTGGCACAATCTCAGCTCACTGCAACCTCCGCCTCCTGGGCTTAGAGATTCTCCTGCCTCAGCCTCCTGAGTAACTGGGATTATAGGCACCGACCACCACACCCAACTAATTTTTGTGTTTTTTGTAGAGATGGAGTTTCACCATGTTGGCCAGGCTGGTCTCAAACTCCTGGAGTCAAGTAATCGATCCTAGTACAGGCAGAATTCTGTTTACCTTCAGTGAACTCTGTTCTTGTATGATTTCTTCCCCTTGGAGTGCAGGTGGAACCTATGAATACGATAAGCTATCACTCCTTTGATTACATTATGTTATAAGGCAAAAGGGAGATTACACTGGGTAGGCCTGGTCTAATCAGGTGAGCCCCTTAAAAGCAGTATTTCTCTGGCTGGTTGCAGGAAAGGAAATCAGCTGCATTCTATCTGGCCTAGAAGAAAGCAAATGTTTGTGCTGCAAACTGCTTATGGGGGCCACATGAAAACAAACTGCAGGTTGCCTTTGAGAGCTGAGTCATCCTCAGAGGGCTACCAGTAGGAAAATGGGGACTTCACCACCACAGCTGCAACTAAATAAATTCTGCCAACAGGGAGCTAGCAGGACTAAATTGCTAATATTAATATTGCTAAGCCTTCGGTGATAACTACAGCCTCAGCTGACACCTTGATTTCAGCTCAGTGAGACCTGGAGCAGAAAGCCTGGACTTCCGACCTACAAAAACTGAGACAATATATTTCCATGATTTTAAGCAGCTAAATTTGTAATTTTTTTTTTATGTAAAAACAAAGTTAAAACAGTGAGCACAAATAATGGTTTGTCCAAGACAATCACAATTTATGCATGTTGTCCCTGCATAATTAACAGTGCCCCCTTTCACTCTCAAGTGGGTCTTTCGATGATAAATTATATGGTCACCCTAACAAAAATGTCAACCCCTAATATGCATGGGATGTGAGAGAAAAAATCACCACCACCTGAAAAGGTTGCGGAGAAGTGGAGTCTTCCAGGACAGCCAAATTTCAATGGAGACAGCGGGTGAAAGAAATGTGTGGAGAAGCAGCTGAAAATGAGGGCAGCTTGCTGGTCAAGGACCAGCAGTGCTAAAAGGGTACTGAGATGCAGAGGACTGACTATTAGACAGCTGGGCTGGGGCAGGAGGTACTGACCATGATAAAATGCTGGTGTCACCCAAGACAAGAGGACAGACAGCTTAAATGAGAACACTGACTGATAAAAGCAGAGGCAGGGGCCACGGCAGACCCAGCCTCAGCAGTTTCTTTGAGAAGAGTTGGCCACTGGGTTAAAGGACTTGATTTTGTATATTTTGTTTTTAATTTCTTCATGTGTATGTCTTAGCTCTCACTTGCCACAAGTGGGGGATATTGTGTTATACATTTAAAAAAATTCTGTTAGTTTTGTACTTTACACAAAGTAATCATTTAATTATGACATATAGCTATTTAAACCTGGACAGGAGCATGCTCAGTAAGCACACCTTTTTCCCATGAATACATATTATCTTTCATAATTCAAGAGGTGTGAGGAGAGGGACATTAGTCATACGGAAATCGAACATTCCTTCTGACCAAAATAAGTCAACAACCTCAATTGATCCAGGTCTGTCACAAGAAAATTTGCTCTGACACCTTAAACGGCTCACTTTTTACTAATGCCCAAACAACTGCGCTGCACATATAAGCTGTCCATTTTTTTTAAGTAAAGCAATATTTGTTTAACAGAGATTGTTAAAGAAATCCAACGTACTTCTTAGTTTATAGAAGATTCTGAAGAACCCGATAAGTAACTTTGTTCAGAGGTGGACTCTGCCATCTGCTGGGAAGAAAGGTGAAATTTCCATACCACTGACCAGTCAGTTACATAACTAAATCCACAAAGGCCCTCTACTAACTGTATCTGTGGGACAAGCATATTTTGTATAAATGGGCAAACACAGAGAGAGACTTCCTGCCATGGAGTACCTACATAGGAATCAGTCAGATCTATTTTGGTAAAGTGAAGACCAAGGTAAGCAGAGATCTGAAAGGAAGGCAGAGAAGAAGGCATGTTTGCTATGAGCCTTCCTTGCATATCAAGAAAGGCTGAAGAGTTCTAGTTGGGAAAGATATAAAAGGTCTGGAGACGGATGCTGGAGATGGCTGAAAACAGTGTGGATGCCCATAATGCCACTGAACTGCACACTTAAAAATGGTTAAGATGGTAAATTTTATATTACATATATTTTACCACACAATTAATAGGAGTTTGGGAGGGAGGGAGGGAAGCAGGCAGGCATGGAAGGAGTTTGGTTTAAAGTAAATCAGAGAAGCATGTATGCCCAGATCAAGGAAAAGGAAGTTTAAGGTTAAAGATCGTTTAACAGTGATTAAAAAAAAAAAAAAAAAAAACTCAACTAAACAAAACAATTACATTCAAAATACTTTACTTAAAAAAACTAAACTATTTAAATATGGTAATAAAAATCCTAGTAAATATTACGCTTAGTTATTTTAATAAAGCCTTCCTTTAAAAAGTATAATTTAATAGGAAAACACGATGATCACTATGGCTAAATTAACCACCTACGTGGGAACCCTTGTTCTGATTACAAGGCTTTATCCTATATGGGACAGACTGTAACTTCCAAACAGATACTGGGCAGAAGATCACTGCAACAATGTCTCCATCACACAGGAACTTTTGCAATGTGACCTTCCCATGACCATCACCAGCACCATGAGTGGAGTCCAGTTCTCCTCCCCTTCATTCCAGGCTGGCCTCAGTGACTCCTCACATCATGCAGAACACAGCAGAAGTGAGGCTGCACACCTCCCACAGCCAGGGGGAGAAAGGCCTTGCGGCTCGGCCCTGCTCTCCTGGACAACTGCTGCCTCCTCTAGGGATGCTGTCTTTTAAGACACAGTGCGGCCAAGCTGTGAAAAGCACAAGCCACATTAAGAGACCACACATAGGTGGCCCCAGAGACCATCCCAGCAGATCCCACCCTTCCCCATCCCAGAGCAGTCAGACATGGGAGGGAGAACCAAGCCACATCCTCCAACCCTAGAATTTCAATCACCCCAGGATGTGGGTCACTCAAGCCACTTCCTCCAACCCTAGAATTTCAATCACCCCAGCGAAGGCCCCAGACGGCATGGAGCAGAGACAAGCCAACCCTCCACCCCATTCAAATCTGCAGGTGTAATCAAATGATTAGTGTTTCATGTCACTAACTTTTTGGATGGCTTATTATGCAGCAAGAGTCATTGGAACACTATGGGTACCACAGTCTTGACGACAAGGTTACTCAAATATTTACCAAGTGTCTCAAAGAAGACTGATATAACCTTGCATGTCTGAATACAAAAGTTAATATTATTTAGTTACTGTACACTCTTTTATTTCCAGGTGGAGGGACCTCTGACCCTCAGTCTCCTAATCAGACTGGTTGGTTTTGAAGAAGGAACTGAACATGTCCAGCTCACCAGCTTCCTCTCTTCTTTGGGATCTAAACACTCCGCAGAGCACACATTCTCCTCTCCTCCCAGATCCATAAATGTTCAACATCTGCTCCCTGCTGGAAATACCAGCAGTTGAGTGAGGGTATATTTGATTCAGGGACTACAGGCAAATCCACTGTTTCCCCACAATTAAAACCACTTTCTCAAACAGAGTTAGCCATTTGCCTAACTCCTGGCTGTCATGGTGTGGGGAGGAAAAGTGAAGTGGAATTCATGAGTCCTCGAAAATTCCAATAGGAACTACTATCAGAAACGGTGTTTGAGAGCCGGGCTCCACGGCTCATCCCTGTAATCCCAGCACTCTGGAAGGTGGAGGTGGGCAGATCACTTGAGCTCATCTCAGGAGTTTGAGATCAGTCTGGTAAAAATGACAAAACCCTGTATCTACAAAAATTATCTGGGAATGGTGGCACATGACTGTGGTCCCAGCTACTCAGGAGGCTCCTTGAGCCCAGGAGGTCAAGGCTGTAGTGGTCCATGATCGTACCACTGCACTCCAGGCTGGGCAACAGAGTGGTACCCTGTCTCAAAAAAAAAAAAAAAGACAAAATGGTGTCAGAAAAAGATATTCATTTATTCATTAGGAGAGTTATCTATCCTAGCTGTCTCCCATTATCTTGCCTTTCCCTCTTAAACCTACTTTAATCAGGTTTTTGTCCCCCACCACTCCACAGAAACTGTTCTCCAGACAATCTCCACATTGTTAGACAAAGGGTCAGTCCTTGTCGGCAGCATTTGACACAGTTGATCACTTCCTCCTCCTCACATTCTTCACTTGTTTTCCAGAACACACACTCTCCTGGCTTTCATCCCACCTCACTGGAGGCAGGATCTTCCTCTTCTCCCAAATGTCCTCATACTGAAGAGCTCCGGGGTCTGTTCTTACTCCTCTTTTTTCTTCTCCATCTTCACTCATTCTCTTAGTGTTATCACAAGTGGTACCATCCAGTCTCATGGCTTTAAATATATGCCAATGACTCCCAGATTTATACTTCTATCTCAGACTTCTTTCTTAAACTCCAGACTCATCATATACAATGACCTACTCAGCAACTCCATATGGACGGATATTTAATAAGCAACTTAAGTTCAACATGTCTAGAACAAAGGGTGAACAAGGTTCATCCTTGATCCTACATCTAAACACTCACCATCCACAGCCTTCCCCATCTCAGTCTATGGCAATTCCATCCTTCTATCCTGAGGACAAAATCTTAAGACTTTTCCTTGACTCCTCCACTCTCACAAGCCACATCCAACCCATTAGGCTGATGTATACAATATATCATAATTCAATCCTTTTTACAACCTCTACTACTGTCCTACCATATCTTGTTTTAATTATCGTTAGATTTTCTCCTAAATGGTCTCTCTGCTCCTCTTTCTTTTCCACTATCTACTCTTTACATGGCATCTAGACTGACCATTTAAAAATATAAATCAAATCATGTTATTCTTCTACTCAAAACCCTGTAAGACTCCTCATATCACTCAGAGTAAAAGTCTTTATAATGGTCAACAAGCCCATATTAATGTTTTCACCTCCTCTCCTACAATCCTCCCCTGCTCATTTCATTCTGGCCATGCTGGCTTCTTTCCCTGGATTTACAGGTATACTCCCACCCCAGGGCCTGAGCACTGAACACTACCTCTGCTCTTCCCCCAATACCTGCTGGTAAACTTCTAAGTGTGCTCAAATCTTACTTTCTCAACAAGGCCTATATGACTTCTGTATTCAATCTCCAGTCTCCCCACCCCTACATTCCTGATTCCACTTGCTAATATCTGCTCATATTAGAGTTCCATGTAAGGTGGCAGAGGGGCTCTGCTCCATCCATGCAGGTACCCAGCCTACTCCATCTGAGGACTTCTGCCTCAGCCAGTCCCTTTGGAGACCATTCCATTTGGTCAATGTATATCAGCAGTGGGAGGGTAAAGATAAAGAGGCATGCCTGCTTCAAACCACCTTGGCTGAGAAGTGATATACAGATAATATACAACACACCCTCCTTGTGGCCACATGGGACCATATGACTAGTTCTCGCCAGTGGAATTTAAGAAAAGAATATTCTTGAAACTTCAATCACCAACTGCATTTTTGTTCCCTTTTCTTACACACAGAGCACCCTTACCTCCTCCCACTGTGCCACACATGCCCAGGTGGAACACCTGCGGTCCGATTCAGTCACTGCGTCCAGGATCTCTGGATATGGTACAGTCTTCTTTATAAGAATCATGTGGAACTCCTTAAGATGCAATCTATGAACTAAAAAGGCAAACTGTCTGCACCTTCCCTTCCTGCTCCCAATATGCAATGGTGGAACTGGAGCAGGAGTTTCTTCCTTACCCAATAGCCTTCTTGGCCAGGTGGGTTCTGGCATACCCTCTGGAGGGGCTGCACAACCTTCACAACCCATCAACCTATCCTGCCAGACTAAGTTCTAGGGTTGTTATTGTTTTTTAATAGTGGTTTTATAGCTCAAATAGTTAAGGGCTTGTTCAGTTCAGGCTCATAATTTCTTTGCCAATGTAATTTCTTCAGAAACTTAGTAGGCTTTTGATCTATTTGTTTCCAGTTGATTGATTCCATGTGCCAGTAACCACACACAAAGTTCTTTCCTAAGACTAATGTATTTCTTTGACTCTTGCTTTCAACTTAACAGAAGCCACCTGGAGGCCACATGAACAACATCAGTTGCTCTCAGCTTTGGCTGTATGATAGAATCACTTGGGGAACTTTATTTTTATTTTTATTTGTGGCTTCGCTGCACTAGCTTTTTTTTTTTTTTTTTTTTGAGATGGAGTTTTGCTCTTGTTGCCCAGGCTGGAGTGCAGTGGTGCAATCTGGGCTCACTGCAAACTCTGCCTCCCAGGTTCAAGTGATTCTCCTGCCTCAGCCTCCCGAGGAGCTGGGACTACCGGTACCCACCACCATGCCCAGCCAATTTTCTGTATTTTTAGTAGAGATGGGGTTTCACCATGTTGGTCAGGCTGGTCTCAAACTCCTGACTACAGGTGATCCGCCCGCTTTGGCCTCTCAAAGTGCTGGGATTACAGGCGTGAGCCACCGCGCCTCACCCACTTGGGGAACTTTTAAAAACTGTCTATGTCTAGGGTTTCATGTACCTCAGACCAATAAAGCAGAATCTCTGTAGGCAGAACCAAGGGGATTCTGATAAGCAGCCAAGAACAAGAGCCCATTCCCTTAATCTGATCTTCGCCACAGGACTGGGTCACCTTTTTCCACTGAGAAGCTCTATTAGGACTTTGCTGCTTAAAGCCTTTCTCAATGCTTAGCTTTCTCTCCATGGTCTGGAAGCAGTCTTTTTTTCCTTTCACTGCCCCAAGAATCAGCACTTTCTCTGTTCCCTTTCATTTATTGCTTGCGCACTAGCCAATTCTTTCTGAGCTCATCTCTCTCCTTTGTCACCTTACCATTAAGTCTCACATTCTGATCTTTTCCAACACTTGACCTAGAGCCCACTTGTGCCTTCCAAATGATCACAGATGATACATTTACCAAACTGGTTGCCACTATAAATAACATGGGTTTCTGACTTTCCCTCTGTAATATCAGTTTCTTCCTCATCAAGTGTGCCATGTGACTGCTAAGACAATGCCACAAATTTTAAGATTTTATTTTAACAGAACTCTACCTCTTGTACTCAAACTTCAGTGACTCAACACAAAGTTTTTATCATGCCCCCATCACAGTCAAGTGGAATGCTGGATATTCTTCTCCACCCATCATTCAAGGACCCAGTTTCCTTTTGCTTCATGGTTTCACCCTCCGCTGGGTCTTAATGACATTCTCTCCACCAAGGTAGCAGACAGAGTAGAGAAGGCACCCTGCTATTCATTAACTGTCTTCTTCTGGAAAGACACCTATCATTCTGTTCACATCCCACTGGCAAGAACTATTCACATGGTTCCACTCAGCAACACAAAGGCTGAAAAGTGTAGTCTAGGTACGTGCCAACAAGAATAGGGAAAGAGTAATGCTGACAAGCTCTAGCAATCTCTTTCATACTCATTAAAACTTAAGCTCCACAGGGCAGGAGTCTTTGTCTGGTTTGTTAATAGATGTATCCCAAAAGCCTCTTACAGGACCTGGCACACAGTAGGTGCTTAAAAATATATTTTGAATGAAAGAATGAACAGACAGGATGAATCTCAGATACGGTACCATATGGCATTTTCTTTGTAATAAAGGCAAACCAAGTGAACCAATGACTAAAAGAATGAATTATACTGCATAGTTACTGAGATCAAAACATTTAACAGAAATTTCTGGAAAATTCAAAATAAACTTCCAGGTACTAAAAACTCACCTATCACATCTACAATGCAAATTCATATACCAGCTGGTTAAACACACACTTAAACTCACGTTGTGAGCATATAGAAACATTTGTTCAAAATATTAGTATAAACACAGCTGACAATCTTGAAGAAATTACCATTAAATTGTTAGCACATCTTTTTGTTAGCTGGAAACTTCTTTACCCAGCCTCAAAATTCAACCACATCTTCCTCAAAGAGCAAGAGCTCTGCATGCACAGAATCTTAAATCTGAAAACAAGTTACATACAGACACCTGCACATACTGCTAAAAGGCCTTACCAGTATGCCTCTACCCCATGTAAGGCATATATCCATCAAAATTCAGAACTGACACATTTATCATACTTCAAAAATCATATCTTCAAAATTATTCAGGATGACAATACTTGATTTTTTTAAAATTTAAGTCACTATAACAAAAAGGAATTTATAAAACAAAAAAAGCTAAAATAAGAATAACAACCCATGGAAATAAGACCTACTTCACAAGAGTGTCGTGAGGATCACACAGAAATGTAAGAATTTATTTGTGATTTGTATACTTTTCGGTATGTATCTTATAACTCAATGAAAAAATTCAAGAGTAGATGAAAAATGCAAACCATAAAGCAGTATCAGTCACTTGTTTTTAAATAAATACAAAATCACCATTTTTAAAAGGGTAATAAGTTAGCCAAATGAGGAAGTTCAAACCAGAGAAAACAAGAAGTTTCTCATTCTCCTCGTCCCAACATCCAGAATGAGGATTTTCAGTAGAAACATATCAGCAAATTCAGTCAACATGAAAATTAAAACAGCAAAAATTATCCCAGTGTAAAGAGTTAGACTCTACCCTCCCCGCCACAAAAAAAAAACCCACTAGAAAAAAACATCAACAATTAACATAGTGAAGTACTTGTACTTTAAGAAACCAAAAGAAATAATTTGAAAATCTGTAAATTATCTTTATTCAATAAAAAAAGAAAAGAAAAAAACTACTGGTTTTTTTTCCTTTTTTTTTTTTTTTTAGGATTTTAAAAGTGGTTCTTCAACCAAAAAAAAAAATTGGATTTCACAACACAACAAGACCCAGGATAGGATATTCAGTTTAACAAAATTTTATGGTTAATTATAACAGAAACCTATCTAGTTAAAAAAAAATATATACATCCAACAGATTGTCAGAGATGAAAGAACTAGGTATTAAGTGTATGTTGAAGTTTGTTTTGTTTTTTTCTTTAATTCCTGATGTGAGTTTATTTGCTTTTACTTGGTTGAGTTTTAAGACAACCAAAGAGAAAATAAAAACTGGTTATTAAAGCTTTCTAATACTTAAAGGCCAACAGATAACCAGGCTATAGAACCTAGATCCTGAATTATACTTCTGCCCTTATTTGTTTTTCTACCGTTTAGCAAACCAACCAACCAACCAACAAAAACTAGAGGAAAGATTTTAAAAACAAAGGCTGTGGCAACTTTTTGGAAGGAAAATATGGCATTTTTAAAACTCTGCAAATAAACTGAGAGAAAGAAAGGAAAATAACTGATGATAAGCATGTTACATAATTTATAAGCACCACAGAAAAATCAGATATTGACTTCTGCCAATATATTATTATTTTAAAAACTGCTTTAGAAGGTAAAGACACCAATGTGGCAATGGTTGTAAAATACGATGTTTTTTTCCAACTTTACAGGCATAAATATTTAACTCCTTTATTTTCTGCAACTTTCCTTGCAACATTTAAACCCTATAAATATGAGGAAATTTTGCTTGCAAAAAGAACTTTAAGTCTTACTTAAAACTCAAAAAAATAAACACTGGGGGGGATTCCCCTTGTACATTTTTAAAATAAGAAGAAACTCATTTTTCACTTCGGAAAGAGAGCAATGCAACATTCCACTTTACAGAATAAAATAGACCATTTCAAATATACTATCTTTGTTTCATGGAAATTTTTTAAATTCTGCTTTTAAAATCAAGTGAGGAAGCACAACATTTCTGCAAGCCTGGCATAAATGTTAGTGTTAAGATTTTACTACACCATATCCTTATTTGGTAGGCATCCATGAGGAAACAGGCCCAGGTGCTGTTACTGATAAAAACAGATTAACACTCAGGGATACAGATGAAACACAAAGCAGTTACCCAAGAGGAATGCTCCTTCATCTGGTGCTGGTTGCTGTGAGGCCCACTGGCATGGCCACGCCAAAAGCAATTCTGGCAGAGTTGATAATTGTGGCACTGCTGGCACCGGTACCGAAAACCCATCATACTCTCACACCGGCAGTAGGAGCACTCCACGGGATGGAAGACTTGTGGACAGGAGAGAAAGGGGAGAGAAAAAGGGCAGGAGAGAAGGGATGGAATAAAAGAAGAAAGAATAAATTTTCATTTGGAGAATACAGTCAATACAGGGTAATACCAAATCTAATATAAAAACAAAGGTGAAAACAAAATTAGAGCCAGGTGCGATGGCTCGTCCCTATAATCCCAGCACCCTGGAAGGCTGAGGCAGACAGATCACTTGAGGCCAGGAGTTCAACACCAGCCTGGACAACATGCCAAAACCCTGTCTCTACTAAAATTACAAAAAATAATTAGCTGGGCATGATGGCACATGCCTATAATCCCAGTTAGGAAGCTGAGGCCCGAGAATTGCCTGAACCCAGGAAGCAGAGGTTGCAGTGAGTAGAGACCGTGCCACTGCATTCCAGCCTGGGAGACAGAAAAGACCCTGTCTCAAAAATAAAACAACAAGAACAATAAAACAAAAGTAGGACTAAAGAATCTAAATTATCTGCTAGCCTAACCAGCCATTTACTAGGAAAAAAAAAGAAAAGACTCAATACATCAGAAAAAAAATTCAACATAGACTAATAATTCTAATCTAATCATTCCAACGTACTATCAAGGGCAATACACAACTGTATATTATAGATCACTATTTATACTTTTAAATGTTGGTAGCATAATTTTTTCCTCTGACAATTCAACTCTGAACACAAGAAAAGAAAGTTAATAGAAAACAGGGATAGGCCGGGTGTGGTGGCTCACGCCTGTAATCCCAGCACTTTGGGTGGCCGAGCCGGGTGGTTCACCTGAGGTCGGGAGTTTGAGACCAGCCTGACCAACATGGAGAAACCCTGTCTCTACTAAAAATACAAAATTAGCTGGGCATGGTGATGCATGCCTGTAATCCCAGCTATTCAGGAGGCTGAGTCAGGAGAATCGCTTGAACCCAGGAGGCAGAGGTTTCCAAGAGCCAAGATCGCAACATTGCACTCCAGCCTGGGCAACAGCAAAACTCCGTCTCAAAAAAGAAAAGAGGGATAGAGTATTCAAATCTTCATTGAGCTACTCTTTCTAGCAGTATATATATAAGACCACAATCTTATTTCAGTTATAGGGACTTCTAGACTTGCTTCCAAAAATATATATTAACTAATAAATCAAGACTCAAAAAAAATTGAATATGAGGTGAGAAAAACAATACAACGAGATTATATAACATGACCACTAGGGACTAAAAGAAAACTAAAATTAGCAATAAAAAATCCAAAGGATATTATTTCTAAGAAATTCAGTTTTTTGCCCTCAAGATATTCTAAGGAATGCTGTAAATACTAATTAAGAATGTACCCTCCAAATTAACTATACAACCTAGTATAGTTCCTCCAGAGAACGAACTCCATCAATCTCAGCTAACGTCAATGAGGTCAACATCTGTGCAGCCAATATTTATAATTCTAAGTAATTTAGGTTAATAATAAAAGATATATGTGTATTAGTATTAAATTATCAAATATATTCTGATAATTTTGTTCGAACATATAAGTCTATGTGATTTTCCTGTGTCCTCTTCCAAACCAGTCAAGTCAATCCTTAGTCTGTGGAATGGGTGACAGGTAGAAAAGCAGAGAACCAGAATGATGAAAAAATTAACAAGTGTGTTGGGTCAGTTATAAATAAGAAAGAGAAGGACTGTTCAGGTTCTCGTAAAAGTATTATTTTGGTAAAGTACATCACTTAGTAGTAAAGTATCTACTACCTTAGTAGTTACCTTCTTATCTTACTTGGATTAGTAAATCAATTTAAAAAGTACAACTTTTGCTTAAGTGAATAAACATTACTCCTTACACATAGTAACATCGATCTAATTCATGATGAACTTCATAGAGCCCAAACCAAAAAAAACCAGAAATACCATTATTTTATAATTTCTCACCATTAAAATTAAGAAATATAGAAAAATATTAGTGTAATATGTAACATATTTTATTTCTAGATATTTTAATGATTTTATAACATTTCTGTCTTTGATAAAAATATTACAAACCACACACATTAAGAATGTAATCAATAAACTATACTTTATAAAAGTCACAATAAAATGTTCATATGGATAATAATACATCTTGACAAATAGCAAATACAAAATGATTTCATGAAAATCAACTGGACATAAAGCTACTAAAACACTTAAGGCTATAAAGGCATTGCTCTCAAAAATTTAAATCTATCCAAGAATCCTGTTTTTAAAATTTTGCTGGTTTAGTCTAGAGAGATTCTGGTCCTTTAACAAATGAATCCTGAATCTAAGGTACTTGTGAACTAAAGCCATAGTTAGGTAAAAGGCTGAGAAAAATTTATTTTAAAGAATAGATAGGAGAGCGATAAAATAAAAATAGTATGGACGTTGATTTCATTCTTCCAGAAGGGATAAAAATGGACTCTTTTAGTGGTTTCTTTGCTCTTCCTCATTCTCTTTTGAGGAATGAAGAAAGGGAAGAGCCTTGAGACTGGGAATGTTGCTAGAAAACAATGGACTTCCCTATAACAAATGCCAACAAGCTACAGGAGGAGATAAACTGATGGCAAGAACAGAAAAAAATCAGGAAGTTACTAAGAGATAAGTACCATTTTAACTCAAAGCAAAACAAAAATTTATGTCAAATTACTGGGAGGGATACCAAGAACAGATTCAAGGCAAAAATGGTAAATGAAAAAAAAAAAAAAAGGAACCTGGACAGGCACAGTGCCTCACATCTGTAATCCCAACACTTTGGGAGGCCAAAGCACGTGGATCATCTGAGGTCTGGAGCTCGAGACCAGCCTGGCCAACATGGTGAAACCTCATCTCTACTAAAAATACAAAAATTAGCCAGGCATAGTGGCAGGTGCCTGTAATCTCAGCTACTTGGGAGGCTGAGGCAGAATTATTGCTGGAACCTGTGAGGCAGAGGTTGCAGTGAGCTAAGATCACACCATTGCACTCCAGCCCAAGTGACAACAGCAAGACTACGTCTCAAAAAAAAAAGAAAAAAAAAAAAGGAAACCCACTGTTAAATTATATCTTCACTATTTTTCTTTAAATTATTCCAAAATAATTATAGTTTTTGCAGTTGCTATTGCATACATACAGTTTTTTAGAACTATGAGTTTGATAAAGATGAAACAGGAAGTCATGGCTAAAAATCAGGTGGGCTCAAACAGAAAACAATAATCTGGAATCTTAGGGAGGAAAAGCATATAGCTGAAATTGTATGACCTGATATGACTACGTCTTGGTATCCTTTCCTTTTGTTTGTTTTTTTTTTTTTGAGACAGAGTTTCACTCTGTCACCCAGGCTGGAGTGCACTGGTGCGATCCTGACTCATTGCAGCCTCCACCCCCCCAGGTTCAAGTGGTTTTCCTGCCTCAGCCTACCGAGTAGCTGGGATAACAGGCACCCAAAACCATGCCTGGCTAATTTTTGTATTTTTAATAGAGATGGAGTTTTGCCATGTTGGCCAGGCTGGTCTAGAACTCCTGACCTCAAGTGATCCACCCACCTCAGCCTCCCAAAGTGCTGGGATTACAGGTGTGAGCCATCAAGCCCAGCCTACTTCTTCCTTTCCTTTCTAAAGTAATAAGTCTCTTTGAGACCAGCCTGGCCAGCATGGCAAAACCTTTTCTCTGCTAAAAAGATAAAAATTAGCCAGGCATGGTGGCTGGTGCCTGTAATCCCAGCTACTCCAGAGGCTGAGGCAGGAGAATTGCTTGAACCCGAGAGACAGAGGTTGCACTGAGCCTGGATAGCGCCACTGTACCCCAGTCTGGGCAACAGAGTGAGACTGTCCCAGACAGAAAAAAAAAAAAAAAAAAAAAAGAAATAATAAGTGTCCTCCCTTTTTAAAAGAAATATTATTCTGAAAGCCAAAACCGCAAAATCAAATGACAGAGTGATAGCAAATGTCAAGTGTAATTTTCAATGATACTAATAGCTAAGGACATTGCAAATAATCAGTTCCTATACTATCGATAGCCTGAAGAATTAAACAATAAAAGTTCTGCTTACCATTCTCAACATGGGCAAGCCTGTGCATGAGAGGTAGCCAGACAAGGCACTGGGGGAGGAGGGTCGGCCATCATTGTGTCTAAAAACATATTTAGCATTATCTTTCTCTGTGAAGAGAAGAAAAACAAATATACTTTATTTTATTTTATTTATTTATTTTTTGAGACGGTTTCGCCCTTGTTGCCCAGGCTGGAATGTAATGGTATGATCTCAGCTCACCGCAACCTCTGCCTCCTGGATTCAAGTGATTCTCCTGACTCAGCCTCCCAAGTAGCTGGGATTACAGGCATGCGCCACCATGCCCAGCTAATTCTGTATTTTTAGCAAAGATGGGGTTTCTCTATGTTGGTCAGGCTGGTCTCAAACTCCCGACCTCAGGTGACCAGCCCACCTCAGCCTCCCAAAGTGCTGGGATTACAGGAGTGAGCCACCACCCCTGGCCATATTTTTTAAGAATCTCTGAACTCCAAGATTAAGTTAATTTAAGATTTTTCCCATCCAAGCTTTAGTGAATTACATGCTAAATTTCATAGCAAAATAAAATATTCTACATTACTACAGACACTACTACATGCTGTACTTTATACTACTATTAGTATATTCAAATGTATTCCCACATACATTATTTTATTTTAGTCCAATGTATAAGGTAACCTAGGTTAGATATTACTATCATCACTTTACAGATGAGAAAATGAAGCATTTAAAGGTTTTGTGGTGGCCTGGCCCAAATTAGACACAAAGCCAAGACTGTCCTTCAAGTTACTATTTCTGCTATCCAGTGGGGAAGAGAGGACACCCTACACCTGAGTATAAAGCAACATCAATGAGAGCAGGGACTGTGGCTGCTTGTCTACCACATTTCCAGCTTTCCTAACAGTGCCTGGCACACAAGAAAGACTTGATAAGTAACTACTAAAAAAAATAAATCGAAGGGCAAACACCTAGACATCATTTAGCAGCTTTCTCACTTATAGAAAACAGAAGCTTCAAGTACTTCAAATAGTTTGACAAAATCACAGAGATAGTTACAATAAGGATGAGACTGAAACCTACATATCCAAATGCCCATCACAACGCTCCTGTTATACCAGCTCGCTGGCTAGACTGAATTTTTCTGTTCTATCTTTATTTCTCTTTTTAACAAATATATGGTAAGCTTCCACTGTATATGAAATATTGAAATAACATGTCCCACGTAGACACCAAATTAGAAAACAGTTTAGAAAGGTACGATAGAGTTATATGATACAGAGAAAACAAATATAATATTTCAAATTAATGAATTTTCTTTTTATTTTCTCCAGCCCACATGACACCTTTCCAGCTCCGAAGGGAAAGGAAAAAGAAGCTAAAAGTCCAGGGTCACACAACCCAACAAGAGAGCTCCATGATTATAACCTGGACACGAAGACCTCACTTCAAATTGTTCCGAAAGAAGAGCCGAGACAACAGGGCACACACTCAGCAGGTGCATGGCCGTCGCTGCCTCCTCCAAGTCCTGGTCCCACCACTCAGAGGCAGGTCGGGGGCTGGGGCGAAGCCAAAAGCACACCCAGAATTTCACCTTGCTCTCTCCCAAGTAACTGTGTTCCCAGCCCCACCTCTTAATGTGAAGAACAGGATACAAAAAATATGGGTATTTCCCCATAAAACGTTTAAATCATTTATTTCAGGGGGGAAAAAAAGGTAGAAAAGATAAAATTGGTTAGAGCTGATCTAAAGACATTGACAGCTCATTACAAAATAACTCCAATTTTTACCACTAAAAATATATATTTAACACAAACTGGAAGCGAGGAGTGAAGACACTGGGGTGCTTGGCCTGAAGGACAGAGGCCCCCAGGACTGCCACGGGACCCATCATGGGACCCTCCCAACGAGAGCTTCTGTCTCGCAAGGCTTAAGACTAGACAGACTTGTTCCTCTGCATCTTTCTAGCGACTGAGACAATCTTGATTCCAGTATATGTAAATTGGAGGTCATTCTTATTGAGAATAATCTTTAAAATAAGAAACTGGTAAATGGGGAATAGAAAAGGGAGTAGAAGGCAGAGCAGGAAAGAAGCTGTGCAATACAAATCTGGAAAAGATGAAGAAAGCCAAGGGACAGTCTCATCTCCAGACAGCCTGCAGGCCAGCATGAAGTAGTTAAGTAATTTGACAGTTTCTCAATTTAACTTCTAATATGGAACTTCTGGCTGGGGTGGGGAGGAGTTGAGAGCTACACAAGAGGGCTGACAGAATGATTGGCAGTATGTATCTGTCATTCAAAGGGCCTCTACACATCACTGAGCACTGATGGGGAAGCATGAGAAGTACCTACTCAAATAGGCTAAAGAAAGGTTATCCTAAGTGTTTTCCATCTCAGGATCCAAGAATACTATTGTTTGAGATCTGGATGGAATCTGGGAGGAATCAGTGAACAACATTGAAAACCACAAAGCCACCTAACATTTGAATGGAGGAACAGATATGAAAATGCCTCTATGAGCATGCAGATAACCAAGAAACCAAGATAAAGTCAAAAGTGTCTATTTAAAATTGTTGAGATTGGCCGGGCATGGTAGTTCACATCTGTAATCCCAGTACTTTGGGAGGCCGAGGCAGGTGGATCAACTGAGATCACGAGTTCGAGACCAGCCTGGGCAACATAGTGAAACCCCCTCTCTACTAAAAATACAAAAATTAGCTGGGCATGGTGGTGGGTGCCTGTAATCCTAGCTACTTGGGAGGCTGGGACAGGAAAATCTATTGAACCCAGGAGACAGAGGCTGCAGTGAGCCGAGATCTCACCATGGCACTCCAGCCTGGGTGACACAGTGAGACTCCATCTCAAAAAAAAAAAAAAAAAAAAAAAAAAATTATCTCAGCACTATGGGAGGCCAAGGCAGGCGGATCACCTGAGGTCAGGAGTTCGAGACCATCCTGGCCAACATGGTGAAACCCCATCTCAAAAATAAATAAATAAATAAATAAATAATTATATATAAATTGAGATAGAAAATGCTAGAAAATTTTAAGCTAGTAAAAAGTGGCAAACAAAATTAAATGTATCATATCCTTTGTCATAAATTTAAAGTTCAAATTAATATTTCTATTATCTTAAGTATGTTAAAAATTACATTTTTATAATCCACTTATAATTCTAATACTACTTTCTCTTAAAAGTTTTGATTTGTTTACCATGAACAGTTTTTTTAATCTTCAAGATAAAAAGGTAGAATTAGATTTTGTTATCTCAGAATGTAGCAGGAGCAGCTGTGGGAAACAGATCTCTTGGACACTGAATATGGAAGGAAGGAGTTTAATTCGGCCAGGAGCAAGGTGGCATAGTTGCCTTAACAGCCAAGCTCCCCCTAACAAAGGAAGGTTCCTTCTTTATATAGGCTTATACTTTAGATGTTACACGTGGAAGTATCTTAGGTTTATAGCTCAACATATGAAAAGGGTCTCAGTTTACAGTCTTAGGAATTACATGTGAAAAGGGTTTCAGTTTACAGTCTTAGGAATTACATATGAAAAGGGCTACTGTTTACAGTCTTAGGAATGAAAAGGGGAAGTTTACAGTCTTAGGAATTACATATGAAAAGGGCTATGGTTTACAGTCTTAGGAATGAAAAAAGGGGAAGTTGACCTAAGATGCCTGGGTCTCCCTCTTCAATAAGACCATCATAAATAAACTCAGGATCAAGCTCCAAAAGTTGTTCAAAAGTAAAATGCATGCACTCTGAATGAAGAGACCCCCCCACCCAAACAGGCTTTGTGTGACCAACATGGCTGTTTATTCACCGGGGTGTGGGCAGGCTGAGTCTGAAAATGGAGTCAGCAAAGGGTGGTGGGATAGGAGTGGAAAGTTATAGAAGTTACAGTTTAGGGAGGTTTTTTGCAAGCTGGGAGGGGAGTCACAGGTTTGCAAGCTGGGAGGGGGTCCTAGGGCGTGGAGTGTTGACCAAGGTCGGTTACAAAGTCCAATGGCCTTATCAATTGGGGTGGGAATAAGGAACAATAGAGAATGTCTCAAAGTTAAGTAGGCGCCACAGGGGTTGATCATTTCTTCGTCTTCTCATGGTCTTCCAGTTACTCAGAACTCACCTGGAGTGTCCATGCAGGTCACAAAGGCTAACATGGCCTCCATGGGGCTGTCAGTCAGCGTAAAAGACCTTACACTGACGTTTTCCAAAAACACGAGGAATGAAACTAGCAGAGCCATGTCCAAGGGCTGTCTTCCACCAACCATGTGATTTGGAGAAAATCACTGCACATCTCTGAGTTTCAGTTTTCTCATCTTTCAAGGGCTAGAATAGCGGTTCTCAGTGTGATCAGAGAACCCCTGGGAGGTACTTAAACATTTTCATGGAGTTTCATGGAGTTATGCAGTATTTCATAATAATACTAAGACATTATTTATCTTTTTCAATCTTACTCTCTCAAGAGTGTACAGTGGGGTTTTCCAGAGACAATGTGAAAAAGCCAGTTAACTGAAAAGGCCATTAAAAGAGACTTCTCCCTTTTCCAACTATGTAGCTGTTTGAGGCCAAATTTTCTTCCAAATTTTAACCAAAACAGCATATCACAACAGACTGAATGGATAAGCAAATACGGGAATCCACATGTCTTCTATTGAGGCAAGTATTAAAAATATGCAAAAATACAAAACCAAGGCACTCTTCTCACTAAATTTTTGCTTTGAAATCGTTATTTTTCATAAAAATGTTATTTATGGTAACATATAAGTTCACCATTGTTAAGTGACTTTTTTTCCCTCAACTTTTTTTTTTTTTTTTTTTTTTAGACAGAGTCTCGCTCTGTTGCCCAGGCTGGAGTGCAGTGGCTCGATCTTGGCTCACTGCAACCTCTACCTCCTGGGTTCAAGCAATTCTCCTGCCTCAGCCTTCTGAGTAGCTGGGACTACAGGCATGCGCCACCACGCCTGGCTAAGTTTTGTACTTTTAGTAGAGACGGGATTTCACCATGTTGGCCAGGCTGGTCTTGAATTCCTAACCTCAAGTGATCCACCTGCCACAACTTCGCAAAGTGCTGGGATTACAAGCATGAGCCACGGTGCCCAGCCTCAATTTTAACTTCAAATATGGAAATGTTGACAGATTTAACCCATATAAATAAAACCTCTTTGAAATCCTCAATACTTTTTACAGTGTAAAGAGGTTTTTACAAAAATTCTGAGAGGCTTCCTAACTGTAAAATTCCATCATTTAATAAATAATTTTTTTTTTGAGACAGAGTCTCACTTTGTTGCCCAGGCTGGAGTGCAATGCTGCCGTCTCAGCTCCTTGCAACCTCCACCTCCAGGGTTCAAGTGATTCTCTTGCCTCAGCCTCCTGAGTACCTGTGACTACAGGCGCACGCCACCACACCTGGCTAATTTTTGTATTTTTAGTAGAGATGGGGTTTCGCCATGTTGGCCAGGCTGGTCTCGAACTCCTGACCTTGTGATCTGCCCATCTCAGTCTCCCAGAGTACTGGGATTACAGGTGTGAGCCACTGCACCTAGCCTCAATAAATAATTCTATGAAAGGTAGGCTGGCTCTGTCTGCTAGCTTTTCATTTTGTTTTTGCTCTGGAGTTGAACAGATTCTTTGCATTTCTCCTTATTTTTAAGAACTTAATATTAATAAAAACTGGGAGACGAGACAGAGGCTGAACTCGGGTTCTGACAAGATGGCCAGGCTGCCCCACAGGATCATCAAGGAAACCCAGCATTTGCTGGCAGAACCAGTTCCTGGCATCAAAGCAGAACCAGATGAGAGCAACACCCGTTATTTTCATGTGGTCATTGCTGGCCCTCAGGATTCCCCCCTTTGAGGGAGGGACTTTTAAACTTGAACTATTCCTTCCAGAAGAATACCCAATGGCAGCCCCTATGAAAGTATGTTTCATGACCAAAATTTATCATCCTAATGTAGACAAGTTGGGAAGAATATGTTTAGATATTTTGAAAGACTTAAGTGGTCCCCAGCACTGCAGATACGCACAGTTCTGCTATCGATCCATGCCTTGTTAAGTGCTCCTAATCCAGATGATCCATTAGCAAATGATGTAGCGGAGCAGTGGAAGACCAACGAAGCCCAAGCCATAGAAACAGCTGGAGCATGGACTAGGCTATACGCCATGAATAATATTTAAATTGATCCGATCATCAAGCGTGCATCACTTCTCCTGTTCTGACAAGACTTCTTCCTTTTTGTTTGCATTTAATGGACACAGTCTTAGACACGTTACAGAATAAAAAAGCCCAGACATCTTCAGTCCTTTGGTGATTAAATGCACATTAGCAAATCTATGTCTTGTCCTGATTCACTGTCATAAAGCATGAGCAGAGGCTAGAAGTATCATCTGGATTGCTGTGAAATGTTTAAAAGCAGCGGCCCCTGCCTGCTTTTACTCATTTCCCCCATCCTGGTTTAAGTATAAAGCACTGTGAATGAAGGTAGCTGTCAGGTTAGCTGCAGGGGTGTGGGTGTTTTTCTTTATTTTTTTGAGGGGGAAGGTAATTTTATTTTAATTTTATGGGTCCTTTCCCCCCTTTTACGGTGATCTAATTGCACTGGTTAAAAGCAGCTAACCAGTTATTTAGAATATGCTCTCTAGCCAAGTCTAACTTTATTTAGACGCTGTAGATGGACAAGTTTGATTGTTTGAACCAAAATGGGAACATTAAACAAACATCACAGCCCTCACTAATAACATTGTGACTTTGCTGTCAAGTATAGATTCCTCACTTCAAAAAAGCTTGTGACCATTTTGTATGGCTTGTCTGGAAACTTCTATAAATCTTATGTTTTAGTAAAATATTTTTTGTTATTCTAAAAAAAAAATATATATATATATATATTAATAAAAACTACAATAAAATGCAAATAATGCATTCCCACAATTCTCATTTTTCTGTTTCCCTCCAGATGTATATATATTTCTACATACTTGTGAACAGAATAGATATAAATATGTCATCTGTTTTTCCACTTAA
Organism: Ateles fusciceps; assembly: GCA_036589455.1. Taxonomy (NCBI): domain Eukaryota; kingdom Metazoa; phylum Chordata; class Mammalia; order Primates; family Atelidae; genus Ateles; species Ateles fusciceps. Next base: position 5,857,702 of record JAZHEH010001737.1, read on the forward strand.
CGTTCTATTAAACATTTTGTTTTGGACAAGGTCTTCATTTCTAATCATTTTAACAGCTGCCTGATCCACTGAGCAAAACCACCATGATTTATTTATGCTTCCCTCTATAAAACACTGAGACTGTTTTTATCATTCTATGCAGTCTCATATTTTTTCTTAGAAACAAGTGTTTCTGCTTTTTTCTCTTGTTATTCTAATCTAGACTAACAACTATTACCCTGTATGGCATTCTCACCTCCCTTCCTCCACCCTTAACTACTTCTTCCCATTTTTAAAAGAGGAGAGGAGTAACCCCTTAAAAATGAAAAATCCAATATCACTACACTAACATGAGAAAGTAAAATAATTTAGCAATAGATCATCATTGCTACAGCCTCCAATTTCATCATTTCCAATAAAAACTCCTATTTTCTTATGTGCAACATATAAATATTTATCCATCACCTTATCACTTAAACAATGTATGACATTTAATTAACAATCTTTAAAGTGACACTTTAAAAAAGTTTTCAGGTTAAAACTTTTTTTTTTTTTTTTTTTTTGAGACAGAGTCTCACTGTGTCGCCCAGGCTGGAGTGCAGTGGTGCAATACCAGCTCACTGCAACCTCTGCCTCCCGGGTTCCAGCAATTCTCCTGCCTCAGCCTCCTGCGTAGCTGGGACTACAGGCGCATGCCACCATGCCCAGCTAATTGTTTTTATTTTTTAGTAGAGACAGAGTTTCACCATATTGGCCATGATGGTCTCAATCTCCTGACCTTGTGATCCGCCCACCTCAGCCTCCCAAAGTGCTGGGATTACAGGCATGAGCCACCGCGCCTGGTCCACGTTAAAACATTTTTATGTAAACTTCTGTGTTTAGTTATAGAGATATTTTATCTGACAAGGGCAAATATGTATTAACCAGATTTACAGAGTTGCTGTAACTGAAACAGGCAGCCTTTCAATTACTTTCACACTGAATTTCCCCACATCACAGATTTATTTTGGACTCTGAAAATAAGAGTAATTTGTAATGACAAAATAATATAATGTCATTGTGCTTTTTATAAGAGATATTTTTATTTGTTATGGATAAAGGAAAGATTAGAAAAACTTCAAATATTCTGAAATACTACATTTCTCTCATTGCAAAAATTACTTCCTTTGAGAAAATCATGAAATAATATCAATGAAAACAAGGAGAATGTGAGTTTAAGCTTTCAATTAGAATTCAAACCAAAATTGCCAATTTTCTCATGTCATACTTAATTTAAAATCCTTCAGTTAAGGCCAGATGCAGTGGCTCACATCTATAATCCCAGCACTTTAGGAGGCCAAGATGGGCGGATCACTTGAGGCCAGGAGTTTGAGCCCGGCCTGGTCAACACGGCAAACTCCCATCTCTACTAAAAATACAAAAAATGAGCTGGGTGTGGTGGTGTGTGCCTGTAGTCCCAGCTACTCCAGAGGCTGAGGCAGGAGAATTACTTGAACCCGGGGTGTGGAGGTTGCAGTGAGCTGAGATCATGCCACTGTACTCCAGCCTGGGCAACAAAGCATGACTGGGTCTCAAAAAATATTTTAAAAATCATTCAATTAATCCAACAAATAGTAAGTATGGATCTTTTTCTAGACTGTGTCAGTCACTGGGGATGGAAAGCTGAAGGAGAGTAAGATCCCTCCTCCCATCAGGGCATAACTGAGCTGTCATGGAAGCACAGAAGAGGACATAGTCCTACGGTGAAAGATTAAAAGCATCAAAGAAGAAGGCACATTTTAGCTGGGATGTGGAATCTGAAGCTTTTGTTCAAGGAGAGTAGAAAGTCAGGGGTTACTGGCATTTCAGTGAGAACTAAGAATATAAACAAAAAAGTTTGACTACTTTGACTCACTCAAAACACAGGTTACTCAAAACAAGAGAAATGCAAATCAAAACTACACTGAGATAACATTTCTCACCCATCAGATTGGCAAAAATTCGAAAGTGTAGGAACATGTGCTATTGGCAAGGCTGTGGAGAGACAGATGCTCTGGCACAATGCTGAGGGGGATGTAAACAGTGCAAACCCATGACCCTGTGGCAACAGCCAAAAAGATCCCCCTGGTGTGCCAAGGGTAGGGACAGGCGAGGGATGGGGTAGAGCGGGAGCAATCAGGAATGGAGGGGAAACTACAGGCTGTGGTTGGATTGCTGAGGAGCCACAACGTCATGCTAAGAACCTTATTCAGCAGGCAATGAGGAGTGAGTCAAGTTTTTTATGAAAACTAAGGATATCAACAGAGTTGTATTGCAAAATTATGATTTAAACTCAGATTTACTTATGATTAAAAGGAATAGTCAAAGCTACATCTAGAAAGCACACTTCTCTTCCTGAGGCTGCCACTGAGCCAATGAATAAAGTGACAAGGAGACAGGGGTCCTTTGTTTTTTGGGTGATAAATTTTTCTACTTTACTTGAATACTAGTGACTCGTAAGGCAATAATGCAGAGGGGACATCGGAGGTCCAGAATGGGATTGCACACTGGACTGAGCCACCAGTGAACACCAAGAAGGGCCTGGACCAACAACCCCATACCCCACAGGCTGGAAACATGAATGCATCAGGAACTGCTTTCAGCTCGTGAATCATCAGTGGAGAAGCAGGGAGTGCTTTCCTATAGCATGTGGATAGCAAGTACTGCTAAAAAAAACCCTTTTCTAAAAAGAAAACAATCTTGGAGCCACTTGTCATTTCTGTGTAAGGATTCATTTAGTAAGACACTCTCTCCGTCACAGGCCCAACTAGAATAAAACCTCACTTCTAGGTCTCTACAATTTTGTTCAATCTAATTATGCTAGTGGGACAGGCCTCATTACTATAGACCTGATCATAATAAAACCCATTCTACATCCTGTATTTCATCCCATCTAAGATGCACTTATAAGATCACTTGTAAGATACACCATTATTTTTTTTCTATCCCTAAGAAAGAAAAACACTCAGCCAATTAAACTAACTCAATGACTTAATTAACCATAATCCTTCGTCACATGTGAATTGGTCACACCAGCCTCTTGATGAACTGAAATTCCTTTCATCTATTCAGGGGAACTTGGCAGTTTGGTCTTTCAGATGCAATGCTTTAGTGTGACAAGAAATTATTTTGGTTATATCTCAGTAATAAAAAAAAGTACAGCTTCATCTATTTGGGGATACCTTCTTTTTTTAAAAAAAAAAAAAAAAAAGGCTCTAAAAGCCTCCTCTTTTTTAAAAAGGCTCTATTAAGTACCAGGTTGTTGCTTTGCAAAATAATACAGAATTCTTCCAATGCTGAAGATTTGTTCTACTAATATCCAGTATATTCCCCTCTATTCTGTCCAAGCCTTTCTACGTTTATAACAACATTTTGTTTAATGCCAAATCACAGTATGCTTTCTGAGAACATTTTAAATGACAACACATGTAGTGCCAAAAGTGGACACAACTCAGTTTAAGTGACAACAAATGAACACCTATGATCAAGTTCACGCATGTGCAGGAAATAACAGCCCATCATAACCACTGCCTAACCAACCGCAATTGTAAGGTATCACTGGTTATGTATCTCGACATCACAAGTATCAAGATGTGAAAAAGCATCTTCAAATCAATGAAACACTACTAATCCATACCAGAGTACATGGTAGTGAAGGGTAGCTAATGGAGATGATAAAATCTCCTTAATTAGAATACCTATGAAATAACACATACAGACACATACATATGCCAGGCAATGCTTGCCAAACTCTATTCAATATCCAGGAAGACAAAGCCAGAACATCCAGAAGACGTCTCACTTCAAAGTGAAGAGAAAAATCATTCTGGTACATGGCTGGAGACAATATTTTGTCAAATATAATCAGAGGACAACTCAAGGCATGAAATATTCTTGCTATTCTGAAAATTAACTAGCAATATATAATCCCATTTTTACACAACTGCTACCACCTCTGTGAATCAACGGAAGTGTGGCATGGTGTCCAATAAAGTGTTATCAACAGTATCTCCTGCATACATTGACTGCAAGAATATACCTATCTGCTCACTTCTCCTCCCTCTCTCTCCATTCTTTGCTTATTCAGGTTTCCTTTTCATAAAGATAGGCATCAAATTAAAAATTCCTTGCAAGGTGGGTTGAACTCTTCAAACTAAAGTCAATATTGTTACAGGATTCTTGGGGTGATGCTTTTCCGCTGGAAACCTCTGTGGCCAGTGGCACCTTTGCCCAAGTTTTGCTTGGGGCCCTCTGGCAGACTGTACTCGGCTCATGCTACCAGCTGGATCCAATACCTGCCAAGGGCCAGCCAGGTGTAGGGCAGTGAAGGGAGTGTGAGGAAGCATAGGGTCCAGCCTCTGCACACAGCCAGGCATGCCAACTGCAGCGGGGCGGGCAGCTCCAGGCACCAGCATGGGTGCTGGTTCCCTGTGAGGCTACAGCTGGACCAGGAGTACTGCAAGCAGCTTCCACAGTTGGCACCTATGAACATGGTGGCACCCATAAGCTTGGAGATGTCAGGAACCGCAGAACCCCAGAGAGGGTGTTAATCCCTGGCTCAGGGAGATCTTACGTCTGGTGTCCCCAAAGGGGTATAGCTCTTTCTCCTTCTTTCTTCTTGTTGCCAGCAACGTGGCGAGCAAGGGGCATATTTGAGCTCTTGTGTCACAGCTCTTTTGGGCCTGCCATTTTGTGGGTCCCCGAGTTCTTGCCCCGCACCCAGGAAGAATGAGGTATGCAGACAACTGGAGGGTGAGCAAGGCAAAGAGGAGCTTTATTGGGCAACAGAACAGCTCAGAGGAGACTCACAGTGAGTAGATCCTCTCTGTAGCTAGGTTATCCCAATAAGTGTTCAGCTCTCAGCCAAGAGGAGACCCTGGAGTGGGGAGCTCCTCTCTGCAGCTGGCTGTCCCATCATCTCTTCAGCTCTGAGCAGACAGGAGACTCTAGGGTGAGCAGCTCCTCTCCAGGAGAGGAGCTGGCAGTCCTGTCATTTGCTCAAGTTTTGCTGAGTTCAGGGCTTTTATGGGTCTTAAAGGGGAGTAAGTGCATGCTGATTGGTCCATGGGTGGCCATGGGTGGGCCTGGAAAAAGCATCACAAGTTCCCACTCCAGTCCACAGGACTGGCAGCCTGACCCCCCGGGCTTCAGGCCCTTCCTGGCTTAAAGGTGGGGCTTCACCAGGGACCCGCACCCTTCCACCCCAAGGGCCTGTCTGCCTCCTACTGCTGTTCATGGCACCCAGGCTGTTCATATCAAGGGGTACCTGCAGGCCAGTGCCAAGCTGCCCTCAGCACCCCCTTGGCCTTCCTCCCATGCTTGTCAGTGCCCAAAGTCCGGAGGGGGCTGAGGTGACAGGGGGCTTGCATGTCAGTGCTGCCCCGAGCATGTGCACACTGAGCCAGGCTGCAACAGCACCCGGGCTCGGCTTCAACCTCGCTCTGACACTGGAGCAGGTGATGGGAGCAAGGAGACGTCAGGCAGTGGGAGCAGACACCTTCAAGCCTGCAGGGGCAGGGGTAGCCTTCCCAGGCCCCTGACAGTGCAGAGATGCCCGGTCTGCAGCAACGGCTTGGCCGGCTGCAGCTGTGCCTGGGGAAAGCGAAGCTTCCACCCTGTCAACTCAGGATAGGACAGAGCTTCTGCCTGTTCCTGGCTCCTGCTAGCTCTGTGGAGCATAAAGCCCCAGCCACGCCTTCCCCCACTGCAGCCACCTTCATGGCAGTGGCCATTCTAGATGGGCTGCAGGTGCCATCAATATGAAGACCTAAAAAATAAATAACAAATAGCAATCTTCTTTCTAAGGAGAAATACTGCACTTTCCAAAACTCTAAAGTTTGGAAAATTTGCGGAGAAATTTAAATACATTTACTGCTTATCTAAAATAACTTTTAAGCCTTGAAAGTCAGTTTGTAAACACTGAAGAATGTTAATATATCTGGCCTACTCACCAAAGTATTAGTCTTGGGGTGCTAAAACAATACTGTACTAGGTTCAGACAATTATCACAATCACAAATTTGCAATGACAATTTTTCTATTATTAAAATACTTAAAAATATACCAAAGTAGAGAGATTAGTAAAATATGCCTAGCCCATCCAGGCACAGTGGCTCAGGCCTGTAATCCCAGCACTTTGGGAGGCGGAGGCAGGAGGAACACCCGAGATGAGGAAGTTGAGACCAGTCTGGCCAATATGGTGAAACCCTGTCTCTACTGAAAATACAAATATTAGCCAGCTGTGTTGGCAAGCACCTGTAATCCCAGCTACTTGGGAGGCTGAGGCAGGAAAATCACTTGAACCCAGGAGGCAGAGGTTGCAGCAGCACCAATGCACTCCAGCCCGGTGACAGAGAGAGACTCCATCTAAAAAAAAATAAATTGCCTATCCAGCTTCGACAGTTCTCTTAACATATGACTGATTTTGTTTCATTTTGCTTTGACTTTCCTTTCAACCTTTATTATTTTGGGCAATTCCAGACATATTATCTCTTAAATTTTCCTCAATGTTTTTTAATGACGGACATCCAGGGATGCTTCCGGTTTGGGGCTAGTATGAATATAGTTGATAAGAGGAGTCCTGAAAAGTCTTAAAACCTAGGATTAGGTTTTAATTTGATTGCTAGGTCATGAGGAGATGTAGGTTTATTTTTATTAAGAAACCACCAGGGCTTCTTGCAAAGTTTGTTGAGAGTACTGGGTGCTCCAAACATCTTTACCAATACTCAAAGTCAGTATTTAATTTTAGCTATCCTAATAGATGGGTTCTGCTGAATTAACTTATAAACGTGTTTAATTTCTCTTGTGTTTTAAAAACAACTAAACTACATAATCCACAGACCTTATTTCAGGTCCGTTTTCGAGACAAAAAAATTGTGTTTTAAGAAAGAATTAAAACTATAGTAAAATAAACCAATGTGTAATTCTCTTTATATCATTTTTAAAAAAAAGCATTTCTGCTGTAATATGTTACATTAAGAAAGAAGCCGAAATTTCTTTACATCAAAATGCTATAATGGAAAGGTATACAGAGTACAAAACTGTGGACTTAAAAATCATAAGGTATATAAGGAAAACAGAGTTGGAACAACCATTAAAAATCTACATGGCTTTGTAAATAGAGGACAAACAAAATAATCAGCACAACTAAACTCCCCCGGGCACACGCACTGGAGTCCCTGTCAGATGGTGTCTTTCAGCCTTCAATCCTGAGCCACTGATTGCCTTCTTCACGAGAAGAGCATATAACTTCCAAAATAGACTAGTTTTATCAAAACTAGTTTTATCTGATACCAGATGCCGGGGGAAAGCTTAATTCTGCCAATCGATCATTTGAGCATGGGAGACAAAACGTCTTCACAGCCTCTTCACTCAGCTGCAGCTTCGTCATCACAGCACTGCAGAAAGCGAAGCAGCTCAGGGGTCGGTCCTCTAAACTAGTCACTTCTCTTCCCAAAGGAAGGTACTGCAGGATTTTCAGCTACTTTCTTAAAATAGTCATACTTTCTCTTTAATTGTGATTGCTTTTTTGTTCAGCCCAGAACACAAAATGCTACACATGAAAAAACAAAGCAATTTCTAATTTGCATCAACATCGTTTTCTATCTGATGAGGTATGAACTGATTCCCATTAAGGAAACACATACTGCAGCAAAACAAACTGTCTGAGAAAAGCCCATTTTCAAAAAGAAATCCAAAACTCACTGAATTTAACTCTTGCAGCATGAAACTTTGTCCAAGCTGTCTCACTTCTTGGTCAATATATCAGTATAGTCTATCAGTGATTTCTACTTCATCTGAGGCTTCTTTTTTTTTTTTTTTTAACTTTTCATAGACTGAGATAAACTTCTCTTTTCCAAATTTGACATATACAAAAATGCGGATTAATTTTTTTTACAAAAGTATGAATGAAGCAGGTAAAAAGTAACGATCAGGTTGTGAGTTCAAAGGCTTCATAATCATGAATGTCATAAGGTTAATTTGTAGAATCCTAGACAGCATTCTTAGAATTAACAACAGCACTTTAAAAAATTTTAAAACACTTTAAACTGTTATTCCAACATCAGATTCTCATCAGAATACTCACGTTGCAATTAAATCAAAGATTAGATTTAGCACCCCACATAACTGTCATCCATTTCTCAATGTTCGTCACTAATAGTTCTTTGTGCAAATTCCCTTCCCTGTTCCAATATGATTTTGCTTAAGAGTAGCATTCTGGAACCTGATCCATTTTTAGCCTGACCTCCAGGAAGCATCTTGTGTGAAAAGCCATGTGTACATCATACACAAGATGACCCCTTGTGTGGGCCACCATGGGAGGTGATGATATCACCAAGGTGGTGACGGCAGTGGCGGCGGCAGCAGCAGCAGTAAGACAGGCTCCAGATATAAAATGCAGGAGAGCTGTTTGCAGTGACTTCATCATACTCATCCTCACTTACATCCCTGAAGGGCACTTTAATACCTGTAGGACGTTCTTGTTATGTTCAGACAACTTTACATCATTTGAAAATGCATCTTCAGGGGAGAAGATGCAAACTATGTTTTATTAGAATAAATTGAAGCACGGAGATATTTTTAATATGCTGAAAGCTGATGCTGATTGCCATTTATGCTGAAAGAAAAAGTAAACAGTGCACAGAGGCAAATCTGCACAAAACTAATCAGGCAGAGTGTGCACAAATTTGGGAAGAACATCTCCTCACATGTTACTAAAAGTAATTCTCCATTATCATGGGTGCCACCTTCAGTACTCAAGCCGAATAACCTCTAAAAAAAAAACTGTAAATATCATTTGAAAGTCGGAATTCAAATAACCATGAATTCTTAACTTTAAACGTAAAAAGGTATGTAGGTGGGGAAGGGGCCGTGTGTGTGTATGTGTTTTTCATTCTTTTTTGAATCAGAGTATCACAAGTCAGGAGGATCTAGTTTACAATGTCCTTTCAGTTCTCAAACCTTTAGACATGTTCCTTTTATAGTTTAACTTCTTATCTTTAAATAATTTTCAGACTTACAAAAAGGTTAAGATTACCAAAAAATTTCCATTTTCCCTTAACCAAGATTCTTCAAATGTTAACACTGCAGAAGGATGCTCCTTTATCCTCAAACAGTTCAAATGTTTTTTAAAAAACAGGACATGCTCTTAAATAATTATGTACAAATATCAAAATCAGGAAGTTAACACTCATTGACAAAATACTATGATCCAGTCTGTAACTTTATTCGTATTTTTCCAATTGTCCCAATAGCGTCCGTTATATCAACAGAAAATCCTGGCTTGTGAATTCATTCAGCTTTTCATGTCTCTTTAAACTCTTTTCACCTAGAACGTGTTCTCATCTTTTTTAATCTTTCATGATATTGACCTTTTGAAGCTAAAGGCCAGTCAGGTTGTAGAAATTCCTTCGCTGGAGTCTGATGTTTCCCTCGGGATGAGATTCAGGTTATACTTTCTTGGCAGGAGTTACCAGAGAAGTGATATTGAGTACTTCTCAATGTGTCCTATCAGGAGGCAGGCGGTGTCAGTTTATCCCTTTAGTGGTGATAGGGATTTTCATCACTTGGTAAAGTGATATCTGATCAGTTTCTCCACTGTAAAGTTACTATGTTCTTTTTGTAATTAATAAATATCTTATGGGGAGATACTTTTAGACTATGTCAATATCCTGTTTCCATTAATTTTTTACCTATTAGTTTTAGCATTAGTTTTTTAATTCCTTTCTAGAACATTCTAGGTAAGTTTAGCATTAAGCTTCTTTAATCTCTACCTTAACAAATGGATATCCTCTGGCTGAAGCATGGACACTGGCTGTACCATCCATTTGTTAAGTGTGGACGGTCCTCTGAAGCATGGTTAAGATCTCAGAAACACACTCATTCCAGTCTCTATGTCAAGACCACCAGAAGGAAATCAAATCCATCTTTTTCTAATATGACAATGGCAGTGTACCCTTGAAGGATATTATGCTGGCAGATAAGAGCTATACAACATTCCCTGTCTCCAGCACAAAGGAAACAATGTAGTATTGTTACAGGGTTTTATATCAAAATTCCCTTATCTCATGGTTTAAAGAACTCATCTGGAAAAAATATATATGTCCAGTAGCAAAAATGTACACACTAAACATTTTTCTTTAAAATATTTCAATTTTTCTTAGAAAAGACACCCCCCCTCTGCCTCCAGTTTGCCCATAAAAGTGTTTTCAGGTGAATTTTATCCCCCGCTTTTATTCATCCACTTCCCACCACCACCTTTAAAGCTTTTTTCCTCCCCCTACTCAAGACCTTACATCCTAGACTGGAAGCAATCTGGAGAAATCTGTTAGAAGGTGAAGGGAGGGGATGAGCGCTCTTCTAGCCCTAGATTCTATAAAACTGTCCTTACCTGCTGTGGAAAACAGGTGCGGACTGAGTGCTCTGTGTAACCAAAAGATGGCCCTTCAAAGACCGCTGTTGGGAGCTTCAGAACTTCCTTCAGAAACTGGTCAAACTTGCTAAATATCATTAAGCCATTGGAATCTGACATCTGGGAGAAAACATCTATGAGAACAAAACCAAATAAAGTCAAGCTGTAAGGAAATATCAGCTTTTATAAATGGCTCTATGTCATTTGTATACCATGCAAAAAGTATCATTAAAAAATATCATTTAAAAGGCATCAAAAAATTATTGTGACTTTTAGTTAATATTAAAACTATGCTCATCCTTATTAGCACTGTGTGGCTACCCTTCAGTAGAGGCCCCTCTCTTCCACTCACTTAATATTCTACCTAAATATCAAATCAAATAACCACTCACGTATGACTACCTACCTACTCTTTTTCACTGTTTAAAATTGGATGATATAGAACTTTTATTTATACCTCACTTTGTTCCAAGAAGAATTTGCAGCAGCACATCTTTTTATCTGTTAGTATCTTCACATGAGTTTAAATAAGACATATGTATGATTGAGTATATAAACATATTAACATCTTGGTAATAGGGTATGAAAGAAATTATATTATACTTGCATATTCTATACTAATGATGTAATATATGCCTGTGAAGAACACATCTGAAGGAGTCATAGAGCACATTTAAAATATTTATCTAACGAGTTCCAAAGGAGAATAAAAAGAACTCATCTAAACGCTTGTATTCCAAGACACTTTGATACTGTAAGACCCTATTTTTATATTAAGTCAGGTCAAGCAGATGAGAAAGAAGCTTCCAGTAATACTACCACAACTTTATCTGCTTGCAGGGAGTTCCTGTCTCCAATCATTCCTATCTTCTCATCCATAGTTGAGGAGTAAAAGAAAAATAACCAGGGGTCAAAAGCATTTGACAAAGAAATGTGACCTAGGCAGTTTTTCAGTCCACTGAACTTCTTTACAAACAAATGAGCAAGTCAAATATGCATAGAAAAATCATTTCCTGAGGACTTTTCAAACAGCATTTTGAAGATTCATCCAGCCTGGGAAACACAGTAAGACCTCACCCCTACAAAAAAATTTTTTTAATTAGCTAGGCATAGTGGTGTACACCTGTAGTCCCAGCTATTCAGGAGGCTGAAGTGGGAGGATTGCTTGAGCCCAGGACGTCAAGACTAGAATGAGTGGTGATCACACCACTGCACTCCAGCCTGGGTGACAGCGTGAGAACTCTGTCTCCAAAAAACAAAAAAAAAGGAAAAGAAAGAAAATTCATATTCTACATAGTCACAATAAACAGGTATAGCAGAGATCTTATATCTATTTTACAGATATATGTAACATACATATATGCATTACTTTTTGGGTTCAATTTTGGGGAATTTATATTGAAGCATCAAGTGAAAAAAACCTTTTTAAATACACTAATTAAAGAAAGATAAAATGTTAGGTTATGGATCCGCAGCGTAATTTTTAAGGCATTAGAAAAGAAGAAATTATCAAAGGAATGAAAATCTTCAGTGTGTCCTCTCATGATAGCTGCTAGTTTACAGTTGATGGAAAAATATTAAATACCCATACGGGTGAAAAAATCCAGCAAGAGACTAAAAGATGGCCCTAGTAGAAAGTAAAATAAAATAACAAATACACATTAAGTTCCTGTTATGTGGTCCAAGTGCAAGCACTCTGTGAGGTGTTTAGAAGCACAACGAAGAAATATGATAAATGGTCCTTATCCCCCAAAAAACTTTCAATGTAGCTGGAAAAATAAGATACACATGAAACAAAGAAGAATTTGAGCTGACTTCAAATACAACAGAAAAAACAGAGGCAAAAAGATATATGTGACGCCCCAACATGTGCTAGGCACCACTATCGGTAACTATGCTGAGTCTGCCAGTAGCCACATTATCCTCTTCTTCCTTAGTAACTAACAGAACACTAATTTGATGTTGTGCAGGAATGTACCAACTAATAAGCTGCAAGTTCTGTGCAAAGTCTCTGTGACAGGAATGTGCAGCGTGGATCTCTACTGGTGATAAGCAGGAAATAGGGCATTGAAGAAAACATTCTATGACAGGCAACTTATATTGAGAAATAAAGACTGAACAGGAAGAGTATTTCTGTTATAAAAGAAAATGCTGTAAGAGGGAAGCTTAAAAACTTTTAAGTAGAGATCAAATTTTTAGAAAGCTAGGTTTCAAGGAGATTAGACTGTTAATGACCGGCACACAATGAATAAAAGAAAAAGAATGGAATTGGAGACACCAGCTAGGAAACCTTGTAAACAATGCACAAAGGAGGTGGGGGAGCCTGGGATTACAGTGGTGACAGTGTGTGGGGGGCAGGGGAGGCCAAGTCCAAGACATTTCAATGCAAAGAACTGCAGCTGATGACAAACTAGATTACAGAACAAACGAAGTTTAAAATTTAGGATTATTCTAAGTTTCTAGCTTGGGAAAATGCTGACAAATCCTGATTGACATAAACAAACTGAAGATAAAGATAATACACTTCGCTTCGGACGTATCTGCTTAACTAACTAGCAGATTTTCAAGTGGAATCACCCTGCAGACAGTTAGAAACAGTATTTGGCCACAGTTCTAGACTACAAATAGAGAACTTGGAAAATGTTACCAATGATATGAATAAATGATGCTCTTCAAAGGAAGGAAGAACATAAATGATTTAACCTTTAAATAGCTGGCTGCTAGTCAGGCGTGGTGGCTCACACCTGTAATCCCAGAACTTTGGCAGGCCCAGGCAGGAGAATTGCTTGAGCCCAGGAGTTCAAGGCCAGCCTGGGCAACATAGCAGGACCTCATCTTTACAAAAAAATAAAAATAAAAATAGCTAGGCATGGTGGCAGGCCTGTAGTTCCAGATACTTGGGAGACTGAAGTGAGAGGACTGCTTGAGTGCAGGAGTCGGAGGCTGCAGTGAGCTATGATCATACCACTACACTCCAGCCTGGGTAACAACGCAAGACCCTATCTCAAAAATAAATAAATAGCTGGCTGCTATTCTTACAAGGAGGAAAATAATCATTCATTAAATCTGAATGAAAACAAAGGGTCAACATGGGAGGTGGCAGACGCTGCCAGGTGCCTACTTAGTATCTTCTTCCCCTTCTCACTTTCTAGCTGAGCTTGACTGCTGGGAATGGCTGTGTGCCATTTACAAATGACTTCTCAGCCTCCTTTGTACATTGCAATGCTAGTGCAGATTTCTGGAAAACCGTTTGCTTTCCTAATAGAAGCACCTCTTTCTTCCTTCTGTCTGAAGTAAGTACAGAGGCCTGGAGCACAGCAGTCATCTTTTGATCCTAAGTAAGAAAGCCATAAGGCAGCAGGAAGATGGGAAGATGTGAAGTCTGTGATGACAACTATAAGTCAGGGTACCAACTTTGAACTTATCAGCCTTTGGACTTACTTTTACATAAGAAAAATAAGTCCCAATGTGCTCAAGCCACTGTCAGTCAAGTTTTCTATTGCCACTCTGTGTATTCATAACTGATTAACTAACGAGTAATTAACTTGTGGCCACTAATGGTGTAAATATTCAGGACCAGTGACTTTAGCTTCCAAGTACATGAATATATACATGTATAGCTTCACAATCACAAAAATGTATATGTATATACCCACACCAACGAATCTACACCTAACCCATTCAGAGTAATAAAAAGGAGTGACTCGATAGTAAAATGACTAACCACTCCCACAAAAAAGTATTACTTCAGTTATACTTAGTTACTATGTCATATGAATAGATTCAAAGAAATGAAAAAATTTTTTTAATTAATGAGAAACTATAATGAGCCCATACTACAGTAAGAGAAGTAGAAACATATCTATTTGTTTTATGAGACATACTGCTAGACCCAAAAATTGAAGGCACAGTGCAGTCATTCATTACTTCTTGAGTTACTGGTTTAAAACAGTATTTTTTAATGAATAGATTTATCTGTAAGAAAAACAATTTAAAAATGATTGCTAATTCTTAAATCTTAAATGAAGTTTAACAATCAATCTAAGTTATTGTGATTTACCTATGTACATAAAAAAGGATCTTACCAAAGAAGTGAATAATAAAATTTAATGAAAATATAAAAAAAAGTAAACTAGTACTCTAATTAAATAAAGCCCTAAACCCTCCTGGCATTAAGGGACTACATTACTTCCCAGATACCCAGTTAATTTCCCCCAGTAATTCTCTTTCTATTTATACACCTCTGAAAGTATGCTAATTCCCCAATAGTTATTTCCAGCTAAAAAGGGAAGCTTTCTCCCTTGTGAAAAACCCACAATCAAGCCCTTAAATGTACATGTATACACAATTTTTAAAACATTCTATAATATCTTTTGTGTGATACGCAAAATACTGCTACTGATCCACCATCATCACATATATTTTGATTTTTTCCTGGTGATACTGACCCTGGTTTTACTGGCTGCATCTATCCATCTATTTCAATGCCCCATTCAACCTCACGTGACTAACCACATGCTTTTTTTGCAAGATGATAGGGCTGTTTAGGCTAAAGAAATGAGTCTATAAATGGAAAGCCATTTTCTTTTACATGTTTGCTTTCCCTGAGCAACCTAACCCACAAAAACATGCACACACATCTGTAAGTTTATAAATACCTATACACAACTAGGCCCAAGTACTACATACTGTAGTTCAAGATTCATCAATACGCCACTGGTCAGGCGGGGTGGCTCATGCCTGTAATCCCAGCACTTTGGGAGGCCAAAGCAGGCAGATCACCTGAGGTCAGGAGTTCAAGATCAGCCTGTCTTTACTAAAAATACAAAAATTAGCTGGGCGTGGTAGCACACGGCTGTAGTCCCAGCTACTTGGGAGGCTGAGGCAGGAGAATTGCTTGAACCTGGGAGGTGGAGGTTGCAGTGAGCCAAGATCACACCACTGCATTGCAGCCTGGGCAGAGCAACTGCGTCTCAAAACAAACAAACAAACAAACTTATTAATATGCCACATCATTAAGCAAGAATGAGGTTGGAGGGTGGGAGTCTACATGCCTTGGGTTTCTAGTGTTGACTCAGCCAGGAACTGCCTGAGACAAGCCTCCAGACCTCCTTTGGTTTTTGTTTTCCTTTTTCTTCTTTTCCCCTTTATTCATAAAATACACAGTTAGGGCTTATATCTTACTTTCTTCCAGTTCTAAACATTTTCGTTATTTAAGAAATGTAAATCTGGGGATCACTCATTCAGATTAAACAGTCACTTCCATCTAATGAGGAAAAGGGATGGTTAACAGAAACCAGCTGAGGATAATTATGTAGCCATGGGTGGTTAAAAAACTACAGCAGAGGAGTGTAAATTCTGAACAGGTGAAACTTCAACTGTAACTTCAAAGGGAGGCCCTTCTACAGTCTGCTAATGAAACATCAAGGAAGCAAACAGCTGAAACATCAGTAGGAACAGTCAATTCTGAGCAAAACAGAAAGAACTTCAGGTCATCTTTTCTCTGCTGATAGTGTGGCCTATCAAAAACATGCAAAAATATAAATTATTACAAAACCATTGCGTTAGAACCTAGAGAAAAATCCCTGCTGTCATTTTGGCATATTTCTTATTTTCTTTGTGCATAAATTTTTGTTTAAAACCATATTACACTTATGCATTTTGATCTAGACCCTATGTTTAAAGGCATTATATTCAATCATGTGGGTGTCCCAAAACTTAATTGAGTTCTCACTTTTGGACACTAACGCTGTTTCAAGTTTTCATATAAGTGTTGCAACAAATATACAAAAAACTTGGGGTATACTTCTGATTAATTCCTTAGGATAAACTCAAGAAGTAGATTGAATGAATATGAATCTTTTTAAAGCCTTCCTGATATATACTGTTAAACAGCCTTTCAAAATGGTAGCATCAGCTTTTTAATGAATTTTAAAATAAACTGATGAATCTTTTGCTCCTTTTAGTGCAACCAGATGCAATTTGAATAAGAAGACTAAGCTTCTTCGAAAACAAATAGCAGAATTAAGGTAAATAAATCACATAGTAAAATTAATTGATAATTAAGCATGTTTTAACACATAATGGGCTTTACAGTCTACAAATTTTGTTTTCTTGAGTTATATTTTGGGTTTCTGACATTACTGAATTTTGATCATGCTTTCAATTAAAGTCCATATTCCAATTATAAATCATTGGTATTTAGAATCCTGATATAAGTTACCTCTGAATCTAGAACATAGTCCCTAATGGCCGCAACAGTGAACCATCTCTGTAAATGAATGCTACCTGGAGACAGAAACTTGCTTAAGACAAATCTGAAAAATCTAAGAAATGTTTTAAGCTAGAAGTACAAATATTTGTTCAGTCACTCAAATGTATCTTGACACTATAATAAACCAAAAACCCCATGTCAAATAAAAAAGGTAGGGGGAGAAAATCATAGGAAAAAATCTAAGACAGTAAAAAGGGAAGATCAAAGCAAAAAGGAAAAAACGTAGAAATGCTAAAACATTCCATAAATCAGAAAACTTAATGTAACAGGAACGTTAATAATGGTAACAATAGAGAGTCCAGTCAGTAGAAGGAGGCTGGGGCAAACAAGAACCAAAACAATGGAATAATTAGGTAGGAGAAAGTGAATAAACAAAATCATTTGCTGTTACAATACAGTGTTATTTCTCCCTTTTGGCTGCACTACTATTCAGCCACCTCAACTAAGTAGGACATTGCTGAGAACTAGAAAAGAGGGGAAAGGTTCTGAAAGCAGCCCAAACTAACAATCATACTACACAGGTTCGAGTGCTTCTCTCCTAACAATCACTTTAAATCCTTATTTTAAATAGAACGCTAAGAGGTTTGGTTATGATTTCTCTGTCCGTAGCATATGAAAAGTTGTAAGTCAGAAGCAAGGAGAGATTTCTAGAGAGTGGTACACTGAAAATACATACCATCATATCAGTGAGTGATAAACGGCATACACAAACCGCCGCCGCCACCGCCACTACCACTACCAACAACAAAAAACTCAAGAACTGAAAAAGCACAGTAGTCTCAAAAGAGGAGGAGGAATAGAAAACCCAAGCTTCACAATTAGCCCTAAATCCTAAATGCGTCAGAAAATGGCATCCCTAAGAGATGAAAATGTTATAAGTATAATCAGTGAGTTCTGATTGATTGATTGATTGATTCAGAGTCTCACTCCATCACCCAGGCTGCAGTGCAGTGGCACAATCATAGCTCACGACAGCCTCGAACTCCTCCTAGGCTCAAGCAATCCTCCTGGAGGCCTCAGCTTCCCAAGTGGCTGGGACCTCAGGTATGTACTGCCATGCCAAACTAACTTTTAAAAATTACATTCATGTATTTATTTATTTTTGAGACAGATTCTCGCTCTGTCGGCCAGGCTGGTATGCAGCAGCACCATCTCGGCTCACTGCAACCTCCATCTCCAGGGCTCAAGCAATTCTTCTGCCTCAGCCTCCCAAGTAGCTGGGATTATAGGTGTGTGCCACCACGCCCAGCTAATTTTTGTATTTTTAGTAGAGACAGAGTTTCACTATGTTGTTCAGGCTGGTCTCAAACTCCTGACCTCAGGTAATCCGCCTGCCTCAGCCTCCCAAAGTGTTGGGATTACAGGTGTGAGCCACCGTGCCTGGCCTTAAAATACTATTATAGATACACAGTCTTGCTATGTTGCCCAGGCTGGTCTCAAACTCTTGGCCTCAAGTGATCCTCCTGTCTCAGCCTCCCAAAGTGCTTGAATTACAGGCATAAGCCACTGCATCCAGCCATGTTCTGTTTAAAACAGAAGGGGCAGGCCACATTTTAAAGTGGTTTCCACCCTGGAGGATTAAAAAGTAGAGATAGGCTTCCATACCCGAATATTTTACTTATGTCAAACATCTCAATCCCAAGCCAAGATAATTAGAGTACAATAAAAATAATGAAACAGACCTACAGCTGGCAGAGAAACTCTAATTTGTAGCATGGAAAAGAAACCACACTTGAAATCTACTTGAATAAGACAAACATGGTGATGGGTAACCCAGCACAGTCTGTATCACATCCATCCGAACACTATTGCAATGACCTGGGGCCCCGAGCACACTGACATGTCACCTTTGGCTTGGCCCGTGGGCTTTTGTGCCACTTCAGTCTTGGTCATATTGCGTTCCTCCAGAAAGTTCAGAAGCCACATCAAAAAAAACTGCTATCACCTGGATACCTTCCAAACATAGAACTAGAATTTGTGCCTTTTCACTAACAGTTACAACACAGAACTGCAGTAATTTCAGTATTTGATCAACAATTTACATTTGACAAAATTTTAAGTATTTACTATGTGTCAGGTGAGCTGGCTCTGTGTAAATATAGTTGACTTTAAAGAAACTTAAAGATTCCAGAGTCATCTAGAATACACCATTAACAACTTTCTGCTACTGTATTTTTCTACTACTGTATTTTTCAACCAGTCTCCCTGATATTAATAAAGATAGTATATATATTCTTTAGTATCATCATCATTGAAAATCAGACAAAACTGTAACTTTTCTTTGTGTTTGAATGAAATATAATTTCATACATAGTATCTTTCTCAGAAAACATTTTTGTATTTTATTAAAAAAGAAATTTCAGCCCAAAGAATATTTTGAGATGTACCATGTAAAGAGCCTCAGAAGAATATTTAAATAAAATCATAATTTTTATTACCAAAAATGTTCTACATTGCAGCTGATTTTGAAATGAAGCTAAACTGGGTAACAGTTGACAAAATACATTAAGATATTTCTTTGGAATATCTAAATCTATCTAGTGGGTCATCTAGCTTTCCAACTTTCAGTGTCATGGTAAAGTAAGAAAAAGCACAAAAAACAAATGCGCCTATGAAGTAATCTTGCCCAAAAACTTGTATTAATACTTGAGTCTGATCAAGCCTCTGTATCCTTCAATTAAAAAAAAAAAAGTAGGGCATAGAGGAACATTGCAAGGATACAGTCATCCAAATCCGGCCTCACAGGGTACCACACTACTTCACTAAGATTTCAGTCTCATCCCCTCGAAAGGTGACATCCAGTTTCCTACTCTGTGGCTACCGTCTCATGGCACTCTGAACGCTGTGCTGAAATTACCCATGTGTCTCCTGTTACAGCACTAGCTCAGGGGAGCATAATCACATAGCTCAGAACAGGGCGCTGACATCTGAGTTAAAACCCAGCTTTGCCCCCTTGGTTAACTCATCTATAAAATGAAGAAAATATCACCTGTCAGTCAAAGGCATTTTAAGGATTCCATGAGAAAATACATGTAAAGCACCTAGCACAATTCTTGGCATATCTTAGGGAGTTAGTAACTCATGACTGAATAAAAACCATAAGCAGCAAAATTAAATCATCAATTTCACCTCTTTTGATTTCATCTAATCACCTTTTTGTAGTATCTAATGAATGGTAAAATGCCAAAATGACTAATAGTAAAAAAAAAATAAATTATCAACGATAACAGGAACTTAAAAAAAAACAGGTCATCAGCTTCTAAATAACTGCACCTGACTCTAAGGTAGTAACAAATAATGTAACCACAGCAAACATCACCTGATGAAAAATGGCGTTATTAAGAGCTAAACCTAACCAAACCTAGTAAAAGTGATCACATTTATTTTAACTAAAAGTTCTCAATATAATCATCTTCAAGCATAATTTTGATAACGTGGAAAACATTTCTAAAATAATTTTTTAAATGTCGGCATTAGGATTCTGAGACTTTTCAGTTTTCTCACTAAAAAGCACTAACAATAAATTAAATCAACCAACTTTTCCATCTGAACAGTAGGTGGCATAACTCACCTACTGTGAGTTGCTGCAGAGTGAGTGACTTGGTATTTTTTTAAAAAGCTCAACATAGCATCATTCAAAATTCTGACAATATTCATTTAAAAGTCCTCATTTGAAAATGACATTTTTCAAATAATATGAAAATACTTACATCTCAATTTGTCCAGCATTTTTCCACCACACATGGTTGCTAACATAGCTTTAACTGAAAATACCGTCAACTTGCCTCGGCCCTCACTGCAAAATAAATTATATTAGAAATAATTGCTATCTGAAACCACAAAAGGAGTCAAATGTATCACTAAATATTGAGCAACCAGTAAGTGGATTCCTGACCTTGCCTGTTACAATTTTACCACATTTAGAAACCCTGGATTTTTTTGTTGTTGTTTTCATTTGTAGAAGTAAGCCTTCACCTATGCTAGGTGAAGAATGCTAAAGCTAGCCTGAATTTTCTGGAAATAAGTTTTAGAAATACTGTATGTAATTTCTATTGGCTATGTAGCAGAGGTCAAATGGATGAACCTGAAGTGAATTTCCTATTAACTAACCCCATTAAATCCACAGCTGCAGTTGTTAAGTATTCAAAACTGAGGGGCCACCTGGTTTATATAATTCAGAAACATAACCTTACATCAGGATATTACAACAGTGTCTTGTTATGTAGTAAACAACAGGGCGCATCCTGCTATGAAGATTTTATAGTACATTCATCTTTGTTTTTACTGTAATAACCTTTATGTTACCATGTAAGTGTTTATTCTAAGAAGCTCAATCACACCTGTCTCAGATCTTCTAATATACCATTGTAAGAAATGTGAAGAGGAAGGGATCATAATATTAATTCTTCTTTAGAACTGGAAAGATGAAATGTAGAAGAACATAAATGAATCACCTAAAGTAATGCTCCACACCACCAGCAGAACCAGGACAGTATCACCAAGGCCCCCTGACCCAAAGTGTCCACGGCTTCATTCATTCATCTATGTCCTGGTTTCACAGCAGATAAAAACTTTACTAGTTGGCTGTTAAAGTTATCATATGTAAGCCAAGAATGTGCCTTTGTGTTAAATTTTGAAAGCTGTGTTCATGTTTCATAGTAACTTAAGAGTAAGATACTTTTGCAATAATGAAAGCTATACCATTTTTGTTTCAAAAAAGCATGTATCATCCTATTTATATCCACTAATGGTTCTAATATGCTGTTTTCCATTTCCCACATTGTCTTTATATACAGAAAGATCAAATCTGAAAAAAGGTAAATAGCCCATAAGCTAGAAAATTATCAGTAAAAACACCACCAGAAAATATCAACATTTGTTACAGTTGAGTTTTTAACTATTACATCTCCTTGAGTTTATTCATAAAACAAAACAGAAATGCCTGCAGCTAGCTAAAATTAGAATAGGGTTTTAAAAAATACATAGTGCAGAAATAAAGCTACAGCTCCATGTACAAAGCAATATGGCACCTGGAAATAAGGCATATCCCTGCATCAAATAACTACTGCACTATGTAAGTGAAGCTAGTGGTGTAAGATAAGATCACTGCGTTACATGGAATGGGTTTCTAACACTGATACAGAGCTTTTAGAGGGACTTTCTTTACACCAAGCACTTGAATGCTGAGTCTACATTTAAGCACACCCTACCTTATGAGATAAGTACACTTTCTACTACTAAAGAAGGAACAAAGAAGGAAAAAAACCCATATATTTGCTTTCTCATCTTTCTTTGAAACTAGGATAGGGGCATACAACACAGCTCCACAAATAAGACGCACTATGCTAGATTTCAAGGGGGAAATGATTAACTTGGAGAAGCAGGAACTCCAGAAGAATGCACCTGGTGGGGGATGTTAGCAGTAGGAGCAGCTACATCCAGTGTCCTGGGGCAGCAGAGAGAGTGACTGTTGAGGCAGCACACAGAGCCCAGCATCAGTGGTGTTTGGAGCACAAGCAGCAAGGTCTGTGGCCAGAGAGGTGTCTTCATGAGAGTTCTGTGGAATGATTTTGCCCTGTTCCTGGCAGTGGTTTTCAAGCCTACATTCCCAACCTTCTTAGAGAATCTATGGATCACCCTTTTAATTAATTGGCCAGAGATGGCATCTATTACTTATAACTAAGAACTCTGATGGATACAGCTTCTAACCTGAAGTAAAGTGGCCCACAAAGATGAAGCAACAAAGGAACTATTGCTGAAGTCCAGAGTGAGATTAAGAATGCCTGCTGGGCCAGGCATGGTGGCTCACACATGTAAGCCCAGCACTTTGGGAGGCCAAGGCGGGCAAATCATGAGGTCAGAAGTTGGAGACCCGCCTGGCCAACATAGTGAAACCCTATGTCTACTAAAAATACAAAAAAAAAAATTAGCTGGGCATAGTGGTACGTGCCTGTAGTCCTGGCTACTTGGGAGGCTGAGGCAGAAGAATCGCTCGAACTTGGGAGGCAGAGGTTGCAGTGTACCAAGATCGCGCCACTGCCCTCCAGCCTGGGCAACAGAGCCAGAGTCCATCTCAAAAAACAAAGAAAAGAAAAGAAAAAGAGTGCCTGATGACCAGCAAGGCAAGAATGAAGAGGAAGTGCTCAAGGACAGGAGAGTGCGCCTTGCTGTGCAACTAATGACGTTTCTTGAGGGAAACTTGCTCAAAACATGTTTGGTAGACATAGACTTGATGATGCAAGAATATGCACAAAATCCCACAAAAGAAACAAAGTAAAAATTAATCTTGGAAGAGATTTCCATAAAAATCAGGCTATTAAGCACATCCGAGAGGCTGCAGCACAAAAGGCACGCAGGGGCTCTGGAAGCCAATAGCATTCTGTTCCCAGCCTCCAAGGCACTGACATGGGTATTTGCTTTATAACAACTTATTCAACTGTACTTTATTTTGAGTATTTTTTGTAGCTGTCTTTTATTTCTTGATAAAAACTGTTTGAAAAAATGAATCATAGGAAAGTAAGGATTACCATTACTGGACAAGGCTAATCATTTAATGGGGGGAATGATGAAGGAGAAATCTACAGGTTAAAAAATACTTGCTATATATATTGGAACACATAAAAATTTCCATAACAGAATTTATACACACACACACACACACAAACATTAAAAATACCAAGGCTCAGGGCCAACCCTTAGAGGTCCTAATTATTTGGCCTAGGGTGGGCATTGGCACTGGTAATTCTTAAAAGTTCCCCAGGTGATTCAAAATCACAGCCACAATTGAGAACCACTGACCCAAAACAAATCAACTTTTAAAAAAAAGACTCAATAGAAAAAGGGAAAGCGAATTCACATACAACGAAATAGATATGGAAGAAACACAAATGACTATTAAGCACATGGAAAAGCACTGACCTTAATAATGAAAGGAAAACAAAACTAAAAAATAATGAGATATATATATTTTTAATGTCATAAGTTACTGTTTCCAAAGACTGTCTTCAGTCTAAGTACTGTGAAGTTGACTTAGATAAAATATATTTTTGTTGATGTTTTGTTTTGAGACAGGGTCTCCCTCTGTCACCCAGGTTGGAATGGCGTGGCGTGATCACAGCTCACTGCAGCTTCAACCTCCTGGGCTCAAGCAATCCTCCCACCTTCACCTCCCAAGTAACTGGGACCACAGGCACGTGCCACCACACCTGGCTTGAATTTTTTTTTTTTTTTAGACAGGGTCTCCTCTGCTGCCCAGGCTGGAGTGCAGTGGTGCGATCTCAGCTCACTGCAACCTCCACCTCCCGGGTTCAAGCAATTCTCCTGCCTCAGCCTCCTGAGTAGCTGAGATTACAGGCGTGTGCCATCACACCCAGCTAACTTTTGTATTTTTAGTAGAGACGGGGTTTCACTATGATAGGCTGATCTGGCTTGACGTATTTTAAAAGAAATAGTTTAGCTATATTTCCTTTTATTTTGTAATGTAATATTTATCACTTTCATAATTACTTACTTCTAAAATGATCACTTTAAAGAGAGAGAGTATATATGCCAGAAAAAAGTAAGTCATCTCTCTGGTTTTATATAATTTTAAGGTCCATCCATGATTAACCATTATGCCTTTAGTTGATTCTGTATGGTATCCTTTTTAACTTTTCATTAAAGTGTAATGAACATACAGAAAAGTGCATAATTGATGAATGAACTTTCACAAAATATTCCCTTGTGAACATTTAGAGTTCAATGAATGAACTTTCACAAAATAAACACCCAGGTAACCAGCACTCAGGTCAAAAGACAGAATATTACTCGCATCCAGAAGCACATCTTTCCTAAACCCACCTCCCCACCGTGGTCATTTCTATCCTTTTTTTTGAGACAAAATCTTGATCCGTCACCCAGGCTGGAGTACAGTGGCACAATCTCAGCTCACTGTAACCTCTGCCTCTTGGGTTCAAGTGATTCTCATGCCTGAACCTCCCAAGAGCTCGGATTACAGGTGCACACCACCATGCCCAGATAATTTTTATATTTTAAGTAGATACGGGGTTTCACCATGTTGGCCAGGCTGGTCTTGAACTCTTGACTTCAGGTGATCCACCAGCCTAGGCCTCCCAAAGTACTGGGATTGCAGGCATGAGCCACCATGCCCAGCCCGGTAACATCTATCCTGACTTCTAGTATCGTAAGACAGATTTGACAGCTCTTGACCTTCATATAAATGGAATCTTACAGTATGCACTCTTTTGTGTCTGGCTTCTTTCACTCAACAAAATTTCTGCAAGATTTATTATGTTATTATGTACATTAGTTCATCCTGCTATTGTAGCATTCTGTTGTATGAATATACTGCATTTTATCCATTCTCTTGTTGAGGGATATTTTCAAACTCTCTGCTTTAAACTATTCGATGAGCATGACAAACAAAACATGAGTCACTGCCTATACTATAGGTACAAATAAATACTTGTTGACTTATCGATATTCCTTACTAAAAGAAAGAAAAAAAGCTGCTTGTGGGTCAAAGTGAAACCAGTGGCACAAAAACTGATGACAATCTAAGGATTACATACAATCAGCCCTGAGGATCCATGGGGATTGGTTCCAGGGCCCCTCCAGATGCCAAAATCCATGGACATTCAAGTCCCCCGAGTTGGCCCTCCATATCCGCAGGTGACTGAATCAACACATGGGAACCTGGAGATACAGAGGGCCGAGGGTACTGGCAATGCTGAGGAGTTTGAAAATAATCTAGAGGGAAAAGCACAGCACCTTGGAAATGGCTTCAGGAAGAATACTGTCCTTAGGATATAATCACTTCTAAAGTGATTATATCTGGGAAATGGCTCATGCCTGTAGTACCAGCTACTCAGGAGGCTGAAGCAGGAGGATCACTTAAGTTCAGGGGTTTGGGACCAGCCTGGGTAATATAGTGAGAGATCATCTCTAAATAAAATAATAATAATACAATAATATTATTGTTGGTCTAATACTTAATAAAGGAATTACTAAGAAAATAAGTTTGAATATGTCTGGAGTCATTTGGATAGACCAAGCAGAAGAATTGGTGTAGAAATGTAATTATTTCTTTCTCTCTAAATCAAGTGGGCCCTTTATCAAAAGAGACAGCACATTATCTAAACACAGAAAAAGGAGAGAAACACAAAGGGGTAGAAAACTGTTCTGTTCTTTTACCCCGGAATTCACACACTCAAGAAGACTAAACTGATGTTTTCCAATGTGCATATTCATAGTCATTTTTTGAAGCACGTTTCTAATGGCAAAAGACTGGAGATAATCAAAATGTCCATTAATAGACTGACTGCTACCCTAAAAAGAGTAAGAAATGTATACGGAAGACAGAATTATATGCAAGGCAGACTAAGGCGGGGAAAGCAAGGTACAGAACAAAATAACTGCTGGAAGGTTATCTAACAACTATTTTAAAAAGGAGGGAGAAGAATAATATTATCACATATTTGTTTGCATATGTATAAACTATATGTGAGAGGATACTGAGAAAATAACAACACTGGTTGCCTCCAGGGTGGGACGTAGGCAGCTTAAAGAGAGGAATGAAATGGTGGGTACTTTCATTGTAAGTATTAAAAATGCTTATACTGGAAAAGAAGAAGGTTCTCAAGTCAATAATCTAACCCTCCAACTTAAGACACTAGAAAAAGAACAGCAAATTAAACTCAAAATGAGAAAAAGAGAGAAAAAAAATACTACAAGAGCAGAAATTAATGAAACTGAAAACAGAAAAATAGAGAAAAAAAATCAATAAAAACCAAAAGCTGGTTCTTTGAATGGATCAACAATATATAAATCTCTCGCCAGACTAAGAAAAAAAAAGATATAAATTACCAACAGTAAGAAGAGGGGGAAATCACCACAGGTTCTACAAACATTACAGAAATAATAAAGATTATTAAAACACCTTTATGTCCATGAATTCAACAGCTTGGATGAACTAGACAGATACAGACTACTCCTTGAAAACACAAACTACCAAAGCTCACTCAAGAAGAAACAGATAAACTGAATAAACTCATACTCATTACAAATTGAATCTATAGTTTAAAGTCTTTCAAAAAAGGAAGCTCCTCATTCTGAGGGCTGTACTGGAGATCTCTAAACATTTAAAGAAAAAAAAACTGCATGTCCATTCACTCTTCTGGGTCATAAAAAAGGGGAGGAAACACTTTCCAACTCTTTTTATAAGGTCAGTATTATTCTTTTTTAATACTTTCAACTTTTATTTTATTCATTTATTTATTTATTTGTAGAGACAGGGTCCCACTATGTTGCCCAGGCTGGTCTTGAACTCCTGGACTCAAGTGATCCTCCTGCCTTGGCCTCCTAAAGTGCTTGGATTACAGGCATGAGCCACCGCACCCAGCTCAATTTTTTTTTAGATTCAAGGGATACATGTGCAGGTTTGTTACATGGGTATACTGCGTGGTGCTGAAGTTTGGGGTATGAAAGATCCTATCACCCAGGTAGTGAGAACAGTACTCAACAGTTAGTTCAACCCTTGCCCCCACCTCTGTCCCTGCTCTAGCAGTCCCACAGGTCTACTGTTCCCATCTTTATGTCCACGAGTACCCTATGTTTAGCTCCTACTTATAAATGAGAAAGTGTCGGTAGTTGGTTTTCTGTTCCTGCGTTAATTTGTTTAGGATAAGGATAAGGCCAGAATTATTCTAATACCAAAAACACACAAAGACATTACAATAAAAGAAAACAAGTCAGTAGTATCTCTCATAAACATAGTTACAAAAACCTTCAACAAAATGAGTAAATCAAATGTAGCAAAATAAAAAGGGACAAAATCACAACCCAAGAAGCTTTATCCCAAGAATATAAGGCTATCTTGACATATGAAAACCAATCAATATAATTCACTATTCAACAGACCAAAGAGAGAAAGGCTATATGACCATCTGAATAGATGCAGATGACAAAATTCAACATCAATCCCTGATGTTCTCAGAAAACTGGGGAGAAAAAAGAGAATTTCTTCCATGTGACGATGGGCATCTTTTTTTTTTTTTTTTTTAAAAGACGGGGGTTTCACCATGTTGGTCAGGCTGGTCTTGAACTCCCGACCTCAGGTGATCCGCCTGCCTTGGCCTCCAAAGTGCTTGAATTACAGGCGTGAGCCACCACGCCCGGCCGACAATGGGCATCTTTAAAAATAATCACAGTGACCATCACACTCAGTGAAGAAAGGCTAAGTACCTTTCCCCTAAGATCAAGAATAAATCAAGAGGGCTGCTCCCACGACTCCTTGTCAACATCACACTCCAGAACCCCGCTGGTGAAATAAGAAAAAATAAACAAAAAACATACAGATTAGAAGTAAAGAAACAAAACTGTCCATTCCAGGCAATATGATCATTTGTAGAAAATCCTTATAAACCTACAAAGAAAAGCTACAGAACTACTAAAAACACTACAATAAGTGAGTTTAACAACACTGCAGAATGCAAAGTCAACATAAAAAATTCAATTTTATTTCTCTAAACTAGCAGAAGACTATTGGAAATATAGCAACAAAAATATAAATTCTTAAATAAAAGTCATTTTTTAAAACATGTTCAAGATCTATATGCTGACAATTACAAAAAACGAATGAAAGAAATCAAAGATTTAGAGAGTATATACTATGTTCACAAAATGGAAGACTCGGTAATTTAAATGTCAGTTTTCTCTAAACTGATCAGAATCCTGTTGTGATTGAATGCAAACCTCTGAGGAGATGGAGGAGGGGGAAAAAAACAAAACAAAACTGTTTTTCTTACTCTCTTACACAGCACTTCACTTCTGACACCAGATCCACAGGGAGTTATTTCCCCCACACACCAAGCAAGCAGTTCTCCAGCGGATACCAGCTGGATGTCTATAATCTAATTCCAACCCAACACTATTTACCTGGAGGTAGCATCAGATCCTACAGGTTGAGGGCTCAGTCCCCACTTTGCATATCAGTAGCAGTAGTAGGCTGTCACCTATACTTCTGACCAATCAACTATAAAATCGGGGGTTCCCATGACCCTTTCTTGGGCTGATTAGTTTGCTAGACTGGCTCACAGAACTCAGGAAAACACCTATATTTAACCACTTACTTATGGAGGATACTATAAAAAATACAGATGAACAGTCAGATGGAGGAGATGCATAGGATGTGTTTTGTGGGAAGGGGCACAGAGCTTCCATGCCTTCCCCAGGTGTGCTACACTACGCTCCGGGAACTTCCACCTGTTCAGCTATCTGGAAGCTCTCCAAACCTAGCCCTTTTGGGTTTTTAATACAGGCTTCATTATGCAGGGGGTGGCTGATTATATCTTTGGCCATTGGTGATCTGCCTTCAGCCCCTCTCCCCTTCTTGGAGGTTAAGGGGTAGGGCTGAATGTCCCAACTCTCTAATCAATCACACAATTAGTTCCCCTGGCCATCAGTCTATATCCTGAGGTTACTCAGGAGCCCACCAAGAATGGCCTCCTTAGTACAAAAGATGCTCCTATCACTCAGGAAATTACAAAGGTCTTAGTAGTTCCGTGGAAAGAACTGGGTCAAAGTCCAAATATTAAAACAAAAGATTCTACCACCTATCTACAAGGGGTTATCAGGAGCTCTGTCTTTTCCTGCCACCCCTATCACTCAGGAAATTACAAAGGTCTCAGGGGCTCTGTGCCAGGGACTGAGGGCAGAGACCAACATGTATATTTCTTATTATTTCGAAATTCACAATTGAATTCACAATAGGGCATTTCTGTAGAAATCAACAAGATCATTTCTAGTATATTTTTAGAGTTCTAAACCCATACAAATCCTCAATAAGGCAAGAAAATATACTATTCAGACGCCTAAACCCCATCCTGTTTATGTCATGTTGAAAAAGTTCCTATTGTTATTTTCGTACGCATCCAGAGCTGAGAACCACCAACACAGAGCTTTGAATGCAACAGTAAGACTTTAGCTTTTATTTTGTTGGCCATGGTAAATCGAAGGACATAATAAAAGATTACAGAAAATTAATCATACTGCATTTGTGTAAATCATTCTGGCTCCAAATCTCACTCTCTTCCTTCAAAGAGACAAACTACCTATTCCTTGCTGCAGGGACAAAACTGATGCTATCTATGCAGACAGACAGGAAAGTGTAGCAGGGTCCAGCATACTAGAAAGAGAGCCATGTCACTCCCAACTCTTCAGTAAGAAGAGACTTAACTCATTAGTACTCATCCATAAACACAATACAATGGGTCTTAATGGGTACTGTGACATCTTAACTTCTAAATATTGTAATAGCACTTGTACAACACTTTAATCTTCAAAATGTTTTAGAAACACTAATATTTTACACTTTGCATCCTTATTAAAAATATTCTTTAATTCAACCCTGTTGTAAATATTAGTCCTAGATTCAAAAATTCTCATATTTGAATATAGAATAACAGATACAATTCTCAATTAACCTGCATCAGCACTAAAACACTTGTATTCCTTTCCATTCATTAGGATTAATATTAGTCTCAATGTCTGGTCTCTGATGAAGGAATCTGTTAATTTACAAAATAATCTAGATCAGGCTATTTATAGTTTAAAAAAAAAGGCTCATTAATCCCTCAAATAAGCATTGCCAGTAATGCGCGCTCCTTTAATATCTCATCTCTGCGATCCACTGTTTAACCATTTTTCTTACTCAGTAACAGCCATGTAGAAATCTCCACACATAATCTCCCACCTAACAAACCACGAATCTTATCTTCCCTCTGCCTGTATGCACTTTCAGGTGCAAAATGTATGCATGCTTAACATCATATGCTTTATTAAGGGTCAGGGGACATGCATGGAAGTGTCAATGTGTAACTCAATAGGATAAACAGACTAAGCAGAGTGAAGGAGTTTTAAGTTCAGGTAAAAGTAAAGGAATCTGAGATTGAAGATCATATTAAATGTGAGCAGGATGAATTTATAGACGGGAGAGATTTGGGGAAAATACTTAGTGACTCTTTTATGTTTAAGAATACATTCATAAGTAAGTATGTATCCTGAGAAGGGGGTAGCAGGCTCAAGTCTTAATGATTAGCCAGTCTTCCCCACTCATATCACTTATCATCATTTACCACTTTAGGTTCACAGTTTGTGCTATCAAAAGATTTATATACTCTTCAAAAGGAAATATTAATATATACAAAATATATATTAATATTTTGTATATAATTTATACAAAATATACACAAAAGTAATAATTGTATATTTAAATACAGTTACAGAAACTTATTAAAGAAGCCAGGCATGGTGGCTCACGCCTGCAATCCCAGCACTTTGGGAGGCTAAGGCGGGCGGATCACTTGAGGCCAGGAGTTTGAGACCAGCCTGGCCAACATGGCAAAACCCCATCTCTACTATTAATAAAAATACAAAAATCAGCCAGGTGTGGGGGTGCACGCCTGTAGTTCCAGCTACATAGGAGGCTGAGGCAGGAGAATCGCTTGAACTCAAGAGGTGGAGGTTGCAGTGTGACCTCGGCTCAGTGGGCATGCCCTCCAGCATGAGGAACAGAGCAAGACCCTGTCTAAAAAAGAAAAATTAAAAAGAAACTTATTAAAGAAGAAATAGTTATCCAGCCAGGTGCAGTGGCTCAAGCCTGTAATCTCAGTACTTTGGGAGGCCAAGGCGGGTGGATCACAAGGTCAGGAGTTTGAGTCCAGCCTGACCAACATGGTGAAACCCCGACTCCACTAAAAACACAAAAATTAGCTGAACGTGGTGGCATACACCTGTAATCCCAGCTACTCAGGAGGCTGAGGCAGAGGAATCACTTGAGCCCAGGAGGTGGAGGTTGTGGTGAGCCAAGATCGAGTCACTGTACTCCAGCAGCCTGACTCTGTCTCAAAAAAAAAGAGAAAGAAAAAAAAAGAAATAGTTACCCAATAAAATTAATGAAGGGGTAGTCTCAACATCCTTACTTCCACAAATCATGTTACTTATATTTTTCCCTTGAAAAAGGAAAAAATCTTAGCTTGCTCCTTTCTCTCAACTGATTGCTTTGCAGGCCAAGCATCAGCAGTTACTCCTCTGTGCTGAATGCTTTTCTTGGCATTGAAACCTCTCAGTCTACTTTAAGCCTAACTTCCTACAACTGCCTGCAAACAAGGCCAAGAGGAAGCTTGCCTTTGCTTTTCTCATGCTGCTTTATAGAGCCCCAGCATTCTTCCTCTACGACTAGAGGCAAGCAGAGAGAAAACTGCAGCTACTCAGCACCCTGATACCGCATGATTTTGTTCTTGATCTGATTCATTCTTCTTGGAAGAACTCATTCTTGATCCTTCCCACCAGACATCTGAAATTTTTCTGTGTACACTGGTCAAATGACACTTAAAACTGAATAATTAGCTACCCCTGGCCACGGTACATACAACCTCACAAACGTCCATGTTTTCACTACTTCCAATGCAAAGTCCAAGTTTATACCAGAATTGATTCTCTTCAAACAAGATTTGGAAAAGATATTTAACCTGGTTTCATCACAAATAATGTAACTCACTTCAAATCTGGCCTATGATAGCTACAGAGTTGATTGGTATAAGTCAACATTTGAAATACAACACAATTAACAGTGAATACTAATGTCTGTATCAAGACACTAAGATGAAAAGATAAGCAGGTAATATTTGTTGAGATGATAGGACAGAAGAAACTTGTTATTTTAACCCCACTCAAATAGAAGCCCTCCAGGTAATGTCCTCCTTCAGTAAAGGACATGATGATACTCTTTGTCAGCCTTCTCTGCATGATTCATTTCCATAGCCCTGTCATTTTATAGTCTGACAATAAATGATGCACATGACTTCCAAAAAGAGTTCTTATTATGCAACACTGAGAAAACACCATTATTAGCTCTGTGCCAAGCTAAGCAGACAGTGAGTCACCCTGAATAAACGCTGTTATGTTTTAACATGCAGGTACCTTCAGAAGCCTCTGCAGTCCCCACCTGTTCCCTGTGGATGGGAAATCATTCGTTTCAGTTCAATAAGGCCTCAAATTCTGCCTTTCAATATTTAAAACTAACCTAATCTGGATGATGTTTCTAGCTTTACACTATCTAGTAGGAGTTTGCTATTCAAATTAATACTTCTGAAAACAAGACTACAGGGAGTATTTTGTACTTAAGAAAACAAGCTGTTTCTACCTCTTTAGCAAATGATTGTGGATGCTGCCAACCATAAATTTCTCACATGAAAACAGACTTTAACTTCAGAAGCACTATTACCAGTCTGATTATCATATGTAGCTAAAAGTTATAAAAGCATCTCTCTTTGATTTTCAAAAACTTGCATTTTGCCAATTAATCTTAATTTACAAAACTTGACAGTGAATGGATCTTGCAATAATCAACTGCAAATCAAGAATCCATTTGGCAAATGTCAAACAGCTTAATCAAGTAAAATCAACTTAGAATATTATTTAATTTTATCACAATCAGAATGCTGCTGCTTTTCATTTCAATGTTATAAACATTTATAAATAATCTAGCATTATACTAATTGAGGAATGAAAGAAATATAAAGCAGAATATCTGCTCTCAAGGACTTCTGTTCCTTTTTGAATACTTAGGAAGCGGTTTACAACATTATGTAATTAAAGGCCAAAATAATAATATAAACAAGGACTGTAAGTCATCAAAGGGATGAAAATGAGATTGGTGATAATAAGGCAGGCTACACAGTAGACAAAAACTTAAGTTGAATCCTGAGAAACAGAAAATATTTGGACAGAAGAAAAGGAGACTGGGTAATCCCAGATAGATGTGGGAGTTGAAAGGGAACAGAACGCATGGTATCTGTCTGGGGAAAACGAGCATGTCATGTTGGAAAAGAAGTGTCTCCAGGAGCGTAGAGCTTGGTGTGGGCCGGGAGCTAAGCACTGTTATCATTAAACCAAACTGAGGGTTGTGAGCTTAATTCAAATCCACCGGGATTCTTTGAAGGTTTCTGAAGTGGGAAGTTACATGATGAAATAGTGTCTTAATCAGATTAATTTCAAAGTGAGGTACTGAATGGACAGGAGAAGTCTCTCTGGACTTGTTACTACTTCTCTCCTCTGTTTCAGAAAAAAACAAAGTCAAGGAAAAAAAAACACACTCAGAAAAAGTATTTCTCCTGCCCTTTCTTTAAAAAAAAATAAAAGATGCACAAAAGAATAAACCAAAAAAAATACTTCTGAAATATTAGCTAATGGTAAAACCCTCTGTAAGTCTGCATATTTTGAATCCAGATTTTTGTTTGGAAATTAGCACAAACTTATGACTTCTCTTGGGATAAAAGCTACAAGATAAAGAGTAAGTGATGGATGGCCAGGTGTGGTGGCTCAAGCTTATAATTCCAAGACTCTGGAAGGTCGAGGCAGGAGAATCCCTTGAAGCCAAGAGTTCAAGACCACCCTGGGCAGCAAA
This sequence comes from Ateles fusciceps, assembly GCA_036589455.1. Lineage (NCBI taxonomy): Eukaryota > Metazoa > Chordata > Mammalia > Primates > Atelidae > Ateles > Ateles fusciceps. Next base: position 5,891,847 of record JAZHEH010001737.1, read on the forward strand.
GCAAGACCCCCATCTCTACACAAAATAAAAAATAAACTAATTAGCCTGTTCACACTGAGAAACAGCTCTGAAATTTTAAAAAGAAAAAGAAAATAGCCAGGCATGATGGCATGCACCCAGTAGTTCTAGCCACTCCAGAGGCTGAGGCAGGAGGATCATTTGAGCCCAAGAGTTTGAAGCTGCAGTGAGCTATGACCACACCACTGCACTCCAGCCTGGGTGACAGAGAGACACCTTGTCTCTTAAAAAAAAAAAAAAAAAAAACGTTAAATGTGCTACAGCAGTGGAAAATTTTCCCACTCGGCACTAGGACTATGATCTTACTTGGCTGGCTTTTTTCTTATCATCCTGAATCCTTCTAAAAACAAGCAGGGATGTAAATAAATACTGTACGCCAACACATGAAATGTCTGTGCCTCCCAGGAAATTACAGTTTTATTTAAAAATCACTAATGAAGAAGACTGTAACCTAGTATTATCTTTTTTCAGCAATATCCATTCCATAATGTGCTAGGCTGGGCAGATTCAGAATTTATGGAATACATTTGCTTTTATTTAAAATGGACTGTTTGTTTCTGCTTTGTTTTGTATTGTTTTGTTTTAAACATTCACTATTAAGAGGGAACAATAGAACTTTTTTAATGTATTCAAATTAAACTGCTAAAACAACATTTTTAAATGGTTGTTAGCCACATTTGCAAACCACACAGGAATTTTTTCATATAAATCCATCCTATATAAGTATCTTTATACCAAAGGAATCTTTCAATTGTTCAAATTAGCAAGAATATTTTCTACCAAGTGTTTTGTAGATGGCAAACAATAACCCTGGGCCTTTAAATGACATGTTCAAAACTGTATTTTGTATTTTTTAGATTTATGTATATTTTACAGATTTTATCCAAACCTAGTTTCATTAGCTATATCTTTTTTTTTTTATCAGTTTGTTACATTTTTAAGATGAAATTTCATTGTATCTCTGAACCAACACTTTGGTAAAGGTCACAGACTCATTTGTAAAACAGAAATGGATGAAAAACATGAGGAAAAAATAAGATTCAAAAATCAGAAATAAAGTTATAAGAGCAATTTGGCCAGGTGCAGTGGCTCATGGCTGTATACGATCCCAGAACTTTGGGAGGCCAAAGCAGGTGGATCACTTGAGGCCAGGAGTTTGAGACCAGCCTGGCCAACATGGTGAAACCCCATGTCTACTGAAAATACAAAATGAGCCAGGTGTGGTGGTCGGCGCCTGTAATCCCAGCTACTCGGGAGGCTGAGGCAACAGAACTGCTTGAACTCAGGAGGCGGAGGTTGCGGTGAGCCGAGATTGCACCATTGCACTCCAGCCTGGGCAACAAGAGTGAAACTCCGTCTCAAAAACAAACAAAAAAAGAAATAACAGATGGAATAAACAGCTGAATGGCTCCAGAGGAAGAACAAATTAATGAGCAGAAAGACAGATCAACAAACTCTTCTAAAAGGAAACAAAGTCAAATAAATTAAGCCATATGTGAGGAACATTAACAGATAAAGAGGAAAGAAGTAGAAATGCCAAGAGTCAGAAAAAGAGAAAACAAGTACAGAGGAAATATATGAAGAAATAATGAGTTTCTGGTAACAGCACACTAGGTGGTTCTGATCAACTCTTCCTCTGAGCAAAAGAAAAGATGGGGAAAGTTTTTTAAGATCTCCTTGAATAGACATTATTAAGAACTAACCAAGTGAAGTCACCAAATGCAGGAGAGGCTGGATGCCCAGGGAGGTGAGTGCAATGGATGAAATCCATGCAAGTGATTTGATTCCAGAGGGGGGAAGCAAAATTGTTGAAGAATAGAGTAACTTGTTGATGATGTGGAGGGCAAGAAGAAAGACATGGAGGCTTGGACCTGCCGAGGCAGAAGGGGTCCCTTGGCAGGACATGTGGTTCTGCTTACCCTACTCTTCTTTTATCTTGGGCTCAGAGCCCAAAGGCTTCACCTAAAGGTAATAGTATCCAGAGGTAAACAGGTCCTCACAGACACTGAATCAGAAACTGAACTGAGGTGATCCTGGATTGTTAAGGTCTCTAGGCACCTGGCAGAAGCAAACATATGTCCTCTTCCGAAAGAAAACATTATCCTAGGCCTCAAATTATCCCTGCAAATCATTCTGCAACATAATGTCTGGTATATAATAAAAATAATTTTGCTATAGAATGTTTGGCTATAACAAAAAATAAAAAGGCAAATAGCAAATAAAACATCATGAATGAAAACCAGAAACAACAAATAGTACAAAAGAACCATAGGAAATCTAGATATCAGATTTAAGTATAAACCAAAAATAAAATTCAAAGGTCCCCTGAAACCATCTGAGTGGACTCCCTCCTGGGCCAGGGCACTCTAAAATTTCACCTGACAGACCGGTTCAGGCCATGATGGGAAGTAGGGGATGGACATGCCTCATACCCCTCCAGCATTCACACCAACACAGACCTTAAGTCTGAGAAGAAACATCTACAGTCTCTTCGCTCTGAAGCCTGCTACTTGGAGGCTTCATCTGTGTGACAAAACCTAGCTCTCCACAACTCCTTATCAGAACTCTTTCAACCAACTACCAATCAGAATATGTTTAAATCTACCGATGACCTGGAAGCTCCCTGTCCCTCTTCAAGTTGTCCCACCCTTCCAGATCACACCAATGTAAATCTTACATGTATTTGATTGATGTATCATGTCTTCCTAAAATGCATAAAAGCAAGCTGTACTCTGACCACGCTGCACACATGTTGTCAGAATCTCCTGAGGCCATGTCATGGATGTGTCTTTAACCTTGGCAAAATAAACTTCCCAAATTGCCTTGAGCACAGATTTTAAAATAACTATGTTTACTATATTTAAGGAATAAGAGACAAGAATGAGTTATTTGGTAGAGAACTGGAAATCAAAACAATTTTTAAAAAACTATCATATATAAATGTTTAAACTAAAAAACAAAATTATTAAAATTAAGAATCTGGTGGGTTTGGGGCTGGGTGTGGTGGCTCACACCTGTAATCCCAGCACTTTGGGAGGCCGAGGCAGGCAGATCACCTGAGCTCAGGAGTTTGAGACCAGCCTGGACAACACAGTGAAACCTCATCTCTACTAAAATACAAAAAATTAGCTGGGCGTGGCGGTGTGCACCTGTAATCCCAGCTACTCAGGAAGCTGAGGCAGCAGAATCGCTTGAACCCGGGAGGCAGAGGTTGTGGTGAGCCAAGATTGTACCATTGCACTCCAGCCTGGGCAAGAAAAGCAAAATGCCATCTTGTAAATAAATAAATAAATAACCTTTTTTTTTTTAAGTAAAAGAACCTGGTGGGTTTGAGAGCAGATTAGTCATTGGCAAAAAGAGAATAAGTAAACTGGAAGACATACTATAGGATAAATTATCCAGAAGAAAGCCCAGAATGAAAAATTGATACCAAATTCACAAAAGATAGAAAAAATTTGAGGAGACAGTAAGAGGCATACTATACATTTATTTAAAGTCTCAGAACAATATTATGTGGTAATACATTTTTTAAAAATAATACTCTCAGAAGAGAGGAGAGTATTGGGAATAAACAATGTATGAAGAGAAAATGAATGAGAATTTTAAAAAACAGATAAAATACATCAAACCACATGTACAAAAAGCTCAATGAACAACAAGTAGGATAAATACAAAGAAAGTCACACCATGACTTACCATGGTAACACTGTTTAAAACCAGAAACACAAAGAAAATCTTAAAAGTTGCCACAGGACATGAAGAGATTACCAACAAAGATTACACCAACAATTGACTTCTCAACAGAAATAATGAAAACAAATGGATATTGGAACAACGTTCTTAAAATGTTGAAAGAAAAACATTGTCAATGAAGAACTGTACACCAAGTGAAAATACTCTTAAAGAATGAAGGTGAAATTTCCTAACAAAAACTAAGCTAATGTTGTTAGCCACATTTGTAGGTCATAATATGCTTTCCCAAAGGAAATACCAAAGGATTTTATTCTTCAGGCAGAGGGGAAAATAACTCTGATGGAAGCTTGAAAATGCAAGAGGGAATGAAAAACAACAAAATCTATCCTCTCCTGTCTTATCCCACTGACCTGCACCTAAAGTGAACATTATCCTGATTTTGTCAAGGATAGAGATTCTGCAAGCTAGGGTCAATGTTCAAGTTTCTGGGTTAGTGTGTGCGTGAATGTTTTCTTATTTCTAAGAAAGAATGAACAAATGAAGGAAGAAAGAGTACATGCACAAAGATCAGTCAGACAGAAGTCATGGCAGTAGTTCAGGGAAAGAGGCAGATGGTCCGGGATGGTAGCAGTGCAGATGGAGAGAAGCAGACAGATTTGAGAGATACTCGAGAGGCAGAAAGGACCGACCTTGGCAACTGACTGGGTGTGGGACTGAAGTAGAAAGAAGAGTTATAAATGATTCTCAGGTTTCAGGTTTAAGTAACTGGGTGGCTGGTGAGGCCACTCAATGAGAAAGGGAACCAAAGTGTATGATACCCTTCATGAAATGCACGGTGAACATGGGGGTCTCCTCATATCTAATCCATCCCCCACATATGGCACCATGGGGTCAGGGTAAGAATTAAACCACTCTCAGCTCCAGAGGGACAAATTCTGATTTGTTTGAGCTATAAAGCCTAACACCTACACATACCTGAAGTACACAGTTGTGGAGGAAGACTTGGGTACTTTTGCTTGGTGTTGAAAGAAGCCAACTCTTCCTTAACCTCAACTTCAAAGAGAAGGCATTTAGTAGTAGCTGCTCACAGGCATTCTGTGAAGTCAGCCTAAGGATAGAGCTGATACGAGTAGAGGGCAAAGACACTAAAAGAAATGAAGCCAGAGCTCTAATGCAGCCAAGATCAGGGGCTGGCCTGCCTCTGGACCCCTCAGTTTGTCAGCCTGTACCCATATTCTTATTAAAAAAGGCCACGTGGGTAGGCTTTCTACTACTTACAGCTAAAGACACTGAACTAATACCAAGGTTGGAAATAGAAAGGGGATTTGTAAGTAACAAACCCTGAAGTGTGAAATTGGCTCAGCTGCAGCAGAGTAAGGAAGACCTCCTCTCCGTCTTGCTGGGAATTTGGATATCCTTATTATATTGGTTAAAGCACCTTTATGACTACCAATAATGTGCTGGAGAACCTGAGAGGGAAAAAGTGCAGCTAGCAGTGTTTTCACAACTCCTCGTGGCTTTCACTAAGATTCTGCACCCAGGGTTTTGTAAATATTGGTCTCCGTGCTTTTCTTTTCTTTTTTTTTAAATTTTCTGGAAGCCTGAAATTTTGAAGTGAAGTCTCTGTCCTTTTCAATGTTTTTAATTATCAAAATATAACACATTCAGAACTCTCAGTATTAAAAACTTAGGTCTTAAGAAAATACTTAAGGAAAAGTTTTAGACCCTATTTGTTCCTGTTGTTTTAGGGTCTCATACTCTATTATAATAATCAGAAATCATCTGGCCAAAAACATGGACTATAAATTTGGAGGTGAGAGATTAAATAATTTTTGCTTTCAAATTTTAACCTTATGGAATTATGAAATACAAAGTCGGGATGGATCAATTAAAATAAATAACTAGGTAGTTTATGTATGAAAGGAACTCTCCAGCCTAAGTAATAAAGTGGCCAATCAATAAAAAGACTAACATTTAAAGTATTTAACAACAAAATGCCCTGGTTTTCAAAAATGAAATTCTGATTATCAGATTCTTTCTTTTTCCCAACACGAGAAGGTTAATTTTAAACTTCTAGATAGCCAAATAAGCTCTTGTCATATAAAGGTTTCAAGGTTAGTAAAGATGTGATCATTTATTCTGATACCATGGTAAATGTTTTAAACAAATCAAAGCGAAAATTACCCAATTCACTAATAACATACTATATCCCTTACTCTTCTTTTTTTTTATATATATATATTTTTTTTTTATTGCATTTTAGGTTTTGATCCCTTACTCTTCTTAACTCACGCACCTTTTTTTTTTAACTAGTTATTTTCGGTGTGTGTTTCTACTCAACTGCCTTCATCTGATTCACTAGCCACTTATTCTCGTAGTCTCTCTCTCTGTGTCTAGTCTTCTCTGAATATGAACCAGGATATCCTTGTACCTTCTTTTTCTAAGTTTGGTCTTCCCATTCTCCCTTTTACTATCTCTGCCCTCTTCCTTCCCCTTCCTTCTTTAGCCATATGCTATAACCTGAATGTCTGTGCTCCCCCAAAATTTATATGTTGAAATCCTAACCCCCAAGGTACAGTATTAGAAGGTGGGACCTTCAGAAGATGATTAGGTCATGACGGCGTCCTCATGAATGAAATTAGCACCCTTATAAAAGAGGTTCCAGAGAACTTCTTTGCCCTCTTTGTCATGTGACGATACCACAAAAAGGTGCCGTCTGGGGAGTCAGAAAGCAGGCCCTCCCCACACACAGAATCTGCCTTGATCCTGAACTTCCCAGCCTCCAGAACTGCAAGAAATAAATGTGTGTTGTTTATAGAGTGCCCAGTTTACGGCATTTTGTTACAGCAGCCAAGTGGACTAAGATGCCACAGTATTTAACTTATTTAACGTGATTATGGAATCCAAGGTTTTCATCTCTGCTTGACCATTTGTAGACAGTAAGATAGTTTTTATTTCTGACTTTAAAAAATATTGTTTCTTGAGCTAGTTTGTGTTGTGTGATTCTTGAATTGATTTACTGAATGAGTCAGTGTCATGATAAGGTGCTGCTTACTTACCACAGAATAACAATTTTTACTAAGGATTTTGAAAAAAAAAGCCAGTTATTGGGCAGGAAAAAATTAACCTATGGAGTCACTAATGTAAATTACTAAAAAATGGCATTAGAATCCTGGGACTTATGTCACTTATACACTCTTATTTTTAAAATTCAGATTTCTGCCAGGCAAGTGGTGCACACCTGTAATGCCAGCTACTAGAGAGGCTGGAAGGGAAGATTGTTTGAGCCCAGGAGTTTGAGACCAGCCTGGGAATCACGGCAAGAACCTATCTGAAAAAAAAAAAAAAAAACACTCAAATTTCTTTAAATAATTTTCTATTAAATGGATACAAGATCTAATTTGATAACGGCTTATAAAAATGTTGTGAATTTAGTGAGTGCTTAAATTATGACTTGGCTTTGACATTTCCATAGTTTTACCACTAATTCACAGACTCCTTACTATTATAAGATACAACTAAAAGCATTTTACAAATATATGTACCCAAAGAAGGTCTACAGACAGCAAAAAATGAAACAGAGGCAATCAATCCATTCAAATCAGATGGCCAAGAGGGTAGCAAGTATCAGAGACTTAGAACTCTTGGTTCCTACAACATCACCATTTAACCTCCGTACTTCCACAATCATAAATCTGTGCTTTACAATTTTTTTGTTTCATTCCTTACAATACAAACTTACTTCTCTATGAATATAAGTGCAACAAATCATTTCCCTTTTAATTGGAGTACATTTAAATAGCTTTCTTCTTTTGTTTTAAGATCTACTAAACTATGTTCTGCGTTGAAAAAATTTAAAATAGGTTCCTAGACATAAAATCAGTTTGGCTGGGCGCAGTGGCTCACGCCTATAATCCCAGTACTTTGGGAGGCTGGGCCGGGTGGATCACCTGAGATCAGGAGTTTGAGAGCAGCCTGACCAACATGGAGAAACCCCATCTCTACTAAAAATACAAAATTAGCCAGGTATGGTGGCACGTGCCTGTAATCCCAGCTACTCAGGAGGCCAAGGCAGGAGAATCACTTGAACCTGGGAGGCGGAGGCTGCAGTGAGCTGAGATCGCGCCATTGCACTCTAGCCTGTGCAATAAGAGTGAAACTCCATCTCAAAAAAAAAAAAAAGAGAGAGAGAGAAAATCATAGTTCAACATTTGATATTACAGAGTAAAGAAAGATTAGCCTTCCGAACAAACTAGGCATAGAAGAAAAAAGAAAGAGGGGCCTTAAAAGTCAAATAGAAAGCCCCATAATCAAATTCAAAACTTAGCTTTTTCACGAGCTAGAGAACAGCTATATTAAGGTGTCTGTAATTTTCCCAAACCATACATCTCAAATGTTGTGATTCTCCATAATATTCCAGAGTTTAATACATGCCACACTCTAGGACAGTAAGTCACTGTGAACCAGTTTCTAGAGGGGCTTGCACTGAATAATTTCCCTTTTAACTGTGATTCTAAGTTGCCAGCCCTAGCAAGGCAGTATGGAAGAAGAATGATTGAGACAGGTGTTCTTAAAATGAAGTAAGCATGTAAGGGAAGGTACTAGCCTGTCATATGCAGCAATCATAAAGTTGAGGAGGAGGCTGATAGATTGTTCCACATTAATTTGGTGAGTAGAAGGAAGGCGCTTGTTCAACTGATAGTAGATGGAGGAGATGACAGTTTCCAGGCGGGACACACTGATCTCAGTGGCATGGTCCAGTGTATTAAGGCCATTGTCTCGGAAGGCTTCAATCATGTTCCAGATATCAACAAGATGAACTAAAAGACAAAGAAAATAAACTGTCAACAATTTTAAAGTGTGGTACTACTTTCACAATAGGACTCTTAAATTTATCAACTAGTTCTTAAGTTTAAAAGAAGAAACTTTTTAGCCAACAATGAGGAAAAAAACATTCTGTGGTCAAATAAAGAACATCAGTCCCAGACAACATCAAGGAGCCACCATAGCTGTAGGGGAAGGACCACTTCCAGACTTCACATGTAAATAGCCAATATTTCACGTCTTTGCAAACAGCAACCCATGCAATTCCTAACAATGGATAATTGGAGAAAAAAAGATCAAGAACTACTTATAAGAACTTCTACCCTTTTTGAAAATTTGCTGTATCATCTTGAATCACTTTATTGTATTCCTTTAGCCTAGCAACTAAAGCAACAGTTTACGACTCAAACTTTATAACCCTAAGGAGGGAGAGAAATACAACTGCATTAAGTAAAATATTAACATGCTTTACAGGCGACTCGTAGCTCTGAACAACTCATAGCTCAGTCAAAAATAAATTTATCTATTGCATATTTCCTCTATCATTTAAGAGGCTGACTTTCTTTTAAATCTCATTTTCAGCAATAAAGTAGGCTGGGTATCTGTATCTACACTCTTCTTGAAAAATGACAAAATTCCTGGATGGAACATAAAAACAACTTCTTAAGTGCATCAAAAAAGTAAATACTCAGCTAGATAGAAAAGAGACATTTCCTTGAAAGAAAAATAATTAAGAATGATGCCTGACTTCAAGCAACAAAGGAGGCAGAAGACTGCAAAATAATTTTAATGTGCTGAAAAGAAATCAAAACCACCAACAAAATTATATATCTAGTATTAAAAAAGCTTTCAAGAAAAAAGGTTCAATAAAGACATTTTCAAGGACACAAAATCTGAAAGTATACTTTCCAACACTGAAACACTAGGGGAAGAATTGAAATTAGGAAAATACAACTGATCAATCCAAAAGAAGGCAAGAAAGGCAGAACAAGTAGCACAAATAGCAAAAAAAAAAAAAAAGATGGCTGGTGTGGATCCAAATATCAGTTAATTGCAATAACTATAAACATACTAACATACCACTTAAAAGACAAAGACTGGCAAATTCACATTTTTTAAATAATCAAATTACATGCTGTTTGCAAGGAATACGTGCAAAACATAAGGACATAAAAAAGGTTTAAATATAAGTAGTTGGTAATTTCTAACCACAATAAAGGTGATGCAACTTTATTTGTAATAGAAAAAAGGGGGGGAGCTTGTAAAACCACATCATCAACTCAATAGACATAGAAGCAGCATTTGGAAAAATCAAATATCCTTTCATAATAAAAGCACAACAAACTAAAAATAGAAGAAAACTTCCTCAATCTGATAAAAAGCATCTATAAAAAATCCCAAAGCCAACATCATACTTAATGGGGAAAGACTGAAAGCTCTCCCCTCAAGATCAAGAATAAGACACTTAAAGTACAAGCAACAAAAAGAGATACATTGCATTTCATTTAAATTTTAAAAGTCTGTGTTTCAAAGTCTACTATCAAGTAAGTGAAAAGGCAACCCAAAGAATGGAAAAAAATAGTTGTAAACCATGCATCCATTAAGGGTCTAGGATCCAGACATATAAAAACTCTTACAATTCAACAATAAAAAAAGGCAACTCAATTTAAAAATGGGCAAATAATTTAATAGACATTTATCCAAAGAAAATATATAAAACAGCCAACAAGCATATGGAAAGATGTTCAACATCATTAGTCATTAGGGAAATGCAAAGGAAAACTAAGATGCCACTTCACACCCACTAGACTAGCTAGACTTTTTATTCAAATGGAAAACAAGTGTCAGTGAGGATGTAGAGAAGCTGAAACTCTCATAAACTGCTGGTGCAAATGTAAAATCATGCAGCTGCTTTGGAAAACAGTTTAGGAGTTCCTTAAGAAGTTAAACAGTGGCCATGTGACCCAGCAATTCTACTCTACCAGAGTTGAAAACATATGTCTACACAAAAACTTGTACAAATGTTCATAGCTGTATTATTCATAATAGCCAAAAGTGAAAACAACCCAAATGTCCATCAATAGATGCATGGATAAATAAAATGTAATATATGCATACAATGGAATATTATTTGATTATAAAAGGGGGATGAAGCATGGGCTGGGCGCGATGGGCTCACACCTGTAATCCTAGCACTTTAGGCGGCCAAGGCGGGAGGATCCCCTGAGGTCAGGAGTTTGAGACCAGCCTGGTCAACAGGGCAAAACCCTGCCTCTACTAAAAATACAAAAAAACTAGCTGGGTGTGGTGACAGGCACCTATAATCCCAGCTACTCGGGAAGCTGAGGCAGGAGAATCACTCGAACCCAGGAGGCAGAGGTTGCAGTGAGCCAAGATCGTGCCACTGCACTCCAGCATGGGCCACAAAGCAAGACTCCATCTCACAAAAAAAAAGGCGGGGGATGAAGTACTGATACATTCTGCAATATGGATAAACTTTGAAAACATTATTTTAAGTAAAAGATACCATACAGTTAGGACAACATATTGTAAGATTCTATTTATATGAAATGTCCACATAGGCAAATCCATTTTTCGAAAGTACATTAGTAGTTGCCAGAGATGGGAGACGAAAAGAATGTGGACTGACTGTTAATGGGTATGTGGTTTATTACTGGGGTGATGAAAATGTTCTAGAATAAGATAGTGATAATGATTATACAACTCTATGGATACACTAAAAATCAATGAAAAGACTGTACACTCTAAAAGGGTGAATTTTCTAATACATGAATTTTATATATTTTTTTAGTGATGGGACAAAATGCACTGTGATAAGGAGGGTCACTGAATAATGATGTAAGTTTTAATTCATTAAGAAAGATATAAGAGGCTTGGTGCAGTGGCTCATGTCTGTAATCCCACTCCTAGCTTCACTTTAAGCCAGGAGTTCATGACCAGCCTGAAGAACATAGTAGAACCCCATCTCCACAAAAAAAATTTTTTTAATTAGCTAGGCACAGTGGCACATGCCTGTATCCTTAGCTACTGGGGAGGCTACAGCAGGAGGATCAGCCCCGGAGTTCAAGGCTTCAGTGAACTATGATTGTGTCACTGCACTTCAACCTGAGTGATGAAATGAGAAAGTGAGACCCGATAGTCCAAAAAAAAAGGAAGTAAAAAGAAAAGAAAGAAAGATATAAGAACGTTACATTTATTTACATCTAATAGAACAGCCTCAAAATATATAAAACAAAAATAAACAGAACCTCAGAGAGACACAAAGGAATTCAGAAGCTTAGTGGGGGTTATTAACTCACCTCTCTTAGTAAGTAATAGTGCAAATAAACACTCAAAAAGTACAGACATAGACGATTAAACTTCACAACTAACAAAGTAGGCATAATGAGCACTATATAAAGTACAGCCTCCACTGATGAAAGAATATGCTTTATTTTCAAGTACACAAAGATACATATAAAAATTAACCACATCCTTGGCTGGGCGCAGTGGCTCACACCTGTAATCCCAGCACTTTGGGAAGCCAAGGCAGGTGGATCACTTGAGGTCCGGAGTTCAAGACAAGCCTGGCCAACATGGTGAAACCCTATCTCTACTAAAAATACAAAAATTAGCCAGGTGTGGTGGCGCACGCCTGTAATCCCAGCTAGTTGGGAGGCTGAGACAGGAGAATTGCTTGAACCTGGGAGGCAGAGTACAGTGAGCCGAGATCTCACCACTGCACTCCAGTACGGGCCACAGAACGAGAGTCTGTCTCAAAAAAAAAAAAAAAAAAAAAGGACCATATCCTGAGCCATAAAGCAAATCTCAACAAATTTTAAAGGATTAAAATTATATGAACCATGCTCTCTGATCAAAATGAAATTAAATTAGAAATCATTATCAAAAAGACAACTTTTAAAGGAAAACTTATCTTTAGAAATAAAGAAACACACTACCAGGAAACTTTCTTAATTAATCTGATTAAGGTTGTCATGGTTTGAATATGTGTCCCCTGCAAAAATGATTTTGAAATGTAATCTAATCCCCAGTGTGGCAGTATTGAGAGGTAGGCTTTAAGAGGTGACTGAGTCATGAGGGCTCGGCCTTCATGAATGGATTAATCCACTCATGGATTAATGGACTAATTAATTAGCGACTTATCATGGGAGTGGGACTGGCGGCTTTATAGAAAAAGGAAGAGAGACCTGCGCTAGCACACTCAGCCTCCTCACCATGGGACGCTGTGCATGGCCTCTGGACTCTGTAGAGTCCCCAGCAGCAAGATGGTTTTCAACATACATGGCCCCACAATCTTAAACCTTCCAGCCTCCATAACTCTATGAAATAAATTTCTTTCTTTATAAATCACCCAGTTTCAGGTACTCTGTTATAAGCAACAGAAACAGGCTAAGACAAATGTTACCTATAAAGGACTTGCCACAAACATATTTCTTCATAGTAAAATGAAAGGCTTTGCTCTGATCATGGGAATGAGATAAGGAATGTTCACTATCATAATTTCTATTGTACTTGAGGCCAAACCAAGATAAATATGCAGATAAAGAAATCATCAGTGTATTGGAAATGAGTAAATAAAGCTGTCATTATTCAGAAATAACAAAACTATGTACACAGAAATCAAAAATTCTACAGATAAATTAATATGAGTTGAGAACAACTGCTAGAAATGAGATCAAGATATAAAGATCACTGTATTTCTATATATCAATAATATAACAATGAAATTTTAAAATAATAGTATCATGTCATTGAAGACCTAATAATAAATCCAGTGAAGAGGACGGGCACGGTGGTTCACGCCTGTAATCCCAGCATTTTGAGAGGCCGAGATCAGTGCATCACTTGAGGCCAAGAGTTCGAGATCGGCCTGGCCAACAAGGCAAAACCCTGTCTCAACTAAAAATACAAAAATTAGCTGGGCATGGTGGTGCATGCCTGTAGTCCCGGCTACTTGGAAGCCTGAGGCAGGAGAACCTCTTGAACCCAGGAGGTAGAGATTGCAGTGAGCCAAGATCGCACCACTGCGCTTCAGCCTGAGTGATAGAGTGACTCTGATTCAAAAAATAAAAGTTACAAAAATTAAAAATCCAATGAAGGATGTGCAACATCTCTACAAAGAAATTAAAGACCTAAACAGCTCTAGGGCTGAACATATACCACATTCACAGGAGGAAATCTCAGTGCTGGAAATACATCAGTTCTCCCCAACCTGCTTTACAGAGTCAATACAATCCGAATCAAAATCCCTGCAGGTCTGTACAGTAAAAGAGGAATTTTACTGTGTGTAAATTATACTTGAAGAAAGAAATGAAAAAAAAATACAAGAGAATTCTTTATTTTATTTTGTTGGTTTCAGTAGAAATTGGCAAGCAGATTCTAAAATTTATATGGAAATAAATGTTAAAAAGACTGTCCCAGAGAATCTTAAAAAGAAAAACGGAGCAAAGTAGGAAGACTTGCCTTGCCTTACGTCTAGATTTACTAAACACTAATAGCAGTTACTGCTGCAAAAAACAGTGTGGTATCAGAACAGTGTGGTATTGGTAGAAGGATAGACAAACAGTCCAGTGGAACACAAAGAGGGTCAAAAAGCAGACCTTCTCATATATGGACACTGCCACGAACATTCTTGCACAGAGTCAAGAATGAATGTATATGAGAAGACTCTTTAGCAGCGAAAAAAATGGTTTATTTTCTTCTGTTTATTGACTGTTTATTGAACTTTTCAATAAGAAGTGAAAGAACAACTGAACATACATATGGAAAACCTTGAAAACTGAGTACTACTTATCCTGTACATTCTCAAAATTTTTTTCAGATAAACTGTAAAATCCTACGTGAAAGGTAACAAAATAAAACCTTTAGAACAATGCATCTTTTATTTTATATTATTAATGCCACTAGCCTAGTCAGGCTCTCAACACTCCACACATTCAATTCTAAGGTTAATGTTCTTTCCATTGTATAAAACAATTTTTCACTGATACAAACAAACACAAGAAAAGTACAATAATTCTGTCATGAGTTAGTTCGTCTTCACGGAACTAAAAAGAAGAAAGATTACGTATATACCAGACATACATATACATATATACAGACACACTTTATTTCATAATCCACATGGTAGCAATTATTTATAGAAAAGGTTGATTCATGTTATATTAAGCTTAATCAAGAAAATCAATTTCAATTATACCTTTATCAAAAACATTAATGTTTTTATTTTCCTCCAGAAGCTGATAAATTGTATTAATTTTGTATAAAACATTTTGTATAAAGCATAATTTTATATAAAGCATTTCCTTAATAAAAGTCACAGAGAAATTGATTCTCCCATTTAAAGAACATTAATACCACACCAGCCTCAAAACTAGCTACATTATTGAGTTTGTTAAACATTTTGAGGGACAAACGAGTAAAATGACAAGTTCTTCCATTTCAAAGCTTACATACTGATAAATACTTAAGACAAAAATAGTTCAATTAACATTAAAATATGACCAGAACATGCTGAAGTCTTTTATAATACTGAAAACTCTATCCAGCTATCACAGAAATGAGTAGAAAGGACTCACGGTTGCATCGTTTTTGTATAAATCGTAATTTGCAGGCTGTTCTGTAAGTTGATAGTCGTATGATATCAAAATTCTGAGCACCTGAAAAAAGGCAAACAGAAATGCTCAACTGGATTTACCATTTAGTTTCCAAACGCTAGGAAGTGGCTCCATTCTACTGTGTTGCCATAATATACCAGTCAACTAGGACTTCTGTTTTAAAATGGAGGGTCAATTAAAAAAACCACAGAGGGAGAAAAGGATAGGAAACGTGCATGCCCAATACGTGCCGGGACTCTGCTAGTCTTGCTCCTGATATCCTGTCTGCTCATCAGAGAAAACTCCAAAGGGAGGAACACTCATGACATGGGTGAGTGAACTACATGATTAGGAAAGGGGAGCAGGGTGGCATCGTGGGAAAGACCCAAGCCCAGAGTCAGAAAAACTGCATGCCCGTCCCAGCCTGACCAACCACAGAATGCAACTGTGGCCATGCCGCATGCCTCTGCACATAAGTGTCCTCATCTGGGAAATGGGGGAACGTACCAGCTGCCTATAAGGTCCCCTTCCAGGTCTGTGGCAGCCTGTATTTTCCTAAAAAAGTGTTCACAACAGTATTTCCAGAGCAGTATTTTATGTGCTTCTAGTATGTTGTCCCTCTCCATCAAGATCTAGAGATTCTTTCCTTCCATGGGAATCTGACCAGGACACTGACTGCCTCACTGCCCAGAACGCAGCAGAAGTACAGTGTAGGACTTCTGGAGACAGATGGCACAGCTTGCTCCCCTCTTGCTCTTCCGGGATATGCCTGCCCTGGGGAACCCAGAAGCTATACCATGAGAAAGCCCAGACTGATATGGAGAGGCCACAGTGAGAGGCTCATAGGCAGAAGAACTGAGTCCACCAACCAAAACAGCATCGATTGCCAAATGCGCAGGTGAGCAAGCCTTCAAATCATTCAAGCCCTGAGCCTTTGAGTCTTCCGCGGAGATCTCAGGCATCATGAAGCAAAGTCAAGACATCAGCACTGAATGCTGTTCTGAGTCTAGACCCAAAAAATGCATAAACAAAACAAATGACTGTTTGAAGAGTAAGCCAGAGTAACTAGACCAAAGCCTAAAATTTTACATGAGTTTATAAATCACATTTTGTTCTCATTTTAAAATTTGCTGCAAATGAAGTCTACTTAAATTTTAAGGTCGCTTAAGATAGGGTAGGCCCCAATGTGAGATTTATTTCACCTATCCGGCCTTTATAAAAATCTGGCAGCAACTTTTGACTCAATGAGGGAAAAGAGCAAGACTATCTCTAAAATAGATATATGTATATACATATAATATATATTATATAAATTATAAATATATATAGTATATATTTTTATAATATGTAAATATATTTGTAATATAATTCACATTCCATACAATTCACCCATTAAAATGTGCAACTGAATGGTGTTTACTATACACACAATTGTGCAATCATCACCACAATCAATTTACAACATTGTCATCATCCCAAAAGAAACCTCTTACCCTTAGCAGTCACTTTACCTACCACACCTGGCTAATTTTTAATTTTTTTTTTTTGTAGAGACAGGGTCTCGCTATGTTGCCCAGGATGGCCTCAAACTCCTGGACTTAAGCAATCCTCCTGCCTCAACTTCCCAAAGTGCTAGGATTACTAGCTTGCACCACTGCACCCAGCCCTGCCCACATTTTAATTGAGTTGTCTTTTTATCACTGAGTTGTAAATGTTGTTCACATACTTTAGATACAAGTCACTTGCGAGATACATGATTAGCAAATATTTTCTCCCATTCTGTGGGTAGTGGCTAGTGGCTTCTTGATTTTAGTGGTCTCTGTTG
Source organism: Ateles fusciceps (assembly GCA_036589455.1). Taxonomy (NCBI): domain Eukaryota; kingdom Metazoa; phylum Chordata; class Mammalia; order Primates; family Atelidae; genus Ateles; species Ateles fusciceps. Next base: position 5,908,824 of record JAZHEH010001737.1, read on the forward strand.
AAGTATAATAGTTTATCATTTTGATAAAGTCCCATTTATCTATTTTTTTTTTGTTGCTGTTGTTTTGAGACAGAGTCTCACTCTTGTGGTCCAGGCTGGAGTGAAGTGGCGCAATCTTGACTCACTGCAACTTCTGCCTCCTGGGTTCAAGCGATTCTGCTACCTCAACCTCCTGAGTAGCTGGGATTACAGGCCCCCGCCACCACACCTGGCTAATTTTTTTACTTTTAGTAGAGATGAGGTTTCACCATGTCGGCAGGCTGGTCTCAAACTCCTGAACTCAGATGATCTGCCCACCTTAGCCTCCCAAAGTGCTGGAATTATAGGCATGAGCCACCACGCCTGGCCTATTTTTTTTCTTTTGTCATTTGTGCTTTTGGTGTCAGGTCCAAGATGACTTTGCCCAATTCAAGGTCAAGATGTATACCTGTGTTTTCTTCTAAGAGTTATGGAAGATACAAGGAAGTAAATGTGTTTTGTTTAAAAAGCAAGGCAAATGGGAAGAAGAGGGATGAGGAGGAAAAGGGGATGAAGGGAGAAGAGATTATAGAGCTAGAAGATGCAAGCATAATAAAATGCTGAATTGCCTGACATTTTTCACAAGCATTTATAATTTAAAAAATGCTTGGCCTGGCACAGTGGCTCATGCCTGTAATCCCAGCACTTTGGGAGGCCGAGGCAGGCGAATCACCTGAGGTCAGGAGTTTGAGACCAGCCTGGCCAATAAGGCGAAACCCCATCTCTATTAAAAATACAAAAATTAGCCAGGCATGGTGGTGCGCGCCTGTAATCCCAGCTACTTGGGAGGCTGAGACAGGAGAATCACTTAAACCTTGGAGACACAGGATGCAGTGAGCTGAGATCATGCCACTGCATTCCAGCCTGGGTGACACATCAAGATTCTGCATAAAAAATAAAAAAAATAAAAATAAGTTTTTCAAGGGATTGTTAGTCCAAATAAGTAACATAAATGACTTATCTTTTTCTTTGCGATAAGAATTAAAACCCTGGGAAACAGAGATGAGGCCAGAGATCCCATCAGAGAGGAAGACACAAACACTACCAAGATCACTGAACACTGAAGGATGACTCTCTCAGTGGGTGAACTAGGGAAAAAGAGAAAGCATCCCACAAAGGGAAATGCTGAGGACACAAGCCTTTCTCCACCTTGATTCAAATTTACATTTATCTGAATTTAACACAAATAAGAATAATAGCAAGCAAAGAAAGGGATAACTAAATGGCCGAGTGCGGTGGCTCATGCCTATAGTCCCAGCACTTTGAGAGGCCGAGGCAGGCAGATCACTTGCAGTCAGGAGTTTGAGAACAGACTGGTCAACATGGTAAAACCCCATCTCTACTAGAAATACACCATGGAATATTATGCAGCCATCAAAAACGATGAGTTTGTGTCCTTTGTAGGGACATGGATGAAGCTGGAAACCATCATTCTCAGCAAACTGACACAAGAACAGAAAATCAAACACTGCATGTTCTCACTCATAGGCGGGTATTGAACAATGAGAACACATGGACACAGGGAGGGGAGCATCACACACTGGGGTCTGTCAGGGGGAAATAGGGAGGGACAGTGGGGGGGTGGGGAGTTGGGGAGAGATAGCATGGGGGAGAAATGCCAGATATAGGTGATGGGAAGGAAGGCAGCAAATCACATTGCCATGTATGTACCTATGCAATAATCTTGCATGTTCTTCACATGTACCCCCAAAACCTAAAATGCAATTTTAAAAAATTTTTTTTGCAAAAAAAAAAAAAAAAGGAATACAAAGATTAGCTTTGTAGAAATAAAAAGTAAATTTAAAAAAAATAAAAAAGTAAAAAATTTTTTAAAGTAAATAAAAAGAAATAAAAACAAAACCCCATCTCTACTAGAAATACAAAGATTAGCTTTGTAGAGAAATACAAAGTGGTGGTGCAGGCGCAGGCTGCAGTGAGCCGAGATTGAGCCATTGCATGCCACCCTGGGTGACAGGACAAGACTCCATCTTAAAAAAAAAAAAAAAAAAGAAAGTAATAGTTAAATGGATTAGATTATACAAAATAATAACAAAGTCTAATCTGTGGAGTTAAAAAATATATCTTTTTTTTTCTTTAACAGCGTCTCACTCACCTAGACACTGGAGTACAGTTTCACAATCTCAGCTCACTGTAACACTGACTTCCCAGGCTCAAGCAATCCTCCCAACTCTCAGCCTCCTAAGCAGCTGGGACTACAGGAATAAGCCACCACACCTGGCTAATTTTTGTCTTTTTCTAGAGACAGGGTTTTTTGCCATATTGCCCAGGCTGGTCTCAAACTCCTAGGCTCAAGCAATCCACCTGCCTCAGCCTCCCAAAGTGCTGGAATTACAGGTATGAGCCACTGCGCCCAGCCCTTAAAGAAGATAATACTAAAAATGATATAAATTTCATAAAGGAGGTACCCTAAAATATTCCAATATTCTCATAATATTTGAACAGAGTTACAAATATTGATAAGCTATATTTTAGTTAATGTTAATATTTCTAGGGTAAAGAACAGAAAAATACACAACTCACAACCAAGCAGAGGGAAGCAATGGGATAGAAGGAAGCAAGCAAGCTCAGCTCCTCTAAGACAGGGAAAGAAAGGAACACATCAAAGAAAGGACAAAATTGAAGCACAAAATATGATGGAAACATAAACCAAAAATAAAACTCTAAGGCCCCCCAACCATCTGAATAGACTTCCTCCTCAGCCAGGGCTCTTTTAACATTTAACCTGAGAGACTGTTTCAGGCCATGATAGGAAGCTGAGGTCAAACATGCCTCACTCTACCCCTCTGGCATTACTGTCATCACAGACCTTAAGTTTAATACAAAACATGTTACAACCTATTCTCTCTGAAGCCTGCTACCTGGAGGCTTTATCTGCATGATAAAACTTTGGTCTCCATAACCTCTTACTGCAACCCAGACCTTCCTTTCCATCAATCCCAGGCCTTTGGGTAAACTCAACCAACAGCCAACCAGAAAACTTTTCAATCTACCTATAAGCTAGAAGGCCCTCCCTCACCCCTTCAAGTTGTTCTGTCTTTCTGAACCAAACCAATGTGTTTCTCAAATGTATTTGATTTTAGTCTCATGCTTCCTTAAAATGTATAAAACCAAGCTGCACCCCAACCACCTTGGGCACGTGTTCTCAGGACCCCCTGAGGGCTGTGTTATGAACCACGGTCACTCGTATTTAGCTTAGAATAAATCTCTTCAAATATTTTACAGAATTTGACACTTTTCATCAACAGAAAATATGAAATATATGAGTATTCACTAAAAAGGCTAGACGGAATAAACTCTTCAGTGATAAGGCAAAGACTGTCATACTGGTTTTTTTAAAAAAAAAAACCAGTAAGTAAGCTTATGCTACTTACAAGAGACAAAAACCTAAGAATTCAGAAATTTTTAAAGAATTAAAATATATACACTGTACTTAGTATGCTAACTGAAAGCCAGCATTAGCTATATCAATATGCTATAAAATAGATTTCAAAGCATCAGAAGCATTACTAGATAAAAAGGGTAACTATATAATGACAAAAGACTCACTTTCCTAGGTAGACATAACATTTTAAAGGTACATGCATCTAAGAATTAAAGTTTCAAAAGCTAATAGAAGTACAGGAAAAAATAGAATAATCTTGATCAAAGCAGAAATATTTAACATCTCTCATTGATTAAGATCAAGCAATCAAATCACCAAGGACAAAAAAGATTTTAATGAAATATGCAACAAGCTTGATCTAAATAATGCAGAAATCATACACATTTTCAAGTACTCATGAAATATCTGGAAAAACACAAAACATAAAATTATCAACGAATTCAAAGATTCTAGATCTTCCCTCATTTCCTGACCCAAAACCCAATTCAGTTATACAGGTTTTTTTAACTAAAACATTTACTTTCAAATTTTAAAAGATACTCCAGCTGGGTACAGTGCCCCCACGCCTGTAATCCCAGCACTTTGGGAGACCAAGATGAGAGGATCACTTGAGCCCTGGAGTTCAAGACCAGCCTGGGCAACATAGCAATACCCTGTCTCTATCAATCAGTCAATCAACCAACCAACCAATCAAAAAAAGGATATTTCTAAGTAATTAATAATAAAAATTAGAGAAAATAGAGAACTGATCATGAAAAACAGTAATTATCAGAACACTTAGGATGAAAAAAAAAATAACGGGAAAGTTTATTCTTAAATGCTTACATAGGGAAAAAAAAGGCCTGGTTACATAAGAAAACAAATGGCCTTAGTAACCCAACATAAGAAGTTAGAAAAATAACAGAATTGCCTAAATATGAAGAGGAAAATAAACAGCACAAATGAGGCAGAGAACAAAGATACATAAAGAGGACCAATAAAGCCAAAAGTCGGTCCTTTGCCAATAAAATTGGCAAACTTTAGAAAAGACAAAATAAAATCAGAATCTCTGAGCTTGGAGACCTGGTATCTAGTACCTTGTAGAATCAACCGGAGAGCTTCCACGTTAGCACCAGAGTTGAGGATTACTCTTCTCTCTGTTACCTTTCATTTTTCTTAGTGATTTTATATTATGTAAGAATCATAAACTACCAACTTATTTGTATGTAATATATTCCATTCTTCTTTTAATAAATATTTATCGAGGCATCACCATAATAAACAGATGTGATCCTTATTCTCATGTTGCTTAGGGTCTAAGAAAGAATAAACTAATTTCATCACTGTTCATAACAGAAAATGTAAAAATGCTGCCTAAAAACATAAAGGCTTAAGGATATTATATAAAGTCATAATAGCAAAGGTAACACAGGGTTGAAAAATACAAACTATGTAACAAACCTACACAGGTACTCCCTGAATCTAAAAGTTACAACTTTTTTTTTAAAGAGCTCCAAAAGGAAATATTCTGAAAATTAAAGTTAAAAATATACAAACTATTCAGATTATTAAATTATTAGGGCTTCTTTTATGCTACAATGGCAGAGTTGAGTAGCTTGCCAAAGAACTCATCATACGGCCTGCAAATCCTAAAATATTTACTTTCTGGCTCTTTGAGAAAAAGATGGCTGGCCCCAGCACTATATTAACAGAGTAAAGAAGAAATACATTCATCTCAAGGGAAGCAGAAAACATTGATAAAATTCAATATTCATTCATGACTTAAGAAAATAGCCAGGCACGGTGGTTCACGCCTGTAATCCCAGCACTTTGGGAGGCTGAGGTGGGTGGATTACGAAGTCAGGGGTTCGAGACTAGCTTGATCAACATGGAGAAACCCCGTCTCTACTAAAAACACAAAATTAGCCAGGCGTGATGGCACAAGCCTGTAATCCCAGCTACTCAGAAGGCTGAGGGGAAGAATCACTTGAGCCTAGGAGGTGGAGGTTGCAGTGAGCCAAGATCGTGCCACTGCACTCTAGCCTGGGCGACAGAGTAAGACTCCATCTCAAAAAAAAAAGGAAAAGAAAATAATGATAATGATTCCTGGCAAATTAGGACATACTAGTTCTTTCACCTTTATCAGGTTAACCTGCAGCAACCATCCTTCTTAACAGTGAAATATTAGAAACATTCCTATGAAAATCAAAAACAAGACAAGGATGCCTGCTGTCCTTCCTACTTTTCAATATAATATCTGTGGCCCTAACTAGTACACTAGGTCAAGAAAAAGGTATAAGGATTACAATTACAAAAGGAAGAGTCGAGACTGTCTTTCTTTAAAAATGGTATAGTTACTGGCCAGGCACGGTAGCTCATACCTGTAATCCCAGCGCTTTGGGAGGTAGAGGTGGGAGGATCACTTGAGCCAACCTGGGCACCATAGTGTGAACCCATCTCTATGAAAAACAAGAAAATTAGCCAGGTCTGATGGCACACGCCTGTAGTTCCAGATTCCCAGAAGGCTGAATTGGGAGATCAACTGAGCCCTGGAGGTTGAGCCGGCAGTGACCTGTGATCATGCCACTGCACTCCAGCCTGAGCAACAGAGCAAGACATGGTCTCAAAGAAAAAGCAAAAAAGAAAAGCAATGGTATGGTTACCTACCTAAGTGGACATCTATATTAAGACTAGTAAGAGTTGAGAAAGAGTACTATGAACAGCTGCCTCTTCTCTGCCATGGTCTTCCGCTTGTTCCCACTTTACTCAATCATCCTAGATTCAAAATCGACATACTAAAATCAACATACTAAATGATACAACTGAATAATGGCTGGAAAAGGGTGATTCTGGCATCCACAGAAAGTAGCTATACTGGGGTTTCTGGTTGACGTTGCTGGAAATAGGGGGTGGGTCTTCCAGCAGAGGATATGATAGTCACCCATGCAATTCTGCCTGTGAAGAAATAGGGGAGACCTAAGAAGCCATACTCACCAAATGTCTCCCAGACTGACTGTTATCCTTAAGTTTGTTATAGAGGATGACAATTCATATGAGGTTTCTGTGTAAGAGTAGTAACATTTACGAAGAAGTAAACCCAGTTCTTGGCAGGACTACTTCAGATCTCTACCGTCACACCTGCACACTCATGTGTATTTACTTAAGGCACCTCAGCCTCTTCTGAATATCAGGAATTACTGTGTTTGTGCATTTGCTTTCCCATTTTGTCTGCTTCCTTTTACTAAAATAGAAGTTTCATGAGTGAGGTCAGGGACTGTGTTCTATTCTTCCCTGCAGCCCTAGCACCCAGAATAGTGCCTGGAGCATAGTAGATCCTCAATAAATGCACTCAAAGTTGAAGGGAAAAGATGACCCTTATGCTGAGATTTGAAGGGTAGGCAGGAGCAGTGTGCCAGATGGTGGAGACAACCGTATTGTGCAAAGGCACAAGGCGTGAAGCCACGTGATCTGCAGGAAAGCCAACTCAGTATTCCTGGGAAGTAACATGCAAGGCATGTGACGGAAAAATTGGGAACTAGTGGGAAGAGCAAAAAAGGTGCCAGGAGGGCCTTGTTTGGCATTCTTAGGAGTGGGGTCCTTCCCATTAAAGTGATAAGAAGCAAGTAAAGGAATTTAAGCAAAGAAGTGGCACACATTTAGGCTGGGCGCAGTGGCTCATGGCTGTAATCCCAGCACTTTGTGAGGCCAAGACGGGCAGATCACTTGAGGTCAGGAGTTTAAGACTATCTTGGCCAACATGGTGAAACTACATCTCTACTAAAAATACAAAAGTTAGACAGGCATTGTGGCACTGCCTGTAACCCCAGCTACTCAGGAGGCTGAGGCAGGAGAATCGCTTGAACCTGGGAGGCAGAAGTTGCTGTGAGCCGAGGTGGTGCCACTGCACTCCAGACTGGGCAACTGAGCAAGACAGCATCTCAAAAAAAAAAAACAAGTAGCACAGATTTATATAGTTCAATCTGGTAGCTGATCATAGATAGCAGATTTGAGAGGGTCAAGACTAGAAAAAGGGATCAGGAAATTATTGCTTCTGCTCAGAAAAGTACCAATGATTAAAGAAAACATTAGTGATAAACACAACCATCCATAACAAGTTTGTCCCACTCTGTGTCAGGCATTGTGCCAGGTGTTTTATGCATATTATCTCATTTAATCTTCACAATTCCATGAAGTCAGTGCCATTCCTGCTTTATGGATGAGGAAACGGAGGCCCAGAGAGATTAAGTTAACTTGCCTAAGGTTATTCAGCCAGGAAGTGAGGCAGCCAAGATCCAAACTAAGTAGTCTAACTGCAAAGTTGGATTTAAAGCCACTGCAGTGTGACGAACAGATTCAGACTCATGTACCTGGTAAAACTCAGATGCCTTCTGATTTCTTTGGAGGTAGAAGGTGAGGTGAAGGGAAATGATTCCAGGGTATCTGGCTTGGATTACTAGCAATTAGAATTTTGGAACTACAAAAGTCCTTAATGATCACCCAGTCAGGCTGCCTATCCAATGCCAAAATTTCTTCTTTACCACCTCTAACAAACAGCTATCCAGCCTATGACTGACAGGACAACACACGACTTAGCTGAGTCAAACTCTGCCTACCATTACCAAAACCCTAAAGATGTCAAATATGTTGAGAGTTGGGCCTTCTGAGATTTTTATCCACTGATTTTCACACTGCGATATTCTGCTAGGACCCCGGGGGCTATCCCAGGCTGGCTCTTCCTCCTCTCTCCTGCTTCAACCAAGCACTAGCAATTTTATAATACTCATATGTTGAGGGTCCTTGTAAGATGTCACTGAGGAAAAAAATGTACAGTACTTTTAAAGGTTTCATGATCACTGGTCCAGACCAATAACCCCTATTTCATGGCAAAGGAATTTGAGGTTCAGCAAATGTGACCTTGAGGTGGTCAAGGTCACATGGTCATGGTCACACAGACAAACAGTCACAGAGCAAAACAATCCTACAAGGATTGGGAACCACCCCACTTCTCTCAGCCATCTTCTTCTCTTTGTTTGAACTGTATACAAGAATCTAATTTTTAACAGAATATTTAAGGTTAAAAATATATCAAAATACACATTCTTTTTAGTTTTCCAATAGCTCTAGGTGTCACCCTAACACTTAGTCCCCTTCTGTCTCAGAACTGGCATGGAGTAGAAGGTAACTAATATAATGTATTAATCACTAATCACCACCTGCAAGCTCATGGTAACAATGGAGTTACAGCAAGAGATCTAAATTGACTGGCATGGTACAAAATCACAGACATTCTAGGTAACATTTCTGCCTTATTATTTATGGCCTTGCCTAAAAAAGCAAGTCAATTCTATTAAAATACATGCTTTGGCTTGGGGTCCTTCAATTCCTTGATTCTTTAACTCTCATTCTTCCCTCTTGAAGCTTATAACATAAAACTTGTAATTGATTAAAAGCTATGACTTGATCAAAAAAAAAAACCACAAACATTCCCACACATCTGAACAAGTACTCAAGACTCACGCATTTCTATGAACAGCTGCCTCTTTCTGCCATGGTCTTCCGCTTGTTCCCACTTTCCTCAATCATCCTAGAGACAAAGAAAGATACAATAAACCACTGTATAATTTCACAATCATTCTATTGTGAAGAGGTACAGAAAACCAAGTTGCAAATACACATTTTAAGACAGTATCAATAAAAATAAACAGGAAACCTGATTCAGAAAAAGATAAACCACTGTCCTTTTATTTGTTGGCTTCTAAAATATTAATCAATACTTATATGAGCTCATACAATTGCTTACTGTGCTAAAAATATAAGCTGTCTTATTTTTAACTTCAGTTATTTTCTCTGCAGATTCCTGGATTAGTTGAGATAATTTCCCATATCTCTACTGTTTCATATAGATAAACGTGTTACTAAATATAATTTAGAAAATAAATGTAATGAAAGGCTGTAATAAAGGACATAAGAACAGTTAGTTTATACATAAAAATATATATAAATAAAATATTCAATTTTATATTAAAGAAATAAGGTATTCATCCCTAATATGGTTTGGCTGTGTCCCCATTCAAATCTCAACTTGAATTGTATCTCCCAGAATTCCCATGTGTTGTGGGAGGGATCGAGAGGGTAACTGAATCATGAGGGCTGGTCATTCCCATGCTATACTCGTTATAGTTAATAAGTTTCATGAGATCTGATGGGTTTATCAGGGGTTTCCGCTTTTGCTTCTTCCTCATTTTCTCTTGCTGCCACCATGTAAGAAGTGTCTTTCACCTCTGAGGCCTCCCCAAGTTATGTGGCACTGTAAGCCCAATCAAACCTTTTTTTCTTTCCAGTCTTGGGTATGTCTTTATCAGCAGTGTGTAAATGGACTAATATAATCCCCTAACTACAAAAGCTCCTAAATATGAATGTTCTATTACATGGTGACAGTAGTTTACATTAACAAACAGGCTATCCCAGTCACTTGCCAATCTCTTTATATGCATTATCTCATTTAATTCTCACAAAAACCCTATGTGCTGGAATTATTATTATCTCCATTATGTAGATTAGGAAGCAGATATCTAATCTATAAATACTAGACACTATTCTTTTAGTATGCCTAAAGGAACGCTAACTTGCTCAAGGGCACACAACTATGAAGTGGCAGAATGGAATCCCAACTCTTTCATTAAACTTCTTAAATAACTATTGCTTGTAGATACATATTTCTAAACCTCTATGTCTAAAAAGCTAGAACAGGCCAGGTGTGGTGGCTCACACCTGTAATCCCAGCACTTTGGGAGGCCAAGGTGGGTGGATCACTTGAGGTCAGGAGTTCGAGACCAGCCGGGCCAACATGGTGAAACCCTGTCTCTACTAAAAATACAAAAATTAGCTGGGCATAGTGGTACACACTTGTAAATCCAGCTACTTGTGAGGCTGAGGCAAAAGAATCGCTTGAATTTGGGAGGCAGATGTTGCAGTGAGCCAAGATCACGCCACTGCAATCCAGCCTGGGCAACAGAGAAAGACTTCGTCTCAAAAAACAATTAAAAAATAAAAAATAAGAAAAAACTAGAACACAAATAGCCTATTACATGAACCCCACTGATACAAAATTTGTGACAATTTCAGCTGCAGTTTGCCTTACTCTATTAAGAAAAAAATATCTAAAGAGCATATGCCAAATAATTTCCCTAAGTAGATTAAACTATGTAAATCATTTTCAAATATGATTAAACTCTTGTAGATTTAACTGTTTTAAGTTATTCTCAAATACACTGGAATCACAAATTATATGATGACTACAAATTACATATCCATTAAAGCAAGTTGCCTGGTTATAAAAAATTTATTTGTAACATATTCTAAAGAAAAATTTTAAATATAAATATATTTCTTAACATTTTACAATAAATATTCTGATTAAGACTGGCTCTTTAGGCCAAGTACAGTGGCTCGCACATGTAATCCCAGCACTTTGGGATGCCAAGGTGGGAGGATCGCTTGAGCCCAGGGGTTCAAGACCATCCTGGGCAACATGGCAAGCCCCTATCTCTACCAAAAAAAAAATCTTTAATTAGCCAAGCATGGTGACATGGGCCTGTGGTCCTAGCTAGTCAGGAGGCTGAGGCAGGAGGATCACCTGAGCCCAGGAGCTGGAGGCTGCAGTGAGCTGTGACTGCACCACTGTAATCCAGCCTGGCTGTCAGGGCAAGACTCTGTCCCAAAAAAAAAAAAAAAAAAAAAAAAATTTAATTTCTTTAAAATAAAAAAGTCTTTGGACTTTCTGAAATAAAGCACAAACTAGATACTTTACAAATTAATTATCTAAACTTATAAAATGATAGTATCCTAAAGTCATGTAAACAATTATTACAAACCTGAATCAAACAACACACAAAATCTGAACAGACCCCTTACCAAAGGAGATATACAGAATGGTAAATAAGCATCTAAAAAACTGTTCAAAGAAAAAAAAAAAACTCCACATCCGTTAGAATCGCCAAAATCCGGAACACTAACTGTAGGGGGGGGGATCCCATAAGTGCCAAAGCAGGAGCCAAAAGCCTCAGCCTTTTTCCATATAAATAATGAAGAAGAAAGTAACTAGAAATACAATCGTAGTAGTTATTAGTTATTCATAAGTAATCTTAATTCTTTTACTAATGCCTCTCAGGTCGGAAGTGTGAACTTGGGGCGACATTGTGAAATGAATGACCCTAAGGCAAGACACTTTAAGCCCTCTGTCACACCCCTATAAAAGTTGCTGGAGGGCGCCTTGGCTGTGCAGCAGCGCCAGCGCTGGGAAAGCACCCGCTGTTCAGCCAGATAGGGAAGGAAACGTCCAAAATAGCTGAAACGTCTCCTTCCTCAGAGGATTTAGCAGAAAACTCCGCTTCTCCAAGCTCTTGTGGTAAGGCCTGACGGCTGTCAAGGTAAGCCCGCAGACATCCGGGGGCTTAATTGTCTCTATGTGTTGCTGTGCTTCAGTGGTCATGTTCCATGTCCACTACCATGTTCTGCTTCTGCACCTGGTTCCTTTTTTCTTGTAAGAATTAATCAGTAGAAGTAACGTAAATCTTAATGTCTTTGTGACAAGTATGGAAAAAGTACTGACGCATTATGCCCTTCCTGAGCCCCTACCTGCATGACAGGTGATGCACTTGACCCTATCACTGCCATGCCCTATCTACCCGGCCCCCAGTCTACCACCACCTAGGCCACGCCCTACCTACCCTGCCCTCAGCAACTCAATAGAAGTGGAAGCATCCAGGCGTTGGGGGCCACTGCTGGTCTCCACGATTTGGTTAGCAGTGGACCCCTGGGCCCAAACCCTCTTGTCTCTATCTCTATGTCTTGTGTCTTTTCTTTCTACAATTTCTTGTCTCCACATCAGCAGGGAGAGGCTCATAGAACCCTGTAGGGCTGGACCCTACAACTAACAACAGCAAATGCCAGCGAGGATATGGAACAACAGAAACTCTCATTCATTGCCGGTGGGGAATGCAAAATGGTACAGCCACTTTAGAAGACTGGTGGTTTCTTACATAACTAAACATAATCTAACCATATGATCCAGCAATCACACTCCTTGGTATTTACCCAAAGGAGGTGAACACTTATGTCCACACAAAAACCTGCTCACAGATGTTTACACCACGTTTATTCATAATTGCCAAAACTTGGAAGCAACCAAAGTGACTGGGTAAACTGTAGTATATCCAAATAATGCAATATTATTCAGCACTAAGAAATGAGCTATCAAGCCATGAAAAGACATGGATGAACCTGGAATGCTTTCTACTAAATGAAAGTAGCCAATCTGAAAAGACCATATACTGTACAGTATCAGTTATAGGATGTTCTGGAAAAGGCAAAATTATGGTAAAAATACCAGTGGTTCCCGTCACGGTGGAGAGGGAGGTGTGGATAAGCAGAAGACTTTAAGGGCCATGAAACTATTCTGTACGTTATTATAATGGTAGACATTATGTCATTATACATTGTCCAAACGCATAGCATGTACACCACCAAGGGTGAACCCTAATATTAAACATGGACTTTTAATGATAATGCTGTATTAACGTAGATTCAGCCACTGTAACACATGCACCACTCTGGTGGGGGGCGGTCACGATGGGGAGGCTGTGCATGTGAAAATTTCTGTACCTTCCACTCATTTTGCTGTGAAGCCAGAACTGCTCTAAAAAATAATGTCTATTTAAAGAAAAAATTGCCTAGAAGGCTTATTAAAACACTGATTATAGTCACAGTGAATAGAAGCAAAAATACAGAATAAAGCTTTTTTTTTTTCTTTTTGGAGATGGAGTCTCGCTCTGTCACCCAGGCTGGAGTGCAATGGTGCGATCTCAGCTCGCTGCAACCTTCTCCTCCTGGGTTCAAGCAATTCTCATGCCTCAGCCTCCCGAGTAGCTGGGATTACAGGCACGTGCCATCATGCCTGGCTAATTTTTGTATTTTTAGTAGGGACGGGGTTTCACCATGTTAGCCAGGCTGGTCTTGAACTCCTGGCCTCAAGTGATCCACCCACCTCAGCCTCCTAAAGTGCTGGGATTACAGGCATGAGCCACTACACCTGGCCCCGTTCAGAAATTTCTTCCAGACTCAGTGGCCTGGGACTGGAGTGTGGGAAGAGGGCAGATGTGGTTCGTTCACCAGCCGTCTTAGACCTTCCCAATGTACCTCTCACTCCTTCTCTAGATAACTCCCTTCTGTATCTTTCCTTCACTTTCTTCTACTACAGAATATTTTTTTCCTTTTTTTTTCCCCCCCTCATTCTTCCATGTATATTATCCTCCAGCTTAATTACCAAAACCCTACCAGAGAGACATAATGCCTATTTTACAAATGAGGAAACAAAAGCTTAGAAAAGACAAATTATTTAATCAAGACTACAGGAAGTGATAAGTGCCAGGGCCAAGAGATGCAGCAATTCCATCCGATTCCAAAGCTCATGTTCTGTCCACCACACTGTACTGCTTCCATTTTAAAGCAATATAGCTCCCTGCTCACGAAACAAATTTCTGAGTTACTCTAGGTGATTTCTGTCATAACACAACCACCTTCAGAGATTGACCTGGTTCTCAACCAGGGACAATTTTGCCACCATGGGACATTTAATAATATCTATAGTCAGTTTTGGTTGTCACAACTGGGAGGGTGCTACTGGCATCTAGTAGACAGAGGTCAGGGACACTGCTAAACATTCTACAATGCACAGGATAGTATTCCACAACAAGGCATCATCCAGTCCAAAACAGCAATAGTGCTGAGGTTAAGAAACCCTGAGACAGACCATTTAATGGAATTTTAAAAACAGTAAACGTTATAAAGCAGCCAGTATTAAATTTAGCCACTGTTCAACATGATATTCAACAGCAAAAGAGTTAGCATCCTGAAATCTAACTATAGTTTTCTTTAACTAGCCTTGAAACTCACCTTGTCACTCAATCTCTGCATCTCAAGTTCATCATTTACCAAATGGACATAATTGAGATATCTATTGGGAAGCAATGTGGAGTAACAAAAGAATGAGTGTTTTAGTCAATTAAACTAAATTTCAAATACTAGCTCCAACAGTTGGACTCTGGAAAAATTACTTAATCCTTCTGCATCAGATTCATCATCTGTAAAACTGTGATGATCACAAGTACCTTCCTCATGGATTATTGTAAGGACTCACATCAAATGCCTAGAGCAATCCCCAGCACACAATCAGTGCTCCCTAAGTGTTAAGAATGGACCAGCACACCCAACTGATGCTAAGAAAAGTCTGTTACTCAACAGTAGCCATAACACTGGCATCATCTGTTGACCTAACAGGTGTGGCAGACTCTGCCTTTATTGCATTGCTCATGCTCCTCCAAGGCCTAACTGTCCAGTTTCTGGTTGCCAGCATCTGCATTTCTTTGCCTGAAGACAGACTGTGCTAAAAATTAGACCCAAGTTCCAATTATCGAAGCAAGCAAATTACAGAGATTGAATTCACAGTCCTGACAAGATTATCCTGAACCCTCTAGGCCAGAAGCAGCTTTCTTCCTCTTACTATAAGAGGGCGGTCTCGCCTGTCTAAAAACTAAGCACAGGTCTCAGCTGGGATGCATGCCTCCAAAGATGCCTGCCCTCCTGGAGATATGAGGTCTCAGCTGGGATGCATGCCTCCAAAGATGCCTGCCCTCCTGGAGATATGAGGTCTCAGCTGGGATGCATGCCTCCAAGGATGCCTGCCCTCCTGGAGATATGTGCCTACCTTCCTCACTGCTTCTAGGCTAACAACCAGGCATTGTCAGAATAGGGAGGAACTGAGCCTCCTTTAGATGAAAGCACTGATTCACCAACACAGTATGATATGATAGGGATGTACTGGCAAGAACTGGAAGAACATAGCTGGATCTTGAGAGTGCTGAACTTGGAGGTCAAGTATAAGGCTGGTAAGGAAACGACTGTTGATATGGGCCACTCTTCCATGACTCAATATTTAACGTTCCAAAAGGACATCCTGAGCCAGTCCTAACATGTTACTAGAATGGCTCATTTAAGGTGGAAATAAATGTTTCCAATGATGTCTTAAAGGAAAAGAACTGAAGATCCTGGAACTGCATGGCAGGATATTAAGGAAGGTGTCAAAGAGTGCCCCGCATATACCCCAACCCTTACCAGGCACACTGGCCTGACAGCCCCTGAGGGCTTTCTCTAACCTTGAGTCCATTTTGTTCCCTGCATGGCAGGCCTGACAGGTTGTAGATCTACCACCTTCTGGAAACAATCTTAACCAATTACTGAAAGAGACAGTATATAAATACTCCACCTACCTTTCCCCTGAAGGACTGTAACTCTAAGACACACGTTTCACATTAGCTCCCAGAGTTTCTCAGAGGGAACACTGTGAAAAAATCAGTACCTGGCTTGATAACAAATCTTGTATTTGCAATCTTTGCTATCCTCCCTCTCCTATCTCACTTCCCACTCCCTTACTGGCTTTTCCAAGGACAACCTCCAAAACAAAATACCTGCATTTAAATCCTTGTCTACAAGTCAGCTACTAGGGAATTAAGGCATTATGTAGTTTCATTTCAAGCAAGCTTATAATTCAGGTTACATAAAATCCATGGATTTGGGATATATAAAAACTGAGATTACTATAAACCATTTCTCTAGGCCCAGTAAAAGGTGACTGCATGCCAGTGCTTTATGTACACTAATGCCTATATCTTTGTAATTATGGTTTTAACAGTTCCATACCTAATAAGAATATATTTACTCCAATACCACAGCTGATTAGATGCCCTTGCCATTCTGATATAATGTTGAAGACCAACCACTACCATGCATGTAAGTACATCTCTCTACTTCGTTCCACTTGGACTCCTAGCACTCTGCCTTTTCTTAACCACACAATCTAGAGATAACCAATATAATTACCTTCACACTAACTCTAACTTCGAACCCTGCCGTTTCCTTCCTCATAATCACTCTCATATACAGCCCCTTTTCCCATTTCAACTGCCAAAATCTTTGTCCACACTAATGCACAAACAAAATTTTATGACCTTGTGATCGCAGGACTCTCCACCTCTGTCTTCCTATAGTTCATCCTGTGAGCATGCAGAGAAATCCAGTAGGCACATTCATTCAAACATGTCTGATCTTCGGTGGGTCCAAATCACCCTACTCAGGACCTTTATTTCACCCAATTAAAAGAACCAGCATACAGCTTCAGTCTACAAAGTATAAAGAAGACCAGAGTCCTAGGTATGCAAATACAAGTGAAGTTTCTTAAATCCAAAAGGGTTGAAACCTGGCCAGGCACAGTGGCTCACGCCTGTAATCCCAGCACTTTGGGAGGCCGAGGCAGGCGGATCACTTGAGGTTGGGAGTTCAAGACCAGCCTGGCCAATATGGTGAAACCGCATCTCTATTAAAATACAAAAAAATTAGCTGAGTGTGGTGGCACACGCCTGTAATCCCAGCTACTAGGGAGGCTGAGGCAGGTGAACCTTTGAAACTCAAGAGCTGGAGGTTGCAGTGAGCTGAGATTGTGCCACTGCACTCCAGCCTGGGCAACAGAGTGAGACTCCATCTCAAAAATAAATAAATAAAAGGGTTGAAACTGAAAGTTAACTAGAAGAAGCTGTTTAATATCTTAAGCCCAAAGCAAAACCAAATGAATGAGATTGGAAAGCACAACCCCTGAAATAAAAAAAATCAATAGATTGGATTTTATGAAAATTAACTGCCCTGCAAAAGATACTATAAAGTGAATAAAAAGACAGGCCACTGAGTGACAGAAAATATTTTCAAAACACATATCTGATGAAGTACTTGTATACAAATTACATGAAGAACACGGGGGCATGATGACTCACACTGGTAATCCCAACAGGATTTGGAAGGCTGAGGTGGTCAGATAATTTCAGCCCAGGAGTTCAAGACCAGTCTGGGCAACATGGTAAAAGCTCATCTCTACAAGAAAAATACAAAAATAGCCAGGCATGGTGGTACATACCTGTAGTCCTGGCTACTCAGAAGGCTGAGGTGGGAAGGATCACTTGTGCCCAGGAGATCGAGGCTGCAGTGAACTATGATCACATCACTGCACTCCAGCCTGAGTGACAGAACAAAACCCCATCTCAAAAAAAAAAAAAAAAAAAAAAACCTCATAAAACTCAACAAGACAACAGCTCAATCAAAAACAATCAAAAATCTGAACAGAAATCTTGCCAAAGAAGATACACAGATGGTAAATAAGCATATGAAAAGATGTTCAACATCACTTATTATTTGTATATTATAAATTAAAACAGCAAAATAACACTACACACCTACCACAATGGTTAAAATTCCAAAAAAACTGACAACATCAAATGCTGACAAGGCCCGGGCACAGTGGTTCAAGCCTGTAATCCCAGCACTTTGGGAGGCCAAGGTGGTTGGATCACCTGAGGTCAGGAGTTCGAGACCAACCTGGCCAACATGGTGAAATCCCGTCTCTACTAAAAATACAAAAATTAGTTGGGCATGGTGGCACACACCTATAGTCCCAGCTACTTGGGAGGCTGAGGGAGGAGAACTGCTGGAACCCAGGAGGTGGAGGTTGCAGTGTGCCGAAATAGCACCATTGCACTCCAGCCTGGGCAACAGAGTGAGACTCTGTCTCAAAAAAAAAAAAAAATGCTGACAAGGATGCAGAGGCAGCAGAAACTCTCATCATTGCTGATGGGAATGCACAAGCAGTCACGTTGTAAAAAACTTGGCAGTTTCTTACAAAGCTAATCATAGTCTTACCATACGATCCAATAATCGTACTGCTAGGTATTTGCTCAATTGAGTTGAAAATTTATGTCCACACAAAACATCTGCACCCAAATGTTTACAGCTTTATTCTTGATTGCCAAAAGCTGGAAGCAATGATGATGCCCTTCAATAGGTGAATGTATAAATAAATTGCAACACTTCATAAATGGAATATTGTTCAGCAATAAACAGAACAAAGTATCAAGCCATCAAAAGACATGGGGGAACCTTAAACGCATAATGCTAAGTGAAAAAAAGCAGGTGTGAGAAGGCTACATACTGTTTGATTCCAATTTTATGACCTTCTAGAGAAAACAGAACTACAGAAACAGGAAAATGATCAGCGGTTGCCAGAGGTTTGAGGGAAGCAGGCAGTGAACTGAATAGGTGAAGCACAGGAGAATTTTTAGGGCAGAGAAACTTCTGTATAACACTATAATGGTGAATACATGACACTATGCATTTGTCAACACTGAAAGAACCTCACAACACAAAGAGTGAATCTTTATTTTTTAATGTTTTAATTATTTATTTATTTATTTTGTACAGACAGGGTCTCACTATGTTGCCCAGGCTGGTCTCGAACTCTGGGCTCAAGCAGTCCTCCTGCCCCTACTTCTCAAAGTTTTGGGACTACAGGAGTTAGCCACCACACCAGCCACAAAGAGTGAACCGTAATGCATGCAGTTTTTTTTAACAAAATCACAGGATCCCAGAATGAAATGTAGAATGTGACAAAGCAATCCAGCTATATTACACATATATGAAACAACCTCACTGAAGCGGGTTGGGGGAGAAGGCAGTGACAAGGATGCGGAAGAACTGAGCAACAGCATCAACCAACTGGATCAAACTGACATCTACAGAACATTTTACCAACAATAATGAAACGTACGTTCTTTTTAGATGCACATGAAACATGTACCAAGAAAGACCAGATCTTGGGCCATAAAACAAGCATTAACAAATTCAAAAGAATTAAACTCATACAGAGTGTGTTATCTGAGCATAATGGATGGAAACTAGAATTTACTAAAGAAAGAGATAAGTCAATGAAACCAAAAGCTGGTTCTTTGAAAAGATAAAAAAAAAACCGGATAAACCTCTAGCAAGACAAACAAAAAAATACAGAAGGCATACACTATCAATATTACTAATGAAAGAGTGGAAGTTATCACTATAGAACCCATGAACATTAAAAGAAACACCATAGAAATATTATGAACAATTCTATTCTATACATATAACAACTTAGATAAAACTGACCAATTTCTCAAAAACTACAAATTGCCAGAATTCACCCAGGGTGAAACAGGTAACGAGAATAACCCATAACTACTAAAGAAATTGAATTTGTAGGCAAAAAAAAAAACTTTCTGTGAAAGGAATCTCCAAGCCCAATTCTACAAGATCCCTTCCAGAAAACAAAAGACAAGTTAACACTTACCTACTCATTTTGTAGCTAGCATTACCTACATAACAAAACCCAACAAAGGCAGTACAAAAAAGAAAACTCCCAGCCAGGCGCGGTGGCTCATGCCTGTAATCCCAGCACTTTGGGAGGCCCCAGCGGGCAGATCACGAGGTCAGGAGATCGAGACCATCCTGGCCAACATGGTGAAATACAAAAAAATTAGACAGGTGTGGTGGCCTGCAACTGTAGTCCCAGCTACTCGGGAGGCTAAGGCAGGAGAGTCACTTGAACCCCAGAGGCAGAGATTGCAGTGAGCCAAGATGGTGCCGCTGCATTCTAGCCTAGGTAACAGAGTGAGACTCTGTCTCAAAAAAAAAAAAAAAAAAAAAAACTACAGACCAATGTTCATGAACATTGTTAATTCATTTTCATTGCAAAAGTCTTCAACAAAATATTAGCAAATGAAATCCATGAATGTATGAAAACTTACTACAAACCCACAGTAATAAAAATGTGTAGTATTGGCACAAGGATAGCAACAGGAATCAATGGAACACAGGAATCAATGGAACAGACTGAAAGTCCAGACATATGTCCTTACACTATGGTCTACTGATCTTCAACAAAGGTATCAAGACAATTTCATAGAGAAAGGATAGTCTTTTCAACAAATAGTGCTGGAATGAAACTGCAGTATATTCATACAAATTGTGGCATATACATATAATGGAATATTGTTCAGCCATAAAAAGGAATGCAGTACTGAAGCATGCTACAACAGGGATGAACCTTGAAAACATTATGCTAAATCAAAGAAGCCAGTAACAACAGACCACATATTATGATGATTCTAGTTCTATGAAATGTCCACAATAGGAAAATCCATAGCAACAGAAAATTAATCATTGGTTTGCAGGGGTTTGTGGGAGGTTGACGGGGGAAAAGTGAATAGGGAATAACTGCTAATGAGTACAGGGTTTTTAGGGATGATGCAAATGTTCTGAAGTTAATAGTGATGGTTGTACAACTTTAGAAGTATACTAAAAACCACTGAATTATAAGTTGAATTACATGGTATGTGACTTATATCTCAAATAAGTAAACAGAAAAAAGATATCTTACTACACATAAGCCTTTGGGTACTTGTTTTCACTAAATATTCTATTGCTAAGATGCAGCCTATTGTTGTTCATTCATTTTTTTTTTTTTGCTGTTGTTAATTCCAAAACTGCATTTTAATCTACTCTCCTGCTGATGGAAATGAGTTATGAGTTGTTTCTAGTTTTTTTTTCTATCGTGGAGAGTGTTGCTATAAACATTGTTGTACCTGTCTCTTGCTGCACAAAGTCAAGAGTTTATCTTGGCTGTATATCTAAAAAGGGAATTGCCAAAATGTTTTTTAAAGTGCACCAAAGGATGTTCCTGTCAGTGATATATTTGAGATCATGTAAATTCCCAATCTCTCCAACACTTGGTCCACCAGGCTTTTCCAATTTTGCCAATAGCATGGGTATATGACATCATCTCACTGTGGTCTTGATTTGTCTTTCTTTGATCACTAATGAAGGTGCCCATCTCTAATACATTTACTGGTCACATGTGTTTCCTTTTCCGTGAGGTGCCTGTTCATGTCTTTTGCAGTTAAGCTTTTGTTACAGTAGTCTCAAAATATCTTTTAATCTCAACATAGGGAAGGACTTTTTAAGCAAAAGTTAGCCTAAGTTAAACTACACTTTAAAAAAAATCTATATATCCAAATTCACAAAAAAGATAAAAAGACAAGTCACAGACTGGGAAAAGAGGTCTGCAATTCATATAACCAAACAACTGGTATCCACGACATGCACACAACTTGTACAAACCAGTAAGAAAATTTGACGTAAGATATGAGCAGGCAATTCACAGAAGAGGCAACACACTTTGGGAGGCCGAGGTGGGCGGATCACCTGAGGTCAGGAGTTCGGGACCAGCCTGACCAACATGGTGAAACCTGTCTCAATAAAAGAAAAAAATAAAAATAAAAATAAAAACAAAAGAGGCAACAAAAATGGGAAACAAACATATAAAAAGTTGCACATAATAACTCAAGACTAAACTATAATATGTAAGGATCTACAGTTGGGGTATAAACCCATAAAGAAATCCAAGAAAGGGATTACTATGCATATCAGGACAGTGATTGCTCTGGGAGGGAAGGAAGGGGCTATGAGTGGGATGAGGTACACAGAGGAGCTTCTAAAAGGGCTGGCAGAATTCTATTCTTCACCTGGGTGATGATGACGGAGTATTTGCTGTAGGATAATTCACTAAGCTATAATTTTTTTAGTATCTGTTTTATTCTGCAACACAAAATTTACAAAAATTTAATTTACTCATCACACACATCAAATAAAAAAATGAGTCTGAAAATATCATTTATATTGGCAAAAATATGAGGTGATATTAATTCTCATATACTGCTGGTAAAAGCATAAATATAACACTTTGAACAGCAAAAGCAGTATCTAGTAATATTAAAAATGGATATAGGCCAGGCATGGTGGCTCTCACCTGTAATTCCAGCACTTTGGGAGGCTGAGGTGGGCGAATCACGAGGTCAGGAGTTCAAGACCAGCTTGCCCAACATGGCGAAATCCCGTCTCTACTAAAAATACAAAAAAAATTAGCCGGGCATGGTGGTGGGCGCCTGTAATCCCAGCAACTCAAGAGGCTGAGGCAGGAAAATCACTTGAACCCGAGAGGCAGAGGTTGCAGTGAGCCAAGATCATGCCACTGCACTCCAGCCTGGGAAACTAGAGCAAAACTCCATCTCAAAAAAAAAAAAAGGATATACCTAATTACCCAGAAATTTCCCTTCTACAACTATGTCCTAAGGAGACATATATAAGAATGCTTATGATATTGTTTGTAAATGCAAAATCAGAAACAACCTAAACGTCCATCAACAGAAGCATGGGAAAATAAAATAATAGTATAGTCAAGTGCACAATAGAATACAGCAGAGCTACATTTATTGAGATGGATCAATTTCACATTATTAAGTGAAAAGAGTTACAAGAGAATACATAAAAAATATTATTTCTATAAAGCTTAAAAACATGCAAATTAGGGCAGGGCACCATGGCTCACGCCTGTAATCCCAGCACTTAGTGAAGCTGAGGCAGATGGATCACAAGGTCAGGAGATCAAGACCATCCTGGCCAACATGGTGAAACCCCGTCTCTACTAAAAATAGAAAAATTAGCTGGGTGTGGGGGCGCATGCTTGTAATCCCAGCTACTCTGGGAGGCTGAGGCAGGAGAATTGCTTGAACCAGGGAGTTGGAGGTTACAGTGAGCCAAGATCGCGCCACTGCACTTAAAAAAAAAAAATGCACATTAACAGGAGGAGGACTGGGACTATGATGAGGTGAACCAGGCACCTAGGCACCCAATTTAAGGAAGTGTCACTCCGGTGGTCACGCAAGCCTAAGACTGAGGGCTCCTTACCTTACATTGGGGACCTAGGTGCCTCTTCATTTCACCCTGGCTCTGGCCCTGAATATAACACACATACACACACACATACACATACATACACATATACACACACACACAGCAAAAGTATAAAGAAGTATACGGAAATGATAATCATCAAATTCAGAAAAGTGAGTGTCTCTGGGATGGAAACAGAATCATGACTGCAGAGGTATACCAACTCCACTGGCTATGTTTTCTTTCTTAGGCTGGGTTCTAAGTACAATATATTATTCTCTTTCTCTGCTCAATTTATTTAAGTGGAAATAAATACATATATATAGATAGATACAGATAGATAGATAGATAGATAATTTTTTTTGAGATGGAGTCTTGCTCTTTCACCAGACTGGAGTGCAGTGGCACGATCTTGGCTCACTGCAACCTCCATCTCCCGGATTCAAGCGATTCCCCTGCCTCAGCCTCCTGAGTAGCTGGGACTACAGGAGCGCGCCACCACGCCTGGCTAATTTTTTGCATTTTAGTAGAGATGGGGATTTCACCATGGCCAGGATGGTCTCAATATCCTGACCTCATGATCTGCCTGCCTCAGCCTCCCAAAGTGCTGGGATTACAGGCGTAAGCCATCACGCCCGGCCAAAAATATATATATTTTTAAATTTACTTTAAGTTCTGGAATACGTGTGCAGAACGTGCAGGTTTGTTACATAGGTATACATGTGCCATGGTGGTCTGCTACACCTATCAACTCATCATCTAGGTTTTAAACCCAGCATGCATTAGGTATTTGTCCTAATGCTCACCCTCCTCTTGACCCCACCTCTTGACAGGCCCCTGTGTGTGATGTTCCCCCTCCCTGTACCCATGTGTTCTCATTGTTCAACTCCCACTTGTGAGAACATGTGGTGTTTGGTTTTCTGTTCCTGTGTTAGTTTGCTGAGAATGAGGCTTCCAGCTTCATCCCCGTTCATGTCCCCCACAAAGGACATGAACTCATTCTTTTTTATGGCTGCGTAGTGTTTCATGACGTATATGAGCCACATTTTCTTATCCAGTCTACCACTGATGGACATTTGGGTTGGTTCCAAGTCTTTGCTATTGTAAACAGTGCTGCAATAAACATACGTGTGCATGTGTCTTTATAGTAGAATGATTTACAATCCTTTAGGTATATAACCAGTAATGGGACTGCTGGGTCAAATGGTATTTCTGGTTCTAGATCCTCAAGGAATTGCCACACTGTCTTCCACAATGGTTAAACAACAATATATTATTCTTTATGCTTCATATGTCCTATTTCTTTATAACATTTTAGATCATCTACTGTTAGTATATTCTCTGGTAAATCTTATCCTGAGTGGTTTGGGGCATAGGGGGAAGGCAGTTCTCCATGTATTTTATTATTAAAACAGAGTATACCAAATACCATAAGCTCTGTATTTTTAGCCAAATATACACGAACTCTCACAAACTCTATAATTTGGTACAATAGCCATCATTTCAAATCTTCAGCAATGTGTTCTACCAGTATCTCAACAATAGTTGCTAATAAAGGATACATTTCAGTTTTACATCATACTCAAATTATTTATCTATATATTATTTCAGCCACTGTTACCAAACAAGAAGAACAAAGGTTTATGGCTTTTTTTGTCTTTTATTCTTAAACCTCAAAAAAAACTTCTAAAATTTATTATTGGTCAGGCTCATGCCTGTAATCCCAGCACTTTGGGAGGTCGAGGTGGGTGGATCATGAGGTCAGGAGTTCA
This sequence comes from Ateles fusciceps, assembly GCA_036589455.1. Lineage (NCBI taxonomy): Eukaryota > Metazoa > Chordata > Mammalia > Primates > Atelidae > Ateles > Ateles fusciceps. Next base: position 5,933,691 of record JAZHEH010001737.1, read on the forward strand.
AAACCAGCCTGGCCAAGATGGTGAAACCCCGTCTCTACTAAAAATACAAAAAATTAGCTGGGCATGGTGGCAAGCACCTATAATCCCAGCTACTTGGGAGGCTGAGGCAGAGAACTGCTTGAACCTGGGAGATGGAGGTTGCAGTGAGCTGAGATCACGCCACTGCACTCCAGCCTGGGTGACAGAGTGAGACTCTGTCTCAAAAAAACAAAAATTATTATTAAGCTTAATAAAATTTTAAGGTACTGGATTAATGACAGCAAGACTAATCACTGACAAACATCAATGTCTGTCTTCGTATTCTGAATGCTTACTTTTTAAATATCTCAATTTATAACATTAGCCCATAATACCATTAGCGAATACCTTCAGGCACAATGTACTCAACAGTGTATATAAATCCATATTTTAAATAGTTTTAGTAATTCTAAGCTATTTTTTTATGACTGATTCTCCACCCATCTGATTGGATCATCATTGTTTTTCTATTTTGCATTTGACTGACAAGTTCATAACAGAAATAGAAGTATCCACTCTGCTTTTCTGGCTGTCCATGTGTGTTTGCATTATTGCTTCAATCTTCAGTTGACTCTGAAACTTCATTCTGCATTTTCTTTGCAGGAATATTTGTGAACCGTTTGTCTATTCAGCAAGGTTCATTTTATTCAAATAATATAATATGATCTGAAAGACCCCTAAATTCAGCAGAGGTGAACTAAAATATGTGCTAAAACAATATGAGCAGGTAAATAAGGAGGATCACATTATCGACCCCTCCTAGCTTACATACCGGACAGACAGCATCAGACACACAGATGAAGTCAAGTGTCAACTTTATGGGTTAAATACCGGTAAAACTTGATTGCTCATATTTTCTTGTAATACCCTGCCTAGAGGATGATTTTACATACCTCCCACACTCTACTACTGCTCTTTTTAAAACTAGGTGAGAAGACAAGACTGTGCTGAACTTAAGGAGATAATCACGAGTAGGGATGTTAGAAGCAGAGAGGAAACTAAGGGTCTAAGTGGTCAGGTAACTTGGCCTAAAGTTGCAAAGCTAGGAATCTGTGGAGTTTTGACGAACACTAAGCTCAAGCCCACTCTCTTTCTACTGTGTCACATCGCCCCCTCCAGGGCAGCATGAGGCCTCAAGGAATAAGGAAAGAATACAGCTCCCAAAAATGGGGTGCTAGCTCAGACCTTAAAATCATAGAGTTAACCAGGGTTTGGAAGAGAGTGCAGCAAAAAGTTTGGATCCTTGTTAGTTCTTATACTCTGTTCTCTTCATAGAAGATAGAGTGTTTCAGACCTGGACTATGTCTACACGCAGAAGTTACGTAACTCCCACAGTAAAGACTAAAGGAAAAGGAGAGAAGGCTTTGGAAGTATCTCCAAAATGTCTCTGCATGTGCCTTGGTGTTAAATAGCCTTTATTTCCTTTAAATCTTTTTGTTAATTTCTTAACCCTGCCAGCTCTCAGCTACGTCAAAGCATCCAAGTACTGAAATTTCTTATGTAAGTTCACCATCTTCCAGTCAGTTTTTCTTTGGATGTCGATTTAATTAAGAGTCAGTGATAACTAAGACTCTCAGTAACACTCAGTTGTAACAAGCCAAAATTTATTGAAAGAGAACTTCCTTATTTCAGAAAATTCTCAAATATCCTTCCTCTAACACTTCTTTTCTCTTCTCTTTCAGGTTAAAAAAAAAAAGGGCCAGGGAAAATAAATGCTCATAAAATCTTAAGAGATTTGCTTTTTACAAACCTGAAAGAGTTCTCTAGGTTCCAATAAAAAAATTCAGTAACTGCACTCCAATACTACAAAGAGTTCTGAATAGCTAAACATAACCTCATACAGCTATGGTAACTATTAAATATATCATGTAAAGCATTTAGCACAATGACTGGCATCAAATAAGAGCCCAATAAATGTTAGCTATTATTACTGATATAATTATGTACTATTTGAATATAGTGAAGTTACAATGATATTTAGTCCAAATAGTCTTATTTTGACTTATATATATTGTTAATATACAAAATTTCAAGTTTAAAACATGTTTTCTTTAAAGGTCGTGAGGTTTTTTTGTTTAAAATGAATTAACATCACATACATCTGCTGCTCTCAGTTACCTACAACTCAAGAGAGGTCTGTCCTACTCTCGACATGTTAAAGAGGGGGAAAAAATAATTCCAAGAAATGCAAAAAAAAAAAAAAAAAGCCTCCATAAAATTCAACACCCAATTAAAAATACCAAGAACAGAAGAAAACTTCCTTAAATTGACAAAAGACATCTTCCAGAAACCATCAGTAAACATCGTATTTAACAGTAAATCACTGGAAACATCACCACTCAGGAAAAAGATTAAAATGCCCACTAACATACTTCTTGTACTGGAGGGCCTAGGCACTGCAACAACAAAGAAAAAAGTCATTCGTATAAAGTTGAAACAGGAGCTTGGTTAATTAAATCTTCTAGTCAAAGTGGCCCAGTAAGTACATTCTTTGATGCAGCCTTTTGGCTCCAAATATACAATAATGAATAAAATATTTTTTAACAATATTTTTTAAAAACAGGCTCAAAAACAAGATAAATCTCTATGTGGAGACACAACGTTGCAAGCAGGACTGAAGCTCTGGGCTTGCTGGATCCTGAGTCCAGAACCAGGTGTACACTTCCTGCAGGGCAGTAGTAACAGAAAGCAAAGGAGGATGAAAATGAAGACATCTGGGCCAGACTCACCGCTCAGGGCCAGCCATGATGCTGGAGCTAAAGGGAAGCTAAAAAATACTGCTGCCAATCTCTGCCTAGAACTACAGTTTATATAATGTTCTAGACTTAGATAAGTGGGAAAATACAAACAGCCTCAGGACCAGGAACTGAGTCAGACTCATACTCTATGAGGGGTGGAAAATAGCCCCAATTAACTCAAAGGACAGGACCCCGACCCACAATTATCATATCTGATTCCAGACTGAGGTCCTGTAGGTCAGCCCAAGCACCTGAAATATCACCACACAGAAGAGAGTGGGCACAGAGATAAGAAAACAAAATCAAAAGCACTCACTGTCAAAATGGGTCTGTAATTCAGGTAGGCATGGTGGCTCACACCTGTAATCCTGGCACTTTGGGAGGCTGAGGCAGGCAGATCACTTGAGGTCAGGAGTTCGAGATCAGCCTGGCCAACACAGTGAAACCCCATCTAGACTAAAAATACAAAAATTAGCCAAGCATGGTGATGGACGGCTATAATCCCAGCTACTTGGGAGGCTGAGGCAGGAGAATCGCTTGAACCTGGAAGGCAGAGGCAGAGGCTGCTGAGCCAGACTCTGTCTCAAAAAAAAAAGGCGGTCTGTAATTCAAAACTTCAAAACACATGAAGAGATACACTGCTAAGAAAGACAGCCAACAAAACCAACAACTGAATATTATTCCAGATGAAGTTTAATTTTACAGAACAGTCTGACAGACTTATTCTATAAGCACATTTAGGGTACTTGGAAATAAATTTTTTAAAGTATTGAGAATGCAAATGGTACAGTCACTTTGAAAGACAATTTAATAGCTTCCTACAAAGCTTAATATATTCTTACAATACGACCCAGCAATCACTTTCCTAGATATTTTCCCAAGGGAGTTGCAAACTTAATGTCTACACAAAAACCACACACAGATGTTTATAGCAGCTTTATTCAAAATTGCCAAAAACTAGAAGCAATCAAGATGTCCTTCAGTAGGTGAATGAATAAACAAACTGTGGTAATTCCATCAAATGGAATATTATTATTCAGTGCTAACAAGAACTGAGCTATCAAGCCACAAAAAAAGACTTAGAGAAAACATATATGCATATTGCTAAGTGAAAGAAGCCCATCTGAGCAGGCTCCATACTATATGATTCCAAATCTATGACATTTCCAACTCTAGAAAAAGTAAAACTATAGCTATGTAATGACATTTATTCTGTCTGTACTGTTGAGTATTTTACAAATGAGTATCCTTCTGAGCCACCTGCAGAGTTGTAACATGCAGTCATGCCATGTAATGACATTACACGTAATGCCATATTAATGATACATGACATTATGCATTTGTCAAAACCCATAGAACTATGCAATACAAAGAGCGAACTCTAATAGAAATCGTGAACTTCAGCTAATAACAATGTATCAACATTGGTTTATCAATTATAACAAATGTAGCATACTAATACAAGATGTTAATAATAGGGGAAACTATATGGGAAAGGGTGGATATATGGGAACACTGTACTATCCAGCCATACTGGTCAACGTTGTGTTCATCTATTTTTATTCCATTATGTATATTATTTTTAAAAGTGTATTACTGACGATTTCACTTGAATACATACACAAAAGAGTTGGAAACAGAGACTTACACAGACATATTCATACCAATGTTCACAGCAGCACTCCTTATAATAGCCAAAAGTGGGAAACAACCCAAATGTCCATCAATGAATGAATGAATGAACAAAATCTGGTATATTCATACCATGGAATATTACTCAGCCTTAAAAAGGAAATTCTGACACATGCTACAATATGAATGAAGTTTAAGGACGTTATACTAAGTGAAATCAGCCAGATACGAAAGGGCAAATTTTGTAATGATTCTATTTATATGAGGTGCCTAGAGCAGTGGAATTCATACAGACAGAAAGCAGAATGGTGGCTGCCAGGGGCTGAGGGAGGGAAGAATGGGGGAGTTGGTGTTTAAGGGGTACAGAGTTTCAATTGGGGAAGATGGAAAAGCTCTGGAGACAGTGGTGATGGCTGCGTAACAATGTGAGTGTATTTCATGCTACAGAACTGTTCACTTAAAAATGGTTAAAATAGGGCCGGGCGTGGTGGCTCACACCTGTAATCCCAGCACTTTGGGAGGCCGAGGCGGGTGAATCACAAGGTCAGAAGATCAAGACCATCCTGGCTAACACGGTGAAAATCCGTCTCCGCTAAAAATATAAAAAATTAGCCAGGTATGGTGGCACACGCCTATAAACCCATTCTCCACTAAAAATACAAAAAAATTAGTCGGGTGTGGTGGCACATGCCTGTAATAGCAGCTACTCAGGAAGCTGAGGCAAGAGAATCGCTTGAACCCAGGAGACGGAGGTGGCAGTGAGCCGAGATTGGGCCACTGCACTCCAGCCTGGGCGACAGAGCAAGACTCCATCTCAAAAAAACAAAAAAAATTGTTAAAATTGTAATGTTTATGTCACGTGTATTTTACTATAATAAAAAAAATTTTAAAGTGCTGAAAAACTGGTCATCCTAATTGAAAAAAAATTCTCTCTCCATCATACCATACATAGAAATAAATTCCAAATGGAAAGCAAAACTTTTGAAAACTTTTGGAAGAAAATATAAGAATATATAATTCACACCCCAGGATAGAGGAAATTTTCTTAAACCAGATACACACCCAAAAAAATGACAAGCCATTTAAGGAAAGTTTTCGTAAATATTACCTTAAAGTTAAATGGTATATACAACCAAATACATTGTTAATAAAGGGAAAGAAAAGCCTAGGACTGGCAGGGTGCATTTGCAACACACAGACCCATGAAGAATGAGCATCTAAGGGAACCCAGCTGTTCTTCAGTGAGTAAAAGACTCTGTGTAGACATGACGCTGTGATGTAAGTCTACACCGGGGCCAGGTGCAGGGGCTCACGCCTGTAATCCCAACACTTCGGGAGGATCACTTGCCAGTACAAGCAACATGGCGAGACTGCACCTCTACAAAAAATTGTAAAATTAACCAGGCATGGTAGCACTCAACTGTAGTCCCAGCTACTTGGGAGAATCATTTGAACTCTGGAGTGCCACTGCACTCCAGCCTGGGCAACAGAGCAAGACCCTATCTCAAAAAAAAAAAAAAAAAAAAAAGTCTACACTTAATACTGAATACACTCAGCAGTTAAAAATAAATGGATTAAATCCACAAGTAGCAACATGGTTACAGCCCCATCAATTATGTGGTCAAATGCGTACCTCTGACCCAGCAATTGTATTTTTTCATTCACTGCACCAGTGGCCCTTAATGAGAATACTAAACAAACTACAAAACATACTGCATAAGAGACTGTATAGTAGTTAAGAAGACTCAGGTCGATTCCTGTGTTCCAACACGAAAAGATCTCAAAATCATTCTGTTAGGGGAAAAAACTGCAGAACAATGTGTACAGTATGATGTCATTCATGTAGAGGAGAAAAAACTGCGCTTTTTTATTCTGTATTACCTATATATACGTGAATCTACACAGAGAATGGTCTGGAAAGACCACAACAAACTGATAACTTCCGTTTCCCTGAGTAGGTCAAGGGGGCCTTTATTCTGTCTGTACTGTTTGAGTATTTGACAAGCCAGTGTGCATTCTGAGCCACCTGCAGAGTTGCAGCACACAGTCACACAGAGTATGCACTACACAACTCCAGGAGCTGCCAGGCACAGGGAACTCCAATGTGAATGGTGCTCCCTAAAGCTGATCTATACAACTAGATGCCACAGCTCTGATGCTCGTGTAACTAAAAATCAATAGAAGGGAGTGGGAAAGGATGGTGAAAGGACTGCAAACCAGCATACAGGAACATTCTGGGGCCATGGAAATGTCTTGATTAGAATGATGGTTACAAACTATACAGTAGACCCCCCCTCAGAAATAAATAATTCATAAGTTTTAAGTTGTGCACCATTCTAAAGAGCGTGATGAAATGTGCCATTCGGCTCTGTCCCACCTGGGATGTGAACCATCCCTTTGTCCAGCATATCCACACTGCGTAAGCCACCCCCTGGTTACCCACTTGTAGCTCTCTCAATTATCAGATTGACTGTCATGGTATCACAGGGCTACTGTTCAAGTAACCACTGTTTTACTTAATAATAAACCCAAAGTGCAAGAGTAATGATGCTGGCAACTGGGATAAGCCAAAGAGAAGCCAAGTATATGCCCAAGAGAAGTTATTAATCTCTCATGGCACCTAACTTATCAGTTACAACTTTATCATAGCTGCTTTTATACAGAAAAAAAACAGTCTGTATAGGGTTTGGAATTAGCTGTGGCTTCAAGCACCCACTGGCTCTTGGAACATATCCCTGAGGCTAATGGGGGACTACTGTACGCATTTTTTCAAAACTCATCCAACCACTCATGGGAAATCTGTGGATTTTATCGTGTCAACTATGTGTCAAAAAGTTAGTTTTAAAATAAATATATAAACAAAATATCATTGAGAGGGCCTGGAATAAGGCACCCAGAATTGCAGAACCTAGGCACCCCTAAACAAGAGACCTGCTGGTTGTACAGTCCTAAAACAGGAGAAAGTAATTTACTTCTTCAAGCCTTCCTATACAATGCCAGATTTTGATTATTACTCTTATTTTTCACATGAAGAAACTAAGGCCCTGAGAGATTAATATAAAGACATAAAATAAACAATAAGTTGAATTTCTCTTGGTTTTGAGTCTAATTTTCCAACCATAGGTAGAAATTTGTCTCTCAGGCATAGTGGACATCCAAAACCCTGCCAGCACTACCTTGAGTGCACAACCCCCTTCAAAGGCAACTCCACTTATGCAATGATAAAAATCCTCAAAGAACTCATAAAGGTCAAGTTTTAATTTGGCAGACAAAGTAACCCAACAGGCACTGCAACCCAGCGAACGGAAACAGCAGCCTGGAGCTCCAGAGTTCAGAGATTCAGCCAAGGCAGAGAACAGGTAGAATTCCAGCCCTTACAGAAGAGCAAAGGCACAAACAGCTTCGGACTACAGATCCAAGATTCAAGAATCAAGATAAAAATGAAAAAGTGTTCTCTAGACGAAACTACCCTCTTCCTTCTCAAGTGATAGAAAAAGCCAATGGGAGAAGGAACAAAATGGGATGATCTCAAGCAACAGCCGAAAGAGCAAGCTCCTGACAGCCAACACGCGAGCAACATGGGAAGGTTGTAGCATGGCTACAGGAAACCAAGACCTCACCCACTTAGCCATTGCTTTAACGTGCCCAGACCTAAGAACCGGGGTTGCCTCGAATGGCAGGGAAAAAAAAAAAAAAGGCAGAGAGAGAGAGAACTTCTAGAACAGGGGGAAATCCAGCAACCTTCCCTAACACTAGAGTGGCTGACACTGCTCCATGTCAAATGTGGCAAAACCTTGCCTGTCCATTCATTCTTGCAATAGACATTAATGGCTCCACCGCTGTGAGCCAGGCAACATTCTGAGGATTTAGCAGTGAATAGCCATGGAGCTTATTTCCAGTTGGGAAGGAAGGAAACTTCCTTTCTTTCCAAACGTGTTGTTTCCCCTCTGAGAGTCCCTTTTAAATGGTACCCATAGGAGCGTTCAAAACTCTCCCAAATTTCTCCCATAGGCTTCTTTGACCTTTCTGCTTTATCCCCAACACCACGGAATGTATGGCTCCAATTTCCCAATACTGAGAAAAGACAAAAGAGATCTATAAGTGAATAGGACACGAGACATAAAATTCGATGCTCCTTTGTATTTTACGTGCATACCTTCACAGCCACTCTCAGCACCTCAATAACAAATGACGGTGTGTTTCATACTATTTCGTGGCCCCAGTGCTGACTAAGGTTCTCTACCCACGGTAGATGGAAGGTATTCCTAATCCCAAGGCCTGGCACGGGAATTTAAGGGCAAGCATTCGTTACCGGCATCCTCCTCTCGGGACACTTCCCAGTCCAGGGTGACCTCCCGGACAGGTTCGCTACTGGGCGCCTCCGAAAACAGTGATTTGGGGTGATCTGAAACAAATACTCTTCCCTCTGCCAGGGCCTGCCCGCCTCACCTGCCCTCTGCCAGGACCTGCCTCCCTCGCCCCTTCAGCACCTAATGCAGAGCCGCCTCCCGGCGAGCCGGGATCGGGCAGCATCAACCCGGCGCCGCGCCCCCGCTCGCGCCCGCGCCCTGGCGCGCTCCTGACCCCGAGATCCCTCGCGGCCCGGGGCTCTGCCGCATCCCCCTCCGCCCGGTCCTCCTCGCAGCCGCGCGGGTGCAGCGGCCCCGGCTCCCGCGCCCTCCCCGCCTCCCGCGGCCCCGCACCCGCAAGCTCCCGGGTCCCGGGTCCCGGGTCCCGGCGCAGCGCAGGCTCCCGTCCCGCACCTCGCGGGCGCCAGGCTCCAGCGCCGCTCTGCTTCCCGCAGCCCCGGCGGCCGCCGCGGACCCCCACCTTGCTCACTTCCCGGCCGGAGCAGGGGGCGTCGGGAAGGTCTCCGGCGGTCTCACTCCTCCGCCCGCTCCGGCCCGGCCCCCTCGGCTGAGGCAGCAGCGGCGCCCACTCAGGCCCCGAGCCGCCCCCGCGGCGAACGTTCGTAGCGCCCGGCTCGCGCCGCTTCCCCGCCCGGCACGCGCAGCGCCCGCCCCCGGCGCGAGGGCGCGAGGGCGCGAGGGCGGAGGGCGGAGGGCGGAGGTTTGGGGGGGCGGGCGCGCGCCCAGCGCGAGCGCGCGGCCGGGGGCGGGGCTTCTGCGCGTGGGGGAGGGGGGCGGGAGCAGCCGAGCACCCCTCGACCCCGCCCCCGCGGCCGCGCCCCGCCCCCCAGTCTCCCGCAGGTTCCGGGCAGGCGGGAAGCTGGCTCCGTCCAGGCTTCTCCCGCTCGCTGGCGCCGGGCCGGGTGCCTTTCCATCCGCAGGTAGCTGCCCCCGGGGTGCCCGGCCCGACGTGACTACAGGGCAAAGAATGCAAAGAGCCACCCCGTGAATCATTCCCAGCGCCTGGGCACGAGCCTCTGCCCGAGTGACCCCCGTGAACTCCGCAAGCTCGCTCGGCAGCGGCGTGCGCCCCGCGCTGCACCAGGTGCCTGTGGGCGCACGGTCACGATCACGGTCACGGCGCCTGGGCTCGAGGCGCCCATAACTTAGCGGGGAAAACAGCCATGTACGCAACCAGGTCCGGTGACCCGTGCAGAGCCAAGCCTCGGTGCGGTGCTTTGGGAAGGCACAGGAGCTAGAGATGATTTCTACTTGGACGCCGCGGAGGGCTTCCTGGAAGAGCGTCATTTATGATCAGCCTCGAAGGAAAAAAGTCTTAGGAGGAAAAAGAGAGGACATTAGGGCTGGGAAAACAGCTTGGGCAAAGGAGCCAGGGGCAGCCAGGTTTACCTTCTCAGCGACAGTTTTTTCGTGTTTTACTGTTATCCATCTTTTATAGAATTCTTTCCAAACTATGTGAAATACAGGAGATGGTGCCAAATTAGGAATAGGTAGGACTTTTTAAATGGCTTAAATGGTCATTTTTCTCAATGTTACTTAAGACTCAAAACAGCAACGTCCTTTAAGTGCTATTGGTCAATGATGAAGGCTGTAAGCTCCCGAGCTAAGCAACCCCAGGCCTGCCTGCTGGGAGTATGGTTTTCACTGTTTTTTGGCACCTTATGGTAAGGCAGATCGTGCCACCTCCTGCTGCTGTCTGCCTGCCTGCCTTTAGAACACCCTCTTCCTCCTCCTCTCCTCTTTTTATTTTTAAACTCCTATGGTGAAGAAAATGCTGATAACCAACTTTGTTAAATGGGAACAAATAGGTTCCTCAAAAGATGGGCATATTCTAGCTGGGCACCGTGGCTCCGCCTGTAATCCTAGCACTTCGGGAGGCTGAGGTGAGCGGATCACTTGAGGTCAGGGGTTCGAGACCAGCCTGGCCAACGTGTCAAAACCCCATATTTACTAAAAATACAAAAATTAGCCGGGCGTGATGGCATACGCCTGTGATCCCAAGCCTGTAACCCCAGCAGTTACTTGGAAGGCTGAGGCAGGAGAATGGCTTGAACCCCGGAGGCAGAGGTTGCAGTGGGCTGAAATCGTGCCACTGTACTCCAGCGTGGGCAACAGAGTGAGATTCTACCGCAAAAAAGCAAAACAAAACAAAAAGATGGGCATTTTACCTTTCATACATAAAGTGTGTGAATATTTTCATGCTTGAGGAGACTTCTCTCTTGTAGGCACAGTCTTCGCTATGTTTTGAACATATTAAGATACTCAGAATACAGGTAAGAGACATCTAGCTTCGTCATTTGCCCTTTTGGAGCACCCACTATGTGGAAGGCATTGAGAGGGTAAATATTGACTCTGTTCTTTGGAGAAAAGATGTGTAAATAATATAAAATAAATGTGTAAATATTACTTGATATGTTTGTCCTATCGATTGAAACCAAGGTAATTTCAGTATGTGGACTAGACAAGCATGAACCGCAAGGGAATGAAATACTTCAAGCACACTCGCATTCTCATCTCTCCATCTCTGTTCTGTATTTCTTCACCTCCCACATCCTCAGAACACTTTTCAAACATCTTTCAATCATTCTCCCCCTCTCACTCCAAAATTACCAACTTCTCTTTACTTGTCTCTTTCCTTTATCATCTATATCTGTTTAAGCTTTTCCTGTCCTCAAGAAAAAGGGAGAACCCCTTTCTCTGTCTCTCTAGATTCCGCTTCAGTTACTAGTCCCTCTCTGTGTTTCCCTTCACAAATGTCTTGAAAGTCACCTTCTCTCATCTCTCCCTCCTTGGCAGCTCCTCAAACCTATGGAGTTTCTGTCCACACCGCATCACTGCACTGCTCTCGGTCATGAATGGCTTGTTTGATCCTAAATGCCACAAGCCATCTTTGAGTCCTCCTATTATTAGAACTCTCTGTGACATCTGACAACACAGAGCACTCCACTCTTTCTGGAACTCCCTTGGTGACATGGCATGACTCCTTTCTTAACCCTTGTGACCACTTCTCAATCTCACAGATTCCCTCCTCTGCTCATCTCACTCCACACATCCTCCCTGTCTGCATCTGCCACATATCAGCAACGCCCAAGTGCTCTATCTCTAGCTCAGGCCACTCATCTGGGTTCCTTATTCACAAAAGCCTGCTAGACTTCTCTACCTGGGTGTCCTAGAGACACCCACACTCTACACATCTAAACTACTGTCCACACAGTTGCCCATTTCAGAATCCTGGGAGCCATTCTTCATTCCTTCTTGTCCCTCCACCCCCTCTGCCCTGACTCCATACCCAACAACCGCTAAGTCCCATTGATGCTGCCTCATAAAAAAACAACTAGACTCTGTCCCTCTTAGCCCCCTCTTTCCCCTAAACTAATGCAGCAGCTTTTTCTTTTCTTTTTTTTTGAGATGGAGTCTTGCCCTGTCACCCAGGCTGGAGTGCAGTGGCGTGATCTTGGCTCACTGCAACCTCTGCCTCCTAGGTTCAAGCGATTCTCCTGCCTCAGCCTCCCAAGTAGCTGGGATTACTGGCTCCCACCTAATCAGGCTAATTTTTATACATTTAGCAGAGATGGGGTTTCACCATGTTGGCCAGGCTGGTCTCCAACTCCTGGTCTCAAGTGATCCGCCCTTATCGGCCTCTGGATTAGAGGCGTGAGCCACTGCGCCCAGCTGGGAACACTTATTCTTAAAGCCCTGAGCTGTTATGTGAAATATGTAAGTCCCCAGAAAGGCCCTACATGGAGGAGAGCACCTAGCTGATCCTTGCTGGTATGAGTGAAATTGTCATGAATGCCCTATATTACCCCAAACATAAGCTCAATACCACTGAGTGACCTCAGTTGAAGCCATGTGGAACAGAAGAATCATCCAGTCAAGCCCTACCCAAATTCCTAACCCCAAAGACTGTGAAATTATAATTAAAATGGTTCTTACTTTAGCCCATCCTTTTTAGGGTAGGTGTTTTATTATGGCATCTGGTAGCCAAAATAGGTGGCATCAGACTTCTCAAGAGCAACATACAAAGCCAGGCAGTAGTGATACAGCATTTTCTAGAAACTTAAGGAACAAAGATGCAAGCCAAGGATTTTATATCCATCCATTCGTGCTGTTTTTAAAAACATCCAGTCGATAAAAAAGAACTGTTTACAAAATGCATGACTCAGAGAATGCTGTACATACAAGCCCATCTTAAGTGTCTAGTAGAGCAGGGTCAGCAAATTTTCTAAAGCATCTGATAGTAAACATCTTAGGTTTGGTAGCCTAACTACACCAGCCTGCTGCTGTAGCACAAAAGCAACCATACATGGTATGTCAATAAGTGATCCTTGGGAGATCACGAGGTCAGGAGTTTGAGACTGGCCTGGCCAATATGTGGAAACGCTGTCTCTACTGAAAATACAGAAATTAGCCAGGCATGGTGGTGGGCGCCTGTAATCCCAGATACTCAGGAGGCTGAGGCAGAAGACTTGCTTGAAACCGGAAGGCAGTGGTTGCAGTCAGCCGAGATCACGCCACTGCACTCCAGCCTTGAGAAAGAGTGAAACTCCATCTCAAAAAAAATATTTTGCATTTCATATTTCCTTTGACACATCTCCTTGACAGGTAATATGACTATATGAGTATAATTATCTTTTGAAATTTAAGATTTTGCCTAGATGCTGTTAGGGGATATTGACCAAATTTTTCAATCTCAACAAATGACTTGTTACGTGACTGAATGAAAAGATCTTTGCTGCTTTGATGACGAACACCTTGAAGGAAGGGGTAATTTAATAGAAGATGTCATAATTCATCATGGTCAATAAACTTTGACTTGACCTTTAAAAAAAATTACGTTCTGATAAAATTATATTTACAAAAACAGACATTGGTCTGGTTTTGGCTCATGAGCTATAGTTTGCCACCCCTATACTAGAGGAAAAGAAATAAATTTACTAAGTAAGCACCTCACAAAACACAAGGCCGGTATGATTTAAGAAATTAATATACCATGATCCACGTGGGGTTTATGTGTCAGCCCGCTAGAGCTGCAATCACAAAGTATTCAGATTGGTTGGTTTAAAGAACATAAATTTATCTTCTCACAGTTCTGGAGGCAACAAGTTCTAGATCAAGGAGTTGGCAAGGGTGGGGCATGGTGGCTCATGCTTGTCATCTCAATACTTTGGGAAGCAGAGGAGGAAGGAGTACTTGAGCCTGCAAGTTCAAGACCAGCCTGGGCAACACAGTAAGACCCCCTCTCTACCAAAAAAAAAAAAAAAAAAATTGAGACAGAGTGTTGTTCTGTTGCCCAGGCTGGAGTGCAGAGGTGTGATCTCAGGTCACTGTAACCTCTGCCTCCCAGGTTCAAGTGATTCTCCTGCCTCAGCTTTCCAAGTTGACTGGGATTACAGGCACCTGCCACCACACCCAGCTAATTTTTGTTTGATTTTTAGTAGAGATGGGGTTGGTCTCAAACTCCTGACCTCAGGTGATTCACCCGCCTCAGCCTCCCAAAGTGCTGTTATTACAGGCACGAGCCACCACACCCGGCCCCCCCCAAAAAAATTGTTTTTTACAGGCATGGTGGTGCGTGTCTGTGGTCCCAACTACTCAGGAGGCTGAGGCAGGAGGATCTCTCGAGCCCAGGAGTTCGAGGCTGCAGTGAGTCGTGACAGTGCCACTGCACTCTAAAGCCAGACAAAGCAAGACTCCATCTCAAAAAAAAAAAAAAGATGTTGGCAGGGTCAGTTGTTCTGAGGCCTCACTCTTTGGTTTGTAGGTGGCCGCCTTCTCCATGTGTCTTGATGTGCTCCCTCTCTACTGTACATGTGTGCACCCTAACCTCCTCTTCCTATGAGGACACTAGTCCTGTTGAAGTAAGACCCATCTATAATAACATCATTTAACTTAATTACCTCTTGAAAGACCCTAGCTCCCAATATAGATACATTCTGAGGTACCGGGGATTAGGACTTCAACAACCTAAATGTAAAAGCTAAGACTATGAAACTCTTAGAAGAAAACATAGGTATAAATCTTCATTACCTTGGGGCTGGTAAAAGCAAATGACAAAAGAAAATATAGATACATTGGATGTTATCAAAATTTAAAATGTACGTCAAAAAATACCATCAAGAAGATGGAAAGACAGCCTACAGAATGGACAAAAATATTTCCAGATGATATATGTAATAAGGAATTTATATCCAAAATATATAAGGAATAATTAGACACAACAATTATAAAACAAATCGGCCAGGCAGGGTGGCTCACACCTGTAATCCCAGCACTTTGGGAGGCCGAGGCGGGCAGGACACCTGAGGTCGGGAGTATGACATCAGCCTCACCAACATGGAGAAACCCCGTCTCCACTAAAAATACAAAATTAGCCGGGTGTGGTGGTGCATTCGTGTAATCCCAGCTATTGGGGAGGCTGAGGCAGAACTGCTTGAAGCCAGGAGGCAGAGGTTGCCGTGAGCCGAGATTGCTCCACTGCATGCCAGCCTGGGCAACAAGAGTGAAACCTCATCTCAAAAAAAAAAAAAAATCACCCTATTGCAAAATGGGCAAGATATTTGATGAGACATTTCTTCAAAGAAGATATACAGAAGGCCAAGAGGCACACAGAAAGATGCTTGACTTGATGAACTATTGGGGATATGGAAATCAAAAACACAATGAGATACCACTTCATCCCCCCCAGATGACTATGTTATCGGGCAATAAAAAAAAGAATGGAGTGCTGCCACATGCTGCCACATGGATAAAACCAGAAAACATTACACACTAAGTGAAAGAAGCCAGTCACTGAAGACCACATATCGTATGATTCCATTTTATTTTGTTTTATTTTATGTTTCTTTTTCGAGATGGAGTCCTGGACTGTCGCCCGGGCTGGAGTGCAATGGCGCAATCTCAGCTCACTGTAAGCTCTACCTCCCGGGTTCACATGATTCTCCTGCCTCAGCCTCCCAAGTAGCTGGAATTACAGGCGCACACTACCATGCCCAGCTAATTTTTGTATTTTTTTTTTTAGTAGAGATGGGATTTCACTATATTTGCCAGACTGGTCTCGAACTCCTGACCTCATGCTCTGCCTGCCTCGGCCTCTCAAAGTGCAGGGATTACAGGCATGAGCCACTGCCCAGCCTGATTCCATTTTATGAAATGTCCAGAATAGGCAAATCCACAGAGACAGAAAGGAGATCAGTCGATGCGTGGGGCTGAAGAGGTGGGAGGGAGTGAGGAGGAGCTGCCAGTGGGTATGGGATTGCTTTTGGAAGTGATGAGAATGTTCTAAAGTTGATTGTGGTGATGGTTGCACAACTCTTGTTAATATACTAAAAACTATTTAACTGTAAACTTTACATAGGTGAATTATACAGTTTGTAAATTATATCTCATAAAGTTGTTGTTTTTTTCACTGTTGTTGTTTCAGACAGGGTCTTACTCTGCTGTCATGCTGGACTGCAGTGTCACCCAGCTCACTGCAGCCTCGCCCTCCCAGGCTGAAGCCATCCTCCCACTTCAGCCTCTCTCACAAGTAGCTGGGACCACAGGCATGCACCATTGCACCCAGCTAATTTTTTTACTTTTTTTTTTGCAGGAACAAGGTCTCACAATGTTGTCTAAGCTGGTCTTGAACTGCTGGGCTCAAGTCATCTTCCTGCCTCGGCCTCCAAAGTGCTGGGATGACAGGTATGTGCCGCTGCACCCAGCCAGATGTTTCCATCAAAAAAATAAAACTACAAAACCCTCCTCAAAGATGCATACGTATACTTGAACAAGACATCACTTGGTTTTGTTTAAAATATCTCAGCGTTGTTAACAGTTCTCCTTATGTTAATTTATAAATTTAATATGATTCTCCAAAAAATATAAACAAATTCTTTTCTGTAGCTATACAAGTTGATACCAAAGTTTATGTGGAAAAATAAACACTCAAGGATAACTAGTAAGACACAGAAAAGAAAGAGGTATGAGAGGAGACTAGCCCTAGCAAATATTAAAACATGCTATAGAGCTTTCTGAATGAAAACAGTGTGGTTCTGTTTCATTTGATTTCATAGGCAAACCAATGAAATCAAATAGAAACTTCAGAAATTAACTTACTGCTTATGAAAATCCAGTAGACAATAAACAGTCAAATGACTGAGGCAAAGATGGGCTTTTTAATAACTGGTGTTGGTTGGCAGGGTGCGGTGGCTCATGCCTGTAATCCCAGCACTTGGGGAGGGTGAGGCAGGCGGATCACTTCAGGTCAGGAGTTTGAGAGCAACCTGGCCAACATAGTAAAACCCTGTCTCTATTAAAAACTACAAAAATTAGCTGGGCATGGTGGTGGGCACCCGTAATCCCAGCCACTCAGGAGGCTGAGGCAGGAGAATCGCTTGAACCCAGGAGGCAGAGGTTGCAGTGAGCCGAGATCACTGCCATTGCACTCCAGCCTGGGAAACAGAGCGAGACTCTGTCTCAAAAAAAAAATGGTGTTGGGGCAATTGAATATTTGTGCTCTGTTGGTGAGATTATGGAAAAACACATTGCTGTAAGAAATGAAAAATAGTATAGCCCTTATGGAGAAGCATTTGGTAAGATTTAAAGAAACGATTTGTACATTTACATTTCAACCTAGCACTCCCACTTCTAGGAATTTATGCTAAAGATACCTCCGAAATACACAGGCATGCTTACATTGTAAGTTTCTTCATTGCACCATAACTTGCAAAAATATTTGTATTTGCATGGGAAACTAACTAAATACCCAAATATAAAAGATTGATTGACTACACTATGGTACTTAAATACAATGGGATATTAGGAGGCCATCAAAAGGAATTCAGAAGATCTTTACTGACTGATACATAGTCATTACCAAGATATATGATTGGGTTTTTTTGTTGTGTTTTTTTTGTTTTGAGACAGGCTCTTGCTCTGTAATCCAGGCTGGAGTGCAGTGGCATGATCATATCTCACTGCAACCTGTACCTCCCCAGGCTCAGGTAATCCTCCCACCTGAGCCTCCCGAGTAGCTGAGACTACAGGTACATGCCACTATGCCTGGCTAATTTTTGTATTTTTTTGTAGAGACAGGGTTTCACCATGTTGCCCAGGCTCAGAAATATCAATTCTTAGAACTTATTTTATTGAAACATTCAGTTATGTGTAATTAAATGTATGCAATAGAATATCTTACCAGAGTTATTTCTCAAAACCAAAATTTAAAAAAATACTTACTGAGCTCTGATTAAATTATGAGATAGAAGAGTCCGGAATCATTAAAATAACACTGTAAAAGACTGTTTTAGATAATATAAAATGGTATATGTAGTATGGCTCAAATTTTGTTTAAAAATATGTGTGAGAGACCAGGCATAGTGGCTCACGCCCGTAATCCCAGCACTTTGGGAGGCTGAGTCAATTGAATCACCTGAGGTCAGGAGTTCCACAGCAGCCTGGCCAACATGGTGAAACCCCGTCTCTACTAAAAATACAAAAAAAAGCAAAGAATTAGCTGGGCGTGGTGGTGCATGCCTGTAGTCCCAGCTACTTGGGAGGCTGAGGTAGGAGAATTGCTTGAACCCCAAAGGCGGAGGTTGCAGTGAGCTGAGATCCATCATTGCACTCCAGCCTGGGCAACAGAGCAAGACTCCATCTCAAAAAAAAAAAAAAAAAATGTGCAAGACAACACAATAGAAAAAGGGGCAAGCATTTTATGGAAGAGAAAACACATGGCCAATAAACATAGAAGAAGATCCTTAATTTCATTAGCATTCAGGAAAATGCAAATTAATACTACAAAGTTGTACACCTACTACCATGGCAAGTTTTAAAGTTTCACAATTCCAAATGTTGGAAAAAAGGCTAATCAATTGGAAACTCCTATACAGTAATGGTGGGAGTATAAATCGGTACAACCATTTTGCCAACACTTAACAGAGTTGAAATTCTACATACCTTATATTCCAGCTATTCAACCCCAAAGATTCTCTTCACACATGCACCAAGGGGAATGTACAACCACTGCACTGTCCTTAGTACTTTTTGTTTTGGAGGCAGAGTCTTGCTCTGTCACCAGGCTGGAGTGAAGTGGCATAATCTTGGCTCACTGCAACCTCCGCCTCCCAGGTTCAAGCAATTCTCGTGCCTCAGCATCCAGGGTAGCTGGGATCACAAGCGTGCACCAGCACACCCAACTAATTTTTGTATTTCATAGAGACAGGGTTTCACCATGTTGCCCAGGCTGGTCTCAAACTCATGAGCTCAGGCAATTTGCCTGCCGCAGCCTCCCAAAGTGCTGGGATTACAGGCATGAGCCACCACGCCCAGCCTGTTCTTAGGACTTATGAAAACAATCCAAATGGCCAGCAAGAGAAGAATGAATGTATAAATGTGTATATCTCCACAGTGGAAATATTAAACAGCAGCAAAAATAAAAGCACTTTGCATAACACAACATGCATAAATTGAACCAACATTTTTCTTAGTGAAAAAAGCAAGAAACGTATGATTCATAGCATGTTACCATTTTTACAAAGCTCAAAATCAAATAAACACAAACCATTTCTAAAATTACTTTAATAAGGCAAGGGAAAAAAAAAATAAGGCAAGGGAATGATACTCCTACCCCATGAGAGGAAGTGGTGGACTAAGGGGTGCACTTAGGTGAATGACAATTACTGCCATTATTTATAATGTTTTGATTCTTTTGGGGGGGGTGTAACGTTACATATATTCTTAGAATATATCAAATATAATATTTTTCAAAGATAAAGGGAAAGAGTGTGTGTTTGTTATGTTCCTTGAATAAGACTGGATGAATATAAACCAGAATATTAGAAGAAGTTATCTCTGGGTAATAGGATTAAGAATTATTTTAATTTTCTTTGCATTTGTTTGTATTTTCAAACTTGTCTTAAATGAACATGTACTTTTTTGGAGGCAGGAAGAAAATTTTTTTTTTTTTAAAGACGGGGTTTCACCATGTTGGTCAGGCTGGTCTTGAACTCCCGACCTCAGGTGATCCGTCCGCCTTGGCCTCCAAAGTGCTTGGATTATAGGAGTGAGCCACCATGCCTGGCCAGCCAGAAAAATATTTTTAAAAATCTGTGCTAGCACCTGTTCTATTTTCATTCCACAGTCTGAACATCCAAGTCTTAATTACCATAGTGATAAATGATCTGGGGAAGAGGTGCATGGTGGAATCGCCAAGGTCATGTGCCAGGTAGTGAGTGAGCTGAGAGTGGCAGGGAGGAGGCTACAGAAGGATGTGAGTGAGCTGCGTGGGAGGGCAGACACCTGCCCGCCGAGTGTCAGTGTGGGCAGGAGGAAGGTAATAACAGCTGAAGGAAAACAATTTAATGAACCTGAAAACCATTGCTTAAAGTTGTAAATAAAATCCACCGTCCAGCCTGCCCTGGCTTCTAGCCTCCTCCTCCCACCTCCACCCCCATCCCGCCAAAAAAACCAAGAACATGCAGATAGCAATACTCAAAACAAAACATCATAATTGCATCTTTGTATCAAATTATTATACATTGACGCCATAATGTGTGTCGTTCTGTTCTCTGCCATTTACAGATGGCGTGACAGGACTGGAAGGGGTCCAGGAGAGAGTAATTAAAATGATTAGCAGAAAGAGGCTCCTTCACAGGAGGCAAACAAAAACCGAAATCCATCCTTTAGGGGACGGTGAGAGCTTGGCCGCCAAAGGTCCGCACAGTCAGGACACAGACAATGTTGCCAAATCTCACAGTACCAGCAGTACGGGGTAGCGCGCCATCAGTGTTGACAGAGGCAGATTTGGAAGAAATGAATAGAAACTGCTGTTTTGCATGGCAAATAACAATGTGGAAATCCTTACCCCCCGAGACTGAAGCCTGAGTCCTCGGTCTTGTCCAAATGTGGAATGAAGCCGGCACAGAAAACCAGCTCGAACACCTCTGAGTGGGGATTCGGAGGGTGGGGAAGAGAGGCAGTGCTGGACGGTGGTGTTGATCTTTACTCTCTGTATCACCCTGTGGATTATGAGAGGTTGTGACAAATTGCATGAAAAAATCTTTCGAGACAAAGCTTTCTAAGATTTATCTCGTGAACAGCAGTTGTGTTCTTCAATAAAACTGTCCTTAGGTGTCAAGCTGAAGTTTGGACTGGCTTGGAGAGCTAGCAAGACTTCTGTCTTAGTATTTTCTGGGTGCTGGGATTACAGGTGTGAGTAGCTATCATTCTGCCAAACCATGCAAAGCTCATGAGGCCAGAGGCTTGATGGCACCCCAAAAGATCCCCCAAGAATTACCCCAAGAAGGCGATCCAAAGGCTAGAGTGTCCAAGGAAGAGTGTCTTACAGGTTTTGTTAGTTTATCAAAGGCTATTTATGTAGTGTTGTCAAACACCTGAAAATGTCAACAAATTCTATGTTGACAAAACTTTCTAAACTGGCTCAAGGGTCATTCGAGCTGTTCTCACATACCTGTCACCTGGTATGCTTTTGAGAAAATATACCTGGACCCAAAGTTCATCTAGATGAACTATTTTTTTTTTTTTTTAAGAGACAGAGTCTTGCTCATTGCAGCCTCAAACTCTTAGGCTCAGGAGATCCTCTGGCCTCAGCCTCCCAAAGCACTAGGATCAGGCATGAGCCACTGCACCTGGGCTGAATTTTTTTAAGTGACCTCAAGTGGTATAATGTGCAGCCAGGGTAGAGGAGCACTGAGCTTCTCCCATTTGTTAAAGTTAATTATTTGAAGGGTTTCTGGCTGTAGGAAGAGTGCAAAGGGCGCTGGAAACTAGCTGGGATAGAAGTAAAGACCATTCCGCCGGCTCAGTGCGCAAGGTCTGAAATACGTCCAGGGTGCCCCTGCATGGTGGTGGGGGAGGAAAGGGAGGCTCAGCTGCTTTATTTTTTATTTTTATTTATTTATTTATTTTTGAGATGGAGTCTTGCTCTGTTGCCCGAGCTGGAGTGCAGAGGCACAATTTGGCTCACTGCAACCTCCGCCTCCCAGGTTCAAGTGATTCTCCTGCCTCAGCCTCTCGAGCAGCTGGGATTACAGGCATGCACCACCATGCCCAGCTAATTTTTGTATTTTTAGTGAAGATGAGGTTTTACCACGTTGGCCAGGCTGGTCTCGAACTCCTGGCCTCAAGTGATCTGCCCGCCTCGGCCTCCCAAAATGCTGGGATTCCAGGTGTGAGCCACCACATCCAGCCTCAGCTGCTTTAGATTTCAGCATGTACCAGACAGCCTTGGGCAGCATTAGGGTATGTTTCCATGGTCCCTGTTATTGTGTGAGGAAGGGAAGAGAAGCGAGATACACATCCCCTTCCTCTCCCAGGCCTCTTCCATGCCATCTCTCTAGAACTACAGAGAAGGAGGCGTGAGGCCAGCGGGACCCAGGCACAGGAAAGAGCTTTCCAGTTGTGGATGCTGAGCTGCTCTATCTCTTTCTTGTTTCACCTTCTTAGCTTCTCAACATTTGCTCACTTCCTCATGCAGGGTTCACCTGTTCTGCTGTGTGCCTCACACGTGGTGTGCTGACTCAGCATTTCAGAGCTCAGCCGCTACACAATACAGCCCCTCTTCTGGTTCCACATGACTGATTTTTTTAGGGCCTGAATCTTTAGCTTTTTTTTTTTTTTTTTTTTTTTTGAGATGGAGTTTCTCTCTTGTTGCGCAGGCTGGAGTGCAATGGCACAATCTCCGCTCACTGCAACCTACGCCTCCTGGGTTCAAGTGATTCTCCTGCCTCAGTGCCCCCCGCCTCCCCAAATAGCTGGGATTACAGGTGTGCACCACCACACCTGGCTAGTTTCGTATTTTTAGTAGAGATGGGTTTTACCATGTTTGTCAGTCTGTTCTCTTGACCTAGGTGATCCGCCCACCTCAGCCTCCCAAAGTGCTGGGGTTATCCTCCCAAAGTGCTGGGATTACAGACATGAGCCACCACGCCCAGCCAATTTCAAATTCTTCAGAACCCAGGACTCATGGTCAGAGACATGAATAAGTCGAGGAGCTGTGGTTGTGAGTGATGAGAGGCAGGCCTAGGGGCTTTCTTTCATTTTTTTTTTTTTTTGAGACAGAGTCGTCGCCAGGTGCCAGGCTGGAGTGCAGTGGCGCATCTCGGCTCACTGCAACCTCCACCTCCCAGGTTCAAGCAATTCTCCTGCCTCAGCCTCCCAAGTAGCTGGGACTACAGGTGCATGCCACCCCGCCCAGCTAATTTTTTTTGTATTTTTAGTAGAGACGGGGTTTCAACATGTTGGCCAAGATGGTCTCGATCTCTTGAACTCGTGATCCACCTGCCTCGGCCTCCCAGAGTTCTGGGATTACAGGCGTGAGCCACCGCACCCGGTCAGGCCCAGGCTTTCTGACTGGGCCCTACAGGATCTGCACCTGGCTGCAGTGCAGGTGTTAGTTGTGCTGATGATGAACAAGGCTTCTTCTGCTTGTAGACTAACATAGTTGAAACCATATTTCTGCCAGCCAACAGCCTTTCATGACTTTTCAGAAACCTGGAACAGTCATAGACCCAAGGAGATTCGGAACCTTTGCAGCACTTTGGGTATCTGTTGAGAAGACCAAGGAGGAACCCCCTCACACAAACAGCAATGCCCTGCGCTGTGTTGCTAGTACACTTTTGCAAGCAGTTCATGTTGAATGAATATCTGCCCCATACTAGCCTATGAAATAGAAGATAGGATAAAAAATAGACCTGGCAACTTCTGCTTAAAGATGTTTAAAGGTCAGGCATGGTGGCTCATACCTGCAATCCCAGCACTTTGGGATGCTCAGCTGGTAGGATCCTTTGAGGCCAGGAGTTTGAGGCCAGCCTGGGCAACATGATAAAACCCTGTCTCTGCAAAATAAATGTAAAAATAAATTAGCCCGATGTGGTTGCATGCACCTATAGTCCCAGCCACTTGGGAGGCTGAGGTAGGAGGACCACTCGAGCCTAGGAGTTTGAGGTTGCCACGAGCTATGACTGTGCCACTGTACTCCAGCCTGGGTGACAGAGCAAGACTGTCGAAAAGAAAAGAAAAGGGAAGGGATGGGAAGGGAAGGGGAGGGGGAGGAGAGGGGAGGGGAGGGGAGGGGAGGGAGAGGGGGAGAGGGGAGGGGAGGGGAGGGAGAGGGGGAGGGGGGAGGGGAGGGGAGGGGAGGGGGGGGGGGGGGGGGGGAGGGGAGAGGGGAGGGGGGGGGGAGGGGAGGGGAGGGGGGAGGGGGGAGGGGGAGGGGGGGAGGGGGAGGGGGAGGGGAGGGGGAGGGGGAGGGGGAGGGGGAGGGGGAGGGGGAGGGGAGGGAGGGGGAGGGGAGGGAGCAGCTTATAGATGGCAAATGAGTTATATGAAACCGATGATTTTCAAAAGACTATGTTAAGTGGTTTTTTGTTTGTTTGTTTTTTGAGACAGGGTCTGACTCTGTCACCCAGGCTGGGGTGCAGTGAAGTGAACACAGGTCACCGTAGCCTTGACATCCTGGGCTCAAGCAATTCTCTCACCTCAGCCTCCCATGTAGCCAGGACCACAGGTGTACACCACCATGCCTGGCTAATTTTTTAAAATATTTTTTGTAGAGACAGGGTCTCACCATTTTGCCCAGGCTTGAACTCCTGGGCTCAAGCAATCCTCCTGCCTCAATCCCAGAGTGCTGGGATTACAGGTATGAGCCACCATGCCTGGCTTTTAAGTGCTTTTTAATAGAGCTTCAGAGTTATGGGAGCCCAAAGGCTCATTCCATCTGGAGCCCTGGTGTGGTAGACTGTCACAGTGATGGTCCCCAATGAGTCTCACCTATGGGTATGCATGCTTTTCTGTGTTCCCCTCCTACATGGACTCTGACGCTGCCATGTGACTTAAAGCAATGCACACATGACATAAGCAAAGACTGGATAAATACTTACCCACTAGGGCTTGCTGTCTTGGCACATTGCCCTGGGACCACCTTGTAAGGAAACCAGTCTCCTTAATGGAATATGAAAGGCCTAGTGGAGGGAAGCTGAGGCACTCCAGCTGCCAGGCAGCACCTACTGTCAGGCATGGGAATGAGACCATCTAGGGTGTTCCAGTCCAGCTGACCTTGCCGTTAAGTGCAGCCACTTGGCTGGGCCCTGGCAACGCCAGCAGAGGAGCCTCCAGCTGACCTGCAGAATTGAGAGAAACAATAAATCAATATTGTTTGAAGACTAAAAGTTTTGGAGTGATTTGTTATGCAGCAATAGCTTACAGACAGAAATTGGTACCCAGGAGAAGAGAGTGCTATAATAAAACAAAACACAGCATGTCGTTTTGGCTTTTGACGGCGCGGCAGACGGAGGCTAGAAGGGTGGCAAGGAGGTTGCTGGAGCAGTCCAGAGGGTTCAGGAGGAAACAGCTGCCAGAGGTTGGAGAGAGTGACTTGTGCGTCGCAGCACTGGAATAAGGAGTAGAGGGAAGAATTCAAGTCGTGGAAGTAGTGCTGCCAAACTGTCATCTGTAGCAACTCGAAAGACAGGAAACATACCTAGTGGGCCCAGCGCCACGCACAAGCCTGTAATCACAGCGCTTGGGGAGGCTGAGGTGGGCGGTTCACTTGAGGTCAGGAGTTGGAGACCAGCCTGTGAAACCCCATCTCTACTAAAATTACAAAACTTAGCTGGGCATGGTGGTGCATGCCTGTAATCCCAGCTACTCGGGAGGCAGGGGAATCACTTGAACCTGGGAAGTGGAAGTTGCAGTGAAGTGAGATTGCACCAGTGCACTCCAGCCTGGGCGATAGAGAGAGACTCTGTCTCAAAAAAAAAAAAAAAAAACATACCTAATGAACTTGTGAATCCAGCTAAAGAAATTTCCAGGTAGAACAATAAAAGTGTAAATTGTCTTTTTTTTTTTAGAAGCTTTAACCATAAGCTTCCAAACGAAGCACTGTTCAGTTTGCAAGCAGAATTTAGAAGAAACACCCCCGAGAGGCTGGGATGTGCTGGGTTGTGAAAATAAAATGTCAGATTTCTGGTCTCTCTAACCCACAAAAGAACTGCAAAGACATGACTTTAGGGTGAAGATCAAATTAAGTTGGAGGCTGGAAGACTCTTTAAGACCTGGAAGAGATTTAAGATGGTGCCGAATAACCCTGTCAGCTAGAAAAAGGGGTTTCTAAGAATCTTAAGGGCGTTGTCTCACGGCTGTCTGACATGCTGCCTGAAGTAAAGGAAGGACCAGCTCTAAAATAATCCTGGGTATGGCTTTTGTCTAATTGAGTGGACTATTTTCTTTTCTTTTTTTTTCTTTTTTAAGACAGTCTCACTCCATCGCCCAGGCTGGAGTGCAGTGGCGCTATCTTGGCTCACTGCAACCTCTGCCTCCCAGGTTCAAGCAATTCTCTTATTGCCTCAGCCCCTCACCGAGCAGCTGAGATTACAGACACGCACCACCACACCTTGATACTTTTGTATTTATTTCTAATAGAGACAGGGTTTACCATGTTGGCCAGGCTGGTTTCTAACTCCTGACCTCAAGTGATCCACCCACCTCAGCCTCCCAAAGTGCTGGGATTACAGGCGTGAGCCACCGCACCTGGCCCAGTGGACTATTTTCTGATACATTAAAAGCTGACAAAGTGTTAAGGGGGTTGTGGGACAGAGACAGTTGAAAATGGAAAAGACATCTGGATCCCAAACTTTCTAAGGAAAAAAGAAAGCAGGTTGAGAAAGCTGCTACCGACAGGAGCCGATTCTTATTGAAAAGGAAGTACATCTCAGAAAACAGAGCCAAAAGGTCAGAGGGCAAAGCTAAAGGCCAAAGACAACAATGGACTAAGAAATAATTTCCTGGGAGCTATCAGGTGGTCATGCAGTAGCAGTCCTTAGCTCCAAAGCAGAAGACCTTGACAATGAGTCCTGTTCATTTCAGATTTACAGAACTCCTATGCAGCCCCCCATTCCTCCTCTTTGTGAATGTTGAGTATTTACTGAGGTTGTCCCATGCCTGTCTGGCCACCACGTGTTGGGTGCATGAAGGAGGAGATACTTTGTCTTTTTTTTTTTTTCTTTTGAGATGCAGTCTCCCTCTGTCACCAGGCTGGAGTGCAGTGGCAGTGGTGTGATCTCAGCTCACTGCAATTTCCACCTCCCTGGTTCAAGCGATTCTCCTGCCTCAGCCCCCCAAGTAGCTGAATTACAAGCATGGACAACCACACCTGGCTAATTTTTGAATTTTTAGTAGAGATGGGATTTCACCATGTTGGCCAGGATGGTCTTGATCTTCTGATCTCGTGATCCACCTGCCTCGGCCTCCCAAAGTGCTGGGATTAGAGGTGTGAGCCACGGTGCCAGGTCAATACTTTGTCTCTTTAGATCAAGAGGAGCCGTCTGAGGAACTGCACTTGAGCACCAGGGCCACACCTGGGCCTGATATAGATCATGAGACCCTACACTTTCAGCCTGGGGCCAAGATTGGATGAGACTTCAAGAGATCTGAAAACAGTGAGTGTGTTTAGCATGTGGGGGGAGATGTGAACCATTTGTGACCCAGGGAGAACTGTAGTAGATCGTCTGAGTAATGGTCCAATGAATCATGGATAACCCTCTCCCATGGATCTGACCTTGGCCTTGTGATTCGCTTTGGCCAAGGGAGAACGACACACATCACACAGCCAGAGGCTTATAAGCACTTGCACAGTGGGGCTTGTCCTCTTGGAACATTGCCCTGAGACTGCCATGTAAGGAAGCCAGTCTGGTCCACTGGAGGACGAGAGGCCACGTTTAGGAGAATGGAGGTACCCCTGGTGGCAGCCAGCAACAACTGCTAGATAGATATCTTGGACCATCAGATGGGGTTACCCTATGCTGAATGAGCATTTCCAGGCACATTCAGCCAATCCACAGATCATATCAAATTATAAATCATGATAGATCCTTATTAGTTAGGTAAAATTTTCAAGATGGTTTTGTAAGACAGCAATAGATAACTGATACACAGGAAGACTGAAAAGGCCTTCTTGGCTGGGTGCAGTGACTCTGTCCTGTAATCCCAGCACTTTGGAAGGCCAAGGTAGGTGGATTGCTTGTGCCTAGGAGTTTGAGACCAGCATGGACAACATGGCAAAACCCTGTCTCTATTTAAAAATACAAAAATTAGCCAAGCGTGGTGGCACATGCCTGTAGTCTCAGCTACTGGGAAGACTGAGGTGGGAGGATCACCTGAGCTTGGGAAGTTAAGGCTGCAGTGAGCCGTGACTATACACTGCACTCCAGCCTGGGCAACAGAGTGAGACCCTGTCTCAAAAAACAAAAACAAATAAAAAAAAAAGTAAAGGAAAGAAAAGAAAAAGAAAAAGTCTTGGTGGAGCTAGTACTTAAGGATCAGAGAGGGTTAGCACATGGAGAGGTAGAGAAAGGGCATTCTTGGCATCACAAGAGAAGGTAGAGACATAAGAAAAGGCATGGGGGACAGACGGCATTGAGGCCACTTCACACTTATTATGCCAGTCTGCAGGGACAACTTCAAGGAAAAACAGTGATGGCCCCATTTAGAAGGCAGTGCCATTAGGTCTTACATTATTTAACAGAGGTCTTGGCTTACCTGTGGGGTCTTAAAGATCCAGAGCAGGTCAGGCGAGGTGGCTCATACCTGGAATCCCAGCACTTTGGGAGGCTGAGCCAGGTGGATCACCTGAGGTCAAGAGTTCGAGACCAGCCTGGCCAACATGGTGAAACCCCATCTCTACTAAAAATACAAAAATTATCCGGGCATGGTGATGCGCACCTGTAATCCCAGCTACTCAGGAGGCCAAGGCAGGAGAATCACTTGAACCTGGGAGGTGGAGGCTGCAGTGAGCTGAGATCGCACCACTGCACTCCAGCCTGGGTGTGCTGGGAGTACAGGCCTAAGCTACCACCCCCAGCTGGGTTCTAGGAAAATATTTTTTTTTCTTTTTGAGACAGGGTTTTGCTCTTATTGTCCAGCCTGGAGTGCAACGGCGCGATCTCAGCTCACTGCAACCTCTGCCTCCCAGGTTCCAGTGATTCTCCTACCTCAGCTTCCTGAGTAGCTGGGATTGAGTAGCTGGGATTATAGGCACCTGTCACCATGCCCAGCTAATTTGTGTATTTTTAGTAGAGACAGGGTTTCACCATGTTGGCCAGGCTGGTCTCAAACTCCTGACCTCAGGTGATCCACCCGCCTCGGCCTCCCAAAGTGCTGGGATTAAGGTGTGAGCCACTAGGCCTGGCTAGGAAAAGATTTTAATGCACAATTAAATATGAAAGTGACTTCCACATAATAAGCAATCAAACATCTGTTGAATCTGAATAGGCATGAGCAATACAATGGACGATGGGAGCACTGAAATACTATTATCTATAAATCAGTACAACCCTATAAAAAGCATGTGGGGATAAGAATCAAGAGTCATAAAAACATTCATCCTGCGACTTTGTAATCCCAAGGAAGTAATAAAACATAAGATAAAAGTTACATGCAACACCTCTAAGGTAAAAAACCAGAAACAACCTAAATGTCTAATGAAAAGAATACATTATCACCTGTGCAATATTATACAGCCATTAAGGATTATTATGAAAGCTGTAAAATCATGACTGTTTGTGATTTCATAATCAATGGAGAAAGCAAAATATTATCCTATACTATTTCTAGACCTATCTGAAAATAGATAATGCATATGGACAAAGGCCAGAAGGAAACATGCAAATATGAAAATAGCTGTACAAAAGAGCTGAGGCCCAGCGCAGTGGCTCATGCCTGTAATCCCAGCACTTTGGGAGGCCAGGGCAGGTGGATCACCTGAGGTCAGGAATTTGAGACCAGCCTGACCAACATGGTGAAACCCGTCTCTACTAAAATACAAAAAAATTAGCTGGACATGGTGAGGCATACCCGTAGTCCCAGCTACTCAGGAGGCTGAGGCAGGAGAACCACTTGAACCTGGCAGATGGAGGTTGCAGTGAGTCTAGATTGTGCCACTGCACTCCAGCCTGGGCAACAGGGTAAGACCCTGTCTTAAAAAAAAAAAAAAAAGCTGAGATTATATTGAAGGTTTTTAAAAACACATTATTTTCCTTAAGGCTCTTATCAGGTTATTCTTATAATAAGGCTTTTAAAAATGTATTGTTTTAAGAGACAGGGTCTCTGTCATTGGGACTGGGTGCAGTGATGTGATCATAGCTCACTACAGCCTCAAACTCATAGGCTCAAGAGATCCTCCCACCTCAGCCTCCCAAGTAGCTGGGACTATAGGTGCATGCCACCACACCTGGCTAGTTTTGTTTTGTTTTAAGAGATAGGGTCTTGCCATGTTGCCCAGGCTGGTCTCCAACACCTGACTTCAAGTGATCCTCCCGCTTTGGCCTCCCAAAGTCCTGGGATTACAGGGATGAGCCACCGTACCCAAACAGGCTTTTTATTTTATTATTTTTAGATTGGTCAAGTATGGTAATGAGAAGGAGGGGAAAGAGTTCAACAAAGAGTTTGATCCATGACTTACTGTGAACAATCAACCAAGATAACTAGCTGCCTTTGGACCAGCCTGTAATAAGGCTTTCTAAAAGACTATCACCTGTAGTGACCGACCAGGTGTTCCTGTGGGAGAATGGGAAAGCCCATGCCCACAACCCCAGCACCACTGCACAGCAGGTCTGGGGGTCACCTGGAGCCCAAGCCGGCAGGATCCCTGAAACAGACAGGAACCTCTCCTGGTAGCATCCAAGAGACCCACTGGGGACCAAGAGGGGCTGACCAGGAGACCCTGTCCAGCGAGGGTCATTCATGCCACCCAGAGCCACAACACAGAGGGGGAGCCAGGGAGAGAGTAACAAGGCAATTCAGAGGGACCCTCAGGCGCCCACCTTTTACCCACGATGGTTCTGGCAGGAGATCTGACAAAATGCAGCCTGTGTTGACCGGATATGACCTGACCAAAGTGTTTTTGTTGCTGGAAACCAGAGAGAAGCACCAAGAAAAGAGACATCACCTCATCCTCCCATCAGCAGTGAAGATCATTTCCATTCAAACCGGCTGGCATCATTGAGCAACCGGTTTGTATAAGACCCTGAAGAGGGTAACGAAAATGAGTAAGATGGGGTTGTTGCTGCAAGGAGTTGGAACTGGGCGGGGAGGGACAGAGCGGACTATGCTATGAGTGAGGACTTTGAAGGGAGGAAATGAGTGCTACCAAAGTCAGGAAGAGATCGTGGTCAGCTGGAAGGGTCACCTGCAATGGGTCTTGAAGGGTTTTGTCAGACAGAGGTGATGCCTGAGGAAGGCGTTTCAGGCTGAGTAGCCAGTGTAAGCCAGAAAGCAAAGGTGGGGGAGCCACAGCGCACTCGGGCAGAAGTGAGGGGTCCAGCTGAGCCAAGCCAGAGAGCACAGCAAGAGATACATGGGAAAGAGAGGTTGGAGCCGGGAGGGGCTGCATTGTGAATGGTCTGCCTGGCTGTGCTTTAGAATAATGCACAGTGCCAGGAGCGTGAAGACAGAATCAGAGTGGGAAAGATAGGAAGCCAGGAAGTGAAGCACAGGAGAAGCGATGAGAGTTTGATTGGGCTAGGATTTCAGCAGCTGAATGGAAAGGCAAAGACAGGTGTGAGCAGCACTGCAGGGCCAGGATTGGTAGATTCACTAACTCGCTTTTCCTGGTCTTAAGGCCTGGGAGACAGAGCACTAGTGACACTGATGATGAGAACAGAAAACCCAGAAGAAAGGGGCTTGGGACACAGTGAGTTAAATGCAAGTGGTCGTGTCTTACGGAGCAGTTGAGTTTAGGTGCGAGCTTGGGAGAGCAGTCGGGGCTAGATTTGGGAGCTATTCGCTGAACAGGCTGCAGCTGAAAAGGTAGCAGTGTCTAAAACACGAAGTCCAGGCGCGATGGCTCACACCTGTAATCCCAGCACTTTGGGAGGCCGACGCAGGCAGATCATGAGGTCAAGAAATCGAGACCATCCTGGCCAGCATGGTGAAACCCCATCTTTACCAAAAATACAAAAATTAGCTGGGTGTGGTGGCAGGCACCTGTAGTCCTAGCTACTTGGGAGGCTGAGGCAGGGGAATCGCTTGAACCTGGGAGGCAGAGGCCAAGATCACACCACTGTACTCCAGCCTGGCGACAGAGAGAGACTGTCTCAAACAAAAAAACAAAACAAAACAAAACAAAACAAAAACACAACAC
Source organism: Ateles fusciceps (assembly GCA_036589455.1). Lineage (NCBI taxonomy): Eukaryota > Metazoa > Chordata > Mammalia > Primates > Atelidae > Ateles > Ateles fusciceps. Next base: position 5,965,586 of record JAZHEH010001737.1, read on the forward strand.
TGAAGGCAGAAACTTTGAGAACGATGTTTAGGTGTTAGAAGAACAGATGTTGGAGAAACCGGTGATGGCGACGGGGGTCAGAGGAGATCAATGCCCTGAAGGCTGGGACAAAGAGAACATCTGCTGTGGAGGGCGCTGGGAATGCAGCTGGGTAAGGCAGCTGGGGTGGGGACGGGGGCCTCATGAGAAAGCTTTGGGGTGGGGCAGAAGCCAGAGTGTCAGGAGTAGAGAGCACAGCCACAGAGTGGAGACACACTGATAAATTTTTCATTAAGTTTGATGATAAGGAGAGGAGAGCTGGGCTGGCAAGCTAAATGCCTCAACAAGATCAAGGGGAATATTTTTTAGGGTGTGTGCCTCTGAGCATGTTTGCAGGTAAGAGGTTGGTGGATAAAGATTACGTGAGCATCAGATAATCAGTGTGTGCAGGAAAGGGGACTGGGGCATTGGTGGGTCAGCTTCCTCAGGAGACAGACACTTGAGCCTCCAAGGCAATACCATGAAAAAAAATGTTTTTAAACAACAGAAACTTTCAGAATAACCTTATTCAGAATCCCAATATAGAAAATCATTGATGCTGAGTTGAAATAGGGGATGGAGAGGGTTGTAGAAGGCCTTTGTCACCCTGGGGCATCAGCTCCAGGACAAACAAACGGGTGGAGACAAGATGGATAAGACATGATGAGGTTAGAGAAGGAGGAAGGGAGATATTTTGCTGTGGGCATGATGGGGATATGGAAAAGTGAAAGCTTAAAGAAAGCAGAAAACTTTGGAAGAGTCACAGTGAAAAATGAGCTACCGATTTGACCAGCTGGGAAAAATGGGATTGCCAAGCAACACAGAGGTCCCTGCTGGGCGCGATAGCATTGAGGCCGCAGCAGAGCCAGCTGGCTCATTGCTTCTCCCCCAGCAATGCTGGCAGCGTCAGGCTGAAGCAGCATACGACGGTGATTATCCAGGCTGGGGACACACACGGTGAGTCTAATGGAAGGTTGGAACATGAGGGCTCTTAGGAGCTTTCAAGGACATGCTGAAGACAGCCAGCCTTTTCTGAGGCCTCCTGTTTATCAAGCCAGACAGCAGGGCTGTCCCTGTGCCTGGAAGTGTGTTCCTTGGGTGGGTATCCGTGAGCAGACAGCTGCTTTAAAAGAGAAGACATTGGCCAGGTGCGGTGGCTCACGCCTGTAATCCCAGCACTTTAGGAGGTCGAGGCAGGCGGATCACAAGGTCAGGAGTTCAAGACCAGCCTGGCCAATATGGTGAAACCCCATCTCTACTAAAAATACAAAAATTAGCCTGGTGTGGTGGTGCATGCGTGTAGTCCCAGCTACTCGGGAGTCTGAGGCAGGAGCATCGCTTGAACCTGGGAGGCGGAGGTTGTGGTGAGTCGAGATTGCACCACTGCACTTCAGCCTGGGCAACAGAGCAAGACGGTGTCTCAAAAAAAAAAAAAAAAAAAAAAAGACAAGACATTAACAACCTGGAGCTGAGATTTTCAGTGATATATATGTTTTAATTTTTGAAAATTGTGATAAAATGTATAAACATAAAATTTACCATGGTAAGCATTTTTATGTGTCCAGTTCAGTGGCATGAATTAGATTTCCATTGCTGTGCAGCCATCACCACCCTCCATCCCCAGAACTTTTCCATCCTCCACAGATGAAATGGTGTACCCCTTAAACAATAACCGCCCATTTATTTGCCTCCCATGCCCTTCCAGACTCCAGGGACCTGGGACCCCTCTGCTCAGTGGCACATTAGCCTTAAGCTGCCCAGGTAAAGAAAAAGGCAGAAGAAATAAAAAAGAAAAAGAAAAAGGCAGAAACACTGCACCTTTGCCTTCTAGTGGTGAAATAGGCCCACTGCGGGTACATACAATAAATTACAAGTTCATATTTTATTGGTTTATGAATCAGGGGTCAGGTCTAATTTACAAATATATATCTGAGTCACCAGCAATATATCACTGTAACTAGAGCTTACTGCCTACCGTTCATGATTAAATACCATATAGCAGAATGATAAGAAGACATCATTAAATGGCTGGCATTCATTGGCTTTGCCTGACTGTAACACTAACTGTGTATTTAGCTTCGTGTTCATTTGTTTGTAAATGTTGAAGGGTGGGTGACTGAGGACAGCAAGAGACCACTAGGTAGTGTGGCCTGAATGTCTTCAGCACAGAAATATCCTAATACCCTGGGCAGGAACACAAACAAGAGCAGCAGGAGGCTGAGGCGGGGGTGGCCAGGAGTTTGAGACTATCCTGGGCAACAGAGTTTTTTTTTAAGACAGAGTCTTGCTCTATTGCCCAGGCTGGAATGCAGTGGCACGATCTTGACTCACTGCAACCTCTGTCTCCCAGGTTCAAGAAATCCTCCTGCCTCAGCCTCCCAAGTAGCTGGGACTATAGGTATGCACCACCATGCCCGGCTAAATTTTGTATTTTTAGTAGAGACGAGGTGTTACTATGTTGGCCAGACTGGTGTCGAAGTCCTGACCTTGGGTGACCCACCCACCTCTGCCTCCCAAAGTGCTGGGATTATAGGCGTGACCCACCACAGCCAGCCAAAACAATTTTTTTTTTTTTTTTGAGACAGAGTCTTGCTCTGTCGCCAGGCTGGAGTGCAGTGGCACAATCTTGGCTCACCACAGCCTCTGCCCCCTGGGTTCAAGCAATTCTCCTGCCTCAGCCTCCTGAGTAGCTGGGTTACAGATGCACACCACCATGCCTGGCTAATTTTTGTATTTTTAGTAGAGACAGGGTTTCATCGTGTTGGCCAGGATGGTCTCAACTGACCTCGTGATCTGCCTGCCCTGGCCTCCCAAAGTGCTGGGATTACAGGTGTGAGCCACCGCGCCCAGCCAAGAATGTGTTTTCATAAGTTCGTTTGGTGGTTTGTCTGTAGTCTTATCTACTCAAGAGGCTGGGGACGAGGATTGCTTGAGTCCAGGAGTTTGAGACTTCAATGAGCTATAGTTGCAATACTGCACTCCAGCCTGTCAGAGGAGTGCAGCCTGGGGTGACAGAGTGAGACCCTGATTATTTTTTAAAAAGCACAGGCTGGGCACGGTGGCTCACGCCTGTAATCTCAACACTTTGGGAGACTGAGGCAGGCAGGTTGCGGTTGCTTGAGTCCAGAACTTTGAGACCAGCCTGGGCAATATGGTGAAACACCATCACTAAAAAAAAAAAAAAAAAAAAAAATACAAGGCTGGGCATGGTAGCTTACACCTGTAATCCCAGCACTTTGGGAGGCCAAGACAGGCAGATCACAAAATCAGGAGACCATCCTGGCTAACACGGTGAAAATCCATCTCTACTAAAAATACAAAAAAAAATTAGCTGGGTGTAGTGGCAAGCACCTGTAGTCCTAGCTACTCAGGAGGCTGAGGCAGGAGAATCACTTGAACCCAGAAGGCAGAGGTTGCAGTGAGCCAAGATTGTACCACTGCACTCCAGCCTGAGTGACACATCGAGACTCTGTCTCAAAAAAAAAAGAACAATTCACTGTGCGTGGTGGTGAGTAACTGTAGAACCAGCTACTCAGGAGGCTGAAGTGGGACGATCACTTGAGCCCAGGAGGCAGAGGCTGCAGTGAGCTGAGATCACACCACTGCACTTCAGTCTGCATGCAAAAAAAAAAAGGCAGGGTGGAGATCTGGAAAGATGTAATTTTGGAGGTGATCCATGAAGGCTCCAATGCTGTTCTTTAGGAAGGCTGACAAAACAGGAGCTGGGAGTAGACCAGCAGCTGCCAAACAGGGCGCTCACTATGGCTCCAGGTCTGGCTGTTTTGGGTTCTCACTGGAGAGCAGTTCTCTCAGCGGCATGATGGGCCCAGCAGAGAGGAATTGGCATGCAGAGGTAAGACGAGCTCAGAGGCAGCACGGAGGAGGCAGTGCGAGGGGCACTCAGCAGGACGAGAAGGTCCCCCACAGGACTCAGGGTATGTTGGGGTTGGGGTGGGAAGACGGGCTTCGAAGATAGAAGAGGAGGCAGATGGGTGACTATCACCTGGTGACCTCCCCAGTGGCCCAACAGACAATGATGGCTTCTCTGCTGGACAAGGCTGTGTCCCGCGTTGAGCAGATGGTGTCATGGAGGTCTGTGAGCCGGCAGTTGGGCCCAGCTGGGATTGGGGGAGGGCAGAGGGGAGTTAAGCAGATCCCCATTTCTTGGGAACTAGGCAGAATCCACTGGTAGAAACCCAGCTATAATATCAGGAGGTGCTTCTAGCCTGAAAACAGTCTTGTTACAAGTCCCTGAGCTAGGCTCCAAGGCAGCGTGTCTCACATCTGCTTGATCATGTAAAAGGAAAATTGATGTACTTGTCAAAAATGCTCACTCCTTGCTCCATCCCAGACCTATCCATCAGAGGGCTGGGATTGAGAATCTCTACTTTCAGCACTCCCTTCCCAAGGCAGTTCCTACCACACCGGAGTTTGAGACTCACAGATCAGCAGTCAGGGGTGCCAGGTGCTCGGACAGGGCTACAGCTATGACATAAAGAACTGGGGAAGCAGGAGGTCACTACACAACCCAGGTCAGTCCCCAGCACTGTCCACTCCCCAGTTCCCGCTCAGAAACGCCTACAGCAGCTATGCTATTCCTGGGGCCCAGTAGAAGTTTTATCATTTGGTGACCAGTGGGCCCTGGCTCTTGGACCCTGGGAGGGCACCATTTGATTCATTCAATACTACAGATGACACAAGCCTCAACATTTTTTCTTTCCATGAGTTTTTTTTTGGATGACGCATGAGTTAAGGTACATAGAACCAGGGTAAGGCAGCCTCTGATAAGGCAGGTGAGTGACTTGTGTGGGGCATCATACTCCAGCCCTCACACGGCAGTGGGCACCAGCACCCTGCACTGTGGCACCCTGACCACCCCCCCTCTGGAGCACTGAATTCATTGGCACCCTATACCCTAATGATTTAGCTGACAAAAACTTAACATACAACAAGCAAGGAAATGGTATGTCGTCTGTTATACATACTGACTCAGTGAATGAGGCAGTCATTTCTTTAAACGAAGAAATCCTTAAATTTCTTATAAAGATTACATAGAAACTTAGGGAAATGTATATACTATTAAATATATATTTTCAACTACATCAGCGTGCAGGACAGACTATAAAAAATATATTTTTCAAGAACAGAAAATACAAATATGACAAAGCAATATGCAAAAAATAACGTTTTTGAAGAATTGTGTCAAGTAATCTTTGTTTCTTAAAAACTTTTAGGCTGGGCGTGGTGGCTCACACCTGTAATCCCAGCACTTTGGGAGGTTGAGGTGGGTGGATCGTTTGATGTCAGGAGTTTAAGACCAGCCTGACCAACATGGTGAAACCTCGTCTCTACTAAAAATACAAAAATTAGCTGGGTGTGATGGCATGCACCTGTAATCCAGCAACTCAGGAGGCTGGGCAGGAGAATCGCTTAAACCCAGGAGGCAGAGGTTGCAGAGAGCTGAGGCCATGCCGCTGCACTCCAGCACGGGTGACAAGAGTGAAACTGCATCTCCAAAAAAAAAAAAAGAAAAAGAAATGTGTTAGTGTAACAGTTATCAATCTTTCTACTGTCTCTTTTCTTCCCTAATTACGGGATAACCCATACTCAGGATAACCCATACTCAGGACTGAAACCTATAATCACAGAACTGTGTATAGTTATAGCCCATTTGATAGCACTTTGCTTTATTGTCCTTCAAAGATATTGCATTTTTGACAAATGCAAGGTTTGTGGCAACCCCGTGTCTAGCAAGTCTATTGGGGCCATTTTTCCAATAGCGTGTGCTCACTTCATGTCTCTGTGTCACATTTTGGTCATTCTTGCAATATTTCCAGCTTTTTCATGATCATGATATCTGTTTTAGTGATCTGTGATCAGTCATTTTTGACGTTACTATTATAATTGTTTGCAGGTACCATGAAGATAAAAGTCCATAAAAACCAGGGAACGTAATCAATAAATGTGTGTGTGTTCTGACCACACTCCACCAACTGGCAGTGCCCCCATCTCTCCCCCCTCTCCTTGGGCCTCCCTGTTCCCTGAGACACAACAATATTGAAATTAGGCCAACTAAGAACCCTACAATTGCTTCTAAGTGTTCAAGTGAAAGAAGTCACAGGTCTCTCACTTTAAATCAAAAACCTAGAAGTGATTAAGCTCAGTGAGGAAGGCCTGGTAAAAGCCCGAAAGGCCAAAAGCTAGGCCTCCTGTGCCGAACAGTCAAGTGAATGCAAAGGAAGAGTTCTTGAAGGACATTTAAACTGCTGCTCCAGTGAACACAGAATGATAAGAGAGCAAAACAGCCTTATTGCTGATATGGAGAAAGCTTCAGTGGTCTGGACAGAAGATCAAACCAGCCACAGCATTCCCTTTAGCCAAAGCCCAAACCAGACCCAGGCCCTAACCCTGTTCAATTCTTTGAAGGCTAAGAGAGGTAAGGAAGCTCCAGAAGAAAAGCTAGAAAGAAGCTAACAGAGGTTGGTAATGAGGTTTAAGGAAAGAACCATCTCCTTATCATAAAAGTGCAAGGTGAAGCGGCGTGGAGCAGGTGCCGATGGAGAAGCTGCAGCAAGTTATTCAGAAGATCTAGCTCAGATCACTGGTGAAGGTGGCTACCCTAAACAACAGATTTCTAATATAGATGAAACGGGTTTCTGTTGGAAAAAGATGCCATCTAGGTATCTTCATGGCTAGAGAGTAGAAGTCAATGCCTGGCTTCAAAGTTTCAAAGGACAGGCTGACTTTCTTGTTAGGGATGAAAGCAGCTGGTGACAAAGTTGAAGCCAGTGCTTATTGACCATTCTGAAAATCCTGGCCACCCAAGAGCTGTAGTGGAGATGAACGTGGAGATGAGTGCTGTTTCATGCCTGCTAACGCAACACCCATTCTGCAGCCCCTGGATCAAGGAGTAATTTTGACTCACTAGTCCTATTCTTTAAGAAATACATTTGTAAAGCCATAGCTGCCATGTATAGTGATTCCTCTGATGGATCTGGGCAAAGTAAATTGAAAACCTTGTGGAAAGGATTCACCATTCTAGATGCCATTAAGAACGTTCATAAGAGGAAGTCAAAATATCAACATTAATTAGGAGTTTGGAAGAAGTTGATTCCAGCCCTCCCAGATGACTTTGAGTAGTTCAAGACTTTAGCGGGAGAGTAACTGCAGAGGTGGTAGAAATCTAAGAGAACTGGAATGAGACATGGAGACTGAGGATCTGACTACATTACTGCAATCTCATAATAAAACTAGAATGGATGAGGAGTTGTTTCTTATAGATGAGCAAAGAGGTTTATTTTTATTTTTATTATTTTTTTTGATATAGAGTCTTGCTCTGTTGCCAGGCTGGAGTGCAGTGGCGCAATCTCAGCTCACTGCAACCGCTGCCTCCTGGTTCAAGTGATTCTCCTGCCTCAGCCTCCTGAGTAACGGGTTCTAAAGGCACCTGCCAACACACCCAACTAATTTTTGCATTTTTAGTAGTAGAGACAGGGTTTCACAATGTTGGCCAGGATGGTCTTGAGCTCCTGACCTTGTGATCCACCCTCCTCGGCCTCCCAAAGTGCTGGGATTACAGGTGTGAGCCACCACGCCTGGCCAAAAGTGGATTCTTGAGATGGAATCTACTCCTAGTGAAGATGCTATGAACATTGCTGACATGGCAACAAAGGGCTTAGACTATTACAGAAACTTCGTTGGTAAAGCAGATTGACTCCAATTTTGAAAGAAACTCTACTGTGGGTAAAATGCTATCAAACAGCATTGCATGCTACAGAGAAATCTTTCATTAAAGGGAGTCAACTGATGTGGTAAACTTCCTTGTCGTCTTATTTTTAAGAAATTGCCACAGCCAGCCCAACCTTCAGCAACCAATATCCTGATCAATCGGCAGCCATCAACACTGAGGCAAGACCCTCTACCAACAAAAAGATTAAGACTTGCTGAAGATTAGTGTATTTTAGCAATAAATTATTTTTTTATTTTTTTGAGACAGTTTCGCCCTTGTTGCCCAAGCTGGAGTGCAATGGCGCAGTCTCAGCTCACCGCAACGTCCTCCTCCTGGGGTTCAAGCGATTCTCCTGCCTCAGCCTCTCCAATAGCTGGGATTACAGGCATGCACCACCACACCCAGCTAATTTTGTATTTTTAGTAGAGGTGGGGTTGGCCAGGCTGGTCTCAAACTCCTGACCTCAGGTGATCCGCCCACCCTGGCCTTCCAAAGTGCTGGGATTACAGTTGGGAGCCACTGTGCCCAGCCCATAAAGTTTATATGCACTGGGAAACCAAAAAATGTGTGTGACTCACTTTATTGCAATATTTGCTTTACTGCAGTGGTCTAGAACCAAACTTGCAATCTCTTTCAGGTATGACTAACTTTGAAAGGTCAAAAAATGTACCCCAATTAAGTCTACCATAGATACACTGGCTGGCAGCTCCAAGCTGGCCTGTTGGCAGAGCCAGGGCCTGAAGCGGCTCACTAACGGCCTGAAGCAGACCTCGGGAAGGAGGGGCAGCTCCTTTGCAGCTGTGGAAGCAGCAGGCTGGGCGATGCTCTGTTCACAGGATGTGAGGGTGGCGCTCGGGCTAAGGGGTGTGAACAGCTCAAGCTGTAGCCTGATGTGTGGACAGTTTCTGGTTGAGCTGTACTTTGACTTGATTGGTGCCTTATCCCATGCTTTGTTCTAGAGTGGAAGATTCCAGCCTCTGTCTGTATGTGGATGGAGGGAGAAGTGAGCCCGAAAGGTACCCAACTCCTTTCACAGCCTGTGAAACAGGGGAGCTGTGATCACATCCTATAAATACCCAAGGTGGAGATGCCAGGGCTGGCTACTCCTGGGCAGAATTGTGTAAGTAAGCAGTGTTGCTATGAAAGGAAACACAGAGAACTATTAGCCTGAATGTCAAGTTTTCCTCCAGTGAACTCATGAGACAGCAGAGTCAGCTTCCCTTGGGGGAAGAGGGCAGTAGGAGGGAGTGCCAGCTCCCAAGACATAAGGAGAAATTTGGAGGATTTTGGTGGACAGAGGAGACCCATATGGAACGCAGGGGAATGCTTGGGTACTGAGAGAGGGTTAGTACCACAGTGACAGTGGGTACAGGAAGGGAAGGAATTGTGAGAAGGTAAAGAAAAGTCTCTTTTTCAGAGGCAAACATGGAGGTACAGGCTCATTGTAGTGCTTCCCTTTTTAGCCTTTGGCTTTTCCAGTCCCTAGGAAATGTAAGGACATACTTTATCATTGAGGTAATTCCACCCATGGGTCTTAAAAATGGTTCTGTAAAAGTGGAGGTGACACTGGGCATGGTGGCTCATGCCTGCAATCCCAGCACTTTGGGAGGGTGAGGCAGGAAGATCACCTGAGGTCAGGAGTTCGAGACCAACCTGGCCAACATGGCAAAACACTGTGTCTACTAAAAATACAAAAATTAGCCAGGAGTGGTGGTGCATACCTGTAATCACAGCTACTCGGGAGGCTGAGGCAGGAGAATCATTTGAACCTGGGAAGTGGAGGTTGCAGTGAGCCGCCAAGATCATGCCACTGCCCTCCAGCCTGGGTGACAGAGTGAGACTCTGTCTCAAAAAAAAAAAAAAAAAAAGAAAGAAAAAGGAAAATGGAGGTGACAAACAAAAAGCTGCTGGTTTCCTGATAAAACTTGAAACACGCTGGGCTCAGTGCCTCACAGCCACTGTAATTCCAGAACTTTGGGAGGTCGAGGCAGGCAGATCACCTGAGGTCAGGGGTTTGAGACCAGCCTGGCCAACATGGTAAAACACCGTCTCTATTAAAAATACAAAAATTATCCAGGCATGGTGGTGGGCACCTGTAATCCCAGCTACTCAGGAGGCTGAGGCAGGATAATCGCTTGAACCTGGAAGGTGGAGATTGTAGTGAGTCAAGATCGGGCCACTGCACTCTGGCCTGGGTGACAGAGCGAGATGCCGTCTCAACAAAACAAAAAGAGCAACAACAACAAAAAACTCAAACAGTGATGCACTGAACTGAAAGACGCAAATTTCACACAGTAGTCTGAAGCTTATAAGCGTTATTGAGGCTGTTTCCTCCTAAGCACAATGTCTGTAATTTGGGTAACTTACAGGAAATGTATAATGAGGTCAAGATTTGGCCCTGCTGCCTTTATGGTAAGACATACCTAGGCATGAATAACTAAAAGGAAAAAAAGAGAGAGAGGGAAATTAATACATAATATCTTTATACTCTACACACTATAATTCTTAGTCCATGGCTACTATCTCATTGTTCAGTAAGTTACTCTCCCTCCTTAAAGGTGAGTGATACATTTTATATGTTTTTAATCTTCAAAATTTCAGTTACTAGTACCTACGTAAATTCAAGTCAATAACTTAACATACAACAGTTTATTTAAAAATTTAGCACGACATACCAAAATGTGGGATGCAGCTAGTGCAGTGCTTAATGGAAATGTATAGCTGTAAATCCTTCCGTTAAAGAAGAACAAGCTCAAATCAATAATTTTCCTTCCACCTTAAAACAGAGAGAAAAAAAAGAGTGAAATAAACCTAAACGAGCAGCAGAAGAAAATAATAAAGATTAGAATAGGGATTAATGAAATCGAAAGTAGATAAAGGCCAGGCGCAGTAGCTCATGCCTGTAATTCCAACATTTTGGGAAGCCAAGGTGGAAAGGATCAATTGAGTCCAGGTATTAGAGACCAGCCTAGGCTACATCGTGAGACCCTGATTTTACAAAAATATTTAAAAATTAGCCAGGTGTGGTCGGGCACAGTGGCTCATGCCTATAATCCTAGCACTTTGGGAGGCTAAGACAGGCAGATCACTTGAGGCCAGTAGTTGGAGACCAGCCTGGCCAACATAGTGAAACCTTGTTTCTACTAAAAATACAAAACATTAGCTGGGCGTGGTAGCATACACCTGTAATCTCAGCTACCCAGGAGGCTGAAAATTGCTTGAACCTGGGAGGCTGAGGTTGCAGTGAGCCGAGATCGTGCTGTTGTACTCTAGCCTGGGCACCATAGTGAGACTCTGTCTGCAAAACAAAACAAAACAAAAAACAGCCAGGTGTGGTGGCCTGTGCCTGTAGTCCCAGCTACTTGGGAGGCTGAGGTGGGAGGATCATTTGAGCACATGATGGCGCCACTGTACTACAGCCTGGGCAAGGCAACAGACTGAGAGCCTGTCTCAAACCAAAAAAAGAAAAAGAAAATAGAAAAAAATAGAGAAAAATAACAGAGAACATCAATAAAACCAGAGCGGTTTTTCTGAAAAGATGAACAAAATTAACAAACTTTCAGCTAAAATAACCAAGAAAAAGACAACACTCAAATTACTAAATCCAGAAATGAAAGAGGGGGCGTTACTGACGTCACCAAAGTAAGAAAGGATCATAGGCAAAGCTATGCCTAACCGTATATTAACACATGCGATAACTGAGAGGAAATGAACAAATGCCTAGACAGACAACTACCAAAACTACCAAAATGGACGCAAAAGAAATAGCATCTAGGGAAAAAGGACATCAGATTCCACTCTTACAGGCCTTCCTTCTCTAGACAGCCCCGCCATTCTTTCTGGCTTCCCATATTGAGATCTGCTCAGCAACTAGACAGAAGAGATGGAATCCGAAGAAGAAGGATTCACAGTGACTCACGCCTGCAATCCCAGCACTTTAGGAGGCCGAGGCGGGCGGATCACGAGGTCAAGAGATCGAGATCATCCTGGCCAACATGGTGAAACCCCGTCTCTATTAAAAAATACAAAAATTAGCCGGGTGTGGTGGCATGCGCCTGTGGTCCCAGCTACTCGGGAGGCTGAGGCGGAAGAATCGCTTGAACCCAGGAGGCGGAGGTTGCAGTCAGCCGAGATTGCGCCACTGCACTCCAACCTGGTGACAGAGCAAGACTCTGTCTCAAAAAAAAAAAAAAAAAGAAAGCAAAAAGAAAAGAAAAAGAAGAAGGATTCATACATTTTCCTATTGTGGGGTTTATATGAAAACATGGCCGGTGGCCAGGCGCGGTGGCTCATGCCTGTAATCCCAGCACTTTGGGAGGCTGAGGCAGCTGGGTCGCTTGAACCCAGGAGTTCAAGACCAGCTTGGGCAATATGACAAAACCCTGTCTCTACTAAAAATACCAAAAAACTTAGCTGGGCGTGGTGGCATGCACCTGTAATCCCAGCTACCTGGGAGGCTGAGGCGGGAGTCTCGCTTGAACCCGGGAAGCAGAGGTTGCAGTGAGCTGAGATCAGGTCACTGCACTCCAGCCTGGGCTACAGAGCAAGACTTCATTAAAAAAAAAGAAAAGAAAAGAAAAGAAAAGTAAACACACATTACCAAAATTCAATGGCTTAAACAACACAGAATGATTCTCCTAGAGGTCAGAGATGCAAAATGAGTTTTTCAAGGATAAGATCAAGGTGCCTGCAGGCTGGTTCCTCTGGAGGCTCCAGGGAAAGCCCATTGCCTTTCCAGCTTCAAGAGGCTGCCCCCGCCCTGCCCCCCCCCCCGCGTTCCTTGTCTTGGGACCTCGTGTCACACTGCCTTTCTCCCTCTGCCTCCATCACTACATCACCTTCTGCCCGCAGCAGTCCTCTGCCTCCATCTTACAAGGAGTCCTGTGGCCCACACAGATAATCCAGGCTAATGTCCACATCTCAAGATCTTTAACTCCAGTGCACCTGCGAAGTCTTTTCCCTTTTGTCACAGTTCCAGGGATGAGGGCACGGACCTCTTGGAGGGGCCATTATTCAGCCTCACAGCACACTAAATGATAACAAAAAAGCCTGCCCATCCAGAAAGCTCTTATTGAGTATTTCTTAAAATCGCAGCAGATTTATGGCACAGCTGACTCATTGATCATGTATATCATTTAATGTGGCTGAAAACATTATGACCCATACCAGCCCATTGAAAACATAGTAGCTGCTGGGCGTGGTGGCTCTCGCCTGTAATCCCAGCACTTTGGGAGGCTGAGGTGGGCATATCACCTGAGGTCAGAAGTTTGAGACCAGCCTGACCAACATAGAGAAACCCCATGTCTAATAAAAATGCAAAAATTAGCTGGGTGTGGTGGCGGGCACCTATAATCCCAGCTACTCAGGAGGCTGAGGCAGGAGAATTGCTTGAACCCAGGAGGTAGAGGTTACAGTGAGCCAAGACTGTGCCATTGCACTCCAGCCTGGGCAACAGAGCAAACTCTGTCTCAAAAGACAAACCAAACAAACAACTAACTTTCCATGCATTAAAAAAGAAATGAGAAGGAAGGATCAAACATTTGAGTTTACCTACATCAATAGAATTTGATTAATGAAATGATAGAAAATAATTTTAACCTGTCATATGTAATGTATGACATGAGTTCACATGATGAAGGGAAGGGATGTCATAGGTTCAATTGTTCACATATCATTTTCCCTGAAGAATTAAGAACAGAATTTGATGAGTACATAGATTTGCTTCCTGTCAGGCCAGTGTATCACCTTTTTTTTTTTTTTTTTTTTTTGAGATGGAGTCTCATTCTGTAGCCCAGGCTCACTGCAGCCTCTGCCTCCGAGGTCCCAGTTCAAGCAATTCTCCTGCCTCAGCCTCCTGCGTAGCTGGGATTATAGGCGTGCACAACCATGCCCAGCTAATTTTTATATTTTTAGTAGAGATGGGGTTTTACTATGTTGGCCAGGCTGGTCTCGAACTCCTGACCTTGTGATCCACCCACCTCAGCCTCCCAAAGTGCCAGGATTACAGGCATGAGCCACAACACCCGGCCAGTGTATCTCCTCTTTTTTTTTTTCTTTTTATTCTCAAGACCACAGTCAGAAGAATAGTATATATCCTCTTAAACAACAGTCCTATCTAGATGGAGGGGTGAGGTGAACCCCATCCCATGTCCTTGCTGTGAGATGCCATCCTGATCTCACTTACCTCAAGTCAACCTGCTCCCTTGTCCAGGAAGAACCACCTACCCAGGCTTACACCTGGTGTGAGTGGTAGGGGTGCTACACCACTCACTTACTTGAACTTCATTTCTGTTCTGTTTTCTTTGGTTCAGCTTACATCTCCACAGCAGACCTAGCTTCCTCCCTGCAGTGGTGCTCCCAGTTAAAGGAAATGGTGTCACTGTGCCCTGCTGCTCCTCTTTGAATGAAAGCATCTTGGTTTCCACCATCTCTGCTAGAAATAGTTATGTGCTTGGCTTTCCTAACTAGCTGGACTCCTGGTCTGTGCTGCCTGGCAGCACTCACTGACTTACACCAACAGCCAGGTTGGTGACCACACAACTGCCCAAAGCAAAACTTTTTTTTTTTTTTTTTTTTTTTTTTTGAGACAGAGTCTTGCTCTGTCGCCCCGGCTAGAGTACAGTGGCATGATCTTGGTTCACTGCAGCCTCCGCCTCCCGGGTTCAAGTGATTCTTGTGCCTCAGCCTCCCAAGTAACCAGGACTACAGGCACGCGCCACCACGCCCAGCTAAGTTTTATATTTTTAGTAGAGATGGGGTTTCACTATGTTGGCCAGGATGGTCTTAATCTCTCGACCTTGTGACCCGCCTGCCTCAACCTCCCAAAGTGCTGGGATTACAGGTGTGAGACACCGTGGCCAGCCAAAAAGCAAAACTTTTTTTAAAGAATTAAAGAGCCCCACAAGGTAAATCTACATAAGAAACACAGCTTACTCCTGTATCCAGCTAGCTTTCTGCCTCACATACATTTGTGTGTGTGTGTGTGTGTGTGTGTGTGTGTGTAATCTAGCATGCATGCTCCCCAACACTGCACCTTCCCCTGGTGGGGTCTGGGCAGCTGCCAAGACCTCTGGTTTCTCTGATGTCAGGGATCCTGCTCAGGCCTCACTGGGAGGCAGCGATTCACTTGGTGGTCCTGTCTGCAGCAGGAGCGGTGAGCAAGCGCCAGATCACGGATTCTGCCTCGTCTTGTTCAATCTCATAATAAAGGCTGCATGTTTTGCCTCTGCCTGTTCTTACCTGGCCAGTCCAGTCCTGCCTGCTGTTCGTCCTGGTATTCCTGCTGCACACTTGCTTGGCAGAGCTTGAAGGCTGTTGGCTCTGGACCAGGTCCTGCTCATCTGCTCCTCTCAAGCCCACACAGTAGAGACTACGATCCCCTTACTCAAAACCATTCAGGGAATTAGAACACATGGGATGCAGGAATGGCAATCACCAGCTCCACTCTGGAAGATATGTGTGGAAGGAATATGGAGTCAGCCCAACCTTGCATGTTTCAAATCCTGGGATACCAATTAGCAGCTTTGTGATTTGAACAAATCATGCAACCTCATAGGGACTGTTTCCTCATTTGTACCACGGAGATGATACAGAAAAACCCCAGCATGGTGTGATGAGTGGGGCAGAAGTGGTCAATCTTATAAAATGCAAGGTGCATTAGTGAGAAATGAATGTCATGACTTGGGTTTCCAGGGTGCTGGCGATGTGAGCCAAATCCTTCCCAGGCTCAGCGGTGGTGTTGTGCTACCTGGGCACTGTTTAGTTTAAATATTGATGGGGACAAGTATGGGTTTTGTGGCTGACTGAAGTTCCCAGGACAGCAGGAATGATTCCAGGAATCTCCTACTTACCTGCCACCTTGTTTTTTGGATCCAGGGAAAGGTGGCTGAGCAAATACAGAGGACATGGGGACTCATTCTCTGCTTCTCCTCTTCCCAAAAGGGAGTTGTAGTCCTCCCACTTCGTGATGGTAGAAATTTTAGCTCATTCCCATAGAAGCTGGGGGAAGGCAAGGAACTGGGAATCAAATAACAATGACATGACATCTGGATTTGCTTTGAGGAGACTTACTTGGATTTGCTTTAATGAAGAGTCTTACTTTAACACCTATCCTATTAGTGTTGTTGTGAAGATTAAGGATGATATATGAACATGTCATAGTGCTTTGGCATATAGCATTTGGTCATTAAATGGTAATAATGTCACAAATGTTTTTAAGCACATGCTATGCCCAGGGCACTATACTGGGTGTAATAACCATAGCAGTGAATATGATACATGTTGTTCCTTCCCTTTTGAAACACAATAGTTCAGCAGAAGCCACAGCCTGGAGCAGTGCCCTGGAACCTATAAAGGTTAAGCTATCACTATTTTTTTTTCTAAAACATCATCTTTCCCTAAATACGTAAAAACACTTAAGCTCTTACATGTATATGTTGGAACAGAATACTTCACCCCCTTTCTCTAAAGCAGTAGTTCTCAAGAGAGGTTGATTTCCATCTCCCAGGGGACATTTGGCGATGTCTACAGACATCTTTTGTTGTGGTAAGTTGTGCGTGTGTGTGTGTTTGTGTGCTCCTGGGATCTAGTTGAGTGGAGGCCAGCGATGCTGCTAAACATCCTATAATGCCCAGGTCAGCCCCTACCACAAAGACTTACCTGACCCAAAGTTTCAAGTGTCAAGGCTTAGAAACCGTGGTCTAGAAGGTACCTGCTTCATCCACGGTCATTTATTTTTTGGCTGCAAAGGGAGAGAAACCCCTTTTACTCCTAAAAGTCTTAGAAAACCTGGCCTTTATATTCTGTGTTCCATGGGACTTGCCCGTGGTTGAGTAGAGAATAGACAAAGCCATCCTAACTTCTGGATTCAGAAACACATTCCTCTCAGGGCAGAGAAAATTGACCTGGGAATTATTGCTTCAGGGTTTTCAGCACTGTAACATAGTAATTCTTTTGGTGAGGGTTATAGTTAACTGGTTTTCTTATATAAATATGTTGTTTAAACAAAGCTCCTGGAAAAGATCTTGCCTTCTCTGCCCTTTGAGAACCCTACCAAGATATGCAAATGAGCCAAATCATCTCCAGGTCACTGAACCCATCTTCAGCTCATTTGGCCTTCTTTCTTTCTTTTTAAAGTGTTTTCAGAGTTTGCTTGGGCATAATTAATCCAATTTGGTCTTGGGGCAGCCCAGATTTCCAGAGTAACTGGGTTTGGATCACACGTGTGCAGCAGAGCAATCAGATTTTGGACAAAGCAGAGGATGAGGAAGAGTGAGCAGGGAGGGGTGGGCGTAGCGCAGAGAGAGAGGGAGAGAGAGAGGACACCCACGGAGTTGGGAACTAACCAACACAGAAAAATCAAAACCACCAAAACGGCCAGTCCTCTGCCCAGCTTCATGCGCCCTGGTTCCCCACCTCAACTTACTTCTTTGCCTCCTGCTCTGCTTCCCAGAAGCACTTCCGTGGATTCCAGCCTACTTCCTCTCTTCCACCTTCTGAAGGGAAGCGAGGAAGTATATGTAAAATTCATATTAGGTTGGTGCAAAAATAATTGTGGTTTTTGCCATTAAAAAAAAAATGGCAACAATCGCAATTACTTTTGCACCAACCTAATAATTTTGGCATGCTCATTCACCTTACCGTAGGGGATCATCAGTAAGTAGGTATGTTGTTACTGTTGTTGTTAATGAGGCTTGGAGAGCCACTGGTTAGTGCCAGACACAAGAGGTATGAATCGTCTCTCCACACTTTGGTTGGATGATGATTCAAACTGTGACATGAACCCTTTTAACTCTATTTTGTGGCCTGTTGGCAGAACAAGCTACATCCTTTTTCTTAGAAATGAGATTTGATTTTTAAATGTGCAACATCTGATCTGAAATGTGCAAAACATTTTTTTTCCATTGCAGTCTTTTACTTGGAACTTGTTGCAGATATCAGATGTGCTGTTACAGAGTCTTACTCTATTACACACAGTTCTGAGGCCATCAACAGACGTTATGCCTGCATAAGAAAACCACCCACAGTGGAAAGTAACAAGTTAATAAAAGTCATTTGTAATACCTGTGGTTAATAGAATTTTATCTGTGTTCTATGAAGCACTATTCTTTTCTTTTTTTTTTTTTCTGAGACAGAGTCTTGTTCTGTCGCCAGGCTGGAGTACAGTGGTGTGATCTTGGCTCACTACAATCTCTTCCTCCCGGGTTCAAGCGATTCTCCTGCTTCAGCCTCCCAAGTAGCTGGGACTACAGGTGCAGGCCACCACACCCAGCTAATTTTTGTATTTTTAGTAGAGATGGAGTTTCAGCATTTTGGCCAGGATAGTCTCGACCTCTTGACCTCGTGATCCGCCTGCCTCAGTCTTCCAAAGTGCTGGGATTATAGGCGTGAGCCACCACGTCCAGCCCACACTATTCTTTTTGAAAATGTTGTTGATGGTTGATGGCAAATATTCTATAGATCTGTCCTAAAAGAAACAATAATTTAATAAAACCATCCTGAAACATATTTCATTGCTTAAACTTGCCCCTGACATACCGACCTTCAATAATGAAATTGTTCTTTATCCCAAACCTTAACGGCTAGCACATGTTTTGACCAAAGTACCTTTCCTTCTCTTGAATTTCTCTAACTTTGGTTTTGCGTTCAATTCTTAGGGATCCATTGAGTTTTTTCTGGCTTCCTTCAGACATGTATTTAATAAACCGTCCACAGGCCTTGCACATAGCATGGGTGTTCAGTGTTTGTTAGAACAACAAGAAGGGCTTTGCAGAATGGGGTATCAATACAGTACACAGTTGACTGTCAGCGGGGTTCCCACCGACGGCCGTTCCTTGTTCCTTGTCTCTCATCTGAGCATGACTAGGCCTGAGGAATCTCTCACCAGGACAGTGTCCCTCCAGTTCCGATGGAGTCTGGATTGTGCTGGAAATTGAAGCAGAATTATCAACATGGTCTTCCTCAGCAGCCCAGACGTTTCTCAGTCAGTCAGCCTGTCTGCTCTGTTAACATTTATCTCCAAGCCCGAGGGGTGAGGTCAATTATATAGAAGCCCAAGCTAGTGAGAGGAATGGAAATGATGAGGCTTGAAAATTCTTCACTCTTTGTTCTTCTGATGGGTGACAGGATAATTAGTTCCAAATGAGGTGCAACCTCTCCCAGACTATATTTAGTCTAATTGCAGAGCTTTCTTTCCCCTGGAGGAGCCTTGGCTCCCTCCCTGATGGATGGTAGTGCCCGCAAGAGAACAATGCCGAGCAGGCCAGCGGCAGTCACAGAGGAGATGTTCTCCCCTTCTCGGGAGGGAGGTGGGGCTGGGGCAGCTCAGCTTGTGTCCAGGATTCAGAAAATGGTGTTGAACCCCTAACTCTGCCACTGGCTGTGTGACTGAGGACCCCTGATCTCCTCTGAGCCTCAGTGTTTTGTATGTTCAATAAGCATGATAATCTCTACCTCATGGGAAAGTAATGAGGATGAAATGTGGTAACTTTTGCAGAGTGCTTTGTGAAATGTACCTATGTGACACAAATGTAGGTGGACTGCCATAAATAACAGAAATGCCCAGATTTCCCCTTTCTCAAAGGGCCAGTGCCTGTTTAACCTTGACATGTGAGGCTCTGTCACACTTATGCAGAGATTTTGTCATCACCTTTGCTCCCTTCCTCCTGTCTGAGACCACTGTTTCCAATCCTTAAGCGCATGGTTAATGCTTAAAAAAAAAAAAAAAATTGCCAGTGTTACTATTTGCAATTAAAATAGAAGTATTGATTCAGCAAAGAGAAGAGACACAGTGTTGTGTTCGTCCATTTTGTGCTGCTATGACAAAATGCCTGAGACTGAGTAATTCACAAAGAATAGAGACTTACTTCTCACAGTCCTGGGACCTGGGAAGTCCAAGATCAAGGTACCAGCATCTAGTGTGGGCCCTCTGGCTGTGTCCTCACCTGTTGGAAAGCAGAGGGCAAGAGAGAGCAAACCCCCTCCCACAAGACTCACCCTTTTTAACCTTTGTTTTTTTTCAGGACACAAGGTCTTGCTCTGTCACCCAGAATGGAGTGCAGTGGCGCCATCACAGTTCACTGTATCCTCAAACTTCTGGGCTCAGGCAATCCTCCTGCTTCAGCCTCAGCAGTAGCTAGGACTATAGATGTGTGCCACCATGCCCAGCTAAATTTTCAATATTTCTTTTTGTGGAGATGGGGTCTCACTATGTTGCCCAGGCTGGTTTCAAACTCCTGACCACAAGCGATTCTCCCACCTTGGCCTCATAAAGTGCTAGGATTACAGGCACGAGCCACCATGCCAGGCTCCCTTTTTATAATAAAGCAGCATTTATGCATGCATAAGGGTGGCGCCTTCACGACCTAACAACACTCTAAAAGCCCCTACCTCCCAACCACTGTTGTATTGGGGAACATATTTCCAACACATGAATTTTGGGGGATACATTTAACCATAGCAACTGCATACTGAATTGTCTAAATACACATATTTGCAAATAAGTTGAGGAGAGGTCATGTTTAGAAAAGCATTTTTTTATTCTCAGTAGGAACACCTAAAAGAATATAACATTGATATGCCTTTACCCACTCAGCTATAAGTTTATGAATCTAATCATTTTAATATAATTTGATATTAAAGTATTTAACTTTTCCCTCTCTGAGATGCTTCCTTCCCCTTCTTGTTCTGTTTTTCCTGTTTACCCACCTCTCAAATGTAAAAGAAAAGAATTTGAAAATTGCAAACGAAGAATTGTATTAAATTAGACCTATATTTATTGAAACCCTTGTATGCAGAACTAAAAAAAGAAGATTGAAACATATGGGGTTTTCCCTCCAACTCATCCTTGTCATAGTACTCTAGGTAACAACAGGCACATTAAGAACCATTCATTACCCAGGCTCTCAGTGTTTTAAGCTTTTCAAGGCTGGTGTCCTTATTCCCCGCACTAAGAGTGGGGATACTAATTGCAAGTCTCAGAGAAACTGTGGCACTGGACTGATAGAGCAGCAATGGCTGAGAGAGGTGCCTCCGTAGGTGGGCCTGGAGTGTAGCCCCATCAAATACCTTATAATCCAGAGCAGGGCAGAGCAATGTTCTCAAAGTTTTTGATTTTGAGAAGGCAGACTAAGTGTCTACTGAGCCTGTTTCTCTAGGGAGTGATTTTTGGATTCAGGATACAATATCCAATATACATATGTATGTGTGTGTGTATATATGTATGCATAATTTTAGTACTTTTAATTCCTCAAAAAGTCTTGAAGTGTTGGGAAACTGTCGAGCTCCCTGGTGGTGGGTATATTTCCCCCCCAGTGTTTTACTTTAAAGCTCAAATTTTAACATTGCCAACAAATACTGTCAATTGTTCTTTTTTTTTTTTTTTTTTGAGATGGAGTCTCACTCTGTCGCTGAGGCTGGAATGCAGTGGTGCAATCTCAGTTCACTGCAACTTCCACCTCCTGGATTCAAGTGATTCTCCTGCCTCAGCCTCCTGAGTAGCCGGGATTACAGGTGCACACCACCATGCCCAGTTAATTTTTTATATTTTTTAGGAGACACGAAGTTTTGCCATGTTGGCCAGACTGGTCTTGTAACTCCTGGCCTCAGGTGATCCACCCACCTTAGCCTCCCAAAGTGCTGGGATTACAGGCGTGAGCCACCATGCCTGGCCAGTCAATTTTGTTCTTAAGTGACAGGCTTTGTTCATTTTCCAGAAAATTCTCAAATCTGAACAACCGCGGTCGTCATTCTCTTAAGTAGTGTTACTTGAAAACAGCACTAGCTCAGCTTATGATTCGACCACACAAATACTTTTTCTGTGACTATCCCTTAATATGCAGTGAAAGTGTTTTATGTATGAACTCCCCATTTTGTCGTACATACAGAAATGACAGGAAGTGGGGTTGAGATTTAACACGTTTTGAAACATGTTTATTCTAATAGACCATTTTAAAATGGAACTTACAATGTATTTTGAACTGAAGGAAAATGACACAACCGCATATCAGAACTGCTGAGATGCTGTGAAAGAAGTACTTGGGGGAAATGTACAGTAATGAGTACCTACATTCAAAGAGAAGAAAGGCCTCAAATTAATAACATCAGCTTCCAAATTAAACACCGGGCAAAGAAGAATTAAACCTAAAGAAAGTAAAATAAATGAAACACAATGAGTATCAGAGTGGAAATCAGTGGAACAGAAAACAGAAAACCAATACAGAAAATCAGTGAATCCAAAGCTGGTTTAATATCCTGAAGTCAATCAATGTAATTCATCATATTAACAGACTGAAAAAGTCAAACTGTATCGTATCAATAGATGCAGAAAAAGCAGTTGACAAAATCCAACATCCCTTCCTGATTAAAAAACAGTAAAAAACTCTCAGCATATAATAGAACAAAACTTCCTCAGCCTGACAAAGAGCACCTAGGAAAAACCTGCGGCTAACATGATACTTAACAAGAAATACTCAATGCTTTCTCCGTAAGATCAGAACAAGGTTGCCCTCTCTCTCCACATCTTTTCAACATAGCACTGGAAGTTACAGCCAGAGCAGTAAGGCAGGAAAAGTTATCCAGAATAAAACTGTCTTTGGAGATGACACTGTTATCTGTATAGAAAATCCAATGAAATGTTCAAAGAAGCCAGCAAATCCGTGAGTTCAGCAAGGTAATAGGATGCAAAATAAGTGCAAGAATATAAATTGATTGTTTATATCAATTAACATTCAGAAAATGAGTGTTAAATTTTAAAATTTAAATTAAAATAGTTTTTTACGGTATCATTAAAAATATTAAAATGTAGGATTGAATCTCATAAAAGGTGTGTAAGACCTATTCACTGAAACCTATATAAGACATTGCTTAGTGAAATTAAAGCATACACAAATAGAAAAATGGATGAACAATATTGTTCAGATCTCAATTGTCCCCAATTGATGTATTGTGTAAAAATAATCCTAATCAAAATTACGTTTTTGTAGCAACTGATAACCTGATTCTACAATTCATATGGAAACCAAGGACTTAACATAGCCTAACCAACTTGATCAATGAAAAGCACAGTTGGAGGACTAACACTACTGAATTTTAAGATTTATTTATAAAGCTACAGTAATTAAGACAACGTGGTAATGGTTCAAAGATATATAAATTTATCAGTGGAAGAGTCCAAAAATAGACACACACACATATACAAAACTGATTTTCAACAGAAATATGGAAGTCATTCAGTGGAAAAATGATGGTCTTTTTAAATGTGATGGAACAACTGGATGTTAACATGCAAAGAACTTTGATTTATATCTCTTACCACATACAAAAACTCATGAATACTTCATGAAAGAAGATATATGGATAGCAAATAAGCACAAGAAAAGATGTTCAGTAACGTTAGTCACCAAGGAGATACCACCACACACCTCTTAAAGTTGCTAAAGCACTGACCCCATGTTGACAAGGAAGTGGAAGGACTGAATCTCCCATACTTTGGGTGGGAATGTAAAAATAGCACAACTCTGGAAAATAGTTTAGCCATTTCCTAAAAAGTTAAGCATATATCTACCTTATTATCCAGACATTCTATTCTTAAGTATTTGACCAAGAGATATGAAAGCATATGTCCATACAAAACCTTGTGCAAAGCAGCTTTATTTGTAATGATGACTAGAAACAACTCAAGTGTCCATCAAGAGATGAATGGATAAACTGTGGCATATCCATACACTATTACTCAGCAACACAAAGGAACGAACCATTCATACACGTGACAAGACAAATAAATGTCAAAATAATTGAGCTGAGTGAAAGCCAGATCCCCAACCAATAAAAGAAACCATACTGCAGGATCCTATTTATATAAAATTTTAGAAAATGCAAAATAATATATAGTGACAGATCAACAGTTGCCTGGGATGGAGTCAGGGAGGGTCGGGAGGGACAACAAAGGAGGACACTTTGGCAGGTGATGGATATGTTCATTTTGACTGTGGTGGTGAAACATGGGAATATTTATTATATTGTACACTATGTGGTTTGTTCAAAATCAATTAATTTTTTTTTTTTTTTTTGAGATGGAGTTTCGCTCTTGTCACCCAGGCTGGAGTGCAATGGTGCGATCTCGGCTCACTGCAACTTCCACCTCCCAGGGTTCAAGCAATTCTCTTGCCTCAGCCTCCCGAGTAGCTGGGATTACAGGCGCATGCCACCACGCCCGGCTAATTTTTTGTATTTTTAATAGAGACAGGGTTTCACTATGTTGGCCAGGCTGGTCTCAAACTCCTGACCTCAGGTGATCCACTCGCCTAGGCCTCCCAAAGTGCTGAGATTACAGGTGTAAGCCACCATGCCTGGGCCAAAATCAATTTTAGCTGTTAAAATCTAAACCACAGAACACGTAGGAAAAGAAAGGGGGTTAAGTGTCTTTTTAATCTTTGTGTGGGCTAAAGGTTTTTTTTTTTCTTTGGAGACAAGGTCTTGCTGTGTCACCCAGGCTGGAGTACAGTCACTCAATGATAACTCACTGCATCCTCAAACTCCTGGGCTGAAAAGAATCTTCCTGCCTCAGCCTCCCAAATAGCTGGGACCATATGTGTGCACCACCATGCCTGGATATTTTTATTTTTGTAGAGATGGGATCTCACTATGTCGCCTAGGCTGGTCTTGAACTCCTGGCCTCACACAATCCTCCTGCCTTGTGGGTCTGATCCCACATTCTGGGTTCCTGGCTGTACTGGATGTTCTAGTTGGTTCCATCTTTGGCTGCAGCTTCTTAGTTCCAATGACACTATTCCGAGTCACTGGAAAGTGGTCTCTAAGAGCCTTGTTTCCTTCGGAGACACATGGCTGATTGTTACATCACTACTAGTTTCTCTAGACCTACAGGCTTTTTCTTAACTCTGCTGGTTCTATATTTCCTTAAACAAACTGCTTTTAATTTAACCTCTTCAGCTTGTTCAGACAATATACATTTTCTCTATCCACTTAGTTTCCTTAAAAGTGGTAAAATATACATAAAATATACAAAAATTTTAACAATTTTTAAAGCATACTGGTCTGTGGCATTAAGTACATTCACAATGTTGTGCATCCATCACTACTGTCCATCTCCAGAACTTTTTCATCTTTCCCAGTAGAAATTCTGTACTCATTAAACACTAACTCCTTAATCCTTCCCTACTCCCCAGCCCCTGATAACCAGCATTCTATTTTCTCTAAGAATTTGGCAAGATACCTGATATAAATGGAATCATCCAATGTTTGTCCTTTAGTCTATTTCACTTAGCATGTCTTCAAGGCTTATCCATGTTGTAGCATGACAGAATTTTTTTATAAGGCTAATATTCCTTGTATATATTTATATACATGTTTTGTTCATCCATTCATCAGTGAACATCTGAGTTGCTTCCACCTTATGACTACTGTGAATAATGCTATAAACATTGACATACAAATGTGTTCGTGTCCCTGCTTTCACTTCTTTTGGGTGTATACCTAGAAATGGAATTGCTGGATCACATAATTTTTTGAGTATGGTTTATACTGTTATCCACAATGCATACATACATTTCCACCAGCAATGCACAAGGTCCTTTGTGCACATCAAGTCCTTTGCCCATGTTTTGAGTTGTTCTTTACATATTTTCAATATTAACAGATAAATGATTTGCAAACATATTCTCCCATTCTGTGTGTTGCCTTTTCACTATTGATAATGTCCTTTGAAGTACAATTTAAAAACTGTTTTTCTTTTGCTGCCCATGCTTTTGGTATAACATTCAGAAATCATTGTCAAACCAATTGTGAAACTCCCAGTTTTCTTCTAAGACTTTAACTTTCCCCGAGTTAATTCTTGTATATTGTGTAAGGGTCCAACTTCATTCTTTTGCATGTGGATATCACACTTCCCAACACAATTTGTTTAAGACTGTCCCTTCCCCATTGACTGATCTTGGCACCTATGTTGAAAATCACTTGACCATGTATGTGAGCAGTTATTTCTGGGCTATTCTATTCCATTGGTTTATATGTCTGTCTTTATGCCAGGACC
Organism: Ateles fusciceps; assembly: GCA_036589455.1. NCBI lineage: Eukaryota > Metazoa > Chordata > Mammalia > Primates > Atelidae > Ateles > Ateles fusciceps. The sequence goes on from JAZHEH010001737.1 coordinate 5,991,379, forward strand.
ACACCTTTGTGATCACTGCAGCTTTGTAGTATGGGTTTCCTTTTCATTCCTGAAAGATACACACTTTGTCTGGCTCATGTTGAGTTCTTAAACCCCCCTTGTTTTCTGACAAGATTAGCACTCTCTACAGTACTCAACTTTAGTTAGGGACAGCTGTGCATGGGGGACTGGACAACAAGCAGGTAAGCCATTCCACATGGTGTCTGGTTCCCTTGTAACAGAAAAGGCACAGTCACTAGAGTAAAACTGGATGCCTTTATTCATCATAGAATGAATCAGTAAAACATGGTTTGTCCATGTGCAGAAACATTATACATTCAACTTTGAAGAAGGTAGTTTTTATACGACCAATGAAAGAAAAGTCTAAAACTGAGAGGGGAAAAAAGACGATAGTGAGGAGCTAAAATGCAGTTTATTTGTCCAAGTGCTAAGGCCTATGTGCACAAAGATTTTAAGTGAACAAGAATTACACAGGGTCACTTCTTCCATTCCGACTTCTCTTGGTGCTGGTGAAGGGTGCGATGCATTCATAGAATTAAGACAGGTTTTTAAAAAAAGGTGAAAGCACTTACAGCTAAGTTTTTTTTTTTTTTTCATTTGTCACGTTCTCTAGATCTTTCATGGATTCCAGAAATTCTGTGAATTCTCCAAGAACTTGCTCTTTAATCAGTACTTTATTATTAGAGAATTAAGATGTTTGTCCCAACCTAGAATCTGTCTCCTTATCTAACAAAAGGGTAACCAAATCCAGGACTTTGGAAGGATCTGATTAACTTAAAATGTGTGCAAAATCATCCTATGTAGGTTAAGCTGGGATCACTACTGAAGAAGTCTCCAAACTACTGAAACTTGCCTAAAAACCTAAAATAAAAAGAACTGCTGACTTAGGGTCAAAGCCCAACTCTATCATTTCCAAGCTCTAGGTATCTGAAGACATTAGATTCTGTTTTTTAAAAGAATGTAAAATTTTATGTACAATACTTTCCATAGGTAAGACATAAGCTGTGTGTAAAATAGTTTTAAAATATCTTCAGATATTTTGGTAACATTTAATGCAGTGCTTTCTAATTGGGCAAATTTGAATCTTAAATATTTAAATATTTCAAGAAACCCTAACTTAATAATAAGTGTTGACTCAAGTTGGTCTAATATAGTGTTTAGAAAGCCAAGTTCCATTTCACTTGGTAAGAGGTACACAGTCCTAAATCCTGATTAGTGGCAAAAGCCACCACAGTTCAATAGAAAACTAGTCCTTACCCCAGAGAATGTCTCAAATCAAGCTCCAAGTTACACTTATGGCAATTCAATATTACATTGAGTGAGTCTAAAACCTTAAAAAGAAATCTCTCAAAAATGGAATAAACTACTTACTTCAAAGTTTACTTAAATCCATTTAAAACCAAATTCCAGGTTATCTTTCTTCTCCCTAAAGCATCCTCTAGGTTTTACAATTAAGAAGAAAATCAGGATTTTAAAAAATTCCCTTTAGGTTCTTTAGGGTTTGAAGCAGTACAAAGAGCGAGGCTGAAGTTACTCTTCAGGAAAACCCACTATCTAGCCACAGCCCATCTCCAAGTTGATCATTTCTGGCTCTTTCCCGGTTTCACTTGTTCTTCCTGTTACAAGATCTCCTTCCAGGGAATCTCTTTTTAGGTTAAGGCAGAAAGTTGCATGGAAGTACAGTATACAATTTCCATGAAAAAACAAAACAAAACAAAACAAAACAAAAAACTCTCAAAACCCAATCTATTGTTATAGGTTACCAAGTATTAGGAAAACCAAGGACACCCATCCTCCTGGTTCCTGGACAGAGTTGAGACTACATTACGTAATAGAATACACCAAATTCTTCTTTGAAAAGCGCTAGAGTTCTGCTGAAGCCCTTTTTAATTCAAGTTGTGACTTAAGAGAAAAAAGAAAAAAAAGCCAGTTCTACAACATTAGAAAAGGACACGAAAGTAATTTTATCCATTATGGAAAAAAACTGGGATGCAACAATTCCAAATGAAGACATATAGTTACTTATCATCTGTAAGACGAAAATCATGTTTTAAGAAAAATTCCCTTTACCTCCCTTTTGGGTTTGAACAGTGACGGGAAAGCTACATTATTTACCCAGCTGTATTTGAAAGGGTTAGTTTAACAAAACACTTACTGACCTAAATTAGTAGACACGGATTGCTGTTGGCCTGCTTCTAATTTAGATGTTACAGATTTCTTGAAATTTGTATAAACAACTTTAGCTATTCCAACAATAGTTCTCAAAAAAAGTGCATTTTATTAATAATGGCTCCTCATTTCCACACTGTTTTCATCTAGGGACCTTCTTTCCTTTCTTCATGTGTTTGCCACTATTGTGTTCAGTGTGTCAATTAATTTTTCAGCATATCTTGGGAAAAAGGTTAGCATTTATTACTCCTTGAGCCCAGAACTTGAAATATGCTGTATGGTCACTTTAGGAAAACCTTTCTGCAATTCACATGACTATTTTTGCTTACCTTTGTATAACCAGCACTTTAATAGTGCTTAATGCACAGTAGGTGCTCTATAAATATTTGAATTAGTAAATAACATGATTTGTACATAAAAAATTAGACTTCTAAAGACCAGTTGAGGTCAGGTAGTCTCAGAAACAATGAACACAGGTTTCTATGACTCTGTGAAGTAAATAAAGGGTAGCTGGGGGGTCCAAGTTGAAGCTGTCTTGTCTTCTGGTATGTTGCTTTCTCCCTCAGCTGCAGACCAACTCTACGTGCAGGCACCCAGGTCACCACCTGAATATAAATTTATCTTCCCATGAGGTAGGAAGCCCATCTAAATAATGATAAATATGTACCAGAAATGGGGGAGTCAATCTTTGTAAGTGGTCATTATGGATTAGTTTGTACACATTTAAATATTTTACCTTCATTCTTATATATGGAAATTATGAAGATGCTGATGTTTCCTGAGACTTACGTTTCCTTTAGAAATAGCACATTTTCAGCTAAGATCTATACTGCTGTTCTCTTGGAAGGCTGAATTATCTTCAATGTCTTGGGACAACCCAGGTACTTGACATTCCAATATTTAAAAAATAAAAATTATCTTTTAAAAAGCCAATGTAAAGAAAAAAAAAAGCCAATGCATCCTTAACTTCCAAAATACACTTTTTTCTTTTTTCAGTGAAAATAACCATACCTGGGAAATTATGGGAACTAGTGAACTACAATAAAAGGTCAGTCTCATAGGTCATCAAGATACATTCTTGAAAATCTGACCTTAATAATTTTTCTTTCAGGTCATCAATGATTCCATATATTATTCATTTGTTAAAAATTGGGCTATATACCTTTCTTTACAAAGACCATGTAGGCACCATTTTGCTCCTATCATATCCTAAAATCAGGTATTTATTTTGCAGCCACAAATTAGTTCTCGTGGATTAGACAGCAATCTCGGCATGGCATACAGACATTTAACCTCTCCTAACAACTGGCTCAGTTCTCATGTCCATAGCTACCCTTCCTGACACAAGGGAGTTCAAAATTCAAGTGTCATGTGCTGAAACAGAACCTAATCAAGGCACAGGTGGTTCTCTTCACATAATTCTCCTAGCTCTTTAACCTCTCCAGATTAGATAGGCAGGAAGGACGTGACTGGCTATGAAACTCACTTCTGAGAGAACTGGGAAACGAAAAAATAACTTTTTTCTATCATCTTCAAGAGATTATTTCTTCATACTCCCCTAAGGCCTGGAAGGTGGTGGCAGTAAATGTCTGCTAAGAATTATTAATCACTGCGGAGAAAGGAAAACCTATTTTTTCCCCTGAGATATTTCCTTACCATTCTTTGATTCAGAAGCAAACAATGGGCACATTAGGAAAGAGGGTGCACCACGTTTCTTCACTTCTCCAGTAAGTTAGGTAATTAGGTGACAAAACAGATTAAGGGAGAAAACATGGAGACAGACAGATGAGGAAAATTTAATCAGTTTTACTTAAATTCCAAAACAAATACACTACCCTGATTTATCACCAAGTTCCTCATTTTACTCTCGTGCATACAATCTGTGGGAACCATCCCATAGTAATATAAGGCAACAACTGAGGCCCTTCCCCACGCCACTCTCAGATGTACATCAAACCTCAAAATTCACCAAAAACTCCAAGGTTTTTATTTTCACTTTTAATGATCTTTTACTTAATAATAAAATGAAAAATAAGAATATAGGAATACATACAATCTATATACATATATTTATTGCAAATACTTAAAATTCTTATGTAAAATGATTTTCTATATTTGTGAAAAAATATGACTTTTTAAATGGTGTTGACACCAACTTCTCTGTACATACCCTCAATTCCAATTTAACAATTCCTTTAAAAAGGCGAAGACACAAAAGGTTAGCATTTACCAAACCAGTCTGTACAAACCTTACAGCCAGAAGGGAAAAAAACAGCTTGTGGTAAATAAGTCAATTTTCTTTTAAAATAAAAAATAAACCCCAAAACTATTCCCCTTATTGCATTTTTCTGAAATAATCTGAGTGTCTTTAGAGTAACTTCCTTTGAAATAATTTGTGCCTTAACAGTGAGGTCCTACATCAAACATACCATATATGAGAAATTCAAAGTCTTCCACTGTCACTTTTTACATAGATATTAAAATATATATTACTTAAAATATATTACTGGAAAGCTATTTTTAAAATTGATCTTTAATAGTTGTATCAAATGTAAAGCATTAAAAAAAATAAAGTAACCAAGAATCTACGAAGCTATTGCTTCAACTTTAGGAAATGTTTTACCTACTGTTCTCTTTCAATAGGTTTGTAGGTATTGAAACATGGTAGAAAAGGTCCCTGCCTATCATCATGTTTCTCAGAGTCTCTTTGGACTATTCTATAAATTGAGCTGAAACTACCCTTGGCCAAGTTACTTACTTAGCACACTGTTGGAATGAGATGGGGAGACTTTTCACTCCTTGCTATGATGTGAAACCTCTAGGTCAAAGAGAAAACACTCTGGCACTGCTCATTGATTGACAGTGAGTTCTAGAAATAAATAGCAGTGTAATGACCAGAGAAGCCCCTGACCCCCCACACCCTTATAGCAAATCACTTCACCAGAGAGTTAGTTATGGCTCTCTAAGATGGAGAAAGGCAGTAATAATCAACAGAATGTTAACTGTCAGGTCATCAATATGTATAACTTTGCACCTTCACCTGGAAGGCAATGAGGTCTTCCTTTGGCTATTTAAATCTGAGATAAGATCTAAAACATGTACATCTGTATGCCTTCACAGCCCAATAAGTATGCTCTCTCCACCCCAAGAAAAGTTTCCCATTTGCCAGCTCTTAGAAATGTTACATGAAATACCACAGATGGCTTCAGTATCTTGAGCATAGGGGTTAAGGAACAGAAGCAGGACAAACAACTCCAGGTTATTTGGCTTTACTTTCTGTTTAATAGGATGGAAAATTCTAATCAACCAAAATTAAGATTCAAGGAGACTTCTTTACTAGACAACTTAGAATCTTTATAAACAAGACTGAGGCTACATTAATAATGCTATCTCCTGAGGGGACCTGCAGTGGAGGGTATCTGAAGGCTGGAGAAGGGTACACGGAAGGCGTATGCATCAGGCATAATGCCTGACTAGTCATTGGAAATAATGCCACGTCATACCCTAAGAATAAGCTCAGCATTTATTAGAACTTTTCAGATTGAGCTGAAAGGTAAAACAATTCAAAAACGAAGGTAAAGATTACTTTAAAGGTGCTGTTAAGACTACCATACTAATAATTTAAAGGTTTTCTTGTTTCTACTGCTTCATTTTCCAAAAGGTCAGATTGTAATGTTTTTTTCTGTTCAGCTTATAAGATGAATGGCTTTCCACTTGAAACCTCTGTGTTGAAACAGACTGATAAACAGATTGGTATTCAATTTTACTACCCATCTAAGAGAATTTAACTGTTCTCTCATCTGGTCAAGATTGAGGCAGTGTATCAAGTTGGCAATATCTGTTTTAGGAGTATTCCTAAATGCAAATATTCAGCTGAGTATTATTTGTTAAGATAATCTGGTGAATGGCAATGTTTAGGACCTATCTATAATAGCCTGGGTCAAGATGAAGAGGCACAATATGGTTTGCTCTCTAAACGAACTTAAAAATCCCTGATATCTTTCCTCCTTTCCTGGTTATAGTCTACTCATCCTCAAGTTAAGGGAACCACAGAGAAAAACCTTTCCAATAGGAAAGGAGTAAAGCAGAAAAATCACTTTCATCAATCCAAATTGGTAACTGACATTTAGCATGCAGTCAGTTCTGAAACTCTCAACCTCTTCCAGCATGCAGACCAGCCCTCAGCCCTGGGACTACGGTGAAGTGAAGGGGTGGGTGGGGCAGGGAGAGTTCTACTCAGCAACAGGTCTCTTTAAACTCTTCTTGGATTGAACGTTTGGGAGCACCATGATTTCTGTTTCCTACTGGTTCTTGGCTTGAAAATATACTCCTTATCCCCGGATCCCTGCAGTCTTCTTATCTCTTAGCTGTGTGTGTGGTGGAAGAAAGGGGAAAGATGGAAGAACATATTGTCCTGACTGAAGCTGCAACACAGATATTAATCCTATATTGGCTTTGGGCCACAAAAAAGCCAGAAGTGAAAAGTGAAAAACAGTGAGTTTCTTATGGGGCAGAGTAGGGACTGTGGGAAAGCATTAAAGAGTGTGTGATGTTGGGGTGGGGTGAGCAGGGGTGGGTAGTGGAATGGGGGCAAAACAGAGATTATTGCCTATTTTCTCCTAATCTGGCATGTGACTTAACAAGTTTAAACTGTTGTGCATTTTGTAAATATCACATCCTCAATATGAATGACAAACACAACGGTACTATGTTGCACTAACATTTGTACTTTACACGTTCCAAATTAGGAGACTTGAAATCAACATGCAAATGATGCAAATTGACATTTGCCCATTTAATACAAAATTCTGGTAAACTGCAGGTTTATTTTACTGTTCCTTAACCATGACCTAAATATTACGTACTCACAAATTCTTCAGTCATTAGAGAAGGATTAAAAAAAAAAAAGGAAACAAGAAGGAAAAAGAAACAAAAACAAATAACAAAAAAACTTTGGGGCAAAAAATTTTTTCTTCCTTTCCAGATGTTCCCTCAGCCATTCACTAAGGCCCCTTTACATTAGAAATTTCTTGTGCTCAGACAGCAGTAATCCAAACAGGGGACATATTTTCTAAAACAGGAGAATTATCTTGTACTGTGTATGCATGTGCACATACACGTATGTGTAAAGTAGGATATAAGATTATGTCATCGTGTTCAGACGCCTGGGAGGTCTAACAGGTTGAACAGAATGAACAAATGTGGCATTGGTGAGCTTTTCTACTTGTAACAGCTGACTATAGAGCACTAGGTTCATAGGTTGGGAGAGAAGAGGAAAAGAGAGGCTACCTCGTTCTAGTGTCAAAATTGTTTTCCAAAGTTCTTTACATTCAATTTAAGTTTCTGTGGTTTCACTCCCCTTGCTCAACAAGATGTAGCTCAAATCACCCAATCACTAACACTTCCCTGTTCATTTTATATTAGTACTTAAAAACAGTTATACTACAAACGAGTAAGTGCAGGGATAGGATGTTTTTGCTGGAATTGTTGCACTGCACAGCCGATAACAATACAGGGGGTCCCAGAGAGGTACTCCCTTCACAGACTACATTCACTGTCTCAGGGCAGGGGGGTGCAATTAGGGAGCAGCAGGGATCCACAAATTCCAAGCAGAGTGCTTGGCAACAGTACTAGTCCATGGAAGTCAAGAACCAAGTCAGGGCTTTGAGAGTCTGAAACACTACCTGTGAAATGAATACCTTGCCAAAAATTTCAACTTAAGATTCCACCTAAGGTAAAGGGACTGAGTAAGCCCTGAATCCAAGTCCTGCAAAGGCTGAATAATCTAGGAATAACCTGTGGCCAGACTGTCCAGACACAATCAGTGTGAATGGTCATTCCTTCACTTTCCTTTCCCTAGCTTCCTAGGAAACGTCAGAAGGGAGACAGCTTCCTTGCACCATGCTGGCATTAAACTTTTCTCAGAGTCACAAGTAGTAGAACATAAATCTGAATTCAAAGTAATACATTATTACCTAAACACTTGGAAAATAATGTTAAACAAAATGTGACATATTTACATGATTTTGTAAGTGCAAACTTGTCACAAATTCACAAAGTCTTGCTTGACTCAGACTTAATATACAAGGTGCTCTTCCTCTATAATGTACTTTGTATTCCTGATTAAGTAACATTTGTCTCTGAAGACAACTGAAACCTACTTGTTTATTTCTGTGATTCCAAAAGGACGAAAAAAAACAAAACCAAAAAAAAAAAAAACCCCCAACTGGTCAACCCTTTCCTTCCCCCTCCTTTACAGTGTGTGTCTTTCTAGTCTCCTTACCGAACGACAAGGCAGGAGACGCACAGTTTGGAGGGGCCAATGCAATCATCATGGCAGAAAGCTCCACACCCTTTGCACATGATCATGGCTTTCAAGCGGCAGTAACATTTCGAAGGCGTGCCCTCTATGCTGTTCTCTTCAGGGAAGGCCTGAACAGGAATGGTCTGGCCATGGTTGCTGGGATTCATAGCTTGGCTAGCAGGGATGGTAGTGACAGTCACTGAAAATGACATGACATCACCTACATTGCTAGATACCTGGCTACCTGGTACAGCAGAGTTATGGTCCATGTCAGATGAGGTGGAGACATTGATCATGCCTCTGTAGCTTGGCCCTATCTGGGCGGGGCTTCCATACAACTTCGGGGTTTGCAGGGGTGGAAGGAGTAGAGGCTGGTGGGTGGGGCTGTCTGCAGGCAGAGGAAGAACAGTAGAATTGAAAAGCTCCGGGCTGCTACGCATTGTCTTACCTCTTACTGCACGAGCCATCTGCTTCTGTGCTGCCTGAATTAAATCTCTGGCTAGGGTCTTTTCATCAAATGTTTGACCTCTAGTGAACAGGTAATTCTCCTTACTTAAAGTGGTTTGCTCATTCACTGGTATCTCAGCCTTCACATTCTTGCTAGCTAAGCAATCACTGGTAGATAGAGTTTCCCTGCTGTGGGGTGCTGAACTTGCATCACCTTTGCCAGTACTCTGGGAGGGCTCCTCTTTCCCCATGACAGATTCCTGCTCGTCACCAGTACTTTCCTCCTCAGTGTCATCTTCTTTGCTGCTACTACTCTCTCCTGTTGCATTTTTACAGTCTGTATATCCCATTTTCAAGGCTTCAGTGGGGCTGCTTAGACAAAAACGCTCTTCAGGGTTTACCGAATGGGTCCTCCTAAAGCTCTCTGAGCCCCGGCCGTAGGTAGAAATATTCAGTAAGTAGTGCCCTGCCATTGCAGGTTTGGATGTCCTTCTGCCAGCAAAACCCAGCATGAACCTCTGGCTTGTGGGAGATGTCTTCCAGCTGGAAACCTGAGTGAGCAAAGCTGAACTGAGAGGGTGGCACAACTGAGAGAAGATTCTGCCTCCGAACCCTCTGAATGAGAGTCTGAAGGATCTGATCTTGGGTTGCTTTACTTAGTCCTTCTTGGTACTGGTGTGTGTCAATGCTAGAGTCCCTCAGCTCCTTAGCTGAAAAGAGCTGAAGGGGCCTTGGAACCTGGGGGAGCTGCTTACTTTGCAAAGTTTTGCCCAGCTGCTGTTGTGTAGCTAGATGGGACTGTCTCTCATTAACTTCCTCTCTGGTGCTATTTTCTGTTGTGTTGGTACCTATGAGTGCTCCAATCCCCCCTTTCCTCTTTCGTAGTCAGTGGAACCGTTTTCATTTCAACTTTGGTGAGAGGTTTAGGCAGAATTTGCTCCATGGGAACATCTTTGCCTTGAAGCAGCTGAGTCACTAAAGGATTATTAGCAGGGATACTAGAGGTTGGTCTTAAAGTGGGTCCATTCATGTTTAAAGAAGTTCCTGGGGTTTTAAGGCTAGAGGCTGCTGGCAAAGTGCTCAAGGGTGGAGCTGATCCGGGAGGTCCTGTAGTTGCACTGACCTGGGTACAGGAAGCTTTTCTAAAGTGGCTGTGGTCAACAAAGATGTTAAAGGGGAGGGAGTTACAGCCACTGGCACACTAGCATCTGCCCTTGATGAAGCTGAAAGGTTAGGTATATTCTTACTGGGATCTGCTTTGAGCTCAACTATGCCATCAGCTGCAAAATGAACAGGTGAGACACCTGAGATTAGAGCAAGACCTGTTGGAGGAGAAGGTGCTTTCTCCTGTCTGCAACTACTGGGCCCCTGTGGATGGCTGAGAGAGGCCACTGTGGCTGTTGCCCTGGTGGGGTTCAGTTTTTCATTATCCAATTTCTCTATGTGGGCTGGTGATGGGACACTTGTGCATGTTCCACTGACGGCAGGTGTTGGAGGCACTGGGGGGGGTTTGCTGTAGTTGTGCTCCAGAGACACTATGAGGCTGTGCCTGGCCTGGGGTGGTCTTGGTCTCAGACTGGGGCTGAGTCTCTGAACCACAGGGTAAAAGCTCTCTCGTACCTCCCCTGCTTCCAGTTCCTGCCAGTTCCAGTGTGGGGCCCTTTCCAGTTTCACTGACTCTGTCTGAGGCTGGACTGCCTCCTCTAGCAGTCTGCCCTTCACCACCCTCTCCTGGACCTTGTCCACCCCCCTGGGCCAGGTCCTGGAATGGTCCCTCTAACTGAGGCGGCTGCAGCAGCTGCGGCGGCAGCTGCAGCTGCTGCCCTCTGTGCTTTGACCAGTTGGGCTTTTGCTTTGATGTCTGCAAGAGTTCTGGCTCCTGTTCTGTTAGGACTAGTGATGGAGACTGGAAAAGCGAGCCCTGGGAGAGACCTGCGATGGATGAAACGGCATTGGGGAGATTCTGGAGACCGGGATCTGAAAAAAAGTAGAGGGGAAAAAACAACAGAGCTTAGTTTTCGTTTATAAGAATAACAAAACTGCATTAGCCCTCATATTTTAAAAACAGATGAACACTACAGTACCTGTGACAAACATAGGAGGTCTATGGCTGAGAGGTCAAACCTTGGAGACAGCAATACCAGTTTGTCTCTAGGGTCCTTACATCCACTTTTTCTATTGGTGCCAAAGATGACTGCTTCTGATCTCACCCCAAATCCTCGTGCCTGTTTCCCACCTCAGCTTCCTCATAATGTTACTATTACAAGTGCTCATTATGATACAATGGTCTTTGCATTTTTAAAGAGTGTGTCTATATTTGAGAAGAAGAGAAAAGCAAGCCAGGCACCCATAACACTTCTTAGCTTTTTTCTTTTACTTCTTAGCTTTACTACCAAGGTCCAGGGGAAAATACTTGCTCTTCTCTGTTCTGCACACATACACACACGCACACACACGCACACAGAGTTGGGCTGGATTATCTCAATTTACACAGGCTTCTAGATAGCACCGGAAGGAAGACAGTGTGTGATCTACAGGAGCCCCCACAATGCCCACACACAAGGGAGTATGTACATAATGTTTACCAGCCATTCTCATCTCTGGCTGGTATTATATTTACTTGAGCAACCTTTTAAAAATATACATGCTCTGGGTCCTATCCCAAGATGTACAAATTAGAACCCCCAGGACCGTAGGAATTTTTTTTCTTTTTTTTAGACAGGGTCTTGCTCTGTCACCCAAGCAGGAGTGCAGTGGTGTGATCTTGGCTCACTGCAACCTCTGCCTCCTGGGTTCAAGTGATTCTTGTGCCTCTGCAACCCGAGTAGCTGGGAATACAGGTGTGTGACACCATCTCTGGCTAATTTTTGTATTTTTAGTAGAGATGGGGTTTCGCCATGTTGGCCAGGCTAGTCTGGAACTCCTGACCTCATGTGATCCACCTGCCTTGGCCTCCCAAAGTGCTAGAATTACAGGCATGAGCCATTGCACCCAGCCTGAAAAAGCCTGGCTAACATGGTGAAAGCCCGTCTCTACTAAAAATACAAAAATTAGCTGGGTATGGTGACAGGCGCCTCTAATCCCAGCTACTTGGGAGGCTGAGGCAGGAGAATCGCCTGAACCTGGGAGGTGGAGTTTGCAGTGGCCGAGATCGTGCCACTGCACTCCAGCCTGGGCAACAGAGGGAGACTACAGCTCAAAAAAAAAATGTGTTTCTAAAAAGCCACTGTGAGATTCGGATGTCTGTCATGTTTGAAACCATTGATTTTCTTTTTCTTCCTTTTTTTTTTTTTTTTTTAAAGACAGTCTTACTCTTGTCGCCCAGGCTGCAGTACAGTGGCACAATCTCAGCTCACTGCAATCTCCACCCTCCCGGTTCAAGCAATTCTCGTGCCTCAGCCTCCTGAGTGGCTGGAATTACAGGCGTCTGTCACCACTCTCAGTTTTTTTTTTTTTTTTTAATTTTTAATTTTTAGTAGAGAGGCAGGGTTTCACCATGTTAGCCAGGATGGTCTCAAACTCCTGACTTCAAGTGCTTGACCCACCTCGGCCTCCCAAAGTGCTGGGATTACAGGTGTGACCCACCACACCTGGCCGAACCATGATTTTCATACCATAAAATCATCAGTCTGAAACAAATCTGCCTCCTGTCCTGAATAATACTTTGATAATGCATCAAAATGTGGACCCTTCTAGTAACTGGTTGAATTTAAAAGAGCAAATAACTGTTAAGATGTTCTAAAGCATTTAATCAAAAAAAATTAACTCACTAAACTCTAAGAAAATGCATGCCATTTTTCTTAATGTTCTTAAGAATAATAAAGTCACTAAACATGTTTAATGATTTGCAATACTCATTTCTCCAAAGATCAGTAGTCCTGAAAAATTGATTCTAATTCAGAAGTGCGAGCCATGGGACTTCGTAACAGGCATCACAAAGTATCTATTTTCCATCAGGAAATGGACTTCATCTCTCTAAAAGATACATCTATTTTACATCCAATTCTAATAAGCCTCGATAGTATATTTACTCAGCACATGGTATTTTAGAGGCTGTCCACAGTAAGAAAGAAGCAGTTACTGTCCTTTATTTATATCATATGAAAGAAACTGCAGGGGAAAAAATGGGAAAAAAATAGGTAAAACTAAAGAAGTAAATACAAGAAAGGTGTTTAGGAGAATTTATTTAGGGACAAACAACTTTATAAAAGAATACTCTTGAGAGTAACACTATACCTAGCATAATACATGATATCTACCATCACGACACAATCATTAATAACATGTTGAAATCAAGTAAGAACAACCATTAAAAGTGGTTAAAATGAAAGGTTTCAATAACTAAAAATAAGTTTCAGTTACTTATGTAAACAGCCCTATTACCTGATTATGCAGCAGAATAAATTATACTTCTTTTTAAGTGCAAAACCACTCAAAGTTGTCCAGGCACTGATAACAATTTAATTTACCGAGACGCTCTACCCTGGGAGAGCAGACAGATTCAATCCTCTTCTTTTTAAGTGTACAGTCATCCCTTGGTATCCATGGGGGATTGGTTCCAGGACCCCGGAGGATATCAAAATCTGAAGATGCTCAACTTCTTTATATAAAATGGCATAGTATTTGCAGATAACCTACACATATCCTCCCATATACTTTAAGTCATCTCTAGATTACTTATAATACCTAACACAATGTAAATAATATATAAATTGTTATAAGGTATTTTTACATTTGTATTTAATTTTCTTTTCTAAATATTTTCGATAGGCGGTTGGTTGAAAATATTGTACTAACCTTGAGGATGAGGAACTTGATGATACAGAGGGCTTACTGTATATGGAATGTAAAACATATAATGTGCATGTAGGTGTATACAATTTTTTTTTTTCTGAGACAGAGTCTTGCTCTGTCACCCAGGCTGGAGTACAGTGGCATGATCTCAGCTCACCGCGACCTCTGCCTCCCGGGTTCAAGCAGTTCTGCCTCAGCCTCCTGAGTAGCTGGGAAACAGGCACGCACCACTATGCCCAGCTAATTTTTGTATTTTTAGTAGAGATGGGATTTCACCATGTTGGTCAGGCTGGACTCAAACTCCTGACCTCGTGATCCACTCGCCTCCACCTCCCAAAGTGCTGGGATTACAGGCGTGAGCCACTGTGCTCGGCCATATAATTTTTATATACATATGTGTGTAACTAAGTTATAACATTTATACCACATTGTGAATTTTGTTTTCTACTTAAATTTTGTTTAAAAGGTTTTGTTCTGTTATAAATTACATTAAGCTTTGTCTAAGAAAGCAGTATTTGAGATAAGGACTAAGCAAAGAGGTTCTGGAGAAGTCTTTTTGAGGGAAACAAGAAAGGAGAAAAGAAAAGAATGTAAAAAAATAAAATTATATTAATTTGGTCACAGTGGATTAAAGTTTCTGTGTAGTCTCTCTGGACTAGCAGCAAGCAGACAAAATATAATGTAATCCAGCCTGTCTCCAGGTAAAGAAATAGAAATGATGGGCCTTGGCAACATTTATAGCAAAACCTAAACAGTTACTCAGCTCTCAGATCTGGAGATAAGCTGTGAATGACATTTACTAAAGAAAAGTTTCTAATATCTTTATAAGAAAGAACAGTAAAAGTGACTAAAACAAAAATCAGAATCTCTGGCAATACATGACAGTGTATGTTAATGGTTAAAAAAAAAACCCATAGATTCTTTTTTTTTTGAGACGGAGCTTGCTCTGTCGCCAGTAATCCCAGCACTAAGAATCTAAGAAGTCCTGTGGAGACAGTAAGAATCTAAGAGGTCCTGTGGAGAAGTTCTATAAAGGCTGAGAATTATAACTGAGTTTTTGGAAGTCCGTTTAAATTCAACTTTGTCTAAATCTAAAATTCTGAGACCAGGTGCCTCTGAACTTGAGTAGTGAGCATGGGGGTGTTTACATTAGATGCCCAGGTACCTTCCTTATTCAAACATCAGGAAAGACCTATATGTAGAACTGCAGTTCTGAATGTCTGTTTATCATTTTATTTGTGTAAGACCATAGTTACATGCTTACAAATACATCCAACTGCTTCTGCATTAAGAACTACCACACATTACTTGAAATTTAGTAGGTATGACCAAAAACAGAGGGTTCAGATCATCTCTCCTTTTCAATTCTTCCCACTCTCTTACCTTGAGAGGTGGTACTTTCGCACCTGGACCCTGTCCCCTCTGTTGAGAAAGGGCTGTGGTGAGACCTGAAATGGCTGCTGGTGCTGGCGATTCTCAGTGACACGTGGTCTCTTCTCCCAGCTCACAAGGACCTCTTCTTGGGTGAGGGAAGACTTCCTCTTGAGGCTTTCTGGGCTCTGATCAACAAGAGTTGCTAGAGGTTCTTTCATAGTGGTCTCCTGTGGACCTGCTTCTGCTACGGGCTTCATTACTGGTTTTTCTACCCCAGGACTCTTGGGTTTGCTTGGCGATGTAACTAAAGATTCTTGGCTTTCACTTTTGTTATAATTAGAAGCTGTGGTGAGATGATTCTTCTCAGATTCCTGTTCAGCAGAGGCGACTGGCTTCTGCTCCAAGAGATCCTCATCCTTTGGGCACTTGATGGGAAGAACGCTGCTAAGCTCATGTGTATTGAGAGCTGAGGAAAACAGGGGCTCTGTGGATGTGGAGAAGTTTGGCTGCACTTCATCTTGGCTTTCACAATCTTCTTTTCTGCCTGGTGATGACATATGCAATGCTGCTTCTTTACACTCTGACTGGGGGACTACTTGAACTATCCTGACAAGAGAGGCCTCTGATACAGGCATGGATTTTGGTTGTTCAGCTGGGGTTTTCTTTACTTTGGGATCGCTGGGAGAAGCTGTCAATTTCTTAGAATCTTCAAGGCTCAGGCCAGAACTAAAAGGGGAAAAAAAAGATACTCTAGTTGAAATGCAGAAAAATCAGCGTATAGAACTTTTTTGAGATAGGGTCTTGCTTCGTTGTCCAGGCTGGAGTGCAATGGCATAATCTTGGCTCACTGCAACTTCCGCCTCCTGGGTTTAAGTGATTCTCCCACATGAGCCTGGGTCTACAGGTACACACCACTACATCCAGCTCATTTTTTGGTATTTTTTTGTAGAGATGGGGTTTTTGCCAGGTTGCCCAAGTTGGTCTCAAATTGCTGGGCTCAAGTGATCTGTCCACCTCGGCCTCCCAAAGCACTGGGATTACAGGTGTGAGTCACTGCACCTGGCCACAACTTATGGAACTCTTTTTTTTTTTTTTTTTGAGACGGAATCTCACTCTGTCACCAAGGTGGAGTGCAGTGGCGGGATCTCTGCTCACTACAACCTTTGCCTCCCGGGTTCAAGCGATTCTTCTGCCTCAGCCTCCAGAGTAGCTGGGACTACAGGTGCAAGCCACCATGCCCAGCTAATTTTTGTATTTTTAGTAGAGACGGGATTTCACCATGTTGGCCAGGATGGTCTTGATCTCTTGACCTCGTGATCCACCCACCTTGGCCTCCCAAAGTGCTAGGATTACAGGCATGAGCCACGGCGCCAGGCTGCTTATGGAATTCTTAACCTCAATAGGAATCTTTCCTAAATGACTGTGAAGGAGATGGATAAACACTACTTGGAGACAAGAAAAAGGAGCACTTAGTTCTTAAGCTGTGGTTACAGGTCTCCTTAAGGGCTGCCACTGGTGTCCAGAAGGAAGGAAGGGAGACTAACAAGTAGGAGTCCAGGTGTTGAATCCCATTTCAAACAAAACATCTCCATTACTATCTATTTAAATGTCTCATTACAATTTCGTTGTTGGACCTTTTGTTGAGGGAAACAACTGATTTAGGCTGCAGCCCCTTTTGAACAGAATTTATCTCTTGATTCAGCTATGTACATCTCCCAGCATGCCTTTTAAAGAGGAGAGGCTGTTTAATTACAGGTTAGTTCTAATAGTTCACGTTACAGAATTCCTAAGATTCCTTAGTGATTCTGGATAGCTACATTTTGGGATAATTAGCTACTATAAAGAGTGGACAGAACCTCAGTATTCTGGCCGGGCGCAGTGGCCTATGTCTGTAATCCCAGTACTTTGGGGGCCAAGAAGGGCAGATCACCTAAGGTCAGGAGTTCTAGACCAGCCTGGCTAACATGGTGAAACCCCATCTCTACTAAAAATACAAAATTTGCCAGGCACGCCGATAATCCCAGCTACTCGGGAGGCTGAGGCAGGAAAACTGCTTGAACCTGGGAGGCGGAGGTTACAGTGAGCCTAAGATCGTGTTATTTGCACTCCAGCCTGGGCAACAAGAGGGAAACTCCATCTCAAAAAAAAAAAAAAAAAAGAACTTCAGTATTCTGTCTTATAAAGTAACCAGAAGAAAAGCCAATATTTTCAAAGAACAGAACTCTTAATTCAAGATTTTTAAAAAATTTATTTTTAAAGAAACCATCTCACCTACAATGACAGTTATAAGGGTAAAAGGATTATGAGTAATCTAATTCTGTGAACCTGTGATTTATAGTAAGGAAAAAAACTTCCTAAAGAAGAATCGGTGAGACAAAAAAAACAGAAGGAAACTAGGGCCTAGATTTTCTGTTAAGGTAATGAGATAAAGCACTACATGACATATATGAAAGAATTAACATTTGGTTTATAGAACCTGTCCTAACATTACCTCTGCCCATAGTAGCTTTCAAAGAATTGTTCTTTCCATGGCTCCACTTTTTTCTCCTTCTCAATCTCTTGTCGAATTCTCACCTGCATCTCAGGTGTAAATTCACCTGTAATGTACCCAAAAAAGGATATTCAATAGAAAAAATGCTATTTGCAACATACATGTAACTCTTTATAAATCATGAAAGACTCATGCAGGAATCAGAATACTATCATGTGAAAGTAACCAAAACTTCCCAAACCTCCTCACTGTAAAGGAGGACCTAAACGCCAAGGAGGACCTAAAGGTGAAATAAAAATGTTTGCACACCACTCCATGTAGCTTTCAGTACTCAGCTGAGGCTGACAGATCCTTTTCCCTGGGCTTCCCTGTGGTACCTTCCTCATGCTCCAAACATCACATTCCATACAGATTTATTTTATTTCTTACTTTGAACTTCCAATTTATTTTCCACTTAAAAAAAAAAAAAGTGATGTGCTTTCAATAAACTATGCCACTGGACATTTTTACTATTTTAAAGTTCAGTTTCTCCAAGGTAACTTAATTTTAGGCCTTCTACCTCTAACTGCATAAAGAAAAGCTGTGGCCCTACTTAAAAGCATTTGAGATTCCCATAAAAAGGTAGGGAGTTATTCTGGAGTTGTCAGATTTCTAATTGTTCCAGAAACTGTACCAGGCTAATGCTCTAGCAGGAAGGTACTCAACATGCAAAAGACCCAGCTGCTCTGAATATGCCATTTATTTGCATATACTACCAACCACCTCAATCCTTCCCACTTCATCAGCAGAGAACAGTGAATGTGTTTGGTAGGCCATCTTTAAACTTGTGGCTCAGATAGGCTGCTCCCTTTTATACTCTAATACCCAGGACATCAAGGAATAAGAGGTAGAAATGGCAGAATTTGAAGTTTAAGACTTCCTGGGGGTGAGAAGAAGGAAAGGAAAAGTATTATAAGAGGACTGTGAACATCACAGTCGTGGGCAAAGGACTGGGAAAGAGGGGATTTAGCTGTCAGAATCCAACCCAGGACTTCTGATGTTGAGTCTACTGTGTATCCGAAAATGAGGAATAAAATGTATTGAACTCTGTTCACATACATACAGTGTTCCAAGTTTTTGTTGCTCATAAAATATGATCACATGATCATATAGGTGCAGCCATTGCTTGCATGTTAAAAAAAAAAAGTAACACTGACAATAATCGTAGTATCACTGCTGACAGTACCTACTTACAAAAAAGTGGGGGCTGAGGAGGTAAATCCTTTACCAATTTATTCTTGAAGAAAGGTATTGGTAACTGGTATGTTTTAATCTTTCTGGGGGAAAAAAAAAGGGAGGGGGGTCTCTGCTTCAAAAAACCTATAGGAAAAATAAAGGACCAACGTAATCAGAGCAAGAGATCCCTTCTACATAGAACTTCCTCTAAAAGAAGAGGATGGGAAAAAGTCAACAATTTCAAGAAACAGCCTAGATTATTTATTAGCTATTCATTTAACTTGAATTGTTAGGGATCTGACAGAAAATAAGCAATGCATAGCATTCCTAATGTGCTCTTTACAAATGTATATATTTTAGAGTCTCTCACACTTGTTTTAGGCTATTCTTTGGTATATGACTTTTCAAGTACTATTTTTTATTCCACGTATACTGAAAAACAGATGTAATAAAAATAATTCAGCCAGTGGTTTTACTTATGGCTGCATATTAGAATCGTTGGGGAAAACTTTGAAAAAAGAAAACCAGTAAAGCTCAGACACTAATTCAGAGCAATAAAAACAAAATAATTGACAGTGGTGTCTGTACATCAGTATTTTTAAAAACATGTTTTTCAACAGTAGAGGTGAAGAACTACTAGTACTGACAGATACTACATGCAGTGCCCACACACAGTCAGTCATTAGAAGCGTGGCACACATGGCAGACCAGTGAGCATAGTCAGTAATTCTACGTCATGATCCATACTTACTAAAATGTTCTGACTGCCAATTAACTGTACATTTCAAATGGCTGAATTTTATGTTATATGAAATATACCTCAATGAAGTGATCTTTCTAAAAGTTCTCACTGATTCCTTTTACTATTAGTTTCATTAAGGCTAGGCAGTGATAAACAGGTTTTTCATTGCTTACTGTACTGGGATGCAAAGCACCATAAAATGACTAATTCTATACTCTTATTAGGGAGCCTATTAAAATTTCAATTCCTAGGCATTAATGTAGAATTGCTGAATCAGAGTCTTTAGGAACAGGGCCCCAAAATCTGTATTTTTATTTTCTTAGAAGACTTTATATCATTAAAGAAACATTTTGCTGGACTCCATCTGGTGTTAACCTGGTTACACAGGCTCCAGATAGAAGTCTAATAACGTGTTTCACAAAGGATAGCTAATTCTATCCTATGGAAACATCCTATCCCTTACCTTCCAAAACCGCTTAATTACCTGATGAAGAAAGAGGTGCTCCGAGTGCACACACCACCTGGGAGACACATTAGGTAGAATACTTACCTTCTGAAAGTCTTTCCTTCCAGCCTTGGGCTGCTGAAGTGAAGAACTCATTGTTAAGGGCTGAGCCATTTAACTTCATTAAACCATCTGGACCAACCTGGGTCAAAGAATAAGCCAAGGAAAGCTTACAAAGAAAGTGAAAGATATCATGTAGTATTTGACTTCCCTTTCATTTTAGAAAAGAATGTATGTATATTACATTCCTTTCCTATTTACCTCTCCTCACTCCTTTCTCTCCATTCACATCCATTCCCTAACAATTAAAAATCTACTCACAGAACCACATATATAATGCTGGAACAATTGGCTATTCACCCAGTAGAAAATAAAACTGAATCCCAGATTCAGATTAAAAAAAAAAGATGAATTAAAAATCTAAATGTAAATTTTAAGTCAAAAATAGTTTCTTTTGAAGAAAATTAAGAAGATGATTTGGACATCCTTGAGACTGAGGAACTCTTCTTAACCCACTTAACTTTCTAAGCCTATGTGGGTTGACATGATTTCCCCATGGTTCTACAGCAGAAATTGGTACACTTTCTATAAAGGGATAGACCACAAATACTTTAACTTTGCAGGCAATATGGCTTTATTTCAGCTACTCAACTCTGCCACTGCAGCACAAAAGTAGCTATGGACAATATGAAAACTAACAGGAGTGGCTTTAAGTTAATAAAACTTTATTAATTAGGCAGTCAGCTAGAAATTGCCTAGTGGGCTGTAGTTTGCTGACTGCTGATTCGTACTCTAGAGAATTGGTACAAGGGTAATGGAGTTCCCTATAAGAGCAGTTAATCCAGCCTCCACTTGAGTATTTCAGTAATAAGCAAGTTACTCCACCATAAGCCAATCTATTCTGCAGTTTAATCCTCCAATTGTAAAAAAGTTATTTTAACCCCAAATTTGCTTTCTGTATAACAAAGTTTACCTCTTGTATATCATGGACCTTCAAATATATTGAAAGAGAGGTGTTTTCATCCAAACCTATGTTTTTCTCTGGTCTAAATATTTTTCTACTGCTCGCTGCTAGATACTCCACACACTGAAGTATGACTTCCAACTTTTCATTCCAGTGACAATCACAATTCTTTAAACATTCTAAATTTCATCTGACAATAGTTTGTATTTCACTTAATCGAAATTCCATATTCTCTACACATAAGGACAATATTACTCAGACTAATGTGGGCTCCAACCATATTAACAACTGAAAAAGACTAGCCAAGTAACCTCCTATTAAGAATACCCCTCCAGGATTGCACTGTATGGGAAAATGAACTAGAAAACCTCCAAGATTCCTTTTAATTCTAAAATTGTATGTGGCAATCCTCCAGACTGAGAGCTTGATAAAGGATATCAGTCAAAAGATAGTTCTGAGGAACCAGCATTAGAATTCCATAAACAGGTCCTCAAGTTGGGTCCTGTACTAGTATTCCCAGCCTAACAACCCTGAGTCCTAAAGAAAAAAAAAAACAAGATGAGAGCAATCTTCAAGCGGTTCTCTTAAAACTGCTGAAACTTCAGTCTCCTAACTTGTTCTAACCAAGAACTGGCATCCTCAAAGCTGTAATTTCTCCAAGATGAGTTAAGGTAGGGAGAGCAGTCACCGAGAAGGACCGGTTTTACTTCTTTGCCCCTCCTGCTGTAAGAATACCTCATTTATTTGCACTCTCTGGACAATGGACTCTGAACTTCTTTGACATGTTCTGATTCATAGCACTACGAAATTGGTATCAAGGTAGTTTCTAGTAGAAAGATGATTTTCAGAATTACAAAGATTTAGTTTTAACTTTATAAGTCAATTAGCTAATAATGAATTCTGTAGCTTACTTATTCTCTGTTATCCTCTTACTATGAACAAGAAAGTATAATAGTCCTTTTACTGTAAACTAAGGAAAACACCTCTCTCATCATTTTAATAAAAATTCTTAAAAGTTGGGGGGGAATCTATCACAATACTTAGAACATAGTTGGTATTTGGAAATAATAAATTTTTAAAAAATCTAAGAAGTGAAGAAAGCTTAAAAAATCATAATTGTTCTATCTTCCTTCTTAGGAAACAGAAGATCAGAAGGGGGAGTGACTTGGTACACTGTTTTCATTGATGAAAGCCAAAGTCTCAGCCTTTTGCTTTATTCCTGACCAAGCTAAATCACTAAATCTCTCTGGTCCCTGTCTTGATGCTTGCCAAACCTTTGGCATTTCTTTTTGCTACTTTTGTTTTTTTACTGGGTTTTCTTTATTATGAAAGTTATAAATGTTTTTCTTAGAAAAATGTAACAAAAATGCAAACAGCAAACACTCCTAAGTACACCACTGTTATACCATGTTGTACTGTCTTTCTAGCTGTATTTATTTATCTGGACCCATGTTTTTGGCTTATTCTTGACATTTTACCATGTTGGCCAGGCTGATCTCGACTCCTGACCCTCAGGTGATTCGCCCTCCTTGGCCATCCAAAGTGCTGGGATTATAGGCATGAGCCACCATGCCTGACCCTCCTCCTGAATTTCGTTCTATGGATGTCTTGCATCCTAATTCAGTCAAATTAATTCTGTAATATTGAAATTCTGGTAGGAGAATTTTTCCTTTCTTCAGAAGCCTTATGAAGCCCACCTATTAAGAAACTTATGTAAAAATATTCTTACTTCTCACTTAGTACCATTAATATCACTTTACAAGTATACATAAACAGCTGTTTTAAAAATTTTAAGGAGTTCAATGACGCACCTGTCGATCTACCTCTGGGAGCAGTAAAAGCAGTCGCTGTTGGCAGTCTCCAGGAAGGACTGAAAATGTGTGCTTGTTGATCAGCGCTCGCAGATTTGTATTAACCAGAATGGAGTCTGGTGTCTCAACGTCAATGTCGGCACATTTAGTTCTTTTCATTTGTCCTACAAAAACATGGAAAAGGATCATTTGGGCCTCCCTCACAAGTCCTGTGTCTACATAAACTGTAGCTTTCTGTGCAGTATAAAAAACCCACAGGTTGTATTTAAATAATACACTGTGAAGAAAAGAAGGTAACACTTAAAATCTTAGGATATTCTTCCAAGACTAACAAAACAAGTTTTGTTCATTTATAGAGGATAAAAGAATACAATGCAGCATCTTCTCTGCAAAAAAATAGAACAAGGTCGGTAAAAGTGGGTCTTCTACCATACTAAAACTTCATTTTATGTTTGAGACTAGATTTATTTCCCCCCCAAAAGAACTGAGAAAGTTTATGATACAAAGAATGTCTAAGAAAGAAAACTCAAATATATAAATCATACTGACATCCTTTGCCATGAATTTTTTTTTCCACTGATTTTAATTTACATCAACCAAAAATGTTACGATTTAATAGCTTAGCAGTTTCAGGAAATCGCTCCATAACCAGAAGGTTACAATCTTTCAAAAAACTGAGTACACAAAGGATTAAAATGTAAAAAAAATTTACACACACACGAGAGAGAGAGAGAGACCAACTTCAAAAAAATATTTGCAAGCCATGACAAAAGGTGGCTATTCTTCATATGAAAATAGCAAGCTGGGCGTGGTGGCTCAAGCCTGTAATCCCAGCACTTTGGAAGGCTGAGGCAGGTAGATCACCTGAGGTCAGGAGTTCGAGACCAACCTGGCCAACATGGTGAAACCTGGTCTCTACCAAAAATATAAAAATTAGGTGGGTGTGGTGGTGGACACCTGTAATCCCAAACACTCTGGAGTCTGAGGCAGGAGAATTGCTTGAACCTAGGAGGCGGAGACTGCAGTGAGACAAGATTGTGCTATTGTACTCCAGCGTAGGCGAGAGAGTGAAACTCCCATCTCAAAAAAAAAAAAAAAAAGAAAAAGAAAAAAAGAAAACAGCAATTACAAATCAATAAGAAAAAGACATGGAGAAACACCATCTCTACTAAAAATACAAAATTAGCCAGGTGTGGTGATGCACACCTGTAATCCCAGCTACTCAGGAGGCTGAGGCAGGAGAATCGCTTGAACCCGGGAGGCGGAGGCTGCAGTGAGTCAAGACTGCGCTACTGTACTCCAGCCTGGGTGACAGAGCGAGACTCTGTGTCAAAAAAAAAAAAGCAAGCTGATTTCAGATTAACAAGCTTAATCCAACAAGTACAAAATTCTGTGTTGAACAAGTAGAATATATTTATAAAAATCAGTATTAGGTAAAAAAAAAAAGTAGGTCTCAGTAAATTTTGAATAATAGTAGTGCAGTAACAGCAATAACAGGAGCAGCAAACATATATAGGGCTTCCTAAGTGCCAGACACTATTCTAAGCATTTACATATATTCACTCATTTTTTTTTCACACAAGCCTATGAAGTAGGTAACTATTACCATCCCATTTCACAGATGAAGAAAATAAGGCCCAGATATGATAATGCCCAAATTACACTCTTAAGTTAGTGTAGGAATTTAAACTCAGACGTTTTGATTTTAAAGTCTGTTGTTTATCAATATACTACATAGGCATAAGCATCCCACAGTCCATGATATCTGACCAGAGGCTTCATAACAAAAACATAAACAAAAATCTCTATATATTTGGAAATTAACAACAACAAACCAAAAAAACTTGAAAATAACTCCTGGGACAAAGAATAAATTACAATAAAATTTCAAATCTTGGCTGGGCGCAGTGGCTCACGCCTGTAATCCTAGCACTTTGGGAGGCCCAGGTGGGTGGATCACCTCAGGTCAAGAGTTCAAGACCAGAGTGAATGATAATAAAAACAGTGTCTAAGAGGTAAATGTTGTCTATAAATTCAAACGGTAGCTAAAGATGCAAAATGAAAAATGAAGGTTTCTACATTCAAACCCCAACCCTCCTGCCAGAAATGACATTTTAAATTTGATGACATGAAATCACAATGTACACGTTAATCGTATTTAGTTTTTAATTTCACTAAATATCTTGAACATTTTTCAAATTATCCCTACAAATTCATCTTCTTTCTTTTAAAAAAGCTGCATCATATTCCAATGTATACACTACAGGTGTCCAATCTTTTGGCTTCCCTGGGCCACAATGGAAGAAGAATTGTCATGAACCACACATAAAATATACTAACACTAATTGATGAGCTATAAAAAATAGGTAAATAAATAAAAAATCACAAAAAAAACCCTCATAATGTTTTAAGAAAGTTTATGAATCTGAGTTAAGCACATTCAGAGCCATCCTGGGCCACCTGCAGCCCGTGGCAGGTTGGGCAAACTTGCTATATATCGTGATTAATTTAAACGGAATACCATTGATGACAAAGGTAAATGGCTACCAGTCTTCTGTTTGTATTGATACAAACAATGTTGCAATGCCTCTATAAACTTTTGAAAAGCAACAGGTTTTCAAAAGAATTAATGGAATTGGGCTGTCAATCTTCCTTGACTAATTTTCACTATTTACGCATTCATTGTACCTGCATATTGCAGTAAAACTTCAGTTAAAATGTTAACTTTTTAAAAGTAAGACTGGGAAGTAGTTGTGAATTATTTTCTAGTATTGATCAAACTCTACCCTGAAGATACTTTTGTGCCTCAAAGTGGTCAGTTTAAGTCCTCTAATTTTAGTAAAGATGACTTAACCCAAGTGTTTTCAATTTAAGTTGCCTTAATCTATTATATTATACTTGAAACCTGAGTTATGTTTATTCTTCTGACCAAATCTGGGATGTAAAAATATATTATATATTATCAATTTTACAGAAGTTAAATAAAAATGAAAAGTGTCAGGTAGAAAGTATTTTATATAAATTAGCTAATTTAGTTTTATCATTTATGTTTTATACAACCTCCTCCATGTGTTTTGGAAATAGTCATTGTGGCTATGTTACAAAAATTCCCACACTACTTCCCTTAATGCTCATTTGCTTGAAAGAAGATGGACTTTTGCTTACTTCTTAGCCATTAGGTCAAACTTAAATAAACGGAAACAGTGCTTTCTTTTTTTATGGTTAATTTTTCCTAGTTTTCCATGAAAGTTAGAAATTCCTGGTCCATAATTTCCTAATTTTGTACTTCTATATTTCTTTTGCAATTTACTAAAACTGCAATTTTAACTGATTTTAAGTAGAATATGGGCTCCATGAGGAAGAAATATTGTTCTTTTCATCACCATAGCCCTAAGACTCTAAATTTGTTTGGCGTATTAGCATACCTTCTACAGATATTTGTTTAATAAATAAATATTTTCATCCTTAGCAGTGAAACTGATGATCAAAGGGCACATTCAGTTTAAATACATGACATACTACCATTAAAAAAATGTACAATCCCCTCTAGAATCAAACTAAGGTTTTTTTTTTTTTTAAACAAAGCATTTGTCTGAAATACTGTTAATTCTGTTCTCACACTTAATAGTTTAGATCAGTCTGGAATATGTAAATGAATACAGAATAAATTTCCCTCAGAATGTGTCAGCACTGCTGCCACTCTTAGCTTTCATGTTGCTGCTAAGGATGTGTGTATTCCCAAATCTTGAATCTTTCTATATGCAGTATTTTTCTTCATTCTGGAGGCATTTAGTTACCTTCTCATGACCCTGGATGTTTTGAGATTTTAAAAAGAATGTACCTTGGCATAGGTTTCTTTTCACTCATGTTTCTTAATGCCTATTACACACTTTTAATCTGGAATTCTGTGGCTTCTGATTCTAAATAATGTTCTTACAGTGTTTCTTTCCATCACATTCTGTTCTTCCTTTCTGATACTTCTACTAGGTGGGACATTGTACAACCTAGATTGGTGTTCTAAGTTTCTTTCTTTTTCTCTCCTATGAACCTCTTTTTCACTTTGACAGATTTTTCTACGCAATTTCTTCAGCTTTACTGAAACATTATCAAGATAATCTCTACTTAGCTGGGAACCTATACATTTGCCTGCAGAGTTTTTTCCTAAGACTATTCAATGTCTTTAGGTACCAATCCACCAATCTCAAGCTGGAGCATGATGGGAGGAAGAAGAAGGTAGTGGTGTTAGAAATATGCCTTGTTAGTAGTATTTTGGAAGCCCAGGAGGAGAATCCCTATTCAGTATTTACAATTTACTTGATTTTCCAGATTTCAGTACAGTGCCTCCTCATCTGCCCCCAGCTGAATTTGGAGTTTCTCTGGGTCAAGTTTCACCTCAAAATAAATCTCCTGTCTCCTGCTTGGGTAAGGCATCAAACTGCCTCTTACTAACTTTCAAACAAGATTCCCCACTTCTCTTCTGTAACACGTATCTCCAATTCTGGAGCCTTCCTGGTGTTCTACGGCCTTACGTGGCTTGCTTATCCCTAGCAACTGCTCTTCAGCTCAGTGAAAAATTCTATCCAGTGTTGAACTCTCAAAATGTGCTGACATCACTTGCCCAACTGTGGTCTCCTTGTTTTATTAGCTTGTATGGATTTTATCTGCTGTATTTCCATATTCTCATTTCAGTGGGATTTCAGAAGAAATTAAAAAAGGTTCAGAAAAAGTCATCATATATATTTAATTATAACCCTTCTTCTTTCTTTACATAGAAATAAAACATGAATAATATTGGACAAAGCAACCTATTGGCAGAAAGGGAAATAAACCACAAAATGGCTGATAATAGATCTTTCTCTGAAATAAAGTTTGTTAAGAGGAAGACAGGAAGAACATGAATACAGTAAAGAGCTCAAAGGTAGACAGGGGATAAAAGGAGAAAGACACATTAAACCAATTCTGTTCCTGTTACTTTTCATTTCTTAAAAGTAATTATGTTACCAACAACAAAACTTATGGCTAACCTTTGCTATGTAACTCAAATCTAAGTTATAAGTACCTAAGCCAGGTAGCTGATGAATTTCAAACAGGTAGCTGATAAACCATGGCAATGAAAACTGAAGTCTTCGTAAGCAAACTTACTTGTATGGAGTCTCTCAGATCTCTGGAATGACTTCTTCCCCCAAGCCTAACAGATTTTCCACTTTAACTGATGAAGAAAAGCTGGAGTTTGAGTTTTGAGGGCTGCTTGATGGTCCATCAGATTGCTTTTCTTCCCATATTGCTAGAAGAAAAAAATACATCAAGACTGGTAGCACTGAGATTATAGACAGAATCAATCAATCAGTCATTCAACATTCATTAAATGAAGTTATGTATCAGGCAATGTGACCCTCCCTAATGTGTTTTGAGTTTGAAAATTAAAGTCAAAGAGTAAAATAAAACCCTGTTTTTCCTCCCAGCATACTATTTGCTTCTGGTGGTAAATTTCCTTTCTCATAAAAATGCAGTTCTGTAAGATTCAGAATGAGTCTGGCAAGCCCATAGAATCAGCTAATGGTATCAAACTGAATTATGTAAAAGTCTGTATCTAGAAAGTCTAGAGTAGAAACAAACAAGCAACCACAACAAAAGATCCAAAGGCCTTATAGACATGTCCAAAGGAAACTCAAAGGTAGTATGCATTCTTAGGAAACGTGTTTTTACGGAAAACTGGCTAAGAATTTAGTTTGAGCCTCTTGGAAACATCAGATTTTAAGGTTGCTGATTAGAGGTTTCCAAATATTACTAGATTAGACCACCTTGAAAGCCAGTCATTGATTTCCTTCTTAGATGCAGTCCCAGTGATAACATTTTTTGTAAACAAGGTCTCACTCTGTCATCCAGGCTGTAGTGCAGTGGTGAGATCAGGGCGAATGGCAGTCTTGACCCCTCAGGCTCAAGCAATCCTTCCACCTCAGCTTTCCAAGTAGCTAGGGCTACAGGTGTGCACCACCACACCTGGCTAATTTTTTTTGAGACAGGGTCTCACTATTTTGCCCAGGCTGGTCTCAAACTCCTAGGCTCTGAGGGGTTTTTTTTTTTTGGAGATGGGGTCCTCTGATACCAGGCTGGAGTGCAGTGGTGCAATCTAGGCTCACTGCAACGTCTGAGGCATTTTTTAATAACTCCATGATTATTCTGCATACAACTTTTCCCATTTATCCTAGAAGGATTTATATGGATATTTTGGCAGTACAAGGATTGTGTAAATAAATATAATTTAAAAATAAATGATGTCATTAGCTGGGCATGGTGGCAAGCGCCTGTAATCTCAGCCACTCAGGAGGCTGAGGCAGGGAATTGCTTGAAAGTGGGAGGTGCAGGTTTCAGTGAGCAGAGATCGAGCTACTGCACTCCAGCCTGGCCAACAGAGTGAGACTCTGTCTCAAAAAAAAAAAAAAAAGTCATAAATAAATTAGGAAAACCAACAGAAAAATACTATGAAAAATAAACTTCCATTGAAAAAATGCCCAAACTGCCTACCAGGTTTGGCAGGTACAGAGTCACTGGCTGCTTTGACAGTCTTTAGAGAGAGATGCTGGTTGGAGGAGATGGATATGCTTGGCCTGCATTGCTGTTGCTGCTGCTGCTTCTTCTGCTGTTGCTGCTTTAGTGCCTATAAAGATAAAACAGACTATAAGAAACAAAACAAATCAGTTTTTTAGTAGTAATGTAAAGTAAATAATTTTTAAATGGCAAGAAGTATGCTGATCATTCAATATCTTTGAAATCTATCAAAGCAAACAAAAACCTAAATTAAGCCAACTATTGCTTTTTGGCCTTTTGACTGAGATTAAGTATAGTATCTACTCTTATCAGTTTAAATTAAGCCAACTAAACACAAACCCTGAATGACTCTTAAAGTTCGGATAGTTTTTGTCAGTATCATTCCTTTATATAAATGTGAAAAATAGCCATTAGCATTTTTAGGGCTTAAAATATCAATAGGTACGCCAAAAACTTCCCAGTCTTGTAAGCAGAGACTGTATGCTTTCAATCATTTTTAGAAACGAAATTCTAAGCCTTAAAACAAAAAGGGCCCTATCTGTGTCAAACCTATGTAGAAACGTAAATATTTCGTTTACACAGGCTTCAGAGGTACTATATTTTTACAAAAGTTTGTAAATAACTGTATCAGTTATCTTGGGTGACAGCAATGGGATGTGGCCCAATTATCAAATCTCAGCAATTTACAGCAATGCAGTAAACAGAGGAGGAAGATTAGACAACACTGGTTCTAACAACAGTGTGGTTCCTTTTGTCTACTTCAGAATATTCTGATTTCTATGAGGTTCTGAATTTACAGAATATATTCAAAAATGTTATTTAAATGAACAGGAAAAACAAGAAATATCCAAATTTTAATCACAAAAATATTATGAAAGCAACTTCTTTTTTGAGACGGAGTTTCGCTCGTTACCCAGGCTGGAGTGCAATGGCACGATCTTGGCTCACTGCAACCTCTGCCTCCCGGGTTCGAGCAATTCTCCTGCCTCAGCTTCCCGAGTAGCTGGGACTATAGGCATGTGCCACCATGCCCAGCTAATTTTTGTATTTTTAGTAGAGAGATGGTTTCACCATGTTGACCAGGATGGTCTCGCTCTCTTGACCTCGTGATCCACCCGCCTCAGCCTCCCAAAGTGCTGGGATTATAGGCGTGAGCCACCGCGCCCAGCCAAAAGCAACTTTTAACTCAAGGTTTTTTAACAAAGAGATAAAGAAAAAAAGAAAGAAACTTCAGGAAAAAAACTGAAGTTAGACTTTGCTAAGTTGCCAGTTTTAAGCTTTTAAGACCATCATGTAGAAAAGTGTGGAATAACTGGCTACTTCAGGTTTCCTATTCTCTCTTCCCAATAGTTTCCTACTGCTTAACATTTCACATGTGTCTCTGGCTATGCTACAGGCACAGTGGCAACAACTGATCTCCTCACTCTAAGTTGCCAACGCAGAAAAGCAACTGAGAGCTCTGTGTCTGGCTTAGCCTCATCTATCTATATTTATAATAGGTGAGGCAGAGGCACAAAGTACATAAAATGGCAATATTGACTGACCATTGATTATGGCTTATTCTCTCATTCTTTGCAATTAGATCAGAAGATGTTCATAGACTTCCTGGGGGATGCAGCCACCAGTATTCATTCCTTGCTCCTCACAGGACCCATGTAACTTCAGGTCAATGTAAAATTTAGTAGAACCACTTGACTACATCTACTTCTGCTGTGATTGTGTAAATTTATTTATTTTTTATTATTTATTTATTTTTTTGAGACCAAGTGTTGCTCTGTCGCCCAGGCTGGAGTGCAGTGGCATGATCTCAGTTCACTGCAACCTCCACGTCCTGGGTTCAAGTGATTCTCTCATCTCATTCCCCAAGTGGCTGGGACTACAACAAGCACGTGCCACCACACCCGGCCAAATTTTGTATTTTTAGTAGAGATAGGGTTTCACCATGTTGGCCAGGCTGGTCTCCGAATTCCTGACCTCAGGTGATCTGCCTGCCTCGGCCTCCCAAAATGCTAGGATTACACGCGTGAGTCACTGCACCCAGCCAAGTTAAGGGTAGTGTAATATTAGAAAATCTAGGCCAAGTGAAGTGGCTCACTCCTGTAATTCCAGCACTTTGGGAGGCTGAAGCGAGTGGACCACTTGAGGTCAGGAGTTCAAGACCAGCCTGACCAATGTGGTGAAACCCCTTCTCTACTAAAAATACAAAAATTAGCCAGACATGATGACAGGCGCCTGTAATCCCAGCTACTCAGGAGGCGGAGGCAGGAGAATTTCTTAAACCCTGGAGGTGGAGTTTGCAGTGAGCTGAGATCACACCACTGTACTCCAGCCTGAGCAACAAGAGCGAAACTCTGTCTCAAAAAAAAAAAAAAGAAAAAAGAAAATCTAGCTGTGTAATTCGGTATATTAGTAGATTAAAAGAGAAAAATCTACATGATAATCTCAATAAATCCCAAAGAAAACAAACCTGAAAAATTCAATACCTATTCATGATTTAAAAACATACATACAGGCCAGGAACAGTGGTTCACGCCTGTAATCTCAGCACTTTGGGAGGCCGAGGCAGGTGGATCATCTGAGGTCAGGAGTTCATGACTAGCCTGGCCAACATGGTGAAACCCTGTCTTAAAACAAACAAAAAATACATACAAACAAAAGATTCTGAGCAAACTACGAACAAATTAGACACTTAAAAAATGTGACAAAAAGAGTGTCTACCAAAAACCTATAACATGTATTACAAAGAGGTACATAAACTACTAAAACCACATTGGGCTACTGCAAGAAGTTTCCAGTGACAAAGGCCCAATGTAAAGAACTTTCAAGAAACATCTGATGACTGCCAGAGGTGTGCATTTTTAACGTGAAAGATTATACTTGAGAAATACAGACTAGCAATGCTTACCTGCTTTAGGGCCTTCTTGCTGTGCTTCTGTGATGGAGAAATGACTTTACCTGCTGTAATGGTGGGTGATGGGCAGCCTGACTGCGGGGGAGGACGACGATACTAGGAAAAAAAAAAGTGACAATAAAAGATTTTTGTTAACAGAGATGATATCAAGCACCATTCCTTCCCCCAATCATATGCTGCTACCTGGAGTAAGAACTGTGACCAAACATTTTTGGGAACCATGTATTTTTTGGAGTTTTACTGCAGACAGCCTGCCTTTTCAGTTTATTTCCTCTGAAAGCTCTGGTGAAGAATGATACAATGGGGAAGGGATTTTTCAATAGAATTGATAAAAGAAGAATGACTCATCGAATCAGATAAAACTCAGAAAAGATTCTAGGGCCTTTTAGACAGTATCTATGGTCTCACAGTAAATCTAACGACATGACACAGTAGAAGGGCCTTGGATTGGCAGTTTAAAATGAAGACATTAAGGCCATTCAACCTCAAAACTCTACCATAGTTTTATTTTTACATTCCTTCATCCCTTAAATCAATAGTTACAGGTTTACCAGTGTGAGAAGGCATTTTAAGATTTCTCTAATGGAAGCAATTTGAATTTGAATAGGATGTAACCACTCTCTATCACTAGCTGTTTCATATAGCCTGGCAGAGCTTAGCCAGACCTGACTGGGTCTTATGTTAATGAGGGTTCTTTCTTTAAGAATCTATACTTTTTCTATACTTGTTCGATAAAATTCAACAGTATGTGAGTAGTGTTTACGATAAAGAAATACAGAAATTGGGGCCGGGCGTGGTGGCTCACGCCTGTAATCCAAGCACTTTGGAGGCCAAGGCGGGCGGATCACCTGAGGTCAGGAGTTCAAGACCAGCCTGACCAACATGGTGAAACCCCGTCTTAAAAAAAAAAAAAAAAAGAAATACAGAAATTGCTGATTCGGTCCCCTCATAAAAAAAAAAAAACCTAGAAAAAAATTATAATCACTACTGCTAGTTATGACTCTTGAAGAATGCATCTTTACTAAAGTCGTCCTCTTTTCATAGCAGTTGGACTGAAAAGGCCCAAAGAGCAAAATGATATGCCATGGTAAGGCCAATAAGCTTTAAGATGTCATAAAAACACATATGAGGCCATGTGTGGTGGCTCATGACTGTAATCCCAGCATTTTGGCAGGCAGATCACCTGAGGTTGGGAGTTCAAGAATAGTTTGTCCAACATGGAGAAACCCTGTATCTACTAAAAATACAAAATGAGCTGGGCATGGTGGTACCTGCCTGTAATCCCAGCTACTGGGGAGACTGAGGCAGGAGAATCGTTTGAACCCAGCAGGCAGAAGTTGTAGTGAGCCAAGATCTCGCCATTACTCCAGCCTGGGTAACAAGAAAGAAACTCCATCTCAGGAAAAACAAAACAAAAAAACGTACATATGTACTAGTAGGTAGCTAGCTACCTGACATAAAAATGTAAAAGCAGCCAGGCGCAGTGGCTCACGCCTGTAATCCCAGCACTTTGGGAGGCTGAGGTGGGCAGATCCTGAGGTGAGGGGTTTGAGACCAGCCTGACCAACATAATGAAACCCCGTCTCTACTTAAAAATACAAAAATTAGCTGGACATGGTGGTGCGCACCTATAATCCCAGCTACTTGGGAGGCTGAGGCAGGAGAATTGCTTGAACCCGGGAGGCGGAGGTTGCAGTGAGCCGAGAGCATGCCACTGCACTCCAGCTTGGGTGACAGAACGAGACTCCATCTCAAAAAAAAAAAAAAAAAAAAAAAATGTAGAAGCCTAATAGTTCAATGGAGTATGCAAGTTTTGGACTATAGTATTTCAATTTACTTAGATGTCCTAAGAAAGGAAGGCACAGTAGATGCATTTAAAGAAGACAGCAGCAAACAATTAAGATGATGACTTGGCCAGGCGTGGTGGCTCATGCCTGTAATCCCAGCACTTTGGGGGGCTGAGGTCATCGGATCAGCTGAGGTCAGGAGTTCAAGACCAGCCTGACCAATATGGTGAAACCCTGTCTCTACTAAAAATACAAAAATTAGCTGGGCGTGGTAGCACACGCCTGTCATCCCAGCTACTCAGGAGGCTGAGGCAAGAGAATCACTTGAACCTGGGAGGCGGAGGCTGCAATGAGCAGAGATCACGCCACTGCACTCCAGCCTAAGGCAACAGAGCGAGACTCGGTATCAAAAAATAAAAAAATATGCTGATTTGTAGTACTTAGTTTAGCTCTGTATCCCAACCTTTATGAAAAGGTTTATATATGGAAAAGAGCTGATGTACAATAAGCTTGATGTTTAAAAATGATTAATTTGAGAGTTCAGCTGCAAAAAGAAATCACAGCCTCAGTATACTTTGATACTGACCAATTTTTTAGTAGCTTTATTAAGATAAAATTTATATACCATACGGTGGGCATGGTGGCTCACACCTGTAATCCTGGAACTTCAGGAGGCCGAGGCAGGTGGATCACTTGAGGTTAGGAGTTCAAGACCAGTCTGGCCAACATGGTGAAACCACCCCCTCTACTAAAATACAAAAATTTCCAGATGAAAAACACTCACATGCACATAAGCAGTGGAATAATTAATTGGGTGATATTTTCACAATATGAAAAATTACATATAAATTCAGAACATCCTACAGAATGTGTAAAAGGCCATGTACAAAAGTTCCTGCTGCACGATATTTACATAAAGTGTAAAAGAGGTAAAAGTAGTGGTGTGTGTGGTGGCATGTGCCTGTAGTCCCAGCTACTCAGAAGGCTGAGGCAAGATAATCGCTTGAACCTGGGAGGCGGAGGTTGCAGTGAGCTGAGATCGCACTACTATACTCCACTCTGGGCAACAGAGTGAGACTCCATCACAAAAAAAAAAAAAAAGACATAATTCATATATTATATATCTTGCCTAAAGTATACAATTTGAGGCCTCTTTGAGGGTCAAGGGTGGGAGAAGGGTGAGGATCAAAAAACTACCTATCACGTACTACACTTATTTCCTGGGTGACAAAGTATTCTGTACACCAAGCCCCCATGACACATAATTTACCTATATAAAAAAACCTGCACATGTACCCCTGAACCTAAAACAAAAGCTAAAAACAAATAAACATAATGTACACAGGTCATAAGTGGATAGCACAATGAAGCTTTTATATTTAAAATTTTTAAAAACAGGATACTTTAAGCCCACAGGTATTTTTCTGTGACCCCAGCTGGTCACTATCCTCAAGGATGAGCACTACACTGCCATCTCTGCACTCAATTGCAGAGGTTACTTTTACTTCTTTTACACATTATATAAATATTGTAGAGCGGGAACTTTTTTATATATGGCTGTTTACATTCTATAGGCTGTTTTATATTTATATGCAGTTTTCTACATCCTTGCCAACACTTGGTATTTTATGTCATTTTCATTTCAATCTCCTGGTTGCTATGTTTATATTAGGCTTTTCTCTGATTGCTAAGAAAGCTGAACACTTGTTAACATTTTCTTGGTCATAGAATAACCTCTATTTTGAAGATTGTTATTTTATTTTGCCTATCTTCCTGTTGTTTTATTAATAACTGTCTTTTTCCTGTTGATTTGTGTAGTTCTTTACATATGCTAGATAGGAGTCCTTTCTCAGTTAGTCTTCTGATACAGTTTGACTCTGTGCTCCCACCCAAATCTCATCTTTTTTTGTTTGTTTGTTTTTTGAGACAGAGTTTTGCTCTTGTCACCCAGGCTGGAGTGCAACAGCACGATCTCAGCTTACTGCAACCTCTGCCTCCTAGGTTCAAGAAATCCTCCTGTCTCAGCCTCCGGAGTAGCTGGGATTACAAGTACCCACCACCACGCCCAGCTAATTTTTGTATATTTAGCAGAGAAAAGGTTTTGCCATGTTGGCCAGGCTGGTCTCAAACTCCCGACCTCAGGTGATCCACCCACCTCAGCCTCCTAAAGCACTGGGATTACAGGCATGAGCCACCACACCCAGCTCCAAACCTCATCTTGAATTGTAATCCCCCACTTGTCAAGGGAGGGACCTATAATCCTCATTTGTTGAAGTAGGAACGTGATTGGATAGTGGGGGCAGCTTCCCCCATGCTGTTCTCATGAGATCTGATGTTTTTTTTTAAGGCAGTTTTCCCTGCTCTTGCTCGCTTCTCTCTCCTGCCACCATGTGAAGTTTGTTGCTTCCCCTTCGCCTTCCGCCATGATTGTTAAGTTTCCTGAGGCCTCCCCAGCCATATGGACTGTGAGTCAATTAAATCTTTTTCCTTTATAAATTACCCAGTCTCAGGTATTTCTTTATAGCAGTGTGAAAACAAACGAATACACCCTCTCTCTCCTTCTCTTTTCCTCTCTCTCTCTGTCTTTTGATGAGAAATACTTAAATATATTTAAATAATCTCATTTGTCATTTCCCCAGTATACTAAGAATCTTTTATTTTATTTAAGGAATCATTCTCTATCTTAAGACCACAAAGATGTTATTCTCTGTTTTCTTTTAAAAGCGTCAGGATTTAGGTTTAAACTTCGGTTTTGCAATCCATTCAAAATCAATCTGTTGTGTGGTTAGTGATTTAATTTTTCCTGGTAAGCTAACAAAATTAAATTTATTCTGATAATGCTGGAGGAAAAAAGGGTAAAATTTAATGGCTTTCAGTATATTCACAAAGTTGTACATCATCACCACTCAAAAAACACCATATGTGTTAACTGTTACTCATCTTTTACCCCACCTATGTCCCTGGTCCTAGGTAACCAGTAATCTACTTTCTGTCTCTCTAAGTTTGCCTATTAGGCATATTTCATATAATGAAATCATATATTAGTGCTCATTTGTGATGGCTTTTTCAATAAAGCACTTACTTTTGAAGGCTCATTCGTGCTTCAATATGTATACTTCATTCGTTTTTATTGTAAAATAATATTCCATTGCATGCATATGTTGCATTTTGTCTATTCATCAGCTGGTGAACATTTGGACTGTTTCTACTTCTTGGCTATTATGAACAAAGTTATGAAGAACATTTGTGCACATATTTTTGTATGTATGTGCTTTTAGTTCCCTTGGGTTCATTCCTAGGAGTGGAATTGCTGGGTCTTACAATAATTCTATGTTAAACTTGAAGAACTACCAAGCTGTTTTCCAAAATCGATGCACTATTTTTACAATTCCACCAGGAATGTATGAGGCCACTTTCTCTATATCCTTACCAATGCTTATTATTGTCTATCTTTTTTACTTGGCCAATGTTTTTAAAGAGAAAAAAGTAAAAGTTAAAACTATTAATATTTAACTATGTTTATTCTCTCAACAATGTCTTGCAGAAATCTTAAGACTATACATTTCCTCCCCTACATCAAATACCACCTGATTACAAACAGAAAATAAAAAGCCAACATAACGCCACTAGAAAATATAAGA
Organism: Ateles fusciceps; assembly: GCA_036589455.1. NCBI lineage: Eukaryota > Metazoa > Chordata > Mammalia > Primates > Atelidae > Ateles > Ateles fusciceps. Next base: position 6,029,083 of record JAZHEH010001737.1, read on the forward strand.
ATTCTACTTTGTAGCCCAGAAAAGCGACAATAAAGCTGTCTGTAATTACCAGGACAAACTGCTTGGAATATTTACCCTTAAGAAAAATACTCTTTTAACAAATGAAGCCACAAGCATTTAACTAAGCCAACCAAAACAAATCATGAAAATTACAGAACCCACCAGGAGAAACACTTCCCAGAATTGACTTAATGCTAAGTACTAATCTCAACTTCTATGAAATTTAAGCACTATTTTAACTTTATTATTATTTTATGTTATTTTTAAGACAGGATCTCCAGCCCAGGCTGGAGTACAGTGACATAATCTCAACCCACTGCAGCCTTGACCTCCCAGCTCAAGCAATCTCCTACCTTCAACTCCTGAGCAGCTGGGACCACAGGTGTGTATTATCACTTCCAGGTAATTTTTTTAAAAAGGTTTTTTTTTTTTTTTTTAAGAGATGGAATCTTGCTATGTCGTCTAAATCTTGTTCTAACTTTTAAAATATTAAAGGCTCAGTATTACAATCAGCAAACAAGACTTAAACACAGGCCTGGCACAGTTGCTCACACCCATAATCCCCCCAAAAATCCTCAGCCTCATTTCGGGAGGCCGAAGTGGGTGGATCACTTGAGGCCAGGAATTCAACATCAGCCTAGGCAACATAGTGAGACCCTGTCTCTAGATTTAAAAAATTAGCTGGGCATGGTGGCATACACGTCCTAGCTACTTGGGAGGCTGCATTCCAGCCTAGGAGTGATAGTATGAGATCCTACCACTTAAAAAAAAAAAAAAGAAAAAAAAAAGGCTTAAACAAAGATTTAAACTTCACTGAGAAACTTATCTCTCATAATTCATTTTAGTCACTATATTGAGTATCTTTGAAGACATACAATTTTACTTTTAATAATAACAGCGGACAAGTATCTTCTATATGCCTAACACCGTACTAGGTTCATTTTAGCAGGAGTTCACTGAATTCTCATAACTACTTTCTCTTAGCATAGTTTTCTCTCTACTCCTACCTAAACTCCTCAAATTATACTTCTAGAAATAATTAAGATTTTTGGTTGGCATCCTTATGATATTTTTCTATGCAAATAAAAATACGAGAATTATCTTAAGGCTATATATTTATATACAAAAATAAATTTCAAAGATACATATTCATCTGCATATTACTATGGTATTATCTAAGTTTTACATATCAGGAAATTCAATTAATTTACCAAATGATATATAGCCAGTAAGGAGCAGAGCCAATATTTGAACTTCATTTTCAGAGTAATGACTAGGTAACGTATAGCTGGCTGATAATGGTGGCCACCAAAAACATACGTCCATATTCTAAGCCCCAGAACCTGTGAATGTTACTTTATTTGGGAAAAGAGTCTTGGCAGGTATAACTGACTTAAGGGTCTTCAGACAAGAAGATCATTCTGGATTATTCAAGTGGATCCTAAAGCCAATGACAAATCTCTTCAGAAGAGACACACAGAGAAGACAGATACAGATGAGAAGGCAATGTGAAGACAGAAGCAGAGACTGGAGAAATGTGTTCATAAGGCAAGGAAGTCAGCAAGGAAAAGGTTAGAGAAAGCAAGGAGCAGATTCTCCCCCAAAGCTTCTATAGGGGGTGCAGACACACCAACACCTTGCTTTCAGTCTTCTGGCATTCAGAACTGTGAGAATAAATGTTTGCTTAAGCCAGCCACTTTGTGATAAACTGCAGCTTCAGAAAACTCATACAATAACTAAAACCAACAAGTTCTCATAGATGTTTATATATTTGAAATATTAAAATCAAATGCAAACATCAAAGATTTGATACTGTATACCAAACTACATATAATGTTTAAAAATATATATATTTAGCACTCCAATTGTCCCATTTTGACTTAATGGAACTTCCTTCAATTTGTAAACTCTCTTGAGCACATGGTTCCACCAATATTTGAGGTTTTTTTTTTTTTACTACCTATCACAGAAAGTTGTCCCCGGCAAATCCTGCATAACTTTTGGCCCAAGCTAGACTCCTGTTTCACAGAAGTCTAGCTCTCTTCCTTAACTATACTACTCTATATCTCTCTTTCTCTATGAAAAATCATTTCAATAGGTTTTTGTTTGCCCTTTCATTGTTTTTATTCATATTTTTCCTTTATTTTGTGAAAATATAGCATATATGTTTTAATACTTTTTTTTTTTCCTTTTTAAAACAGAATTTCATTCTTGTTGCCCAGGCTGGAGTGCCATGGGCGGTCTTGGCTCACTGCAACCTCTGTCTCCTGGGTCAAGCGATTGTCCTGCCTCAGCCTCTCAAGTAGCTGGGATTACAGGTGCCTGCCACCATGCCCAGCTAATTTTTATATTTTTAGTAGAGATTGAGTTTCACCATGTTGGCCAGCTAGTCTGGAACTCCTGATCTCAGGTGATCCACCCGCCTTGGCCTCCCAAAGTGCCGGGAATATAGGCATGAACCAACATGCCCGGCCTGTTTTAATACTTTTACTTATTTCTTTAAACAAAAAATCATATACCACTAACTGTCTAGCACTTTGATTTTTTTTTTTTTTAAAGAAAGGATCTTACTCTGTCACCCAGGGTGGAGTCACTTTGATTTGAATGAAAAAACTCAATGTATCCTGGAGGATATCCTAGAACAGAACATGGAACTCTTCTGCATTCCTTTTAATAGTTGCATAGAATTCCATTGTGTATATCTACCATGATTTCTTCCACCAGATTTTGTTGATGGGTATTTCGGTTCTTTCTGGTCTTTTGTTCTCATGACTACATCTTAACCAGTGGTTCTAAGATGTGGTACCCAGAACAACTTCATTACTACCTAAAAATCTATTAGAAATGAAAATTACTGGGTGTAAGCCCAGATCCACTGAATCAGATACTCTGAAGGTGAGGCCCAGGAATCTGCATCATATGTTCTCTGGGTGATTCTGATGTACGCTCAAGTTTGAGAATTGCTGCTTAATCTCTGTCATTTTGTATTTTTGACAGTTTATCTCTGAGATTGATTCTTAGCAGTGGGTTTGCTAGGCCAAAAGATAAACATGTACCCTTCAAGAAGCATCAGAGAAAAACATTTCATTATTCTCAGGTTTTAAAAATTCACCCATGTTTTCCTGTAGTGCTTGGTTTCATATTTTACATTTATTATAACTCTAATTTCTTTGGAATTTATCTTGGAGTATAATGTGAGGAATGAATGCGATTTCATCTTTTGGGGTATTTAGTTGTTTCAGTATCTTTTTGCATGTATCTTAAAAAAGTGATGCTCGGCTGGGTGCAGTGGCTCATGTCTGTAATCCCAGCACTTTGGGAGGCCAAAGCAGGTGGATCACCTGAGGTCAGTAGTTTGAGACCAGAATGGCCAACATGGTGAAATCCTGACTCTACTAAAAATACAAAATTAGCTGGGTGTGGTGGAGCATGCCTGTAATCCCAGTTACTTGGGAAGCTGAGGTAGGAGGATCACCTGAGCCTAGGAGGTTGAGGCTGCAGTAAGCTGTGATCATACCAGTGCACTCCAGCCTGGTGACAGAGTGAGACCCTGTCTCCCCACTAAAAAAAGAAATTAAGAAAGTAGGTGACATCAAACCCTTGTATGTATAAGCCTCCTTGCCCTTCAGCTTTGGCTGCAAGTCTCACTTAAAGAAGATGATTAAAACATTAACAGAATGATTATGGCAGCAGAGATGATGACTATATAATACTTTAAAAGATTTCACCAGAATGTAACGTACTGAATACATTGTATACTGAAGAATGAACTTTACTCCCTGTATTAATTCTCCAGGTCTGTCAGTTTAAAAGTACATAACCTAGGTGGCATACAACAACAGACATTTATTTCTCTCACAGTTCTGGAGGCTGAAAATCCAAAATCGAAGTGTCAGCAGAGACGGTTCCTTCTGTGAGATAAGCCATTCCATCCCTTTCTCTTAGTTTCTGGCAACATCCAGCAATCTTCAGCATTCCTTGGCTTATAGCAGCATCACTTCAACCTCGTCTCCATCCTCACATGGCACTCACTTCATGTCTCCATGTCTTCATGTGATCCATCTTATAAAGACACCAATCTTAGTGGACTAAGGACCCACCCTACTACAGTAAGACTTCATCTTAACTAATTAAGTCTTCGACAACTCTTTTCCCAATAAGGATACATTCTGAGGTATTGGAAGTTACGACTTCAACATATCTTTTTGAAGGGAACACAATTTGAAGCATAACACTTGCTTTTATTTAGCCTATTTTCCAGAGCTACACAGATGTTGTGAACTTAACACTGTCATTCACTGAATATAAGCTACTATAGTGCTGTCCAGGCTAATAGAATTTTTCCCCCAAGTCAAGGAATTCTAAGTATTCTCATTTATTCTAACTCATATTCTCATTCATGTAAGTGAATTATAGACTTGTGATCTGTGTTTTATCATTTTTATGTTAAACTCTAATTAAAAGTAAAATATCCCTAAAAAGAAATATTTCAGCCTAAGCTTAAACTTCTATCAGGAAATTCTCCCAAACTTTTTTTTTTTTAAAAAACAAAATCTTGCTCTGTCTCCCAGGCTGGAGTGCAGTGACATGATCTCTGCTCACCACAACCTCTGCCTCCTGGGTTCAAGCAATTCTCCTGCCTCAGTCTCCAGAGTAGGTGGAATTACAGGCGCACGCCACCACACCCGGCTAATTTTTTGTATTTTTAGTAGAGACGGGGTTTCACCATTAGGCCAGGCTGATCTCGAACTCCTGACCTCACAATCCAACCATGTTGGCCTCCCAAAGTACTGGGATTACAGGCGTGAGCTACCGCACCTGGCCTTTTTTTTTTTTTTTTTTTTTGAGACAGAGTCTTGCTCTGTCCTCCAAGGCTGCAGTGTCTGCCCATCTTGCCCTCCCAAAGTGCTCGGATTACAGGCATGAGCCACCGCACCTGGCCACTTTTTTTTTTGGAGACAGAGTCTTGCTTTGTCCTCCAAGGCTGGAGTGCAGTGGCACAATCTCAGCTCACCGCAACCTGTGCCCCAGGCTTCAAGCAATTCTCCTACCTTAGCCTCAAAAGTATCTGGGATTACAGGCATCTGCCCCAACATCAGGCTAATTTCTGTATTTTTAGTAGAGACGGGGTTTCAGCATGCTGGCCAGGCTGGTCTCAAACTCCTGACCTCAAGTAATCTGCCCACCTCAGCCTCCCAAAGTGCTGGGATTACAGGAGTAAGCTACTATGCCCAGCCCCCAAACCTTTTAAGGAAGAAAAACAATCTTTTTTTTTTTGTTTTTTTTTTTTTGGGACAAAGTCTCCTTTTGTCCCAAGCTGGAGTGCAATGACATGATCCTGGCTCACTGCAACCTCCACTTCCCAGGTTCAATCAATTCCCCTGCCTCAGCCTCCTGAGTAGCTGGGATTACGGTGCCCACAACCATGCCCAGCTAATTTTTGTCATTTTAGTAGAGATAGGATTTCACCATGTTGGCCAGGCTGGTCTCAAACTCATGACCTTAGGTGATCTGCCAGTCTCGGCCTCCCAAAGTGCTGGGATTACAAGTGTGAGCCACTATGCCCAGCCTACAAAAACAACAATCTTATAAAAATTCTTTCAGAGAACCAAAAACCAATTACTAAGTTTTTTATGATACAAAATTTTGTCAGGGACATTATATGGGGAAAAAATGCAGGCAAATCTTAATAAAATAAAAAAGTTAAATGCAAAATATGAGCAGATAAAATCTAATGATATATAGGATTAATAACATATCACAACCAAGTTGGTTTATCCAAGGAACACAAGGTTGATTTAACATTTAATAAGTAAAATCAACGTAATTCACTATAAGAATTATGTACATGAAGGAAAAGCAACTGTTAAAATTCAACATCTGTGCATTATAAAATCCTTCAGCAAATTACAAATAAAAGGGGAACCTCATCTACTAAAGAATGTCTACAAACAACCTACTATGACACATCATTCCTAAAACATAATTTTAAAAGGCTGGGCACAGTGGCTCACGCCTATAATCCCAGCACTTTGAGAGGTTAAGGCAGGTAGATCACTTGAGGCCAGGAGTTTGAGACCAGCCTGACCAACATGGCAAAAACTTGTGTATACTAAAAATACAAAAATTAGCTGGGTGTGGTGACGCACACCTGTAATCCCAGCTACTCAGGAGGCCAAGGCACAAGAATCACTTGAACGCTGGAGGTGCAGGAGATTGCAGTGAGCCAAGATCACACCACTGCACTATACCCTAGGTGACAGAGCAAAACTCTGTCTCAAAAATAAAAAAAATTATAATATTAAAAGTTTTACCTTAAAGATAGGGAATGAAAAGGATAATTGATAATCATGTTTGTTCCATTATTTACTGTAAGTCCTGGCTGGTACAAAATGGCAAAAAAAAAAAAAAGAGAAATAAAATTGCCATTATTCACAAATTACATGTTTGTATAAGTAGACAATCCTAAAAATAAACCTATGTATAGACTAACAGATTTTAAAAACTAGTTTTATAATGTTGTTATATCCAGTGTCAATGTTCAGAGATGCAATTCACCACAGGCCCTGAGTGCTGCTGTGTGTACATGCAAGGAATGCCAACAATGTTCTAAGTCCCAGAACACTCTTTACCTGGGCCATCTTTCAGGGTTATGTTTGCAGCTGCAGAGCAACCATGAGATGTGGCAATGTCTCTTCCCAGGCAAAATATGCTTGCTTCCGCTAAAAGCAGTGAATCCCTCAAACCAATGTTTCTTGGCTGAGATGCAAACGCACTGCATGAATAGCATACACATGGGCCTCTATCTCATCGCCATGAGTCTTGGGGTAAGAGAAAGGTGACACAAAAAGTATGCTGACAGTAATATTGCTTACTATATCATGGGTAATACAGTACTTTTTCTACGACTCTCGTTCTTCTTTTAACATCCATGAGAGGCTAACTTGTTCACATACAAATCAGGTAAAATCCTAGACACTTCACAGACACAGTCAATTTACAAAAACTATATTTCTATATATCAGCAACACATAATTATAAAGCAACAAAAGTTAAAGCCATTCATGACAGAATTAAAAAAAAAAGTTAAGGAATAAATCTAATAAGAATGTGCAAAGACCTGTAAGAAAAATCCATAGTATTAATGAACAAAATTGAACTGCAAAAAATGCAGTAACACAATAAAAAAAGTCAACAGAACTCAAATTTATCTATAGATTCAATGTTTGTTCCATCATCCTAACCAAAATCATAGCAGGCTGATGGAAGAGGGGACATGTGGAAACTGACAAGCTGCTTCTAAAATTTACATGAAGATGAGATCAGTCGGAAAGTCAAGAAAACACTGAAGAACAGAAAGAATTAAACTATTAGCTATCAGGATTAATGACAAAGCGAAAGTAATTAAAACAGGGTGGTACTGTTACAAGGAAAGACAAAACATAACAGAACAAAGCAAAGTCCGGAAACTAAACCATAACTATATGGTCACTTGACTTATCACATAGAAAACACTGCAATAAAGGAAAGAAGTCTTCAAAAAAGGGTGCTAGGTAATTCAGATATCCCTGCAGGGTAAAAGGAATAAAATGATGATCCTCATCTCACATAATACAGAAAAATTCCACATGATCTATAGATCTAAACATAAAAGATAAAAGAATAAAGCTTTCATTAAAATATGTACACACACATGTATATACACACACAAAGAGAAAACTATCTTCATGTCAATGTACTAGGCAATTTTCTAAAGAAAAGGACATACTCGGTATATTAAAAAGTTTTATTCATCAAAACATAACTTTAAAAAAGTGAAAGGCAAGCCACAGAGAAGTTATTTGCAATAAATATATGCAACAAAGGAATATATGAGTAATTCCTACAAGTTACTACGAAAAAGATAATTCACAGAAAAATGGGCAAAGACCAAAACAAGTATTGCACAAATATGATATCAAAATGATTAATAATGAAAAGGAGTCCAACTCCATTAGCAACCACAGAAAGGCAACTTATAACCACATGCGATACTATTAAATACTCACCGAAGTACAAAATTTAAAAGACTCATGGTACCAACTGTTAGTGATCATGTGAAATAATGGGAATGCTCATACATTGCTGGTAAGAATTTAAACTAGTACAACTACTTTGGAAAACTGCTTGGCTGTACATAGTACAGCTAATTCTACTCTGGAGTATATATCCAACAGAAATAAGTACAAAAATAAATTTTTTTCTAAAAGTAGAATTAATCATAATAGGCAAAAAATAAGAATAACCTAAATGTTCATCAATGGTAGGATAAATGAATTTGGGTACTGGTGGATGTTTATACAATGAAAATACTATATAGTTTTAAGAATCCCAAATAAAAACAGAAAAAAAAAGAATCTGATGTATATCTACACAACAGAAGGTGAATGATTCTTACACACATGCAAATAATGTAATAGCAAAAAATTATTTAAGTATGACTTGATTATATAAGTTTAAAAACTTTCTCTGGACATTATCCTGTTCCAGACATGTCTTGTTTATGCTATAAGAAGTTGTTAGAGTGGTTATTTTGGGGCAATGGGTGTGACCAGAAGGGAGCTCAGAGGAGAGATACTAGGGCAGTATTTTGCTCCTTAATCTGGTTGCTAGTTTATAGTACTGTTTTGTCTGTGAAAATCCTACAAGCTGTATACTTATCATATGTGTACTTTAATGAATACAGGTTAAGCACTCTAAATCAGAAAACATGAAATGCCCAAAATCAGAAAAATTTTGAGTGCCAACATGATGCTCAAAGGAAATGTCTACTGGAACATTTTGGATTTTGAACTTTCTGAATTTTGGATGCTCAACTCAAACAATGCAAAGATTTCAAAATCTAAAAAAATCCAAACTCCACAACATTTCTGGTTCCAAGCCTTTCAGAGAAAAAGTACTTTATATATATTATAATCTAATTTAAAATTTTTAAAAATAGGCAACGTGACCCAAATTGACAGAAGTTAGGACAGTAGCTACTTTTGAGAAAGGATCAGTAGTGATTTGGAGATGTCATGATGTCTGTGCAATGCTGATGAAGCGTCACAATAGTTAATTATTTACTAGGGAGGTGGGGTTATTTTTTGTTCTGAATTAAAAAAAAAAAAGACAAGATCAATTCATGTATTTTCTCCTTTAAAGATGAAATTTGGCACCTTCTCACCCTTTTTAAAAGTAAGGCTGAAAAATCATCTAAACTATTGCCATTCAAATGTCCACAGACTGGTCTGTGACAAGATAAGTATAAAAGCAGGAACACTTAGGCACTTTCATAGAAATGTGACATTGCTGGGCCATTCTGAATGCATTTTACAACACTATCAGTCCACAATGGACTGGAGGAAAAAAATTGGTCCCTTACATGATGAATAATTTGAGAATAAACTAGCTAACAACTGAGGTGGTGGTGATAGGAGTAGGAGGTGTGTGAGAAGGGCATGAGCAAGGTTTCCTAGGACTACATCTTACAAAAAGAAAAAACATTAAAAATAAAACCTTGTTGACCGGGCATGGTGGCTCACACCTATAATCCCAGCACTTTGGGAGGCCGAGGCAGGTAGATCACGAGGTCAAGAGATTGAGACCATCCTGGCCAACATGGTGAAAGCCCGTCTCTACTAAAAATACAAAAATTAGCCGGGTGTGGTGGCACGCGCCTGTAGTCCCAGCTATTTAGGAAGCTGAGGCAGGAGAATCACTTGAACCCAGGAGGGAGAAGTTGCAGTGAGCCAAGATTGTGCCACCGCACTCCAGCCTGGCAACAGTGGGGAGACTCTTGTCTCAAAAAAAAAAAAAAAAAAAAAAAAGAGAGAGACCTTGCTTAAAAAATAAGCATTAAAAAAAGAAAAACAGAAAACATTAAAGCTGTATTTAACTATATCAAGACTCTGTTTATAATCCTTTCTCACAAAGTGGCACTTATAGAAAAATAATCGCTCATATTTCTCTATTACTAGGTTCAACTGAAACTAGTTAATGTCACCAATTAATGCCATCCTGCACAGAATGTTCTTTTTTTTTGAGATGGAGTCTCGCACTGTCGCCCAGGCTGGAGTGCAATGGCATGATCTCGGCTCACTGCAACCTCTGCCTCCCGGGTTCAAGCAATTCTCCTGCCTTAGCCTCCTGAGTAGCTGGGATTACAGGCACGTGCCACCATGCCCAGCTAATTTTGTTTTTTGTATCTTTAGTAAAGACGGGGTTTCGTCATGTTGGCCAGGCTGGTCTCGAACTCCTGACCTTGTGATCTGCCTGCCTCAGTCTCCCAAAGTGTTAGGATTACAGGCGTGAGCCACTGTGCCCGGCAACAAATGATTTTCAAAAGCAAAACAAAACTTTTAGCCTGTATACCAGTGATGAGAAATAAATTGAGCTAACTTAAACACTAGTGAGTAGAAAAACAAATAAAAGAAGATAGTTTATTCACTCAGAAACTCAATGAACAAAAGTGTGAAACCAACAAAAAAGGGTAAATAAACAGTCTTTTTTTTTTTTTTTTTGAGACAGGGTCTCTCTCTGTCACCAGGCTAGAATTCAGTGGCACCATCATAGCTCACTGCAGTCTCAAACTTCTGGGCTTAAGTGATTCTCCCACCTTGGCCTTCCAAAGTGCTGGGACTACAGGTGTCCACCACCAAAACCAGCCTATAAACAATCTTGATATTCCTGGCATCTGGCTATAAAAATTTGAAGAGTCATCAGTCATAGTCTCTGATCTATACCTCAATTTTCCTAAGAAACTCTGTGCATAACAATATCCTGTAAATAATAAGACTATTATTAAAGGTTAAATGTATGATCCAAACTTCTTCCCTCCACAAATCCCTTCTCCCAGCCAAATTTATCTTTTTATGGCTTCCTGAAAACACTATACACATTCCCACCTTCTTGCCTTTATATATGTTTTCTTTCCATAATACATCCTGTCTTCCCTAGAGATTAAACTCTCTAGAGAAGAACAGTATCTTAGAACTTTTATAGCTAATACTTAGTAACCCAGGCAAAGTTAACTTAGTATCCCTTTTCTAATGCTGTCATAACATGATAAATATAAACACATGTGATTTATGAAGTTATGTGCTAATTATCTACTTATTTTTCTATCCCTCTAAATATGCTGAGACAACTTGGGGCCGACACCACATTCAAATTTGTTTCCAAAATACCTGGCAAATACTACAGACTGAAGAAGGCAGGACTGTAACAAGTAGTTTATTTGCTTGTTTATTCATTCATTTTTTCAGACAGGGTCTCACTCTGTCATCTAGGCTGGAATGCAGTGGTGCCATTTATAGTACACTGTAGCCTTGAACTCCTGGCCTCAAGCAATCCTCCTGCCTCAGTCTACCAAGCAGTTGGGACTACAGGCACATACCACCACACCTGGCTAATTCTACTTTTTATAGAGACAGGAGTCTCACTATGTTGCCCAGACTGGTCTCAAACTCCTGGGCTCAAGTGATCCTCCCACCTTGGCCTCCCAAAGTGCTGGGATTATAGGAGTGAGCTACCACACCAGGCCTAACAAGTAGTTTAAACAGAGATATTACTTTGATTGTTATAAATGAACCAATGGCTTAACCAATACTTTTCAGGATTATAATTATCCTCTAATGTGGACTGCTCAACAGATTAAAACAATTCTTAACACATTTTTTGTCTAATTAGAAACAAAAATGCTTGCTTCTATGTAAACATATAACATAAAAGATTAACAAATTCTTATCAAAAGATCAACACTTACTTTTATGTAAAAAAAAAAAAAAACACATTAACAAAAACCCAAACAGTAATCTAGTAGATTTTTTTTTTTTTTTTTTTTGAGGTGGAGTCTCACTCTGTAACCCAGGCTGAAGTACAATGGTGCAATCTTGGTTCACCGCAACCCCCGCTTCCTGGGTTCAAGTAATTCTCTTGCCTCAGCCTCCCAAGTAGCTGGGATTACAGGCATGCACCACCACACCTGGGTAATTTTTGTATTTTTAATAGAGACAGGGTTTTACCATGTTGGCCAGGCTGGTCTTCAACTGCTGACCTCAGGTAATCTGCCCTTCTGGCCCTCCCAAAGTGCTGGGATTACAGGCATGAGCCACTGCACCTGGCCAATAAATTAGTTGTTTAAAGCTTAATTTACGTGTTTTCAGAAAAACATCTAAAACAAAATTTAGACTGGGTGTAACGGCTCATACCTGTAATCTCAGCACTTTGGGAGGCCGAGGCAGGCAGATCACTTGAGGCCAGGAGCTTAAGACCAGCCTGGCCAACATGGCAAAGTCACGACTCTACTAAAAATACAACAATCAGCTGGGTATGGTGGCGCACACCTGTAGTCCCAGCTAAGTGGGAAGCCGAGACAGGAGAATTGCTTGAACCCAGGAAGTGAGGCTGCAGTAATCCGAGATTGTGCCACTTCATTCCAGCCTGGGCGACAGAGCAAAATTCTGTCTCAAAAAATAAATAAAACAAATACAACAAAACAAATTTTAGAACTTGAGGCTTATCAGTCAGTTTTACATAGCTCACTAAAGCAGTTTCGGGTTGCTGGATATTTACATACTGCTCACTGAGTTTAAGTCAAAAGGTACTACTTTTCACATACATTACAGCATGGAGAATTTTCCATTTCAATGGATGATTATAATGTCAAACGAGGTAAAAAAAGATACAGACTATTAATATTAGATGCATCTGAGTTAAAAGCTTTAGTAAATAATCCCTGACTTAAATTTTTATTTTCTCCCAAAGACATTTAATGGGCCCCTATTAAGTATTACGGAGATATCAGAAACTGAAGCACTGATAACAAAATTGAAACTTAAGAGCCATATAAAGTTGAAGAATTGATTGTTGAAGGAATAACAATTGAAGTTTCCAAAATGATTTTAGTCTTTAGAAACAGTTAACGTTTCTCTTGAAGGAGCGTTTTTATTCTAACAGGCCTTTCTTTAGAGGTAATAGATCCTTTTTAGTTCTAAGTACCTTCCTCCGACACCAAGTACAATCTACTCCAAACTAGGCAGGCGGAGTTTCCTGATTACATTCAGAGTCCCTTGGCCTAAATGAGAAAGGCCACACCTGAACACTTTCCTTGCTTCTGGGTACCCTGACTATCCAAAGCCCTAACAGTGTAGCCATCCTTAACACAAGACAGAGCTAAAACCTCCAATTTAGCCACCAATCATAACCCCAGAAGAAAATAGAACATCTCCAAAAGGTCTCTCTCCATCTAAGTTAACTTGCCAAAACAAGTTTTGCTTCCAGTATACTTTTACAAGGAGACATAATCATCCCTGTTCGGTAACTTAACACACATATAAATGTTAGAAGGTAGAGAGGTTTAAGGTATTTTAAATAACTCCAGACACAATATATATCAAATTCCTGATTTAAAGTAGTTCTGAACAAGCAGTACAATTAACATTAATTCACACTAGAGGAAATAGTGATTCCTTACAAAGAAAAGTATACTTCATGTAATTGATTTCATTCTAAAGACATTTTAAAAGCAGACCAAAATCTAACAAAACTTTTTCTATCACAAGATAAAAATAATAGTCCTACAGTTGCTTCATAATACAATATTTTATTTTGGGGAAAAGACAGAGACTTCACTTAGCTATGATCATAAAAAAGCAATATAAATAGTTGATTTTAGTATTCGTTTTTCTGAAGTTATTATTCCACCTTACCTTGATTTGGAATTCCATAAAACTCTTCTCTGAACATTGTGTTTCCTGTCTGAAAACTAGGAACCAAAACTAGAGTTCTTCCACTTTACATAGAAATCAATAAACTAGTTTTAATATTGGACTGAATTTCAAACTTCTATTCTCTGTTCCTATTGGGCTGAAAGGTATACATATATCAAGAAAGTTTCTATCGATTTTCAACTAGAAGTATCAGTTTTGCTGTCAGAGCTCTTTATTTTTGTACATAAAAGGAAGTGGGTTTTGATACTATCTCAGTGTTCTTCCTGTCTTACAATGCATTTGAAATAAAGTGATGTCAGATTGAGAGTAAAAGCCCTAAATAAGAAAAAGTAATAGGCACAATTAGCTTGCTTTACCCTTATCGATAACTAAGATTTAGAACTGTTTTGCTGCATGCTCACTGCTGGTTACTCATGTCACTTTAATTTGCACTGGACTACAAAAACATCGATAAATATATAATATATACCTAAAAATTATATGGTATCTATGCCATATGTATGACTCCTAAATGACAGATGCACATTCTATGAGAGACTAAATAATTCTTCATTATTGGTAGCTTGGTATTAATTCATTTCTTGAGAATATCAGAGCTACTTAAATAAACATGAATTACATGTGACATGTGTACCTCTCACCCCACCTTCCAGATATCACATAGTCAATTTTCCTCTCAGCTTTAGACTACCTGCAACCAGAAAAGAGCTTTACAGAACAACTCATCTTATTGTAAACCAAGGAAAAATAATCAATATTATGATAATTTCTGGAAAAGGAATAAAGGAAAGGCAGCTCAAAAACAATTGGACCCAACATTCAATTTGACATTACCTTGCTGTTCATGTATTTTATTATGCAGAGTGTGGGACAAGTTTAAGCTATTCATATCTACCTATCTGGCTACTGGCAATAGGGTTCTATGGTTACTTCTTGTATCTTCCTATATCTTAATACATTTATCTCAAATTCTTAGAGATAGCCATTAATAACCATTAGTTTTTGTGTTTTTTTTTTTTGAGAGAGAGTCTTGCTCTTTTGCCAGGCTGGAGTGCAGTGGCACAATCTCAGCTCACTGTAACCTCGGTCTCCTGTATTCAAGTGATTCCCCTGCCTCAGCCTCCTGAGTAGCTGAGACTACAGGCACGTGCCACCATGCCCGGTTAATTTTTTGTATTTTAGTAGAGATGGGGTTTCGCCATGGCCAGAACGATCTCGATCTCCTAACCTCATGATCCGCCCGCCTCGGCCTCCCAAAGTGCTGGGATTACAGGTGTGAGAACTGCGCCCAGCAATAACCATTAGTTCTAAGCAGAAGAAATACAGATACAACAGCCACTATTCAAAGAGCAGCATATGTGGCTCTTGAAAAAGCAAGGGCCCCAACTATATTCCCATTTTACTAGACCGCCTTCCTTGAATATTGATTTCCCTGTCCCAATCCTATCCAGAAAACATGAATCTTGCTAATTGCTTCCCTTACCTGATGACCTGGCTCGGTTCCTAATCTTAGATCTGCAATTCCAAACTTCAAAGGAAAAGCTTAAAATGGGGAGAATGAACACTTGTGAAAACAAGGGAAAAAATCAGAATAAAAAAATAAAATGAGGAGAAGCAGGGGAAGGACAGAGAGAGCCCTTTACACTTTTGGATTCTTTCAAAAATAGGTGCTTAGTGGACCCCAGGGAATTTGGGGCCCTGAACCACACCTCCTTTCATTATGGACAGGCATTACTTTAAAACCATATATCAACAATACTAGTCAGAAGCACCCTCTTTCTCTTGCTTTCATTCCCTTTATTCCTAACAATTGAGGTCTGGATAGCTAAGTGGTTATCATCTTAAAGCTAAGATTCTCTGATTACAAAGTTTGCTCAAATTATGTATGTAGTAGCTATAGCAGAGAGAACAGATGAGGCC
The DNA here is from genome assembly GCA_036589455.1 of Ateles fusciceps. NCBI lineage: Eukaryota > Metazoa > Chordata > Mammalia > Primates > Atelidae > Ateles > Ateles fusciceps. The sequence goes on from JAZHEH010001737.1 coordinate 6,044,754, forward strand.
ATCAATTATCTCAATTCTTTCCAGGAGTAGCAAGAACATTAACAGAGGGATGGTAATGAATCAGAACTATTTTTCTAACATAGGCATATTAACCATTCTGAAGGGACTTAAATGAATGAGTCTAGTATTCCACCATAACCTGAGTTAGCTAGCTCCAAAGACAATTTACCTATCATCACTCAAATCTAAGAGGATATTCAAGCTAGGAAAAAGCTTGAAAGTCTGTTTTGCTCTGGAACGTAACTATTATCAGTCCTTGTGAAAGAATCATCATGAGTTGGTTTAAAATTTGCCTTGTTATGTACCGCTAAAATTATAAATATTGGGATAAAAAAGATTTGCCCACTTTGAATAGACTTTGACGAGAAGCTACAGAAAAATTAGCAGGAATAAGTAGTAATTTATATCCTAAACTTAGAAAATCCATTCCAGGGAAGCTGCAGCAACATACATTATTCCCTAAAGAAAGCTTTTCGAGTGAGCTATGAAGTAGACACCAAAGGGAATGAGAGCAAAGACCAGCAGACTAAATTCAGTGTTTCCTAGTAGAAATGAAAAGCATTCTTTTCCTAAGGAGGGTTGTTAGAGCATTAAGGGCTCAAAATTTAGAAGAGAGGATTACAGAGGCAAGTAAAATAAAAGCATCCTAAAAAGTCTATGAATGACTTAAGACCTAAGAACAAATCCAGGTAAAACCTAGAATGTTGTCTGGTATGGTAGCCACTATCCTTCATGTGGCTATTTAAAGTTAAAATCAAAGTTAAATTCCTAACTAGAAAGCCACATGTAAATAACAAAAGAAATCCAGATGCAGGTCTCATACCCTTCACATAAAATTAACTCAAAATGGATCACAGATTTAAATAAAAATGAAAATTTATAAAACCCCGAGAACATACCATACCACACCACACCATACCATACCATACCATACAGAAGAAAATCTAGGGGTTTTGTGATGACTTTTAGATACAAGACCAAAGACACAGTTCACAAAAGAAAAAACTTGATACACTAGACTTCATTAAAAAATTTTGATCTGTGAAAGAAACTGTCAAGAAAATAAAAAGATAAGACAGGCCAGGGGCGGTGGCTTGGCTGGGTGTGGTGGCTCAAGCCTGTAATCCTAGCACTTTGGGAGGCCAAGGAGGGTAAATCACAAGGTCAGGAGTTCAAGACCAGCCTGGCCAACAGGGTGAAACCCCGTCTCTACTAAAAATACAAAAATTAGCTGGGCGTGGTGGCAGGTGCCTATAATCCCAGCTACTCAGGAGGCTGAGTGAGGCAGGAGAATCACTTGAATACAGGAGGCAGAGGCTGCAGTGAGCCAAGATGGCACCACTGCACTCCAGCCTGGGCAACAGTGCAAGACTATGTCTCAAAAAAAAAAAAAAGACAAGACACAGAAAATATTTGTAAGACATATGATAAAGGATTGTTACTCAAAATATACAAAGAACCCTTAAAGCTCAACAATAAGAAAACAAACAACCTAATTTTAAAATAAGCCAAAGACCTGATAAGACATCTCACCAAAAAAGGTATGTAGACTGCAAATAAGCAAATGAAAAGGTGCTCCACAACATATGTCAGAGAAATGCAAATTAAAACAATAATGAGATGCTATTAAACACCTATCAGAAAGGCCAAAATCTAGAACAATGACCACACCAAATGCTGATGAGAACATGAAGCAACAGGAACTCTGATCCACTGCTGGTGCAAATGCAAAATGGTACACTCACTTTGGAAGATAGTTTGGAAGTTTCTATAAAACTAAACATACTCTTAACCATACGATCCAGCAATCACACTCCTTGGTATTTACCCATAAATGCTGAAAACTTACGCACATACAAAATCTGCACACAGATGTTTAAAGCAGCTTTATTCATAATTGCCAAAACCTGAAAACAACCAAGATGTCCTTCAGTAGGTGCATGGATAAATAAACTGTGGCACACCTAGACAATGGAAAGAAATGACCTATTGCAAACGAATACTAGAACAGAAAACCAAATGCCACATGTTCTCACTTATAAGTGGGAGTTAAATGATGAGAATACATGACACATAGAGGTGAACAACACACACTGGGGTCTTTCATAGGGTGGAGTGGGGGAGGAGGGAGGAAACAGGAAAAATAACTAATGGTTACTGGGCTTAATTCCTGTGTGATGAAATAATCTGTACAACAAACACCCATGGCACAGGTTTACCTATGTAACAAACCTGCACTTGTACCCCTGAACTTAAAATTAAAGTTAAAACAAAAGAGAAAGAAATGACTTATCAAGCCATGAAGACACAGAGGAACCTTAAATGAATATTACTAAACGAAAGCCAATCTGAAAAGGTTCCAACTATATGACATTATGGAAAAGGTGAAACTATGGAAGCAGTAAAATGTCAGTGGGTGTCAGGCTAGGCACAGTAGCTCACGCCTGTAATCCCAGCACTTTGGGAGACCGAGGCAGGTGGATCACTTCAGGTCAGGAGTTCGAGACCAGCTTGACCAACATGGTGAAACCCTGCCTCTACTAAAAATACAAAATTAGCTGGGCATGGTGGTGGGCGCCTGTAATCCCAGCAACTTAGGAGGCTGACGCAGGATAATCGCTTGAACTCAGGAGGCGGAAGTTGCAGTGAGCCGAGATTGCTCCATGGCACTCCAGCCAGGGCCACAAGAGCAACACTCCATCTCAAAAATAAAAAAAAAAAGTCAACGGTTCTCAAGAGTTTGGAGGAAGGAAGGGATATAAAGCTGGAGCACAGAAGATTTTAGGGCAATGAAACTATTCTGTTTGATACTATAATGGTGAATACACATCATTATACATTTGTTCAAAGCCATAGGATGTATCTCCCAAGAGTAAATTCTAATGTAAACCATGGACTCTGGTGGGTGATGATTTGCCAACATAGGTTCATCAGTTGTAACAAATATACCGCTCTGGTGGAGAATGTGGGTAGTGGGAAAGGCTGTGCATGTAGCGGGAGAAAGGGTACATGGTAAACCTCTGTACCTTCCTCTCAATTTTGTTGTGAACATGAAAAAGCTCTATAAAAGAAAGCATTTTTTATTTTTTTAATTCCTTGGTCATAATAACCATATTTCAAGTGTTCAACAGGCCCATGTAGCTAATGACTACTGTGTTGTGCTGGACATAAAGATAGAAACGTCTCCATCATTGCAGAAAACTCTCCTAGACCGGACTGTTATAGAGGGTAAGAGAAAGTGACTGACTGACCTGGGGTCTGGGAAAAGAGAAACTACTAACAATGGCATTTGTCCTACAGCATTTAGTACTTTAATGAAGGATCAGGTGGATTTACCTTTCCTTTTCCACCTGCTCTTTTTCCCTCCTTGTTGCTGCCACCATCACTGCTGCTGCTGCTGTTCTCAGAACTCTGGGAATCTGACTGACCATCACTGCTTTCTTCTGAACCTTCTGATAGCTCTTTCACCCCATCCGGCACATCTTTCTGAAAATGTAGGCATCCAATTAGGATTAATCATTACCATTTCAGCAAAGAAAAATTAAATTTCTGATATGCAATGTTGCAACCTAATTGCACTGATTAATTTTTGTTACTTTAGGATTCAGTAGCAGAACCAGCAATATTTTCTGAATTCCTGTCATCTCTTTGAGGCAAATAAGTTCATGTTTCCAACTACATCCAAAGATAAAAACTATATACAACATTCATATGCAGGCACAACACAGGTTTAAATTAGACAAAAATTGGGTAAATGATAATATTCTAGATTTTAAAAACTACATAATAATTTTATTGGCTGGGTGTGATGGCTCATGCCTGTAATGCTAACACATTGGGTGGCTGAGGCGGGAGACTGCTTGAGCCCAGGAGTTCAAGACCAGCTTGGGCAACATGGTGAAACTCCGTCTACAACAAACAAACAAACAAACAAACAAACAAAGAAATTAGCTGGGCACGGTGGCACGTTCCTGTAGTCCCAGCTACTTGGGAGGTCGAGGTGGGAGGACTAAGCCCAGGAGTTTGGGACCAACCGGGGCTGGGACCAACCTGGGCAACACGGTGAAACCCTGTCTCTACAAAAAAAAAAATACAAAAATTAGTCAGGTGTAGTGGCATGCACTTGTGGTCCCAGCTACTCGGGAGGCTGAGTTGGGAGGATTGCCTGAACCCAGGGAGTTTGAGGCTGTAGTGAGCTGTGATTGCACTACTGCACTCCAGCATGGGTAACATACTGAGATCCTGTCTCAAAAAACTAAATAAAATAATTTTATTAAATATATGTATGTCCATGTGGGTATGTGTATAAGTACCATTATATACTCTGAATTCAATTTGAGAGTAAGAGTCTAGACAGTAAGACATAGTGCATTATTTGAATCTCATTGGTTCCTGAATATTGGTTAGTAAGTAGCAAGAATTAAATAAAAAGAAATCTTTTTTTTAATTTGTCTGTCTCCTTCCTGACAGACAAAAGAAAAAAAAAGAAAGAAAGAAATCATTTAACAAATCATATGAAACTCTTTGGTTTCTGCACTTAGATAGAGGGGAAAGCTAATCAGAAAGAATAACTGTGTCAGCTTAGTATGAGAGAGAGATAGAATGGTTCTAAGACCAAAGACTAGAGAACAAGATTTCCTGGCTTTACCCTTTCCTAATTGTGCAGCCTCGGTTAAAATCTTAACCTTTCGTGCTTCAGTTTTCCCATCTATAAGGTGGGGATAACAGTACCTACCTTAAAAGATCATTAATCTGTTAGCTCAAGTTAAATAAGCTAATAAACGTAAAATGCTTAGAATCATGCCCAATCTAAGATATTAGGTATTATGTATTTTTATAATATATATAAAAATACACATGTATGGCTAAACACATTAGTGTTTGTGTTTTTTTGTTTTTTATTTTGGGAGACAGGGTCGCACTTTGTCATCCAGGCTGGAATGCAGTAGTGCGATCACACCTCACGGTAGCCTTGACCTCCCAGGCTCAAGGAATCTTCCCGCCTCAGCCTCTGGAGTAGCTGGGACTACAGGTTGTGTGCCACCATACCTGGCTAATTTTTTAAAATTTTTATAGAGACAGGGTCCTACTATGTTGCCCAGACTGGTCCTAGGCTTGAACTCCTGAGCTTAAGCAATCCTCTTGCCTTGGCCTCCCAAAGTGCTGGGATTACAGGCATGAGCCACTGCGCCTAGCCTGTGAATATTATTTCTAAGTCATAAAACTATGGATGGTTCTTTTTTCCTCCAATATTTTATTTTCCCACATTGTTTTAATAATCAGATAAAACATAATTCTGACAGACATAAAAATGTGACCCTCCAACACAAAACTGACATCTATATGACATTACAGCCAAGACTATAAACTTTGATCTAGGTAAGTTAGCTGTTTTTCATTTACGTTTATGTCCTAGTGCCATTTCTCTCTGAGTCATCTCTTACATTATACACTTTCTTAAAATACACACCCCATATTTTTCTATTCTTTCCTTCAAAATGCAGGACAGCTTTTATAGAATTAGTTGCCAGCCAGACATCTTGACTTGTAGGTTGAACAAGTATCTGAAATATAAATATAATTATCTTCTTTTCTTAAAATTTGTGATCCATACAGGATCAACTGCTCATGTCCCAAATTCTAGAATCATTTCAGTCCTTTTACCCACTCCAAATGCCACATATTCTATTTATTCCTCTAATGACCCTTGTCTCCATCTCTTTTACTTGTCTCTTAATTCAGGCCCTAGTATTTCTTCCAACCAACCATAACCACCTTTTTGACAAATTTTCCTGCTTCACCCTTCAATCTCTGAATTCTCCTCTTAAACTTGGATTTGATCATGCTTTTTTTCCAGAAAAACCTGTGACATCTGCCAACCCCCAACCCGCACATACACTGCTCAGTCAGGTTTTGTTTTTATTTTCTTTTTGTTTTCTTTGCTTAGTCAGGTTTTCAAAGGCCTCCAATGTTTGGTCTCTCTACCTGATGTTTACCACACTAGCATCTTTGCCACTTAAGCCCACGCAAAGATTATGGTCTTATCACTCCAGTTTACTCTACTTTCAAGGCCACTCTGAATCTTTCCAACTGTGCCCTTGCTTAAGCTTATTCCTATGTCCTGGAAGGCCCTTCTTCTTATTACTTATCTAACAAAGTCTAGCTCAAATCTTACATGTTAACAACAACAAAAAACTTCTATATTCCTTTATTCAAAATTAATTATTTCTCTATATTATTTTTAAAAACACAGAACATTTTGAGAGTATGCAGTTATTTTAGGAACTAGCTTCAAGAGATCGGGGCCACAGCTTAATCCTCTTTACAGCCTCTATAGTGTCCAGCACAGAGGTAATATTGTGATATTGTTTAAAATATATATTTGGTTCCTGATATAGTTCCTGACTTAGAGCTCTTTTAGCTCTTATAATTTCCTAAGCAATAGTGTTACTAGCAGAATCTTTTGCTCTCATATTTGGTCTTTGACCCCAGTTCCCAACACAGAGTTCCTAAGACCTCTGCAATTTCCTGAGTAAAAGTAGTACATGACACAGCTCCTATAACCCTTGGAATTTCCTGGGTGATAGGAGCATCTTTTGCTCCTCTTGGTGAGCTACTGCATAGTCTCAGGATGGGGGCTGGTTTCCAGGGGAACCAACTATGTGACTAGAAGGTTGGAACTTTCATCCACTCCACAATCTCAGGGAGGGAGGAGGCTGAAGGTTGAACTCATCACCAATGGCCAACAATTTAATCAATCATGTCTATGTATTTAGGCTTTCACAAAAATGCAAAGGATTGGGTTCTGAGAGCTTTCAGATTTTGCTGATCATAGCTGGGCGTGGTGGCTCAATGCCTGTAATCTCAGCACTTTGGGAGGCCAAGGCAGGCAGATCACCCGAGGTCAAAAGTTCGACACCAGCCCGGCATCATGGCAAAACCCTGTCTCTACTAAAAATACAAAAAATGAGCCATCTAAGGTGGCAGGCACCTGTAATCCCAGCTACTCCAGAGGCTGAGGCAAGAGAATTGCTTGAACCCAGGAGGTGGGGTTGCAGTGAGCTGAGATGGCGCCACTGTACTCCAGCCTGGGTGACAGAGCTAGACTCCATCTCAAAATAAATAAATAAATAAATAAAAGATTTAGCTGATCACATGGAGGTTCCTGGAGGGTGGCAAGCCCGGGAAGTTCTGTGTACCTTCCTACAAACCTCACGCTAAGCATCTTATCCATCTGGCCATTCATCTGTATCTACTCTAATATCCTTTATAATAAATGGGTAAATGTAAGCAAAGCATTTCCCTGAGTTCAGTGAGCCATTCTAGCAAATTAATCAAACCCAAGGAGGGAACCCCAATTATAACTAGATAGTCAGAAGTACAGGTCACAATGTGGTACTTGCAACAATTGGCATCTGAAGGGGGATGGGAGGGTGCTGAGCCCTCAACCTGTGGAATCTGACACTGTCTCCAGATAGACAGACAGACAGATAGCATCAGAATGGAACTGAATTAGAGCAGCAGTCCCCAACCTTTTTGCACTAGGGACAGGTGTTGTGGAAAACAATTTTTTCTTTTTCTTTTCTTTTTTTTTTTTGTTTTTTCATTTTTCGTTTTCACATTGGACATTTGTACAAGGAAAACAATTTTTTCACAGAAGGGTGGGGAGTAGGGGTGGGTGGTTTCAGATGAAACTATTCTACCTCAGATCATCAGACATTAGATGCTCATACACAGTGCACAACCAAGATCTCTCACACACGCAGTTCACAATAGGGTTCACACTCCTATGAAAATCTAATGCCGCCACTGATCTTACAGGAGGCAGAACTTAGGCAGTCATGCTTGCTTGCCCACCAATCACCTCCAGCTGTGCAGCCAGGTTCCTAATGGGCCACAGACTGGAACTCTAATTATTAAAGGACAACAAGCTAATGTCTGCTGGAGAACTGCTGGTATGTGAGGAGAAATCTCTACTCATCTGGTGTTAGAAATACTGTACTTAATGGTGGATGAGAATAGGAAAAACACTTTGGTTTTCCTTTCCCCTATCTCTACAATAGAATAGACATTTAATAAATTTTGTAAACAGTATGGAAGGTCTAGAACAGCTAAAACCAAAAAGAAATACAGAAAGTTTCATGTGAGAATAAAGCCCTGTAACCCTAGGAAGTTCAACCAAATATATAAAAAGGAGAAAGGGAGAGAGGGAGGGAGGTTAGATCTTTTTAACGTTAGGGCTCCACACAACCACTGGGCATAGTGATGACTACAGCTCAAAGCTAAAAAGGTAACACATATATAAATGGACACAGTCACTGCCTGCCAAGCATTCATTCCCCTCCAGCTGATAAATTTCCTTTGGAGAAAATCCTCTCTCCTCAATTCACCCGGCTTGAGCAAGATTAATCTCAACCATATCTACAACTGGGCAATCAAAAGACTACATACATTTGATAAGCATGATAACTAAGGTATACTCATGTGGGTAAAGCCAAACCAATTAACCCAGATCAGAATTAAGTCAGAGGCTCCTGCTTTAGCTCCTGTCTTTCTCAGATTTACAGCTTGCAGAGTACAGGTTGGGAGTGAAGTTAGATATGATAAGGAAAGACCCTGACTGATAACGAAGCCAAAAGAAAGTGGAGACAACAAACCCTGATGATGTCAAATGAGCTCCTGGATCCAGCCTGGGTTTCCTTAGAATTTTCAGTTACATGAGCTAATAAAATATCTTTGAAATTAGCAAGCTTGTTATGTTAGAGAGAATATGGGCTTGGAAATTCAGTCAGATCTGGGTTCCTGTACTCGTTCTGATATGATATGGGCAACACTGGGCAAGAAAATCCAATTTTCTGAACTTTTACTTTCTTCATTATAAAAAAGGAATAATAATCACAACTGTGAATTGTGGTAGAGAATGAAATGAGAATGTAATGTAAAGCATCTAGGCAGAATGCTCCAAAGTAACAATTATTATACAAATGTTGTGGAGCTCCTTTAAAAGGTCACTGGAAGTTATTTGAATTTCATTTTTTCAAGATAAGATTATCCTAAAGAATAAAAAATAAAGTTATTCTGATCTACCTATAGTTAGCTATAGATTAGTTTTCAAAAATGTACTGGGTGCAAATTTGAAAATATTACCTCTTCCTGAAAACAAGCTCTTCAAGAACAGAATTCTGTCTCTATGAATCAAATATTTTTATGTGGTCACCTCCTGGTTTTTCTTTTAAATGACTCCCCAACAAAATATTTACCTTCAAAGTATATACTCCCATTCTACCTGGAACCTTATAGAAGATGCCCTCTTCACCTCTGGAGTTTGTATGAAGCATTGCATTCAGGCATGCAAGAGGGGAAGTTCCACTGCAAAACAAAAAGAAGATGTGATGAGGAACACAAAGATTAACTTCTGTCTCTGAATATCCTATGTAACACTAACAAGATAAAATTAGTCAATACTCCTTTGACTTAAACATGTCTTTTGAACTATAAAAAGTCTATCAATTTCTTAGAAAGAGGCTGCCATGGAGAAAATGGATGTAAAAATCATTCCCATGTATCTACCAAAATAGTAATTCCTTAATGCTGATCCAGTATCTAACATTTAAGTCAAGAAAAATACAGAAGTATCACAATCATATTTTGTAAACAGTCTGTTTTATTTAGCGCAAGCTTTACAAATGTCCAGATGTACAATGAGAAAAAAGCACACACACAAACACACACAGATTCAAATAAACGGTACTAATTCCTGGGGCTGGGCACGGTGGCTCATGCCTGTAACCCCAGCACTTTGGGAGGCCAAGGCAGGTGGATCACGAGGTCAGGAGATCGAGACCTGCCTGACCAACATGGTGAAACCCTGTCTCTACTAAAAATACAAAAATTAGCTGAGTGTGGTGGTGCACGCCTATAATCCCAGCTACTTGGGAGGCTGAGGCAGGAGAATCACTTGAACCTGGGAGGCAGAGGTTGCAGTGAGCCGAGAATAAGCCACTGCACTCCAGCCTGGGCGACAGAGTGAGACTCCGTCTCAGAACAAACAAACAAACAAAAACAGTATTAATTCCCTTGCATACTGCTGCACCAGGCTGAATCTTGTGAAACTAACATCTTGCCATTGTCTCTTGCATTCGAACCTATCATGAGATCACCTTAAAAGGTATTAAGAGCTGGGTGCAGTGGCTCACGCCTATAATCCCAGCACTTTGGGAGGCTGAGGCGGGCTGATTATGAGGTCAGGAGATGGAGACCATCCTGGTTAACATGGTGAAACCCCGTTTCTACTAAAATACAAAAAAATTAGCCAGGCGTGGTGGCACATGCCTGTAGTCCCGGCTACTACAGAGGCTGAGGCAGGAGAATGGCTTAAACCAGGGAAGCAGAGGTTGAAGTGCACCGAGATTATGCCATTGCACTCCAGCCTGGGTGACAAAGTGAGACTCTGTCTCAAGAAAAGTTATTAAGTAGGCTTCTGAGTATTTATTTTATATGTAGCAACTTGGTTAAATGTTTATTAATTCTAATATATATTTATCATCTTTACTAGAATTTCAGGTATATAATAATCCATAAAAATATATACATATATTATTTTCCTAACTGTAATCATATTTCATTTTTCATTTTCCTGTCCTCTTGTACTTATCTAACAAAACAAACAGCAATAAAAATTATTAAATGAGTATTCTTGATTTTGTCCCTTCGCCTTTTTTTTTTCTCCCAGACAGGGTCTCACTGTGTCACCCATGTTGGAGTACAGTGGCATGAACATGGCTCACTGCAGCCTCAACCTCTTGAGCTTGATATCTTCCCGCCTTGTCCTCCCAAAGCGATTGGATTACAGGCATGAGCCACCACGTCTGGTTATTCCTACTTAAGAGTTTTTCAGGATATGTTCTTCAGTGTACGTTTTTTTCACTGATTAATTTAATTGGGGTGGGGGTTATCAGGCATCATTTCTACAAGAAATATTGAAGGAAATACTCCAGAAATATACGAATAAACTATTAAAACAAGGAAACTTCTGAAAGACAATACGGTTCTTTTTCAAAATCACTTTGTCACAGGGCATGCTATTAAAAACAAAACAAAACAAAAACTAGAACAGCTTCCTTTGGTTGCTAGAAAAATAAAGAAAAAAAAAAACCAGAACAGCACGTAAGAGGGGGAAATTCCATACAGATGGAAATGAAAAGACTTTCACTTAAAAAGAATAGCACACACCAAATAGCAAAGTACTTGTTCACTAAGTACAAGAAGATATACTGAAAGAGTGAGAACCCCAAACGCCCACAAATAAGAAGGGGATACCTATACATAACAATCAAAGATCAAGAGACAAGCCAAAGATAAAGCAGAGAAAACTAGTGGTTTTAGAATGAGTGTATTTAGATCATATCACCAAAACTTTTAATCATTTAAATTACATGGTAATGATTTTTAGGGGAAAAATTAGTTTTTCACTTAAAAAACATTAACATAAAGCATTTTTAGCATTTTGGTGGTAACCTGAAAATCTGCTGCATCAAAGTATATTTTCAAATAGAATTTCAAAGGCTTTGCAAACATATGATACAATGGCTCACATGTTAAAATCGACTTTTCATCTATAGTATATTTGACAAATGACTTACTATACTTCAAATCCTGTTTAGAAACCCATGCTGGGCAGAGCAGTGGCTCACGCCTGTAATCCCAGCACTTTGGGAGGCCGAGAGATGTGGATCACTTGAGGTCAGGAGTTCGAGATCAGCCTGGCCAACACGGCAAAACCCCGTCTATACTAAAAATACAAAAAACTTAGCCAGGCGTGGTGGCGGGCACCTGTAATCTCAGCTACTCGGCAGGCTGAGGTTGCAGCGAGCCAAGATCATTCCACTGCACTCCAGCCTGGGAAACAGAACAAGAGTTCATCTCAAAAAAAAAAAAAAAAAGAAACCCATGCTAAAGACTTCTCTAAATGGAGGGATTAATTGCTACTATTTCTAAAGCAATGAATGATTATAGTAGAAATAATCCAAAGAATAAGAATGCATGAGTTCATTCTGATAAAAATAAATGAACAAATCAACAAGTGGGGAGAATTCCTTGCAGTACAATTCCAACAAAAAAAAAGCATACCAAGAATGATGGAATTAGAAAATCACCATATGTGTTAATAGTGACAGTAAGTTTCAGGTAAGCAAGACTAGTGGATGCTGTGGTAGACAGACCTAAAATGGCTTCCAGTAATCTCTGCTTCCTGGTACTCATAGCCCTATATAATCACTCCACCTGCAGTGTTAGTAGGGCCTGTAACCTGCTTCTAATCATCAAAAAAGAACAAAGGTGATAGGATCTCACATAAGTGACTATTTCACATAAGATTGCAGTATCCTTGCTTGGTGACTCTTCCTTGCTGGCTTGGAGGAAGTACGTGGCCATGCCGGGGGAGGCCCACATGGCAAGAACTCAGGACAACCTCTAGCCAACTGCCAGCTAGGAATGCAGACCCTCAATCTGATAACCCATAAGGATCTGAATCTTTCCAACAACCACATGAGCTTGCAAGTTGATCATTCCCCAATCAAGTCTTCAGGTAAAAACTCAGCTCTGACCAACACTCTACTCTGCTGCATTGCTGAGGACGAGGTAAAGCCATGCTCAGACTCCTGACACATGGAAACTGAGATAATAAATGTGTTGTTTTAAGCTGCTAAATCTGTGATATTGTTAAGTAGCGACAGATTAATAATGACATGCTAAAACTAGTGGGCAAAGGTACAATGTAAAACAAGATATTTATACAGTGAGTCTCAAAGTATCTTCACTCCAAATTCTCATTAATTACAAAGGGGAAAAATGGTATCTTTACAGTGAAGAAACTTGGTAGACATCAAATAAACCAAGAAATCACAGTTACCATCACCAATACTGTGATATACTGAAATCATGGGCTTCCAGATATCTTGTGGTAAAAATGGCATATCAATCCCGTGACATTCCTGCCAAAAATGCACAACTTAAATCATGATTAAACATCAGAAATAAAAATTGAAAAACAACCTGCAAAATAGCTGGAATGCACTCAAAAAATATCTAGTCATGAAAGACAAAGACTGAAGTACAATTCCAGATTAAAGAAGAGTAAATGAAAACTAAATGCAAATACAACATAACACGTGATCCTGGATTAGAACATCAGTGGAAGAATTACCAAATTTGGATAAAGTCTGATTAGATAATAATATTGTGCCAATGTAGATTTTCTATTAACTACTTTACTCTGTAGTTCTATAAAAGAATGTACTTGCCTTTAGAAAATATATTCTGAAGTTTGCTTGGTTGCTTGATTCTTTTTTTTCCCCTTGAGACAGGGTCTTGCTCTGTCCCACAGACTGGAGTGCAGTGGTGCAATCATAGCTCAGTGCAGCCTTGGAACTCCTGACTCAAATTTGATTATCCTGCCTCAGCCTCTAGAGTAGCTGGGACCACAAGTATGCATCACCACACCTGGCTAATTATTTTATTATTGTATAAAGACAGGGTCTCACTTTGTTGCCCAGGCTGGTCTTGAACTCCTGCACTCAAGCAATGCTCCTGCCTCAGCTCCCAAAGTGCTGAGATTATAGGTGTGAACCACTGCATCCAGCCTACTTTGAAGTATTTAAAAGTGAATGGGGCATTATGTCTACAATTTATTCTCAGACATCCCACAAACACCAATTAGATAGATGTTAACATTTGGAGACTCTAGGTAGAGGTTGTATCAAAATTCTTTGTACTACTTTTGGCAACTCTTCTAAAAGTCTGCAATTAATATGTCATATAAATAAAATAAAAAGTTAAATAAATATATATGATTTTTTAAAAGTATGTATATGAGAAAAGTCTGTACAACAATATGGACCAATGAAAAGAAAGGAAGTACTGATCAATGCTACAAACATGAACTAACCTTAAAATACCATATATTATATGATTCCATTTATATGAATGTCCAGATAGGGCCAAACTACAGAGACAGAAAGCAGATTACAGGCTGGCAGGAGGAACCAGCATTACCCATATCTAGTAAGAGAGATCTCTCTGGGGTGAGGAAAATAATTCTAAAACTGGATTATAGTGATAGTAGCACAACTCAGTAAATTTACTAAAAACCATTGAATTGTGCACTGAAAATGGGTAAAGTTTCTGGCCTGGTGTGGTGACTCACACCCAAAATCTTAACGCTTTGGGAGGCTGACGCGGGAGGACCACTTGAGCCCAGGAATTTGAGACCAGCCTGGGAAACATATGGAGAACTTGTCTCTACAAAAAAAATATGCAAAAATTAAAAAATTGGCCAGGAGTGGTGGTGTGTGCCCATGAGAGGATCACTTGAGCCCAGGAGTTCAAGGCTGTAGTGAACTATGATCGTACCACTGCACTCCAGCCTGGGTGACATTAGTGAACTATGATCGTACCACTGCACTCCAGCCTGGGGTGACATAGCAAGACCCTGTCAGGAAAGAAACACAAAGGAAAGAAAAAAAGGGAAAGGAAAAAAAAGGAAAACGAGATGGAGTTTGGAGTTTACAGCATATAAACTATACCTCAATAAAGTTTTTTTTTTTTAAATATGGGGGGGGCTGGGTGTGGTGGCTCACTCCTGTAATCCCAGCACTTGGGGTGGCCGAGGCAAGCAGATCACTTAAGGTCAGGAGTTCAAGACCAGCCTGACCAACCCAGTCTCTACTAGAAATATAAAAAATGGGGACTCTCCGCGGCCGCCAACCGCTGCCTCAGCTTGCGCCTCCATCCCGGAGCACGCCATGGGAGCCATGACTGACAACGAAGTCATACGGAAGCGTCTCCTCATTGATGGAGATGGTGCTGGAGATGATCAGAGAATTAATCTGCTAGTGAAGAGTTTCATTAAATGGTGCAACTCTGGGTCCCAGGAAGAGGGACATAGCCAGTACCAACGTATGCTGAGCACACTGTCTCACTGTGAATTTTCAATGGGCAAAACTTTACTAGTATATGATATGAATCTCAGAGAAATGGAAAATTATGAAAAAATTTACAAGGAAATAGAATGTAGCATTGCTGGAGCACATGAAAAAAATTGCAGAGTGCAAAAAGCAAATTCTTCAAGCAAAACGAATACGAAAAAATCGCCAAGAATATGATGCTTTGGCAAAAGTGATCCAGCATCATCCAGACAGGCATGAGACATTAAAGGAACTAGAAGCTCTGGGAAAAGAATTAGAGCATCTTTCACATGTTAAAGAAAGTGTTGAAGATAAGCTGGAATTGAGACGGAAACAGTTTCACGTTCTTCTTAGTACCATCCATGAACTTCAGCAAACATTGGAAAACGATGAAAAACTCTCAGAGGTAGAAGCAGCTCAGGACGCAAGCATGGAAACAGATCCTAAGCCATAGATAGGCTAATTGCCCACCACTCCCAGGAATACTGAAATAGCTGCCTGAACATAATGTGTTTAAAATGTGGTGTGCTCTTGAGATATTTAAAGTGTTGGCAGCACAATACTCTGTTTTTAAATATGAATGTACATTTCATTCATATTTCCTCACACAAAGGAAAATGACTTTAGTATAGATTTTTTTATTAAAAGGCATTTTTTATTCTTAAAAGGTAGGAAGCAACATCTGAATATGCTCAATAAAATGCTTTTAAGCTGGAAAAAAAAAAAATTGGGCAGGTGTGGTGGCACATGCCTGTAATCCCAGTTACTTGGGAGGCTGAGGCAGGAGAATCACTTGAACCCAGGAGGTGGTGGTTGCAGTGAGCAGAGATCATGCCATTGTACTCTAGACTGGGCAACAAGAGTGAAACTCCATCTCAAAAAAAAAAAAAAAAAAAAAGGTGGGGGTGGCCCAGCTCTTTGTGTAGTTTGCAAGTACAGAAAGAAAAAAAAAGAAAAAAGAAAAAATATGGGGCCCGGTGCAGTGGCTCACACCTGTAATCCCAGCATTTTGGGAGGCAGAGGTGGGCGGATTATTTGAGGTCAGGAGTTTGAGACCAGCTTGGCCAACATGGTGAAACCCCATCTCTACTAAAACTACAAAAGAAAAAAAAATTAGCTGTGTGTGGTAGTGTGCACCTGTAGTCCCAGCTACTCAGGAGGCTGAGGTAGGAGAATTGCTTGAACCCAGGAGGTGAATGTTGCACTGAGCTGAGATTGCACCACTGCACTCCAGCCTGGGTGACAGAGCAAGACTCTGTCTCAAAAAAAAAAAAAAAAAAGGGGGAGGGAGAGGATCAGGAAAAATAACTAATGGGTGCTAGGCTTAATACCTGAGTGATGAAATAAGCTGTACAACAAACCCCCATAACACGAGTTTACTTGTGTAACAAACCTGTATGTGTACCCTGAACAAAAGAGTACCCTAGATCTCCATCTTCACTTCTATTGCCTACTTCTGAGATTTAAGTTCAAGGAATTTGCTGGTTGTAGGAAAAAGATAGTAAGGATGGATGGATGGGTAGGTGGCAGGAAGGAAGGAAAAAGGAAGAAGGGAGGCAGGGAAGGAAGAAAAGACTACCTTTTTGTGTGTATTTTAGTAGAGATGGGGTTTCATTATGTTTGCCAGGCTGGTCTGGAACTCCTGACCTCAAGTGATCCACCCACCTCGGCCTCCCAAAGTACTGGGATTACCGATGTGAGCCATCGTGCCCAGCCTATTCCCATATTTTCTATGAACATGTATATATTCTCCCAAGGTCAAATATAACAAAATGAGTCTAGAAAACAAAGCACTTGACCACTTGACCCACCAAAGGAAAAGAAAATCATTCCAAAACAAACACCATAAATAGCCACTTCTCAAATAAGCAGCAGCAAGGAAATGAAAACGCTGGAGCACCTTAAGTCTCTCTGCTTTATTTAGAGTGTTCACCTTTCTGCTGTTTCCGGACCTGCACTATGATGAAGGATGGACACTAATGAATGCATTCAATATGGCACAAACTGATCTACCATCTAAAAAGTACAATAATGCCACTGACACTCCTAGAACATCTCCTGCTTATGATGTAATGAGTTGCAAGTAATTCAGATTACCTGGTAAACTACAGATTTAATGGACTGAATCTCATTGGCAAGAAGCCTATCAACATTAATACTAAAAATGGAGTTGGGG
Organism: Ateles fusciceps; assembly: GCA_036589455.1. Classification (NCBI taxonomy): domain Eukaryota; kingdom Metazoa; phylum Chordata; class Mammalia; order Primates; family Atelidae; genus Ateles; species Ateles fusciceps. The sequence continues at coordinate 6,061,893 of JAZHEH010001737.1, forward strand.
AGAAGAATTCATCTTCTACCTTCACACAGAAATTTTGAAAGCCCAAAAATGATAATAAAAGGTAAAAGAAACTTGTAGTTAACTCTTTACTCTGTAAGGTTTTCTCTACATAAAAACATAACAATAGGTCCTCACTCCCTTTTCCTACACGTTCCTCTTCTCACGGACCGGAGAAGCCGCTCTTTCCACGAGGTGCATTCTAGGGACAGAGGTCGAGCCAGTGGCTACACCCGTGGCCTGACAGGAGCAAGAAGAGGTTGTGACAGGGAGAAAACGCGGATAACCACGGGAGAGAAGTCAAATGCCTAGCAGCAGCAGCAGCCGCCGCCAGAGGCCCGCCCACCCGTTCGCTTGTCCCTCTACCCCGTTTACAATGCAGCCTGCTTCTGCAAAGTGGTATGACGGAAGGGACCATGTCTTCATTGAATTTTGTGCTGAAGACAGTAAGGACGTTAATGCAAATTTTGAAAAATCCAAACTTGCATCAGTTGTCTCGGAGGAAGTGATAATTTTAAGCATTTAAATGAAATTGATTTTTTTCACTGTATTGATTCAGATGATTCCAAGCATAAAAGAATGGACAGATCAATTTTATGTTGTTTACGAAAAGGAGAATCTGGCCAGTCATGGCCAAGCAAAAGAAAGGGCAAAGCTTAATTGGCTTGGTGTGGACTTCAATAATTGGAAAGACTGGGAAGATTATTCAGATGAAGACATGTCTAATTTTGATCGTTTCTCTGAGATGATGAACGACGTGGGTGGTGATGAGGATGTGGATTTACCAGAATTAGATGGAGCAGATGATGATTAACAAGACAGTGATGATGAAAAAATACCAGATCTGAAGTAAGGAATATTGTCACCACCAGGACTTTGAGAAAGAAAAATGACTTCTCTGCAAGATTTCATAATTGAGAGAATTCTTGAGTTGATAGCTCTAAAGGCAGATGCTGTATTTGCCTACTTTAACCCATTTTCTATCTGTTTTTTAAAAGGCTTCACTAAGGGGTTGATATGTAACATTGTATGCGGCAATTTTAAGTCAGCTAAGGCAATAACTTTATGCATGATTTTCACGAAGCCGTTGAGGTCCCAGGCAATTGATGCAGCAGTTGTGATACATAAAAACATCTCACCTAAGTCTCCTTTTCTTCATATCATAGATACTGACATGACAGGAAGCTCTCAGCTTAGGGAAAGAGAACTAAATTTTAGATTATAGAACATGAATTCAAAAGTGGCTGGAACAAATTGGCTGACACCTTACTGGCAACCTGCTGTTCTTGTGGTGTTATCCTTTAGGATCATTCCACTAAAGTTCATTTTTCAAAAAAATCTACTTCACATCCTTCTATGTGAGTGGTCACTTGTCAGTGTTCCAGATGTATCTTAGCTAAAACTAAAGAATGCCCTAACTTAGATGGTTTTTGAAGCCTATATATTTGGTATTGTTTGACCCTTAAGCTTTTATATTTCTTAGCATGGAGGACTAAGAAAGCTGTACATTGTTGTTTGAATCTGTACATTTAGACCAAATTTGTACCTGCATTGTCAGTATGACAAATGACTGAAAAATGTTTAATACGCTGTTGGATTTTTATTTTTTTGATTCAGCTTATATGAGGGCTGAAAACCTCAATTTATGTTCATGACAGCGGGGATTTTTTTAAATGTCTACATTCTTTCTAATAAACTGTTGGAAGACTTCTTGGCTGTACTTTTAAGTGTGTGGCTTACTGTAATTTTAATGTATTTATCATTTGCTGGAATTGAGTATTTTTATTTGAGGAAGAATTTGGGATTATTCCTCTGTTTGAAAAAAGAGGCTTGCTGTAATGTGACAGGAAACCTTTTTAAAATGGAGTGTAATAGAATATTGTAGATGCACTTTGCAGCAGCTGGAAAAGAAAGTGTTGTGATTTGATTGAAATAAAACTAAATGTGTTGTCCTCCTCTAAAAAAAAAAGTGTGTGTGTAGGTGTGTGTGTGTGTGTATAAAATAAAATTAGTAGTTATGCTGAAATTATTAATTTGAAACTATGTTTATGTACTGAAAAGATAACAACATTTATAATGCTGTTTTGAACCAAGGGTTTCAATGTAAAAGAAAAAAGATACAAATATAAAATCAAATAATATTAAAACTCCATAAAGTTAACTCAGGAAAAAAAAATATGAAAAAGAGGTTCTCTTGGTTCCTCATTCATTTAACATTTACAAAGGACCTATCATGTAGCAACACAGTGGTATGTGCAGGTGATATAAAAGAGGAAGTGGAAGTTTCCATAAGAAAGAAGTACTCATTCTTACCTTTCAATGTAAAAATAAAAATAACTGAACTGGAGCTAGGCAGAGCCAAATGACACAGTCTACCTTATTTGCTAGCGTGTGCCTGTACACACACACATCCAGAAAAATACGGCACATAAGTACAAGTTTAAAATGCACACTATCTAAAAACTGTTAGCCATTATTTGCAATTCTGCTATCAATTCAAGAAACGAACAAAATCAGGAACTCAGGTTTAGAGTTTATGTTTTCCAATTTGTCATTCTCCAACCCCCTGGTTTACAAACAAGAGTATATTCAACTGTAAATGCAGTAGCACTTGCAGCAAAATGATTCTTAATGTTTTCTAATTAAACATATTTTTAAAAAGAGATTTCTTCCCAAAATTAACTGATAACTTTTCCCATAACTAATGAGGTCTAATTTCTCCACTGGAAATCATGACATTTTTCACTATTGTTTCTTCCATTCTTAGTTTCTTTCTGGGGCTCAAAACACACGTAAACAAAGTCCAGAATAAAGTTTCTTAGGTATACATGGCCCATCAACTTTTCAGTCAAAGTTAAAAGTCAATTCCTCAGCTTCAGCTTGCTTTGTCTTGTCTATAATTCTCCTCATTCTAAAGGCTCTTGCCAAAACTCTAAAATTTACTTGTTTTACCAATTCTGAATCATCACATTGTGAGCAGAAGTTAATAAAAATCACACTCTTATCCTTCACTTTCGTAACCACCCATCACTGTCTAGATTTTAAATTTAAATAGGTAAAATGAACATTAACCTTCTTTAAAAAGTTAAAGATATACCTCTGCTCATTCTCTTTACCTTAGCCAAATGTTCTCTATTTCCTACTAATATAACATGATGGCTATTTCTCCTACATTAGATTAAATTGTGCCTCATTCAAATAAAAGCAAAATCCTACAACTTTCTTATTGTGGTAAAATATGCATAAAATTTACCATCTTAATCTAAGTGAACAGGTTCAGTAGTGTTAAGTACAGTCACCCTGTTGAGCAACCAAGCTTCAGAACTCTTTTCACTTACAAAACGGGAACTCTATACCCACTAAACAACAACCATCTTGCCCTGCCTGCCAGCTCCTGGCAACCACCATTCTACTTTGTCTCTATCAGTTTGACTATTCTAGGTATCTTATATAAGCAGAATCATACAGTAATTGCTATTTTTTGTCTGGCTCATTTCATTTAGTACAATAGATTCATCCATGCTGCAGCAGATGTCGATTTCCTTTCTTTTTAAAGCTGAATATTCCGTTAAATATATAGGCTACATTTTGTTTATCCATCCATCCACCCAACAATGGATATTTGGGTTGTTTTTTCCTTTTGGCTATTGTGAATCACGCTGCTATGAACACCAGTGTTAAAACTATCTGTTAAGTCTCTGCTTTCCATTCTTTTGTCTATATACGCAGAAGAGAAATTGCTGGGTAAGATAAAATCCTACAACTTTTGATCATTCTTTACTTAATGCTCAGTTTACACAACTCTCTCTTTTCAACACCTACTGACAAGAATCAGATAAATCTATAGGTTGACAAGGGAGCTTCATAGGTGACCTAGTCCATTTACCTACAGGTACTTGTATTCCCTCTAAAACATCTAAACAGGTAATCATCCAATGTGTTATACAAGTGGTGGAGAGGCATTATGTCCTCAAGCATTTCCAGTCATTCACAAATTCCTTCTTAAGCTAAGCTAAATAATCTTCCTATAAGTCTATTTACAAGTCTACTTTATGATGGAAATCAATAGCATAATGGTGGGAAAATCTGGGGGAGCTCTTTGCTTTCCTCTGCAGTGTCTGAATTTTGAAACTGATTTTGCAACAAATTATCTTTGAAAGTGGGTGGGAAAAGTTTGACATTATTTGTTTTATCATTCCAATCACAGTCATTCAAGTATTTCAAGACTTCATGAAACCCTGAAGTCTACTCCCTTCCAGATTATTTTTGGTCTCCTCACTGGCATTCCCTGCTGCGCCCAATCCAAAGAATGTTAATACAATAAGCTTGTACTGTCCATCCTCAAATTTACCAGTGTCCACCAATATTTGTTATCCCAATTTCAAACCTTTAATAAACAGGTTTAAAGGACATAACATCAAACAAATAGGAATATACCACTAAAGACATAGAGGAAAGAGTGTGTAGGAAAACTGTTAAACAAGCATTTTGGGGCAAGTAGGTCCCAAAATGAGTCTGGGTGAGACAGAGCAGCAGATGCGCATAGAACAAATAAGCAGAGTGATCTAGGAATCACCTAGAGAGGGAGGTCACAGCAACAAAAGATTCCTTGGAAATTTTTTTGTTTGCTTTATCTTACTCTTAACTATAAACCTTCACTCTATCACTCCATTATTGTCTTCCACTAATGTCTTCTAAAAAGCATGGCTTTGTCCACTAGCAGTAACAAGTGGGCATAACAGTTTCAAATGAAAAAGAAAAGAAGGAGTCCAGTAATTCTATGCTCTATTTTTAAGTAAACAAATGAAGTAAGAAAGTTCAATATTATCAATATTATTTAGATTAATCACAAACTCTTGGTATGGGGGTCTTAGAGAACAATCTAACTTTTCACCTAAAGAGAAATACAAAGTTCATTAAGATCCTTGTCCAATCTCCTAAGTCGTATTCAAAAGCGAGACAGCAGAAACCACTTATATTTTAGACTCACAGACATGGGTTCAAGTTCTACCACTAATTAGATATGTAATTTTTCACTGATTTGTTTATCTACGAGATAATGACTTCACAGGATTTATTTAAGATTAAATAGACCATGTGAATGGACTCCCATCTTAGTCAAGGCCATTTTCACTACTGGTTTATTACAGCATCAGGCTTTTCAATCTTATGAAGAATAGGTAATAAAAAGTAAGCCAGATGTGACAGTGTACACCTGTAGTACCAGCTACTATAGAAGCTACGGTGGGTGAATCACCTGAGCCCAGAAGGTTGAGGCTGCAGTGAGCTATGAAAACACTACTGCACTCCCACCTGAAACAAAAAGAGAGACAGAGACAGAGACACAGAGAGAGAGAGAGACACACACAGCACAGAAGACTTTCTAAGAGAAACAGAATGCTTATTCATTTTACCTTTTGCAAAAGGTCATTCTACCTTTTGTTAGAATGGTGACTACTGCATATAAAGAAATACCGACTACTTTTATTTTACCTGATTAAGGTGCTAACATTTCTTTTTCTTTTTTTTTTTTGAGACAGAGTTTCATTCTTCCCACCCAGGCTGGAGTGCAGTGGCGTGATCTCAGCCCACTGCAACCTCCACCTTCCTGGTTCAAACAATTCTCCTGCCTCAGCCTCCTGAGCAGCTGGGATTACAAGCTCCCGCCATCACACCCGGCTAATTTTTATATTTGTAGTAGAGACAGGGTTTCGCCATGTTGGCCAGGCTGGTCTCGAATTCCTGAACTCAGGTAATCCACCCGCCTCGGCCTCCCGAAGTGCTGGGATTACAGGTGTGAGCCACCTCGCCCTGCCAAGATACTAACATGTTTTAACTGGCTGGATCAAGTTCCTAACATAGTATATTTCTCTGAATTAAAAAGGTAGAGAAGAAGGTTCCCTATGAAGGTATATTGTCTGAGGTAAAAGGAGCATTAGTGAAGAAAATAAAATACTTTTGAATGAATATAAAATATGGGCATGGTTCTGAAATAATTCAGCTGGAGAGAGAGAAGAAAATCAACAGATTCAATTAAGTAAACCAAAAGACAGAAATTTTGCAATGTTATACCTTTGTCCTAGTAGTATTCTTACTGATTTAGCGAACAGAGCTTGGATATCTAAACACCTAACAGTATTTATTACAATTTTTTCTACTTTGACCAGAGCTACCAGTCTTGATGTAGCCATTTATATCGAGATTCAGAGTTTTGAAGTAGTTGGCTGACCCATTAATTTTACCAATTCCTGGCATTTTCCAACTAACAGAAGTAACTTAATTATGGCAGATCTTAAGAGATTATTAAATGACTTTCGTTGCGAGTTTTACGTTCCCTTAAGTCTCAAAAAAAGACTAGAACAGGGGATACCCAAATGGCACCAGTAAGTGGGAGAAGATCACAAAAAACAGTCCAGCCCAGGAAGTCTCTTTGTCCTTGTGGGTCTGAGACTACAACACCTCCCCCCACTCACAAGATGCTGAGTAGCCAAGTAGCTCAAGCAAAGGGGGTCAGGCCAGGAAACCTGTCTGTCCCACAGGCTGAAGACTCCCTTTCTCCATATCTACAGGCATCAAGCAGCCCAGCCTGTGAAAACTCCCACCCCCCTCAGACAGAAGCAACAGAGATCAATAAGAAGCAGCAGAGGTCAATGGGAGCCTCTGCGGCACCAGATAAAACAAGCAGACCCAAATACCACTGCAAAGGCTCTGAAAATTAAACTGTTACTGAAACCACAATCCACCAAAACAGTCCAGGACCTGCATGGTAAACCTAAGTAAGCATGGTTACTGCCCGCCTAAGTAAGACTGGACATCCCCTAACATGATAGCCAAAATATCCAGGGTTCAACGGAAAATCACTATCTGAATGAAAGAAGACAATTAAAGGACACCAACACTAAGACAGATGTTAAAATTGTAAGAAAAATTCTGGAGTAGGCCGAGTGCAGTGACTCATGCCTGTAATTCCAGCACTTTGGGAGGCTGAGGTGGGTGTACCACCTGAGGTCAGGGGATCGACACCAGCCTGACAAATACGGTGAAACCCTGTCTCTATTAAAAGTACAAAAATTAGCCGGGCGTGGTGGCAGATGCCTGTAGTCCCAGCTACTCAGGAGGCTGAGACAGAAGAATTGCTTGAACCCGGGAGGCAGAGGCTGCAGTGAGCCGAGATCGCGCCACTGCACTCCAGCCTGGATAACAGAGAGAGACTCATCTGAAAAAAAAAAACAAAAAACCAATAAATAAATAAATAAATAAATAAATATTGGAACAGCTCTCGTAAAAATGCTTCAAAAACTACTTAAAATTCTCTTGAAACATATGGAAAATATCAGCAAAGACAGAACTTAGAAATGAAATAGAAATTATAGAAATGAAACATACATTATGAAATGTTAAACTCACTAGATGAAATCAATAGGAGAGTGGAGATGACAGAGGATAGAATCAGTGAGCTTAAGGACAGGTCAATACAATTACTCAATGTGAGCAGACAGAAAAAATAACTGAAAAAAAAAATTTAACAGAATCTCAAGGCATTGTGGGATAACAACAGAAGATTCAACATTCATAGCATCAGCATTCCAGAAGGAAAAGAGAGAGTAGGGTGGAAAGAGTATTCAAAGAATTGACTGGGAGTGGTAGCTCACACTTGTAATCCCAACACTTTGGAAGGCCAAGGTGGGCGGATCACTTGAGGTCAGGAGTTGAAGACCAGTTGGCCAATGTGGTGAAACTCCATCTCTACTAAATTAGCCGGCATGGTGGCACACACCTGTAATCCCAGCTACTAGGGAGGCTGAGGCAAGAGAATCACTGGAACCTGGGAGGCGGAAGTTCCAGTGAGAGAGATCACACCACTGCACTGCAGCCTGAGTCAGAGAGTGAGACTCTGTCTCAAAACGACAACAAGACAACAACAACAACAACAAAGAGTATTGAAAGAATTAACAGATGAAAACATCTCTTATTTGGTTAAAGACATATACATATGTTGGGCACAATGGCACACGCCTATAATCCCAGCACTTTGGGTGAACAAGGCAGGCAAATTGCTTGAGCTCAGGCATTGCTTGAGACCAGGCTGGGCAACATGGTGAACCCTGCCTCTATAGAAAATACAAAAATTAGTTGGGTGTGGTGGTGTACACCTGTAGTCTCAGCTACTCAGGAGGCTATGGTGGGAGGATTGTTTGAGCCCAGAAGGCCTGAGGCTGCAGTTAGCTGAGATCGCACTACTGCAGTCCAGCCTGGGCAACAGAATGAAACCCTGTCTCAAAAAACAAAATCCTGGTCAGGAGCAATGGCTCACAGCTGTAATCCCAGCACTTTGGAAGGCCGAGGCAGGAGAATCAAGAGGTCAGGAAATGGAGACCATCTTGGCTAACATGGTGAAACCCTGTCTCTACTAAAAATACAAAAAAGTAGCCAGGCATGGTGGCACGCGCCTGTAGTCCCAGCTACTCAGGGAGGCTGAGGCAGGAGAATCGCTTGAACCCAGGAGGCGCAGGTTGCAGTGAGCCGAGATCATGCCACTGCACTCCAGCCTGGGTAACAGAGCAAGACTTGGTCTCAAAAACAAAAAACAAACAAACGAACAAACAACAACAAAAAACCTGAAGACATAACAGGGTTTAAAAAGGAAAAAGAAATAAACCTGCAGATTAAAGAAACTCAGTGAACCTAAATAGGATAAACCTAAATAAGTCCACCAAGAACTAAGTAAGTCTCACCAAGATACATCATAATTAAACTTCTGAAAACTAAATCCAAAGAAAAAGTCTTGAAAGCAGTCAGAGGGAAACAACACATTACTATAGGAAACACCAATTCAAATGACGATAGATTTCTCAACTAAAACCACATAGGCCAGAAGGAAGTGGCATGACATTTCACAAATGCTGAATGAAAAGAACTGTCAGTTGTGAATTCTGTATCTGATGAACCAGCTTCAGACTAAGTAAAAACTAAAAGAAGTAGTTTACTAAAAGGAGTAGACCTAGTCTTACAGAATGACTAAAGGAAGCCATTCAATAGAATGTAAATGATAAAAGAAAGCAATCCTGTAGCACCAGGAAGACAAAACAGAAAGAGCAGGAATAAGTATATGCCACAGACTTGCTTCTCATAAATCGTATAAATCACATTTGACGACTGGAACACAAATTTTAGTACCATCTCATACTCAAGAATCTAAATGGAAGTATGGTTTCCACACTTCACTTGAAGTGGTAAAATGTCATCAGTAGACGGTGATAAATCACATGGATATATTGTAATACCCAGTTGAAACAGTTAAGAAAACTATGTAAAGACATACAAATAAATTCAATACTATAAATAAATCAAGACAGAATCCTAAAATACGATCCATGGGGAAGTCAAGAAAAGGAAACAGAGGAATGAGAAATTGAGGAAACAAACAGAAACAAAAAAATGGCAGACAAACTCACCTATCAATAATTACTTTAAATATACATGGTGTAAATACACAAATCAAAAGGCAAGGATTAGCAGTGTGGGCCAAAAAATAAAATAAAATAAAAATCTAAACTATATGCAGTTTACAAGAAATTCATTTAGTTTCAAGGTGTCTTTCAGATTAAACATGCACTTACCACACAACCCAGCAACAGCACTTTCTGCACATTTACCCCAGAGAATGGAAAATGTATGCCCATACAAAAACATTTACACAGATGTTCACAGAAGTTTTATTTTTAATAGCCAAAACCTGGAAACAATTCAGATATCATTCAATGGATAAACAGTTAGAAACTGTGGTACATCCATGCCAAAGAATACTACTCAGCAATAAAAAGAATGAACTATGGACATGTAACTTGGAAGACTCTCTAGAGACATACCATGAGTGGGGGTTGCAGGGAGCCAATCCCAGATGGTTACATACTGTATGATTCCATTAAACACTTGAAATGACAGAATTATAGATATGTAGGACAAACTAGTATCAGTAAGGTAGGCTAGAGGAGATACTAGGGAAGTACATGTGATTTTAAAAGGAGAACACAAGGGATACACGTTGAAAGTATTCTGTATCTTGATTGTGGTGGTGGGTACGTGCGTCTATACATATGATAAAAATCACCTAGCACCCCACACACATGCATACATCTGGGTACCAGTAAAACCAGGTGGATTATATCAGAAACAATATTCTGGCTGTGATACTGCACTATGGTTTCTTACAATGCTACCTTTAGGAGAATCTGCATAAAAGGTGACTTCTTACAACTGCTTATGGCTTACATTTTTCGGTTACACTCTAATTTTCTATAGTGAGCAATGGACAGCTGTTGTTTCTGCCTGGTCAATATCCATTCCCCTCTTCTTCTGTAAAGAATGCTCAATTTTGGTCTGGGCATGGTGCCTCATGCCTATAATCCCAGCGCCCTGGGAAGGCTGTGGCAGGCAGATCACTTGAGGACAGGAGTTCAAGACCAGCCTGACCAACACAGTGAAAACCTGTCTCTACTAAAAATACAAACAATTAGCTGGGTGTGGTGGTGTGCAACTGTAATCCAAGTTACTTGGGTGGCTGAGGCAGGAAAATTGCTTGAACCCAGGAGGCAGAGGTTGCAGTGAGCCGAGATTGTACCACTGCACCCCAGTATGGTCAAGACAGCAAGCAAGATTCTGTCTCTAAAAAAAAAAAAAAAAAGAATGCTTACTTTTGCTTTGGGAAACTATGTCCTACTCTACTGGAAGCAGTCTTGGTAAGACCGTCCATCAAGACATCTTACCATCCCTAAGCACTGGGCCAACCAAGTTCACTCTTCCTTAAAGTTTAACTTTGAGCAGAGTGGACAATGACTAATTTAGCCCAGCTGGAATGTCTTGATGAGATTAGGCATTAGTTCTATCTACCTGATCTCTGAAGCTGCCTTCCTTCTAATTTCAGAGCCTGTTTCTTGCCTTTGAGTCTGAGTCTTGCCTTTACCTCCACATTCTCCAAATAAACCTCATTTTGCTTAAGTTATTCACATTTGGTTCCTATCATTTGCACTTAACCCAATCAATGGCTGGGTATGGTGGCTTAGGCTTGTAATCTCAGCACTTTGGGAGGATGGGGTGGGACTTCCTTGACTTGAGGTCAGGAAGTTGAGACCAGCCTAGCCAACATGGTAAACTCCTGTCTCTACTAAAAATGCAAAAATTAGAAAGAGTGGTGGCAAATGACTGTAATCCCAGCTACTCAGGAGGCTGAGGCAGGAGAATCACTTGAAACCTGGGAGGCGGAGGTTGTAGTGAGCCGAGATCGTGCCACTGCACTCCAGAGCTTGGGTGACAGAGCAAGACTCTGTCTCCAAAAAAATTAGTAAGTAAATGTGCTCCCTTCAAACAAACATAACACAAAACAAAAATTTACCTAGTTTTTGATTTAATTGTAATTTTAACTTGGTAAGATCTTAATTAAACTTTCATCCACAAACTCTTGCTTACAATAAATAGGTTCTTACAAATGAATTTAATGAACTACAGATTTAACTGGAGTTAAAAAGACTAATTAAACTCTAACTATAACTCAAGCATGCCATGTCCACATAACATTAAAATACATGGACATGACTGTTGGCCTCAAGTCTCACAGGCAAGTTAGACAATAATATAACATGGGAGCTGCTATGGCGGAGACAAATCCAGAAGTCCATGCCCACACACAAAAGGCCAATTCAGTAAAGGATCCAGACTATGATTTTTAACCTATTCTGCCCCTGGCTTTAAGTATCATGGCCCTAGAGGATTTACCAATTTCTTTTTTCTTTTTTTTTTGTTTGAGATGGAGTCTCGCTCTGTTGCGCAGGCTGGAGTGCAGTGGCACGATCTCGGCTCACTGCAACCTCTGCCTCCTGGGTTCAAGCAATTCTGTCTCAGCCTCCTGAGTAGCTGGGACTACAGGTGCCCAACACCATGCCTGGCTAATTTTTGTATTTTTTAGTAGAGACGGAGTTTCACCATATTGGTCAGGTTGGTCTCGAACTCCTGACCTCAGGTGATCCACCCACCTCGGCCTCCCAAAGTGCTCGGATTACAGGCGTGAGCCACTGCGCCTGGCCAATTTACCAATATTTTATCTAAATTAGAGCATAAACATACATTTTCAATCTTACAGCCATAAAGCAAATGTTAAGATACACGTTTCCAGTCTATTAAATATTTTATTTATTTTTTCTTATTTTTTTTTCAGAGACGGAGTTTCACCATGTTTGTCAGGCTGGTCTTGAACTCCTGACCCAGGTGATCCGCCCATCTCAGCCTCCCAAAGTGCTGGGATTACAGGCGTGAGCCACCATGCCCGGCCTAAATACTTTCATTATTAATCTGCAAAACACTTGGTATTCCAATGCTATTATAAGTCAAATGTTGATTTTAATAAATGTTAATGCAGATTGGATTTCTAAACTTATGACCAACGATTACAAACTGCAAGAACCAAAAAAAGCACACTTAATGAATAAACATTAACATCATAATAAACATTAGTTTCTTGGACAATTATTTAGTTTTATAGAGTAAAATTCATTCATCCAAAGGTAAGTTCAATTAAATTTATAAAAATGTGCTTTATAATTGCATAATACTTCTTTAGAATAAAGTAATACTTCTTACCTTCTGGAGTTGGAATGCAGTGCAGGAAAATGAAGAAGGGGGAAAAAAAGCTTTTAATTTTTTTTGATTTTTCTTACTCCCAGCAATATCCCACAATTCCCCAATTAGCAACCCCCTCATTATGCTACATAAAACATTAATTTCTTCATTAAAATTTGTAAGTTATCCAAAAAGATCATATCAAAATATATCTAAAAATATACAAATTTAGCTAAACAGTCTAAACTACTTCAGAAAACAGTTGCAGTAATTTGATTATGTAACAGAGTAAAACTGTTATGGCAATTTACAGTTAAATGTGAATACAATGAATACTTCCCATTCTTTAATATTCTTCCCATGCATTTCAATGTCAAGGAGCCATCATAAAGCCATCAGCTATGGACATAAGGTTTATGAGCTTCCCTGTGACCCATAATAGAGCTCTTGCGGATCTGAATTACAATGGATAAGAATACTCTTTCTGTCAAGACCCAAGCATTTTGTTGTCATTTTTTCATTATTAATCCTTCTTGACATCCCTACCAGGTTTGTGAACCTCAAAGCAGATTGCAACTAACAGATAGGGAAGATGGCTGGGCATAGTGGCTCATGCCCAGGCCAAAGCAGGAGAATTGCTTGAGCCCAAGAGTTCAAGATCAGCCTGAGAACACTGAGACCCCATCTCTACAAAGAATATTTTAAAGATGTTTAAAAAGAAGAAGAGGAGGAAGATGCAGGCTTAACCACAAAGGTATCAGCCAACCTTGGATATAATATCAATACAATAAATGATGTTCTTCATTCTAAAACTAAGCTCTTTCTAATGAAATCCTAGCAAATAATCGAATGATCTACTCTGCAGGGGTAAGGATTTCTGCTGGAAAGTCATAGAGAACATTGACTTTATTTCCCTTGCTACAAACGTTTGCATGTGGAGAGATGGGGAAAAAATAGGTGCTCTGACTGGTTTTTGTATAAAGTAAGCTAAAACATATAACCTTAAATACTATAGGAAAGAGATTATTTTCTTCATAGACAAATTAGTACTAATCAGATGTCATTAGGACTCCTCCAGACCAAGAGGTAAAATCTCAATCTCTAAAATGTTTACTGAGCATGATCTTTGCTGGGTGGTTCCCAGAGTTCTTTACAATCTAGGCAGTTGGCCACACGCATTCATTAGCTTTATAACTTACACATATTCATCTTATATGTAATATACGTGTGAAAGATTCAAACTCATCAAAATTACTAATTATATATCATGAACCCTTGGGATCACTCACGAATGGTTTAATTCAGAAAATGCCCAATTCGTGGATGATAAATTCATGAGCAAATAATCTTCCTAATTTATTTCCTCTCTTCTATTAATGAATGGAAAGACAAGAAAAACTATTCAGAGAATAGGATCTCAAGAACAGAATACTTCACTGTTTTTCTCTTCTTCCTAAAAACTCTGTTTCTTTATTAGCTGATATAAGAAGAGTCAAGATAATATAGCTAATAAGAGGAGCAAAGCAGGTTAAGGAAACTCCAAAGGCAGGGAGGGGTAAAAGCACTAAAGGTAATAGCTACTTTAGAAGGAAGGCATTAACTCCTACACTTAATGCTATAAAAGCACATCTGTAAACACCAATGGCAGCCACAGCTGATGGAGGGGAAAAACCTATTGTATATCCAGCCTAAGAGTAGAAGCAGTAATGAGTAACAGTAAAGAATTAACAGGCATGGTTTCAAAGAGTATTCGGGGTGTGTATTCTGTCAACAGTGTGTATGCTTAATGTGTAGATTTAATTGTTTTATTTTTTATAACAAGCCAAAATATCAAAATTGCACACAACTAGTGTCAAGTTCTTATCTGTTAGATATATACTGACATATTCATAAGATAAAATGACTGCAATGAATTTCAGAACACCCAAAGTGTAAAGACTATTTATAGTTTATGATGGAGGATGTATACTTTTGTTTTAGTTTAGAATTTTCCAAAAGTAAAAATTTATATTTTAAAAAAGTGTCTTTAGGCCAGGTGTTGTGGCTTACACCTGTAATCTCAGCAGTTTGGGAGGCCAAGGTGGGAGGATCCCTTAAGCCCAGGAGTCTGAGACCAGCCTGGGCAACACAGAGACCTTGTCTCCACCCAAAATTTAAAAATTAGCCAGAAATGGTGGTGTGTGCCTGTAGTACCAGCTGCTAGAGAGGCTAAGGTGGGAGAATCACTTGAGGCTGCAGTGAGCCATGATTGGAAAAAAAAAAAAAAAAAAAAACAAGAGGCAGCCAGGTACAGTGACTCATGACTATAAACTTTGGGAGGCCAAAGCAAGAGGACCACTTGAGTCCAAGAGTTCAAGACCAGCCTGAGCAACATGGCAAAACCCCATCTCTACAAAAAATACAAAACATTAGCCAAGCAGGATGGCGCACACCTGTGGTCCCAGCTACTTAGGAAGTCAAGACTGCAGTGAGCCATGATTGTGCCACTGCACTCTAGTCTGGGTTACAGTGAGACCCTGTCTCAGAAAAAAAAAAGAAAAAGAAAAAGAAAGAAGTTAGATTCACTCATGTGTTTAGCTGTACCTGTATATTTTTATATATTACATAAATATGTAGTAGCTAATATTTATTCCCCAAAAGGCTGGACAGGTTCCCTAGCAAAGGGCTTTACAGCAAAGCTCTTCTAGTACCTAGCAGGCAGTCTTCCTGTGGCCACCTCAGGTTACAGTACCAATGAACTTTGTCATGCACTGAACCAGAGCCCTGCTTTCTCTTTACCTTTGAATAGTTAATCTCTGGTTAATCTGCTAATAACTTCCAGCTGATAACGTTCCTGTTCAAATTACTGTGTAGTTTCTGGTCTTCTGATCAGACCCTAGAACTATAGAACTGTATAGCTCAGAGGCTTACAGAGAACATTTAAATAAAGTATCAATGCCCAAAATCTCAGAAACAGTTCCATGAAGCTGTGTGGTAGTAGCTATGTGAGCATATTTGGGAGGCTGCCGTTGAATCACCTCTGACACTTCCTGACCAATGGCATAGTTTGTAATGACAAGAAGAAATATGGGCTCGAGTTGGGAGAAACTTAAACTGGGGCACTAGGTACTCTTTGTTTCTCTGCAAACTGTAAAATCAACATCATCGGACAAAAAGGAAAGCTCTCCTTTAAAGGGCTATTTTATATCCTGATGGCTAATGACAGCCATTTTGCCATAATGTTACTTTGATTGAAGGTAACACAGAATTCTGAATTGTTTCCCTTAGAGAGTAACTGAAGTATACCATCAAAATGTACACAAGTGGACACATCTCTCTGAATCCTTGGTTTTATTTCTAGTGTCTCAGAGGGAAACAAAATACCTAACCATACCTTCAATATTTAGATTCATACAAACGCACAGTATAATCCAGAATCAACACATGAGATATAATGATGAGAACATGGGCTCTTTTTTTAAGAGATGGGTTTTCACAGGTTAGCCAGGATGATCTTGATCTCCTGACCTCGTGATCCTCCCGCCTTGGTCTCCCAAAGTGCTGAGATCACAGCCAGAATACAGGTTCTTAACTAAACAAACCCAATAAACAAAATCTCTACCCAATATATAGGTTGATTTTTTTTTTTTTTTTTTGGAGACAGTCTCGCTCTGTTGCCAGGCGCCAAGCTGGAGTGCAGTGGTGCAATCTTGGCTCACTGCAACCTCCGCCTCCCAGGTTCAAGCAATTCTCCTGCCTCAGCCTCCCAAGTAGCTGGGACTACAGGTGCGTGCCACCATGCCCAGCTAATTTTTGTACTTTAAAATACAAACCCCAAAGTGTTGGGGTTACAGGTGTGAGCCACCATGCCCAGCCTAAACTATCTTTAAAATTAGTGCATTTTGTACAAATGTCCAATGTAAAAAAAAAAAAAAAAAAATTAGTGCATTAATGCATAAAATAATAATAATGGAATACACAAAGTCATAGATAATGGTGAGGAGAAAAATTTAAGGACCTTTTCTTCCTATATTTTCTAAAGTGCTGCTATGCTTTATAAACAGGCATTTAATTTAAAGATTGTAATTTTTTTTTAAAAAAAGGAATTCATGTTTCTAATTAATTCTGAGAATTCCGTACTTTGGATAAATGATTGTCAGTCTTACCACCTAACTTCTTAAAGGGGTTAGTAGCTGAAGCTTTCTCAGCTAGGAGCTAACCACTTCTTTTTAAATATTTTATTGGTTGATTGCAGTAAAACCCACATAACATAAAAGTTACCATTTTAACCATTTTTAATCAGTAGCATTAAGTACATTGACAATATTGCCACCATCATCCATTTTCAGAACTTGTCTATGTCTCTAACAGAAATTCTGTACTCATTCAATACTAATTCACTTTCTATGAACTTACCTATTCTAGGTATTTCATGTAAGTGGAGTCATATATTTGTACTTTTGGGTCTGATTACCTCGTTTAGCATAATGTTTTCAAGGTTCATCCATACTGTAGCATGTGTCAGAATTTTCTATCTTCTTAAGACTGAATAATATTCCTTGTATGCATATAACTTATTTTGTTTATTCATTAATATGTTCATAAATATTTCGGTTGTTACCACTTAATTTTAAAATTAAACAAAAATAGTATTGAATAATCTAAGCAAAATTCTTCCAAATGTGGGAGTCAAAGGAAAAATATAAAGGGAGAAGAGCTCCAAGTCATGTATTGAGGTCTGAGGAATGAAAATAAAACAATAAGTAGTCACACACCTTTGAGAAGCATAGTATGTGTTTCATTCCGTAATCTTTCTAAAAACTTTTAAGAATATAAGACTAGCAGCTGGGCACGGTGGCTCACACCTGTAATCCCAGCACTTTAGGAGGCCAAGACAAGAGGATCGCTTGAGCCTAAGAGTTTGAGACCAGTGTGGGCAACATGGTGAAACCCTTGTCTCCACAAAAAATACAAATAAAAGCTGGGGGTGGCGGCACATGCACCTCTCATCCCAGCTACTCAGGAGGCTGAGGTCATGGGATTGCTTGATCCCAAAAAAATGAGGCTGCAGTGAGCCAAGGTCACGCCAGTGCACTCCAGCCTGGGTGATAGAGCAAGACCCCGTCTCAGAAAAAAAAAAAAAAAGACTACCATTTGATACATCACTGCAGCAAGAAAATAATCTATAACTACATATGAAAATGATCTTCCAACCAATAATACCTCATATATTCATTAACAAGTAGGTTTTAAATATCATGCGCCATATTTATGAACCATATGCCGAGGGGTGGGGGAAAGATAATGTCACTGCCTCTGGAGCTAGCTTAATGTAAGGTACAGAGAAATCGTATTTTTTTTACAGTTACAAAAACGTGTAATTTCAAACCTTAGTGCTATGAAGAACACAGAACATGCTGGGTGCGGTGGCTCACGCCTGTAATCCCAGCACTTTGGGAGGCTGAGGTGGGTGGATCACTTGAGGTCAAGAGTTTGAGACCAGCCTGGCCAATATGGTGAAACCCGGTCTCTACTAAAAATACAGAAATTAGCCAGTCGTGGTGGTACACGCCTGTAGTCCCGGCTACTTAGGAGGCTATGGCAGGAGAATCGCTTGAACCCAGGAGGCAGAGGTTGCAGTGAGCCAAGATCACGCCGTCGCACTCTAGCCTGGGCTACAAGAGCAAAACTCTGAATCAAAAGAAAAAAACACAAAACACTACAACAAACTAAAATAGGTAGATATGATCAAGACCACTAAGTCAGACAAAATTCTCTCTGAAAAAGAGGTATCCAAATGGAGACCTGAAAGACTTAACTGTCAAACAGCTGAGTGAAAGCACATCCCCTGCTAAGGGTGGTCAGCATGTACAGAAGCTGAGAGGGAAAGTATATATGTGGGAGTTAACAAAACAGAAATGATATTTAAAGCTATGGGAATGGAAATAAAAACTGCATTTAAATTGGAGAGGTTATTAGCACAAACGCTGAGAAAGAAAGCTTAGAGAGGAAGGAAGGTACGAAGCTTCATGGTGTCACTTAAGTTTCAAGAAGGAAGTAATACAATAGCCTCCTATGTTAAATAATTCTAAGAAGCAGGAGAGGCAAGAAGTAAAAATCCTGTGGATCTGGCAAAATGAAAGTTACTGGTGACGTAGAAAGAACTGCTTTGTATTCCCATAACTGCATAACCACAATATAGTTTAACCAGGAAAAGCTACCTTAAATTGTTACTAAGTGAACCAGAAGCTATCTAATGATCCACATACTTTACTGCCTTTTTTAAAAAAAACCTCTTCCATTTTTTCTTGCTGTTGTTTTGTTTACTAATCTTTATTTACTATTTCTGCTTGCTTCCTGGAAATAATCATGGTAAGTTTAAAGTCTCAGAGCCTTACTATGTTAGAGCTGGATGATACTGACATTTAGACCTCCTGACCTCACATGATCTGCCTGCTTCAGCCTCCCAAAGTGCTGGGATTACAGGTGTGAGCCACTACGTCCAGCCCACAAAAGGTATTTCTAAAAGCTAATTCTTCAAATGTATTTTTTGAAATGGAATCTCGCTCTGTTGCCCAGGCTGGGGTGCAGTGGCACAATCTCAGCTCATTGCAACCCCACCTCCCAGGTTTCAGCTATTCTCCTGCATCAGATACCCAAGTAACTGGATTACAGGTGCATGCCACCATGCCTGGCTGATTTTTTTTTTTTTTAAAGAGACGGGGTTTTACCATGGTGGCCAAGCTGGTCTCAAACTCCTGACCTCAGGTGATCCACCTACCTCGGCCTCCCAAAGTGCTGGGACTACAGGCATGAGACACTGCGCCCAGCCTTCAAAATGCATTTTAATGTTTTAATTTTAAGATATGTACACTCAATTTTTCAGAGATGTGTTATATAAAGTAAGATACACTAATTTATAATTCACTTTTTCATATCCATGAAGCAAACCTAATTTATTTCAGCCTACTTAAGATTCACTATAAATCAAATCAAAAAAAATTTAAACTGCTTTAGAGAGAGCCAATTTAAAAACTCAATTAGAATTTCATGTCAAAGAAAACAAAATGAGTGCTCATAGTCCCAGCTTCAGGAGGAAGAGATGGGAGAATCACTTAAGGCCAGGAGTTGAAGGCTGTAGTACACCATGACCATGGCTGTGAACGGCCACTGCACTCCAGGCTGGGCAATATTAATGAGACTCCATCTCTTTTTGTTTTTTTTTTTTTTTCTTTGAGACAGAGTCTTGCTCTGTCGCCAGGCTGCAGTACAGTGGCTCAATCTCAGTTCACCACAACCTCTGCCTCCCTGGTTCAAGCAATTCTCCTGCCTCAGCCTCCCGAGAAGCTGGGATTACAGGCACACGCCACCATGACCAGCTAATTTTTGTATTTTTAGTAGTGATGGGGTTTCACTATGTTGGCCAGGATGGTCTCCAACTCGTGACCTCGTGATCTGCCCACCTTGGCCTCCTAAAGTGCTGGGATGAGCCACCGCACCCAGCCAGAGACTCTATCTCTTAAAAAAAATAAAAATAGCCGGGCGCTGTGGCTCACGCCTGTAATCCCAGCTCTTAGGGAGGCAGAGGCGGGAGGATAGCTTGAGCCCAGGAGTTCGAGACCTGCCTGGGCAATATAGCAAGACCCCGCTCTCCACAAAAAGGAAAAAACAAAAAGACAAAAAAATAAAAATAAAAATAAAAAAGGCCGGGCATGGTGGCTTATGCCTGTAATCCCAGCACAATGGAAGGTCGAGGCGGGCAGATCACCTGAGGTCAGGAGTTTGAGACCAGCTCGACCAACATGGAGAAATCCCGTCTCTACTAAAAATACAAAATTAGCCAGGTGTGGTGGCCCATGCCTGTAATCCCCGCTACTCGGGAGACTGACGCAGAAGAATCGCTTCAACCTGGGAGGCAGAGGTTGCAGTGAGCCGAGATCACACCACTGCACTCAGCCTGGGCAACAAGAGTGAAACTTCGTCTCAAAATAAAAAAGAAAATGAGAAATAAAATCTAGAACATGCAATGGCTATTCATCAGGAAATATATTGTCCATTTACAAATATTTGGGCATAGCTTCCTGTTTCTCAATGGGAACACTACTGGTACCTGAGATGAAAAACTATTCAATGTGAAGCAATATCCAGAGCAATGCCAGACATTTAGCATTCCGGTGACCTGCCCACTAAATGACACTGTGTTCTCCCACCGCAATCACTGTATAATCAAAAACAGCCCCCCAAAATTCTGAACTCTTTCTCTAAGAGTGTTACACGATCCCACCCATAGCTGAAAACCACTAGTGGTTGAAAACCACTAGTAGTTTGAAAGTACTGCAACTTTTCCTATCTTAATGAGAATCTAACATAGACTCCCAATTTTCTGTCTTAATATACAGAGCATACTTAATATAATTTTAACATTTCTTGATGACAGCCTTGATTAAGAACACTGACTACTGGCCGGGTGCGGTGGCTCATGCCTGTAATCCCAGCACTTTGGGAGGCTGAGCTGGGTGGATCACCTGAGGTCAGTTTGAGACCAGCCTGGCCAACACGGTGAATCCCTGTCTCTACTAAAAATACAAAAATTAGCTGGGCGGGATGGTACATGCCTGTAATCCTAGCTACTCAGGTGGCCGAGGCAGGAGAATTGCTTGAACCGAAGAGGCAGAGGTTGCAGTGAGCTGAGATCGTGCCACTGCACCCCAGCCCGGGCGACAGAGCAAGACTCTATCTCGAAACAAAGAACACTAGTATGTATTACTGTGATTTTTTTTTTTTTTTTTACAAGACAAAGTCTTGCTCTGTCACCCAGACTGGGGTGCAGTGGCACCTCTTAGCACTCTGCAGCCTCAAACTCCTGGACTCAAGTGATCCTCCCACCTCAGCCTCCCAAAGACCTAGGACTATAGGAGCACACCACTAAATCTAGTTAATTCATTTTTTTGTAGAGATGAGGTTTCACTATGTTGGCCAGGCTGGTCTCAAACTCCTGGCCTCGAGCAATCCTCCCATCTCAGCCTCCCAAAGAGCTAGGATTACAAGTGTGAGCCACCATGACTGGCCTGTTATTGTAATATAATCAGGTTCTCAGAAATTAAAGTGTGTATTATCTTTAATCCTGTATTAACTACCCAAGTCTATTATATCTGAACATCAGAAGATCATTATTTGACATATATACTGCTTTACAGTTCTTTTTCATTTTATCCTTTTTAGCCAGTGTTATTTCTTCCTAGACTATCTGTCGACCTCTAGGACTCTCCCTGTTTGACAATAACTTTTATCACTAATGACCAAGTTTATTAAATCAAAAGCCTGAAGTAACAGATGAAGGCTTGAAGATGGCTCCGGCCCTTCCTAAAATTTAAAGTGCATGAGCTTAAAGATAGCTACGCTCCTTCTAAGAATTTAATTTACTTCTGGTTTTAAAACTATGTAATGACTTAAAAAATTCCAAGGATCTGACAGCTGAATAAATCATTAACAAATGATTAAAATTTAATAAATAATCTTCAGGACTAAAGTATACTACTATATACTACCAAATACTCTGATCAAGTATTATTATTACTAATAATATTTATAAATAACTCACCTGATTTCTTTCAGTCCTTCTCTCTGGATAACCTGAAGAATTTCTTTATGACTCATGGGTGTATTGGGGTATTTTTCTAAGACCTGAGAAACAAGTATATAATAATAAATTATTTCTTATTTTAAATTCTTATAATTCTATATGTAATTATATTTCTTATAACTGTACCTTAATAATTATATCCAGACCATACATATAGAGACTTTTCATTCCTTATATTGCAGAATAAAAGAAAAATTAACAATATATATCAGATCTTCTTTCTCTCAGTCATAAATAATAAGTCAAATCCTGAAGCAGAAATTGACCAAAAAAGCTAAAATTAATAGCCCAATTATTCACTACTAATAAATATGTAATTGTTTACTTCTGCTTCCACCCCCATATCCCTTCACTACCTGTGACCTACTGCAGGCAGGTTAGATTATATCCTGGTAAATGTATAGCAAAGCCTAGTAAATCACAGGTACACAATAAATCCTTAACCAAAACAAGTAAACAATATAATTATAATAAAATTAAAGTGATATGTTCTGGTTCCAGTGAAGAGTAGGCATAGTCCATTCTGTCTCTCCCACTGAATGTAACTAAAAACCTGGACAGAATGCACAGAGCAGCTATTTGAGGACTCGGGAAATAGTAGCAGGTGGCTTGGAGAGAAAACCACAACTGGGAGTACCACTAGTCCAGCAGTGATTTTCCTGATTTTGTTTCCCTCTGGCACCTCCCCTGAGCCTGGACTCAAAGGCAGCCCCAAACCCGGAACTGCAGGCTAAGTGTAGGCAGAAAGTTTTCCAAAAGAAAAATCTCTTGTTTTGGTCTGAGGCATAGTCAAGAGGACATTTCTAAATACTGGAAAGAGAAAGGGAAAATTCTCTGGGTTTCTCCCCCTTTCTTTTTCTCTGCCCTTGCCAAGGCAATCACATGGGAGCAGCTGTGGTAACACCAGCAGCAGCTAGACAGGGACCTAAAAACTCCAAGAAAGCGGAACCTCCCAAGGGGTCCTACAAGCACGGGCAGAATCCCTATGATTTATCTCAGCTGGGCACAGTGGCTCATGCCTGTTATCTCGGCACTTTGGGAGGCCAAAGTGGGCAGATGACTTGAGGTAAAGGAGTTCAAGACCAGCCTGGGCAACATGGTGGAACCCCGTCTCTACTAAAATACAAAAAAAAAAAAAAAAAAAAAAAAAAAAAATTAGCTGGTCCTGGCCGTGTGCGCCTGTAGTCCCAGCTACTCAGGAGGCTGAGGCAGGAGAATTGCAAGAATCGGGGAGGCGGAGGTTGCAGTGGGCCGAGATTGCGCCACTGCACTCCAGCCTGGGCGACAGAGCAAGACTCTGCCTCAAAAAAAAAAAAAAAAATTAGCCAGGCGTGGTGGTGTACGCCTGTAATTTTGGCTACTCGAGAGACTGAGGCCAAGAATAGCTTGAACCTGGGAGGTGGAGGTTGCAGTAAGCAGAGATCGTGCCCCTGCACTCCAGCCTGGGCAACAGAGCAAGACCCTGTCTCAAAAAAAATATATATATATCTAATATACAATTCAAACTTACTCAACATATGAAGAGTAAGGAAATCAGTATCTCAAAAGAGAAAAGACAAGCTATACACAATAAACCCAAGGTGGCACAGATGGAATTAACAGACAAAAGCAGCTATTGTAACTATGCTTCAAGATGTCTCGTGAATATTTTTGAAACAAATAGCTAACAGTCTCAACAGACATACATGTATATTTTGCATATGTTTTATTTTCTTGTTTACACTTACATTTCTGTATGAGACAAAATGCAATAACCGGTAATATTTCCAAACATAACATAGCAAGATAAGTACCACTATAACACACTGTCTCCTGTGTTTGCAACTATTTTCTCATTTGGTCAGCCATAAAATCCAACACATATTTCTGTTGATCATCTTCTTTGATCTCTCTGCTACATCTAACATTATTAACTGTTCCCTTCACAGACATCACACTCCTAAAATTTTCTTTTTCCCAAAAATATTTTTCTCAGTCTTCTTTGTAGATGTCTTTTTCTATGCCCATCCCTCAAATATTTTATAAACATCCACTCAACGCTTTTACTTTTCACTCCACCAAAATCTCCCTGAATAACATTATCCGCACCAAGCCTTCACCACTCACAATGATGGATCAAGCAGCAGTCTACTAAAAACTATTAAAAACCTGTAATCATTGGATATCCCATAAGCATTTCAAATTTCAGTTGTCCAAAGTTGAACTTACTGCCTTCATCAAGTTAAGGCCCATAAAGAAAACTGAACCTTTATTTATTTATTGTCTATGTATTAAAAATAAATTCAGTATTAAAATACTGAAAATGAACAAAAATACACTATGGACCTGGACAAGTAATAGTTCACAAAAGGGTTAATATAACTGGATAATAACCATATGAAAAAGCATTTGCACACTGAAGTATTTATGGATGAAATCATGTGATGTCTGGGAGTTACTTCAAAAAATATATTAGAGGATAGGGGTTTAAATATAGCAAGACTGGCCATAAATTGATAATTATAGAAGCTAAATGGTGAGCACACAGATATTCACGATGTTATTGTCCACTTTTATGTACATATTCAATATCCCATAAAAATCTATGAAGCAAATGAAATACATTTGACTTTACTAGCAGTCAAATATAATACATTTCAATGTGGTTTTTTTCCTGCCAATTTAAATGGCAAAAACATCGCAATAATAAACACCATGAAATGGCTACATGAATGAATACATACATCTGTCCAAAGAGCTAGAAAATAGAAATTAATATTTCTGAAGTGTAATTCTCTGGCATATCAAATCTTAATTGAAAGGTGATTATTAAATCATTATCAGAATGAGTCACACTCAGAATTGAAAATACTATATTATCCATGCTAATAAAAATTAATATTTTCTGATATATTCTGCAGAACGAGGAATTGTCAATGTTTTAATGCGGTTGAAACATCATAAGACATAAAACTATTGGAAGTGGAGACCAAAAACTATGTCGTTTTAGTGAGGATTTCACTCATTTCCCAGATGTTCTGTACTTTTAACAGAGAAAACCTGCTAGTTAAAACTACTTAAGGAGGCTGGGTGTGGTGGCTCACGCCTGTAATCCCAGCACTTTGGGAGGCCAAGACAGGCAGATCACATGAGGTCAAGAGTTCGAGACCAGCCTGGCCAATGTGGTAAAAACCCTGTCTCTACTAAAAATACAAAAATTAGCCAAGTGTGGTGATGGGTGCCTGTAATTCCGGCTACTAGGGAGGCTGAGGTAGAATTGCTTGGACCCGGGAGGCGGAGGTTGCAGTGAGCTGAGATCATACCATTGCACTCCAGTCTGGGTAACAAGAGCAAAACTCTCTCTCAAAAAAATATATGTGTGTGTGTGTGTATTTACACATATATATACACACACATATATACACATAAACACACACTCTTAAGCAATGTTCATTTTCTTTATAACAAAAATGTTTAGGCCAGGCACGGTGGCTCACGCCCACATTGGGAGGCCAAGGTGGGCAGATCACGAGGTCAGGAGATGGAGACCAGCCTCACCAACATGGTGAAACCCTGTTTCTACCAAAAACACAAAAATTAGCCGGGTGTGGTGGTGCACACCTGTAATCCCAGCTAGTCAGGAGGCTGAAGGAGAAGAATCAGCTTGAACCTGGGACCTGGAGGTTACAGCGAGCTGAGATCGCACCACTGCACTCCAGCCTGGGCGACAGAGCAAGACTCCATCTCAAAACAAACAAACAAAAAATGTTTATCACAGGTTCCTTTAAATGCTAGGCATTTAAACTTAGTTTTTTAGGCCAGGTGCGGTGGCTCATGCCTGTAATCCCAACATTTTGGAAGGCCAAGGAGGGCAGATCACTTGAGGCCAGAAGTTCAAGACCAGCCTGGTCAAGAAGAAGAAACCCTGTCTCTACTTAAAAAAAAAAAAAAAAAAAAAAAAAATTAGGCCGGCGCGGTGGTTCACACCTATAATCCCAGCACTTTGGGAGGCCGAGGCAGGCAGATCACGAGGTCAAGAGATCGAGACCATCCTGGCCAACATGGTGAAACCCAGTCTCTACTAAAAATACAAAAATTAGCTGGGCGTGGTGGCGTGTGCCTGTAGTCCCAGCTACTTGGGAGGCTGAGGCAGGAGAACTGCTTGAACCCGGGAGACGGAGGTTGCAGTGAAATGATATCGCACCACTGCACTCCAGTCTGGCACCAGAGTGAGACTCTGTCTCAAAAAAAAAAAAAAAAAAAAATTAGCCAGATGTGCTGGTGGGCGCCTGTAATCTTAGTTACTCAGGAGACCGAGGAACAAGAATCACTTGAACCCAGAAGGCAGTGGCTACAGTGAGCCGAGATAGCACCACTGTACTCCAGCCTGGGTGAAAGAGCAAGACTCTGTGACAAAAAAAAAAAAAGACTAGTTTTTAGTTGTTGCTTTTTTTGAGACAGGGTCTCACTGTATTGCCCAGGCTGGAGTGTGGTGCTACAATCACAGCTCACTGCACCCTCTGCCTCCAAGGCTCAGGCTATCCTGCCACCTCAGCCTTCTGAGTAGCTAGAACTACAGGCATGTGCCACTACACCTGTCTAATTTTCGTATTTCTTTGTAGAGACAGGGTTTTGCCATGTTGCCCAGGCTGGTCTCGAACTCCTGGGGTTTTGTACTTTTTGTAGAGATGGGGTTTTGTCATGTTGTACAGGCAAGTCTCAAATTCCTGGGCTCAACGTTCTACCCGCCTCGGCCTCCCAAAGTGTTAGGATTATAGGTGTGAGCCACCATACCTGGCCTAGAATTAGTTTTAATTTTAAAAAGGATTATACTAAATTTTCTCAGACTATTTAAAGCTGTAAGTAGTTTGGGAGAGAAAGAAAAATATTTTTCAATTAAAGACTTAAAATTACACTTTTAAAACATTTTACTATGGAAATTTAAAAACGTTTACCAAATTAGAACATTACAATGAACCATCACATACCCCTCACCTGTTATCACAATTATCAACACATGGCCTATCTTGTTTCATCCATACATTCAGCCACCCTCCCTCCACAAACTGGGTTATTCTGAAGCAAGTCTTAGACATTTCATTCATTAATATTATATGTAGTATGTATCTCAGACAACAAGGACTTAAAAAAATTTTACACATCAGAAAATGACTATAATTCCTTAATATCAAGTTATTTAGTCAATGTCTTAAATTTACAAGGAAAAAAACTTTTTTTTAACAGTTGGTTTGTTCAAACCAAATTGCATTTGGTTAACACATGTCTTGAGGTATCTTTTAATCTATGTGTGTCTCTCACTCTTTTTTTCTTCCCATTTACTTACAGAAGAAAACTAGTAAACTGTGCTATAGTTACCCACATTCTGTATTTTGCTAATCATATGCTCCTCTGTGCCTTGCATTTCCTGAAAATTAGAACTGAAACCTAGGCTTGCTCAGATTCAGATTTTTAGAAAGAAAACTTCATAGGCATACGGTATACCTCCCACCACACCACATCAGAACACACAAAGTATCTACGATCTCTTTTTGAGATGCTAAGATACATCAGTGGATAGATGCAGTCTACTTGATCCACTTACTATAAAGTTTCCCACTGGCATTTCAGTCTAATTGTTTTAGCAGCCGCCAGTGATCACTATCTCCATCCATTATTTTATTTAGGAGCTGGAAAGTGCTGATAGTCTATTATTCCTTTTCCATTTATAAGCCAGAGTCCTTCTAAAAAGAAATGTTTTCCACCATCTATTTGGTTATCTGAGGTACAACTCATATTTTAAAAAAAAAACAAAAAAAAAACAGGATAAGTCTGGGCACAGTAGCTTACACCTGTAATCTCAGCACTCTGGGAGGCAGGTGGGTGGATCGCCTGAGGTGAGGAGTTCAAGGCCATCCTGGTAAAACCCCGTCTCTACCAAAAATACAAAAATTAGCGGGCATGGTGGTACACACTTGTAACCCCAGCTACTAGGGACGCTGAGGCAGGAAAATCGCTTGAACCCAGTAGGCGGAGGTTGCAGTAAGCCAAGACTGCAGCATTGCACTTCAGCCTGGGCAACAAGAGCAAAACTCCGTCTCAAAAAAAAAAAAAGCAGGCTGGGTGCGGCAGCTCACATCTGTAACCCTAGCACTTTGGGAGGCCAAGGCAGGTGGGTCAAGAGGTTCAGAGTTCGAGACCAGCATGACCAACATGGTGAAACCCCCATCTCTATTAAAAATATAAAAGTTAGCCGGGTGTTGGTGGCATGTGCCCATAATCCCCGCTACTCAGGGGGCTGAGGCAGGAGAACTGCTTGAACCCAGAAGGCGGAGGTTGCAGCAGTGAGCCGAGATCGTGCCATTGCATTCCAGCCTGAGCAACAGAGTGAGACTCCGTCTCAAAAAAAAAAAAAAAAAACAAAAAAAAGCAGGATAAGTAACTTGGTTTTGTATTTACTGTTTTCAGAATAATTAGCTGGTTTTCTAGCGTGCTCCCAAGGTGATGGTTTTTGTCTGAAATATCATTATAAATATTATGACTATCATTTTATAAAGTAGCATTATGGATTTAAATATATTTTTATGCTTTAATTACTGTATTTCCTCACTTGTGAATTGGCTATTCAAGGCCATTGTCCACTTACTTACATACCATTAGTGAGAGCTCTCTAATTTATATTAAATATACCGAAATGTTTACTGTCACATTTAGTACAAACCCTTTTTCCAGTTTATTCTTCATCCTTTTTGCCACTACTGAATTTCCATGGAAGTTTTTATTAATTTTATGTATTGTAACTAACTGCTTTTTTCAATTTATTTTAGCATGTTTACATTTAAATGTAGCTTTCCCACCTTTGATAGCTTAATACTTTTTCTATATTCATTTACATTTAACTCTTATAATTCACATAAGAAACAGTGCATGGGCCAGGTTCCGTGGCTCATGCCTATAATCCCAGCACTTTGGGAGGCCAAGGCAGGCAGATCACTTGAGGCCAGGAGTAAGACACCAGCCTGGTCAACATGGCCAAACCCTGGTTCTACTAAAAATACAAAGATTAGGCCAGGTGCAGTGGTTCACGCCTGTAATCTCAGCACTTTGGGAGGTCTAGGTGGGTGGATCACTTGAGGTCAGGAGTTCAAGACCAGCCTGCCCAACATGGCGAGACCCTGTCTCTACTAAAAATAAAGAAATTAGCCAGGTGTGGTGGTGAGCACCTGTAATCCTGGCTACTCATGAGGCTGAGGCACGAGAATCACTTAAACCCTGGAGGCGGAGGCTGCAGTGAATTGGGATCGAGCCATTGCACTCCAGTTTGGGCAACAGAGCAAGACTCCCTCTCAAAAAAAAAAAAAAAAAAAGAAAGATTAGCTGGGTGTGGTGGCACACGCCTTGTTATCCCAACTACTCAGGAGTCTGAGGCACAAGAATCTGAAGCACAAGAATCGCTGGGAGGCGGAGGTTGCTGTGAGCTGAGATCATGCCACTGTACTCCAGCCTGAGTGACAGAGTGACACTGTTCCCCCGCCAAAAAAAGAAAATGTGCATAGATAGAAACGAGAAAAAATGCAGACAGACTAGAAAAAAGCTAAGAGAGAGAGAATGAGGGAAAAAAAAAAACCCTAAATGGTCACATATATTACTGAGCAAATATGCTATATGAAACCACTACATTATTTTTACAAGTGGAAAAGACTACAGCAGTTTTGCAAAACTGTTAGCTTACATTAACCACAGGAGGGCAGTGTTTATCAAAGAAAACCTGATTCCACTGAAATGTTCATGGAACTTTAAAGTACAATTTTAGAAACTATTTTATGATAAGATGAACCACTCAGAATTAAAAATCAACACTACACAGATTTAAATCTAGATTTTAAAAGGGTACTTAATATATTTACTTCTTAGCTTATAGATTCCCAATTCAGCTAATAAAAAGGATTTAATAATTATATTTTTTGAGCAGTCAAGAATAATTGAGTTGCCTCTAAGATTCAACTTTGATTCTAGCCTAAATAACAGGAATATTTCAATTATTGTTGCACTATGAGTTCATTCCAGATATACAGATGAGCACGGTCTGAATTCTGTATAATCTACATGACTGTTACATTTAAAATGTCCAAATTAATAACACAGTGATCTTTACATAGAGTTGTGTCAGTGTCAGAAGGCTCATTCAACCGCCCAAAAGCTTTAATTAGGGTAACTTGTGCCACAGCAGTAAATCACATCAGCCAGCAATAGAGAGTGAGAAGAGACAAGGGCTTATGCTACAGAACAATGTACCAACCTGTGAGAGCCAGAGAAGAAAAGCCGGCAAATAACCTAACCAGAGGGATAAGAAGAAAACCAGAAAACTTTGGTGTTTCAGAAAAGACAAAAGTATTCTAAGGTTTAGGTGGTCAATAATGTCAAATGCTGCCTAGAAGCTGAGATAACAACAGAAATGTATCCCCCTGTATTTAGCAACAAAGGGATCTTTAATTAGCTTTGTAAATTTAGATTCCACTTAATCCGGAGGGAAGAAATCAGATGTAAGGGGATTTAGCACTGACTGGGAGTCTAGAGGTAGCAACAGGGAATTAAAATAACTCTTTCTAGGACAATAAAGGAAACAGAAAATGTGGCATTGAGGAATAATTGTCTTGTCAAATGAAGTTTCACTGAACCAGGATAAAGGGAGACCCAAATATCCCTTAGATATATCCCATCTCCCTGCTTCCCACCAGTAGTATTTCCCTGCAAGTGATTTTGGATACAGTTTTTGACAAATTCCTCATTATCTGAACTTGAGCCATTATCTCAACTTGAGCTACTAGTTCAGATCTGACACTCAAGAACAAAGTGAATTCAGAGGATGGATGTGGTTTCCTTCAGTCACCAAACTCAAGATACAAACACTCACCTGAGTTTGGGAGCTCAACACATGAGAATAGCAAGGAACACATGGTATTCAGACAGAAATGTTATACAACAGAGCCTTCAGAGGAAAGAGGGAAGAGGTCCTTACCTGGCTGTTTAGCAGTATCTGTTGATCACTACCTGTGTCCTGAGAGGCACTTTTCTGTTCAGCTTCTGTCACACTAGACTCTTGCTGGTTCACTCTACTCTACCTCTCTACTAGCAACTTCCTCATTCTCCACAGGCTTTCAATGTTTGTCTTCTTCAGGATTCTTTTCTCCTCAATTTCTACTCTCCTTAGACATTTTTGTCCTCCCATGGCTTCAAAAACAGCTATGCTCCTATAGCAGCACCCTGTACATCCCCAGTACAGTTTATCACAGTGCACCGGTTTTTTGTTTTTGAGACAGGGACTCACCTTGTTGCCCAGGCTGGAGTGAAGAGACACGATCAGAGCTCACTGCAGCCTCAAACCCCTGGGCTCAGGCAATCCTCCCGCCTCAGCCTCCCAAGTAGCTAGGACTACAAGTGTGAGCCACCATGCCCAGCCTTATTCATCTAGTATTACTAGTGCCTATCACATGACGGATATAAAACACTTAACGGTTGGCTGATGAAATTAGGAACATAGGTGGCAAGATTAGCTTTAGACACTAGTAAAAATGCCTCTTCAAAAAAATAAAAGGAGAAAAGGTGAGGGAAAATGCAAATAAATTTACAGATTTGGGGTCAGAAACTTGAGTGTAAAAGTAGCTGATAATACTTAAATACCAAATCTATACAGAGGGGCACCTACGGATATACAGAGAAGATTACAGAAGCTGACTTCGTAAGCTCATGGGCATAGTTTACCTAGGGGTCCCTCAATTCGGAACAGCTCTATCAAGTCAGTTTGGTTTAGTCTTTCCTAGCTTGGATTCTTCTAATTATCCAAAAAGTCTGGATGTTACATGTGCTCCCTAGTTCAAGAAAAAAAGCTCTCAACCAAACTCTCTTCAAACTCTGAAGAATTAATAACAATAACAGTTAATACTTACCTAGTATTTGTCAAGAACTATTCTAAGTGATTTACATATATTAGCTTATTTAACCTTTACAATAAACCTATGAGGCAGATACTATCAGCCCATGTTTTTCAGATGTGAAAACTGAGGTCCAGAGAAATTAAATAACTTGCCTAAGGTTTTGTCAGCTAATTAATGACAAGAGCCACTGCTGCTACTAAGTTGCCCAACTTGTCATCAGCAGAATCCAACTCTCGGCACCCTATGTTACAATTCCTCAAAAAGAAGAGCCAACCATTTCAGTGGCAAGTCGGTTACGTGAACCTCTTCTGCCCTGAAGGTGACAGCAATTTGTAGCTTAACCTAGTAGGTGCTCCTCAGTGCTTCCACATCTAACGGTAACAGTCAAGTGCAGTATATGGTAAAGACATGATAAGGAAAAGAAAAATAGGGGCTCAGACTCCTCAGGAATGATGGCCTCAGGCAAACAACCCCGATCAGCTGCAGTCTGGCCATGACTGAAGGAAATCTAGGCAGTGGCAGAGGGAGATGATGAATATCAATATGGCCTTGGAACCAGCTGCTGCAGCAGAGACTATGGCCTAGTCCACTAATCCTCTATAGTGAGCCATTTTAAGAGACGGCTGCCAATGTCTTTCTTGAGGAGCTGGTGTCAAACATAGGTTTACCGTGGAGCACAAGCCATGTAAGAAACACATCCATATAGAATCTTTCGGTGTCCTGCAACACACATGTCCCTCAAGAACCTCCTCAGCTCTGGCAGACAGTGCCTCTCACACACTGCCAGCATGCCACCTTCGTTCATGCTGCTGTTATGACATATCTTCCCTACTCCTTTTGGCAGATACCTCAAAGTTTATCACTTAACAAAACAGCAAAGATTTTTGAACTGGTAATATTCGATTCTTCACACCTGTAATCACAGCACTTTGGGAGGCCAAGGTGGGTGGATTGCTTTGAGCCCAGGAGTTAGAGAAAAGCCTGGGAAACATGGTGAAACTCCATCTCTACTAAAAATATAAAAATTAGGCTCACACCTGTAATCTCAGCACTTTGGGAAGCTGAGGCGGGCAGATTCCCTGAGGTCAGGAGTTCGAGACCAGCCTGGTCAACATGGCAAAATCCCGTCCCTATTAAAAATACAAAAATTAGCTGAGCGTGGTAGTGTGTGCCTGTAATCCCAGCAACTCAGGAGGCTGAGGCAGAATCACTTGAACCCACAAGGCGGAGGTTGCAGTTAGCTGAGATCATGCCACTGCACTCCAGCCTGGGTGACAGAATGAGACTGTCTCAAATAAATAAATAAAAATATAAAAATTAGCCGGGCATGGTGGCACACACCTGTGGA
This sequence comes from Ateles fusciceps, assembly GCA_036589455.1. Lineage (NCBI taxonomy): Eukaryota > Metazoa > Chordata > Mammalia > Primates > Atelidae > Ateles > Ateles fusciceps. Next base: position 6,095,383 of record JAZHEH010001737.1, read on the forward strand.
CCCAGCTACTCAAGAAGCAGGGAGGACTGCTAAATCCTAGGAGGCAGAGGTTGCAGTGAGCTGAGATCATGCCACTACATTCTAGCCTGGGTGACAGAGCGAGACCCTATCTCAAAAAAAAAAAAAAAATTGTATTAATTTAACTTCAAGAGCCTTTCAAAGAGTGACACCCTCTTGCCCAGTAACTCTTCTTCTAGCAATCTATCAAAGCAAAGTAACAGAAATACATGAGGCCTAGGCACAAAAGTGTTATTGCAGTATTATCTGTAACATAGTTATAAAATAAATAATCTAAATACCCAACACTAAGATAATCAAGTAATTTAACTCACATTCCAAAGAGATCCTTAATAGAGAAGCAAAGAGAGACCACAAGCCTCTTATATTTGTGCTTCTCAAATTAGAAAAAACCCAAAACTTAAGAGGAACCCAATAAACTATTCCTAAATTGAAAATGAACATATTATGCTGTCATTAAAAGTGCCTTTAGGCCAGGCGCGGTGGCTAACGCCTATAATCCCAGCACTTTGGGAGGCTGAGGCAGGCAGATCACAAGGTCAAGAGATTGAGACCATCCTGGTCAACATGGTGAAACCCCATCTCTACTAAAAAACACAAAAATTAGCTGGGCGTAGTGGCACACGCCTGTAGTCCTAGCTACTCAAGAGGCTGAGGCAGGAGAATTGCTTGAACCCGGGAGGTAGACGTTGCAGTGAGCTCAGATCACGACACTGCACTCCAGTCTGGCGCCTGGCGACAGAGCAAGACTCTGTCTCAGAAAAAAAAAAAAAAAAAAGGTTTTAAGTAGAGTTTCCAAAGATAAGGAAATGCTTATGATATACAAAATTGAATACACAGTAAGATTTCGATTAAATTTTCAAATAGAAGGATTAGAAATAAATATACAAATATTAGTATGACCTTAGGCTGGGAGCATGGCTCATGCCTATAATCCCAGCACTTTGGGAGGCCGAGGTGGGCGTTATCACCTGAGGTCAGGAGTTCGAGACCAGCCTGGCCAACATGGTGAAACCCTGTCTCTATTAACAATACCAAAAATCAGCGGGGCGTAGTGGCAGGCGCCTGTAATCCCAGCTACTCAGGAGGCTGAGACAGGAGAATCACTTGAACATGGGAGGCAGAGTTTGCAGTGAGCCAAGAACTCACCATTGCACTCCAGCCTGGGCAACAAGAACAAAACTCCACCTCAAAAATAATAATAATGACTTTAGATTAGAATTTTTATTTATAATTCAGGCCCACAGTATAAACAGGCTTCAGGAGTCCATGAACCCCTTTGGAATTAGATATAGTATTTAGTGTTTATATATTTTTCTGGGGAGATCCACAGTTTTCATCAAGTTCCAAAGGAATCATTTGCAGTGACTCACGGTGGGCAGAAAAAGGAAAACAAATTCCAAAAGGGAACCACGACCCCAAAATAAGTAAGATAATTCTGTTCCTCCTTCTTTACGTTTTGCTGTTTTTATTTTTATTTATTTATTTTGAGACAGAGTCTCACTCTGTCATCCAGGCTAGAGGGTGGTGGCATGATCTCAACTCACTGTAGCCTCCTCCGAGGTTCAAGTGATTCTCATGCCTCAGCCTCCTGAGTACCTGGAATTATACCCCCATGCCCAGCTAATTCTTTGTATTTTCAGTAGAGACAGGGTTTCACTATGTTGGCCTGGATGGTCTTGAACTCCTGGCCTCAAGTGATCCTCCTGCCTCAGCCTCCCAAAATATGTCTGAGCCGCTGTGCCCAGACATATTTTGCTGTTTTAAAACTTTCCACAAAAAAGAAAAAAGAAAAAAATACAAAAAAAAAAAAAGAAAGAAAAAACTTTCCACAAAACATGAAGCTGGGCTTGGCACTCTGGCAGGCCAAGGCAAGGAGGGCTACTACAGGCCAGGCCAGAGTTTAACAGCAGCCTAGGCAACAGAGTAAGAACCCATCCATCTCCGTGTGTGTGTGTGTGTGTGTGTGTGTGTGTGTGTGTGTGTGTGTGTGTGTGTGTGTGTGTGTGTGTGTGTATGTGTGTGTGTGTATGTGTATGTGTGTAAGAGACAGAAAGAAAGAGAGATTGACTTTGAGATAGGGTCTCTACTCAGGCTGGAGAACAGTGTCACGACACAGCTTACTGCAATCCCGAGCTCAAGCAATCCTCCCACCTCCACCTCCAGAGTAGCTGGGACCACAGACACACGCCACCAAGCCCTGTTAATTATTTGTATTTTTATTAAAGATGGAGTCTGGCCATGTTGTCCAGGCTGGTCTCAAACTCCAGACTGCAGGCTCAAGCAATCTACCCGTTTTGGCCTCTCAAAGTGCTGGGATTACAGGTGTGAGCCACCACGCTCGGCCCCCATCTCTAATTTTTAAAGTAGAATAAATTTAAACGACCTAAATATTAAGATGTTTCCTCAAACCATTTCTATCATCTTGAAACATAATGGTTTTAGTTTGTCTTAAATAACCCCAACTCTTATCCACACTGGAGGACCAAGATTTCATACTGGGTCCAGCCAACAAAGAACGAATAGTAGTAGGAAACCAAGGCTGACAGTGCCATTCTACAAATATACTGTGTTACCATCACAGAAGAACTTCGCTAGAAGGATTCTATGTCTAAGCTAAAAAGTGGGTTTCAAATTCTAGAGCTGTTAGGCCATCCCTGATTTAAAAAAACAACAACAACAACAAAAGGCCAGGCTTGGTGACTTACGCCTGTAATCCCAGCACTCTGGGAGGCCGAGATCGAGACCACCATGACCAACATGGTGAAATCTTGTCTCTACTAAAAAAATACAAAAATCAGCCGAGTGTGGTGGCACGCACTTGCAGTCCCAGCAGCTCGGGAGGCTGAGGCAGAAGAATCACTTGAACCAGAAGGTGCAGGTTGCAATGAGCCAAGATTGCACCACTGCACTCCAGCCTAGTGTCAGAGCGAAACGCTGTCTCCAAAAAAAAAAAAAAAAAAAAACTTCTAATAAAATGAAGTAGGCTAAATCATACACTAAGAAAATGGAGCTAATACAGCAATCACAGATCCTAACTAATACTAGAGTACATCTCTCATCCCAATATTCCCTCTACTATAATTCTCACCCAGGTCTATGAAATAGTAAGTAATAAGAACATATGAATGGTAAAATCAGTCAGACTAATTTAAAAATATATATATTTTTTTGAGACAGGGTCTCCCTTTGTCACCCAGGCTGGAGTACAGTGGTGGGATCACAGCTCATTGCTGTATTGACATCCCAGGCTCAAGCAATCCTCCCACCTCAGCCTCCCAAGTTGCTGGGAATACAGGAGCACATCACCACACCCAGCTGATTTTTTTTTTTTTTTGGAGAAACAAGGTCTCACCATGTTGCCCAGGCTGGTCTCAAACTCCTGGGTTCATACAATCCTTCTGCCCTGGCCTTCCAAAGTGCTAGGATTACAGGTGTGAGCCAGCATGCCTGGGCTTAAACTTTAAACTCTTCAGAAATATTTCACTTTTTATCCCAATCATTAATGGAATGGTTGTGAAAATTGACTGTTTATTAGAAAACCTGGAAAACTGGCCAGGTGCAGTGGCTCATGACTGTAATCCAGCACTTTGGGAGGCCGAGGTGGGCAGATCACCTGAGGTGAGGAGTTTGAGATCAGCCTGGCCAACATGGCAAAACCCCATCTCTATTGAAAATGCAAAAATTAGCTGAGAATGGCAGCACATGCCTGTAATCCCAGCTACTTGGGAGACTGAGGCAGGAGAATTGCTTGAACCCAAGAAACAGATGTTATAGTGAGCCGAAATTGCGCCACTATATTCCAGCCTGGGTGACAGAGGGAGACTCTGTCTCAAAAAAAAAAAAAAGCAAAAAAACCTGTAAGTTAGCAATAAAAAAAAATTTATTATAATCATTTTTCATCTCTACCCCCAAAATGTCTTGGATCAACAAGGAAATCACAATTATATCTACCTGAGAAGTAAAATGAAAGGTATAATTATAGAAAAGGAAACAATTTATTTGTAGATGTCTGATATTCTTAAAATAATTGATTTTTTTACTACAGTTGATTTGAACAAATACCAAAGCATCTACTACAGTTGCATTTCCCAAAAAGTCATTCAAAATACGGCTGTACTGTGACTCCCCAAACTTATACTCTACTGTCCTCAACAGATTAGCTCCACGAGATTAAGTCAGTCCAATTCCAAAGTCCCTCAAAAATAATTCTCACATAAGCCTTTGGTAATGAAGCTATCCTCCATTAAAATGGCATTTTGTGCTCACTTCTGCAGCACATACACTAAGAACATGCAGAGATCAGCATGGCCCCTGCACAAGGATGACATGCAAATTCATGAAGCATTTTGGTTTTAATAATAAACAAAAAAATTTTTTAAATGCTGTTTTCTCTCCCAAACCCATTATCAATATGTAATTTTTTCTTTCTTTTTTTTTTTTTTTTTTTTATGAGACAGAGCCTCACTCTGTTGCCCAGGCTGGAGTGCAGTGGCGCAATCTCGGCTCACCACAACCTCTGCTTCCCAGGTTCAAGCAATTCTTCTGCCTCAGCCTCCTGAGTAGCTGGGACTATAGGCACAGCTAATTTTTGTATTTTTAGTAGAGACAGGGTTTCACTATGTTGGTCAGGCTGGTCCCCAACTCCTGGCCTTGTGATCCGCCCACCTCGGCCTCCCAAAGTGCTGGGATTACAGGCATGAGCCACCTCGCCCGACAAAACAGATTTCACTAGTCTTATTTTTTTTTTTTTTTTTTTTTTTTTTGAGACAGAGTCTTGCTCTGTCTCCCAGGCTGCAGTGCAGTGGCATGATCTCGGCTCACTGCAACCTCCGCATCCCAGGTTCAAGTGATTCTCCTGCCTCAGCCTTCAGAGTAGCTGGGATCTCAGGTGCAGACAATGCCCAGCTAATTTCTGTATTTTCAGTAGAGACGGAGTTTCACCATATTGGCCAGGCTGTTCTCGAACTCCTGACCTTGTGATCCGCCCACCTCCACCTCCCAAAGTGCTGGGATTACAGGCATGAGCAATATGTATGCCCAGCGATATGTAATCTTTTTTAAGGGTGGAGAATGACAGCTATAAAGATTGTTCTCAGAGAAAGGCATAATTTTTACTGTTAGTTGCTGTGGGTCCATGGACTCCATAAAGCCTAAGGTAGATATGTGTTTTCAGGAATTTGCCTACCATTCAACATTCTTCTGCTAAAAAGGCCCTGATTTTCTTTGGAGATCCATCCCCTACTCCATTCTCAATTTATACAGTGTAAAGCAACACTAGCAGTAATACATGAAACCCAATTAACACTTCCCATCCTCTTGACCACAGTAAATGGTTTACTAATGGGAAGAAGGCTCAACCTAAGGCCAAAGGGCAGAATAAGAGAAAAATTAAAACTTTGTTCACCCCAGTAACGACTGGAGTTAAATCTGCATGACGTGACGCCAAAGCTAACAGCTTTCTTGCTCCACACAGAGTTTGAGGATCAAACCAACACCTCAAACATAAAGAGACAGAAACACAATCTTGATAATGCATTTATTTATTTATTTAGAGACAGAGTCTCACTCTATCGGCCAGGCTGGAGTGCAATGGCGTGACCTCAGCTCACTGCAGCCTCTGTCTCCGGGGTTCAAGCGATTCTCCCACCTCAGCCTCCCAAGTAGTTAAGATTACAGGCAGGCCCCACTACACCCAGCTAATTCTTATATTTTTTATTAGAGACAGGGTTTCACCATGTTGGCAAGGCTGGTCTCAAACTTCTGACTTCAGGTGGTCCACCCACCTCAGCCTCCCAAAGTGCTGGGATTACAGGTGTGAGCCACCGCACATCCAGCCTACACCTCTGTTTTTGTTTTTGTTGTTGACACCAGTGTTTATTTCAGGAAGCAGGTCTGGAAGACCTGGGTCTGTCTAGTGGAGTTCTGGAGACTCCAGATTCTCACTTGGCCTTTGGGTTACAGAAATTGTGTCCAGCAAAGGCAGCCTTGTCCCCCAAGAGCCTCCTTGATCCTCATGAGTTGGTTGTATTTGTCCAGACGCTCCGAGCAGTAGGGGGCACCAGTCTTGATCTGTCCTGTGCAGAGCCCCACCACAAGGTCAGCAATTAATGTGTTTTCAGTCTCCCCCAGAACGGTGGCTCACATCACCCCCTAGCCATTAGACTGAGTCAGTTTGTACACCTAGATCGATTCGGTCACCAAGCTGATCTGGTTGACCTTCAGCAGCAGACAGTTGCAGGCCTTCTTCTCAATGGCCTGGGCAATCCTCTTGGGGTTGGTGACTGTCAGGTCATCTCTCACAATCTGGATGCCCACTCCCAAGAGGAATGAGGTACAAGAGGCCCAGCCATCCTGGTCAAAGGGGTCCTCGATGGAGACCACAGGATAGTTCTTGATAAAACTCTTACACAGCTCTCCGAGCTTCTCCCCAGTGATGTGCCATGAAGGATCATCGCGTGACTTGAAGTTAAGATCATACTTTCCATTTCGATTCCCATTCTCAGATGCCACCACATCCATGCCAATCACCACCTTGTCTGGGTAACCAGCTGCCTGGATGGCCATCTTCAGCAGCTCCAGGGCCTCACTGTTCTCCAGGATGTTGCATGTGAAGCCACCTTCATCACCCACATTGGTGGCATCCCTCCCATACTCGGCCTCAATGACCCCTTGAGGTGGTGGTAGACCTCAGCACCAATGTGCATGGCTGCCTTAAAGAAGCTGGCTCCCACAGGCAGAATCATGCACTCCTATGTGTCCAGCTTGTTTCCAGCATGGGAGCCCCCATTGATCACACTGAAGGCTGGCACTGGGAGTTATGAGGTCAGGGTTTCCAGTGAGATCTACAATGTGGCGGTACGGGAGGACCCCCTTCTCAGCTATTCCCATCTTACACATGGCCAAGGACATCCCCAGGATGACACTGGCCCCAAACTTGGACTTATTCTCAGTCCTATCCAGTTCAATCATAAATTTGTCAACTTTTTCTTGATCCACAACACTTAGTTGCTTCTCCAGCAGAGCAGGGCCTAGAGTCTCGATGTGTTCCACAGCCTTCAGGACTCCTTTCCCCAGGTAGCAGGCTTTGTCTCTATCTCTTAGTTCCAGAGCTTCATAGATACCCATGGAAGCCCCACTGGACACAGCTGCTCAGAATCAGCCCTTGGCTGTGTGCAGGTCCACCTCCACTGTGGGGTTGCCCCTGGAGTCCAGGATTTCCTGGGCAAAGATTTTCTGTGTGGCCATGGCTGGGATGTCTTTGCTGGAGGTTTGGATGGAACTCCGAGTCTAGGTGGCAGCTGGGACAGTGTCCTACACCTCATTTTTAATACTATATTGGCTACAAGTTCTAGAAAAATGCCAAATAACAGTAATAATAACAAGTGTCTTCATCACGTTTCTAATATTTTCATGTACTTGTCTCTAGCAATTTACCATCATTGTGTTATTGGCTGTTAGTTTGATTTTTTTGGTGGGGGAAGACGGGCAGCTTTTCTCAGTCAAGCAATTAAAAAAACAAAGCTCTTTCCAATATGTGGCAAGCCATGTGGTGAGCCACAGAGTTCTCGGTATCCAACCCGAAAAGACAGAACATAGAAAAGCACACCCTATTCTTGAATACCTTGGCTAGGAAGTGACACGTATTACTTCTGTTCACATTCTACTGCAAAAATAGTCACTTGGCACTACCTAAACACAAGACAGTATAGGAAATAAAATCCTTGTCTGGGTAGCTGGGACAAGGATTGTACCCATATGTACCCATCTCTACATATGGTTTTTATTACTGACCTAGTAATTTAATGAATCTATAATTTCCTAACAAAAAAGTAGCTTTGCATTCTTGGAATAAGCTTCCAATTAATCGTGGAGCTACACTGGCCATCTCATCATTGCTAGACTAAGACAAGCACTCTTCTGCTTCAGAATCTTTGCACTGTTTACTCCATCCATGTAGAATGCCCTTTTCCTGGATATATGCAAAGCTTCACTGCCTTCATATGTTTGGTCAAATGTCAACTTCTCAGTGAAACATTCCCTGAATATCCTATTTAAACTGTGAACTACATCAAAACCAGTCCAGCATTCCCCAGTCATCCAGCTTTCCTTTTCCCCCACAGCATTTACCACTAACATACTATATACCATAATTTATTTACCATGTTTGTCCATCTTTCACCCCTACCTACAAATCTGTTAAATTCCACACAGGAAAGGATTTTTTTTTTTTTTTTTTTTGAGACGAAGTCTCTCTCTGTCACCCAGGCTGGAGTGCAGTGGCACAATACTGGCTCACTGCAATCTCCACCTCCTGGGTTCAAGCAATTCTGCAGGCAGGGATTTTTTTTTTCCTCATTTGTTCACTGTTACATCCACAGATCCTAGAGCAGTGCCCAGCATATAACAAGTGCTCAATAAATATTTATTTAACTACATTAAATGCTCTATACAATGAGTCCCCACATATATGCCACTGAGATTTAGTATTTGCAAATTGATCCTACCCTAAGCCAACCTAAGACAATCACCAATGAACTGCTCCCTCCATTAGCTAATAGATGTAAACAACTGATTTTTAAAATTTACAATATTTGTAATATTTTCCCTGGTCTCTGCCTAAATCTCTTATCCTATATAGCGAAAGCCAGAAAGGGTTTCAGAAGAAAACGACAAAATGACCTCTCCATCACAACCAAGGGTATATTAGTTTGGTGTCTTCCTTTACTCCACAGCAGCCACGACTTCCTCATCTCCATTGTGTCTATATTCCAAAAAAAAAAATTTAAGCCTAATATAAAGAGGGAAATTGACAAAGAGAAGAAATGGTGACAAATAAAGTGAACATAAGTAGAAATCTAATTTTTTTTTTTTTTTTTTTTTTTTTGAGACCGAGTTTCACTCTTTGTTGCCCAGGCTGGAGTGCAGGGGCGTGATCTTGGCTTACTGTCACCTCTGCCTCCTAGATTCAAGCTATTCTGCTGTCTCAGCCTCCCAGGTAGCTGGGATTACAGTCGCCCACCACCATGCCTGGCTAGTTCTTGTATTTTTAGTAGAGATAGGGTTTTACCATGTTGGCCAAGCTGGTCTGCAACTCCTGACCTCAGGTGATCCACCCTCCTCGGTCTCCCAAAGTGCTGAGATTACAGGCGTGAGCCACCGCGGTCGGCCTTTTCTTTTTGAGATAGGGTTTTGCTGTGTTGCCCAGACTGATTTTGAATTGCTAGCTAGGCTCAAGTGATTCTCCCCCCCCCAGCCTCCCAAGTAGCTAGGACTGTAGGCACATACCACCATACCCAGCTAAGAAACCTGAATTTTACATGAAAAACTTCAGACTGAAATATATATTTAATAACTTATATTTTATGCTTTTCTAACCATTTAAGGCAATATTATTTGATTATAGCTAAACTTCCAAGCTGTCTGTCTTATACTTTTAAGCAAAAAGTGTTACCCTCAAAATATATCCCTATGTGACAAAACTGGTGATTTCATACATTGCTGATGGCATTACAAATTGGTATATACCTTAAATAAAGCAACATATCAAAGAAGTAAATTACAAGTAACCATATTCCTGATCTTTCCGAAGGAAATACCACAAAATGTAGGAATGAGTTCCAATTCTTAAGATAGACTAAGCATATTCTACCCTGTCACTCCCACTGAATGTAGCTATACAAGCTGTATAAAACACAGAGAGGAGCTGAAGACTCTGCAAGGTAAACAAACCTTTCTTAAGCTCGCATGGAATATTCACCAAGATGGACCACATTCTGAGCCATAAAACACACCATAACAAATTTAAAAAAACAAATCATACAGTGCCTGTTCTCAGAGTACAGTGGAATTTAACTACAAATCATAAGGAAAATTGGAAAATCCCTAAATATTTGCAAACTAAACAGCACACTTCTAAATAACACTTGCGTCAAATAAATCTCAAAATAAGTTTAAAATATTACAGGCATGGTGGCTCACACCTGTAATCCTAGCACTGTGGAAGGCCAAGGTGGGCAGATCACTTGAGCTCAGCAGTTCGAGACCAACCTGGGCAACAAAACTATCTCTTAAAAAAAAAAAAAAAAAAAAAAAAATTGGCCGGGCATGGTGGCTCATGCCTATAATCCCAACACTTTGGGAGGCCAAGGCAGGCAGATCACCTGAGGTCGGGAGTTCAAGACCAGCCTGACCAACATGGTGAAACCCCATCTCTACTAAAAATACAAAAATTAGCTGGGCATGGTGGCACATGCCTGTAATGCCAGCTACTCCAGAGGCTGAGGCAGGAGAAGCTTGAATCCGGGAAGCAGAGGTTGCGGTGAGCCAAGATCATGCCATTGCACTCCAGCCTGGGCAACAAGGGGGAAATTTCATCTCAAAAATAAATAAAAAAGAAAAATATAACATCAAACTTGTGGGATACAGTAAAAGCAATGCTTAGAGGAAAATTTACAGACTGAATGCAAGTATTAAAAAAGGAGATCTGGGCTGGACGAGGTGGCTCATGCCTGTAATCCTGGCACTTTGGGAGGCCGAGGCAGGTACCTGTAATCCCAGCTTCACAGGAGGCTAAGGCAAGAAAATTGCTTGAACCCAGGAGGCGGAGGTTGCAGTGAGTTGAAATCGAGCCACTGCACTCCAGCCTGGGTGACAGAGCACGACTCTTTCTCAAAAAGAAAAGAAAAAAAAAAAAAAAGGAGATCTATGAGTTTGTCTCAAAAAAAAAAAAAAATGGAGATCTATGCCGGGTGTGGTGGCTCATGCCTGTAATCCCAGCACTTTCAGAGGCCCAGGCGGCCAGATGACTTGAGCTCAGGAGTTCAAGACCAGCCTGGGCAACATAGCAAAACTCTGTCCCTACAAAAAAAATTCAAAAATTTGCCGGGCCTGATGGTGCATGCCTGTAGCCCCAGCTACTTGGGAAGCTGAGGTGGGAGGACTACTTGAGCCCAGGAGGCATAGGTTGCAGTGAGCTGAGATCACATCACTGCACTCCAGCCTCCAGCCTGGGCGACAGAGACCCTGCCTCCAACAAAAACAAAAAACATCTAATATCAAAATTTCAGCTTTTTTTTTTTTGAGATGGAGCTCTGTCGCTCAGGCTGGAATACAATGGCGTGATTTCAACTCACTGCAACCTCCGCCTCCCAGTGCAAGCGATTCTCCTGCCTCAGTCTCCCAAGTAGCTGGGACTACAGGCACCTGCCACCATGCCTGGCTAATTTTTTGTGTGTTTTTAGTAGAGATGGGGTTTCATCACATTGGCCAGGCTGGTCTCGAACTCCTGACCTTGTGATCCGCCTGCCTTGGTCTCCCAAAGTGCTGGGATTACAGGTTTGAGTCACTACGCCTGGCCTAAGCTTCCATTTTTAAAAACTAGAAAAGCAAATTAAATCCAAAGTAAGAGAAAAATAGAATAAAAATTATAACAGAAAACAATGAAATTGAAAACAAGAAATCAATACAAAAAAACTAACAAAACCAAATGCTGCTTCCTGGAAAGATCAATAAAATCAATAAGCCTCTAGCCAGGCTAAGTAAAAAAGAGAGAAGACACAGATTAGTAGTATCACAAATGAAAGAAGGGACATCATTACAGATCCCATGAACATTGAAAGGATAATAAAGAAATTTTGGTGCCGGGCGTGGTGGCTCACGCCTGTAATCTCAGCACTTTGGGAGGCTGAGGCGGGCGGATCACCTGAGGTCAGGAGTTCAAGACCAGCCTGGCCAACATGGTGAAACCCTGTCTTTAAAAAAAAAAAAAAAAAGAAAGAAATTTTGAACAATTCTATGCCCACATACTTGATAGCCTAGAAGAAAAAGCCAATTCCTTGAAAGACACAATCTGACAAAACTCACACAAGAAAAAAATAGATAATCTGAATAGACCTAGCATCTATTAAAGAAACTGAATTAATTATTAATAACCTTTCAAAACAGAAAGCCTCAGGCCCAGATAGGTTTACTAGTGAACTCTACAAAACACTTAAAGAAACTATACCAATTCTCTACAATGTCTTCCAGAAAACAGAAGCAGAAGGAATACAAAAAGTCCCCAAATTACAGTGGTTTGATTTTTCAAGTTTATGCTGCTGCAAAAGGCATACACATTCATACTTGTGATGCTGGGCAGCAGCATGAAACCCAAGCTCCAGTCAGCCATGTATTTTCAACTTAGGATATCTTCAATTTACAGTAGCCTTCTTGGGACATAACCCTGTTGCAAATCAGAAGCATCTGTACTTACTAACTCAATCTATCAGGCCAGCATTAAAAGAATAGAAACTACAGGCCGGGCACAGTGGCTCATGCCTGTAATTCCAGCACTTTGAGGGGCCGAGGCAGGCAGATGATGATGTCAGGAGTTCAAGACCAGCCTGACCAACATGGTGAAACCCCACCTCTACTACAAATACAAAAATTAGCCAGGCATGGTGGTACGCGCCTATAATCCCAGCTACTCAGGAGGCTGAGGCAGGAGAATCGCTTGAACCCAGGAGGCAGAGCTGAGATCGCACCACTGCACCTCAGCCTGGGCGAAAGAGCAAGACTCCATCTCAAAAAAAAAAAAAAAGAAGAATAGAAACTACAGACCCTTATCTCTCATGAACATAGATGCAAAAATCCTCAACAAAATCCAACAAATCAAACTGAACAAAGTAAATGACAGCAGGCAGACTGCGGAAGATCAGACTCCAAAGTACTGTACTGTATCAGACGGCAGAATGATAAGGGATTTTTTTCTTCTATTTTCCAATTAATTTAATGTCATATTATTCCTATCTTTTAAAAAAGTCATTTAACTTTTGTGAAATGGAGGAAACCTATGCTATACATTCTCCTAACTAAATTTTAAATCTCAGTATTAATAGAGTGAAAAAAATAACGCATTAATCCTAATTTAGAACCGAGTTTCACACATACTAAAGTGAAATAAATTTATGTATGTCTAGGATATTAATAAGGAGGACTGACAAAATGTTTGACTGGATATAGATTAAGAAAATATCTAAAACCGATACAAAGTCAAACAAAGAAATTTAGAAATTATAGTTTTTTAAGGCACCAAAAAACCAACGAGCTTAACTTACATTACAATGGCATGTATCAGGATATAAACAATTACAAAAGTATGCATGGTACATATATTTCCTAATTTCACTCTCCAACCCCTTATCTTTAATACATTAGACCTCCAAGAGATCTAAATATCCGATTCCACAAGGAGGGGGAAATTAGTCAAAAAATACATTTCAAATTAATCTGACAAGTATTTATTAAATGCCTATTATGTGCATATTACACAACAAGTGCTAAAGATAAAAAATATTTTTTTTTTTTCTGAGAGGGAGTCCTGCTCTGTTGCCCAGGGTGCAGTGCAGTGGCGTGATCTCAGCTCACTGCAACCTCTGCCTCCCAGGTTCAAGTGTTCTCCTGCCTTAGCTTCCCGAGTAGCTGGGATTAGAGGCACACACCACCATGCTTGGCTAATTTTTTTTGTACTTTTAGTAGAGATGGGGTTTCACCACGTTGGCGAGGCCTGTCTCGAACTCCTGACCTCAGGTGATCCACTCGCCTCAGCCTCCCAAAGTGCTGAAATTACAGGCATGAGCCGTCATGCCCAGCCAAAAAATAAAATTTTTAGAAGACATTCATTCTTGCCCTCAAAAAAGCTCTTATTTTGGTAGGAAAGACAGATGAATAAATTCATTACAATACAGTATTTTTGAATACAACCAAATTTTAAAATGCAAACTAAAGAAACTCACAACAGGAAGTAATAACTTATCTGGACGTGAGCTTTCATCTGGAATTTAAAATAAAAATAGCCCAGGCACAGTGGGTCACACCTGTAATCCCAACACTTTGGGAGGTCGAGTCAGGCAGATCACTTAATGTCAGGAGTTCGAGACCAGCCTGGCCAACATGGTGAAACCCCATCTCTACTGAAAATACAAAAAGTAGCTGGGTATGGTGGCAGGCACCTATAATCCCAGCTACTCGGGAGGCTGAGGCAGGAGCACCACTTGAACCCGGGAGGTAGGGGTGACAGTGAGCCAAGATCACACCACTGCACTCCAGCCAGGGTGACAGAGAAAGACTCTGTCTCAGAAAAACCAAAATAAAATAAAATAAAAATAGAAGTGAACCTAGTAAGTGAAGAAAGGTGAGGGAATTTCAGAAAAAGTAAACAAGAAAACACACATACCCAGAAGAAATGGCATGTTTCATGAACCACTCATTACTGGTAGAGCACTGGACACAAAAGCAGCAACAGTAAAAGAGAACTGAACAGAGAGGCAAGGGCAAGATCATAATAAAACACCTTTAATGCCACACAATAAGCCTTGAATTTACCTTACCGTCAGGTGAGGAGTTAGCAAAAAACTGAGAAAAGAAACATTACAATGAGACTCACGTTTTAAGATTATTTTAACAAAAACAGGGAGGTCAGATGGATTTAAGGGGGCTTTAATAGACAGGTAATGAAATCTGGTTTCGCAAACTACAGCAACTAAGCCTCACGAGTTGGAAATGGAAATGACGGATTTCAAAAATCCGTAAGACTTTTAATGGCAGGTGACCTTAAAAACAAACACAGATGATTCTAGGTTTTTTAAATTTTGATAAAAGAAAGGAAAATGAAATACAAACAAATTTAAATATTTTTTAAAAATTTTGATAAAAAGAAAGGAAAATGAAATGCAAAAGGAAGAACATGTTTTGAGAAGTTAGATTTAGTTTTGGGTACATGGTAATCTTTCACTTAGTCACAAAAAACATCAACTTAAAGACGGGGTTTCACCATGTTGGCCAGGCTGGTCTCCAACTCCTGACCTCAGGTGATCCACCCACCCCAGCCTCCCAAAGTGCTGAGATTACAGGTGTGAGCTACTGTGCCCAGCCCAAATTTACAATTTAAATCCAAATACAGGCTGGGCACAGTGGCTCACCCTCGTAATCCCAGCACTTTGGAAAGCTGAAGTGGGTAGATCACTTGAGGCCAGGAGTTCAAGACCAGCCTGGCCAACATGGCAAAACCCCGTGTCTACTAAAAATATAAAAAACAGTCCGGGTGCGGTGGTGTGTGCCTGTAAGTCCCAGCTACTTGGGAGGCAGAGGCACAAGAATTGCTTGAACCCGGGAGGCAGAGATTGCAGTGAGCCAAGATTGTGCTACGGCACTCCAGGCTGAGTGACAGAGCGAGACTGTCTCAAAAACAAAATAAAAATGAAATTAAAAAAAATTTTTTTAATCCAAATATAAAACAATAAGCTTCCATTTTAGTAAAAATTAAAATAACGTTAGACTGTTAACTACATTACAATGGTCTTAACTCCTACTCATGAGACCTGAGATGTGCTCTGTGGACACATGTGACCACATTTTCTTATTCAAACTATGGTGAAACTTCATTCTATTGATGCACCATGATGACAGCTGTGACCTTTGCTTGGTACAAATGCATCATTTCCCTCTCATCTGCCTACTCCATTAAATATGGATACCAAAATCACACAGCAAGTTAAAAATATGTAACTTTTAAGATTGCCATTAAAGCTTAAAACTTCAATTTTCATAGACAACTTTCAGAATCAACAAATTCCCTATGGGAGGTCTATAAGAAATCGAGTTTGAAAAACATTTTCATTAAAATTTCGTCATTTACTACCTCTTATCTGCTAGAAAACAGAGCTGAGAAATACACATGAAGCAATCCAATCCTAAGACTGGGAAATGGTTGCCCTTCTTGTCCCCCACATCTGTTCTCAAGGTTTGACTTTTATGTTCCAAACCAATGACAGCCAGGTTTTCACCGGGCAAAAGTGTCCTTAATTCTTGTCAGAAATAAATATATCAATATTTACTTTTTTTATTTTGAAACAGAGTCTCACTCTGTTGCCCAGGCTGGAGTGCACAGGTGTGATCTCGGCTCACTGCAACCTCCGCCTCCCTTGAAGTAACCCTCACACCTCAGCCTCCTGAGTAGTTGTGAGTACAGGCACGGGCCACCATGACCGGCTAGAAATAAATATATCAATATTTAACAAAAGACACAAAAGATGTTTTCACAAAAGACATCATGACTCCCAGAGTCACTATGGTATACAACTCCAGGAAGCAGTATTCACGTAGAAAAAATTATGTCCTCCTGACAACAGCTAAAAAAGAAAAATTTTTAATTTTTAAATTAAAAACAAAAATTAAAAAAAAAAAAATAGGGCCGGGCATGGTGGCTCACGCCTGTAATCCTAGCACTTTGAGAGACCAAGGCGGGTGGATCACAAGGTCAGGAGATCGAGACCATCCCGGCCAACATGGTGAAACCCCGTCTCTATTAAAAACACAAAAATTAGCTGGGCGTGGTGGCGCGCACCTGTAATCCCAGCTACTCAGGAGGCTGAGGCAGGAGAATTGCTTGAACCCATGAGGCGGAGGTTGCAGTGAGCTGAGATCACGCCACTGCACCCCAGTAGTCTGGCGCCTGGCGACAGAGCAAGACTCTGTCTCAAAAAAAAAAAAAAAAAAAATAGACCTGGTGCAGTGGCTCACGCCTGTAATCCCAGCACTTTAGGAGGCCAAGGAGGGTGGATCACAAGGTCAGGAGCTTGAGACCAACCTGGCTAACACAGTGAAACCCCTCTCCACTCAAAATACAAAAAATTAGCCGGGCATGTGGCACACGCCTAGTCCCAGCTACTCAGGAAGCTGAGGCAGGAGAATCACTTGAACCTGGGAGGCGGAGGTTATAGTGAGCCAAGATTGCACACTGCACTCCAGCCTGGGTGACAGTGAGACTCCATCTCAAAAAAAAAAAAAAAAAAAGGTCCCCAGTAATTGTGTAACACACAGCCCCAATTAATTCTTTTAAGAGTCTCACCCTGTTGCCCAGGCTGGAGTGCAGTAGCACGATCTCAGCTCACTGCAACCTCCACCTCCCGGGTTTAAGCAATTCTCCTGCCTCAGCCTCCTGAGTAGCTGGGTTTACAGGCATGCGCCACCATGCCCAGCTAATTTCTGCATTTTTTTTTAGAGACGGGGTTTAATCATGTTGGCCAGGCTGATCTCAAACCCTTGATCTCAGATGATCCGCCTGTCTTTGCCTCCCAGAGCGCTAGGACTATAGGAGTGATTCCCCCACACGGTGCCAACCCTGATTAAGTCTACCACCTGAACCAAGCCAAAGACCAGCAGCACGGAGGAAGATGGTATGGAAGGAACAGTGCAACAGAAATTCAAGGAAAGACAGGCTCAGTGACTCACACCCATAATCCCAGCTACTCAGGAGACTGAGACAAGAGATGGCTTGAAGCCAGGAATTTGAGACCAGCCTGAGCAACATAGTAAGACCCTATCTCTGAATAAAACATTGTTAATTAGCCAGGCACGATGGCATATGCCTACAGTTGCAGCTACTTGGGAGGCTGAGGTAGAAGGATTGCTTTAGGCCAGGAGTTAGAGACCAGCAGGGATTAATATAGTGAGACCCCATTTCTACAAAAAAATAAATAAAAAATAGCCAGGTGTGGTGGTGCACACCTGTAGTCCTAGCTACTCAGGAGGCTGAGGTGGGAGGATCACTCGAGCCCACGAGTTCCAAGCTGCACTCAGCTGTGATTGCACTATTAGGTGACATAAGCAAGACACTGTCTCAAAAAAAAAAAAGAAGAAAAGAAATTCAGAAAAACAACAACAACAACAAGACCTAGAATAACTGGGGGAAAGAGTATTAGCTTTGGTTTTTTTTTTTCTTTAAGAATGAGAGTTGGCGAGGAAGACCAACCAAAAAAAAGAAGAATGAGAGGATGTGGCTGGGTGCAGTGGCTCACGCCTGTAATCCCAGCACTGTGGGAGGATAAGGCAGGCAGGTGACCTGAGGTCACCAGTTCAAGACCAGCCTGGCCAACATGGTGAAACCCCATCTCTACTAAAAATACAAAAATTAGCCAGGCATGGTGGTACATGCCTGTAGTGTCAGCTACTCGGGAGGATAAGGCACAAGAATCGATTGAACCCAGGAGGCAGAGGTTGCAGCGAGCTGAGATCAGGCCACGGCACTCTAGCCTGGACGAAGAGGAAGACTCTCAAAAAAAAAAAAAAAAAAAAAGAATAATTACATTGTGCTGTAGAGTATTCCAAGACCTCTTGTATGTGTGGAAACTTCAGGAGGCTGGCAAAAAAAGTAGAATGCCAGGCACAGTGGCTCACATCATAATCCCAGTGTTTGGGAGGCCAAGGGACAAGGACAGATGGAGGCCTGGAGTTTGAGACCAGCCTGGGGCAACATAGTGAGACCCTGTCTCTACCAAAAAAAAAAAATCTTAAGTAAAGATGTTCAAAAGCTGCAAGCAAGATAAGTAGGGGTAAAAAAGAAAAGGTATGAAATGAGAAAAATGTGAAAGACGGTAAAAGAAATTTATATCCCCTTCCATCAGTCTTTCCTGCCCTCTACAATATATCCCACAAATGCCCCAATCTGCTTAAAACAGATACATTATTATCTCCTGCCTAAAAATTCTCTATTATTCCTAGAAAATACCTGTCAGCCCAACTTCTACAACCCTCCACATTTTGGCCCCAACCTACCTTTTCTGGTTTTATCTACCATTATGCTACACAGCACCCACAGGTTAGACACACATCAAACATATCCTGCAATTTTCAGCCTTTCCTCTTTTCAGCTCTTCCCTCTGCCTCGAATACCCTTGCCTATTATTCACTTGTAAATACTTTATCCATCATCCTTGAATACCCAAGTCAAACCTTCTTTGAGGCAACCTTGCTCCATCACACTCCCAAATTTTAGTATTACTATTAGATTGCTACTATAACAACACAGATTCGTTTTATTTATAAATTTTATTATCAAACAGTAAAACAACACAAATTTATCTCACAGTCTCAAGTGTGTCAGGATTCTGGGCACAGGTTAGCTGGGTCTTCTACGTATGACCTCACTAGGCTGAAATTGCAGCATCAGCTATGGTTGTAAATTCACCTGAGTCTTGGGGTACTCTTCCAAGCTCACTAGTTGTTAGTTGTTGGCAGCTTTCAGTCCCTTTTGGGTACAGGACTGAGGCTCTGTTTACCTCTGGCTCTTAGATGAGAGTCACTCAGCTCCTAGAGGCTGCCTGCCATTCCTTGCCACATGGTCTTCTCCACAGGCAATTCACAACATGGCTTGTTTGCTTCAAGACCAGAAGGAAAACCTTTCTTGCTTCTCTCTGACCTCTAGATTGTGTTTTAAAGGGCTTGCCTAATTACATCAGGGGATCACCCTTTTGATTAAAGTCAGAGTACAGTCACTCCTCGATGCCCATGGAGGAGTGGTTCCAGGACCATATGCAGGTATCAAAAAACTCAAGTCCCAAAGTTGGTCCTGTGTAACTTGCTAATACGATAAGTACCAAAAGGCAGCCCTCCATATATACAGGTTTCGCATCCCTGGAATACTGTGTTTTCAATGCGCATTTGGTTGCAGATGCGGAACCCACTGATACAGAGGCTGTTCATATTTAATACAAAAAAACCACCCATAAGTGGACCCATGCAGTTCAAACCAGTGTTGCTCAAGAGTCAACTGTAATTATCGCTGTAAAATACCTTCACCTTTGCTGTAAAACATAATCAAATCACAGGAGTTGTTACATTCCATGTATTCATAGGTACTGCTCATGCTCAAGGGATGGGTATTATACAGATGAGAATATTCTGGCCATTTAAAATACTAACTACTAAAACTAAATTCCCATGAGATTTATATATATACATATGTGTGTGTGTGTACATACCCATATATACATACATGTATCTGTGTGTGTGTGTGTGTGTGTGTTATATACATACATATATATATTTTGAGACAGGGTCTCGCTCTGTAGCCCAGGCTGGAGTGCAGTGGCACAATCTCAGCTCAATAAAGCCTCAACCACTTGGGCTCAAGCTATCCTCCACCTCAGCCTCCTGACTATCTAGGACCACAGGCATGCACCACCATGCCTAATTTTTTTACTATTTGTAGAGATGAGGTCTCACTATGTTGCCCACGCTGGTCTCAAACTCCTGGACTCAAGTGATTCTGCCGCCTAAGCCTCCCAAAGTGCTGGGATTACAGGTGTGAGCCACTGTGGCCAGCCTATACATTTTTTTTTTTTTTTTTTTTTGAGGCAAGTCTCCCTCTGTCTCGCCCAGGCTGCAGGCTGGAGTGCAGTGATGAAATCTCTGTTCCTCTGCCTCCCAGGTTCAAGTGATTCTGCTGCCTCAGCCTCCCAAGTACCTGAGATTACAGGAGCGCACCACCACACCCAGCTAATTTTTGTTTTAGTAGAGACAGGGTTTCACCATGTTGGCCAGACTGGTCTCAAACTCCTAACTTTGGGATCTGTCCGCCTTGGCCTCCCAAAGTGCTAGGATTACAGGCATGAGCCACAGTGCCCAGGCCAGCCTATATATTTTTAAAAGACAGTCTCACTACATTGCCCAAGCTGGTCTTAAACTCTTGAGCTCAAGAGATCCTCTTCCCTTAGCCATCTGAGTAGCTGAGATTATAGGAGGGCACCACTGCAGCCAGCAGTATATTTTTTAAAATACATTTTCATAAATATCAGTAATAACCCATTAAAATAAATGGAAAAAAAGAGTATTTTTAGTAACTAAAAACATAAAACTTGTATAAATCATGACAGCTTCTATAAATCATTTTTCTGCCTTCTATTACATTGTGAACTCCAAGATGGCAAAGACAGTGTTCTTCATGTTTCTCATAAGCACTGACATAGCACAGAATCAGTGAAGTAGTCAATCAACACCAATGGATGGAATAAAATGAACTGCAGTTGATGCAACAGGAAGACACTCTTTTAAGTTCAAAAACAGAAGATGAAAACAGTATTTTATTATTTACTCATAATCAAAACCAATTCATTTTAAACAAATTATGAAAACGCAGTTAGATTCACACTCAAACACCATTACTAAAATGGTGGCAGGAGGTAGAGAAGAAAAGAGTTGAAGATACTGTGCAAATAAGGGGTAGTTCTAGGGTAGAGATGTCAGCAATTGAGAAGTGAGGCGGTAGAGTGGGACTGTGTACAGAAGCTCCTGAACACAGCTGGGTTAAGTCTCTGTGTGATTCCACATTGACTCTGGGAAACAAGCAGCAAATGAGGCTTTCCTGAAATAAAACAGGTTTTCATCAGAACTGTCTCAAACCTCTGCACTTACTTGCTGCTAAGAAATAACATTGCTCTCTCGCTCTCATTTTTTTTAAATAGAGACGGGGTCTTGCTTTGTTGCCCAGACTGGTGTCCAGCTCCTGGCCTCAAGTGATCCTTCCATCTTGGCCTCCCAAAGTGCTGGGATGACAGGTGTGAGCTGGCCCAAAAATAACATCTTTATATATTTAGTTTTCCTACTCAGAAATACAAAATAATTCACATTTATTAATTTCTAATATTAAAAAACAGTGCTTACAATATGCCAGGCATTGTACAAATAACTTTTTATACATTTTTACCTCATCACTTAATACCCCAAATGGAAGGTTTATTATCCCCATTTTAAAGTTGGGGAAATTGAGACAGCTTAGAAAACGTAAAGTCTTATAACTCCAAATATGGTCCTCGGACCACAGCACCAGAATCACCTGGGAACCTGTTAAAAATGAAGATTCTCTGGCCACACCACAGACCTACTGAATCAAAATCTGTATTATAACAAGATACCCAGATGATTCTCATGCACATCAATGTCTGAGCACTGGTTTAAGTAACTAGCTCAAGCTAATACAACAAACAGTAAAGCCAAGATCAAATCCAGATCTGTGTGATTCAAAGTCCATGTTCTTAACCACCAGCTAATAATTAGTTTTCTTAAATAGGGTCCACATTTATTGTTAAGACTAGTCCCAGCCAGGCACGGTGGCTGATGCCTATAATCCCAGCACTTGCAGAGGCCAAGGTAGGAAGGTCACTTGAGCCCAGGAGCTCTAGACAACCTAGGCAACGCAGTGATACTGTATCTCAACAATAACAACAAAAAATTTAATTTTAAAATTAGCCAGGCTTGTTGACACAAGTCTGAGGTCTTAGCTACTCTGGAGGCTGGAGACAGGAGGATCTCTTGAACCCAGGAGTTTGAGGCTGCAGTGAGCCGTGATCACCCCACTGCACTCAGCCTGAGCGACAAAGCAAGTCTCATTAAAAAAAAAAAAAAAAAAAAAAAAAAGGCCTTCACAAGTTGTTATTAAAAATAGTCCTTTTTTCGCCGGGCGCAGTGGCTCACACCTGTAATCCCAGTACTTTGGGAGGTTGAGGCAGGCGGATCACAAGGTCAGGAGATCCAGACCATCTGGCTAACACGGTGAAATCCTGTCTCTGCAAAAAAATAAAAAAAATTAGCCAGGCATGGTAGCACATGTCTGTAGTCCCAGCTACTCAGGAGGCTGAGGCAGGAGAATCGCTCGAACCCAGGAGGCGGAGGATGCAGTGAACCGAGATCGTGCCACTGCACTCCAGCCTGTGTGACAGAGCGAGACTCCATCTCAAAAAAATAAAAAAAGTCCTTTTTCCATGATGTCTTTCGTGTCTTTTAGTATGAAAACCATTTTTCTATTATCTTTATCTTGTGATCTATCCCTTTTTACATTCTTACACAAATACAAAATATACACAAAAAAAGAAAACCTTTCAAAACACTAATGTATTTCATGGTTACATCTGTTTCTTACAAAATTTGTCAGAACCTCTCAAATCAGACAGGAAACTCATCACTATAAATCAATAGCAAAACTTTTAAAATGTTGTGTACCATTTAGAAGCAAGTCACTAACACCATTGAACACTTATTTGAAATTGAATATGGCTAAGCCAACTACTGAATAATTCAAACATCACTGAGTTAAAGATTAAAGATGACATGGGCCATCCCAGGCTGTGAACTTCAATGAAAGTCCATTCTAGTATCAACTCCTAATTAATGTCAGTAGCCAAGAAATTTTCAAATGAAAACTCTCTCACAACATAATTTTTGCCAAAAGATGGATCAGCTTACTCAGAGGATGTTATAAATAGTTAAGTTTTACAGTGCCCTCAGATGCCCACGACGAACTAACTAGCTACATGCATTTGTACCGTTAATCAATTTTAGTTCTGTCAAGCAATGTCAGACGTAGGAATTATCAGACATTTCCCAACGTCCAAATGTAACTCAAGAGAGTCTTTGGAGGCAAATATCTAGGTGTGTCTCAGTATAATTTTCTTTCACAAACAGAGATACTCAACCAGTTTTCATGGCAAACAATACTTAACATATTGGACTAGTTTTATTCAAATTATCCTCTCTTAAAAGTGAGAACACGCTGGGAGCAATGGCTCACACCTGTAATCCCAGCACTTTGGGAGGCCAAGGTGAGAGGATTGCTTGAGCCCAGGAATTCAAGACTACCATGGGCAACATGCTGAAACCCTGTCCCTACAAAAATACAAAAAATTAGCCAGGCATGGTGGCACGTGCCTGTAGTCCCAGCTTCTTGAGAGGCTGGGGTGGAGGATCACCTGAGCCTGGGAGGTCAAGGCTGCAGTGAGCTGAGATCACACCACTGTATACTTACTCCAGCCTAGGCAATGCTGTCTCCAAAAAAAAAAAAAAAAAAAAAAAAAAAAAAGTGAGAAAAATAATCTTCTCTTTATCTCCAATTTTTAAAAGGTACAAAAAAAAAAAAAAAGATTTAGCATTCCTATGTAAGAAACTTAGTTAAGGTCTACAAGTAAAAACACTTTAAAAGAAAGTCTTTGTTTTCTTGTTTTTGAGACAGGGTTTTTGCTCTTGTCGTCCAGGCTGGAATGCAATGGTGCGATCTTGGCTTACTGCAACCTCTGCCTCCCAGGTTCAAGGGATTTTCCTGCCTCAGCCTCCTGACTAGCTGGGTTTGCAGGTGCCCGCCACCATGCCCAGCTAATTTTTGTATTTTTAGTAGAGACAGGGTTTCACCATGTTGGCCAGAATGGTCTTGATCTCTTGGCCTTGTGATCCGCCCACCTCAGCCTCCCAAAGCACTGGGATTACAGGTGTGAGCCACCGCGCACAGCCTAGGCTTTAAGATGAAAGAAGCATTTGTAAACTTATAGAAGCTCTTTACTACAGAATCTCCACTAGAGCCTCAATTCACCATGACAGCTAACAGCTCAGATGCATCTTCAGAAAATGTAATACAGCCTGGGTAGGGAACATAGTGAGACCTCCATCTGTACAAAAAAAAAATTTTTTTTTTATTAATAATTAACCTGGCGACCAGGCGCGATGGCTCACACCTATAATCCCAGCACTTTGGGAGACCAAGGCGGATGGATCACAAGATCGAGATCGAGACCATCCTGGCCAACATGGTGAACCCTGTCTCTACTAAAAACACAAAAATTAGCCGGGCATGGTGGCATGCACCTATAGTTCCAGCTACTTGGGAGGCTGAAGCAGGAGAATCGCTTGAACCCAGGAGATGGATGTTGCTGAGATCATAACACTGCACTCCAGCCTGGTGACAGAGCAAGACTCTGTCTCAAAAAAAAAAAAAAATAACAACCTGGTATGATGGCACATGCCTGTCATCCTGGCTATTCAGGAAGCTGAGGCAGTAGGATAGTTTGAGCCCAGGAGGTCAAGGCTGTAGTGAGCTGGGAATGCCACTGCACTTCAGCCTGGGCAACAAAGCAAGACCCCATCTCAAAAAAGAAAAAAAAAAAAGAAGGCAGATATTAAATATACAAGTAATTACATGAAAAGATATCCATGATATTCATAAAGTTATAGAATTTCATGTAAAATAAAGGTATACCTGTTTGTATAAACAGGGCAAAAAATCCAGAAAGCCATATGTAACAAGCTATCAACCACAGTTAATTTCAGTATGGTAAGTAAATATTTTTAATATTTCAGTATGCAGACTTTTACTTAATTCCTGTTTTCAGTATATTGACTCATCAAGGATTAACTCTTTATATACTTCTACTTGTTTGTTTTTTTAAAAAAAAAATGAGCCTATATTGAATAGGAAATAAATTTAAAGCAAGTAACACTTTTTAAAAATCATATTTAATATTCTAAAATTTAGTACATTCAATAACCTTTTAACAGTAAAAACATAATAAATCACACTGTACTAAAACTACTCAATTATAAAATACCATAAACTATGAGTACGGCCTCTGTGAGATGTAAAAAGAAAGAATACAGAACTAGAGGGGCATTCAGAGTTCTTTTGTAAACATGACAAAGATAGCAAGTTTAGTTATATCTTCCACACACTGGCCTCCTTTCAGACAGCTTTTGTAGTGGGGGAAAAAAGTATCCCTTCACCCACAGCAAAACTCCCAGCCTCTCAAGCGTAGACAGAATCTGTGGATGGGAAAGCAGCAAGGACTTTCGCAAACCAGAGGTTATTTTCTCAACGCCTTTCAGAATTCTGTAAGAGATGCAGGATTAGCAGCAGCAGCACCTTTCATAAAAATTTTTAATTTAAGTGTTCAAAAAAGATTCTGCCTTTTTCCACCCCCCCTTCAACAAGCTAGGAGGCTTGTCTGCTTTCCAGATAGAGAAATAAAAACAGGACAGAAAAAATTACAAAATTAACAGAAAATTTATGCAGGAGAACTTTAAATAATATAGCAAGAAGGAAGATAAGTCAAGCAAAGTGTTACATCAAGCCACCTAGTACTAACAGACTTGCAGAAAGTAATTTCATGAATATAAATACACAGTTGTTTTGAAAATTATGCATGAGAACAGTTTCTCAATTATTTTTTTTTAAATTAAAGAACTTTGTATTAAACTCTGGGGTGAAAGGAGAAATAAATTATACAATTTCAGAAAAACAATGAGTAAAAATTTTGCATACAGACCTATGGGATAAATGTAAAGCAGAGATCAGAGGAAAATTCACAAGACCAAAGAGCTACATCAATTAAAAATTAGCACAGCACAGCGGCTCACACCTGCAATCCGAACACTTTAGGAGGCCAAAACAGGCAGATCACTAGAGCCCAGGAATCTGAGAGTAGGCCAGGTAGCGTGGCAAAACCCCATCTCGACAAAAAATACAAAAATTAGCCAGGCATGGTAGTGTGCGCTTGTGGTCCCAAGTACTTGGGAGGCTGAGGCAAGCGGATCCCTTGAGCCTGGGAGGCAGAAGCTGCAGCGAGCTGAGATCACACCACTGCACTCCAGTCTGGGCAACATGCAAGACACTGTCTCAAGGGAAAAATAAATTAAAATTTAAAATAAATAGGCCAGGTGCAGTGGCTCATGCCTGTAATCCCAGCACTTTGGAAGGAGAGGTTGGCAGATCACAAGGTCAAGAGATCAAGACCATCCTGGCCAACATGGTGACACCCCATCTCTACTAAAAATACAAAAATTAGCTGGGCATTGTGGCAGGCACCTGTAATTCCAGCTATCTGGGAGGCTGAGGCAGGAGAATCGTTTGAATCCGGGAGGTGAAGGTTGCAGTGAGCCGAGATCGGCCACTGCACTCCATCTGGGTGACAGAGTGAGACTCCTTTAAAAAATAAATTAAATAAAGTAAATAAATTCCCAACTCAAATAGCTAGAAAGGTGACAGAGGAAACCAAGACAAAGCCTAAGAGTAAAACTGTAAAGGTTTAAGTGAACTAATGAGATCAGAGAATAGAAAAACAATTCATAAACAAAATCCTTTTCTTTGGAGGAAAAAAAAAACACCCCACAAAACAAACCACTAGCAAAATTAATAAAGAAAAAAGATAGTAATACAAATATACAAAGTAAGCATCGATAAGGGAGAAATAACTATAAAGAGAAAAAATTTTAAATTCTAAGAGATTTTCCACAGCTTTAGGCAAATAAATTTGAGAATCTATATCATATGGATAATTGTTAATGAAAATACAATTTACTAAAATTGACCCTCATAGAGAGAGGATGCTTAGGCAAACTAAGTTCCACAGAAGAAATACACAAAATTATCAAGGAATTAGTTCATCAAAAAGGACTGGGCCCAGACGGTTTCTCAGAAGAATTTTTTTTTCCCAGAAGTCTCTATTTATTGGCTCTTGGGGGGGGGTTGTAAGTTCTTTTTTTCCCCCCCCCAATACTTTTTGGGGAACAGGTAGTGTTTGGTTACATGGACAAGTTCTTTAGTGGTGATTTCTGAGATTTGGTGCACCCATCACCTGATCAGTGCACACTGTACCCAAGGTGTAGTCTTTTATCCCTCATCCCCCCTCCCACCCTTCCCCAACCCAGAGTCCCCAAAGTCCATTCTATCATTCTTAGGCCTTTGCATCCTCATAGCTTAGCTCTCAGTTTCTCAATGCTTAGCACATGCCACTGATAATGCTTTCTCACTAATTTTTATATAATCCATGAGCCAAGATTCTGCCCAGTTTTACTTTCTAAAGTTTGTATAATAAAAATTGGCCAGGCGTGATAATCTCAGCTACTTGGAGGGCTGGGGCTGAAGAATCGCTTGAATCCGGGAGGCAGAGGTTGCAGTGAGCCAAGATTGCACGACTGCACTCCAGCCTGGGCAATAGAGTGAGACTCCATCTCAGAAAATAATAATATTTCCATTTTCTATACTTCCTACATCAAAGCAATTAGCCTACCAGTGTTATCCCTTTAACGGAAATTTTCTATCTTCTACCTTATTCCCTAAAATTAAATAAGGTAAATGACAAAAACTAAAATCTTGTGTACGTTCAAAATATTAACCAATGAATCAAGTCTACGTAAATTAAAAAAAAACAAACAAACCTTTTCTTCAGTCTACAAATTATATTCCAAAGATCTACACTACAGGTTATGTTCCTCATCTCTAACACCCACACCTTGTTTCTCATATTTTTTATCACTTTCCTCCCAAAAAAATAGCCAACGTCCCTTCAGTGTATAATCTCTCAAGTCTGCCTCTCCATCTCTTCCACCTACCATCACACACATACATTTGTCCTTTTGGGACTCTTTTGCCTTTTAATGCTTCTCCAGCGATGGGTAAGGAGGGAAAAGTCAAAAAGTAAACAAGATCAATAAGACTGCTATTTTCAAAGTTCTGCTTTGCAAAAACTGCTAAAATTCTCAGGATGTAATCAAATATTTAGACGATTCATCTTTCTTTTTAATGAGCCTAACTTTGAACATAATTCTAAAGTCAGTGCGGGCAAGGTGCTGTGGCTCACACCTGTAATCCTAACACTCTGGGAGGCCAAGGCAGGCAAATCACTTGAGTCCAGGAGTTCGAGACCAGCCTGGGAAACTTGGTGAGACCCTGTCTCTACAAAAAAAGTTTAAAAATTAGCTGTGGGCCCTGTGCAGTGGCTCACACCTATAATCCCACCACACTTGGAGGCTGAGGTGGACAAATCACCTGAGTCCAGGAGTTCCAGACCAGCCTGCGAGACATGGCAAAACCCCATCAATACAAAAAAATCAGCCGGGCATAGCAGCACATGCCTGTAGTCCCAACTACTTGGGAAGCTCAACCAGGACAACTCCTCCAGCCCAGCAGGCAGAAGTTGCAGTGAGCCAAGATCACGTCACTGCATTCCAGCCTGGGCAACTGAGTGAGACCCCCTCTCTCTCTCTCCACACACACACACACACACACACACACACACACACAAATTAGCTGGGCATGGTGGCACATGTGTGTACTACTAGCTACTCCATAGGCTAAGGGGGGAGGAGCCCTTGAGCCCAGGAGCTGGAAGTTGCAGTGAGCCGTGATCACAAAATTGCACTTTAGCCTTGGTGACAAAGTGAGACCCTGCCTCAAAAAATAAAGTCAATGTAATAGTTCTCAATACCCCTAGTTAGTTACAAGTTTTTCAATTTAAATTGTACTAAACAATACACTATATATAGTTCACCCAAATCATTCATTACCACCACCACTACTCTCCTTAAAATTTAAAACATGCAGCTGAGTATGATGGCCCACATCTATAATCTCAGTACTTTGAGAGGCTGAGGCAGGACTATCACCTGAGCCCAGGAGTTCGAGACCAGCCTCAGCAACATAGGGAGACCCTATCTCTACAAAACAAAAAAAAGTAATTAGCTGGGAGTGGTGGCGCACACCTGCGGTCCCAGCTACTCAGGAGGCTGAGGTGGGAGGATTGCTTGAGGGGTTGGTTGAGGTTGCCATGAGCCACCATTACAGCACTGCACTCCAGCTTGGGCGACAGAGCAAGATCCTGTCTCAAAAAAAAAAAGAAAAAGTAAAACATGTGAAACTGTTAGCTAAATACTAGAATAATGCTTTTTGCAACTAGCATATTTAAATAAGACAAACGAGATCAACAGGGAGGCAGTGCAGTGTAGTCAATGTGCATTCAAGATCAGCTGAATCACAGCTCCATCACCTCTCTCCTGTGTCCTTAGTTACTGGGGCGAGTGTATACATTTAAGTTCATTTTATCAGCCTTTTGGCATCATCTAATATAATAATCATGAAGCCAGGCCAGTGACACATGCCTGTAGTCCCAGCTACTTGGGAAGCTCGGGCAGGATGATCACTTGAGCCCAGAAGTTCAAGGCTGTAGTATACCACGATCATACATGTGAAGCCACTGCACTCCAGCCTGGGCAACACAGCAAAACCCATTCTAAATAAATAAAGTGATAATAATAATTATGAATCTTACTATTTTGCTTCTTAGTTTATAGTAACCTTACCTCAAACCATGTAGCTCTCCCACATACACACACACACACCCCGTATCATCCCAGTATCACATATGTACATTTAATGCGTTGAATATATCTGTTGCTATATTATTGGTTAGGAAAACAACCCTATTTTAATAGTACTCTCTAAAACATGATAGCTCTACAATGGAGGCACCAAGAACACATGAAATAAGAAAACAGACACTTGCTTTCTTGATGAAACTGTTTCTAGATCACTTGACATTCTAATGCCAAAGAAATAAGTTTAAGCCTTAAAACCTCTTTTCCTATTCCTCTTGATCTAAATACTAGCATTCTTATTTAGGTCAAAGTTACTTTTGTTTGTCAAATCACTAATTTTCTGATTTCATTATTCTGCAGTCTAAAATATTACAGATATATCTTTGCCCAGTCCTTTCATTTTCATCTGTTTCTCCTAAAAACAGAAATATTGTGAACACTGAGATTTAGTTTAATCCCCTCACATATAGGTAATAAAATAACCCCCAAAAATTAGAGTGTTTTCTAGATTTTGGGTACTAGACAAGAAAAACTTTAGCGTCATCATTCTCTTTCTAAAACACATTTCCACTGAGACTGGGGATTTATGTATTTGCCAGAATCAAAGAAAAACACCAAGCTATTAATATACTGGTCCCCTCAGGAACTCTACTAATCAAAGTAGTCTTTCCAACTTTTAAATACTATTTTTTCACATAGCTAGTTAGGGCATGAAATGAGCAAATAGTCTAATATAAGAGAAGCTAAGTAGATGCAGACTAATTTTTCCTATTCATCACAATCTCACAATGGCTAGATTTTATTAAAGGGATCACAATTCAGAAAACACTCTTAAGATTCTAGAAACTTCTGTAATATTAGTGCTTTGAGAGGTTAAGGCAGGAGGACTGCTTGATCCCAGGAGTTCAAGACCAGCCCAGCCTGGGCAACAAAACAAGACCCTGTCTCTATAAAATGTTTTTTAAAATTAAAAGAACAATTTTAAAGATCCTAGAAGCTTAAAATTAACTGCCATAAATTAGAGCTCAGGTCTGCTTACCTATAATTAAAATTCATCATGCTTCTTTAACAGAAAGAAGTCTTGAGGTATCCACCAAATAGAGAGTAAAATAGCCTTCTGTGAGAAGCAACCTTCTCCATCAAAAAAAAGTATTTCTAGAGTCTTATCTTTTAGAGGGAAAACACTAGCACAGGAAGCTATATGAAGATACATTGTAAGTGAAAACACTCAATAAGTAAAAAAGTGCTATTATTTCTTAACTTTTTTACATTTCCAACTAAGAAAAATACGAACTGAAGACTAATCAACCTTCTAATGCATAAGGTTTACAAAACAAATGCAAAAAGTTTACAAACAAATGCACAAGTCTCAATAAACAGTATGACCTAGATTTGGGGAAATACCTAAAATAGAATAGATTGTAATATACCAAATGTTAGCAGATACAGCCGAGGGGTGAAATGTGATTTTTTTTAAATTGTCTTATTTATACTTTTCTATAACTTTCCAAATTTCCCCACAGTGAACATTACTTTTATATTTTTAAAAACTCATTAAAAAATAAACCATATGACATTTAAGAGTTCACTAAGAAGGGCTCTCTATGTTGTCCAATTATTGACATGATTCACCATTAAAGGGATGAATACCCTTCACTTTCCACTATTAAAATGCTGCTGTTTAATGTCCTATTACTTTTCTGCTGCACCCTCAACGATGGAATGAACTTCACTATCTCCTACCATTTCATTTCTGCATACAACACGCTTTTAATTTTTCTGAAAATATGGTAAAAGTTCTCACTAATCCTCAATATTCCACTTTTTAAAACCTAGCTCTAAATTTCGTCATAACGGAATTAAGAGGAAAAAACTGTTTTACCCACTAATTACAACTTCGTTAAACCACCATCACTTTGGCTAGGGAAAAGTGAACGCCGGGGTAAACTACACGTCCCACCATGCATTGCTGCCTTGTTCAGAGTAGGTCTCTACGGAAACAGAAAAAAAAAAATTCTACAAGTCCCACCTGTTACTTCGTTTCTAAACACCTCCTGCACTTTCGGCTCCAACACCAAACAAAAACAAAAGCCTCGTGATCTCACGTCCGCCCCGGGAGCCAGACAGATGGGGCCCCGAAGTCAGGCGGCATGTCCGCTGTAACGGGTAAATCTATCCCGCTCCAGCGCTCCCCCTCTCCTTTCCGGGGCTGGATGCACGCACAAGCCTTCTCCTATCTGCATCCAATGGGGGCTCTCCAGCCGCACAAGGGAGAAGAACCGGCTACCGTGCAAGCACCAGACTTCCCCGTCCAGGGCGGGGGCTACCACAGAGCGGAGGTGATAGCGACGTGACCCCAAGAGACAGCCTCAAAACACCGAGAGGACTCGCCGCAGACGCGGAGAGAAGCCATGGCCCCGCGGCGCTCACGTTCCGCCAGGCGCCTCCATTCCCGCAGGGATCGCAACCCCGACACTAACCACCGCCCTCTACGCGCGGTTTTGTGCCCCCTCCACCGGGTCGCTGAGCCAGTGGCCTCCCTTCCCCTGCGACTGGCGAGCGACAAGGGAACAAAATCCTCCCGGCCTTCCCCTTCGCTCCCTCCCCCTTACCGTCTTGGCGGCCTCCGCCCAGGTCCTGCCCTTCTTCCTACGTCCCTTTTCCCTCATGTCGGGTCTTGAACTGACTGGGAGGCTCCCGTGTCCGGGCTCCGGCCGCCCCTCCCTGCCTGCTCTGCCCTGCGCTGCTTTTCCCGCGGTGCCGGGAAAGGTGGGAGAAGGGGAAGTCAGGCCAGAGGGGCAC
Organism: Ateles fusciceps; assembly: GCA_036589455.1. Lineage (NCBI taxonomy): Eukaryota > Metazoa > Chordata > Mammalia > Primates > Atelidae > Ateles > Ateles fusciceps. Next base: position 6,127,930 of record JAZHEH010001737.1, read on the forward strand.
CCAAGCAGAGGAAGCGGCGGGGGTGGTGCGCGGGGGGGGGTCTATGGGGCGGCCGGTCCTCCTGCTGCCGTTGCCACTGCTACCGCCGCTGCCATATTGGGTTCTTACTGTACAGGCTACCGCTACGGTCATGTGACCGATCCCGCGCGGCCGTCACTACTGTACGCACCAGGCCGCGTGAACGAGCGCGGGCGCGTCCCCGCCTCCACAGCCGGGCCTCTGAGAGAGCGAGCCGGCGGTCTGCGGTGCCTCGCCACGCCCCCACCCTTCCGGTCTCCACCTCTCCGCAGGAGCATGCGCGCGAAGGAGGCCCCGGCAGTACCCTGCGTCTGACGCCCGGCGCTCACACCTACAGCGAATATCTGCCGGCGGAAGCGGAGCTTGATCCATCCGGGAAGGCTGATTGAGCGGATCTCTCCTCGTGGGAGACCTGCGCAGGCTGTTTAGACTTGAGAAGCCGACCTGTTCCCTCCCTCTTCCCTCTGCCAACTATCACTAGATAAGCCCCGTGCTTGTGTTTTTTCTCATTTATGTTCATTTTTACAGAGGTTATCTTTTTGAAGATAGGCAACAGTTCTCGTCTACCTATTAACCCCATTTGGTAGGTGAAGCAACTGAGATTGAGTGACTTGCCAAATTCACAAGTCTGGGATGTGGAGAAACCAAAAATCACATTGCCAGCTCAGAGCCCTTTCCATCTCCTCAGAATGCCTCAAACTTAGGTGACTTTGTTTTTAAGGCCACTAGTAACTGCATCCACGCTTTTACATGTGAAGCCACTCATCAATGACAGAAATGGTGTCTTCATTATTTCGGTGAGCTCAGTCCCTGGCACAGTGCCTGTACATATCAGGCACCCAGTAAATATTTGCTGAATGATTCAGCTATGTCTGTGGTCAGAGACCATTATTTGTAGTGTCCATAACAGCCTTCTGAAAGATACAGAATGTGACATCTTCTGTTACATTATCTGTGTTGATACTTGGCAAAGTAAGAAGAGTATAGTAACACCTGCTGATCTCCCAAATCCACCTGCTTCCAGAAGCTGCTTCCAAACAATCTAGTAAATTTACCGTAGTGTGAAATAGGACTGAGGATTGGATTGCCTCTTAGAAGGAAAGACAGGTGAGAGCAATACAAGTGAGAGCAACAAAGCAAGACTCTGTCTCAAAAAAAAAAAAAAGAAGAAGAAGAAGAAAGTCTTCTCCATCTCTGGCTGTTGGGTTGAGTACCACTTACTATCCAGTCCTGTTGTTTGGTCCTGGAACCCCAACTGGTTTTCAGAACCTACTAGACCAGATGATCCAACTGTCCTTACTTTGCATTTCTGGAGCTCTATCCCCAGGTTTTAATTTGAAGGATAGGGATTGTGATGTTGTGGTTCTTCTAAACCTTCCACAGATGAAGATAGTTTATTATTATTATAAAGGTATAATTCCCCAGAAAGTATTTTATCCCTAGGTCTATTGATTGAATTTGTTATTCCTATTTGCATCTCTCTCATCAACTTCTCTTGAACTTTATGGATGCATTTCAGAAATTCATGGACTCCCTAAAATTTTGAACTATATTTTGTGTTGTATGTGAATTTTTTGAGAAGAGGATTCGTAACTTTTCCTCCATTTTTCAAAAAGGTTCTGTTGTGCCAGAAAAAACCAAAAAGGTATTATAGGGAGTTTGAGAGGCCATCTAGAATTATCTACATACTTCCTTATATTTCCCTTCAGTCATGGGTCAGACAGCACATTTCAGCAATTGATATGGATATGTTTTCCCAAATGTCTTTAATAATTCATAGCCCTATCCATTACACATGTAGTATGTACCACCTCCCTCCAAAGCTTATGTCTGTACTCTAAGAAGGCCTTCTCACCAGGCACAGTGGCTTACACTTGTAATCCGAACATTTTGGGAAGCCGAGGAGGATGGATTAATTGAGGTCAGGAGTTCAAGACCAGCCTGGACAACATGAGAGAAACCCCATATCTACAAAAAATACAAAATTTGGTCAGTCACTGTGGCTTATGCCTATAATCCCAGCACTTAGGGAGGCCGAGGTGGGTGGATCACTTGAGATTGGGAGTTCGAGACCAGCCTGACCAACATGGGGAAACCCTGTCTCTACTAAAAATACAAAATTAGCCGGGCATGGTGCCATGTGCCTGTAATCCCAGCTGCTCAGGAGGTTGAGGTGGGAGAGTCGAGCCGAACCTGGAAGGCGGAGGTTGCAGTGAACCAGAGATCAGGCCCAGCATGGGCAACAAAGCAAGACTCTATCTCAAAAAAAAAAAGAAGAAGAAGAAGAAGAAGAAAGGCTTCTCTGGCCAGGCACGGTGGCTCACACTTGTAATCCCAGCACTTTGGGAGGCCGAGGTGGGTGGATCACCTGAAGTCAGGAGTTCAAGACCAGCCTGGCCAACATGGTGAAACCCTGTCTCTATTAAAAATACAAAAATTAGCCAGGCGTGGTGGCGGGCACCTGTAATCCCAGCTACTCAGGAAGCTGAAACAGGAATTGTTTGAACCCAGTAGGCAAGGTTGCAGTGAAGCCGAGATAGCGCCATTGCACTCCAGCCTGGGCAATAAGAGCAAAAACTGTCTTAAAAATAATAATACACCAAGTTTCCATTTCAACTGAGTTTCTCAAAAAAAGAAAAAAAGAAAAATAATAATATTTGGTGTGGACAATCAGACAGAAATAAGAGAAAGAAAAAAAAAAAAAGTCTTCTCCATCCCTGGCTGTTGAGTTGAGTATGGCTTATCATCCAGTCCTGTTGTTTGGTCCTGGAGCCCTAACTGGCTTTCAGACCCTACAGAACCTACTAGATCAGATGATCCAACTGACCTTACTTTGCATTGCATTTCTGGAGCTCTATCCCCAGGTTTTAATTTCTTTTTTTTTTTTTTTTTTTGAATTTGTTATTCCTATTTGCATCTCTCTCATCGTCCACACCCTCATTCTGGATTTCCTTAGATACTCTGTTTCTATTGTCACTCTACTCAAGCCCACCTTTAGGGGATGCCAAATATGTCTTCTTAAAACTCCACCCATGGCTGGCTGTGGTGGCTCTGCCTGTAATCCCAGCACTTTGAGGCGGGCAGATCACAAGGTCAGGAGTTCAAGACCATTCTGGCCAATATGGTGAAACCCCATCTCTACTAAAAATACAAAATTTAGCTGAGTGTTCTGGCAGGCGCCCATAGTCCCAGCTACTTGGGAGGCTGAGGCAGGAGAATCTCTTGAACCTGGGAGGCGGAGGTTGTGGTGAGCCAAGATTGCACCACTGCACTCCAGCCTGGGTGACGGAGAAATCTCCATCCACTACCCTACTAAGATATACTCCCTAGCTCTTGAATGAGTCACAGTTTCTTAGCTTTACATATACAGTTTCTATAATCAACCTAGTCATCCTTTGATTTATCTCTGGTTACTTCCATCAGCATTTGCCACTCCCCTGAAGACTCCTACCTCTACTTTTGCCTCTTTATTTAACTAATAACATTGCTTCCTACATCATGTAAAAATTATTGGCCACCAGTTGCAGTCTCACCTTGCCTTCCTTCAGTCCCTAGATTTACCCATAAGTTCGTCCACTCTAACCGCCGCCTCCTCCTCCTTATCATAGCCTAATACCTCCTTCAATATACTGTGTACAGGACACTATCCCTTCTTATCTTCCCTGGAATGTTGCTCCATTTTTTTCATTATTTTCTAGTTCTGATACTCCTCCACCTCCTTCTACAAGCATATTCAAGACCCTTCCAGCTTAAAGAAATCTCTTTACCCTACTGCCCTCTCATACCAAAGTATTACCTCTTTTCTTGCCCATAAATATCTTCAATGTGTGACCTACACTCACTGTCTCCACTTTCCACAACTTCCACCCACTCCTCTGCCCTACTAAGTGTAACAGTGCTTTACATCTACAAATAAAGGTCTGACTCTTTCGTGGTAAAGTGAATGAATGACCTGCTTTGACAGACTTTAGCTCAGGGTACTGTAGAGAATGAAATCATGGTTTTTAGGCTACAAATATTCAGCCCCAACCCATTAGAATGCTTTATCTTGGAATCCACATGAGATTTTTATTTTCAAAATAAAATTAACTTTTTTTCATCTTTTTCATCTTTACCAAACTGCTCATTGTAAAAATTCTACAGATATTTGTTTTGTGGAAGCAGAGACTGAGCCTTGACTCCTTGTGCAAGTTATATAATGGAGGACTCTCAGAAGAAACCTGTAACGGTGTGAGGGGAAGCATCGTAGAGAAGGAAGAAGCTGGCCAGGCACAGTGGCTCACACCTGTAATGGCAGCACTTTGGGAGGTGGCAGGTCGCTTAAGGTCAGGAGTTCGAGACCAGCCTGACCAACATGGTGAAACATGGTCTCTACCAAAAAATACAAAAATTAGCCAGACATGGTGGCTTATGCCTGTAGTCCCAGATACTTAGAAGGTGGAGGTGGCAGAATCATTTGAACCCAGGAGGTGGAGGTTGCAGCGAACCGAGATTGCGCCACCCTACTCCAGCTGAAGCAATAGAGTGAGACCCTGTCTCGAAAAAAAAAAAAGAGGCTAGGCATGGTGGCTCACGCCTGTAATCCCAGCACTTTGGGAGGCCAAGGCGGGTGGATCACAATGTCAAGAGATCGAGACCATCCTGGCCAACATAGTGAAACCCCCCATCTCTACTAAAATACAAAAATTAGCTGGGCGTGGTGGCATGTGTCAGTAGTCCCGGCTACTCTGGAGGCTGAGGCAAGAGAATTGCTGGAAGCCAGGAGGCGGAGGTTACAGTGAGCTGAGATTGCACCACTGCACTCCAACCTGGCACCTGGAGAAGAGCAAGACTCTGTCTCAAAAAAAAAAAAGAAGAGAGAAGAGAGGAGGCTCTCTTGTCTTCACGCTAAGGAAAGCCTAGCCTGAGCCTCACAACTCGGCTAAGCATGAATGGCCCCTCTGTAAGTATGTCTCCTCTGTAGAACCAAACTTTTCACTCAGATGAGGTAGCAGGTCTAGACTTGGCAAAGTTGGGTGCAGGAAGCGTTAGCAAGCCCATTTGGCCCTCACACAGAAGCTGTTTTATCTTCAACAGTTTTATCATTATGAATGTGATATTTTTATCTCCATCTGCTTGTATCCTCTAGATAGCTTCCCATTTTTTGTGAAACTTGGCAAATTGGTGGCGGGTGCCTATAATCCCAGCTACTCGGGAGGCTGAGGCAGGAGCATCATTTGAACCTGGGAGGCAGAGGTTGCAGTGAGCCAAGATCATGCCATTGCCCTCCAGCCTGGGCAACATGGTAAGACTCTGTCTCTAAGTAAATAAATAGAAAGAAAGAAAGAATAGATGTACTTGGCAGTTGGCACACCTGAAGATTTGTTTATTAGCCAGTGGCGTTAGAGCTGCCAAAGTGAGAAAAGCCAGGTAGAAGCCCTAAAACTGCCTTTGCCCTCATTTCTCCTGCAGCGGCCAAAAAAATAAAACAATATCCCAACCCAGGGAAAACGGCATCCCTAAAAACCTAAAGTATTCAGGGGTCTAGTCCTCATCATGTTTCCATTTAATTCACTCATCTTACCCCGACAAAAGTCCAATGGATGCTGGAAGATGACAGTAGACTACTCAAATTGAATTCATTAGTAATCTCAATTGCCACATACACTTTTGGAGAAAATAGCTCCTGCAATAATATTAAGGCCTAGTATAGATAGAGCACGTGGCCATGCAACCAGAAAGCTGTCTATCATGAGCTTATTTCTGTCAGTCATCTCCACCTTATAAGGTCAGATGGGCTCAGTAGCAACCCATTGTAGATCGAAGTGGTTCATCTGGAATTGGGCACGAGCAAGCCAGAGAGCATGAGAACATCATCAACAACAGATGGTCCAGTTCCCATTTCATGCTCCACTGTGACATTGACACCACTCCTTCAGCTCACCTTATGGCTGCATGGGAGATTTTCCTATGACCAACTGGCAGAGGAGAAGAAAAGCCAAGCTTGATTCATGGATGGGTCATTTTGGTATTTGGTGTGATATGGTTTGGATTTGTGTTCCCAACTGTTGGAGGAGGGACCTTGTGGGAGGTGATTGGATCATGGAAGTGGATTTCCCCCCTTGCTGTTCTTGTGATAGTGAGTAACTTCTCATGATATCTGTTTAAAAGTGTGTAGCACCAGGGGGGATGGGGAGCTAGGAGAGGGGATAGCATTAGCAGAAAACCTAATGTAGATGATGGGTTGATGGGTGCAGTAAACCACCATGACACGTTTATACCTGTGTAACAAACCTGCACGTTCTGCATACGTATCCGAGAACTTAAAGTATAATAAAAAATAAAGTGTGTAGCACCTTCCTCTTCACTCTCTCTTCTCCTGCTCCAGCCATGTAAGAGGTGCCTGCTTCCCCTTCCCTTTCCACCTTGATTGTAAGTTTCCTGAGGCCTCCCAGTCATACTTCCTGTACAGCCTGTGGAACCAATTTTCTTTGCAAATGACCCAGTTTCAGGAATTTCTTTATAGCTGTGTGAGGACAGATTAATACAAGGTTCAATATGCAAATAGAACTCACCTGCCTTACAGTCCCATTCACGAATAGCTTTGAAAGACAGGAGAGAAGGGATACCCTTCCAATGTGCAGAGGTTCAGGCAGTATACTGGATTATCTACTTTGTGTGGAAAGAGAAATGGCCCAAGGTCAGAATATAAACCGATTCATGGTAGGTGGAGAATAGTTTAGCCAAGTGGTCAGGATCATGGAACAAAAAAGACTATAATATCAGAGGTAACGAAATTGGGATAGAGATATGTGGATGAATCTATGAACACAAAATATGAAGATCTCATGTTAATGCTTGTATTAATGCCAGAAAGCACAGAAGAACATGGCTGAGTATGGTGGCTCACACCTGTAATACTAGCACTGAGGTGGTAGATCTCGAGGTCAGGAGTTTGAGACCAGCCTGACCAACTTAGTGAAACCCCGTCTCTATCAAAAATACAAAAATTAGCCAGGTGTGGTGTCATGCACCTGTAATCCTAGCTATTCAGGAGACTGAGGCAGGAAAATTGCTTGAACCCAGGAGGCAGAGGTTGCAGTAAGCTGAGATGGCGCTACTGTACTCCCCTCTGGGGGACACAGTGAGACTCCATCTCAGGGAAAAAAAAGAAAACCAACCCTCTGATTTGACACCATCGCTCAAGTAGACCAATCAGCCACTTGGTGGTAAGTTGCCTACAGTGGACACCTTCACCTTATAATGGGCAGCAATTCACTTTAACTTCAATGTGCAAATATTTCAGGTATGAGTTTGCCTTTCCTACTAGTAGAGCCTCAAAGAGGTTCTCAGTTAGCAGCACTTTCAAGAGCTTACAAAATATTTGATCCATTGATGTGTGATCTCATATAACAGTGCATCAAAACAAAGAGTCCATTTTATAACAAAGAAGATATGGCAGGGGACACATGACTTTGGGATCTTCTGATTCCAGGAGCTATATTTTTTCAAAAAGCATATAATTCTTCAAGTCCTATAGCTCTTGAGGATACTAATTGAATGTATAGTAGTCTACTATCACCGAGCTCTGCAGAAACATATGGTGCTTTGTCCCCAATAGATAGAATACATGGGTCTGGAAACAAAGGAGTGGAAAAAGAAATGGCTCAGCTTTGTGCCTCCCATCTCAGCTCTGGGCTCTGTGAGCTTAGAAATTCTGATTTCCAAGAGGACTCTTTCCACCAAGAGGCGCAGCAAGAGTCCCACTGAACTTTATGGTTGCTGCCTGAACACCTCAGACACCTGTGTCAAGGGACCAGGCAACATAAAGAGAAGTCACCACGCTGTCAAGGGTTATTGATCCTGATCATCAGGAGGAAGCAGGGGCCATGCATGGTGGCTCATGCCTATAATCCCAGCACTTTGGGAGGCCAAGGTCGGCAGATCACTTGAAGTCAGGACTTCAAGATCTCATAGCCAAAATAGAGAAACTCCATCTCTACTGAAAATACAAAAATTAGCCAGGCATGGCCATACATGCCTGTGGCCCTAGCTACTTAGGAGACTGAGGTGGGAGGAACACTTCAGCCCAGGAGGCAGAGGTTGCAGTGAGCTGAGATTGTGCCACTGCCCTCCAGCCTGGGCAACAGAGCAAGACCCTGTCTCAATACAGAACAAAACGAAAAAACAACAAAAGAGGAAGTTGAGATTCTGTTACACAATGGAAGCTAAAATGACCCTGTTTGGCACACAAGAGCTCCACTTAGCTGTCCTTTAGTACTCTCTTACCCAATTTTGTTAGTAAATGGATAAGTACATCAGCCATAGCTTTAAAAAGGATTGTTGGCCAGGCACGGTGGCTCACACCTACAATGCCAGCACTTTGGGAGGCCCAGACAGGCCTGACCAACATGGAGAAACCTCGTCTCTACTAAAAAATACAAAATTAGGGGCCAGGCATGGTGGCTCACGCCTGTAATCCCAGCACTTTGGGAGGCTGAGGTGTGCAGATCACGAGGTCAGAAGATCGAGACCATCTGGCTAACACGATGAAACTCCGTCTTTACTAAAAACAAAAAATTAGCTGGGCATGGTGGTGCATGCCTGTAGTCCCAGCTACTCAGGAGACTGAGGCAGGAGAATCACTTGAACCCAGGAGGTAGAGGTTGCAGTGAGCTGAGACCGTGCCACTGCACTCCAGCCTAGATGACAGAGCAAGACTTCATCTCAAAAAAAAAAAAAAAAAAAAAATACAAAATTAGTCAGCGTGGTGGCATATGCCTGTAATCCCAGCTACTCGGAAGGCTGAAGCAGCAGAATCCCTTGAACCCTGGAGGTAGAGGTTGCGGTGAGCCGAGATCCTGCATTGCACTCCAGCCAGAGCAACAAGAGTGAAACTGCAGCTCAAAAGAAAAAAAGAATTATTGGCCGGGTGCAGTGGCTCACACTTTTAATCCCAGCACTTTGGGAGGCCAAGGTGGGTGGATTGCTTGAGGTCAGGAGTTCGAGACCAGCCTGGCCAACATAGTAAAACCCCATCTCTACTAAAAATACAAAAATTAGCTGGGCGTGGTGAGAGGCATCTGTAATCCCAGCTACTCGGGAGGCTGAGGCGGGAGAATCACTTGAGCCCAGGAGGCGGAGGTTGTAGTGAGCTGAGATTGCGCCACCTGACTCCATGATTGGTAACAGGTGCTTAGACCCCTTGGTCATGAAAGTCTGGGCTGAATCACCAGATAGTCTGCCTAGACCAGCAGAGGCACTAACTGAGGGTAAGAGGAATCTGCATTTGGATAGTAAAGGAGAGAGACAATCAGTAGAGTTGCAACCTTGAGATCAACTGCAGTGGTGGAGGCTGTCTTTCCCCCAACTCTCCTCTCCTTATAAACTTCCCTCAGGGGAAAGAGGCCCACCAGGATCCAGGAACAGCTGCTCCCAGAACCTACACAATAAGTGGTTCCAAGTGGACAGAATATAAAACTCGGATTCACTTCCCATCCTCCCCTTCAGGACTGAAATACTCCCCCAGTTGTTCGGAATTTTCTCGAGACTTTCCTCAGCTGAAGAGAGCCATTCTGCCCAGGGTTGCTTCTCAGGGAAGCTGATATGTTGGGGTATAAAGGCTTGGCAACCTCACCTTGACTCAGATGACCCTGAAGTGCTAGCCCGGCTTCAGAGCTCCCCATGGAGTCGGCTGAAACATTTGCTGAAAGTGTAGCAGATCCCGACTTATCCATCTGCCCAGTCCTGCTTCCTTCACTTCCCCTACAGGTGTTGATCGGAAGACACCCTCTAATGGACTTCCCACATGCTAGCCTACTCTGCATCTTTGCTGGTAGGTACAATGAAAATTTCTAGATAAAAGTACATGTCTAAGGGTAGTGGGACTGGAGTTGGGAATTATAAAAAAAAGACTCTTTCTTCCTTTTTTTTTTTTTTTTTGAGACAGTCTTGCCTTGTCTCCCAGGCTGGAGTGCAATGGTGCAATCTCGGCTCACTACAACCTCTGCCTCCTGGGTTCAAGCGATTCTCCTGCTTCAGCCTCCCAAGTAGCTGGGACTACAGGTGCGTGCCACCACACCCAGTTAATTTTTGTACTTTTAGTACAGATGGGGTTTCACCATGTTGGCCGGGATGGTCCTGATCTACTGAACCTCATGATCTGCCAACCTCAGCCTCCCAAAGTGCTGGGATTACAGACACGAGCCACTGCGCAGGGCCTTAATTTTTTTTAAAACCTTTTAAAATCATTTTTAAGTATACAGTTTAATAGCGTGAAGTATATTCACATTGTTGTACAATAGATCTCCACAAGTTTTTCATTTTGCAAAACTGAAACTCTGTATCCATTAAAGAACCACTTCCAACCACTTCCATTTCCCCTTCCCCCAACCCCTGGGAACTATCATTCTATTTTTGATTCCATGAGCAATTTTTTGATCGGTGATCAGTAATGCTTACTTGAGACCTCGACAGTCTCAGAGCCTATTTTGTTAGGGCAACATAGCTCCCATGAAAGTCCATTTTCTCACATTCACAATGAAGATGAAGCACAGTACCTATTTTGTAGTCTGGCTCCCGTTTGGATTCAAGGCTGGTATCCATTGCCAATATTCAAGATTAGAATGCTGTATTACTCACCATTGTCTTTTTAACTCAGTGAAGAATGCCTGGCACAGGGGTCTACAAACTTCTGGATATCATGGACAAATTAATTTTTTTTTTTCAGTCAGTAGTAGTGGTGTGTGCCTGGAAGCCCAGCCAGTCAGGAGGCTGAGGTGGGAGGATCTCTTGGGGCCAGGAGTTTGAGGCTGTAGTGCATTGTAAGCATGACTGTGAATAGCCACTGTACTCTAACCTGGGCAACACAGCAAGACACTGGCTTTAAAAAAAATACACACAAACACAATTTTTTTTTAACAGACAGATCACTGACATAAGATGTTCAACTGTTTATTCATACAAGTAAACGCATTTTGTACTTGGTTTATTTGGAAACAGGATCTCACTCTGTCACCCAGACTGGAATGCAGTGACATGATCAAAGCTCACTGGAGCCTCAAAATTCTGGGCTCAAGTCATCGTCCCACCTCAGCCTCCCGAGTAGCTGGGACTACAGGTGCATGCCATTACACCCAGCTAATTTTCTAGTTTTTTATAGAGATGAAGTCTCACCGTGTTGCCTAAGCTGGTCTCCAATTCCTGGCCTCAAGTGATCCTGCTGCCTCAACCTCCCAAAGTACTGGGGTTACAGCTGTGAACTATAGCACCTAGCCAGTAAACACATTTTTTAAAAAGTGACTACTATCTATAATCTCCATAATTTTAGGAAAGGAAAGACATTTAGCAGCAATAAGCTAGAAAAAAATTTAGAACATAAGCTCAGACCAAAAGACAATATGTTGTTTTTTTCTCCCCCTTCTCTCTTCAATTCTGTCTGATGGCATTGCAAAGACAATTTCTTTTTGAGGAAAATTCTGTAGCCTCACAAATAGTAGAACCAATATCAATTACAGGGGGATATTGGTTGTTTTAAAAATGCATTATTGGATGGGCATGGTGGCTTACACCAGTAAGACTAGCGCTCTGGGAGCATGAGGCAGACAAATCACTTGAGCTCAGGAGTTTGGACCAGCTTCCTATTTAATAAATAAATAAATAGGCAATTTTTTTTTTTGAGGCAGAGTCTCACTCTGTCACCCAGGCTGGAGTGCAGTGGCATGATCTTGGCTTACTGCAACCTCTGCCTCCTGGGTTCAAGCAATTCTTCTCCCTCAGCGTCCTGAGTAGCTGGGATTACAGGTGTACGCCACCATGCCCCGGCTAATTTTTTGTATTTTTTTTTTTTTTTTTTTAGAGACGAGGCCTCGCTATGTTGCTCAGGCTGGAGTACAGTGTCTATTCACAGGCATGATCCCACTACTGATCAGCATGGGAGTTTTGACCTGCTCCGTTTCCAGCCTGGGCCAGTTCACCCCTCTTAGGCAACCTGGTGGTCCCCTACTCCCAGGAGGTCACCATATTGATGCCGAACTTAGTGCAGACACCCAATCAGCATAGCGCACTACAGCCCAGAACTCCTGGACTCAAGCAATCCTCCCACCTCAGCCTCCCAAGTAGCTGGGACTATAGGCACGCGCCACCTCGCCCAGCAATTTTTTGTATTTTTAGTAGAGACGAGTTTTCACCGTCTTGGTCAGGCTGGTCTCGAACTACTGACCTCGTGATCCACCTGCCTCAGCCTCCCAAAGTGCTGGGATTACGGGTGTAAGCCACTGCACTGGCATAAATAAGCAATATTAAATAAACAGCATAGTATGAATATGCCAGAGCACAGGGCTGCTGAGGCCCTCATTACCTCTGCCCTGGCCACAGACGTTAGCCCTGACCACTTTGCCATCTCACTCCTGCCTCAATTTATATCATGATTAGGAGACAGGCTGTAGGTGGGCCCCTTTCAAAGTCCTTATATCTGATCCCATATGGGTCAAAACAGTAACTACACAGAGTATAGTAAGAGGTGCTAGAATCCGACTGCCTGTGCTGGAATTCCTCACTGTAAGTATATTCTACCTATGGAAACTTGGGGAAGACATTTCTCTCTTCCTTTCTTTTTATTATATTTTTTTTGAGACAAGGTCTCACTCTGTTGTCCAGGCTGGAGTGCAGTGGTGTGATCGCAGCCTCAACCTCCTGGGCTCAAGTAATCCTTGACTCAGCTTCCTGAGTAGCTGTGAGCACAGGTGCATGCTACCACACCTGGCTAATTTTGAAATTTTTTGTAGAGACAAGGTCTCATCATGTTGCCCAGGGTGGTCTCAAACTCCTGGGCTCAAGTAATCCTCCCATTTTGGCCTCCCAAAGTACTGGGATTACAGGCATGTGCCACCATGTGTGGCCTTACTTAACTTCTTTAATTCAGCTTTTTTTTTTTTTTTTTTAGACAGTGTCTTGCTCTGTTGCCCAGGCTGGAGTGCAGTGGCATGATCTCAGCTCACTGCAACCTCCAACTCCCTGGTTAAAGCAATTCTCCTGCCTCAGCCTCCCAAGTAGCTGGGGTTACAGGCATGTGTCGCCATGCCCAGCTAACTTTTGTATTTTTAGTAAAGATGGGGTTTCACTATGTTGGCCAGGATGGTCTAGATCTCCTGACCTCATGATCCACCCTCCTCAGCCTCCCAAAGTGCTGGGATTACAGGTGTGAGCCACCGTGCCTGGCCAAGAAATATTTTCTTTAGGGACAATTTCTGCCAACTAATATAATGACCTTTAAATAATCTAGTCAATTAAACAGATTAATTTAGTCTCTTCAACCTTGAGCCAAATACCAAAGACCAGAAAGGAGTATAAGACTGCAGAGCCATAGGTGCAGGGACAGTGTCTGCCATACTCATTACTATATTTGTAGTGCATCTTGTAATACTTGCTTTTTTTTTCTGAGATCTGTCTTTCCAGCCTGGGAAACGGAGCAGACAAAACCCCATCTCTACCAAAAATACAAAAATTATCCCAGGCATGGTGGCACATGCTTGTAAGCCCAGCTACTCAGGAGGCTGGGGCTGGAGAATCACTTGAACCTGGGAAGTAGAGGTTGAATAAGCTGAGACTGTGCCACTGTACTCAGACTTGGGGGACAAGAGTGAGACTCCATCTCAAAAAAAAAAAAAATAGATAAGATCTCCCCAGGCTGGAGTGCAGTGGTGCAATCTTGGCTCACTGCAGCCTTGACCTCCCAGGTTCAAGCGACCCTTCCACCTCAGCCTCCCAAGTAGCTTGGGACTACAGGTGTACACCATCACGCAGGGCCAATTTTTGTGGGTTTTTTTAGAAAGCAGGTGGGCACGGTGGCTCACACCTGTAATCCCAGAACTTTGGGAGGCTGAGGTGGGCAGATCACCTGAAGTCAGGAATTTGAGGCCAGCCTGACCAACATGGTGAAACCCTGTCTTTGAAAAAAAAGAAGTAAGAAATCTGATCTCCTTATGTTGCTGAGGCCGATCTTGAAGTGCTGGGCTCAAGTAATCGGCCTCCTAAACAGAGCTCAGGGGTTACAGGCTACCGTGAGCCATCGTGCCTGGCCTCCTGCATTCTTATTGAATGCTTTTGGCAGCCATGAACTAGTCCCCCTCATGGGCGTGAAGGGAAACTCAGAGGCTGTCTGAAACTGTACTGTAGTGCAGGTGGCCAAAGGCTCAGAGACTGCAGGAAACAGGAGGGGAAGGCAGAGGAGTTGGAGGCCAGCCAGGAGCAAGCTGGGAACAGCCAGGCCATGCTGCTCCTTAGTTACCGCGGGCTCTGTCCAGCCCGATGTCCTCAGCATCTCCTTGGTTTTTGGCCTGAGGAATTTGACTATTCATCCTGAAGTTGTCTTACATGCTCTTCACATTCACAAATACTCCTCAGAGGCCAAATCCATTTTTACGTAGATGGGGATATAGCCTGGACTTAAATAGACTTAGGTTTATCCGAACCTTGTTATTTACTAGCCGAGTGAACTTAAGCAATTTATTTGGATTCTCTAATCTTCAGTTTTCTCAGGTACCTAAAGCTGGGGATAATTTACTCAATACATTTTTTTTTTTTTTGAGATGGAGTCTCGCTCTGCAACCTCTGCCTCCCAGGGTCAAGCAATTCTCGTGCCTCAGCTTCCAGAGTAGCTGGAACTACGAGCATGCGCCACCATGCCTGGTTAATTTTTGTATTTTTAGTAGAGACGGGGTTTCACCATGTTGGCCAGGCTGGTCTCGAACTCCTGACCTCAAATAATCCACCCACCTCTGCCTCCCAAAATGCTGGGATTACAGGTGTGAGCCACCATGCCTGGCCAATAAATCTTTATTCTTATATGCCTTTTATGTGACAGACTCAGACTTGGGTATTGAGAATATAGAAGTAAATCAGGTAAGGAAGGCCCTGTTTTGTTTGTTTGTTTGTTCGTTTGTTTTAAAGATGGGGTTTCACCATGTTGGTCAGGCGGCTCTCAAACTCCCGACCTCAGGGATCTACCTACTTTGGCCTCCCAAAGTGCTGGGATTGCAGGCATGAGTTACTGCGCCCTGCCGGAAGGCCCTGCTTTTATGGAGCTTTTTTTTCCTTCCTTTCTTTCTTTTCTTTTTCTTTCTTTCTTTCTTTCTTTCTTCTCTCTCTTTCTTTCTTTCTTTCTTCTTCTTTTCTTTTCTTTTTTTTTTTTTTTTGAGACAGGGTCCTGCTCTATTGCCCAAACTGGTCTCAAACTCCTGGGCTCAAGTGATCCTCCCACCTTGGCCTCCCAAACTGCTAGGATTATAGGCATGAGCCACTGTGCCCAGCCTATCATGAAGCTTTATTCAAGCAGAGGTGGGAGATAAATAAATAGGCAAGACAATATAGGATATTTATAAATACTTGGAAGACAGTAAAACAAGCTGATGTGAAAGATAACGACAGGGTGGAAGCATCTTTAGATGACAAGGAAAGCCTCTGAGAATTTGATGTTTGAGCTGAGACAGAAGGAAGGAAGACAAAAAGCAGCTAGCCCTGTGAGGATCAGGGTGTGGAGCATTCCAGTGGGAGGGAAGGGGAGTTTCAAAAGCTTTAAGGCAGAGGAGAGAGTTTGGAATGTCCACGGAACAGAACAAAGCTCTAGAATGGAGTGAGGTGGAGAGGGATGTGGGAAGATGTGGGAGAGGTAGGCAGGACTGAGGAGGTGGAGGAGGATGTGGGCGATCTGCAGAGAGCAGAGAATGTGTGAAAAAGTTGCTTTGGAGAATGGAGGAAAGAATGTACTGGGAAAGTGTAGTAGGACTGCTTGGCAGCATTGACAGTCCTTTTGAGATGTGTGGTCCTGAATTTCAACTAGAACTAGTTGCCATAGTAGATGTTCTCAGAATTAAATAAATGAACGGGAAGTTTGGATTCATAGTTGATGCTCAAAAATGTTAGCTATCATAAGATGTAGACAACATTAGAATGGAGAGCAAACCAACCCTTCATTTTTGCTACCATTTGCAACTCAGAGGAAAGGTGGATAACACACTGTGTGTTCTAATCTTAGATTTAAGACTAAGGTTTTCTTTTAAAGTGAGATTTTTGCTTCTGAATTTTTTTTTTTTTTTTTTTTTGACAGAGTCTTGCTCTGTTGCCCAGGCTGGAGTGCAGTGGCATGATCTCGGCTCACTGCAACCTCTGCCTCCTGGGTTCAAGCAATTCTCATGCCTCAGCCTCCAGAGTAGTTGGGACCACAGGCACGCACCGCCACATCCAGCTAATTTTTGTATTTTTAGTAGAGACAAGATTTTGCCATGTTGGCCAGGCTGGTCTTGAACTCCTGGCCTCAAGCAATTCACCCGCTTTGGCCTCCCAAAGTGCTGAGACTACTGGCGTGAACCACCTCTCCCGGCCTGCTTCTGGATATTTTAACCTGAGTGTTTTTTGGTTTTGTTTTGTCTTGTTTTTTGAGACAGAGTGTCGCTCTTGTTGCCCAGTCTGGAGTGCAATGGCGCAATGTCAGCTCACCGTGACTTCCGCCTCTCAGGTTCAAGCAATTCTCCTGCCTCAGCCTCCTGAGTAGCTGGGATTACAGGTGTGATGCCTGGCTAATTTTGTGTTTTTAGTGGGAGATGGATTTCTCCAAGTTGGTCAGGCTGGTCTCAAACTCCGGACCTCAGGGGATCCACCCTCCTCAGCCTCACAAAGTGCTGAGATTACAGGTGTGAGCTACCGCACTGGCCCAACCTGAGTGTTTTTACATACCTAATGCAAATGTAGTGATTTTCGTTCTTGTGGTCTTAATAAAGTGGAAGTGAATATCTGTTTTTTTTTTTCTTTTTTTTTTTTTTTTTTTTTTTTTTTGAGACAGGGTCTCTCTATGTCACCCAGGCTGGAATGCAGTGTTGTAACCTTGGCTCACAGCAGCCTCAAAGTCCTAAGCTCAAGGGATCCTCCCACTTCAGCCTCCTGAGTAGTTGGGACTAGTCATGCACCACCATGCCCCACTAATTTTTTATAATTTTCGTAGAGACGAGGTATCACTTTGTTGCCCAGGCTGGTCTCAAATTCCCAAGCTCAAGAGCTCCTCCCACCTCAGCCTCCCAAAGTGCTGGGATTACAGGCATGAGCCACTGCACCCAGCTTGGAAGTGAATTTCTTTGATCGGTCCTTTGTAGAACTAGTTCCTTGTATTCCAAATACAGGAACTTGCTTCATTTTAGTATACACACAAAATTTGCTTCTCTTTAGCTTTTTCAGTGCTCAGACAAAACAAAGATGTCTGCTAGTAAATTTCTAAGATGTCTTGAAATGTTAATTCACAACATTTGGTACCTGGGAACAACTCTGCAGCCTAGGATAGCACATCTATTACAACTTTAAATAGAATCTCCCTCACAATGCAGTAATGGAGAAAACCACACCTGAGATTTCTTGTAATTTCATCTCACTGATGAGATCTTTTTAGACAAATCCCTTTTTAAGCCTCCTTAAGCTTTAATAGTTGTGATATCCAAAAGCACTTCTTATGGAGCAGAAAAGCAAAATGAACAAGAGTTAAACACAATAAGACATGGAGAAAGGCTTGGGGATAGGATGTTTTATCACTGGGGACCTGGGGGACAGGGGCTGGGAGACAAGTAGGTGCTGAGAGGTGAGAATGACAACTGGTTGGCAGGTGACTAGTGAGACAAGTGAGGAGTTCAGCAAGGGGATAAGTGGGTACCCCAACCAGAGGGCAACAGGCAATGGCGAGGAACCTGAGAGCAAGTGATGTGTGGAATTCTAGGCACAAAGTCTGACAGCAGGCCATCTGCTGTGAGAACCCCAGTGCTTATACAGTTCCAGAGGTTGAAATGAAGAAGGAAGCCCCCCCCCCACTGGACCCGATGGCTTACGCCTGTAATTCCCAGCACTTTGGAAGGCCAAAAGTACTGGGAATCACCTGAGGCCAGGAGCTTGAGACGAGTTGGCCAACATGGTAAAACCCTGTGTCTACTAAAAATACAAAAATTAGCCGCATGTGGTGGTGCATGCCGGTAATCCCAGCTACTCAGGAGGCTGAGGCACGAGAATTGCTTGAACCCAGAAGGTGGAGGTCGCAGGGAGCCAAGATTGCATCACTGCATTCCTGCCTGTGTGACAGAGGGACACTTGGTCTCAAAAAAAAAAAAAAAAAAAAAAAAAGATAGGCCCCCAATTTCAAAGTCTCTGATAGCTCCACCTCTGTGTTCTGCAAACTCTTCCCCTAGGTGATATCGTCTCTCAGGGGCACCATTCACTCCAAAATTCTTGCTTCCTCACAAAACCTCCTCTCCATCTCCCCCACCTCCACCCCACATATTTATAAATCACAGAAAAGAGGTTCTGACGTTGTAGCAAATGCTGCTGTCCCCAGTTGTATCCGCCCAGCACTGGCTGTTTCTATATATGCTGACAGCTTCTTCCTGCAAGCATCTGGGACTCTCTGCCTGGGAGTTTTCCCCTGATCACTGGAGCAGGCTTGACTCATGAGCAGGGCAGACCAGAAAAGCCAGGGTGTTCATGTCCCCAGGAGCGACTGCCAAACAGTGATTGACTGGAGTTAGTGTATATTATTAATACATGCATTTCATTTTCTATCGCAGGTAACAAACCAATCCAAAATCCTGTGGCTTAAGACAACAATGATTTGTTATTTCTCATGATTCTTTGGGTGGGCCAGGTGGTTCCCCCTTCGGTTTTGTCTGGGCTCACTCATGGAGCTGCTGCATTCAGCTGCAGAGTGGCTGGGCTGAAAGGTCCAAGCTGGTATTACATGCATGTCTTGCAGCTGATGCTGGCTGTTGGCTTGGGACTTTGTTTTGTTTTGTTTTTGTTGTTTTTTTTTTTGTTGTTGTTTTTTCAGACAGAGTCTCGCTCTGTTGCCAAGGCTGGAGTTCAGTGGCACAATCTCGGCTCACTGCAAACTCTACCTCCCGGGTTCAAATGATTCTCCTGCCTCAGCCTCCCAAGTAGCTGGTATTACAGGCACATGCCACCATGCCCGGCTAATTTTTATATTTTTACTAGAGATGGGGTTTTACCATGTTGGCCAGGCTAGTCTCAAAATCCTGACCTTAGTACGTAATCCACCCACCTCAGCTTCCAAAGTGCTGGGATTGCAAGTGTGAACCACCATGCCTGGCCCTAGAGATTACTTAAGTGGTTGTGATCAGAATGCTGGTTCAAATATGGTCAGTAAACACTATTTTAATGAGATCTTAGATAAAAATTAGGAACAGGGTACATGCCAGATGTCAGCCAGAGCTCTCCTATATGAGGTATCCATCAGCTCCTGCTGGGAGGTATCTCCCAGTCAGCATACATGGGGTCAGGGAGCCACTTGAGACAGTCTGACCCTTATGGGAGCTCAAGCAAAAACAAAATGAAACAAAAAACAAAAATTAGGTCTCTCAAAAGGAGAGTTAAAAAAAAAAGGAACAAGGTATTGTAAACTGTAGGAAAGGCCATCGTTTTATAAAGTGGCAAAGAACTTGGCTGAGTTGTGTTTGTGTTCTAATGCTTTATTGAAGGGAGAAATTGCAAGTGATGAACTAGGAGATTTGGTGGAAGTATCTAAAGAAAATGTTGAGGATGCTGCATGCTTTCTCTTGATGCTTATAGTAAACTGTGAGGAGAAAGAAACAACCTAAAGACAGAATTTATAATAAAAGGAAAGCAGAACTTAAAGATTTGAAAAATTCATAGCCTTCCCACGTTGTAAAAACGCGTTTGGAAGAGAACATTGAGTAACTGTTGGATAAGAAGATTCACATGGCTAGAAGAAACCCAAATGCTATTTATTACGATAATAAAAGCATGTCCCTGAAGGCATTTCAGAGATTATTGGTGCTGCCCCTCTCATTACAGGCCCAGAGTTCTGACCTGATGGACAGAACTATGTCAAAAGAAGGATCTTGGGTGCCCACATGAGACCTTAGCATTCACTGCCCCATGCCGCCTCAAGTCTCTGCTCCTTCAATTCTGGTGCAACACTCCATGGCCACCCCAGCTGTGTCTCAAACAAGGTCCACAGTGCAGTTTAGGTTGCCACTCTGGAGAGTACAAGCAATAAACCTTGGCAGCATCCATACAGTGCTAACCGTGCAAGCACACAGAGTCCAAGAGTTGTGGAAGCATGGCTCTGTCCACCTAGATTTCAAAGGATGCCTCAAAGAGCCTTGAGGCCCAGGCAGAGAACTTCCATGACGCAGGGACACAGCAGAGAGCCCCACTAGAGCAAAGTTCAGTGAAGCCATGGGGGGCAGAGTTGCCCTAACACCCCAGAACTCTGGAGCCACTGGCATGCAATGCCAGCCTGGGAGAGCCACAGGAATGTGACTCCGATCCCTGAGAGCTGCAGCGTGGGCTATGGCCAGCAAAGCCATGGTAACAGGGCTACCTAGGGTTTTGGGGGCCAGCGCATACCCCAGTTTGTCTGGAAGGCAGGACATAGAGTCAAAGATTATTCTTGGCCAGGTGTGGTGGCTCACGCCTGTAATCCCAGCACTTTGGGAGGCTGAGGCAGGCGGATCACGAGGTCAGGAGTTCGAGACCAGCCTGATCAACGTGGTGAAACCCCTGTCTCTACTAAAAATGCAAAAGAATTAGCTGGGCATGGTGGCATGCGCCTGTAATCCCAGCTACTCGGGAGGCTGAGGCAGGAGAATTGCTTGAACCAGGGAGGTGGAGGTTGCAGTGAGCCAAGATCATGCCACTGCACTCCA
The DNA here is from genome assembly GCA_036589455.1 of Ateles fusciceps. Lineage (NCBI taxonomy): Eukaryota > Metazoa > Chordata > Mammalia > Primates > Atelidae > Ateles > Ateles fusciceps. The sequence goes on from JAZHEH010001737.1 coordinate 6,148,641, forward strand.
GCCTGGGTGACAGAGCAAGACTTTGTCTCAGAAAATAAACAAAGATTATTCTCAAGCCTCAAGATTTAACGTTGTTTGCCTTGTTGACTTTTATACTTACTTGGGACGTGTTAACTCTTCTTTCTTGCTGATTTCTCCCGTCTGGAATGGGAATGTCTATCTTATGCCTGTCCTGCCATTGTATTTTGGCAGCACATAAATTTGTTTGATTTCACAGGCTCACAGCTAGAGAGCAATTTGCCTCAGGATGAATTATACCTTGAGTCTCACTCATTTATTTATTAACTGATATTTAGGTGAGACTTTGTACTTAGATTTGAAAGTTGATGCTGGAACAAATTATGACTTTTGGGGCTATTGGGATGGAATGAATGCATTTTGTATGTGAGAAGGACAAGAGTTTTGGGGGGCTGGGGGTGGAATGCTATGGTTTAAATATATGTGTCGCTCCAAAATTCATACGTTGGATCTTAAACCCCAATGGGATAGTTTTTTTGTTTTGTTTTGTTTTGTTTTTCTGAGACAGAGTCTTGCTCTGCTGCCCAGGCTAGAGTGCAGTGGCGCAATCTTGGCTCACTGCAACATCCACCTCCTGGGTTCAAGCGATTCTCCTGCCTCAGCCTCCCAAGTAGCTAGGGGGAGGGGGTGGATTACAGGCACCTGCCACTGCGCCTGGCTGATTTTTGTCAGGGTTTCACCATCTTGGCCAGGCTGGTCTCGAACTCCTGAACTCCTGATCCAACTGCCTCGGCCTCCCAAAGTGCTGGGATTACAGGCATGAGTCACCATGCCCAGTCCCAATGTGCTACTATTAACAGGTGTTACCTGTAGAGTGATTAAGTCATGAGACTCATGAGTGGATTAGTCACTTTATAAAAAGGTTGAAGAGGCTGGGCGCCGTGGCTCACGCCTTTAATCCCAGCAGTTTGGGAGGCCGAGGCGGGTGGCATCACAAGATCAGGAGTTCGAGACCAGCCTGGCCAACATGGTGAAACCCTGTCTGTACTAAAAATACCAAAATTAGGCTGGGCACAGTGGCTTACGCCTGTAATCCCAGCACTTTGGGAGGCTGAGGCGGGTGGATCATGAGGTCAAGAGTTCAAGACCAGTCTGGTCAATATGGTGAAATCCCATTGATAAATAAATAATTTCTATATTTTCTACTAAAAATATAGGTATTAGCCGGGCGTGGTGGTGGGTATCTGTAATCCCAGCTGCTTGGGAGGCTGAGGCAGAAGAACTGCTTGAACCCAGGAGGTGGAGGTTGCAGTGAGCCGGGATTGCGCCGCTGCACTCCAGCCTGGGTGACAGAGCGAGACTCCATCTCAAAAAAAAAAAAAAAAAAAAAATTAGCCAGGAGTGGTGGCACGTGCCTGTAATCCCAGTCAGGAGGCTGAGGGAGGAGAATTGCTTGAACCCAGGAGGCAGAGGTTGCAGTGAGCTGAGACTGCGCCATTGCACTCCAGCCTGGGCGACAGAATAAGACTTCAGTTTTTTTCAAAAAAAAAAAAAAAGATTGAGAGAGAACTCTCCAGTTTCTTTTGCCCTTCTGCATTTCATTATGGAAGGACAAAGCAACAGGGCACCATCTTAGGGGCAGAGATTGGGTTCTCACCAGACACTGAACCTGCTGGTGCCTTCATCTTGAGACTTCCCAGCCTCCACCAATTGTGAGCGATATGTTTCTATTATTATCATTACTAGCATTATTTGAGACAGGGTCTCTGTTCCCCAGGCTGGAGTGTAGTAGTGCTATATCGGCTCACTGCAACCTCCACTTCCTGGGCTTAGGCCATGCTCTGGAGTACCTGGGACTACAGACACGCCACCACGCCCGGCTAAACTTTTGCATTTTTCGGTAGACATGGGGTTTTTCCATGTTGCCTGAAATTAATAGAAATAGTAATTTATTGCATTGGAACCGAAAAAAAAAAAGAAATAATAATTTATATTATTGATAAATTATTCAGTTGTGGTATTTTATTATAGCAGCAGGATAAGACAGAGCAAGGTCAACCCTGAGAAGGCTGAATTTCATGCTTTCTGTAAGTCCAGGGGTTGGAGCCATAGCTAAGCCCTTATCAAGTATGTCTCATCTCTCAGACTGGCCTTCAGGATTCCTGGGAGATAAACCAGCACACACTTTGGGGGCCAAGAGCCTCTCCTGTGCAAATCCATAGTGAAAGGCTACTCCTGTGTCTTTGTTTCAAACTGTGTGTAACACAGTACACACCAGGAAGCAGGGCACAGCCTAGGAAAAGCATCAAGTGGCTCACTTAGCTTTTCCCTCTAGCTCATGCCTGTGAGTGGTGTGGTGATCGTATCGAGTGACATATCAAAGAAAGCAAGAAAAAAATCAATGTTGAATGCTTGTTATAATGGTAGCTACTGTTCTAGGCAATGTTTCTCTTTCTCTCTCTCTCTCTTAACCTTTTCTTGTGAAAAGTTCCAAATATAGCTGGGTGCGGTGGCTCATGCCTGTAATCACAGCACTTTGGGAGGCTGCGGCAGGCAGATCACGGGGTCAAGAGATCGAGACCATCCTGCCCAACATGGTGAAACCCCATCTCTACTAAAAATACAAAAATTAGCTGGGCATGGTGGTGGGCGCCTGTAGTCCTGGCTACTTGGGAGGCTGAGGCAGGAGAATTGCTTGAACCTGGGAGGCAGAGGTTGCGGTAACCTGAGATCGCGCCACTGCACTTTAGTCGGGCAACAGAGCAAGACTCCATCTCAAAAAAAAAAAAGTTCCAAATATATATGGAAGTATAAAAAATAGTATAATGGGCTGGATGTGGTGGCTCACGCCTGTAATCCCAACACTTTGGGAGGCTGAGGTGGGCAGATCACCTGAGGTCAGGAGTTCGACACCAGCCTGGCCAACATGGTGAAACCCCATCTCTACTAAAAATACAAAAATTAGCAGGACGTGGTGGCACACGCCTGTAGTCTCAGCTACTCAGAAGGTTGAAGCAGGAGAATTGCTTGAACCTGGGAGGCAGAGATTGCAGTGAGCGGAGATTGAGCCATTGCACTCTAGCCTGGGCAACAGAGCGAGACTCCGTCTCAAAAAAAAAAAAATGGTATAATGACCTCCCATGTATCATTACACAGTTTCAACAAGTATTCATATATTCATGACCACCCTGATTTTATTTTTAATCTCTGCCCTCCCCCTAACCCCTCCATATTATGTATGTGTATATATATATACATATATATATATATATATTTTTTTTTTTTTTGAGATGTAGTCTCACTCTGTTGCCCATGCTGGAGTACAGTGGTGCAGTCTCAGCTCACTGCAGCCTCTGCCTTTTGGGCTCAGGTGATTCTCTGCCTCAGCCTCCCAAGTAGCTAGGAGTACAGGCGCAAGTCACCACACCTGGCTAATTTTGTAGAGACGGGGGTTCACCTTGTTGGCCAGGCTGGTCTGAAACTCCTGACCTCAGGTGAACTGCCTGCCTAAGCCTCTCAAAGTGCTGGGTTTACAGGCGTGAGCCACTGCTTCCGACCCCCCTCCATATTATACTGAAGCAAATTCCAGATATCATCGTTTTACCCAGAAATAATATTTCAGTATGTGTCTCCAAAAGATAAGGACTCTTTTATAACATAACCACAATGGCATTAACATACCTTTCAAAACTAACAATGTCTTAGTCTCATGAAGTAGCCAGTCAGTATTCAAATTTTCCTAATGTGTGTGTATATATATTATATATATACACACTATATGTGTGTGTATAAATTCTTCACTTCTCTTAACTAGTTCGAACCCATCCTTACCCTTTTACATCTCTGTGCTTTTCTATTTGTCATCCCTTCTGCCTAGATTGTCGTTCCTTTCCTGCCTAACTGACAAGACACAGTCTTCCAGATCTGTTCAAGTATCACCTCCTCCAGCAATCTTTCCCTAGCAAAACTCAGGACTTAGTCATTCCTACAGCACTAACACTCAGCACTCTGCACTGCGTATTTGTCTACATGTTTGTCTGTTCTCCCGATTGTGAGCTCTGTGAAGACTTGAATCATATTATTGTGGCCTTTGAGAACCCCAGTACCTAACATGGTGCCTGGCCCACACTATTTGCTTCAAGCCAGCATATTATTTCTAAGGAGGGGGCTCCCAAGGCCTCTTCCACAGTTCTTGGTGTTGATTTATCCTTTCCTAAAGTTCACTGTCTTTTGCAAAGATAATGTCCTCTCCACTTTTCCCATTTGAGCTGGGAGTTGACCAAATGTTTTCAGTCTTTCACTTTAAGAAGCCACTGGAGGCAGAATTAATTGGTTTAGAGGTGGTGTTTTTGTTTTTGTTTTTTTCTTTTTTAAGGATTGATATAAAGCAGAAAGACTGAGAAAGAAAAAGCCACTTTGTCAGTCGGCAGTCACTCTGGGATTAATGTCGTAGAACTGTACAGAATTTAAAAGCAAAAAGCATTGTCCTCATCCTCTAATTGAATACAATCCACAAACCTTCTAGTTCTCTGAGAAGGACCTTGGAATGTGCTCGCAGTTTCCAAACTGTAATTAATAACAGTTCAAATCATAGTTTTCAAGTGGTTCTTTTACCTCAGAACCCCTTCCTCAGTTTTATCTGCCTGGAAAATCTGTTACACAGATAAAAGCTCTGGTGGGGCCAGGTGCAGTGGCACAAGCCTGTGGTCTGTGCTATTTTTTTTTTTTTTTTTTTTTTTTTTGAGGCAGACTCTCATTCTGTCATCCAGGCTGGAGTGCAGTGACACCATCTCGGCTCACTGCAACCTCCACCTCCTGGATTCAAGCGATTCTCCTGCCTCGGCCTCCTGAGTAGCTGGGACTACAGGCATGAACCATGGTACTTGACAAATTTTTGTATGTTTAGTAGAGACAGGGTTTACCATGTTGGCCAGACTGGTCTCAAACTCCTGACCTCAGGTGATCCACCTGCCTTGGCCTCCCAAAGTGCTGGGATTACAGGTGTGAGTCACCACACCTGGCCTAGTCTCTGCCCATTCACAGGCTAAGGTAGGAGGATTTCTCGAGCCCAGAAGTTCAAGTTTGAGGCTATAGTGCACTATGATTGTGCCTGTCAACAACCATTGTACTCCATCCTGAGCAACATAGACGGCTGTGGTGGAAAGGTAGCAGACAGATCCCTGGGACTCAGTTTTATTAGACCATCTGCTAGGCCTTCCCGGACATGGCTCCTGAGACACAGATCCCAGAGCAGTTGCTCAGTCATTCATCAATCTCTCGATCTCCACCATACAACTGTTCGAGTGCCTGCTACGTGTGGTGCTGGAGGTACTGTACTGAACAAGACAGATGGCCTTCCATTTTCTTGGAGTTTACATTCTAGGACAGGCATGAGAGAGAGAGGAGAAATAATCACTGTAAACCAGTGCAATGGTTTGAATGTGTGCTCCAAAAGTTCATGTGTTGAAAACTTAATTATTATTGTAACACCATTAAGAGGTGGGGGCCTTTCAGAGGTGATTATCAGGCCGTGAGTGCTCTCCCCCTCATGAATAAATTAATGCTATTATGAGGAAGTGGGTTACTTATCATGGGAGTGGACTCTTGATAAAAATGAAAAGTTTGGCCCAATTTCTACACCGTCTGTTTCACATGTTCACTTGCCCTCTGCCTTCTGCCATGGGGTGACCCTCTTCAAATGCCAGTGCCATGCTTTTGGACTTCCCCGGTCTCTAGAACTGTGAGCCACATAAACATCCATTGTTTATAAATTACCTAGTCTGTGGTATTCTGATGTTGCCGCAGAAAATGGACTAAGAGTGCCAGTGGTTGCCAGACTTTACTTTTCATCAAAATCATGTGGAAAGTTTGTTACATACAGATCTTTGGATCCTATGTTCACAATTTCTGATTCAAAAGGTCTAGAGTAGGGCCTGAGAATATGCAGTTAGAACTAGTTCCTGGTGATGCTAATCCTGCTGGTCCTGGGACCACACATTAAGAGCTACTAAGGTAAACAATCAAGGAAGTAAAATACCTTCAGACACTGGTAAGTGCTATGCTTTCAGAAAATCAAATAGGGTAACAGAATAGGAAGTTATCTGGTGGTGGGTAGCTACTTTAGGTTGGGTAGCCAGGGAAAGACTCTCTGAGAAAGTGATGTTTGATCTGAGCAGGTCACCTAAAAATCTGGGGGAAGGGCATTTCTATGGAAAGGACATATCAAGTGGGTGGGTGCAGTGGCTCATGCTTATAATCCCATCACATTGGGAGGCTGAGGCAGCCAGATCACCTGAGACCAGGAGTTTGAGATCAACCTGGCTAACATGACAAAACCTCATCTCTACTAAAAATACAAAAATTAGCTGGGTGTGGTAGTGCACGCCTGTAGTCGCAGCTACTCGGGAGGCTGAGGCTGAAGAATCGCTTGAACCTGGGAAGCAGAGGTTGCCATGAGCTGAGATTGTGCCACTGCACTCCAACCTGGGTGACAAAGCAAGACTCTGTCTTGGAAAAAAAAAAAAAAGCCAGGCCCAGTGGCCCACACCTGTAATCCCAGCACACTGGAAGCCCAAGGCAGGCAGATCACAAGGTCAGGAGTTCTGACCAGCCTGACCAATACAGTGAAACCCCATCTCTACTAAAAATACAAAAATTTAGCCAGATGTGTGGGTGTCTGTAATCCCAGCTACTTGGGAGGATGAGGCACGAGAATTGCTTGAATTAGGAGGTGGAGGTTGCAGTGAGCTGAGATCACATAACTGCACTCCATCTCCGGTGACAGAGCAAGACTCAGTCTCAAAAAAAAAAAAAAAAAAAAGATGCCAAGTGTGGTGTCTCAGGTCTGTAATCCCAGCACTTTGGGAGGCCGAGGCGGGCAGATCACGAGGTCAGGAGTTCAAGACCAGCCTGACCAACATGGTGAAACCCTGTCTCTACTAAATATGCAAAAATTAGCTGGGCATGGTGCCTTCCACCTGTAATCCCAGCTACTTGGGAGGCTGAGGCAGGGGAATCACTTGAACCCTGGAGGTGGAGGTTGCAGTAAGCCAACAGTGTGCCATTGTACTCCAGCCTGGTGACAGAGCAAGACTCAATCTCAAAAAAAAAAAAAAAAAAAAAGGACATAGCAAGTGCAAAGGCCCTAAGCACAAAACAAGCACAACCTGTGCTTTTTGTTTTAAGAAACAAAATAAGACATTCAAAGTGCCAGGACAGCTGCAGAGTTTTGTTTTTGTTTTTTGAGACTGAGTTTTGCTTGTTACCCAGGCTGGAGTACAATGGTGCAGTCTTGGCTCACTGCAACCTCCACCTCCCTGGTTCAAGTGATTCTCCTGCCTTGACCTTCTGAGTCGCTGGGATTACAGGAAACCACCACCACACCTGGCTAATTTTTGTATTTTTTGCAGAGACAGGGTTTCACCGTGTTGGCCAGGCTGGTTTCCAACTCCACAAGTGATCCACCTGCTTCGGTCTCCCAAAGTGCTGGGATTACAGGCATGAGCCACTACACCTGGCTTCATTTTACATTTTTTTTTTGTTTTGTTTTGAGATGGAGTTTCACCCTTGTCACCCAGACTAGAGTGCAATGACAAGATCTGGGCTCACCGCAACCTCTGCCTCCCAGGTTCAAGCAATTCTCCTACCTCAGCCCCCCGAGTAGCTGGGATTACAGACATGCGCCACCACATCCAGCTAATTTTGTATTCTTTAGTAGAGACGGGGTTTCTCCGTGTTGGTCAGGCTGGTCTCGAACTTTCAAACTCAGGTGATCTGCCCGCCTTGGCCTCCCAAATTGCTGGCATTACAGGTGTGAGCCACCGCGCCCAGCCATTTTACATTTTAGATATGAATTATTTGCTGTCTCTTTTTTGGCTATTGTGTGGAGAGTACCATGGAGGATGGTAGTGGTGAGGGTGGCAGGGTGTATGGGAAAGCAATGAGAAACTCAGAGACCAGTTAGGAGGTCTTGCAGTATCCTGGGGAGGGGAAGTAGCAATGGATATGGTGAGAAATGGTCAGTTATGCAGCAGTGAGGACTTGCTAATGAGAACGACACCTAGCATAATGTCTTGCACATTGTAGGTATTCAGCTAACAGTCATTGAATGAATGAATGAATGAATGAAGGCCCCTTCCTTTCTGAAATGCATGATTATAATCCTTCACTTTACTGATAAAGCAAAGAATATTGTAAATTATTCTCCAAACTGGATTTCATTGTCTTGTTGGTAACAGTGGTTTTGTATATGTGTGGGTGGGTGGGTGTGCCTATGTTACTTGAGTTTTTTTGGATATAATATTCCCCTCCACTCTCTAGCTCACTTATTAAATATATTTCACTCCTACCCCTTCCCTTTTTTGGGGGTATAATGCAGGTTTCCAACAGCTTGCTAAGAATTATTTTCCCTTTGTAAAGCAAATTGAGTGGAGGTGGCTCCAGAGCTCAGCAATTCTCTTGGAAGGTGGAAGGGCTTGGTTGGTCTCCAGGGACTCTGGTTGCTGGGAGAGGTGGAAGGGGTTGGTTGGTCTCCGGGGGCTCTGGTTGCTGAGAGAGGTGAATTGTGAGTGCTGGGAGTGATACGAAACTCTTCGTAGTGCACTGAGGGCAATAAGCAAGTTATTCCTTTAAGTCTATTTCTTGGAAATGTTTTTATTGTTTCCACGGTATTTCATTCCTACTGCAACCAAAGGCAATCAACATATGGGTTTAATTTGACAAGGGAAAGGGCCATAAACAACTGTAAATTGTCAAAACTGGCAGATGACAGCCCTGATCTCTGCAATAGCAAAGATGAGCCAAGCAGCCTGCTTTTGCACATCAAATCGAGCTGTCACACTGCTCAACTGACGATGCTGGTTAGGTGTGGAAGAAAATATTTCAAACACAAGTCATCTCATCCAAGGAAATAAACCATTGTTTTAGCACAAGTTTCAAAAATTAAATAATAACAAAAGCAGAAAATCTGTTTTTTCTTTGCAGAGATGACATCGAAATCCTTCCACCAGCCAAGAGGATTGATTCCAAAGTCGGTTTTAACTTGCTTTCCTGCTGGGGCCCTGGATGTCTGGAGTACAGTGGGCCTCCTGCTGAGCCTCTTCTCAGTCTCTCAGAGACTACATTCTCCCTCCATGTTTCCTTTCTGAATACTGGTTTCTTTCTTTTTTACTTTCTTTCACAGGGTCTTGCACTATTGTGCAGACTGGAGTGTGGTGGTACAATCCTGTGGGACCACAGGCACATGTGCCACCCTGTCTGGCTAATTTACTTTTATGTTTTTGTAGAGTTGGGGGGGGTCTTACCATGTTGCCCAGGCTGGTCTTGAACTCCTGGGCTCATGTGTCGGCTCCCCTCAGCCTCTCAAAGTGCTGGGATTACAGGCATGAGCCACCGCACCTGGCCTCTGAATGCCATTTTCTAGGTGATGTCTCCAGATAGGGTTTTCACTTATGTCTGTTTCTATTGCTTTCCTGCAAACCCATTTCTTCTCTCCCCCGTTGTATAGGCCGCACCTGGCCTCTGAATGCCATTTTCTAGGTGATGTCTCCAGATAGGGTTTTCACTTATGTCTGTTTCTATTGCTTTCCTGCAAACCCATTTCTTCTCTCCCCCGTTGTATAGGCATGTATTACAAATCTTAAACAGCAAAACATGAAACTAGCCAAAGGCCGTGCATGGTGGCTCATGCCTGTAATCCCAGCACTTTGGGAGGCCAAGGCAGGTGGATCACCTGAGGTCGGGGGTTCAAGACCAGCCTGCCCAACATGGAGAAACCCCATCTCTACTAAAAATACAAAATTAGCTGGGCATGGTGACACATGCCTGTAATCCCAGCTACTCAGGAGGCTGAGGCAGGAGAATCGCTGGAACCTGGGCGGCAGAGTTTGCGGTGAGTCGAGATTGCTCCATTGCACTCCAGCCTGGGAAACAGGAGCGAAACTCTGTCTCTAAATAAGTAAATAAATAAAACTAGCCAAGTTGCACAACTGAAGTTGTTTTTTCCTTTTTCTTTACTTTTTTTTTTTTTGAAACAGAGTCTTGCTTTTTTGCCCAGGTGGATCACCTGAGGTTAGGAGTTAGAGACCAGCCAAAATGGTGAAACCTCGTCTCTACTAAAAATGCAAAAAATTAGCTGGGTGTAGTCGCGGGTGACTGTGATCCCAACTACTCAGGAGGCTGATGCAGAAGAATCACTTGAACCCGGGAGTTGGAGGTTGCAGTGAGTCAAGATTGAGCCACTGCACTCCAGCCTGGGCAAGAGCAAGACTCTGTCTGAAAAAAAAAAAAAAAAAAAAAAAAAGAGACAGGTTCTCTCTCTGTTCCCCAGGCTGGAGTGCAGTGGTTTGATCCTAGCTCATGGAACCCTTAAACTTCTGGGCTCAAGTGATCTTCTCCCCTCAGCCTCCTGAGTAACCGGGACCACAGGAATGTGCTACCACACCTGGCTTATTTTTAAATTTTGTTGAGACAGGGTCTTGCCACGTTGCCCAGGCTGGTTTCCATATCCTGGACTCAAGTGGTTGTCCCACCTTTTCCTCCCAAACTGCTGGGATTATATGTCTGAGCCACCATGCCTGAACCATTTTACATATACATATTTATATTGGACACGGGGTCTTGCTTTGTCACCCAGGCTAGAGTGCAGTGGCACAGTCTCTGCTTACTGCAGCCTCTGCCTCCCATGCTCAAGCAATCCTCCCACCTCAGTTGCCTGGATAGCTGGGACTACAGGCGTGCACCACCATACCCAGCTAATTTTTAAATCTTTAAAATAGAAACGCGGTCTCCCTGTATTGCCCAGGCTGGTCGCAAACTCTTGGGCTCAAGGTACCCTCCTGCCTTGGCCTCTCAAAGTGCTGGTATTATAGGCCTGAGTCACCGTACGCAGCTATTTTATAGTATTTTTTTTTTTTTTGAGACGGAGTCTTGCTCTGTTGCCCAGGCTGGAGTGCAGTGGCATGACCTTGGCTCACAGAAACCTCCGCCTCAGGGGTTCAAGTGATTCTTGTGCTTCAGCCACCTGAGTAGCTGGGACTACAGGTGACCGCCACCACACCTGCCAAATTTTGTTATATATATATATATATATATATATATATATATATGAGACTACTACTAAAATGCGCCACCGTGTTGGCCAGGCTGGTCTCAAACTACTGATCTCGAGTGATCTGCCTGCCTCAGCCTCCCAAAGTGCTGAGATTACAGATGTGAGCCACTGTGCCCAGCCTGTATATTTTTTACATGTCTTTTTTCTCACAAAAATATTTTTTTCAGTTATATATCTAATTTTGTTTCATAATTTTTATCCTTTTACTTAATGAGAGTCGTTCCCTGGTCCCTCTCCTCCCAAGTCCCACAAACCTTGGCTCTGCTCCTGGCTGAGATGATTGGACTTTGCAGAGAGACCAGAGCCTAAGGAATACAAGGCATGCACTGTGAACAGGAACAGGGCCATGCATACAGCTGTGGCTAGAGCACAGAGGCTAAAGTGCAGTGGTGCTATCACAGCTTACTGCAGCCTTGGCCTCATGGGCTGAGGCAATCCTCCCACCTCAGCCTCCCGAGTAGCTGAGCTATCAGGCCTGTGTCACCACACCTGGCTAACTTTTGTATTTTCACTAAAGATGTGGTTTCGCCATGTTGGCCATGCTAGTCTTGAACTCCTCACCTCCTGTGATCCACCCGCCTCAGCCTCCCAAGGTGCTGGATGCTGGGATTACAGGCATGACCTGCCATGCCTGGCCAATATAAATGATGATGAGGATGATGATGATGATGATGATTTGAGACAGTCTTGCCTTGTTGCTCAAGTTGGAGTGCAGTGGCACAATCTCAGCTCACTGCAACCTCCACCTCCCTGATTCAAGCGATTCTCCTGTCTCAGCCTCCCACGTGAGCAACCATGCCCAGCCCATACATTCTTTAACAAATAAGGAGACGAGAAAGTTGTTGCCAGGCGCCATAACTCATGCCTATAATCCCAATACTTTGGGAGGCCAAGGTGGGTGAAATACTTGAGACTAGGCGTTCAAGACCAGCTTGGCCAACATGGCAAAACCCTGTTTCTACTAAAAATACAAAAATTAGCCCAGTATGGTGGTGTGTGCCTATAGTCCCAGCCAGTCGGGAGGCTGAGGCCAGGAGAATCGCTTGATCCAGGAGGCAGAGGTTGCAGTGAGCAGAGATTGCGCCACTGCACTCCAGCCTGGGCAACAGACGGAGACTGTGTCTCAAAAAAAAAAAAAAAAAAAAAAAAAGAGAAATTGTTTTTCCCAAGTTAATGCTGATGAATACGTGTAGAAAAAATAATGGCATTTAAAAGCCACAATTTAGCAATCATCATAGCAGTAATTATTTTGTGCAAGAAATGTCATAAAATGTTACAACTAGTGGGTGAAATTCAGAGGAGGCATGGGGATATTTACATAGTTACATAGTATCTCCTCACAAAATGCTTATTAATTAAAAGGGGGAAATAGTAACTGTATAATAGGGAATCTGGCAGATACCATCTTAATCAAGTGCTCAAAGTTAACATTGCCAGTAATGGGTCAATGCAATGTCATCACGTGCACCTGATGGGATACCGTGAAAAGACCACAGCATCAGTTCTGTGTACCACCTGAATCTAATCATGAGACAGTAGACAAACCTGAATTGAAGGACTGTCTACAGATTAACTCACCTGGAATACTAGAGTCAGTTAAGAGCATTAAGGTCATTAAGGTCATGAATGGACTGTGGAACTTTAGATAGGAGACTAAAGAGATATGACAATGAAGTGCAACCCAGGATCTGGGTTGGATCCTTTTGCTGTAAAGGTCATTCTTAGGACAGTTGGCAAAACTTGAATGGGGTCCCTAGATGAAGAGTATATGCATAGTACAGTATGCTTCTTGCAACTGCTCCGTGAGTTTTATTTATTCCTTTTAAATGTGTTTTTGAGATGGAGTCTCACTCTGGCACCCAGGATGGAGTGCAGTGACATGATCTTGGCTCACTGCAACCTGTGCCTCCTAGGTTCAAGCAATTCTCCTGCCTCAGTTTCCCGAGAAGCTGGGATTACAGGCAGCTACCACCATACTGAGCTTATTTTTTGTATTTTTAGTAGAGATGGGGTTTCACCATGTCAGCCAGGCTGGTCTCACACTCCTGACTTCAGGTGATCCAGCTGCCTCAGCCTTCCAAAGTGCTGAGACTATAGGTGAGAGCCAGCATGCCCGGCCTGTTCTGTGAGGGGTTTTTTTGTTTTTCTTTTTTGCTTTTTTGAGAGGAAGTCTAGCTCTGTCACCCAGGCTGGAGTGCAATGGCACAATCTTGGCTCACTGCAACCTCTGATTCCCGGGTTCATACAATTCTTTTGCCTCAGCCTCCCAAGTAGCTGGGATTACACGCATGTGCCACCACGACTGGCTAACTTTTGTATTCTTCGAAGGGACAGGATTTCACCATGTTGGCCAGGCTGGTCTCGAACTCTTGACCTCATGATCTGCCCGCCTTGGCCTCCTAAAGTGCTGGGATTACAGGCGCGAGCCACTGTGCCTGGCCCTGTTCTATGAGTTTTAAATTATTTTAAAAATAAAAAAAATACTCGGGTGGGCACAGTGGCTCACACCTATAATCCCAGCACTTTGGGAGGCCGAGGCAGGCAGATCACCTGAAGTACGGAGTTCGAGACCAGCCTGACTAACATGGAGAAACCCTGTCTCTACTAATAATCCAAAAAAAATTAGCCAGGCATTGTGGCACATGCCTATAATCCCAGCTACTCAGGAGGCTGAGGCAGGAGAATCGCTTGAACCCAGGAGGCAGAGGCTGCTGTGAGCCTAGGTCACTACTTTGCACTCCAGCCTGGGAAACAAAGTGAAACTCTGTCTCTAAATAAATAAATAAATACAAATACAAAAATATTGGGGGGGTGGTGGCAGGTGCCTGTAATCCCAGCTACTCTGGAAGCTGAGGCAGGAGAATCACTTGAACCCAGGAGGCAGCAGTTGCAGTGAGCCGAGGTCGTGCCATTGCACTCTAGCCTAGGCAACAGAGCGAGACTCTGTCTCAAATAAAATAAAATAAACACACAACAAAAACCATAAACAGTGTGTCTGACTCATCAGTCCTCATGCCTTCCAGGCCCATCCCAAGCCTGCTAATCATTTGTGTGGCTTTCCAGAATCACTTCCCTTTTCTTGGCCTACTTTTCCCTATTGCAAAATAAGAGCTTTGGATATAACAAATAATCACTTTAGGCTGGTATAGTAGCTCATGCCTGTCATCCCAGCATTTTGGGGGGCTGAGATGGGGAGATTGCTTGATGTCAGGAGTTTGCAACCAGCCTGGACAACATAGCAAGACCTCGTTTCTACAAAAAATACAAAACTGGTTGGGCATGGTGGCATGCACCTCAGTCCCAGCTACTTGGGAGGCTGAGGTGGGAGGATCACTTGAGCCCAGGAGTAGGACGTTACAGCTATGATTGCTCCACTGCACTCCAACCTGAGTGACAACAATTTTCATTATTGTCATTAATCAAAAACTAATAACAATAATTATTACCATCACTTTGGTTTCCTAGTCCAAAGAGGGGAGCACCCCGCCCCCTCCCTCCACCCTGTTGTGAAGAAGGGAAACGTGGCTGAGCACTGGGGTGCCTTCCAATGGCTTTGTGCCCTCTTTGTGCTCTACTACTCCAGAGCCCAATCCTGGTGTCAGGGGCCCCAGTGCTGGGCCTATTGAAGAGCAGGCCCACTGTGAGGATGGCTCTGAATAACAAAGCTGGGACTGAGATTCTCACACTTCAGTGAGTATTCACAGAGATCACTTGGAGGGAGCAGGCATGGTGGCTCACACCCATAATCCCAGCATTTTGGGAGGCCGAGGAAGGCAGATGACTTTAAGGTCAGGAGTTCGAGACCAGCCTGGCCAACATTGTGAAACCCCGCCTGACTAAAAAAATATAAAAATTAGCCAGGCATGGTGCCATGTGCCTGTAATCCCAGCTACTTGGGAGGCTGAGGTAAGAGAATCCCTTGAACCTGGGAAGTGGAGGTTGCAGTGAGCTAAGACTGTGAAACTGCACTCCAGCCTCTGCAACAAGAGCGAAACTCCATCTCAAAAAAAAAAAAGAAATTGGCCAGGCACGGTGGCTCACATCTGTAATCCCAGCACTTTGGGAAGCTGAGGTGGGTCGATCATGAGGTCAGGAGTTTGAGACTAGCCCAGCCAACATGGTGAAACCCCATCTCTACTAAAAATACAAAAATTAGCTGGGTGTGGTGGCGTCGCCTGTAGTCCAGCTACTCATGAGGCTGAGGCAGGAGAATCGCTTGAACCCAGGAGACGGAGGTTGCAGTGAGCCAAGATCAAGCCACTGCACTCCAGCCTGGGCGACAGAGTGAGGCTACATCTCAAAAAAAAAAAAAAAAAAGAAAAAGAAAAGAAAAAAGAAATCACCAGGAGGTGCTCATTTAAGTTCAAGGCTGCAGTGAGCTGTGATTGCGCCACTGCATTCCAGCCTGGGTGACAGAGCAAGACTCTGTCACAAAAAAAAAAAAAAAAAAAGCACTTATCATTATCCAACATGCAATACGTTTTCTTGTTTAAAGTCTTTCTCACAACCCTAGAATGTAGACACCATGAAGATAGGGACTTTTTTTTTGAGACCGTCTCACTCTGTTACCCAGGATGGAATGCAGTCATCTTGACTCACTGCAACCTCCGCCTCCCAGATTCAAGCAATTCTCCTGCCTCGACTCTCCCAGGTAGCTGGGATTACAGGTGCACACCACCATGCCCAGCTAATTTTGGGGGTATTTTTTGTAGAGATGGGGTTTCGTCATGTTGGCCAAGTTGGTCTTGAATTCCTGGCCTCAAGTGATTCACCTGCCTAAGCCTCTGAAAGTGCTGGGATTATAGGCATGAGCCACTGCACCCAGCCAGGGATTGTCTTTTCTGTTCATTGCTATACTCCCAGCACTTAGAATGTTACCTGGAACATATAGGTCCCCAAAACAAAGGACCCTCGGGAGCCAGGCTAGCTTTGGAGGCCCCAGGCAAGCTCAGGGATTAGGTCTGGGCCTGAGAAATCCAGGATCCACTGGAGACAATCTGGACTCTGCGACTACGTGGTGGGAGCAACAGCATGTCCCCCACCAGCTCCCTTCCCAGGGGAGGCGTGGTGGGCTGCAGTCTTACTGCCACCAGCCCAGTCCTTGGATCTAGACCTGCCATTCCCCATCCACACCATCTCACGCTCACCTGACTCTGAGTTCTCTCTTGTCCAGATCCTCCCTACCTTTGAGATGCTGCAATGCTGCGGTCCACAGTCTTATGGGCGGCTAATAACAGGGTTTCCAGCAGGATCTTGGTGGCATTTTCACCTTTCATCCGAGAGGAGCCACTGAGACTCTCAGGCTCAAGGAGGCGAAGACACCCAAGAGGAGTTGGGGAGAGGATGAAGACTCCGGAGACCGCTTGTTAGTGACCCCCCCGGCCGTGCATGTGATGGTAGTGCTGGCCCCCAGTGTGCCTGTGAGGAAGGGTGCTGGGGTGGGCTTGACTAAGAGGAAGATTGGAAAGAGGGAAAAGGCCTCCTCCTGGGCATTCCTGGGTATATATTTAGGACTCTTTGGGGAGGAAGTCACAGTGATTGGGTCTCTTGCCAGCTGGGTCAAGGGTTTTTCATAATGTGCTTTCCTTTTCTTTCTTTTCTTTTTCTTTTTTTTTTTTTTTTTTTTTGAGACAGAGTCTTGCTCTGCCACCTAGGCTGGAGTGCAGTTGTGCGATCTTGGCTCACTGCAACCTCCACCTCCCAAATTCAAGCAATTCTCCTGCCTCAGCCTCTGGAGTAACTGGGATTACAGGAACCTGCCACCACACCCAGCTAATTTTTGTATTTTTAGTAGAGACGTGGTTTCACTATGTTGGCCAGGCTGGTCTGGAACTCCTGACCTCAAGTGATCTGCCCACCTTGGCCTCCCAAAGTGCTGGGATTACAGACATGAGCCACCACACCCGGCCCAGAGAGTGCTTTTCTTTTCCAAGGAATTTCTCCCCACCCTCTCCCACCTCCACCATTTTCTGTGGTAGTTTATCAATCCAAATACCACATGTCATATGCTTTGGACAGACCAGTGAAGCAGCCGTCGCAGTGGTCCAGATGTGGAACACAGCACACAGGACAGCAAAGAGATTCCAGCAAACAGAATAATAGTAGTGACTGAGAAAAGAAGATTGAAAGTCAACATTTGCAGAAAGAAGGAAAGAGAGATGAGTATTTGGGAGGTCAAAGCTATGGAATTCTTATATCATACGGAATTCTACCTTCCTATCTCACAAAAGGAAGATTGAGAAGAATGTCTCAGATCGAATGGCCATCACTGGTAGAGGGGAGGCACCGGCTGGAATTTGGCTAAGGCCCTCCTAAGGCCCAAGTGAGGAGAAATGGTGCCAGTGAAATGTATCTGCAATCCAGATGAAAAAAAAAAGGAACAGGAGAAAACAGTTTTCAAGCTAAGAAGGGCTAGCCAATTTTGGAGAGGATTTAGAAGGCAGAATCAAACAAAACTGCACCCCATTTTTTAATGTAAATATATAAGACAGACAGACTAAGACATAACTGCGGCTATTTAACGCTGTCTGTACATAAGATGGCAAAGAGCTTCTTTAAACAGAAACTGCCCCAGACCACTAAAGTGTTTAATGATTACCGATTTGAGAGACAGGGTTGGAATGAAGATGAAATATCTTAAGGTGAAAAAGTAAATGGGAAAATAGGATTTGGCTTATAACATTTTAGCTGACTCACAATGCCTCAGGAATTTAAACAAGATGTAACAGAACCTAAAATCAGAGTCCCCAAGGAAGTGGCAAGCAGTTCCCAGGCGTTGCGGGGTTGGAGAACATAGAAAAGGAGAGCCCTACCCCGATGGCAGGATTGAGCACAAAAGCTTTCTGTTTCTCCTGCCTTTTCTGCATCTGCTCTGCCACTTGTTAGAATGTTGAACTCCAGTCTTCAATGGGGTCATTTCTGGGTCCAGAGAAGACACAGTTAGGGAGATTTGTCTATGAGGATTTTCAAGAAGGGCCTCAGCTGGGAGTCATGATCAAAGACTGCATTGGGATTGAGGTCAGAGGTCAACAACTTCACACAGACGTATGCTTTGGAGCTTTTAGAGGCACTGTGTTCCCGAATCCCCGAGGACGGGGGTTAATAAAACATTCAGCACCTCAAGCCCAGAGCAAAGCCAACACTCAAGTTTGAAGTTCCAACCTGAGACCCAAACTGTCTTGCATAAGCCCCAATGCCATGGCCACACTAACCTCACCCTCTGCAGGTCCCTTAGGGAACGCCTGTCATTCAAATGTCAAAGTTGCCACCTTATTTTCCATCTTAGGGTCCATCAGAAGCCCTTCTCACTCATGGAAATACATTCTGGAAATCCCTCCAAAGAATGAACCCTCAGTACTGGAGGGAGGGGATAACGGTGAGGGGAACCAAGCTGCAAGGTAGGTGTAGCCCCGCACAGTTGTCAAACATTCCTTGAATGAATTAATCAGGAGACAAATCAATGTGTTAATGAGGCAGACTTGTTATCTGCTTAGCTACAAATCATGGAATCTCAAAGAATGAGGATCTTCTTTAGTTGATTTCTAATGGCTTTGCTAGGGGATAATTTGTGAATCACCCATCATGGCAGGACCTTCAAAGAGTTAGTTACCTCTGTACATGGTACCCCAAATTTTGCCTTATCATCCCATCCTGCAAAGTTTCCATCCCTTCATGAACTATTTTTGTATCACTTCTAGGGCAGACGAGTTTCACATATTTCATGCCCATTGTATAAAATGTCTCCTGTCATTTGTCCTCAAACTATTTCTGAAACTTGCTAGAGACCTGAGAAAGAGGAGACTAAAGCGGAAAGCAGAGACAGGTTCATACTGTATGGTTTAATGTCTAGATTCCTAAACACAGCTGGGCATCCGAATCATCTGGGGAGTTTTGTTTTTAATAACTACCCATTTCTGGGTACCACATCCACCCTAAGATTCAGATTCAGTAGTTCTGGAGTGGAGCCCAAAATCCATATTTTTAGAAAGCTTCCCAGATGACTCTGAAAATCAGCCAAGTTTGGGAGCCACCGGTTTAAGGAACAACTGGAAGATCTCCACGCCTACGTTGTTTGAAATTCTTCATTTCACTTAGTCATAGGGCCTGAAATTAGCATCCACTGCAGCAGATACATTTTTGGTGAAGGAGAGCCCTCCATGAAAAGGATCAGGGTTAGGGTATTTCAGATTCATTTACACCATTGCATGAATTATACAGCCTAGAATCTGGGAGGTGGAAAAGCACCTTCGGAAAAACCCGCTGGTCTCCCTTCCCAAGACCACCACTAAATGCAAAAAGCTGTTCTGAAATCATCAACAAGCCTCTGCCGCATCCCTCTGGTGTTAGGAAGCCCTCAGCTTTGTCAGGTGGCCCACTCCAATGGTTTATTTAGCAGAGTTCCCCAAACCTGGCTGTGCATCAGAATCTCCAGGGATGCTTTCAAAAAATAGATATTTCAGGGCCTTACTCAAAACCTACAAAACCAGACCTCTCGCACAAGGAACTAAGAATCTTCTTTATTTTTTT